>JAIUCV010000017.1:13037162-14393111 GCA_026724425.1 Erythrophleum ivorense
AGATCATGCCTTAGTTTTAGGAATCTTGGTTATTCCTTTATCTACTCAAATTTTTACCTAACATCCAAGGCCTGGAGATTTTGTTAGCGACAACCTTCATGGTGATTAAGGTCTTCTTTTGGTTCATTGAAGAAACCATATAAATCTCCTTCCTATTTTCTCTTGTAACCTTAAAGGCTTTGAAATTCATAGAACACTCTTCTTTTCTATGGCCATATCAACTGCAACTAAAACAAATTTGGTTTAAACCTTCTTATTCCATTATAAAAATAGAATTTTTTACGATGAACTTCAATATCAGCTTCTTCCTAAGGTTAATCTTCACACTTATGTGTGCGAAATGGTCCCATTTGATATGATAGTCATTACCATTGCATGTAAATAGATTATTCACATGCACTTTGAATGTATGGCCAATACAGTTGCCTAATCTCCACAAAAAATGATGAATATAATATTATATTAGCAAGTTTGGGATTTTAGCCTAAATAGCAATCTTAAAAACATAGTTTATGGTACGGTCAAATATAGTGACCCATCTTTGAATAATAAGATAATGCTCCATAATCATCTATCATCCTTCATTCAACATGTATTGATAATCTTTAGGATTTAAAAATCTAGCAATGAAATGATTATTTTCCAAGTTAATCAATTCAAACTCCAATATATTCCACAGTTTGATTAACCTTGCTTTAAGGAACCCATAGTTTAGTCTCTTACCTAATAAAGTTAGGATAAGGGATTTTTTTCCCCAAGAATGATAGTACTCCTTCCATTCATCTCTAAAGATAAGAATCATCGGGTGTAATTTCATGAATTCCTTGATGTCATTAGAAACTACAGAACCAGCTAACATCTCCTAATCTGTGATACACAAATGTAACTATAATAATAGGTAGTTAGTAGTTAATAGTAGTTAGTTAGCAAGAAAGGAGTTAAATTCTAAATAACTTAATGATTATCTCTTCCTATGTGATATAAATGGGAAGTATATTATCAAAAGTGAGTGTGAATGAATTGACATACTTTCTCTCTAGATTTCTTACTTTTTCCAGTATCTAGTATCACTCTAGTATTAGATCCACTCTTTAGTCCCATGATGGCATTTAAGACGTGATCCCACTTGCAAGAACATTCATTGTAAGATTGTTTGACAAAGTTTGAGCAACAAGTAGAACAAAATGTAATAGAGGTGGGCAATTTGCATTATTAATATCATAGATTGAAGGATTAATAGTAGACATGGTAGCGAATATGGTGCAGATGAACACAACGGGGCAAGAATTTGTAATAAAGATGGCATAGCTAGTGATAAATGGCCATGAAGGGAATGGGCAAGGAGCGACTAGGCAATTCAATAACGTAGGTGCTACATCTAGCATGAACCGAATGCCATTTGCCCTTAATTTGGATCATTCAATAGAGGGTACAACAACCATTATTCATTTCCAACCAAACATTGCAAAATAAAGTTCTCTAAGTTTGATGGTAGCATCTTGCGTGGGTAAGCATATTGATGAAGGAAATTCTTTGACATTGATGACACATTGGCTGACTAGAGAATTCACTTACTGAGTGTTCATTTGGAAGGCAAGGCTTTGAAATGGCACTTGAGTTTTATGTAGAAAAAGAAGATGACAAAGATGACTTGGGAAGATTACTTTAAGAACATGTTAGTGTGTTTTAGAGATGTTACAAAAGTAAAGGCAATGGTAGAGATCAAGAATTCGAAAGTTAAAAGACCTCTATTACGAAGTACCAGGAAAAGTTTGAAGAACTTTTGATAGAAATGACTTTACTAGATGAGATTGCTATCAATTGTTTTGTATGGGGCATTGCAATGACATTTAAACAGCTATTTAATTGTTCAACCCTTCCAAATTAGTTAAAACAATATATTTAGCTAGACTCCAAAAAACCAATATCAAAGCTCTCCATGACCATGCCCTATACCCACCAAAAAATATAATCTTAACTCTTAGTACTTTGCCTTAAGACCCTACTAAGAACCCTCAAAGGCCCCAAATTCCCAAACTAATACCTCACAGTATAAAAATCCATCTTCCAGCTATAAACTTATAACCAAAACTACCCTTAATTCATTTGTCACATCAAGTAATAAACTAACTAAGCAATTGACTAGATAAGAAATGGAAGAGAAGAGAAGTAAAGGCCTTTGTTGGTGGTGTCCATAACGTTACATAAGGGATCACACATGTAAAAATTCTCAAGTGTTCATGTTAGTAGTCTAAGCAGATGAAGATGATGAATTTCAAGATGCTAGTGACAATGTAGAAGAGCTCCTAGAGGCAGATTCAATGGTCTCCTTAAATGCCATTGAAGGACAACAACACCACTCAATAATTAATGGGCTAAAAAGAATAAAGAGGTAGCCAATTGTGATTTTAATGCATGCAAGTAGTACCCATAATTTCTTAGACTTTTCTATAGCCAGGAAATTAGGTTTGAAATTGCAAGATACTATCATGAATGTAACACTGGCTAATAAGTAGAAAATTGTCACGCCTTCAAATCATGGGTATGACCGACATGGAAGATGACTAGTTACTCTTCCGTAAGCCTATCCAAAGCAAAAATTCTGTCAAACATTCAGAAAATATTTCTATAATTCAATGTCAGATAAGAGAACTAAACCATTCAATGATGAAATGTACTTACATTACATATATTTAGTTATAGGTGACTTCTGGTAGAAATTTCAACAGAATCTCCCATATAATTAGGATCTCTCGATATCTCTACAATTAACTCAACCATTACAAATACATCCAAAGAGAGTCATACTATTAGTCCAGACCAATATACAATAATATCTAAGGTGGGGGATCCTATCTATAGTTCAATGGAGCTATATAATATTATACTACAAAATAGAATAAATTCCAATTGAATTATCAAAAATAGACCCACGCAAATAGATGCGAGGCTCACCAACAACGTGAAGGAATGACCGGTCCTATGTCGTAGAAGGAGGATCCAATTTAGATCTACTATCTGAAAAAAAAAAAATTATAGGGAGTAAGTCAACCACTTAGTAAGTAAATAATGCTAACCATACAATATGATAACATGTCGTATTCAAACCTTATTTAAAACAACAATTTCCACAGTTGAACCCTTAAAAGTAGTGATAAGAGAAAATAAACATGTATATATTTTTTTCCAATTAAAAAATCATTCATTAATTTCAGTGGAAATCATTGAATCGGAACCAATTGAGCTAGACGCAAAGCATATAGCTCATAAGTGTAAGTAACACAGACGCGGAGCCACCAGCTCGCAAAAAACAAAACAGATCTGCATGTAGCAGCCAACCACACTGGGCTAGCAACGCCTTTGCTAACTGGGGTACATATCACAGTGCACCATGGCTAACCACTACTGTAGTTAATTGTAGGATTCCGAAATAGATAGCTCCCATAAGGAATTATCTCATAAATATATGCTCAAAGTAAATCAAATTCTGATTATGTATATTTATAGTCTAAACATAGAACAACATATATCAATAAAATTCCTACTTGCAGAGGAATTAGAAAATTAAAATTTAAGACTTTCATAGTCCTCAGAGGTGATTTCTTTTTTCATTATCAGTAACCATAGTCTCAAGGTACAGAAACGCTAAGGGTGTATTTGGTTTAACCAAGGGGAGGGGAGGGGAGGGGTTTCAATGATGACTTGTTTGGTTCATTTGGAGGGGAGGGGAGGGGAGGGGAGATAAAATAGGTGGACAATTATACCCTTTGTATAAAAAATATGGTTAAAAGTTTAATAATTTCAATTTCTTTAAGAAAAGACATTAACCAAGAAGTTGTATGTCTATTATTAGCCATCATCGATGATAATTTGTAAGCTGAAAATAATTTGATTGCTTTGCCATTTCCTCCACCATTTTCCTGATGTACAGTCTCATAATTTCCTCCCCAGGTAAGGGTGCTTTACAGTCACAACAGCAGTATTTCCACTGCACTTTCCCTAACAAGAATCCTTGAGCCTTCGAATAAACCCACCAGCTACCACTTTGATTCCTGGTCACAAGAACATTAACAAAATATTCCTTCAAAAGCTCAACCTTTATGCTTTTGCAGCATTTCTAGCTAGGACCAGCCAATCTATAAGGTGGACTACTACTTTTTCTTTGTCCATAAAGTTGCAGATTCCTTCCTTTGTAATAATATGTGAAAACGAAAGCCTTTACCTTCATTAACCATTTACGTAATACATGTCATATAACATCAGTTTTTTATTTTCACAATTAGGGGAAACCATATTTTACTCTATGAACAAAGTTCTAATTATAAAATTAGTACATGAACATAAGTCTTATTCTTAAACATTAGAAAAAACTATATTTTATCCTCCTGAATTAAGGTTTAGTTTAAAATTGGTATTTGAACTTTAGACAAATGCATAAAACAATTTTTTTGTTCAATTAATGCTAATTTAAATATGGATCAGGACGCAATATGATTTTAACTATGTAATGATAACATTTGGTTTAACTCAACCTTGAACTTGCAGAGAGTTACTCTTATGACTAATTTTTACTAGAATTTACTATTTTTATTTGAGTCTAAAATTTATATTTGTGTTTTGTTATATTTGAAAGTTCATATATCAATTTTGTAATTAAAATTTAATTTCAAAAACTAAGATGTAATTTTTGTAATAAAATTATTCTTCATGAGTAATATGAAATGTTTATAAAATTGATAATTGACAAAAGAATACCATGTCTAATTTTTTTTAATGAATGCTTTGAATGGGATGTTGACATTAAAATAATACAATGAAGATGACCAATCTAATAGAAAAAAAAATATATTTTATATATTTGTTATCAAATTTTTTAATTAAAATTTGATAAATATATAATTGCACTAAAAGATCATATTTACACTAAAGTTTGCACTAAAGTTTGACCATATTGAACATCAATAACATTATAAATACTAATAATAAATTTTAAAATAAAATTCAGGAGATTTCATAGCTCAGCAGTCAAATTAGAAGAAAAAGATAAAAAAATTTCTATAGAAACCACTAAAATGTATAGAACAAGATTACTATAAGAAACAAGAGATATATAGTTATCAAATATAACATATTGTTGACATCAAAATACATCATCCATGGTATTGGTTCCCCATAGTGGCAAAATGTCTCAAGAAGAAAGTATACACCAAAATATCATCATCCATGCTAATGATCCAATTCATTTAGAACAACCAAAGACCAAGTCCATAATTATCGCCTTACGCATTGCAGGCGGACATTGAAGAACTGATTTCTGCTTTTCTTTATCTCTTATAAGAGAATTATAAATGGCAAGCAGTTTGTCAGGATCACATCCACAATCAGTAATCATTTTCCAAATGTCTTCCCCTGACATTAGGTCCTTGGGGATTAAAGCCTCTTGTAAGATATTATTGCCACGCTGAACTACATCATTTACAACACTAAGTATAGAAGCTACCTTATCCATTACATTTACTAACTTGTCAATATCTTTTTCTTTGGTTTTAACTTCTTTCCTTTTTCTCTTACTTGTAACACTTGTATCCCCATGTGATTGTTCAGGAGCTAAAAGATCATCAACATCAACATAATTTTCATAGTTTTCCAATGTGACCTCATTTTGTGAAATAAGATTATCAACATGGTTGACAGTGTCATGAAAGTCTTCTTCACTAGTTGATAGATGTCTTTTTCTCAATTCAGAAGCCGTTGCACTCCCTTCTCCAGTGGCTCTATCATTACCATATAAGATCTTCATCTTTTCATAATTTGGCACCGGGGTATTCCTCCATATTGCCGCTCTAGGCTTCGTCTAAAAAGGATAGGATTGACATTAATAAACATAGCAGCAAGCAACTTTAATTATAAAGATTTATCAAATCACATTAATTATAAATAACAAACCTCAATCAAAGCATCCCATACTTGGTCTTCCGCATCCCACAAGTTTGTTGATGGGTTCCAAGCAAAGCCACTCATGCCATTCTTAAACACATCATACACTTCAGAAAAGTTCTTCTTTAAAGTTTTCCAACAGTTCTTTATCTTTTCCTTGTCAAGTTTTTTACCAAATAAAGCACTTAATTCTTTGACTATATTGTCATAAGCCGCGGATGTAAATGTCCCATTAACTTTGTTGCCCTCATTATGCTGATGCATAAAAGCATCCACAAGAGCATCATCCATACATTTAGTCCAATTCAAGCATTCCTTACTAGTGGTTCCCGTTGTTGCCTTCTTTGGCGCCATACTATAATCTTTATAGGGTTTAACATAATAGAAATGAGCATAGAATTAAAATTCTTGAAATGTGATATATAAATGAAAACATCAAAGATAAAGACATTAAATGAACACATAACAATCCAAATTGAAATAAAAACATCAAAGTTTAATATATGTGTACATGAAAATCCAAATTGAAACTAATACATCAAAGTTCAATACATCAAACAAGTAAATCAAATAACAATACAAATTTGAAGAGATCACTCCAAATGACTATTTTGGTAATCTAGCCACATTTGGTTAGCTATATTGTCTCTAATAAGCTCACCACGTGCAGCCTCTTCATTATTATTAACAGGAGCACGATTATTATCATCAGATAAATTTTGAGCTTCAAGTTCAGCATCTACTTTAGCTATAAGATCTTTATCGGGGTCTATACTCATTAGGTAATTATGAAGAATACAACAAGCAATAATAATCAATGATTGCGCCTTAACTCTATAAGTAGGTTCAGCTGACTTGGCTAAAATTTCAAATCTTTTCTTCAAGACACCAAAGGCTCTCTCAATTGCATTTCGCAATGATGAATGTCGAAAATTGAATAGTTCCCTATGATTTTGAGGAGGATTTCTTGCTGAATATTCTTTTAAATGATATCGGACACCTCTATAAGGAGTAATAAGCCCACTTGTTAACATGAAGCCAGCATCCACAAGGTAATATTTACCTATAACCAAAAAAATAATTACTATTATATTGAATACTATATGCTTTAAATAATTCTAGCAATTACTAAAAAAATTACCTTCTGGAATTTTAAGCCTATCTTCTCTCCTTAATGCATTTTTCATAATCCTTGAGTCAGCTGCAGTGCCTTCCCAACCAGTGAGGACATAAGTGAATTTTAAATCAAAATTGCATGCTGCTAACACATTTTGTGTTGGGAATTCCTTCCTACCATGATATCAAGAAGCATCTGCTGGAGATACTTTGACACATATATGTGTTCCATCTATGGCACCAACACAATCTTTAAAAAATGGATAGAATCTATGACTATTGTGAATTCCAGGAGGGACTATTGACCCATCAGGTTGCACAAAGAATTTTCCTTCCAATTCAAGGATAGCTCTTAACACTCGATGGAGATGACGACTAATTGTCTCACCAGAACGCCAGAACTAAAAGTTAACCTCACGAATTTTGGCTTTATGTGTTAATATATAAAGAGTTTTTGCAACTTGTTCTTCTACACTTGACCATCGTGTAGGTTGTAATCCACCCTCCCTTTCTAACATAGCACATAATGTGATAAAAGCTCTAGGACCCATTCTAATGATATTTCGACTTGTTTCACTCTTAGTTATTCGGCTCATTATTTCTTCACGTACTCTTTCTCTCTTTGAACTCATACTATAGCTTTTTTTTTATTACACATTTGAGTACGATAATAATATATAAGCATACATAAGAATAGAGCTATAACTCTTCGGCGAAATTCCCACCATCGACGCACCAATAAAATGTATTGAAATACCAAATCCATCTAAAAAAGGAATGAAAAAAAGGAATCCAATCAAGACCAGCCATGCAACAAATCAATCTATATATACAGAACTTAACCCATTAAAGGGAAGTTAACAATAACAAATAACAAATAAAAACATTAGATTTATTTCATTTAACCCATCAAAGGGAAGTTAACTTAGTTCTGGCCCAACCATGGCCCCAAAGAAAGATGTATAAAAGATTTTCTCAATATATCCACACAAATATTCACACTTGATAGCAACCTATATAGTTTACTTGCTCACATCTACGTATAACAATTTCATGGATGTCTTAAGATTTTAGATCTATATGCTATTACACTACCCTCACTCTAAACTTAGTATATATATAGCTTTTTATTTATATATACACTTATATTTATTAATATAATATGTTTAAAAGAGTTTTAAAAAACCACCAAATTAGTTTTGAATTATATAATAGTTATTTGAGACGCATAGGTCAAGAGATGCAGACTACAGTACCATTGATTATTATTTCCTATGCAAACTACAATACCAACTTGCAAGAATTTAGATGCTTGCTGTTAGATTCATCATCTGGGAGTTAAGACTTGACAGAGTAAAAGTAAACCATAGGTTATCTGCTACAATGTTTTTGAATGTGATCTTTATAGAGACCGCACAGGTACTGGGATTAATTACTTCTTAATGCAAATATCTTAAGTTGAATATATTGGTATGCAGCCATTTATGAAAGGAGAAAACTTAAGTATAGTATTTAGATGCTTGCTGTTAGATTCTCTAATAATTAATAAAAACATAATAAATGAATATTTTTACAGTTTAGCATATTTTGAAAAGTTTTTTTTGTATGTTATATTTTTATTCGAGAACCTAATAAGAAGCATCCAAAGAACTTTATTAAAGTCTTATCCTCTGTAAAATATACCATAAAATTTGAGAGATTGGTAATCCTTATACAGAGCACTGAGCCTCTTGAAGGCTGCTATTATTAGTTTGTACAAAGTTTTAACAGGAGATATCCATTAACGCACCAGAAGAGGATTCCTGCAGTTAATTTGAAAAATGGAACTGTTTTGAGGTATTTTTTAATGATACTGTCTACACCAACACCTTAAAAATACAATGGACAATAATTTACCTTCTATTAACAACATTATGCACATAACATAACTCTTGAGAAAACTCAGCATGAAAACTAGCCAGTACTGGATTAACTCTGCCCAACATGTAAAGGAACACTCTATATCAAGTAATAGAAATCATGCAGAACAGAAATTTTGGAACTAAAATGTTCAACGTGCAAAAACTGTAGCACATCAAACTATTCAGGAAGTTTTATGGTTGGTGGTTATTGAATCCTCAATGAGACGTTGAGGAATGTTCCAAGTACCATATCATCATAAGAATGATTATTTGTTGTCAAGCATGCATTGTGAATGTGAAGTTTTCACATGTGCTGTTACGTTGCAGAGGATTAAGGACAAATCATATTTGTGGAATAGTTTGACTTTATGCCAACTTAAATGATATTTGTAACTACAAGTGAAGTTAAGAAAGCTCCTCAAATGCTTGTCTCAACCCAAGAGCCTATGAATGAAGGGATCATGGCTCTCAAGATAGTTTGAGATTAATGGAGAATGCGTGGCAATCCTCTTGTAATCAGGGCATGGATTAGCATATGCTAAAAGGAAGTGCTCTCATTCATCTATCTCACTGCCTTTTGCTGTTCCTAAAGGACTTTATTATTAAAAATCAAAGTTGTAAGTACCAAAATACAATCTTAGAAAATATAGGCTACAAGAAAATTAAATAAAACCACTTAATGATGTGAAGACATGCAATCTAAAGCTAACACTTTCGCTCTCATATCTCTAATCTTCTATGAAGTGTTTGGGATCCTTTATTTTTTCTGTACAAAATATCTAGGGAGTAGAGGACTCTATCAGGGCTGGAGTTGGCCCTCTTTTATCTTTGCTAAAAATTTTTGATATTTTCTTTAGGCACCTGTTGGGTATGGAGATTTTTAATTATGCAAATCAATGGGAGCATAGTAGGGGTTTCTTGAAGCTTTGAGTACAAATGATCTGCTGTTGATACATGAACCCTTGGTCAAATATGAAGGAAGTTTGAAATCACATTCGAATTGAATAAAAAAAAGGGAAATTATCTGATCGGCCACTTGAAGTCTTGAACCCATGACCTGATGGAGATGAAGCATTTGGTGATGCTGAAGACATTGTTAAAGTTCTCCACAAATAATTTGTCGTTTTTCTCCAGTTATTTTTATGAAGCTTGCATTGTTAATCTGGGTTGAGTCTGTGAATGTAACCCCATTATCATCCACAAGAAGATAAAGACGATCCCCATACAAGCAATGGAAGAGTATCAGCGAATGGTGCTTGAGCTGTATCGAAGCAAGAAGAATAGAAGATGGTGTGGGAAATATCAAATATGAAATGGTGCTCAAGTAGACCCACGTTGAAGCCAGGAGGGATATGGTCAAATTTGAAAAATCCCATGCTTTCTTTCAGGAATCAATTACCCAAATTCTATGGTTAACTAAAATCAGAATTCTTCAAAGTTCAAACAAAAAGAAGACAGCTTGCAAGTTAAGGCTTTAAGCTAACATGAAAATACAGTTTCACTAAAAAAATAACAATGCTGATAATACCATCCCATCTCTTTATAGAAGAATTCAAGATAGTGACGCTAATGCTCTCCTGCATCTTCCTTAAATATAAGGCAATGATAGTATTAACGCATACCCTATGCATTTCCATCATTTTCTTGTAATTAGATTATTTTTATCTTTTTATCATGCCTTTATTTTGCCATGTGTAAAGTGTAAACTGATACTTGAAAATCCTTCACAAAAACAGAGAACAGCAATGACCTTCTAACCCAGAAAACAGCTGATAAGAAAATCAAGTACAATAAGCTTAGAAAATGGAGTATCAAAGACGTTGAAAATGAATGTCTACTTTCCTTAACGATTTCCAGCAAGACCATGAAGGATTTTCAACAAATTGCAGAACAGTTAAACCAGGCCAGGCCTCCATCAGTTTGCTCTCACTGCTCTAGGCACCGAAAAAGGTATACACAAGCAAGGTCAAGCTCAGATATGATTCCTATTTCTGCAACCTACTCTCCTTACAGACACACAAACACACATACAGGCAAATGTACAAGAGAGACGACTGACCTAGAAAGCAAGAGATCTGGAGAGGGAAGGGACTGACCAAGAAAGCAGAGACCTGGAGGCGTCGGAGAAAACGCGAGCTCTGGAGGTACAGGAAACGCGAGCTCTGGAGGCGATGGAAGACGGGAGTGATGAAGCTGCAGACCGCGAGATTGGAGAGACCACGAAGCTGCAAACGGCACACATGAAGCAGAGGAGGAAATGAGTGTGTTTTATTTTTAGCAAGGGCAAGGGTGGAATTTTAAAAATGTAACAGGGATAATTTTGTCTGAAATATCCCAAAATTTTCTCTTCCCTCCAAAACCCCCCACTTTTGGAGGGGAGGAATATGAGGGGAGGGGAGGGGGTATTTTGCCTCCCCTCCCCTCCAATTTTTTTATGCCAAACAAGGGGAGGGGAGGGCCCAAAACCTTCCAACCAAACAGGGGGTAAATAAATCTTTAGATATATAGATCATAAAAAATGCATTTAATAAGTAAATACATTAATTAAAGAGTATTTAACCACAAACCTTGAATAAAACATATAGCTAGCATTATTTACTCACCTTTGAAGATGACACAGGAAAAATCTCCTATCATATACCTTGCTAATTCCTTAGTGTACCCATATCTCTCAAATACCCTAAAACACCGATTCATAAAGTTTTAGCGCTTGAATGACTCTGAATCGTTTCATAATCAAAATTTCTCTTGTTATCATTCATTTATTTATTTTTCTTAACTCTAAGTCATGGAGTTTTGAATGAGTTGATAAAGTTATTGTCCTAACCTCATTAGACTAGGAGCTTATAAATTTTGCATGTACTATGATACCTTATGTAGTACCACTTACATGGTTACCCATTAGAATGATGACTAATTAAAAGCCAAAGTCATTTAGCCTATAGTATAATTCTAGTTAATGCCTTTTATTTACATGCTTATTCTTTATTTCCTTAATATCTGGACCAAAGCTCCAAGAAATAAACAAGTTGGATGCAATCAAACTTCAAGAAAAATTTAAATTCACTAGTAAAAGAAGGTCACCAAATTGTGTTGGGTTATTCAAATTAGTCCTCAAGCTCATAAATTCCAACATTTAAATTCAGATGACAAGAGGCAAAAAGGTTTTGTCCATTCTTGAAATCATTAATTAATTTAATAGAGGTCTGCTTTATTGATCGAGAAATAAGAGAGACAACTAAATAAAAAAAATATGCAAATGGAATTTAGAGCCATTAAAAAAATGAAGGCAAGGCACCAGAAATGAACAAGGCAAATTGATAAAGATAGGAATATATATATATATGTATGTATTTTTATTAGATTTTTTTTTTCCAATGATCAAGCTTACATGAAATGGCTATGAATATGAAGGACCCAAGTGAAGTAAAATGGAATTGATTATAGTCTTTTGCACGTCCTTCTTCCCTCTCTCGGTTCTCTTTCCATTCAAAACAAAACTTACGTGCATCCATTACAGCATATTGCACATACTTGTTGGTCAAGAACCATAACAAAGGAGAAGAAAAATTATAAACTAGTTTAGGATCAAAGGGAGAATGGAATAACACACCAAATAGCCATGAAATTTGAGGAAGAAGTAAAGACACATTCAAGCAAAACAGAAACTATAATTCCATACTAAGAGGCATGAATCTGACATAAAATTTTGGGTTGCACAAAGCTCCCCACTAGTAAGGTTTCTATGGCAAAAGGTGCATATCAGCCAACAGAAATCAAAAAAAGTATGCAGCTACAAGAACAAAATAGAGAAGGAGAGCAAGATGTACTAGTCAAGATTCAGACTTGAAAGGCACGAAAATCTTGCTACCAAAATGGATCCATCAATCTCGATTTACAGCAAGGAAGGGATGTACAGAAGACTAAAACAAGAAATAAGCCTTTAGGGGGAAAAAACACTATATCAGCCATAAAGAAAATCGAAAATTGAAATAGATTTGCACAACAAAATGGTTACCCAATTAGTAGCAGAACACGGTTAAAGGGAGGGGGTTCTACACAAGAGAAAATTGGTAGCTAATAAGCACAATGAGACATGGTGGTACAACAAAAATCATGCAGGAAATAGAAGCAGGGGAGGAGCATGAGTTACAGTGAAGATCAAGGTGTTAGCCTATAGTTTCTGGTGTCCTATCCACTAGGTTTGTTGTTTGAAAGGATGGTTCTGCTGCTAAAGATGTGGAGCAGTAGGTTAGAGTGGAAATGACCAAAAACACAACTTTTAAGTATAATAGGCAAGGATAATCTTGGCATAGCAAAAATAAAGAAGTGGCAGAATAAAAAAAATGAGGCAATGGTTTGGGTTCGAATCCTACCTCTATGTGTGTTTGTTTGTCAGCATATATATATATATGGATTTTACAAAAATGGAGGTAACTAAAAATTGTACTCAATTAAAATGGTTAATGCAACAAGATGTTTTCAAAGCTTATTTCCTAATAATGCATTTAAAAGCATGACATGGTATTTCAATGGATGGCTCCAATTAGGAAGATATTGTGGGATCTACAAGAAAAAAGTGATGTCAATAAATCATAAGTTTTATTATATCTTGCGAGCTAACTTACCCAATATCTCTTTTATATATCAATAGCCACAAGGGAAGAAACTTCTAGCTACACAACAAGCCTTTTGGATTGCAAGCACAGAAACAACAAAATAGGTTGATGTTAGGGCTCGGAACAACTTAATTAACAATGTAGCAATAGACACAATTAGATAAAATTTTGGTAGAGTGTGAAGATATCTTCCAAGAACCTAAAGCACTACTACCATCCTTTTCCTATGATCATCCAATTCATTTTCAAACATGACCAACAAATTATCTCTAAATTGTATAGGCATGGCCCAATTTAGAAAATAGAAATTGAGAAATAGGTATAGGAGATGTTAAAGAATGGTGTGATAAGGGATAACACTAGTGTATTTGCCTCACTACTTGTCCTAATGGGAAGAAAAAAAAAAGACAATGTATAGAGGTTTTGTATTGATTACTGAAGATTAAATGAGCAAACAATGAGAAATCAATTCCTTATTCTAGTGATAAAGGAGTTACTTGATGAATTAAATGGGGCATAATTTTTCTTTAAACTAGATTTGAGGGTCGATACCATCAAATAAGGATGAAGGATGAGGACATCTATAAAATGACCTTCCATTCTCATAAAAGGTTGTACAAATTTATGGTTATGTCTTTAGGTCTCACTAACACCTTTGTCACATTCCAAAGTTGATGAATGCATTGTTTAAGCGTTTTCTGAGGAAATTCATTTTGGTTTTCTTTGACAACATCCTAGTTTATAGCAAGGATTGGAAGTCACATTTGGAGAAATTATGAATTACACTAGCAACATTAAGACAACACACACTTTTTGCCCAGAAAAGTAAGTGTGTTTTTAGGCTTGTTCAAGTAGATTACTTAGGCCATCTAATTTTAACTAGAAGGGTGGAAGTTGATCCAAATAAGATAGAAGTGATGGTTAGTTGGCTGATACCCATATCTATTGCACATTTAAGAAGGCTTTTAAGATTTACTGGCTAATACAAAAAGTTTGTATAGTACTATGGCAATATTAAAAGACCTATTAAAGAAGAATGAAGCGTTTAATTAGGTTAGAAAGTATATTTAACTTTTTAAGCACTCAAATTGGCCATGATCTCAACCCCAATATTAGCACCACCAAACTTTGAGGAACTATTCATGGTAAAGACTTCTTAAAGGTTGGTATAGGTGCAATGTTTTCACAACAAGGCCATCCTATAACATATGCTAGTAGGGTTCTTTGTCCTTTTAAAAGAAACTTATTTGTTTATGAAAGAAAATTGTTAGCCATTCTTTTTGTTGTTAAACAATGGAAGTTGTACCTTCAAGTTAAAAGTTCATTATCGAGACTAATCACCTTCCCTTGTAGTACCTATTAGAATAGAAAAGGTTATCCACAAACCAATATCAATGGGCTCACAAGTTATGGGGTCTTAATTATGACATTATGTATAGAAGGGGAAAAGACAATGGGGCTATAGATGGCTAATCTCGTCAAGATAGCTAGGTTTAGAAATTTAATGTGCATCTATCATCTCAATAACTATGAAACTCATTGCAAAAGCCAAAAATCTTAAGAAGAAAATAAAATTTATAGAACCTTATTAAGCAGCTATAAGAAGACCCTTTATCTAGGCCTAAATACTCTTAGAGGAATCAACTATTGAAAGGAAAGGGAAATTAGTGGTTAGGGTGAGCCAATAACTTCAATTACAGTTTTTGAAATTGTTTCATGAAGATGTACTAGCAACCCATTCAGGGATGATTGCTACTTACAAGCAAATTTCTTCTATCTTCTATTAGAAAGGCTTAGAAAGAGTAGTGAGAAATTTTGTTTGAGAATGTGCAGTGTCAGCATTTTAAACCAAAAAATCTAGTTACCCCAAACCTATTACAACCATTTCCCATACCAGACACTATGTGGACTAAGTTGTCAATGGATTTTATTGGGGGTCTTCCTAAATCTTACAACAAATCAATTGTAATGGTTATGGTTGATATGTTGAATAAAGCAACCCATTTCCTAACTTTAAAGTGCTGGTATTTAGCTATTGAAGTAACTTAACTCTTCATGGATAATATAGTGAAGTTGTATGGCTTTCCTAAGAGAATAGTAGCAAATAGAAACTTGGTGTTTTATAGGAAATTTTAGAAGGAATTATTTTGTTTATATGGGGCGAAGCTTGCATATTCCTCAATTTATCATCCATAAACAGATAGGAAAACTAAGGATGTTAATAGATATTTGGAATGCTACTTAAGATGCATGACAAGGGATTTTCCACGTCATTGGGTAAAGTTGTCTTATCAAAATTCTGGTATAACACTATTTTCCACTCATCCATTGGCATGTCCACCCTATTAGGTTGTTTATGGTATTCCACCTCTTACATACTTACCTTACCTTGCTAACAATTCATCAAATGAAGTGGTTGATAGAAGCTATATTGATAGGGAAGTTACAATCCAATTACTCAAGTAACACCTCCCCAGGGCCCAAAACAGAATGGTCCAACAAGCAAGTCAGATGATAACATATAGAGAGATCATTCTATTGGTGATTGGGTATATTTGAAATTACATCCTTTTAAAAAGAATTTGATCAACAACTCTTCTCTCCATAAACCTGCAAGTCGATATTTTGGGCCTTTCAAAATAGTGAAAAGGGTAGGCAAGGTTGCCTATGAATTGGAGTCACCACCCTAGATTCACCTAGGGTTTCACATCTCCTTACTCAAGAAACGTATGGGCCCTCCCCTTCCTATTAGCTCGAACCTACCATACATTTGAACCAGAGGTGATACTGGGGAGAAAGGTGGTTAAGAGAGGCAATCTTCCTATGATTCAAGTACTCGTTCAATGGAAACATACCAGCTTAGAAGATGCCACGTGGAGAATCTCCCCGCATCGCAGCAGCAGTTCCTAACCTTCCCTATCAGTGTTACTCGAACTACTCCTGATCCTTGCGGACAAGGGCTTTTTCGGGGAGTGTAATTGATACACAGGTTTAATTGTAATAATAGGTAGTTAATAGTCAAGAGTAGTTAGTTAGGAAGAAAGTAGTTGGCTTCTAAATAACTCAGTGACTGTCTCTTCCTATGTGATATAAATAGGAAGTATAATGTAAAAGGTAAGTGTGAATGAATTGACATACTTTCTCTTTAGAATTTCTAGTTTTCCGTTATCTGGTATCAATCTGTCTCAATAGAGTCATGATCGTCCACACCATTGTATCCCATCAAAGAATCTCTATATGAAATTATTTTCCTACGATTCAATGAGCCAGGCTCTGATTCACGAGGGGTGTCCGTGGCAACACACATATCCTCGAACCAGGTACATTAGGATTCACGTTCTTAACGTCAGTCATCTTCGTCCTCTCCAGAGTTGTATCCTCCTCCGTCCTGTTAGGGTGTTCCATACCATCCGCACAAAGTTTTTTAACACTTCTTTACCTTTGATCTTCCTTCTCCTTAGAATAGTCGCAATTGGTGTTTCCTCCGTCCAAGCTCACAGCACCTTCAGTCATCTCAACCTGGAAAGTCCTTACATTCTTCCTATGCTCTCTGTTGGTGAGCAAGAATATAATTTAGGTTAATTAGATTCGTTGTCTCGAAATTTTTTCTCTATTTTCATTTTGATTAATGAAAATATAAATCTTTTGATTAAAAAGTATGATCATTTTAATATGTGAATAACAAGCACATATGTTATTTTTCTTTAATTGCGGGTAGCTCTGTTAGGGTAAGCGCAGTAGTTTGTGCTCATAGAAATTTTTGATTCAGGCCGGAGAAATTTAGGGTAAGCTCAGTAGTAACAATCACAAACATGTCTTGCGTGTTAGCTCATAGAAAATTTAGGTTTGGCATTTGTGGGCTCTGTTAAGGAAGACTAGCATGATCAGACTTACTTTGAAAGAGGATGATTCTGTGAAGAGCATCATATTTTTTAGAATCAAATTTTTTTATACTTTTATTGTTAGATATATTTTGAAATTCTCACTCCAACTTTTTTAATTACTAACGTGCAAACCTTTAAGTATACCTAATAATAAAAAAAGTTTAACAAATTGAGAAGCAAAATTTTTTATACAATTATCTTCTTAGAAAAACAATTTAAGCCTTAAAATAAAATTTCAAATAGAATTTAAATTTTGAAATTGAGCTCAGACCTTCAGATGAAAAGGAGTATAAGCTAGACTCAACCCAGATATGTTATTTTTCTTTTAAAAAAAATTAAATATAATTTTAATTCATTTTTAATGTAAAGGATATATAATTTTCATAATTTTAGAAGTATTTTAATGTTAGAAATGTAAAATAGTTAATGTTTCTGCTTTCAATTTTATTAATTTAAAATAAAAAAATATCTAATCAAACTTTGAAAACTAGGAATGGCTACATAGCAACACTTGCGTCAGGATTTATGTGTTTTTTCAAATCTCTTAATTTCTTCAATTCACATTATTATTTTTTTAAATTAATAGTAAAAAATTTATTTTTATTCTATATCATATATCCTTCTAAATAAAAATATAAAATATAAAATATTTAAATTTAATCTAAACAATCCAAATTAAAATAAGAGAAACCAATTTCACCCTCCCCATCCTCATCTTTGAATTCCATGACGGGAGTCGCCCCCCACCCCCAAATAGCTTCGGGCAGAATTTGCTGCCCCAACTTCCCACGCTGTGAAAATCTAGAGTCTCCAAATGGGTCAATCCTCACAAAAATCTCTAAATAAGAAAATTTTTTGCCATTCCTATTGACATCGTTTTGCAGAGGTTGAACGCGATATAGAATTTTTTATTATGACACCATCAAATGATTTTTATCTCTCTTCAAAGAGTCCAGTTTAAATTAAGCCAGGTCCAACCAGCCATCAAATGATTCAAAAACTACTCGTGCATACATGAAATCAGAAAACATAGTAAAACATAGTCATTAATCATTACAATGTAAAAAGTTCATAGCAAATTATGACAACATTGGGATACAACAACAAACTCCCTTCAGGAGTGAAAAAGAAAGTTGGCAACATGAAATACAAGACATCCATATCCAAGGAAGGAGGAAAATATAAGGCTCTAACGCAGCAATAGACCCAGAGTGCTTCAAAAACTAACAAAAAGATGTACCATGGCCAAAGCCAGCACTAAGGCTATTTATAAAACTCGGGAGGAAAAAAACCCAAGTTTCTTATGAAACTCACGTTGCATCTTCCCGGCTGACAGCGACGAGCCACAAACATGAAGGAGAACTTCCCTGTTCATCTCGGGAGAGAGGAAAAAGATGATGTGAAGGGAAGGTAAAAGGGGGGAAAAAAGGTGAGAGAAGCCAGTGTTTCCGAATGATGACTTATGGTTACAACACGTGCTACATCCACATACATAGCACTCTTTCAGTTCATTTCTGTCAATTATCCCTTCTCTCGAATACAATCAGTGATTTAGGAAGCTGCTGAAGAAGATGATTCTTCAAGGTTAGTTCTGGCTCACTTTCTGGTCCAGAGTGAAGCTTTATCTGCATATAAAGTTAGCATAAGTTATCAAAAGATACAGTAGAATTAATCAATATAGTTCTTTATTCCATAAGAATGCACCCTGCACAATCAAGTCTTCTGCCAGCACTATCAAATGCTACAGAACAAAGTATGAACTATGAAGTTCCTGACCTCAAAATGTGGCGATCATATAAAATGTGTGAATGTTAAAACGGTGAATAGTTCCATTGTTGAAAATATGTTTCACTAATAGATTTAACATATTTAGAGTCTTTTAAGGAAACTTTTAAAATTAAGCTAATATTTGAAAATTGAAATTTGAAACTTGAAACTGTCTCTTAATCTCAGCAATGGTCTCAAAACACTAGGGTTCAAAATTTGAGTGAAACATAACTTTAGCAATGAAACTCATCATTGTTCTCAGGTTTTTCATTCATGTGATTATTTCTATTAAATTTTGGTTTAGTAGTAGTGGATCAAACCACAGGGATATAGCCTGAAAAACTTTAAACCACAAGAAGACAAACTAACTTTGGGCCAAACCACGGGGGTAAACTGTACTTTACCCTAAAATTACATAGACAAGAATCTATAGTATTGTATCATGTAGAATATACTTATTTTGCCACTCTTATGGTATGTAACTTATGTTTTAGGGGAAAACATGCATCAATTAAGATCCTGGAAAGATCAGAAACTGCCTAATCTCTTGTAGAATAAGCCCCCTTTAATAATTAGAACTTTCCAAATTCATTTATTCTACTACCTTCACTACAATTGCTAAGCAATCTCAATTTGGACAAGACCTGGGAAAAGTTTCTGAAGTATTTGTTATTAGGTTCTCCAATAAAATTACATACTCCAATAAAATTACATATGAATAATTTTTACATCTTAAAAATTACAGCTAATTTTTCTCTTTTCAATTTACACTTCACAACACCACCACAATCAACCCTAGTTCAGGTACAACATTTTAAATAAATGATGCTTATGCTTTTAAAGAAACATAAACCATTCTTTCCCACTTCATGACAAAATCTTATCACCACCATTGCATTGATATACATGATGATTATAACATAACTACTTGCTACATAACATACTTATCCAACACCTTTGCCTCACCCACTTCCTATAAAATATTTTATTCCTCTTTTCATGAATCAATAAGTATCCACATTCGATGTTTTATAACGTACAAAATTTTAAAAATCTATTAGTTATGTTCATGTAGTTTTCTTTTTCTACATGAACATAACATATAAAATACCTGTTTATAGCACAAACCCACATGAACAGAACTAGAGACGCGGGAAGAACAAAAGAAATACTTGTTTATAGCACAAACCTCATATCTTTTAAGAATTGATGCAAACAATGTCGCAACTACTTGAATTACAAATTTCTGGCCAATGCAGGCACGTGTGCCAGATCCAAAAGGAAGAAATGCTGCATTTTCATTTGGATCATTTAATACCAAGGAGTCAACACCAGGATTTGTATGTTCTTCAGTAGAACCTGAAAGAATGATCAAATATTGAAGATTAGTGATGGATAAATAACAAGGATTTTCCCCCTTAAATATGGAAGGATAAGCATCAAGGTAATCATGAAGTTTCACACTTGCTACCAAACTCCCAACCTAAGTTATATGCTAACTTCAGTGCAAGTTGCAGTAAGAGCTGCTCAAACAGAAACTAACAACTTTTACATCATAACACATTTGAGAAAAAAATTCATTTGAATTGCCAGCAAAATTATACCGATTTTCTTTCTTTCCCAACATAATAGAGCATGCTACCAATATAACTTAAAGCAAAAATGAAATCAGTATTGATAAAACTGTCAAATACAAGCTCAGTCTAAGTCTCTGTGATCAGAGAGAAGCAAATGATCAAAGTACTTTTATTTTAGTACACGGCCTGTGCAGGGTTTGAATTTTGAACTACAGACCTCTTGCAAACTATTCATATATTCAAACCATTAAAATTAGATATGAGTTATGACTGCTGTTGTCGAGTGCATGTCAAAAATAAAATTGGTGCAACAGATCAAACAAACGAACAATAGCTGACAAAAATAAAAAAATAGTACCGTGCGAATGAAATGCAGGATAGCAGACTACCTTTACTTTGACAGACAGAGAAAAAAAAAAATCCTCAATATCACATATAAGGAAGGTACGAAACCTGTGTTTGAAGCATCAAGAACCACCTTTGACCCCTTTCCACCATTTGACAAAAATCGGAATGGATTGAAATCACTTGCATTACTACCCCAATTGGAGGCATCCATCTGTACCAACTGAATTGGCACAACCAGTACAGCTCCAGCAGGAATGGTTACCCCAGTTGCAAAGCTCAAGTCTGACACAGGAGGATGAAATTTAATAAACAAGAAGTGCAGAAATATAAACACAACCATATATTTAGGTGTAACAGATAAATGTAACCAGGTGTATTGATAGAAATGTTAAAAAGCAAAAGCCAAAAGGGATCCAAAGATATGAAAAATACATATTATATCATTAATAACAAAATTCCAAATCATGCTCAAACATCAGCAATATTGCTTTAAAATGGAACTAAGCCTTCTCTCAAACTATGCTTATTTTCATCATTTTTAGAAGATTTGAACCTTAAATCTATATTTAATAATTAAATCTATTGCAGCAGTAAACTAATGGGCTCAAAATCAGAATCATTTCCGATGTAGGTATGTAAACAGAGTAACACAAAGATAAAACTCAACGTATCGGACAAAGGTATGGAACTTAATTCCAGTTCACAACCAAGCTAATAAAACGGAAAGAACATAATCATCATGTTTTGTTAAATCACCCTCTGATGTAGCACAAGAAAGGAAAGAGGAAGAAATAGAATAAAGGAGAGATGCAGAGAGAAAATATGAAAGGAAGGAGAGAGAGGGAGAGGGAGACTCAGATAAAATAGCAATGATCTTATTAATGAATAATCAGGTGAATTGTCTAACCCTGGGTGTTATATAGAGCCCAAAAGATAATTTTTAATAATTTTAAGATAAGGATAATAGTAATTTTAAACCTAAGAGAAGATAATCAAATCCTAACAAAAAGATAACTAAGGATTACAAAATAACTACTAAAACAAAATAATTTAAATATTAATTCCTAATCCTAATCCTAATAAAATATTATTTTTTAATTTATTTTTAATCCATAATTTACAAATAATTAATAATAGCTTTCTTATTCTTTTCCCATTCTCCATTATTCTTCCCTGGTTGGATAAAACTCAACCTCGAGTTTTGAAATACGAAAGCATTAAAATAATCCATCTTGGAGCCTCCGATAGGATGAACACTACTACTTTAAGATATGGTAGCCAAGACAGTTTCGGATTCAACAATATATTTGGAATGACAAACTCAATTGGGTGAAGCAATTGAACTAGTTAAATCTGAACACAACATTCTACAATTTCTGGTTGAGCTTCAGATTGTTGGTCAGATTTGATTTCTTCACATCCCAAATTTACTTCCAACAATTCTTCAATCCCTATGATGGAACCATCATCATCAATGTCTGATGAACAATCAAGGGGTACCACAATAATAACACTACTACTTTAAGATATGGTCCAAGACAGTTTTGGATTCAACAATATATTTGAAATAACAAACTCAATTGGATGAAGCAATTCAACTAGTTGAATCTAAACACAACATTCTACAATTTTTGGTTGAGCTTTAGGTTGTTGGTCAGATTTGATTTCTTTACATCTCAAATTTACTTCCAACTCTTCTTCAAACCCTATGATGGAACCATCATCATCAATGTCTGACAGGCAATCAAGGGGTTCCACAATAATAACATCAAACTCAATTAAGATATCTTTCTCTAATACTTTAGGCTCTTGATGACATTTGTCTTTTGCCTTTAGTTTTAAGTTTTTGCCAATAATTTCTATACAAAGTTGACTAATGGCACTCATAAGTTCATCAAAACAATGGTCCACATTCTTTTTGAAGTTATCCAAACTAGTTTGGATAGTTTAGGTATTTTGTTCCATCGTAAACCTTAACATAGCAATCTAGAAAGTCAAAATTAGTAATATTACCCCCATAATACTCTCAAATAATGAATTTTGAGATCTAAGGTTGAAAGGGATGAAAAAAATGGTCCGAAAAATGAAGAAAAATAAATAAATAAAAATGAGGTTGAAAGGCAACAAGGGAAGTGATTTGGAATTACAACCTTGCTCTAATACCAAAATTGATGTAGGACCAGAAGAGAACGAGGGAGACATAGAATAAAAGGGGGATGTAGAGAGAAAATATGAAAGGAAGGAGAAAGAGGGGAGGGGAGACTCAGATAAAATAGCAATGATCTTATTAATGAATAATCAGATGAATTGTCTAACCCTAATTACTAAGGGCTATATATAAAGCCCAAAAGATAATTTTTAATAATTTTAAAATAAAGATAATAGTAATGTTAAACCTAAGAGAAGATAATCAAATCCTAACAAAAAATAATTATTAAAGTCTAACAAAAAGATAACTAAAGATAACAAAATAATTTAAATATTAGTTCCTAATCGTACTCCTAATAAAATATTATTTTTTATATTTATTTTTAATCTATAATTTACAAATAATTAATAATAATTTTCTTATTCTTTTCCCATCCTCCATTACCCTCTCTTTAGGGGATAAAGGAAATAACTTCATTAGAAGGAATATACAGGAAAGAGAGGATAAAAATATTCTTTTTAGACAAGGCAACAGAAATAATAAAGGGAAGCAATACAAAAGAGCTCTGGAAATCCTCTGCACCTTTACAAAGAAGTCTCCATGAAAATCACCGGTATCAAAATTAAGGTTTAAGAAAGTTACTAATGCATCTCTTAAGTTTGGATCTTCTGTTTATTTTGTCCTTAAAACTCTGAAATTTGTCATTTTGTTCCTCAAGTTTAGATTTTCTATTCAATTCTAGCCCCCAGGTTCTGTTTCCACTAGATAAGATAATAAATTTTGATATTTTCAATAACCATCTTACCTGTTTTATTTGCTATACATGTAAACTTTTAAATAACATCACATGCATATTATGTGAAATCTCAAACCTCTGATAACCAAAATTTATGACTACTTCTCCCTATAAGGGTTCAAATGGTCATGCTTACAAAAACTACTAATAGTGCAGATTCATGACACTAACTCTCAACTGTTATCTTACCCTAACAATGTCACACCTTAACCAACTAATAGAGAAAATTCACAAATAAGTAAGGCCATGTATGCAGTGCCCATAATTAATCAGGAAATGTGCACAGGCTTTAATTCAGTTGGTTTTTCCACCAAAAAAGCTCAAGGAGGCTACACCGTCACCAGATATATGGGATATAATGAACAGTATCATGGGCTCATACTTGCTTGAGAGAACAGTAAGCAAGATCTCACCGTGTTTCAGAGAACACCTTTGCAGCAAGGGCCCTGTTGGCAGAAGACGTGCAGATTCATAAATTGTAGCCAATAGTAAAGGCATCCTGCAAATATCTTCCTGTTCATACTTCGATGGCTTCTTCCCCACAATGGTGATTTCTGAATAAACCTGGATAAGTATATGCATAAGTTTAACTCTTTTTTCCTTCCTTTTATGGCTGAACTTAGAAGTTACAGATAATAGCTTGCAAACATAAAGTGAAAACAATCATATAAAAGCAGCAAAGCACAGCATTGCAAATCAAAACCATATTAGACAGGCCTTTGTGCATTTAAATTAAATCCTCTTCTACCAATATTTATGATGATATCAATCACATGACACACACGGAGTTAAAGCCTCTTGTTGGTACCAGGACATCACGTTTTTCTTTACATGCATGCATGCACTGATTAGAGAAATACACTGATAAAATTTGGTGCCTAATAAGTAACGTCATGCAAATAGCAGAATTGTTCATAATTTACAAAAATCCATTTTTATTAGCACCATGGGGCAGTTTATCAATTTGAAGCACAGATATACTAGCCAACCACGAATAAGGATCACAGTTTACAGATGTAGAGCAATCCTTTATCGATTTAAGTCTCATAATGAAAGTAAGAATCAAAAATGATGGGAAACCAGACGAAGATACAAGATTCACCACCGCATTAGTGTACTTTGACAGTCAAGAAATTAAATGCTAGGCCACCTACGCATGTTAAATAAAACTGAAAAAAATTTAAGCACCGACTAATTAGTAGTGAAACTTTTATCGATGAAAAATTGAGCACTAAATTTATTTGCTTGAAAAACATTTCATAGTAAGTGCCAGATTGGTATTCATAGAAACTATTAGCATTTAACAACATTAATGAAGCTATGAAGCTATTGTCATTTAATAACTTGAATAAGAATAGGGACACTGCTGAATGCATTTAGTGACCTCCTTTATGCTGAATGTTTTCAGCACTTTTCGCTTAAATTGATTTTTGTTATGTATTAAACAAAGAGCATTAAAGCAATTTCTGCACTGAAACTTTTTAGTTTCATCCTTGAATTAAATTTTCAAACAGGCCCTTAGTAAGTCTAAGACCATATGCTGGCTGTCAAAATGTTCTGTAAAGCTATTCACCAGTATTATCAAAAGAAAAAATTAATATATGAGATCATTCTTCAAGTAAATGCAAGACCATATGCTGGCTGTCAAAAGATGCAGTCAGTGTCCTGTAAAGATATTCACCGGTATTATCAAGAAAAGTATTTATATGAGTTATTTCTTTAAGAAGATACTAGTATAACTGTTTGTTAGATGTGTTGACTGCAATCTGGTTAAAAAATTGTCTCAAAAGGGGAAAAGAGAGAAGAAAAGCAGTTTTAGATCTCTGCCTAAGCAGGATTGCATACACTCCAAAGAAGCAATATACCAGAGCCACAGATAGATGTCAAATAAGCTGTAAGGAGTAAACACAGAATGGCAAACAAAGAGCATTCATCCTAACAAAGGGATCAGAAGAATTCTATGTTCAAGTGCAACTTAGCCAACACTCTTCATTATAAAGCAAACTGAATATATCCATCTCAAATCTGCCAAACTTTCTAGGGAATTTTGGTATTTCAAGCTTGTGGTCTAGGTTTTGAGATTTTAGAGATTAAATTTGAATTAAAGGATCCATGTAGCATGATACAACAAAAACATAAAGGACTGATAGCTACCTTATCCTGTATTTCTGGATGCATGACAAGCATAGTCAATAAATTGGAGATTAACGCTGCTGTAGTTTGACATCCATGAAACATCACACCCATGATATTTCCACAAGATTCTTCTTTTGCAGTATTATGATCACTATGCTCACGGAAGAAACCTTGAAGGTCAACATCAGAACAGCACTGTGCACCATGTGCTGTCCCCATTTCTGTGTTGGATCTTTCACTATGGACATTTTGCTCAATATGGTGAAACAGCTTGCAATTTTTTCTGCAATGTTGAAGGATATCTTGAGTTAAGCATTTCAACTTCGTGCATAAGCATTGATATCTCCAAAATCCCCGTTTCCAGAAGGGAGTCACATTATAGGATGCCCAAAAGCAAGCATCTTTAGCAATCTTCATAAGGAGTTCCTCATAAATTGCAGCCTTGGGCCATGCTAAGAAGCCATCTCCAAAGAATGTTGCTCCCATTATGCTGAAAGCCATATTCTGAGAAACCAATCTACAATCAATATTTCCTCTGATGTTATCTATTTTATGCATGATGAAGTTAACAACTGTTGAAGGAATTAGATCAGCATTCTTGGGCAATCTTTCATTCAATTCTGTTGCCAAGAATTCCCTTCTCTTTTGCACCTGGTGATTTAAAATCAAATGCCAAGTTGCCATAATCAGAATAAGAACCGTATACTGGAAGAATACAGGATTTGTAATTTCTGTAGACAATATTAGAGATAGATAATAATAAAGTGTGAACAAAAAAGAAGAGTAGTTTGATCTGAAGATCTCAAATCTGAAAGGCCCCAAACACATTGCAGCAGGGGCACAAGTCAATTATTGCACTTGAGACTCCAATCATAAACACCAAAACTCACATATCATGTATTTTGATTAACATAAGTATCATGTGATAAGGAAATAACATATGTTATTAGCTATTGGTATCAAAATGACGAAAATGTATTGCTTCACTGTCAGCGTCATTATGGCAAAATGACAAACATATGTACATAAGACTAATTAAATCTCATAAATGATTTCACAAACATATGTACATATGTACAGCGTCATTACTGCTTCCCCTGTTGTTGGGGTGAACAAAACATTAGGTTACAACTTCAACTTTTGTCAAGATGATCACAAGCAAAATATATGACAATATGAGAATGGGAAGGGATGATAATAAGCAATAATCAGACAGCTAAGCACCTCTTCAAAGGAAGAAGCAAAGAGGCTTGATTGCCCAAAGGCTAGACGAAAAGCTTTTCCCGTGAAAGGTAGCTTGTCTGCAGCCTTTACAAGCATCTCTTGAATTAGCACTGGATCCTTAACTGACACCAGAAGCTGTGTAGGACCTAACCATAGCTTAACAACGGGTCCATACCATTTGTGAGATTCTGACAACAGATCTGAAAGTCAAACAGAAAAGTATACATTTAATTTATTAAATATAAAAAACGAAGGCCGACTCTAATGTCATTCAATACCAAAAACTCACTAGAAGTTTTATTACTATGAAACCCTATGATTATCAACAATTTAACCATTCCAACATTGAACTACATAGAAATTTCCATTTACAAGCAAAGCTAAAGGTGATCACTTTTATCTTTTTGAGCTGATAATATAAGTGCATGGTGGTAATAAATACAACAAACAGATTACACTCCAATCTTCCTGTTCTTGCAAACCTGAATAGTTCTCTTTCATTGCTGAAAAAAGTTTTCTCATACATAATAGTTGTCAATCTCAAATTATTCAGTATTATGTATCATACAACCTAATCAACAGACTAGAGGTGCATTCAGGCCCCACTTCTTTCCATAGATCCTTCTCAGAAGACAAATGAATACACGCATACACATACTGCCTATAGATTTTTAAAAAAAAAAAAGGTGAAGAAAAAGGAAATACCCTTTATTTCCTGCAATCAATCGTAGGCAAACGAAGAAATTTCCAATTTCTACCCACAACTCGACAAGCAATCTATGTAACCAATAAACGTGGTCCTGGGACCAGAAGCACATCTAAAATATTTACATATTTAATCTAAAAGCAAAATAATAATAATAATAATAATAATAATAATAATAATAATAATAAATGAAACTGATATTAACAACAGAAGTAGATCGTAGAGGAACATGATGCAAAACCCATGTCTATGCACCGCCTTCTAAAGTGATGACTAATTAACTAAACACAAGATTGAATTAGCAGAAATTCATCGAAGAGATTCAGAAAATAAATACTAATTTGACTGCTCGAAGGAGACAATGACAAAAATCAACAAATCAGCGAAAAAGAAAACTGACCAGTGAGATTTTCCCGGGAAATGAGGTTGCAGTGTCCGTAGAAGGAGGTACTCGGAATCCCAGGAATCTTCTTCGCTTTATACCATAATCGGAACAGCTTGACGACCTTCCTGAGCAAAAGGGTAGTGACAACGATGAGAGCAAGCCATAGAAAAGCATTGATTTCCCTGGTGACCAAGTCCCTGAGGAGCTGAGAAGAGCCATCGCCACCGAGATCGCAAGAGCTGGATCGAGATTGGAGAAGAAGTCCCAAGAAAGTGGTGGGATGAGAATCACATGGTGAGTTCATTTTCTTCGCATCAGCGTACTGGAGGTCAGAGAAAGTTGATGAGGCTTCGCGAATTGGTACAGTAGCTTCCGCAGCCTGTGCTTCTTCTTTTGACTTTGTTCTCTCACGGAGTGCACTGACAGGTAAGACGACGACGTCACTTGTCGTTAGTGTCCGTGATTCCGCGAGGTTTTGTTTGGTTGATGGGAAAGTACGGTAATGCGAGTGCCACGTGTCCCGTAGCATTTTGTAACCCAGTGGATATCATGAAAATTAAAACACGTGTCCCGTAGAATTTTCTAACCCAGCGGATATGATGGAAAGTTTTAAAAAAATGATTGTAATATTTCGAATAAATTACATATTTTGAAATTTTATAATTGTTTTATTTTAAAAATATATATTCATCTTTCTTAAACCAAAAATTATATTGTAGTTTAATTTAATTTTAAAATTTTAACTAAAATATTTTTTATTAACCTAAATATATATTTTTTGTTAAATTTAATAAAAAATATACTCTTTTATTTTTATTTGTATATATTTAAAAATAAAATTTATTCTTTTTATTTTTTTATGAATATCTAGATATAATATATATTTGAATATTAGTATATATATATATAATAAAAGAATGTTTGCTTTTTATTGTAGATTTATTATAAAATTGTTGTTATTAAGATGTTCATGATGTAATAGTTTTTTAAATTTTTGATATTTTTATTTACCTTGGGCCCTATGCACGATGTCCACGGATTCTAGTTTAGATCAATAAAAAATATTTTTATTAAAAATAAAAATTAGAGTAAACAAAATATTTTGAATATATATATATATATACTATATTCATTTGTGACCTATTAATTTTATCAAGAGGCATCATTGAAAATTTATAAATAGATAATTCTAGGCATAATTTTATTTTTGGAGCATGATTTGATTTCATAATTTTGACAATAGTATATGTATATCTTGTACATCATGTCATCTAATTGCATGTCCATACTCTTATAAAACATTGTTGTGAGATATTAAAGATATTGATTTTGTTGAATATGACAGCATGTCTTTTATTTGCCTATAAGGTAATTTCAGCTATTGACACGTGCTCGCTTATTGTGAAACTTATTATAATAGTATCTTTTGGTTAATTTGTTTAAGGTATTTTATTTTAATTGATATGTATATGTTTACATATATATATATATATATATATAGTAATAATTCTACTATTTTATATTGCACAATAATTACTAGTTAAATTGCATTGACAATTAATATACCCTTTCAATTTAGCATTATTAATGTAATTTATTATTATACAAAGCCATTTGTATATTTTTTTTAAATTAAAGATATATTTATAAAATTATAATTATTCAATTTTTGGTGTTAAATGTATCATAATATTTTAGTTTACAATATAATTGTGAAATTTTGTAAGAGGCACAAAAATTATTTATAACAAAGATATATTCTTTTCTAATAGATTATGTAAATTATGTTTAACTCTCAATAATAAATATGTGTCTTTAATGTTGAGAGTTCTACAATTTAAAAATTAAGTTTTTTTGGTCGCAAAAGATTTTTTTTTATTGATACCTTGCCTATGATAAATACTTGAGGATTATAATTATATTTTAAAATATACTTGATCCTATTTCTTAAAATATTTTTAAATAACGTTCATGAAAGGGACTCTCATATTATCTAATTATTTTTTATATATTTGTAATTAATAACATCATATGGTTAGATGTATACATTTTGAGTTATTATGTGTTACTAGAATATGAGAAGAAATATATTATTTATAGTATTCTAATTTTGTGTAATTCTATTTTTTAAATAACTATACTTCCACTTATCATTGAACTAGTCTATAATTTTATTTTAACTTTAAGTATTGGATTACATGAGATATATCATATAAGTAATGAATATACTCTATCAGTATGACATTATTTGGTATAATTTTGATAATATGATAAGTATGAAAAATAATTTCTTTTAATTATCAAAAGACTAATTGTGTAAGAGTTTTATATCAAGGATATATTTTAATCTATAGCATTGTCAATCAATTCTTTTGCTAGATGTTTTAATATTTCTTATACTTTATCAATATAAAAGTATTAGAAATATTATTTTTTGTTATCCTTCATATGCCTAATAAGTTCTCTCGATTTATTATGATCTAGGACCCTTAGATGGAATCACAATAAATGATAATTTTGTATTTGTAATTGCCTTAGTTGGATTTTGAAGGGAACTTTTGTTTTGTGATTATATTATAGACATAATTCATATTTCCTTATATTATTACTATTTTAGCTTCTATACCGATGCAATTATTTTTCTATGAGAACTTTGAATGAGACCTATATTATGGACTTATAAATTGAGTTTCTAGTAAATATTCTATTCGACATCTTACTTGAATAATTAATTGAAACATGTCAAGGCTTATAAGATCAGGAAAGTAATACAATATTATAATTTTGTAACTAGTAAATATCATCTAAAAGTCAATGAGGTATTTTGGCATAATAAATATTTTTCATTTCCTCAATATATTCCTTTGGTTTAATAAAATATTGTTGAACATTTCTTACCAAAGTTAAATGGGAGCAAATTCATTTTGTATAAATTTTTGCCTCTCATTTGGTAGGATTTTGTGTGAATGGTGATTTTACCCTTATTTCATGTTTATGTGACTCTTCATAAAAAGGAAAAAAGACTCAATAATGTTTGATACCCTTAATAAAAATAAAGAAAGTCATATTTCTTTCATTGCGTATGTAAATCTAGGAATTTAAAAAGTTAGTCATTGGCTATAAGGCCATTGGCTAAATGGGTCTTTAAGACCTATTGTGGGGGGTACAAGAAATATTATAAAATTTAAGATCAAATTGATTGAAATGGCCATAATCAGGGAAAAAGAATTGGTTATATTAGTTTCTCACTAGTATCCATTAAAAACACTCTTGGAAAGATCATGACATTAATTGGATTTTGTTTTGGGACCCTACCATACGAATGTTTAGATTGCCTTTTTATGTTAAAACTTGTCTCAAATTCAATAAAATGGATTTATAGAATCATAGAAAGAGTACTTAGTATGTAAATCAATCGATCGATTTATAGGCTAAAACAAGTTTCTAAGCATTAATATTTGAAGTATGACGAGGCTATAACCTCTTATGATTTTGTTGTGAGCACTTTAAATTAATGTATCTTTAAGAAATTAGATATGAAAATCTTTTTAAGACTTCTTATGTTATTGGGATACAAATCCATCAAGATAGGTCTTGTGATATTTTAAGTTTGCCTTAAAGAACATTAGTTGACCAAATGTCTAAGATATTAATTTGCACTCTTGTTCCTTTTATGGTACACTTATTAAAATAGGTAAGAGGTTATATAAATCTTAGTAAAAGGTTATATAAATCTTAGTGTCCTCAATATTACATAAAGAGGACTAAAATGGAAAGTATTCCATTTTTTGCTTCCGTTGTTGGCAACTTTATGTTTGTTCAAGTGTGTACTCGTCTAGACATAGCTATTGCTATTAGGATATCTGGTAAATACTTGAGTAATCTTATTTTGAATTTTTTCTAAAAAACTACTTAGAAAAATTCACTTGGTGCCTACAAAGTACTTAGAATCACATCTTGAGTTAGAGTAGATATAATCCACTTATAATTATTAGTCTTATTGGATTTAGATTATGTGATTCATGTAAATGATTTGAAATCTATTTCTATATATATCTTATGATGTTTTGGAGAACTATTTGGTGAAAAGTGTCATGTAAACACTAATAGCTTCTTTAGCTTGAATATACATCTTATGATGTTTGGAGGAATTGTTTTATTAAAAGATGTCAAATAAAAACTTACAGCTATTTCATTTAGTTGCATAATATGTCACTTGTTGTGGGCCCATTTTGGCTACATGGTTAAGGAAATTAATTTTCATTATATATGTTACTGAAGACAATGATTCTACTATATATTTCCCTCAAAATCATGTGAATTGTAGATGCATTAATTTGTTGATATTAAGTTCTTATTTTGTTGGAGAGAAGATCTAAGAATCTCATATTCAAATTATATATGTTTTACGGATAATATGTTAAGCTAATTCGTTAACAATGGGTTTAAGAAACATGTGACTTTTAGGTATTGTGAAATTTTTTTAATTAACACCTCAGTTTAGTGGGAGTTTGACTTATATTTTTTAGTGACACCTTTGTTTTGGTTAGTCTATATAATTTTGGATATATTTCTTTTGATATTCCATTTTATTCATATTTAAAACCTTTTTAGCATTTTGGAATTGTTTTCCCATATTGGATCTAACCTCTCCTCTAAACCTATTTGAATATTATGAGTTATATTCTGTCCTTTTCATCTGTCATTGTCATTTGCTTACCTTATCTCTGGTATAGTCATAGATATGAGTATTATGTTTGATATGATCTAGTTAATCTCCTAATTATTTTAATAGATTACCTATTCCATTGAACTTCATAAGGGAGTCTTTATATGAAATAAGCACATGTCTTGTATATTCACCTCCCCACTTTGGTTCAACCATAATGCCATGCAATTGAGTACCTTGCATCTCGCTTATACCATCATCAGGGCGCGTATCCTCCCCCATATATGGGTTGACAATAGTCATGCCTGAATTTCTTAATTTTTCTCACCTTTAGATGGTCCTCTTCTTTAGAGCACTCCATATTGTCATAGATCTTCTCCTCCATTAGCTCCTTGTCATGTATTCTATTTTTAGATCCTATCTAATATCGGCACCAATATGAACCACAAAATGAAGAATAAAAATATTATTGCCTATGCTTCTTCTAACTTTTTGTTCGCTTATAGATTGCATTAATTGGTAAGACTACGACACCACTTGTCATTAGTGTCTCTGATTGCATTGTTAGTGTCTGTGATTCCACAAAGTCTTGTTTAGTTGATGGGAAAGTACAGTTATGCAAGTGCCATGTAGAATTTTGTAATGCTATGGATATTATGGAAAATTAAAAAAGGAGAATTAGAGTTAAGGACTCAAAGTTAAAAATACTTATTCTGAATGACCTGTTACCACTAGATTTAGGGAGTTTTATTTAAAGTCATTGGTAATCTATCTTAAAATAATAGTAATAGGTCCTTCAAAGTAAATATTTTTAATTTTGGGTTCTTAACTTGAGATGTTCCAATTAAAAAACATGTATCATAGAATTTTATAACCAAGCGGATATTATGGCAAATTAAAAGAAGATGATTTTAATATTTTAAGCAAATTAAGCATAATCCCTTTGAGTTTTATTAAAATTATATAGATTTTTTTATCTATTTTCAAAATATATACTGACATCCCCTGAAATAAAAAATTGTACTATATTTTAGTCTAATTTTAAATTTGTTAACTATAATATTTTTTATTAACCTAAATACATAATTTTTTTGTTAAATTTAATAAAAACAAAATCTACTTTTTTATATTTTTATTTGTGCATATTTGGAGATAATATATATTTGAATATTTAGATTAATAGAGAATATTTTGGTCACAAATTTAAAAATTAGACTATAGTATATATTTCAAAAATAGATAGAAGATCTATATAATTTCAGTAAAACCAAGAGAATACTTGTATAATTTTCTCTAATATTTTTTGAACAAAAGAACAAAATATTTAGAAATGCATACATATAAAATTTCTTTAAGAAATATAAATTTTTTAAAATAAATTATTTCTCTTCCATTGAGAGATGTTTAAATACATAGTTTTTTCTTTATTATGAAATTATACACAAATCTTTTAAATGAAAATATTACCAAAACATCTTTAAAAATGGCATTAAATTTTTTATTAAAATAGAAGTTATTACATATAAATGAAAATGTGTTTGGTAGAATTTGAGAGAAAATATTTTTGAAAGTATCCTCATATTTATTAACAAAATAAATACTCTAGCCATATATTATCATTATTCATTGATGGTCAAACAAACAAATTAGATAAAAAATTATTTTTAATCTTATAAATTTTTTCTTTGTCCAAGAAGTATCCTCATATTTCTTGGATGTAGTATTAGAGTTTGTGATTATTTCTCTTTACAAATGCTTTTTAAGGTGGTAGTGTGCCTTATCCCCTAGTATGTGTACAAGAGAAAATCAAATAAAAAAGCATTTTTAATTTTATAAATATTTTTCTTTGTCCTAATTTGTCATTGTTTCTCTTCACAAGTGTTTTTTACGGTGCAAGTGTGTGTGTTGTGTGTTCGGCTTCTCTATATTCAACACGAGGAAATGATGTAATGCAGTCCATGAAATCCAAATTATTTGTGTGATCAAAGAGATGATGTAAAGCCACATGTCCATTTTAATATGCATCTTTTCAAAAGAATTTAAATATAATATGAAGCGTAATTGTGGCTGTCCATTCCCTTTTAACTGTTGAGATCTTGACATGTGTCCATTCGCATCCTAAATACTACGTTTTGCATACATCTTCTTCTCTAGCACATCCAGCTTTCTTGCCCTATTAATAATCACTTATGAAGTCAGCCACCTCACCTCCCCTATTCCATTAACCATCTTCTTCTCCCACAAAGTTTTGGTGCGATAAAAAAAGAAGCATCAAATCTTTCTAATACCCTTGATTTGATGTTTATGCACAAAAGAAAAAGGAGGTTTTTGAACTGATGTTTGCCCACATCAGATCAAGCTCTAGATTGATCATAGATCTTTTGATTCATGACAAAATGAATCATGAAAAAATTTTGCATCATTGGTTCCTTTTAAGAAATGCACATAGAGGGGATGAATAGGTGCCATTTGCATTAATTAATTAATAGTTGAAATGAAACAGTACAATTGAAAACCTTGTAAATAGACTAAAATTTTGTCAACAAAATATTCTAAAACTTAATTGAACATCAACAGATCAAGGAGTTAAATTAGGACCTTATCAACAAGGTTTTTGCACAGATGCTAACACATAAATAAAAGTGAAGTAAAGGGAGGAGTACACCTAATATTAGAGCTATTCATGGGCAGTGTCAAGCCAGGCATTTAGTAGGCCCGATACTCGACCTAATTAAGACATCGAATTTGTTTTTATATCTGTAATCCAACCGAGTTTGAACTAGCCCAATTTTATGTTTGGTTATGGCAGGTTAAGGCCGCCTGGGTCAATTTCTTTTTTTTTTCTTTATAAATTAATACTTATAATGTAAAAATATCTTTTTATACACTTATAGGCATAGATTTCAAAATAATAGGCTTCTAAAGCCTCATGTTTTGATCAGTAAAATAATTTTAATAAAAAATAACCTAGTATTATCAAGCAACACATAAACTACACTAACATATTTAGTCTTTAGTAAACATGTGTTTTCATTGTTCAACAAAAAAAATGTTAGTAAGTATGCATATCATGAAAAAAATAATGAAAAAGTAAGGAGGTTTAGGTAGGTAATAAAAGCTACAGCTAGAAAGATATAAATTGACAAAATGTTAATAACTAAAAAAAAGTAACTATCAAGTTGGGCTAGGTAGAACATATTTTTACCCGTAACCTGACCTGAGCCTGTATATTTTTGTTGAAATTATATCTATTTATATTTTTCACCTGACTCAACTCGACCTAGTTAGGTCAAATTAGGGCAAGCACCTCAGGCTAATTAGGTAAATGAACACCTCTACCTAATATATTTTAGTTTGGTCCATACATCTAGTTCTCTTTCAACACACTAAGGGATTTCCACTATATAGAATTAGAATACACAGTTAAGAAGCTAAATTTTCAAACTCACCTAAAACTTTTACAACCTTAACAACTAACACACTGCTTTAATTTTCTTTCACACAATTGTTATGAGATTCAAGAACTTTTACAAACACCAATAAATCAAAGTAAAACTTACAATATAGACTCTTAATAGTCAAATGAACCAAATACTTAGCAATAGCTTGAGAACACAAAAAACTATATCACTAAGAACAAATTCTCTTTAGATTTCTCAATCAGCTATATTGATTTAGATGCTGCTTCTTCTTATATACAAACAGAAAACTAGCTGTTGGAAAACTTCTTCTAAGATTTGACTGTTGAAGGACCATAAAATTTGTGTGGTCATGAAGTAGTTGGACGTTTTAGAAAGACTTTACCATGCTGGGTAGATAGGCTTGATAGGTTTCTTTTATGTTTTTTGCTTCCAGCCAACACATCTAGAGAGAAAGGTAGCGTTTAAAGTATTTAGTTATCTTGTCTTATTTATTAATGCTCTTAAAGGATTTAAGACAGAAAAAGATTGACTTTATGAAAATCCAAAGACAAGAAACACAACAAGGTGAGAAGAACAGAGACAACTTTTAAATTTTTAGCAAAAGGACAAAATAGTACAGAGACTTCAAAAAGTTTTCCATGCTTTCTACAGGTCACATAAAAAGCTACAATAAAAAGGATTGCAGAGTGGAATCATCAAACAAAGAGAGGTTGAGAGACCATTGGGCCAAAAATCTCCCTCTTTTGATGATGACAAAACCTAAGTGATAAAAGTCCTCATAGATATATAGAAAACATATAAACTCCCCCAAAGTATGTGCTCCCCTTTTAATAGATGAACTAATTACAGGAACCAAAGCACATAGGTAAAAAAAAAGAAACCAGGTATAGTTACCTTATAGAATATAAACCTTGTTGCCAATAAACCTATAAACAATATTAACATTAACTATAATCAGATATAACCAGATATAAACTTGTTGCCAACAAACCCATAAATAGTATTAACATCAATTATAATCAAATATAACCAATAATCATATATAAACCTTGTTTTCCCTCTTTTTGTCAGTAGCAAAAGGGAGACAAAAATAAGTAAACAGTGATCTAAGACCAAGGCAAAAACAGAAATAAGCCAAGCATATTCCAGTAATTGAGTAACAAGGCAGAAATAAAAAGAATCCAGAAATAAATCAAAAAACCATCCAGGAAGATAATTAAAGATTGTCCAGAGACTGAATAGCTAGGAAGATAAATAGAGCAAAACTAGAAAATTAACATTAAAATCCAGTATTTAGTACTATCTAAAAAAATATGGGTTCTGTGACAGAGGACACCATCATAGGCCAGTCAAATGATGAAAAACCAGGAAGTTAGCTTCGTTTGCAAATAGCTCTGGGCACTTTAATGGAGTTAATGAGGGCAGTATCAATATCCTAAAATCGATGATTAAGAGTAGTAGCCTTCAGGTTAACGCTTGATTTGGCATCCTTGAGTTCCTAATGAACAGTTTGGAGTTGTTGATTGATAAGGCCGTGTTTTTATGGGAGACTCCTCATGGTTTCAATACTGGTAGTGAGTTTGCCAACTTGATCATTCATCTAACAGAGCTGGGCATTGATGCCTTTTAGAAAATTAGCAAACATGTGATTGAGAGAAGTCTGAGCTTCAAGCATTTTCTATAGCACTTTAAGGGAATCTTGGGATGAAAAGGGGTTTGAAGCCAAAGAGGAGGGAGGTTCATGAACAAGAGAAGATGCAGGGAAGGTTGGAGCCTTGCCACGAGTATCAGTTGCTAGAGGAGGCACAGGGGCTTTGCCACTATCATCATGACCAGAGGAAGATGAAGAAGGCTTCTTTTAGTCAGAAGTTAGAGTAGCATCTATCATTTGAATCTAATGAGTCCATATTAGAGTATATTGCATTAGTCTGAAGGTAGCTTCATTATAGGTGGTATCTACAAAGATGGATGAATGATGCTTCAAATTAATCTAATGTGCCTTGAATACTTTGGCGAGCAGCATTCCATAAGGGAGACTAACTGACAGGTTAGAGATGTGAGTGGATTCTACGATAAATTGTAATATGCAAGTCCCAAGATCAATGGGAGTCTTGATTACAAGGCAATATAGAAGGCAAACATCCTTTTTATTAAGTGATTCTAAGGATTGTGATCGAGGTAATAGACAGGTGCTAATGATGTGAGCCATGATTCTCTGCTCAAAGCATAAAGCAAGACCATTTACCCTATCAGGAAGGAGGAGGTTTGGTCATTCAACTAAGTAATCCTGGGCAGTCTCACAGGTGACTGGAAAATCTTTGTTCCATGTCTTCTGAAAGAAGTAAGATTCTCCCATAAATGTCATGCCTAAAATCTTACTGAATTTCTTTTTTAGTTAACATAATCCTTCGACCTTTGATGAATGAGACAATAGACAGGCCATCATCCATAACAGACAAATTGGCATAAAATAATCAAACTAAGTTATCGTATACTTCTTCCTGTAGTTCAAAGACTTTGTGCCATCTCATATCCAAAAACGATTGTTCAATATCATAGTGGATGGTCTTAAGCTTTTCCAAAGATACTGTTCTTCCATAAGCCACAGAGTATCATTTAAAATTAGAATCATACTTTCCTTGGGGGATAGAAAATCTTCATTGTTCGTGGAGTTACCTGAGTCAGAGGGAATTTCTTTAATAGGCTCACTTAAGTGTTGTTCCTCAAACACGCTTTTTAATTTCTTTTCCTTCGAATTAGATGATGGTGGAAAAGGGCATTTTTCTTTATGAGCACCAAATATTTCTTTTGAGGGAATGGGTTAAGATTCTGAAAGGGCTTTATCAGAGGTTGTTTTTGTGAGGTTCTAGGAGTCTTCCGCAGGTGTACTGGATAGCAAAGGTTGACAAAAAGGTTGTTTCACTAACCCAAATTTTGAAGGTTTAGAATGTTCTACTCGTCATGTTTGATGATAATAGATAGACATTGAAGACGATTGTGGTTGTTGTTGAGTACTATTTGATAGAAACTGACTGGATTTAGAGTTAAAGAGAGGAATATTCTGTGATGTTGTGGATTTATACGCTACTATTTTTGTTTAGGACTTTCTGAATCGAGAGGAAACAAATGTCTTGCGTTGCTAGGGTTTAGGAAAAACTATAGAGGAGTGGGAGAGAGGTTTTGAAGATAGGTAGATGAAATGTGCTAAGAGAAGTCTTTCTTATCATATTAGTTATCAATACAGAAAGAGATAGGTAGATGAAATGTGCTAAGAGAAGTCTTTCTTATCACATTAGTTATCAATATAGAAAGAGATTAGCCAACCAATTTCTTTGACTTGTTATACTTTAAGCAATTCTTTTCATGTTTGTTTCAAAAGAGAAAGAATATATAATTTGAAGGCATGAACCACATGATATTCTAATTAGTGAAGAAGATGGTATAGTATTTTTGGAGCATAAGTTCATGGTCAACATTCACTTGACTTTTTATGGCCTTAGAGGTCTTGTTGACAAGGTTTTCAAAAACAAAAAAAAAAAACAAAAAACACACATAGTAAATATATGTATATCAAACATGGTTAATCATGCCTAGACCTTTTCTTAACATAGAAAATCTGTTTTCCAATAGAAGTTTCATAAAAATGTCAGTTAATTATAGTTCATTTTGTATGTACCTGACCTCAACATCTCCTTGTTGTATATAGTCTCGAATGAAGTGATGTTTAACATTAATATGCTTAGTTCGAGAGTGATTTTCAAGATTTTTGGTTAGATAGATAGCATTGATATTGTCATAAAAAATTGGAATCTACCTGAAGTTAAAGGAAAAATCCTTAAGTTATTATTTCATCCACAGAAGTTGAGTACAACAATTTCTCGCTGCCATATATTCAGTTTCAACAGTTGATAAAGCCACAAAGCTTTGTTTCTTGCTAAACCAGGATACCAATGCAGTTCCTAGAAACTAACAAGTGCCAATGGTGCTTTTGCTGTCAAGTTTATCACTTGTAAAATCAACATTTACATATCCAACTAGTTCAAATTTGTTAGATCTTGGATACCACAAGACAAGGTCTTGTGTTCTCACTAGATATTTGAAAATTCTTTTTACAGTAGTATAATGAGATTCCTTAGGATTGGATTGAAATCTAACACATTTACATACACTAAAGATGATGTCTGGTTTATTTGGAGTAAGATATGATAAATATCCAATCATACCTCTATACAACTTTTGATCAATATTTTTACCATTTTCATCTTTGTCAAGATTTTTTGATAGGCACATTGGAGTACCCATGGGTTTTGCATTTTCAAAACTATATTTTTTAAGCAACTTCTTAGTGTATTTTGCTTGATTGATAAAATTTCCTTCTCTTGTTTGTTTAATTTGCAAACCAAGAAAAAGTTTATTTCTCCCATCGTACTTATCTCAAATTCTCTTTGCATAAGTTTAGAAAATTCTTGACAAAGAAGCTCATTAGGACTTCCAAATATAATATCATCCATATCAATTTGAATAAGTAAAGAATTATCTTTATGCCTTTTGATGAAGAGAGTGGTGTCAATTTTCCCTTTAGTGAAACCATTTTGTAGAAAAAAGTTACTCAATTTTTCATACCAAGCTCTAGGAGCTTGTTTTAATCTATATAAAGCTTTTGAAAGTTTGTAAACATAATTGGACAAATTTTTATCCTCACAACTAATGGGTTGTTTAACATACACTTCCTTATGGATAAATCCATTTAAGAAGGCACTTTTAACATCTATTTGACATAATTTGAAATTCATAAAAGAAGCATAGGCTAGTAACATACATATAGATTCAAGTCTAGTAACAGGGGCATAAGTTTTATCAAAGTCAATTCCTTCCATTTAAGAGTACCCTTGGGCCACAAGTCTAGCTTTGTTCCTTATGACATTTCCTTGCTCATCTAATTTATTTTAAAATACCCACCTTGTTCCTATTATTAAGGCATTCTCAAGAAGTTTTACTAATCTTCATACCTCATTTTTTCTGAACTGATTCAGTTCTTCTTCCATTGCAGCTATTTAGTCTTCATCCTTTAATGTTTCCTCTATAGTCCTAAGTTCAATTTGTGAAAGGAGGGTCAGGTTGTTTTGTTTGAATGATGCTCTTGTTCTGAATTCCTCATTAGGATTTCCAATAATGTACTGCATAGGATATGATGGAGAGTGTCTCTATTCACGTGGAAGCTTCAAATCTATTTTAGGTAGTTCTATGTTCATAGACTCAAGTTTGTTTGAACTCTTTGCTTCCCTGCACATATCTTGTTAACAAGGTGTAGGATTTTGTTTACAAGACATACATTATCAATGTAATAGTTTTTGTTTAGACTTACCTTTCCAAAACTTACAATTTTACCTTTGCCTCTATCTCCAAAGATAATAAAATAGTTATTTTTATGAGTAAAGGATAAAAATTTGGAGCAATCACTTGTCATATGACATGAATAACCACTGTCGAGGAACTAGTCACTCTTTGAAATTCTTCCTTTGGGACAAATCTAGAAATAGATTTAGTTTTTTTAGGTACCTAAACTTTTTTAGGTCCTTTATGGTTAGTGTAGATTTCTTTTGCTGAATCAGTGCTTTTGAGAACCCAAACAAGTTTTCCTGATTTGTTTTTGCATTTATAACAAACATGACCAATTTTATTACATTGAAGACATGTGACAATAGAATATGAGTTGTCTATTTCTCTGATAAAAAAATTCTTGTAGAGTTTAATACTATTTTTTCCATCATAGCCTAAGCCTGGCTTATCAAACATACACTTCTATTGTCCTAATAATAGTCTTAGATTTTCTTTTTCTTTTACAAAGCTAGCAAGATCCTTTTCTAAAGATTTTACTTGACCTTTTAATTTTTCTATTTCTTTTATGGAATTCATTAACTTTACTTTTAAGTTGCTTGAGTTTTCTTCTAGCTTAGAATTGACTTGAATAAGGTTCTCATACTTTGCAAATAATTTTTCAAAATCTATCAAAAGTTCATTAAAATCATTCTGTAAATCAAAATTTTCAGTTTTAGTTGTTACCTTAGTTTCTTCAGTAGCCATGAAGCACATATTTGCAAGTTCTTACATTATCTCAACTTCTTTTTCTTCATCATCGTCACTCTAAGCTGCCATAGCCTTCCTTCTAGCATGTAGCTTAGATGTTTTCCTTTTTATAAATAAATGGGCACTCTGATATGATATGACCATTTTTACCATATTATGGTAAATGATATGATCATGTTTTTGGTTGCTTCATCGCGTGTTACAATGTTATTTGACAAAGCACCTTTGAGTTTTTCCACCATCCTCTTTCTTCTAGCATAATTTTTTAATTTCTTAAAAAAAATGCTATATCTTAGACATCAAGTTCTCCTTCCTCTTCCATAATCTATTCTTCCTTTGCCATAACTTGCAAAGCAAGAGCTTTTCAGTTTTATTCTAATTCATACTTTTTAGATGATTTTTTTCATAGGCAATAAGATGACCATGTAATTCATCAAGAGGCATTGAGGCAATGTTTTAACTCTCTAAGTTATCTACCTTCGATTGCCATATGGAAGGAAGACATCTCAGGACTTTTGAATCTTTCTTTAGATTCGTGTATGTTTTTTTGAGAGCTTTAAAACTCCTACAATCTTAGCAAATCTATTGAATATTTCTTTAATGTTCTTGTTCTCCTTCATGTGAAATAGCTCATATTCATAGACTAGCATATTTAGCTTGCTCTATTTGACTTTCTGTGTCTCTTCATACGTCATTTTGAGTTTCTTCCACATTTCTTGTACTGTGTCACAACTGAAAATTTTATCATACTCCTAACCGCTTACAGCATAATACAAAATATTGATTACTTTGGCATTACTTTCCACCATCTTAATATCATCCTCTGACCATTCATCTCTGGGCTTATCGACAACTTCCCCTTTGTCATTCTTTTTTGAAGGAAAATTTAGACCATGTTCAATAATTTCCCAAACTCGATAGTCTATCGATTAAATGTAGATTCTTATTCTTGCCTTCTAGTAAGTGTAGTGATTTCCATTAAAGTAAGAAGGTATGACAGTTGAGAAGCCTTTAAGAAAGTAGGATCCTTCAAGTAGTTGTTGACTCATTTTTCTGCAAAACACAAATATCTTTTCTCTAGGCGGTTAAGCAATAAAATCAGTGAGACTTGCTCTGATACTAAATGAGAAATGCACCTAAAGGAGGGTAAATAGGTGCTATTTGCATTAATTAATTAAAAGTTAAAATGAAATAGTAAAATAAAAAACCTTATAGACAGGCTAAGATTTTGTGGACAAGATATTCTAAAACTTAACTGAACAACAATAGATCAAGGAGTTAAATCATGACCTTATCGACAAAGTTTTTGCACAGATGCTAACATAGAAATAAAAGTGAAATAAAGGGAGGAGTACAACTGATATATCTTGGTTTCATCCACAAGACCTACGTCCAGTCCCCTTACAACACTAAGAGATTTCTACTATATAAAATTAGAGTATATAGTCAAGAAGTTAGGTTTTCAAACTCACCTGAAACTTTTACAACCTTAACAACTTACACATAGCTCTAATTTTCTTTCACACAATTGCTATGAGATTCAAGGATTTTTACAAACACCAATAGATCAAAGTAAAGCTCATAATATAGACTATCAATAGTCAAATAAACTAGACATTTAGCAATAGCTTGAGAATACAAAAGACTATATCATTAAGGAACAAATTCTCTTTAGATTTCTCAATTAGTTATGTTGATTCAAACGCTGCTTCTTCTTATGTACAAACAGAAAACTAGATGTTAAAAAATTTCTTTTGAGATTTGATCGTTGAAGGACCATAAGATTTGTATAGCCATGAAGTAGTTGGATGTTTCAAAGAGACTTTAGCGTGCTAGGCAGATAGGCTTCACAGGTTTCTTTTATGTTTTCTAATTCCAACTAATACGTTTAAAGAAAAGGGTTGCATGCAGAGTGATCTAGTTATCTTGTCTTATTTATTAATACTCTTGAAGGATTTAAGACAAAAAAGGGTTGACTTTATAAAAAGCTAGAGACAGAAAATGCAACAAAGTGAAAAGAATAGAGGCAACTTTCAACTTTTTAGCAAAATACAATAGAGACCTTAATAAGTTTTTCATGCTTTCTACAGGTCACATAAAAAGTTACAGCAAGAAGGATTGCAAAGTGAGCTTTTATCTAATTTGGACTTTTAGAATTATCAAACAAAAAAGGTTGATTATTATTATTTAATTAAAGTTGATTGATTTATTGTTACCATAATCTGATGTGTGCATGCATTTGCTTTTCGAAATTTTGGCATTTTGGCTAGTAGAAATGCTTTTGTGATGATGGTGTAATTGATCTAATCTCTTGCATTTTGGCATTTTGGAAATAATGCATGTGTAGAAATACTTTTCTAACTTATTTGATCTCTTCTTGCATTTTGGTTGGTTTAGATCTTGTCTGAACTCTTCTTGGTCAGTTTCTTTGTAATGCATTTTGGCTGTTTTGGCGTATCCACATTTGGCCATTCAGCTACTGTAGCACGAGAGAAGAAGATGCACGTGAAATGCAATGTTTGGAACAAGAATGGACATGTGTCGCGACCTCAATGACTGAACAGCCACGATTATGTTTCATATTATATTTAAAATTCTTTTGACTAAATGTAGATTAAAATGGACACGTTGCTTTGTCTCATCTCTTCGATAGCACGAATGATCTAGATTACACGGCCTGCATTGTGTCATGTCCCTGCGTTGAATGTAGAGAAGTCGGATGCATGTGAGAGAGAGAGTTTAGTATATTAAATGTTTTTAAATAATTTTGTATTTGAGTGTGATTAGGATATTAATTTTTTTTAATAAATTTTAAAGATGGATCTTTTATATTAAGTTTATATATTTAAGATAATAAATTCCCTTGGATGATGGTCGTCACGTTTGAACCTAACTTGTACGTATTTTAATTTATAGTTCTTTTCAATTCAATTCAAGACAGTTCTAACCACAAAGACCACTAGAGGATTCACAATAAATTTTTTTGACAATTTGACCCAAATAAATTGGCAAAGATAGGATTTAAACTTGTGTTAGGTGGTCTCTAAGCTAACTTGTTTGCAGCTTTCTTAAATATATCTCTGTAATTCGATCAAAGATGGCCATCCATGCCGTAAATAGAACATGTACAAGAGAAATTATTTCCGGTTAACCTTAAGAAATTGATAAAGCTAAAAATTAAACTTGTGTTAGGCGGTGGCCGATTGTGCACCTCTTTTAATTCATCTCTTGAATTTTGTTAAAGACAGTCATCAATGTTAAAATTTAAAAACTTTTCAGAATAAAAAAAAATCCTTATGACCTGATATCAAAAAATAGGCAAAGCTAGGCTTTAAAATTTTGCGAGGTAATATCTGGGTGTATTTCAATTATCCACCATCTCGATTTGGTAGGCATGATATTTTCATTCAGATTCTTTGCTGCGTAGCAATCCTAACCCTCCATTTATTTTAATTTCAGGAGTCCATTTTTTTTATTTTGATTATTTTTTCTTTTTAAAGAAACAAAAAGTAGAATGACAATAGTTTTTCAATTTGAAATATATCATTTTTTTTATTTGTCTGATAGAAATTAAGAAATTATCTTCTTTACGTGTTTTGCTTTACTCAGAATAATAAAAACAAAAGTATCAAAATAAAAAATATGGACAGTTGAAATTGCAAAATAAAAAAAATTATTGGACGGCCAGGATTGTTCCGCAGCTTGTACAACACAACAGCAGCAGAGAATCGATTTGCAAATATGAATAAATTCTTCGCATTTCCTACTTGCACTCCAAATACTTGATACTCATGAAAAATTGAGTAATTAATTAATTAAGTGGTACGAATTTTTTTTTGTCAATTAAATGGTAAGCATTGGATATTGAATAATAAAATTTTCCATATACTTGATACTTTATAAAATATAATTTATAGATATAATTTTTTAATTTTTTCCCTAAAGAATTGAAAACTTCATTCAAATAAAATTAAGTGACACTGTAATTATAAAAATTTTAAACAAAACAATAACAAATGAACACTCATGACTCTTTTTTTAATTGAAATAAAAAGTAAATAAAAGTTTTACTGATTTGCGGAACTAAAGATTTAGGTCCAGTAAACAAAAGTTGATAGAATGCATCATCTTTCATTTCCATCAGGTAGAGCCCATTCCATGATTTGGCTAAATCAAAACTCCATCCCATATGTAAAGGAAAGTCCACCTCTTCGGTAGAATGAAATAACCATAGACAAAAATGTCTTCAAATATGGATCACTTCTATCGCCATCACAATTGCTGTCATCGTTGTCACAATTATTATCGTCATAACTATTATCACTGAAAAAAAAAACTATTTTATTATTTTTTTACATTTAAGGCATTACGATCATTTATTTGATTTTCTTTGTTTTCATTACTACATTAGTTTCATTCAATCAAATATAGAAAATAGATTAAATGTCCATTTATTTTCATACTATATCAAACATCTATAAACTATAAGATTTTTTCCTATTCCTTTTCATAGAAGCCATTTCCAACAATCAGACGGGCATTAGCATGAAAATTCATCAATATCATCATCCCTATAATAAGACAATTACGTGTGTCCACTTGATTTATTAAATTTGACAACTTCCACAACAAAAACTCATATTAAGCGAGAATAAATGCATGATGCTTAAAATTTTTTTTTAATAAACCAAAAAAATTGAAAGATTGAAAACTTTAAAGTTTGATTAAAAAAAAAAGACCATCTCTTCTCTCAAAATTTTCAAAAAAAAAGAAAAAACTAAAAAGAGATTTATTTGTTAAAAATAAAGGAGAAAGAAGTGAAAAGAAAAAGGAAGTGAATGCAATTAAAATTATTGACATGAAGAGCTATTGATGGTACTTAATATGTGGTCATTATTTTAATTAGGTTTTAATTGTATATATTTAACATAATGTTGCCAAAACGCATGAAAACTCGTTAGGGTGATTCCGTGTGCCTGGAAATTTTTTTTTGCAAAAGTCATATGCATGCAGATTGTGGAGTTTAGTTGTTTATAGGTGATGCAATTGCGTTTTTTCAGTCTAGTTGGTATGTATGTATGTATGTATATATTGTAAGACCATTGATCGAACATTCAAATTTTAAGCTGTAATAGTTGATTTTGCTTCATTAGGTTGATCATGCGTTTCATTCTCTTAAAAATCAAATCTCTGATGTCACAGACAGCGATACTAAGCTAGCTATGCGAACGTCGATTGTCTTTTGACTCGAAGGCCCTGTGTGTCAGTAGGTCAACTCCAGAGAATCTAGACGACTAGCGGATACCATTGGATTATGCAAATGGACCTTCTTCGATAGGAGGGAGGGAGCAAGAGTGAGGTTTTTCAATATTAAAAGCTTGGTGCCACATTTTTAGCTCATTTTTTTTGAAGTACACGCAATGCATTTATTTATTAAATATTGATGCCAGTACATTTTGAGTATCTCTTGCCTCGTGTGAAAACATTTGGTACAAAATTTGAATACAATTTCTTAAATAAAACTAAGATATGTGAATACATTTTTTTAAAAAAATTTATACATAATTACTTATATTTTTACTCTCAAATCTTTTAATTAAAATATAATAAGTATATAATTTTTTTTAGTAATAATATGACAAGTATATAATTTTTGAAACCACCTATATAGTTCTTTAATTAAATGATATACATGTTATTTTATTATTACAAAATTATATACTTATTATATTTTAATTAAAAAAATCTAATAATAATAATATAAAAAATTACATATAATTTAAACTTCTCCTTTTCTCCTTTTCTTATTTTTCTCTTCTGTTTCTCCACTAGGATGCTAGCTTGACGAAGGAAGTGGAAAGAAGGCTTGACTATTAGGGGTGTACATGGGTAGGGCCGGGTCAGGGCGATGCTTGGCCCGGAGCCCGGCCCGATTAGGGTCTTGGGCGTATTTTTATGCCCGTGGCCCTGCCCGGCCCGGAGAAGCCCGATTTTAGGGCGGCCCGGGGCGGCCCGGAACGGCCCGAATAAGTAGAGCTGTACATGGATAAAACCAAACTAAACATCTAGTATATCCGATACCTGACCCGATTAAGACATGAAACTTGTTTTTATACCTGTGGCCTTATTCAACTCTAATAAGTCTGATTTATGTTAGGATAGGGCGGGTTAGGGCCACCCAAATTAATTTTTTTTAATGAATTGATACTTGTAATATAAAAATATTTTTACACAAACTTATAGGCATATATTTCAAAACAATGGACTTTTAGAACTCTTATATTTGTATCAGTGATAAAAAAATAATCTAGTATTATCAAATAAAATATAAGATATACTAACATAATTAGTCTTAGATAAATATATTTTTTTTTATTATTTAACAAAAAAAATATCAGTAAGGATTCACATCAATGATAAAAATAATTAAGAAGTAAAGAATATTTGAATAAATAATAAAAATTACAGTATACAGAGATAATTAAATGAAATAAAAAAAATAAGATGACAAGATATTAATAACTAAAAAAAAAGAAGTAACTATTAGGGCGAGTTGGGCGGAACATACCTTCGCCCGTGGCCCGGCCCGGCCCGGAGCAGTCTTGTTTAAAGTTATGCCCATTTATACTTTTAGCCCGGCCCGGTCCGGCCCGATTAGACCGGGCTAGGGCGGGCCCCTAGGGCCAACCGGGCCGATGTACACCCCTATTGACTATATATAAAGTAAGGGAAGGAATGAATTTATGCCATATTAATATATAAAAAGTTAAAATAAAAAAAAATTTAAAAATAAAAAATAATTTTTATTCTTATTTTAAAAAGTTTATAAAATAAGATAAGTATTGTTAAATAATAATTATATAAGTACAATAAATATTATATAATTTGTTTTTTCTTTCTAACTATCAAAGAAATTCTTAGTACAACTTATGATCCATTTGGTTTGCTTCATGAAAAGGAAAGAGAAAAGGAATCCTGCGTGTTTTGCTGTTTGGTTTGCAGAAAGGGAAAGGGACGCCAGTCTCAAGTACAGCAGAAAGCTTCTCCGTCCCTGTAACCCACAACTGAGGTCTGCCTTTGGAGCCAAAATGGAGAAAAGTCCATTTTGCCCTTGGTGCTCCACGCAGGTTGATCCCATCAGTCATTCAACAAGGCCACATAGTCCAGCTGAAACACTCTCCTCTCCGTTCAGGAACCTCGCGAAGCCCTCATGTCTCATGATAAGTCGTCGATCACCAACGGCGATAGTGCAGCCATGCACAACTCCTTCCACCTAGGGGAGTTAAAGCAATTTCAACCCCACTTTGTTCCATTTTCCATCCTTGGCTGTGCTGTGGTTGCAATGTGCGATGCTATTTTCTTCTTCCCATGGTCGCTGATTTGCAATAAGATTCGCCACAAAGAAGACGACACGCTGCACCCCTCCCCATTTGATTGTTTGAAGCAAGGAAAGCCAGAGTTGTTCAATCAAGCACTTTTTTTATTTTAGAGGCATTTTGATCTTCTTATTATAATTGCTTTTCAATTTTTTAATTATTTTTATCCAAATAAATAAATAAATAAAAAGTATTCTTACTTCTCTTTCCTGTAATATCAAACACAAAAAAAAAAAATTAATTCTATTATTCATTCCAATTTCAATTCTACAACTATAGGCTATTAGCCACCGAGGATTGCAGCGCTTTGTCAATGTAATATACTTACTTCATCAATACATATGACGCCATCGTAATCTTATTTTTGGATATATACGTAATACATTTGGAAGCATTGGAAATCCTTTGAACATATACATGTATATGTATATATATATATATATATATATATATAGAGGTGAGTTATGGTTTAATTAGATTTTGGTTTTGTTAATTAAATTCTTGATGGCTTCGTTATAAATTCTTCAATTCCTTCAGTCTGATTTTAATTGGATAGTTAAGGTAATTTAATTTTATAAGTAAATTCTTGTATAAAATTTTTTATTAGTCAATTTAACTTATACAATGTATTTTTTAAGTGAAATATTTTTCATATGTAAAATTTCACTCAAATTTATATTTCACTAACAAAGTATTAAATAAATTCTAATTTAACTAGATATACTTACATAATTATTTAATACATTCTTTTTAATAAATATATCTACTTAAATTTGAACTAAGTGTAATAATAATTATATAAAACACAAAGATATAATGAAATCAAATAAATATATTTACTAAAATTTTAACTTATTATCATATATCATACAATTCACACACTTTATTTCAATAGTAAGAATTAAATTACATAAAACACATGATTTAACATATAAAGTATCTTAATACATATATATTATACAACTTATCCTATAATTTTCACCTAATTATAATCAACGTATTATTCATATATCCAATTAGAAGAGGATATTAAATTCTCCAATTAGAAACTTGATAGCAAAGTTATAATGAATTGTATATAAATTTTGTCTTCAATTAAATAGTAAAGGAAATCAAAATTCATGGAAAATTGACTCTAAAATTGTGATAGATACACTTGTGTTGCATAGCTGCTATTAGTGACCCAAAAAATAAAAAAATCAATCTCTCTACTTTCTCACTAAAAACATAACGAGGCTAACCACATCATCTTGATGCCAAACATATCAACACTTAGGCCTTAGGCCTGTTTGGTTCGCTTGTCGTAATATAGTTTGTAATGTAAGTTTTTTTGTAATATTTAATATACCTTTGTAATCATTATTTAATAATATTTGTTCTTTTTTTTTAATTACTTTGTCGAAAGTAAAAACAAAAATTTTATTTCTTATTCTACCAATCTATTTTTTACATTATCTTTCTTTTTATATACTAACATTTATCTAACCAAACACCCCTTAAATGTCAAGAATAGTATTAGGAATTTCCACTAAAACAATACCAATGTTTTAAATGTGGGGAATGCTTCAACAAAGCTTAGCAAGCTCCTTATGGTCAACTAGTTTAATCAGAAATGGCATATAAAGACTGCAAAATTTGTAAGATAAGAAATCATAACCAGTGCTAAAGTCGCACATGAAAAACGTTATCGACGCAAAATGCTACAATAATAGGGCCAGCAAAATCACCAGCATTCGCGACCCGAAACAAAACAAGCAATTCAAGAGTGGGAAGCAAATTGATATCAATGGTCTTAACATGATTCATGCAATTAACAAGCAATGTTGTAATCTTTGCATGCATAGTTCATGGTCTTACCAATCCGCTGGCCAGTTGAAGGGCGAAAAGGGGTAGCACCAATCCCACCCTCGATGGAGGCAAAAATTAGATATGAACTACACCAAACTATAGCCATGAAAACCTTCTGTCCAAGAAGTCCAACTTGCTTGGCTGCTTGATCAACATTCTTATTCTCTTTTTAGATTTGAAGACAAGAAAAGAATTGATATATCTCAATGCCTAGTAAGACAACCCACGATGATGCAACTTCAAGCATGTGTCCTGCACACAAGCATTGGCATAAGATAATTGAAGTCAGAAGCTCAAGCTATCTCATAATGGAGAGATAATTTATAAATGGACAAAACTTATATGCAGTTATCATGTTCTTCAATTAAAATAAGACAACTATTTAGCTTTTGCAAGTAATAGTTCTCCAATTAAATCATACATTTGTCATGTTATTATTAGAGAATCATATACTTGTCATATTTTAATTAACAAATTTGATGACAAAGATATAAGTAATTACATCTAAATTTAATCTTTCATAACTTGTTTTGGCCTCTGAAAGTTGTCCTGCTCGCGCTATAGATGCAAACCAAAGTAGGCATTTTCCTTTAAGCCTTGCGAGCGACTGATTTTGAACATCTGTATGAGAAAACATAAATTGACTTCTTGTAAGGTCTATCAAAAGGCACATTATACCAAACAATCGTCTCGCCCATCAACAAATTTTAGTCGCCCTTTGTAGTAAATAACTGAATATTAATTGCTTGATGTTTATTCTCGGGAAAATTATCACTAAAAACATCTGCATTGGGAAACAGTTTCAGAGCATGTACCTTTAAGAAGTTTCCATGCCATTCTTCGTGAAATATAATGGACAGAAATTTTTTATAAAATCCATCTAGTGGTCACACCGTAGTCTGGGATGGCATACAAAACATGTTTAACTTACCAGCTGTGTTTTAAACACAGTAAGAGAAACATGCGGAGAAACACCATAAGGGAACAACAATACTTTGATAGCCAGGTTACTTGGGCAATTACATAATAAAAAACCATAATACTCCATAGCACCATTTGATGATTACTGAATCAACAAAACAAGGCTCATCAGGAAGACAGAGTATCAAAAACAAATGATTGATGTGGAGAAACCAAAGTGATCATTTCGAAAGAGACAAGTCACTTTTGAAAGAGCCAACACATCTGTAGTGGCATATATAAATTTTTCTTCTCAAACTTCCACCATCTAAGGAGATTAATTAAATCAAAGGCAAAGAGAAAAGAAGACAGAGTTTAGTGTAATTATGGTAGAAAGGGTACTTAGATAAGTAATGTAACTTATTCCTAGAAATTAGAGATTCAATAAAAATGTTGTCCTTTTGAAAAGTATAGATCTTATCAGCCAATTCGATTGACTAATGAGGGGTAATGTCAAACTATTAATTTAGAAACTAGCACAAATTATAAGGTTTTGATATAACAGTAAGGACCAGAACATGCCAGTGTTGAGTGCTAATGGGGAAAACTTCGTATATTCATTGAATTCTCAAGAGAATAGCAACCTCAACATCATTAATACCAATACTAAATGACAAATGACTCGTGGCATTTATATATGATAATGAGTACTGCAGGCTAAGAGTCTTCATGAATCCAGAGTAGACAAAACGAAATAAAACTGACCTCAAGCATGATTTGCTTCACCGATTTTTTAAAGGGAACAATCAGATCAACATGATCCTGATTGTCCTGAAGGAAGTGACCATCATCATCTTCCATGTCAGCAGGGGCCACCAGAAGAGGCAAATAAAACATCAAGACTGACCTTAAGGAAGTCATTGCAAATGTCTTAGCAGAGAATAGAGGTTTTAGTTCAACATTGTACTGCTTTGTCCTATATCTTAAAGCATCATTGCTAAAAATCCTTCTAGAAGAACTTTGTACATTAGAAATGTAATCTTCAGACAATGCTGCGCCAACATCACAATAAACAACTGGTGGCCTCAACTTAAAGTCACATGTTTGCTATATGTCAGTATAGGCTCAAGGATAAAAGAACAAATATGCCAAAATATAACAAACAATACTGGTAAAAGAACGGATGCTTGATTTCAATTTGAGGAAAAATGTTAATACTTTTCTTTTCCTTTTTTTTCCCAATAATATTTAAGCAACAATTCAAAGTTTGTGATTGAGTCAGATCCACAATTCTAAATCACATTCACCATTACCATATCCCCTCTTCAGATTGCAGTATTTCAGTGGCGTAGATTTAGAATAAGGAATGTGAGTCACCAATAGAAGCTAAAAGAAGGAAAAAAGTGAAGTTGATGAACAAGGCCAAATGTAAGCTTTATCTAGAAAAATTAAACGTGGGTGTGGAAAAAAGCATTTGGGGAAGCATCATGATCTGTAAGAAGAAATGAGAATATTTACACCTCCCTGAAAATTAGACCTTGCATTCCTTTAATTCACCTAGAAAGTTGACAAAGCCATGTGAATTAATAGGGAAGAAAAAAAGTTAAATGGATGACCGCAAAAAGGACTAGAATAGCAGCAAGTATACATTTTACATGCTAGAATCTAAGAAAATTTAAAGAAAGGGGCCCAAAACTTTTCTTTTTTTTTAAATAGTAATTAAGAATTTATCCTGATAAGGAAGAATGATAAGAATAGCAGCAAGAAGGAAAGAATTCACAAAAAGAAAAATCAAAATAATCAATTCCAGAGTTCCTTACTTATGATCACACTGAACACCCATCGAAGAAATTTCTCTATGAACCACAAAGCGCCAGCACCATAATGAATTCAAGCAAAATTATCATAGTCTGACACAATGGGAGGACAGAAATTGGTTTCGATGGGTTTTCTTATTATGCTTCAACCTAAACACCATCCTACAATAAATGATAACTAAGAATCTCCTATTTCATTGAATATCCAAAAGTATCAGCTCCTGCAAACCAAGAAAGTAATTGAATCTATTCATATCCCCAGACAGTGACCGCAGCCAGAGTATGTGACACGACTTCTCTCGTGCCCTTAACTCCTTGTCACTTTTCCAACACCCTTTCTGTCAAAACTTCAAGCAACCATAGGTACATGCCAACTGCTCTATAGCAATCACGTGCAATACCACATGACATTCTATTAATTTCAAGCCTCCCCATTAAGAGAGAACAGTTTTAGATTGTTCTGGTAATCTACAAATCAAGTGAAAAGATTTCATTTCAGTGTGAAAGACTGAATCAAGTCGCATCCTAATTAAAAGATCACACTAAAAGCGGGAAAAAAAATACAAGTTTTTTACAACACTAGTGGGCAATTAAAGGTAGACCAGTAGACCACAACCTCATAGATATGAGACACCACAATGAGACTTTGAGACGTGACACAATATGTAGTGTTTCAATGTAATTTGAAATGTAGTGTTGAGTTTGATACAAATGTCAAACACATATTGGAGATGAAAGCTTCATTATTTAAGTATTGGTGCTTCATAGCCTACAACCCTACCAATCTCTAACTAATCATATGCTAATTCACATAAACCAAACTAATGAATATTGATTTTGATCAAAATGTACACAAAATCCAGCCCACGTAAGCATTCTTACAAACAAGAGAACAGTTACATACATGGACACTAAGAAACAACAAAATATGTAGTGCTCCAGTATAATTCGGATATGTTGTCATGTCTTCACATATCGGATTTGATACCACTCCATTTTTTAAATATGGGTGCCTTATAGTCCACACCAATCTCCAACCCATCATAGGCTAATTCACATAAACCCAATCAGTGATTATTGAATTTATCAAAATATATACAAAATCCAGCCACATAAGCATTCTCACAACAGAAAAGGATTTACATACATGGATAGTGCAAAATGACAAAATATGTAGTTCCCATAAACCAAACCAATGATTATTGATTTTTATCAAAATGTATACACAATCCAGCCCACGTAAGCATTCTTACAACCTTAAAACATATACATACATGGACACTGCGAAACAGACATAATATTTAGTATTCCAGTGTAATTTAAACGTGGTGTCATGCATAAGTGTCAGCCACATATCAAATTTGATAAGACTCTGTTTTTTAACTACGAGTGCTTCATAGTCCACAGCCCTACGAATCCGACTTATCATGTGCTAATTCACATAAATCGGACCAGTGATTATTGATTTTTATCAAAAATGTATACAAAATCCAGTCCCAGATTACATTACTTACTACAGAGAAACATGCATACAAAATTCGGGCACATAAATGCAGGTGGACAGATATGGATGGCGAGAGGGCATACCGAAATATAGCCCTTGAGGCAAAGGATGACCCGACGGCGACGAAAGAGACAGCAGCCAAAGAGGCAGAGAATAACCCCGAAGAGCGATAGGTCCGTGCCGAAGACAACTCCAGATTAAACTCTTGGTTTTTCCTCCATAGATCTAAAAGTACAGCTATACCCGCCATTGTTGGACCTTCTAGTGCTAATCAGCAAATCACAGAACGAGCTTTCTCATTCAAGAAAAACCATCACCCAGTAAGCTAGCAGAAAAAGAACGAAAGTTTCACTATATGGTTGAGAAAGCCGTTGACCCAGATACGAGATGGCTTCGCTCAAAGGATGGAAATTTCTCTTCAAGCAGATAAATTTGGTTTTAAGACGAAGTTTAATTGGTGCTTATAGTTGAACAAAGACTGTCCTAGTAGACAGAAACTTCTATTCCGATGATAATTCTCTTGGCTCAAGTTTTAAATTGGATTCTCCGCTGCTAGATGCTAAACGGAGATTATTAAGCACAATGTAAATAGAAATTGGAAAAACAAGATTCCAGATGGCATTATTTGTCTTCCTAGAATCCTTTTTGTTTGTGTCGAAATGTTCTCTGAAATAATAAAATAATGCCTATTGATTTCATTTTTCGAAAAATCCTATTCTTAGTTTAGATTTTCTCGTAGAGGTTTTATAGTAAAGCCATGATACACGTTCCCGAGAACGTGTGATCATAGCTCTTTATTATCGCTGGACAAATGAACAGAGGCACTGTAGTTTTAAAATGGAAAAATTAATTATTTGATTTTTATAATTTACATCAATTTTTAATTCAGTTTTTATAATTTATTTTTTTAAATTATTCTTATATTTTATAAACATTTGAGGGTTAACCTTTACATTATCCAAATATTAAAAAGTAATATCCTACTATAATCACGTGGCATAACTCCGTCAATGGAATTGAGTTTAAATAAGAAGGCATGAAGCGAAGGTGCAAATCTATTTGAGCATTGATGGCCAGGGGAAGCCTTAAGGTGGTGGTGTTTAGTGTTGTTTATTCTGCTTCTCCCGCATGAAGTGAGTAGTGGAGCAAAGCATGTTGAAGACGAAGCTTGTTATCACAAACATCATCCATTTCGACTGAGAGATGACCCACCAGGGTGTAGCGACCGAAGATACGAGTTAGCTTATGAAAATAACGCCACTCTACTTTCTTTGTTTTCGGGGACATGCTATGCGCTGGGAATCAATTACAACAACCATACAATCCGAATCCTTAATCCTGGCATTTGGGAGGATGATTGCTCCTCCCTCCCTCGCTATTCGTTCTAGATGTATAATTCCAGCCATTCGAACAACTACTATTCTGTGACTGACGTTAAAGATATGGATCCATATCAACCCATCAATATCTTTGAACAACGAAATATGATTGAGCGCATCATTTACTTGAACCGCAGCGATCCAGTACTGAGGGATGAAGCTCATAATACGTGGACACGGCTCCCTGCGTCAATTGGCAATCCAAAGGCCATATTTATGCAATCCTTGGAGACTTAGGGGTTGAGTACTTGACAGATTAGTGTCAAGTCAAATTGGTCGCAACTACTACGTGGAATTGGGGTTCCTTCATACACAATGAAAACTACTCCTACGCTGATATTCACAAGCGTAGAAAGCAGCGGGGAGAAGAGCGATAACAACGATCAAGAAGGTGGATTATCGAAATCTCCGTAATCCAAGTAGATCAGAGAGAAAGTGGAGGGTTGTAAATTTGGGGCTGGATCAAGCAGCGTTCGATGCAAGCCTGGTAATCAGAGGATAAACAAGAAGAGTCTTTACCGTGGCAGATGAGAGTGCGGCTTTCTTCTAGAATCTTCATGTGATGGAGCCCCTTAGTGGAGAGAAGAAGAGAGAAAGAATCAGAGAAGGAACTTCACTTCCAATCCATGGTAGAGAGAAGAAGAGAGAAGGCATCAAAGAAAGCATCGGTTGAGGAGATTAATCGTGCTCTTGCTCTTGCTGCGATTTATCTCCTCCATCCTCCGTTGCGTTTTTCTCGTCTATCCTCTGCGTTTAAATTTTGTCCAGCGCTGATTACCCACTCTGATGTAAACCAGCATATGTGGCAGCCACGTTGTAGCGCTAAATTTGGGAGGCATTATACTATGTGGATACGGTAAGAAGTAACCTTTTTAAGGATTGGAGAGTATAAAGACTAGCATTAGGCAATTTTTTTAATAAATAAATTATAAAAATTAAATTAAAAATCAAGGCAAACTATAAGAATGAAATGATTAATTTTTTTTTGTTAAATAAGTGACTTCTTTGAGTTTTTATTTATTTTAACTTTTTTGCAAAATAACTTTTTAAGAAAGGCTTTGCTAATCTATAATTTTTCATAAATACTTTTAATAGTAATTCAAAAATTTTAAATTAGTAATCATTATTATTTTTTATTGTTTATCAATATAATAAGATTATCTTTATAATCAAGAAACCTAAATTCATAACAATTTAAAACTTAAATACTAAATCCTAAAATTTAAAACCCTAAATCTAAAATAAAATAAAATTATTATATAACTTATCTTTTACCAAGATAAGTAAAACAAAATTTTAAACTTGAATCCATGCAAGAGATTGTGGTTTTAAGGAGAGAAAACTCACTTTAAAAAGGAATAATAATTAAAAGGGAGGCGACCCCTGTTTGGCAGCCACACACCATAGTAAAAGGTGTGAGTGACATTCTTTTACACGGCTATGTAATCTTCTTTGTATCGTTCTAATTTTATCAAATGTCCTCGGTGGGATAACACAACAAGGAATGCAAACCAAGTTTAAGATAAGTAAATTGTTTTGAATTTATATTTATTTTAAAATTATTTTTTTCCAAAATAATGTTTTAGAAAAAAGTTTTGCTAATCAGTGTTCTAGGGATTATTATTTTTTATGGTTTATCAGTATGATAAGATTATCTTTAAAATCATAAAACCTAAATCCCTAAAAATTTAAAACTTAAATACTAAATTCTAAATCTAGGAAAAGAAAAAGTAAAATAAAATTATTATGTAACATATCTTTCTTTAAAATAGATTAATTTTTTTTAAAATAACACTTTCAAAAGTTAGAATGACAAATATTTTAAAATATAATTTTGCCTTTCAAAAATTGAAATAAAAAATATCTTTTGTTTTTAGAAATTTAAGTTTTCTTTTTAGAAAATCTGCATTTGAGTAATCATATCATATTAATAAATAATAAAAATAATAATGATTGCTGGTTTTAAGATTTTGAATTATTATTTATATTGTATTGAATATACTGTTTTCAATAGCATTTAATTGTTGCTCCTTAACAAGTCGCTAAAGACAGATTTTTTAATCAAATTCCACTGTAGAAAAATATTATATATTTATCAAGTAATGACCCTTGATTTATTAAAAAACAAAATGAATAATATTTTCTCCTAATTCAAGTAATGGCAATTAAAAAGAGGTAGAAGCAAAATTGAGTTCTTTGAAAGCCCCATTTGGTTAGGGGTCACACCTTGGGAGGGTATAGAGGGAGGAAAAATATCTTACACTTTTATTATTATAATTTATAGTGCTTGTCTCATTTTATTATTTTTTTATGGCCCATTTAGTATATAGAATTATCAACTACAGAAATAGAAAAGAAATAACAAATTGAATGAAATTACTTTAATTATTTTTTGTACAATATCTTAAGAAATGTGAATGATTTTTTTTATTTGTACGTTTAATTAAATAGAAATACTAAAAGAATAAAAAGCATAGCTAATGTAATGACCAAAATGTTTCTACAATACAAATTTCAAATGAAAAAAGAATACAAAATTAGGAATTTTAGCAGAAGACCCAAGCTTTGGTGTTCTTCGTTTAGCTTCATTTGAAGCTTCAAAGCTTGCAATGAGTGGATCATCCCCCGCTTCCAAACTTCTGAAGTCTTTGGACCAGACCAATCTACCTTGAACTGACGCTTGTCTCTAGATTAGGGCACTGATTGCTCTTTTGAGCAGTCTTGTCAACCAACGTGGTGAGTTGAAGCTAAGGCATAAGGGCGTGTTTGGAAACCCGATAACAAACTACGTTTGTGTAGAAGCAACAATTTGATGCTTTAGAGAAAACATGATTTTGGAAGTAGCCACCGGTTTTCCAAACACGTTTTCCAAACACGCACCGAGTTGCTAACCTGTCCAACCTTTGTCCATTCATGCTATTCAACAATCTTTTTAGGTATGTATAATATCCATCTGTCCTCTACTTACACGAAGTTTGGGCATTTTATTGAATAGTGCATATCATGATTTTAAATTGCGAATCTTATTGCAAATTGCATCCGCAATATTACACATGCAACCTACCTGCAGTATCTATAATTCTTTTTATACTACCTACTACGTCAGCAACTATAATGCAATCGTAACCACAACCATTACTGTAATTTAAAACCTTGGTGCATATGGGTTACATATCGAGGAATACAAAGAAATTTCATTTGTTAAAATTTTTGCAACGAAGTGGTTTCATTTAGAAGGAATAGTTGTCCTTTATTATGTTTGGGTTTGTGTCTGATGGTACATAGGCCAAATTGACTCGTGTTTGTGTTTGATGGTACAAATGTGATGCGAAGAAATTTACGATGTGAAACTCGAAACCATGACATATGCTTGTGTTGTGTCTGTTGTGATGTTGTCTGATGGTTTATACATAAAATTCCAATGACACAGGATTGCTAATTGGAATTGGAGGACTACAAGATTTTCGCTCAAATACGTTGTTTACATTGAGGTTCGTCTAGATGCGGAAAGCAATGGCATAAAAGACTTTCGCCATTCTGACTCCAAAGTAGACTTTCATTCTTGCTCTATAGTGGAGGGTGCCGCTTTCACGATGTAGTTCCAGAGGAGCTCTAGATTTTACCAACCAAACAACCAAAGACATGGGAACTGGTTTCCGTTTCTGTTGCATTCTCTCAGCCAAAGGGGCCATAAAAGTATGGCAGAGTGTCATTTCCTATCCATTCCATTTATTTTTTTCATTTTCTTTCCATTTTATTTTGTCAAACTAATAACATGTTTGGTACACAGGAGAATGGAGGAATGGAAGCTGAAAAGGAGAATGAAAGGCTCCAGAGTGAATTTGGTAGGCAGGAAACGCTTTCTCGGATGGATTCCTCTTTCGCTGAATTAGGAGGTTAGCCTTTCCATCCATTTTTAGATGGAAAGATATTGTAACATGATTGAATGGCAGGGGAAAAGACACAATTTCCCCTAAAAAAGCAGTGGTTTCTATATTCTCTCACACGAAGTTCACAGCCTCTTATTCAGCACAAGCGAACGAAGGAAGCGTCTTGTTCGATCTGCACACACTGTTGCACCGTCAACCATCATTCAAGCAGATCGATCGTTGTTGAGAGTGGCCTAGGTAATCGGTTTCTTTTTCTCTTCCAATGTGCATTGTTGGTGTTGTCCTCTGTAACTCCAATTCCGGCGCCATTCGCTGTTAAGCTCTTATCACCAAGTTAAGGGGTCGGCGTTGAAGAGAGAACACGATAGGGATGAATGATAGAATCGTGTGAATTATTATTTGACTTTTTTTCTTTTTGGGTTTCATTTTTGTCATTTCATTAATTTTTTTTTTTTTGCCTTCAAGGCAATTTTATCTTTTATTCTCATTTCTTTTTTATTATATTAAATATTAAAATAAAAAATATTTTTTTATATCATATTAAGCGTAATATTTATCCCAAAATTTCATGCTATTCCCATTTTACTTCTTCTTTTTATTTTCTTAAAAATCGTTTATCCAAATGTGGCCAAATTGTTCGAAATTGTTGGAAAGACTAGACAAAATGATAAAGCAAATGCGGCCAAATCGTTTATGCAAATGTGTATGTATATATCACGCTCACATTACATGTAATATTTATAAAAAAAATCATTTTATCTTTTTTAAATCAAATGTTTAAAAACTAAAACAATGGATGGAAATATATACCATTTTTAAATAATATTCAGAGGTAGCTATGATTCTAGCTTCTACCCCGTTGCTTGAATTAGGAGTCAATGCGAATTTTTTTTTATAAATGACATGTACCTGAAAAAAATCTAAAAGTAAATGATTATAATACTTTTAACATTGTATAATAAGTTTCACAAATAATACATATTTTTTTACTGTAGGATTTGACTCCTACTGGCTAAAGATCAATTTAAAAGCATCACAGCAAAAAAGTAATTAATATTTTGTAAAATTAATGTGTTTTCGACTTTCAAACAATATTATTATATTAGGCAAATTTTTTAAAAAAAATTCAAAAGTTTTGGCTAAATCACCATATTCCCTAAACATAAATACTACAGAGTCTAATGTATATAGATTTGATCTATACTCTGTCCTTTTCAATATTTTTAATTCCCAAGGTATATCTTCTTTATAAAAAAAAAATACTGTCAAACTACTAAAAAATTATTTAAAAATAATTTTACAGTTAATATTGTTTGAACGGATAAATAATTTTAAATTTTATTATATTTTAATGGATATTTATTTATTGTAGTTAATTCGATTAGGTTTCTAATTTTTTTATTTAATGCAAAATATAAGATAAAAATTAATATATAAATAATCAAAATAAATTTCCATAAAATATAAATTTAAAGTAGATATGTCAAAAATTTAGAATCAAAATTTTGTTATAGATAAATTTCTTATTAATAAATATAATATATTCTTAGAGACATCAATTAGGATCCATCAGACCATAAGCTCAAAGGCCCTAAATTTTGGGCCAGGCAAGCCCTTTTTCTACAAAGACACAACAAATTCAAAACATACCATAATCCAGCACTTTTAAGGTTGCAAGGTGTTTTTTTTCTTTTGGTTGGGGGGGTTTGTTTGGAGTACAAGGGACAATGAGCATGGAGAGATGTATACTCCGCTGTGTACATAGTATACATCAGATTTTTTAATTTTTTTTTAATGTAACTAGATCTTGATATTAGTAATATCAACAAAGTTTTATATACATATTGTTTCGTTCAGTAAAATTTGTAAAAGCGTAAAAATTTTTAAGATAAAACTATTCATAAGAATTGCTATGCATTTTGTATTTTTCTCATCGATTCAGGCAATATGCACATGAAACATTAGTATCTGGATTTGATAATTCCTTGGATTGGGAATGCAGTTTTGTAGTAAGGTTGCAAATGACAAGAGTCATTTGTAAGTGAGGCGTAATAGAGTATTTAATCACTATTAAATTACAAATCAATGATTAAGGATAATATAAAATTAAAAAATTAATTATTTTACATTTATGACAACTTTTGCAATAATCCTATTTATTAATTTATGATAGAAAATTTAATTACTCCTTTTCCCTCTCACATAAAATTATTACTCAACTTAATATGTTTGACGAGGATGCTATGCCATACACGAAGTAGAAACGTCAAATTTCTCATTCCTTGATCAACCATTAACGAGTTTTTTTTTATTATATATATCATTATTGTTTATTATCATCTAAAATATCTCTTTTTAATATCAAGTTTAAAATGGGAAAATTTTTTTTTTCAATTTTTTTTAAATTATAATTTGAGATTTAAAACTAAAAAAAAAATTCTAAAATAGACTGACTGCTGCTTTTCAATCAATCATAGTGACTAAAGAAGATTCTGTCTCCAAATTTTTTTTTTTATGTGATCGTTGCCTAAAAGTGAACAATAAGAAAAAGCTTGGAAATTGACTAAATTTGGCCCCACTTACTAGGATAAGCTCATCAAGTCCACAAAATTAATTCAAGTGCAAATCCTCGTTCAATTTCGACCTCACAAACTTTGTAGATGAAAGATATTAATGTAGTGTCTCATAAAGTGCATTAATTGTAGCAAATTGTATCTAATCTCATAAACAAGATAAAGAGATCAATTTGCATACCATGATTTCTGTGCCTCGTCCCTAAAGCCGCAAACTGATGCATGGGCTTCATAAAGGAGTTCATGTAGCAGGGCATAACTGCACCTACAGTGAGACATTATTTTTCAGAAATTGACCTGACAAAGTCGTTGGGAAAAGAGGTCGCAAATGTTTGATTAAGATATACTCCTGTCGGTTTTGTTTATTAAAAATAAAAAATTATTTTATTAATATTAAAAAAATAATTAATATTAATTTAATTTATTAATTAGGTTTAAATTTGATATTTTTTTTATTTTATCTATCTTTATTTTATATGAGAAAACGTTATGTATTGTTAAGTGTATTAGATGTAACAATAAATAAAGAATAAAAAAATTTATTATTTAATAAAATAAAAAAATTTATTATATTTTTTATATTTTGAGACCAAAAAAATCTTTTCAAAATTTTTTATAAATAGAACTGGAGGGAGTAATTATTAAGGGTATGAACTAGACAAAAATATGAATAAGCAAGGGTAATGATGCACATAAACTTCTCAATTCAAATATCAAAGAGAAACCAACCAAATGTATCAAGTATATGCTCATGATTAATGAAAATGTATGTACTTGATTGACGTAAAAAAAAGAAAAAAAATATTAATAATAAAAGAAGTAATTAAGAGCCCTTACGAAAAAAAGGATCTATTATTACTAACACACAAAGGAAGAGCAAAAAGAATTCAAATTATCAATAATTAACACTCAATCAAAAAATACCCAAACATGAGAACGAAACGCAGTATGTTAACAGTTCAAATCAAACAACTGATCAGAAATTGATGCAAACAAATTCTGACCTGAATTTTATTTCATTTGAAGTTCAAATCCATAGGAACAATTGGTTTTATCATAAGAGTCCAACAGCCGAACATCCTTGATATGAACTTACCCACCAAGGTGGACATATCAACGCACAAGGAAAAGATGGAGGAATTAAACATTTGGTTTGAATCAAAATAACAGACTCCGTGCTAACCCCAATGCATTCCACGTGACCATAAAGATGCAATTGTAGCCTTCATGAAATTACAAGTCAAGCTATCTCCCCAACCTAAAGTGACCAAAAATCTAATTAAAAAGAAAGATGAACTTCAATTCTAATACACTAATAAGATATCTATTCAGTAAAGCAAACCTCCACTGCAACATAATAATTGACAACATATCCCCCACCTAATTCAAATATAAAATAATGAAATTGGAGCCCAAAACTCTCCACAGTCGTTTCTACACATGAAAAGAAGATCTAATGCAAAATTTTGGAAGTATAACTTGAATTGAACCCGGCCAAACCAAAAAAATGGTATTACATAAACCGTGACCAGTATACATGGCATTAATAGGAATTTGCCCAAGTTTCATGCTAAAATTAAAGAACAATCAATAAAGAGCATGAGTAACTATATGGCTTCTAACACTACAACAAGAACATAAGCAAAAATTAGATCAAAATCTTTATGCTAAGAAGAAAATAAAATGAAAAAGAAAGTGTAATAACCCTAGAATTTTAAGAGAGAAAATCAGGGAGTTTGAGTATAAATTCAAACTTATGGGTGGAAATCTAGGATTATTTAATTTAGGAATAACGTAACTATTCTAAATTGATCTGAAATTTAGAGCATGCTTAAGCTAAATGAAATTTTGGATGAGTTATAAAAAACACTTTTTGGGTTTGAAAAAAATATTTTAAGGAGCATAGATATTAATTATGGTATTCCTTAAATTATATAGGGCGTCGACTTAGATTTAAATTAGTTAAAAAGGAATTAGATCCAAGCTTGGTCTTACTTCTTGTGATCATCTTTGAGATAAGTTCAAAAGAGAACCCAAGTTTAAATCTTTCCATGATCGACCTTATATTTTATTTCTCTCCTCAAAATTTTAAACTTCATATTTTTTTTTAGAAAAAATTGCATTTAAGGACCTAAATTTGTAAAATTTATAATGAAAAATCTTAAAAATTGAAATTGTCTTCATGGACCAAAATTACTATCACTTATTACTAGGATTTAGGAAAATTACTACCAAGTTTTTGAAGAGTTACCACTAAAGTTATTTAAGTTGTAATTTTTCTAAAACTTAGTAGTAATTTTCCTAAACCTAGTAATAAGTTCCCTAAAACCTAGTAATAATTTTAGTCTTTAGAAATAATTTTAATTTATAAGAAATTTTATTATAAATTTTATAAAATTTGGATCTGTGGATGTAATTTTCTCTTTTTTTTTAACCTTGGACACATCACTCACTTGCTCACCACAAATGCCCTGAAGCCCCTTTTCTTCTAGCACCTTCTCTCTTCTGCGAATTTGCTTTGTCTTTGTCATGCCATTTTTGTGTGCTCAGCTTTAATCAAATTGGAGAAACTTGAGGCTTCATTCCTTTTAACTTATTATGTTGATTTCTTCTTCATTCTGGGAAGTGAGCCATTTACTCTTCCTTCAGTTTGTGCCATCTCAGCTTTGGTTTCCCATCGTGTAGCTACTTTTTCATGCTTTTCTCCTCTACTATCCAGTCATAGAGTGAAGCGTGTGGTTCAGCTTGTTATTGGGCATTCAATAGCAGTTTAGGTGAGGCAACCCCTTCCAAAATATTTCCTTTGGTTCTTCTCTTTCTTGATCGTCGTACCTTGCTCTTGGAAGGCTAGCCATTATGATGTTTTCTTCCCCTATTAAAGCTTGCAATGTCTTGGGTTCAACTTGCTTGTTTTCTCCCATAAGGACCTAGCTTCTTCCTTCTTTTAATTGCCTTTTTTAGTTGGAAATCCCCACTTGTAGCAACTTCTTTGTCCTCCTAATTTTATAGTTTGGCCATGGAAGTGTAGGCATAAACTTCCCTCCCTTCTACCATTTTGAGCCCTAACAACCACCAAGGTAAGGTAGCTTGTTTCCTTTAATTTCCTTTAAGTTTTTTTTTTCCACCAAGTTACTATGTTTTTACTTTGAGAGGCTAGCCACTATAGTACATCTTTTTCCCAATTTAAACTTGCATATTTTCAGATTTTGCTTGCTTATTTACTTTGCCCAGTTGTGCTATCCATAGTGATGGAATTTAAAAAGTATAGATCAAGTACTTACTTGTAGTGAATTTGTTACTCAAAAGACTCACCCCATATAGTTTGATTTGGTTCATGATTCAGACTCTAATAAAAGGTTTATAGAAAATGCATTGAAGAATTGAAGGAGAAGAATATGAATTTCTCTTTATTTTCTTCTCTAAAAGCTTTTCACTTTTGCCCATAACACTCTTTCATGCATCTATCACATGATAATTTTCACAATCATGTGTAAAATGTTAATTGTCAATTTTCTTTTCATTTTCCCATATAAAATATTACCTAACTAACAATTCAATTTTGAATTAAAAAAATTCAAACTTTAAATAAATAAATAAATAAATAAATAATCAAATAATTAGTTTAATATAATTAATTAAATTTATTTATGACAAGGCATTTGATTATGAATTTGGGTTAGCCTATCATAAGTGACCCAGTCATCCAACATATCCCACTTGCACATGATGGCATGAACTGTAACATCATAAATTTCTAGACTTACCTCATATTATTTCTAAGTCTCATGCTATGAAGTACATAAGGAAGTGGGAAAGATGACATTAAAATATTACATTTTCTTACATTACGTAGCGTACAATTTTTTTTTCGAAGTCCTGTGGGCTATATGGACTCATATATCACATTCTCATATTTAATTACATAGATACAACTCAAATCTATCACCAAAAGTGGCCTAGAACTTGTGTATGCACAAGAAACACACAAAATCCATAGTTGTAATTTCGTCTAGAATTTTCTCTTTTCTATCGCAAACTTTGAAAAATTATAACTAATTCTAGAAAAATTGAAATCATGCATTCTTTACTATTCTGGAAAGCTACAAATATCTACTTTATGCTAAAAATATGTCCAGGCCATGAAACATAACATAGAAGATGTTTGACATTCAAAAATATCCAAGTAATTCCAAAAAAATTCAATCCATGCAAATGATACCAATCTGGAAAGTTACAGATGTTAGCTAGAGGGAAAAAATAATTTTAGACCAGTACAAGCACATCCAAACCTTGAAAACTAATCAAATAGTACCTAAGGTCTGTCTAAACACCTGATACTTGGCAGAAATATTAAAAATTTATATCTCCTTCTCTAGACATCCAAATGGGGTGCTTCTAGTTCGCATAAGTCACTGGGAATGTCTAGTTTCTTCTTATAAAATTCATGGCAATTAGACATTATTTTCTCCTTGAGTGATAGAATTCATTTTTGGATTAGTATGAACAGTACCTTTGACCAAAATCAGAAAATTTTTTAACTTTAAGAATTCATCAAATATTCCATAGACCTCCAAAAATTTTATACTTTAGCTTCTCAAAAAGCTCTCAACAAACTTTAAATGTATGCCAAAACTCACATCAAGAAGAGCTCATTTGGACAAAAAATGGTATAAGTTTCTAAGATGGTCAATTTTGTTCCACATTAGATACCAAATGTGCTCAAATGGTCTTCCTTGATGTTTGGCACCTCTTTAGTAAGTTTAAAAGCATGACTATGACTTGTATGGACTGCCCAAGTAGTCCCAAATTTCATCCATCTTAATTTGTCCATTCCACTTCTGTTTATACACTAATGCATCAAGCCTTCAAGAAGTTAAAATTGTCATTACATGTTCAATTTACATTCTAATATTCACATAACATAACCTTTCATTTATACATAACATATTAATATAATTACACATGCTCAAGAGGTCATAAGTCATATATAATAATAGGTTACAATATTTGCCATGCATATGGCCTTAAAAGAACAAAATCCATGCACTTGGATGTCACATTCTCATCTCTCAAGTGGTTGGCTCTTATTTCTTTGTTCTCTTAGTCCATTTAGCATGTTAAAATATTGGAGAGGAGGAATTGAGATTCAAGGAATACCAATAGCTCATCTCCTTTTTATTCACACATAAAGTATGCAACACAAGTCTTGAAAATACATGCACAGACATATTAACATAAGTGAGCATTCAAGAAACATTATTGGCATTTGAACAAGTCATACATAGCATATTTAGGCTTACCAAGCAAGTGGATTAGCTTCACCTATTTACTTGTGAATTTTGGACTTGTTCACCTATTTCGTTAAGAGGTTTTTGACTCAACCTTACTCTTGGGAGTCAACCTCACTTTTGGGAGACTCTTTACTTTATCTTAACCAATTTTAAGGGTTCTTAGCTCATCCTCACCATGGTTAGAGGGTTCTTGGCTTCTCCACACTCAAGCAAACCAAGGTAAGCGTATAAAGTATTAATTGAATGTATAAAATATCATCATGGTACCATGGAATGCAAGCTAATGCTAAAATACTTTTCATAACTCAAAACATATATACACATATTTAAAGACAATGTAAGCACACATCCATGCATGAAAGAAGGTGGAGAAAGCTACTTTGTTTGCATTTACATACTTTTTCCTTGAGTTTTGAATCCTTTCCCTTGACCTCACACACCCAAGAAGGTGGAGATCACTTCTTTTAGCCTAGACACATTATATGGAAGCTAATTAGGTTCATGGAGTTAATTCTAAGGCCACACATCTTCCTTAAACACTAACTTGGTCTATTAACCCTTTTATGGTTCCAAAAATGCACTTAATAAAGAAACACCCATCAAATAAATTTTAGGCTCCATTCTTTCCTTTCATATATGATTCTTGACTCCTTTTAAGCCTCTTGGAGACATTACACAATTAAAATAAAAAGCCTAATTACATATTGCTTCTTTAGGTCATATTATGGAACCTAAGACACCAATTCATTCTCGAGGCTTCCTAAATTTTTTTCAAGGTTTTCCCTCATTTCATTCATCATATATGACTCAAAAATGACCTTGAAAGAATTTAAAACTCTCCCTAAGTGTCTCAACCCCCTTTGGCTAAGGCTATGCACCATTTAGCCTCCATGCCCTTTTTTCTTCAAATCCGAATTTTTCCCTCTATTCTTTCCCAAAAAAAAATCCAAAAACTTCAATAAAACCATAGAAAAGAATGCTTAAGAAGAGAGGAACAAGTTTGGAAGAAGAAGGAGCATGAAAATCCATGAAATTCTTTACCTTTTTCTTTCTTTTTTACTCATTTCTTCTCCTCCATGGTGTGCCTAAGAAAGCTGGTGTTTTCTCTAGTTTTTGGGTAGAATGGGTCGTGCAAATGAAGGGGAGAAGAAATAAGAAATTTAAAGAGTGTTCAAGAAGCTTCCACTTTCTTTAAAATTTCAATTTTGCTCTTCATTTTTGGCATTTTTGTTTCTAGATCGTTTTAGCTCCTTTTTCAGAACTGTCTTTTCCATTATGAAATTTAGGTTCCTAATTTAGTAAAATACCTTTGGAATCACTCAAATAGGATCTAAAACTTTTTCGAACAGATCAATTAAAGTTTGGGTCAATCAACGTTAGAAAACATCCACCGGAGAGGTTTTAACTGTCCCGGGACTTCCTATAGTTTTCAGGGCTTCTGAGAACCCTGAAGAACTCAAAATTTTCATTTAAAAATCCTTCTTATATGAATTCCAAAATTTGCTCAAAATTATGAAAATGTCATTACATTTCGTCAACCTTTCGTTCAAATTCGTTTCTTCATTCTAGCTTTATTTTTCTTTCTGTCTGAGCTTGGGATTCTCATTTTTAGGAGTCTAGAATACTTCCCAAATTTTTTGGGACCTTGACTAATTCATTTCGGGGGACTTTCTTTTGTATCCAGTGAATTTTGTACATTTAGGGAAAAATTATACGTTACATTTCTCACGTTTTCTCTCATTTTCAGAAAATTGGATATTACATGAACAACATATAATTTTCTACTCCTTTTGATCTTTCATATTAGGTACTCCACCGTGATGAATTGGGAATAATATATGGGAGTTTTTATACTAAAAATTCTATTACAGGACTAACTACTATAAAAAAACATAGGTTTATCCATAGTCCTAACTATGGTTAAATTGTTTTGCCACTCTCAATATGTGGCTAAATTGTCTGTCAGGAAGGTTTTAACCATAGCTATTAGTAAAATTGTAGCTAAACCATTATCAACTATGGCTAGGTAAAGTCTTGGCCATGGTTAAAGTAAATGTGGCTAGAACATGTCTTAGCCACATTTATGGAAATGATGGCTAGACCACACTTTAGCCATAATTTCTATAATTGTGGTTATATCTATTCATTTAAAGGTGGTAGTTTTAACCTCTCTTGCTAAATTTTTTTAATTTTAAAGTATACTATCTTACCAATTTTTTTTCACAAATTTATAACAACAATTTTTAACCAAGATATCTAGCAATTCCTAGTAATAATCATTTTCAACATATTCAACAAAAAACAACTAACTTTCAATAACAACAACTATATGTTATTACAATTACAAATACATTCATATTCCATTAATCTACAAATAAGTCCGTACAAATATAATATAAAGTTTATCCAAACAATATGTCAATTCTTACAGGGAATGACTATCATTAGTAGGTGGATGTTCATTGTCTCAATTAATTGGTCCCTAAAATTCAAAACAAAATATTATTAGTAAGAAATTAAAAACTAAAAATAAAAATAAAAATATTCATTTGTGTAATTCAACAAGAATAGAAATTTAGAAAATTATACGTCGAACTTGTATGGTTACAAGCTTTAATGGTAATGTATTTGGAAAACTTTAGAGTATAAAAGCCATAGTTGCTTCCATTTGTCATTGTTGCTAAACAATTGTAGCATTTTCAGCTTCTACTTATTATGACCTTTTATCTCTTTTAACCATTTGTGCTTTAAGTTGAGTGACATCATTTTGTAATTTTGTGTAAGAAGGTCTAAATAAACTCCCACGAGCTCGACATTTGAAAAATTGGGATGGGTAAACACCATATCCCATTCCTTGGACTTGACCATAATGCTTTTTTCTTCCTAAAGCCCTAGCCAATGAACCATCACTTGAAATTTCTTAAAAAAATGAGTCTTTGGATTGAAACATAGCAATCTATAGCTATATGCTCTTACAAATTCAAATAGAATGCAATATATTAGTTGCAAAATAAAGTGTTTTTATAATAACAAAAGTCAACGCCCACATCATTTAGACACTTACACAGACACTTCTAGTTTTGTCATTGATGTAAGATACATCATCATGTTTGTAAATTATAGTTCATACATTTCCCTGTGTTATCATTTGAATTTTAAATGTAATTTAAGATACATCACATGTGTACAAAGCTTTTTGATCTATTAGTATGTGTCATAGTTAGCTTTTTTATTTTTATTTTTATTTTTATTTTTGTAATTTCTACCTTAACAAAAATATTAATAAGATTATTTAAGAATTGGTACATCTCAGAAAATAAGTATGATTACTTGAGACTTCTTAGTAAAATGAGGGTTTATAAATGATGCCTAATGATCCTTGTCTATACCATCTGAGAAGTTTTGAATTATTTGCATGCTCCACCTACTTCCTAGTGACTATAAAGTATATCTTTTATACATGTTATCAATAACAAACTTAGTCTGCAAGATACAATACAATAATTAGTAAATATATGCACTCAATATACTAAAAGAAATGAATAATCAATGTGTTATTACTTGAATAACAATGTTATATGCATAATCTTTGTGTTCTTGTGGAATATTCCTCTAATCTTAGTAAATAAGTATAAATGATTTAAAGTTAGTCCTTACCATACCTAAAAAAAACCCAATAATCCACCACCATCTTCAATTAGTTAGAGAGAATAACTTTATAATACTATAATCTTTTGCCCAAAAGGAAGAGCCCAAGCATCATGCATTGTCATCTGCTTGTGCAGGCCACTAGCGTTGCTTCTGGTCATCATTTGTGAATAGCTTATCTACCTCTAAATTTGACTACATGCCAAAGACATTAGGTATATCAAGAACGAGTGATGACTATGAACCAAGTGGATTAATAAGATCCTGGTAGTTTAGATGTCCACCATCACTGATTGGCAGACTTGGTAGAGGATTGTTGATACTGAGCACACCAACTCTGTTTGTGCTGATTGATTTAGACTTCTTACATACAAGCACATTTACAAAATAATATAAAAGCATATATATCTTTAATAAAAATGTGGGAAAGGAAAAACCAAAGAACACTTGACCTAGAGTAATGTAAATGTACTTTTAAGTCTAAGAATAATGATTCGAGTTGGTTAGGCTCACTTTTATACATATCTTTGTCATCTTCACCTATATAATACAAGTTACGTGGCTTTAGATACACGGCCATACTCTAATCCTTGTCTAGCTCATCTTCCACATAATATACTTGTTATGCTTTTAAGGCTTAAATATATGGCTTGTTATTTGCATTATCACCTGTGTCTATCAACTATGAAAAAATTGAAAGATGTGAATCCCAAGTCATCTTTTTTAATGCCACTTATATGGGTCATGTTGGCCCACATACATTTGAACAAGATAACAAACAAATCAACCATAACAATTTAATTCAATGTTGTCTAACAATTTTCGATAATATGGCACACCACTAAAATGCATGTCGCTATCATTACTACTTACATAACTTTTTGTCCTAAAATTCACGAAGACTTTACTATTTTGAGTTTTCAACCTTTGATCTCAATCTAAAGTTTGGAATTTGAATCTATTGACATTGTAACCATTATATCACCTTGCTTTATCAAGTGGACTCATGGCAAGAAAATTCATATCAATTGAATGCGATCCATTAACACCATTTCTTATCTAAAACAAAGGAAAAGATGATGATTTTATTACTATATTGTCTATTAAGAAAACAACAGTAAAAGATATACATGTACTTATACAGTAAGAAAACCCATCAACAAGCTCTCTATAAACCCTCTTATCTATCTCTTATAAAGATCATGTGTGGCTTTTTAATTATCTTTTAACATGGTCTATAAATTCCCTATGCAAGGTAATTAGGTTATTGCAATTATGTAGTTAACATCAAGTCTAATATATAATTTACTCACTTAAGAAAAAGGTTCACTTCTCTATTGTTAGTTAACATGTGATGGTGTGCTTGTAATTTTTCCATAAGAGGAAGCATAACATATTCAAAACTACCAATTAGCTTTGCAACAAGTGGAAACAAAGTGCTAATATTGGATGAACCAATATTTTGTTCATTGTCTGCACATCCAGATCGATTGAATACTATCTCAACTCTATCTAAATACTCAAGCAGAAAGTTAAAAGCTCAATTATTGAGCCCTTAGGTTGTGCCCTATTTCATACATAAGATTTCAACTTCCCTAAATATCTATTAAATACATTACATTAGACACCATGAATGAAATTAAAATGATTTGAAATAATTCTAAAATATCTCATAAGTATTAACTATTTCTCTATAAGGTATATCCATCGATAATATATAGGACCTTTAAGTTTAGCTTCTTTAATCAAGGATACAATCAAATGGACCATAACTATAAAGAATGAAGGCAAAAATAATATCTTTAGATGATATAATATGAGAATAATACTATTATGAAGTTGATTAAGTTCATTCATACTTAACACTTTATTACTTAATTGTCTGAAGAATGAGTATAAGTCAATTAGAACTATTGACACTTGCTTAGGAAGTGTTTTTCTCATAGTTAAGTGTAGAAGTTGCTCTATAAGAACATGTGAGTCATAACTTTTTAGTCCTTTAATATTACATTGTTTCAAATCAATGCATATGAAAATGCTACTTGAATAATCATCTGGCATGATGATATTCTTTAAAGTCTTAAGAAACAATTCTTTGTTAGCATTTGTTAAAGTGAACATAGCCAGAGAATATCTACCATTGTCATTAAGCCAAAGATCAAACCTAATGCCTATTTGTTATAAGTCTCTCCATGCATTTAGATGGTCTTTCAATTATCCAAAATCATTGAACAAAGTGAATAGTGCATTATCACAAAGGTTTTTATCGATGTATATCACATCAAGATTGTGACATATCAAATGGTTTACCCAATAAGGAAGTTTAAAAAATGTACTCTTTTTATGCCATTGTAGATTGTCACCATCTACGTTATTGACTCCTCAAGATCTCCTTTTTCGACCTTCAACTTCCACCTCTTTTTTAAATACAATATCAACATTCTTAAGTTATTTGAAGATTTCTGAGCTAGTAATTCTTGTAAGAGGATTTTACTTATCTTCCTTTTCATTAAATTAACTTTGGGGCAATCTAAATTTATGTTCAAAGTTCAAAAGATGATTTATAAAACACCACTTTTGACTATGAAAAAGTTGTGAAGGAGTTAAATCAAAGTTGTAAAATAGACAAGCTAACCCAGTATCACTAAAGTCTACATCATAGCTACACACATATTGAAGACTTCTTTAAGGTAAGAATCATATGTTTCAACTCCCATATTCCATAAATATATTAGCTCCTCTGTTAGCAGTTGTAGATAGACATCAACATCATTCCTTGGTGCTCGCCTTCCTAGAATTATCATTGAAGTAAGGAATGTACTCTATTTCATACACATCTAGCAAGGAAGGTTATAAGGCATAAGAACCGTTGGCCATATGTTATAACTTGTACTCAAGGTGTCAAATGGATTAAAACCATTAGTGGCTAACCCAAAACATATATTATGAGGATTTGAAGAGAGCTAAGGATGTATAATGCAAATTTCTTCCAAGCCTCAGAGTCCCTCAAATGCCTCATCATGCTATCATTATTTGTATCAACAGAATGCCATCTCATATGCTTAATAGTCTTAGAGGACATACAAAACCTTTTTAATCATGGTATTAGTGGAAAGTATCTAAGTACTTTTGCAAGCTATTTGATTTGCTTTTCACCTTTAATATTTGGCTTCCACCTAGATGTGTTGCACTTTTTACATATGTCCTTATTTTCATCATCCTCTTAATATAACATGTAATCATTCAGACATGCATAAATTTTTGTGTATTCGAGCCCTAGTTTATTGATGGTTTTCTTGGCCTGATAGAAATAAGATAAAATATTTACATGTTCAAAGGCATCAACTAATGACTCCAATATCATTGACATAGCCTTCTTACTTATTCCATATAAACACTTGATCTTATACAACTTCATTAAGAAAGACAATTTTGAGAACTTCTCGCAACATTCAAATAAATTATGGTGCCCATCCTTAATTAACTCATAAAACTCTTTTGCATCATCGTTTATCCTTTAGTTTAAAGGTGGAACTGGATCCTCAACTTCATCTACACTTTTATTATCATGAACCCCAAATGCATCACAAACCATGCTCTTCATAGGATCATGTTTACAAATATATTCTTCTCTCACTTATGGCCTTGACTGAGGTTCTATAAGATGTTCATGTTTAAGTCTCTCCTCATGTTTAACCCAAAAAGTATACCATTGTAGGAATTGTTTAGGAATCAAGTGGTCGTGCACAACTTCTCTAATTTATCATTTCTTAAACCAATATTTAGGATATAGACATATTATTTTATCCTCAACACTTCCATTGGCAAATGTAAAGTCTAGGAACCCATTCGATTTATCAAAATATTCATAGGTATTCTGTGGTTTAATATTCCAAGACTTGTCCATTTCTTTAACTAAAGAAAGATCTTTAATCATTTAATATTTTAAAAGGAAATGCTTTACTAGGTGGTTAAGAATAAGATATCACTACTTAACTTAAAGTAATGCACTATCTCTCCCTGTGTGCAGTAGGGGTAAAAATAATTTTGAATCATCATGCATGTGTTTCAACATATATTCTTGTGTCTTTAAGAATTAGGATATGCTCAAAGTTCAAATCCAACCAATATATGGATATAATTATGTAAGAATGTAGACATGGATTAATTAACATAAATTTAAAGAATTAATTAAAAAAGACAAGAAAAACTTATATTGTCTATATTTTTCTAATATAATGTAACATCCCTTTAAATAAAAAAAGAGGTAAGTGGCTTCAAATGATAGTCTAGTTACCTACTAATGAAATTGTACTCACTAATAGTAAAGTCATCCTTAAATTTACAAATGATAGTAAAATTGCACCACTATGACAATTGGCATTACCACCCATTAAATTTACAAATGCAAAAAGAACAAGTCCCTGTAAAGTTTGATCTCTTTTTCATCACTAATTGAAGTTTCAAAAATCAAACTAAATAGTTGTACAAACTAAGGAGTTCATATAGTTCTCACTTCTATTGAGTGAAACTTTATATGATTCAAATAAATATGGATTAATCTTAAGCATTGTTTATGGTTTGAGCCATTACTTAACAATTAATAATAAGCCAAAATTAATGTGAGTTTGGATTAAATTTAGGCCTCACTTTATGGACTTGGATGACTATAAGGATTGTATTCATTGAGGTTGTTTCTACCTAAATTTAACACCCAAATTAGAAGAAACACAAGAATCTCATTTATAAAGGATGAATTGGATGCTTTGTTTATAGTATGGTTGGTGGTAGCATTATGGAACAAGGCAAATTAAGCCCTGCCACAATAATAGTTTTTCAAATTGAAGAAGTTGGGAAAAAAAGGGCCAAACAAAATTTGAGGTATCAAGATATATGATGCATTCTGCCATATCCTAAATTTTTCCTTAAGTTGCAGTATAACCTAAAAAAGGGCAATCTAAGGAACCTTAAGGAGTTAATCATGATTGATTAGGACTTAATTGACTAGTTTGGTATTAATGGAACTTTAGAGGTGAATTAAAGAGAACAAAGGAGGAATTAAAATCGATAACACTTAAATAAGATGTAGTTATCCTTGTTAATAAGATTGACATTTAGTGAAGGATTAAAATTAAATGGATTTCTACACAAATGCAAGCATAATCGGCCACCTCTGATTAAAACCTTAAGTTTGAGTCTCCTTCCCATTTGGCATATCATTTTTCATCTAAATCCATAAGCAAATATGAATATACCTCATCTACATTTGCATAGCCGAGGGTTGGATAAATTAGCAAATGAATATAAGATGAAGGAACTCATAATCAAGGCCATCTTGACCAACCCACTACCTAGATATATATATATATATATATATATGCATTTTGTTTTGGTGGCTTTGAAATTCTTTAGCTATGCAAGGTCATAAAGCATTATTTAATAAGTTTCTTGGTGTATGTTAGAGCATATGACACCTAATATGGCCGAGTGAATTGACATTTAGAAAAAGGAAATAAACAAATCTTAAATCCATAACACTTCGACCATTCCAATTTCATCATTGATGCTTAATGGAGTAAGTGGCATCTAAGCATAATTGGTGGCACTTAAAGAAGCAAGGAGAATTAATTAGCAACATTAAACTATATTAATTTCATTAGTGCAGTGCACGGATAACACATCAACGATAGCTATTGAATTCTTTCACTTGATTCATTTCCTTTCTAACAAACAAACTGAGACTACTTCTGCAAGAAAGAAAGAAGGCTCCCATGGCTGCTATGGCGCCTTGAGAGAATTGGAAAAGGAATGGCTACATAAGGTAAGAATAAGTATTTTTAGATAAACTTGTAAAAGGCAAAAATGATATAACCCATAAGAGCTTTCTTTCCCATCAATTAATTGTTTGGATGCTATTATTTTGGTCCTAGTTTAGGTAATGAATTGGAGAGGGAAGGCAATCATAGAGTAAGGAGAGTGAAGGAAGTCATTGTTAAGACTATCGAATGGATTGCTGTAAGAAGAAGTAACTAGTTTTGGAGGTAACAGATTGAACTTCTCTCTTAAATGATGATTTTGGTTGAGAGCTAGAATGGATAGAGATTTAAAATTTTATTATTATTCTTGGCCATAGGAATTTGCATAATATGGAATCATTAAATTGGATTTTGGAATAAAGAGTGAAGAGGCAGATGTGTGTGGGTTGCCTTGATATAAAATGAAGACATATATTTATCCATAGTAGAATACATATATGCACTTTGTTGCCAAAGATAGGAAAAACATTAAGGCAAAGGGAGAATTTGTTAGTGAGCCTAATTGTTATTTAAAATGATGGTTAAGAGTTAGACTTTAGGATTTTGAAATTATTATGATGAATCCTAATGAGATTAAACTAATAGGGAGGAGGAAAAGTGGAGGTTTGATTAATCTTAGATTAGAAATTCTAATATTCCATTTTTAAAAAGCAAACCATGATTTATGGCATTTAAAATTTGTAACTTCATTTGGTTTTGGGCTTTGGCCGTGGCTTATCCTTACATAAGGTATTGTGTGATTGTAATTGTAGGAGAGGGGCTTTTACAACAAAAGGTAGAGATTAAATTGACAAAACTTTGGGAATTGACTGAAAGGTAGTTAACAACATATTTAATTTATATATATTTCTACACTGAATCGAATATGTAAACGTGACTATGCTATGTTGAATGTTTAGTTGTATTTATTTTTGTTTCTTGACTAAGATAGATGCCTTAGGTACTAGTCCTTTTGTTGTTAGCCAATGACCTAAGTATAATAGCCTAATGGAAGAATGTGAACTACTATCTAGCAATAGAATGGTTTCTTTATTGAAACTATGCATCGAATGTGTTATGAATTTTGTTTTAGTGCCGCTTATATATATATATATATATATTCTTTGAATATAGTGTTAGCTACTAGGATTATTATCTTATTACAAAACTAACTTTTCTTTCCAGGAGTTAGTTATGAAACTGAAAGAGCCAAATTTGCAAGGAATAAATAAATGAAATGTTTAACTTACATATTGTCTATGTAGTTAGCCTTCATGAACCTTTTGGAAATGTAAATTCCAATGTACTAGCCTAATTTAGCGATTGTGACATTAACTATGTGTGTAAGTGTATGGGTTCTATGTTACAATGATACAAAGGTGAGTTTCATTTGGTTGTATTACTATGTCTATCAAGAATACGATGTTACAAATAGAAATAATCTATATAACTGTTTAGGTATGAAACTGGTAGTTAAGGATATCTTATTGACAAGGTTTTCTAATCATCCACAAGATCTTAAACTAGGTAGGCAGCATCAGACTACAAGGTTTAAAATCTTGTTGACAAGATCTCCTAGTAGTTTATAAGATTTTAAATCATACTTGCAATACTAGCTTACAAGGTCTACAATCCTGTTGACAAGATTTTCTAACAATCTGCAAGATCTTAGGCCATGTAGATTACTAAGACTAGTCTTTGGTTACACTTCAATACTTGATTTAAAACCTTGTCTACAAGATTCAAACCTTGTTGACAAGATCCTCAGGCAGTTTCAGGATTTCATATGTTTGATAGCAGAACCAAAAGTCAAAGTATAAGGCTTAATTTATACCACAATAATAGTAATACCAATAATGATAATAAATAATTAATAAGTAAGGAAGGAACTTGCTGTGTTATTCTATAGTTTTACAAAAATCTTAAGTTATAACTATGAAAAGATTAGTGTGACATGTTCAAATATAAATTAATTAATTATGAATTTTTTAAGTCTTATGAAGAGATGGATAAATCACAATAGCTTACTTTACCCTTCACTTGTAACATTGTGGAACAAGTGAAGCTCAAATATTGGAATGTGGAGTTTGCCAATCTCTACTTTTACAAATGAGAATTTAATTGGAATGAATTTCACTATGGATGAGTATTGCTAGCTTAGAGACTTCACATAGCTAAAGGTTTTTACAAAAGGTAAATATATAATTCTTATCGTCGCCCTCAATTGTTCAACAAAAAATTAATGCACACAAAGCACATAGCCTCAAGAAAATTGGGACTTATCATAATATATAATTTAAAGTAAAATTATACAAGCAAATTAATAAAAAATTAAAAATGACATAATCTACTTAACAATTATCTACTTTTCTTTCCTTAGAATGTTACATGTACAAAGCCAAAGGCAACTAATAGATTTGTGTTCTATTTGCTTAGCTTGATCAGAATCTAATGGTATATAAAAAAAAACTAGAATATGTGAATACTTGAATATGAATATGTGAATGCTTTAACTAAAGGAAAAAACAACCTACAAGCAAGAGAGAAGATAGAGTCATAATGGCAAAAGAAAGTTATAGATCTAGGGAAAAAAACCCACAAAATCCAAAAAAATCATCAAAATCCATTAATGGTAGAAGAAACAAAAGAGAATGGCAAATGTGGTAGAGATATGAAGCTAACCTAAAAGGTGATGCTAATGGCAACGTAGATGGAGATGGGAAGCATAAAGGTGGATGGTGAGTGTTGATTTACTTGTGGCTATTGGAGAATAGTGAGCTTGCATGGATCTAATCATAGTGTGCATCGATTTGGGAAGAAAGATAGAGATGAAAGATGAAAGAGACTAAGAGAGATGAAAGTTGAGTTAAGAGAGACAAGACACAGTCAAGAGAGTTAAGGGGACGACAAAGATGAGTTGAGAGATGAGATGACGATGCAACTTTTAAAGGGAATAAGTGGGCTTAGCCAGAGTCAAAAGTAACTATGGTTTAGCCATGGTTATTTAATAACTGTGGTTAAGCCACTGCAGGGCTTAACCATGGACCAGAGTTAAAAGTAACTAGGGGTTAACCATGATTATTTAATCCGTGGTTAGTACAAGGCTTAACCACGATAGGCTTAACCACAGTTATTTAATAACTATGGTTAAGACAATTCTTAACCATGATTATTAAACAACCTTAGCTATGACATTATCCCAATCGCAATTATATAAATCGTGGCTATGATGCACTTAACTATGGTTATTAATAACTGTGGTTATGACACCATAGGAGGCTATTACCCTTTGATATATGTTACACACTTATTTATATGCCTTAGGTGCCTTAGATTCACCCATATACATTTTATTCATGGTAAATCTAATCCCTTTTGAGTTTTAGTATTACTTAGATTGCCTTTCTCATATGCCTAGTATCTATGCTTATGATATTGCCAAATTAAATTCATAATGAATATACCTTAAATACTAGCATAGTTATGTACATCTTAGGTGATATTCCTTTTGCTTATATATCACTTAGATTAGAATCAATTATTTTCATAGCATTAATTTTTTAACTCGAATATATCATAACCATAGAATGTATGTTAAAATAGCAGACATTGATTTATCACTTTACGATATTGTTAAAGTCATTAGGGCACCAATGAAAGGATTTGTTTTTTTTGGACTTACACAACAATGAGTATGAATCTATTCACTTGCTTTTTAATTATGAATCTTAAGCACATGTGACATGAATTATATGTTATGGTGTTTCTCTTAGCTTATAAGAGTATATGTTGATTTTATTTATTTATTAACACCTTATAGATTTTAGTCTATATACACACAGTTTGTAGCTCAAATTCATCCATTCATTTTTCCTCCTCAAGCATTATTTAAAGAGAATTCTTATATAGCTATAGGTATTATGGATGGTTGGTTCTATAATTTAATTTATATAATTATATTTTTAGAACTCATCTTGACTTTGTCATTTTATCTTTTGTCGAAGTAACATGTCTCTATTTTTTGCTCTTTCTTTGTCATATCAGCAATTTCACTATCTAGCAAAGTAAACATAAATATCTCATATTTGCTGTCTTCTCATAAGTGTTAAAGATAGTTGCTTGTATGAGAGAGCCAATCTCTTCAAGCTGTACGACATACCATTGCATTGAGTTTACGGCTTTATATTTAAGAATGAAATGAACAAACTAAATTCATTCAATAATAAGTTCTTTTATAGGTTATGTTACTTTATCTTTTATGCATACCAAGAGATTTAACATGTTCTACATACACATCTTTATATATAGGCTTAGTCAGGGGTTCTACTAACATCTTGTGCATAGAAATATATAGTATGGTAACACTCTTCTATGTTATTGTTTCTTTCACAAAGTTAGACTTTGTGTCTATATGTTTTGTCCTGTTCTAATACTTGGGATCTTTTGTATAAGTTATGATTACTTGACTATCATAATTCACTAATGTTAGACTTAACATCCTACCAGTGATCCCCAGATGTTCTATGAATCTCTTAAGCTATATAGCCTCTTGTATTATTGTGGAACATGCTATGAGCTTTGCTTTCAAATATAGTAGATAATGTGATATATATTTGCTTTTTGCTATTCCACGATATAACTCCATTGTTGAACAAGAATGTATACTCAGAATTGATTTCTGTTTATCTAGATCTCTGCCCCAATCTACATTAGAGTATTTTACCAAGTGCAAATTACTTCCTTAATAACATAATGCATAATTAGTAGTACCCTTCATGCATCTCAAGATTCTCTTAACAGCTTTCCAATGCTTCTGACGTAGATTTGACTAGTATCGGCTGAAGGTCTACTACATAACAAATATGTAATCTTGTAAATATCATTACATATATTAAGCTACCAACATCACTCGAGCAAAAGACTTTCTCTATAACTTTCTTTTCAAATTCAATATGAGGACACATTTCATGACATAGACTCTGGCCTCTTATTACATGGGTATCCATAAGCTTGCGACCTTTCATGTTAAATTACTCAAGAATTTTCTTGATATAATTTTCTTGTGAAAGAGAAATTAATTTCTTTAAGTTATTTCTTTAGATTTTTACTCCAAGAATATACTTTACTTCAACCATATTCTTCATCTTAGAGTTTAAAGATAGCTATTCTTTAATATCTTAAATTGATTTTAAACTATTCCTAGCTAATAGTATATCATCCATTAAAAAGGATAATTTTACAAGATTACCTTTAAACCTCTTAATATAAGTATAGTAATCTTCATTAATTATTTAAAATTTATGTGAGATTATTGGTTAATGAAATCTCAAATACCACTGCTTAGATGATTGTTTCAGTTAGTAAATGGACCTTTAGAGTTTACAAACCTTTCGTTCCACTTTTTTTTCAATGAAACCTTAAGTTTGTTCTATATAAAGTTCTTTATCTAGCTTTCCATTTAAAAATGCAATTTTTACATCCATTTGATATAGTTCCAAGTTTGAACTTGCAATTATAGTTAGGATTAATCTAATCTAATTAAAACACATAACAAATAAGAAAGTATCTTCATAATTTATACCTTCTTGCTGTATATACCCTTTAGCAACTAAGTGAGTCTTGTATCTTAATAAACCCATCTATTTTCCTTTTTATCTTGGGAATTCACTTGTTCTTAATTGTCTTTTAACTAGATGGTAAATTAACTAAGTCTTAAACTTTATTTATCTTATAGAATCTATTTCTTCTTCCATTGTTCTTTTCCATTTTTCCTTAGTAGGGTATGATAGAGTTTCTTAAATTGTGTTTAGCTTCTCATCGTTTATGGAGTAATAAGTGCTGCCCTTTTAATCTCAAAAGATTGTTTAGGCATACTTTCTCGAATACTCCTGATAATGGTGTAGTTAATGCAACATCTTCACTTTGTTCTATGTTCTCATATTGTTGCATAAAACTTCCACTCAAATCTATAGATTGAAGTACAATTGTTTGTTCCTCACTTTCTTAGTCAGGTGTCTTACAGAGAGATAAATCTCTATTAGTTAGACTCTTACTAGAAAACTCATTTTCTTGACATGTGGTGTTTTTAAACTCAATCTTAGTTATAATTCAATCTTTATTATCACTAATGAAGACATATCCCTTTGGTTGCTTTGATATCTGATAAAGATACATTTCTTGCCTCTTAGGCCTAATTTCATGTACTTATAAGAAGTATCATAGATATAAGTAGCTGATCCTTATGGTCTCAAAGTTACTTATATCATGGATAAAAACAACTTGTTCACAATTCATAAAGTATAAAAGTAGCTAATTTAGAAAGCACTCAATTATATGAAGGTAGCAGTTAGCAATGCATCGCCTTAGTGTGAAATGGGTAAATTTGCTTGTGCTACCATTGACCTAACTATATTAATTAGTGATCTATTTCTTCTTTCAGCAACTTCATTTTATTATGGAGTCCTTAAAATCATTAGTTGTTCAGATAGATATTCACATCCTTAGTCAATTCTTAAAGATTTAATTTTCTTATTTAATTGGTTATTAACCATATTCATATAATGTTAAAGCACTTATGTTCTTTTAACTTATGGGAGATTAGATAAACTTAGCCATATTGTGAATGATTGTTAATGAATATAATAAAACACCACACTGTGTCTCACCCTTACACTCATAAGACAACATATGTCAAAATAGATAAGTTGCAATGGGTATTTTAGCTTAATTCCTTTTCCAAATGATTTTTTTACTATTTTACCTACGAGGCAATATTTGTAGAGAGACATTTCTAAATTAGAAACTAATAGCAATCCTTCTTTTGCTAGTCTATTAATTTGTTCTTGGCCTATGTAGCCCAGCCTAGCATGCCAAACATTCATATATGGAATTAAATTAGAAGTAGAAGATGTAGAAAGCAATCTTATTTATACACATTATAAACATTGTAATAAATTGTATATAATACAATGAAACCATCCAAAAGAAAACTAAAACCATAAAAGGTCATCCTATTACAAATGTCAACCAAGTCATCATACAAAATAACATCAAAGCCAAATTTAAGAAAAGAAACTATGGAAACTAAGTTCTATCAAATTTTAGGTGTAAATAGAACATCATGTAGGATTAAGGTTTTTCTACCATGCAAGACCAACTTGCATGTTTCGATCCCTTAACTTCCACTCTTGCATTATTTCTTACATATAGCCATTTGCTCTTATGAGGTAGTTGAAGGTATTGCATAAAGGATCCACATTCCTTGGCTACATGATTTATGGCTTTTAAGTCTACAATCCATAAAGGACAAATTCAACCATTAAAATAGCATTTACAACATAAATAAAATATAAAAATTTATTGTATAGTGTTACCTTTTTTTACTTAGTGGAATTACGAGCAAAACAACCTATCTTTTGAAAAGTATAATGTAATGACCCTAATGTCTAATCATAGTGATTATGCTTAAATATATAATTAATAATCATAAATCAAGGTTTAAAACCATTTCAATTAATCGATTCAGGAAAATATAAAGAAATTTGAACCTTGATATCATTAGAGTTATTAACCAAATAATTGCAACTATTTATGTACATAACTGAATCTAATCCTTAATAAAAAACCTTTAATTTATTTATCCATTAATTCCAATTTACAAAAACCTCCTACAAGTGTTTCTAAATTATTCCTTAGTATTACCATAAGAAAAACCAAGGTTTCTAGGCTAAAAGTAGGAGTTTGGGAACCTTCGCCATGACTTGAAACCTTTTCGCCACGGTTAAGTTAGCTATTAGAACTTAAAAACCAAGTTTCACATTTTGCGCTGCAGCAAAGTTATTCTCGAGTTCAATCTCAAATTTTCACAAATTTTGCTGCTGCAAAAATGCATCCCGGAGCTACTGTAGCAATGTTCACGATTCTTGCTACGGTGGGATATACTTGCGCCGCAGTGAAACTAGCTATTGAGACACTCATAGCCTAATTCCCTTGACCTATGCCATGGCAGAACATGTTGCGCCACGGCGATGTTACTCTTTATTAGCCTCCCTGGGCACATTTTCATTTTGCACCATGACACTTCTTGCCTCTGCTTGACACCTGGCCATGGCATGGCCCTCATTTGTACCATTTTTCCCTAAGTTTCGTCCCATACATTCTCACTCTCTATCTAGCAATACTTTAAGGCCACTCTACCTTAATTTATGAGACTCTAATAGCTTTCATCTACCTGGTTTACCTAACATACCAATCATTACTAATTCAAGACTTAGGAGTTCATTCCTATTCATCAAACTATCATGCATAAGTAAATTCATGAAGTATTGACAGCAACAAGATCTATAAGCAACTAATATTATCATTCATAGAGATATAAAAGCATACTTTGAAGAGTTAAGTCATACATTTATACTAAGGAGCTTTCATATTAGATATAAATAAATACATATACCATATACCAGATTTGTATAAGGCCTAACTCCTTATTAGATACATCATAGGTTAACAAAACACAAAATACCTACTCTTGGTAATATGATTACATGATGACGATGCTATACAAGAAGAAATATAAAACTTAGCATCTACTTTACTCAGGTCAGTCCAAGTGTAGCCTTCCTCACACATGGTTGGAGCTTATAGATTTTTATCCATTTACTTCCCCTTATCTTTACCCAAAGAGCCTTCACATGAAAGTATTATCCTATGAAATAAGGTGAGATGCAAATCTCAGTAATCAAAGGTAAATTCCATTCATATATTCCAATTTAATTAACATATGTATATGAAATCAGATGAACATTAGAAAAATATACCAGTCATATCAACAAATAAAACAATTGGGCTATCAGTAACTACTATCTTATACTAGTAATCACATGTCCACATGTTAAGGGCCAATAACACCAAGAGAGGCCTATCCATGGCACCTGCTCCCTAATGAGCACAACCAGGGCTCAGTGCATTTGAGGTTTGATCATAGCCTGGTACCCGATCGAAGCACATGCACGGGTGACTGCTGCACCACAACTCTACTATGGATTCATAAGGTCCAATCACAATATAACAGATAACTAACTAATTCATTTAGCATTCAAAATCATATATTTGCAGCGGATATAAAATTAAAATGGACATATACATGGAATTTAATGTAAATCCCGATTACCTCACTTATAAACAATTATTTAAGAGCCTATAAAATGCTACTTTAGCCTATAGACATAAAACCAAACTGTTACTATCCCTAATCATTATTTATATCAACAAACCCATTACTCAAGGAGTTAAACTATAAAGGACTACTTAGAAAATACTTACCTAACTACTACAAGAACTAAATTTGGATTTGATTGTTTTCACACCAGAAACTTCAGGATATCACCTCAAACTCTAGGCAAATTTGTACAAAATTAATACTCATATTATAAATCAACTATGAGAGTCTCTAACTAATAGAAAAAGTATCAAAATGAGGAGTTTATACTTACCTAACAATACCTCTAGCTCCAACCTCCGAAATTTCACCATGAAAATATCAAACAACAAGTTTTAGATTTTAGGTGTGGGTGAAATACTCCAAATAAAATACTAATTAGGTCAAATTGAATAAAAAGAGGAGAGGATTAAGTTATATAACAATTACCTTGGCTGATTTAGAGTCTTAAAAGTAGGAAATGATGGATTTGTGAAAAGAACCTTAGCTTCTTTCTAAGACCTCCAAATTTCACTTTGCCTCTTGTGTTTTTCTCTACAGAATGTGGAGGAGGCTGAGTGTATTTAGGGTTTAGATAGGTTTAAGTTGGGTTATAGGCTAACCCAAAGGCCTAATTCCAAGTGGGTTCAGACTTTTAGTTGGGTTAGGCCAAGGTTTAGGTGTTAAATGGGTCAAATGTGAGTTAGGCCTGCATAAAGTAAATATTGGGCTTTTATGAAAATGAAACAGGGTCTTTCTAAGGCTAAAATTGGGCTTCTACACTTTGTCCAAGGCATAATTAAGCTAATCTTGAGGCCTAATTGTAAATATCAAAATTAATTATGAGCCCAATTAAATCCCCATCCTAATTGAATTTTTTAAGTCCACATCAATAATTTATTTCTCCCTAAACTCCTATTCATATAGCTTGCTTAATTATTCCATAATAATTACTTTTAATTAGTCCAAATCCATGATTAATACTTTAATTAATTTTTGAAATGTTACATATAACATTTGACTTAGGCCATGTCAAGTTTTTTTATACCACCTTTTTCTTTCTTCTTAAACTTCTTCTTAACCTTCTTGAAATGTTAGCTAGATCCTTTCTTCTTATGAAAGCACTTACCTTTCTTTCCCTGAGGTCTTAAAGTTCTAGCATTCATTATCATGCTTGCATAACTTAAGGATCTAGTAGCCTTAAGGCACTCATCTTTAAGCTCCAAATAACGAGCAATATCATCAAAAGTTTTGATGCTCTTATAATAGGTCAAGTTTACTTTCATATGCTCCTAGCTGGTATGGATAAATCTTATCTTGAACTTGCTACTTATCAATAAGTGCATGGCCAACTGACTTTAGCTCTTTTATTATGTATGATATTTCTCTTAAATGCTACTTTATAAAATTATTGGATCATAGTTTTTATAAGTGTCAAACTTGATAATTAGCCTTCTAAGTTTGATCATAGAAGTATCACTAAACTTATCTTCTAAGGCAATCCACATGGCTTGTGTAATCAAATAAGATTTGTATTTACACATCAAATCAACCATGTAACTTAACATTGTAATGCAAGCTATGCTATCATTCTTTTTCTATGTTTAAAAGCCTTAAGATCTCTTCTATAATGCACTATATTTCCCTGCTCAGACTCTAGCACAACATTATTCAATAGCTCTTTGGCATACCATGAAAGGATATGCATATATTCTGAGCCATGCTTCTTTAATAATAACAATTACTCATATTAATAATTTTGGCAGTGAAAATTTACATTATTAAAACATAAATTTCTCTATTTGTACCCAAATAATTATCCTCGTTATAGAATTTCCCAAATTCATGTCAAACAAGTTTGATAGGCTTAGAATATCACAAAGGAAAGCTCAAAATTTGGATTTTGCTTTATATGCCTTATATCACAACTTTGACATATAATAAATATCGAACTTTGAAAAATCATATCTTAAGCTATACAACTTCGATTTGTGCAAACTAGGAGTCTATGGAAAGCTTAGGATATGAACTATGTGTTGTAAAAATTTCAAGTAAAAATGAGCTCATTTGTCTCCAAAAACTCAATGAAACAATAACTGGTGCAGTAATAGTTTTCCATAATTAGAACCCAAATTTCAAAAATACATATCTTTGAGTACACAATTCCAATTTATACAAACTCAATGGCCATAAAAAGCCCATGATGTCTAATTTATGCATATAAAATTTCATAGGCAAAGGAATCCATTGGCCTTTCAAAGACAGAAAAAATTAGAATTGCCCAAATGAACAGTACCTGGATTAGATTGAAGAATCTGATAAATTTTGAAAATTTATAAAATATTCTACAAAACTTCAAAAATTATGATCTTTAGCTTTATGTAACACTTTAAATGAGCTTTAGTTACCTGCTTTAGCCATTAGCTCATCCATTTGATTGGTTTTTGGTTCAGAGATAGATTGTGGCTCAAAATGTGGCATTTTTTATTCCAAGTGATCCATTTTGGGCCATTTTATGCCAAAACTTCATTTAAGCACATTTTAAATGTCAAATACAACATATATAACTAATCCAACATGTCTAAAAAGCCATACATCTCAAAATCACTCTCTCACTTGCATTAATACACATATACATCATGGAACTCATATGGTCAAATTACATGATACTACATATTTACATCTGAAATTGGTTTATATATTGTCTCATACTCTTAGGGGTGTGGGAATGCTTACATCTCAAAATATGGGTATACATCACTTCATGTGCAAAGTACACATTCAAGAATCAAACTAGTATCAAAGTATTATTTCTCATGCTCTTTGCTCATAGTGTTTGCTTCCAAAAGAGTCTCACTTACACAGGGTAGGGAAAATATAGGGAGGGATGAGATTCAAAGAATCCCAATAGCTCATTCATCATTCAATCACACATATATGACATGTTCCATGGTCAAGATAGCAAGTATGCATATTAGCCTATCAAGCATCATTCATAATCATGCATGGAAGATTATATGGCTCTACCAAGAGTAATACAAACTTAAGGGACCTTTGGTCTAACCCCACCCTATTTATTTAGGACTTTTATTTTGGCCTCATTCTTTTTTAGAGACTTTTGATTTAGTCTTACTCACAATTAAGACTCTCGGCTTTGTCTTATCCACATTAGGGACTTTTGGCTTTACCTTACCTAATTCAAGAGACTTTTTGCACAACCTCACCCATACAAGAGCCAAATCAATTCCAAATGCAATCAATTGTCATACAAATGCAAATGATCATCAATCAAACAATAATACACGTAATTAGCAAATAAGACATATAAACAACTCAAGACCAATGAAACAATCAACATATATATGCAAGAATGGATAAAGAGCTACCTTTATGTGAGAGTTTACTTTAGTTCCCCTTTTTGTTCTTTAATTGGTTGCTCGGCCTCACACCTACACTTGAGAGAGGTATCACTTACTTGCTCTAGACATATCAAATGAAGCACAAAATCATAAATGGAATCATTCTTGGACCCATTAAAGTCTTATATAATTCAATTAGAACTTTAGGTTCTCATATGGCTCCATTAGGTGACATAATGAAGCAAATATTATAAATCAATATTTTGGCTCAATATTTCACCCAATATAAGTTATATGACTTCATTTAAACTTATTAAAGCCATCATAAACTCAATTCAAAGAGCCTAGTACCAAGTTGCTTCTTTATACCTAATGGAACCCTAAATTTTCACTTTTCAAAATAAGACTTTTAAATTCAAACCATTTGGTGTTTATAATTTATACCTAGACCATTTATAACCATACAATCCAAGAAGACTTTCCTTAGGTGCTATTTCCTTCATATGGCTAAACCTATACTCTCTTTAGGAACCATGGGAGTTTTTACTTCATCCTTTAGGAAATTGGCATTTATGTGAGTCACTTGGCCTCTTCTTAGCTCAATTATACTCCTACATGGTTTAAAACATCACTTTAAAGCCTCACACTTCCTAAGATGCAATCAAAATCCTAGGTTTCAATTTTTGCATTCCATATCTCCTTAATTTCTTTTAATTGAAAATATTAATCTCCAAACGTCAAAATCCCAATTCCCATCATGATTCTATCAAAAACCAACTCCCCTCATATTCACCCTAGGTTGGCTGAACTCATGAAGGCAAAGGGAAACAAAGAGAAGCTAATTTCATACCATGTGTCATATACCAAATGAAAAGACTTTCAATGGTGATTAACATGGTGTGTTTGATTTCCTTGAAAGAGCTCTTTCCTTCTAAGTTTCAACCAAGAAGTCCACCCTTTTCGAAAGCCAAAACCATGAAGAAAAAGAGGAGAAAGAATGGAAACTAAGCAATAAAGATATCATAGGCGAATTCCTTGAATTTTCTTACCTTAGGTGGCTTCAATTTCCCTTGTCTTTTAGTGCTTCTTGGGATGCCTTCTTGGTCTATTTAGAGCCATAAATTTTTAGCCAAAGTAAGGGTAAGATAATGGGGGTGGCCTTTTATAAGAGGTAGCTAGGGTTTCTTAGAAATGGAATTTTCAATTTTGCCCCTATTCTTTAATTCCATGATTTGAGTTCATTTTAACTCCTTTCCAAAAATCGTCTTTTCCATCATAAAATTAGACTCTCTAGTTTATTAAAAGCACTTAACTTCACATTTATGGGATTAAGAACAAGCCCAAATGATCTAGTAAAAGTTTAGGTTAACTAATAGCTTAATTTATACACTAGTAAAGTTTTAACCATTCTAATGGTTCTTATGATTTTCAAGGCCTTTCAGAACCCTAGTGAGCTCAATCTTTCCATTTGAAACTTCCTTCTTTAAGTTTCTAAAAAGCTACCCAAAATTACGATTTTTCCACTACACTTATCCTTTAATTTGTTTAGTCATTTTGACTATGATTTCGGGTTATCCTTAATTTCTAATTCCTAATTTTAAATACTCTAATTAATATTTTACTCTTTAGGGAATTTTTCAATTATCAAAATATGGAATATTGCACTCTTCAAGGATGTAAGAGACTTTGTAATGCCACATTTCCTAATTGTCAATATTTAGTTTCTCACCTTTGTTGAGCTTGGCTATAATATTTTTAGTAACTATATTCATTAATTCAAATATCTACATAGACATAGCATAGAATCAATATATATATATATATATATACACATATACATATAAACACACACATACACACACACACACACACACACAATGACACATATTTGTAATAACCTTCAACTAGACCAATAGTGACATTAAGTTCAAGATTGGAAGTCTACATTTGTCTTACTTTCATCACATGTACCTTAGAAATGTCATCATTTTTCTATCAAATTTAAGTGCATATTTTCTTTTAATCATTGTTCTTTAGTGACACTAAGTTTACTAGTCTAAGAACTTATACTCAATTAAACATTTCAATTTATTTATTTATTTATAATAAAATCATGCAATTAAATAAAGCATAATCATAAAAATTACCTTTGTTAAATAAAAAGCAATTACATGGTCTTTTACATCATCATTAGTGTTCTTAACACTAACATTAATAAAGCTAAAACCAAAGTCCATACCAACAACATAAGAGGGACTAGTCTTTCCTTTAGAGTGCCCCATATTGTTCTATGTGACTTTTACATATTCTATTGACTACATATGTATGTATTCCTGTAATCTAGTTATAGCTCCACAAATTCCATATGCACAATTCCCCCATCTAGGGTAGTTTGTGTTTTTAACTAGCTTAAGAGTAGAGCTCTCCTAAATTTATTACTAATTTTATGGTTGTTATGGATATTTCAGGATGCCCTACTTTCAAAGGACACTTTGCTAAAATTTCTACAAGAAAAGAGTAAATTAATTCAAGTAATCAAAGATTTTAAAATTAATGAAAAGGCATTATTTATGATTGTAAATTCTTGAATTGGATTTCTATCTTGTTAGTTTTTTAGTGTGGTAAGACAACAAAAAAACTCTAGATTGTTTTGTTAGATTTATGGATGTAAGATTCATCTCGTACTTTTGCCTATCACCTCTTCAGATTTGAGGTGTGATAGAAAGCTAGCTACTTAAAGGGATTGAAGTGCTAAAGTTGCAAAAACTGTAACACCATAGATTTCTAGCTTTGCCTCATGCTATTTCTAAGTCTCATGCCATATATTTCTCAAGAACATAAGAAAATGGCATATAAAAAGTGAATATTTTGCTTTGCGTAAGGGATGAAATTTTCATTCAGTGTCCTGTGGGCCATGTGAGCTCATGTATTATATTCTCATATTTAATTACATGGATACAACTCATTTCCATCACCAAAAGTGGCCTACAACTCGTGGAAACCAAAGGGAAGCATAAAACACATATATGCATTTTCGGCTAGAATTTCCTCACTTCTGTCACAAATTTTGAAAAATCATAATTAATTCTAGAAAAATCAAAATCATGCATTCTTAGTCATTGCGGAAATCTACATATGTCTACTTTATTCAAAAAATATGTCCAGGTCATAAAACATAACATAGAGGATGTTTGACATCCAAAAAGGTGCAGAGGTCTGATTGGTTACTGGTACTGTCATAGGTTTCTGCTATAAATTTTAAAAATGTCCAATTAATTTCACAAAAATCCAATCCATGTAAATGATACCAATCTGGAAAGCTACAGATGTTAGATAGAGGGAAAAAATAACTTCAGACCATTTTAGATACGTCTAGACCTTGAAAATAAATCAAATAGTATTGGAGGTCATTCTGAATCCCTGATACTTGGCAGAATCTTTAAAAAAAATCATATCTCCCTCTTTAGATATCCAAATGGGGTGCTTCTAGTTGGCACAAATCACTGGTAATATCTAGTTTCTTCTTATAAAATTTGTAGCAATTGGACATCATTTTCCCCTTGAGTGACAGAATTTAATTTCAGACCAGTGTGAACAGTAATCTGACCAAATTCAGAATTTTTCCTAAATTTAAAAATTTGTCAAATATTTCATAGACCTCCAAAAATTCTGCACTTTAGCTTTTCAAAAAGCTCTAATTTCATGCCAAGTCTCAGATCAAGAAGAGTTTATTTGGACAAAATGTGGTGTAGGTTTCCAATATAGTCATTTTTTGATCCATATAGGATACCAAAGTGTCCAAATGATTTCTCTTGGTGTTTGGCACCTCTTGGGCAATTTCAAAAGCATGATGATGACTTGTGTACTACCTAAATGGTTTCAAACCTCATGCATCTTAATTTGGCCATTCTACTTCCATTTGTACACAATTGCACAAACCTATTCAAGAAGCTAATTTGTCATAACTTACTTAATTTACATTTTAATGGTCACATAATATAATCTCTCATTTACATATAGCATATTAACATAATTACGTATACTCAAGAGGTCATAGGTCATATACAATGATAGGTCACAGCATTTATCACTTAAATGGCCTTAAAGAAGCAATTCCAATGCACTTCATTGTCATACTTTCATCTCTCATGTGGTTGGCTCCCATTTCCTTGTTCTCTTATTCCATCTAGCATGTTAGAACATTGGAGAAGAGGGGATGAGATTCAGAGAATCCCAATAGCTCATCTCCCATTTCAACCATACATAAAGTATTCAAAATCATGTCTCACAAATGCATGCATGGGCATATTAATATGTGCAATCATTCAAAAAGTATTCTTAGCATTTCAAAAAGTCATACATAATATACATAGACTTGCCAAATAAGTGGATTAGTCTCACCCATTCACTTGTAGATTTTGGACTTACCTCACCCATTCTTTAAGAAGTTTTTAGACTCAACCTTACTTTTGAGAGTCAACTTCACTTTTGGGAGACTCTTTACTTTGTCTCAACTAACTTTAAGGGTTCTTGGCTCATCTTCACCATGGTTAGAGGGTTCTTGGCTTCTCCACACTTAAGCAAACTAAAACAAACATAATATACATCATTTGAAATCATAATACATCATCATGGTACCATGGAATAAGAGCTCATGCTAGAACATGTTTCATAGCTTTAAAACACACATACACACATTCAAGGACAAGTTAAGCATACATTCATGCATGAGAGAAGGTGGAGAGAGCTACCTTGCTTACATTTACACACTTTTTCCTCGAGTCTTGAATCCTTTCCTTTGATCTCACATACCTAAGAAGGTGGAGATCATTTTTCTTAGCCTAAACACAATTTATGGAAGCCAATTAGGTTTATGGAGTAAATTTTAAGACCACACATCTTCCTTAAATATTAACTTGGTCTATTAATCCCTTTATGGTTCCAAGAATGAACCTAATGAAGCAACACTCATTAAATAAATTTTAGTCTTCATTCTTTCCTTTCATATATGATTCTTGACTCCTTTTAAGTCTCTTGGAGTCATCACACAATTAAAACAAAGAGTTTAACTACATGTTGCTTCTTTAGGCCATATTATGGAACATACAAGGCCATTTCACTTTTTATGGTTTCTAAAATTTTTTCAAGGCCTCTTCTCATACTCTCCTATCACACATGATGCAAAACTAAGCTTGGAAGGAATTAAAACACTCCCTAGGTGCATGAACTTTCCTTGGCTGAAGCTATGCTTCCATATGGCACAAATGTAGTTGTTTTAATTTCTTTGATGGGAGAAGCATGTGGGAGGCTCTCTTGGTGTCTTAAGAACTCATATATACTCTTAGATAACTGAAATTACTACTAGGAAGTTTCATCTTAGTCTAGGTGCAACTAAATCCCTAAATTCCATAACTTGCATTCTAAAACTCCCTTTTCAATTCTAGTTGTATATTCTTAATCCTCACACTCCATAACCTTTGATTCCATCAAGAACACATAAAGAAAAACTCTCCTCCTCACTTTTTCTCTCTCTAGACCTAAGATTAAATGGCTTAGAAACACAAGATTTTGTAAGTGTTCAGTCTTACCTTAAAATGGAGCTCCATTCGCATAGATTATTTTTCACCGATTGATTTCTTGAAAAGAGTTCATTTTTGGCTTGGATTAGACCTGAATCTTTAAATTTTCAAGAAAAGAAAACCACCATTAGAGAGCTCTTAGAGAGAGAAATAACTTTCCTAACCGACGCGAGATGAAACGGGGCCGTTTACTTACCTAAACGGAAACTTAAACTTCTTCTTTCTCTCCCCTCTTAATGTTATGCCATTGCTGTCCATTTTTCTGCAAATGGAAACTTGGAGAAGGTGATGAGGTGTAATCTTACTTAAGAAGCATCTTTTACAATTTTTTAAAATGACCATTTTGCCCCTACGCGCCTATTTGTTCGGTTTAGGCTCATTTTAATTCCTTTTTGAGAATCATTTTCTCCATCATAAAATTTAGGTTCCTAATTAAATAAAATACTTTTAGAATCACTCAAATTAGAGCTAAAACCTTCCCGAATGAATCAGTCAAAGTTTGGGTTAATCGACTTTGGAAAACATCCACTGGAAGGGTTTTAACTATCTCGGGGCTTCCCATGGTTTTCAGAGCCTTTGAGAACCCTAGAGAACTCAAAACTTTCATTTATAAGGCCTTCTTATAAGAATTCTATAATTTTCTCAAAATGACAAAAATGCCTTGACTTTCGTCAATCTTTTGTTACATTTCGTTCCTTCATTCTAGTTCTGTTTTTCTTTCCGTCTGAGCTTGAGATTCTCATTTTTAGGAGTCTAGAATGCTTCCCAAATTTTTTGGGACCTTAACTAAGCCATTTCGGAGGACTTGCTTTTGTATTTGGTGAATTTTGTTCGTTTACAAAAAAATGGTACGTTATGTTTCTCGCATTTTTTCTCATTTTCTGAGAACCAGATATTACAAAAATAATTACTTGTTGATCTACAAAAATGATGATCCATAATGCTTTTATGACTAATAGAATTTAGTGGTTGAAAAAGAGAAAAATCATAGTGGGAAGGGAAACTATAATAAGGAAGGAATTGTTGGAATGTAAGAAGGGAAAGTTATTGAAAAACAACAAAAAAATTGAATCTTAACCTAAAACGAGCTACGACCACCAATAGATGGAGAAAGAATACTACAAATTGAAAGCTTAAAGGTGTTGTTAAACCAACCCACTAAAATTGTAGACACTAAGCAGGTTGAATGACTAAAACTTTTAAGAACACTGTTAACTCATTTACTTCTCCATCTCTCTCTTGGCTTTTCCTAGTTTCTTCTCTTAACTATGCCCTAGGTATATTTTTTAGGAATGAATAGAAATAAAGAGGGAATGAAATTATATGGAAAGAAAATTTAAAAATGGATCCCAAATTGAAAGATAAAATGTAAAATGATATTTTTAACCCAAAAAGAAAGATAATATGATATTTCCAAAATAAAAAAAAATTAATATAATGTAATTATAGAAATAATTAATGATAATTATAAAAATAATATATGTAAATTTAAAATTGTTTAAAAATTATATATTTTGCTAAATAAAATAAATATTTGATAAAATTAAAAACATATTAATTAATTAAATTTATAAAAAAAGCTTAAAATAAATATGTGTAATTTGTTTACGTGTTTTTTATTTTTTTAATTACTTATTAAGATAATGATTGATTATCAATTGGAGAATAGTTCCCACTAATTATTAATAGGGGAGCAATAGAAAAATACCTCAAGGAATTGAAAATTAATGGTTAGATGTGTGGGTAACTTAGAACACACACCTCAAGAATATCTAAAGCACATAAAATCTCCCCTCTCTTGAAAAGTACAACGTCCAACAAGAAGGAGTAGTTAGAGCTACCATTTTAAACATCACTACGTCAAGAAAAGACTTTGTTGGCGATTATTTTTAACATTCATTGGGGGATAGTAACCGCCAATAATAAAATCGCCAACAAAGCTCCATATTTTGTTGGTGGTTATTAACCGTCGACAAAGAGCTCATTTTTGTTGGTGGTTTTTAAAAATAACCGCCAACACAAAGTGGCTATTTGTTGGCAGTTAATTACACACCACCAATAAAAGGATCTCATTTTTGTTTTTAACTTAACCGATAAGAAAATATGAGACCTTTGTTTGCAATTAATTAAGAAATGCCAACAAAGTCATTATTTTTGTTAGTGGTAATAATGTAACTGCCAATAAAAATCTTTTTTTGTTGGCGATTATTTTTAATAACTGCCAACAAATATAAATTTGTTAGTGGTTTTACTTTGAACTGTCAACTTTCTCTTTTTTTTTCATCATATAGTTTATGCACTTAAAGTGCCATTTGGCATTTAGTTCGTTTATATTCTTTATTTGATTCAAATTATTAATATTCAGAAACTCAAAACAATCAAAGAACTTATTCTTTTAAGAAGAAGAATTATAAAGAACAATTACAGTCATTTAATTAGAAAACTCTTATTTCTTTATATTAATCAATTGAAGAATAATTACAATCAATAATCAAATTAAAACAAAGTTAGAAATTAATACAAGCTAATACTAAACCAATAGATATTGTTGGAACATATATTAAGATCACTCTTCCCTGTATTCATCTATTTGAGCATCAAAGTATTCTTTGCAATATGAATTCGAGAATTTGACATATTCTTTACAAAATGAGCATCAAAAGTATTCTTTGAGCATCAAAGTATTCTTTACAAAATGAAATAAGAGCAATTTGAAATTAAATAACCAGAATTTGATGGTTAAATTTAAGAAATATTGTTTTAAAACAAATTTTATATCAAAGAAAAATTGGTAGCATAACGGCTTAAAAATAGAGATTTTTTGGATTTTAAACCTTTTCTTTACAACTAATAATAGCAAATTATATATTAATATCACCAAATACAACTAATAACAAAAAATTACCAACAAAATAAGCAAAATCAATTCAATGATTAGAAGTAAAAATATTTAAGACATTCAAGAAGACATAGAAAGATATTGAAAAATAAAAGAAAGCATACATATTTAAGTTCTTTTTATTTTTTCATTCTGATTTAGACTTCTTTGCCCCTTCTTTAGAATCCAAATACCTCTTTATGATCATATCTTATTTACAGGGTATTATCTTCAATGGAATCACTTTCAAGTGATGTCCTAAAAAAAGGATCATCCTCAACATCAGTATTTTAACCGTATTGAACATCACTTTTGTCCTTATTTATTTTGTTTGTCAACAGAACAATAAAACCACTTTTTACTACTAAGATCAGGGACATAGAACACTTGTTGAGCGTGAGATGCAGAAATAAAAGACTCATTTTTTTACCCTACTTTATTAAGATCCACCTAGATAGACCCGACTCATCAATCCGAAGGCTGTTCTTATTGTCAACCTACTTACAACTGAAGACTGACACCCGAAACAAAATGTAGTCTAACTCCAATATGTGTTCAATTATGCCGAAGTAAAACATGTTTGCATAAATAGGATTTTTGTCTTTAGCACTAGAAATATGCATAGATTGAGCTATAAGAATTACACCACTTTTTTGGATTGTGCTATGATCATCCTGCACTTTTGTATAGAATGTGTAGCCATTGATTAGATAATCGATGTAAGAGAGGACATGAAAGCTTGGACCTCTTAATAACCATCTTAATTTTTTAGAGATTGCACCAAGATTCACTTCTAACTCCCTAAAAATGTGATTTTTGAACTAATTTATAAAAAGCCGGTTATGCTCTTTCGATATCCAACTTTCATTCTTATTGGGGTTCTAACTTCTAAGTATCTCCTTGTGTTTCCATACATATCGCTCAACCTCATCAGAGTTGTGTATAACATATAGGTGTGCTTACTCCCATTGTGTACTTGAGATGCTAACTATTTCATTTCCCATAATCCTTTCCCTAGTAGTTCTTCCCATATGCTGAGATACCAGAAGCCTAATATTATCGGCATTGGATAAGTATTCGGTACAGAATTCAACAGCTTCTTCGACTATATACCGTTCAATAATGCAACCTTTTAGTCAACTTTGATTTTTCGCATACCCTTTTAATATCTTCATATAACACTCAACAGATATATCCACCTCAAATAAGTTGGGCCACACATTTGTGTTTCCTTAATCAAGTGAATAGTAGGTGAACCATCATGTCAAAGAACAAAGGCGAGAAATACATCTCAAGCTTGCACAAAGTAATCACAATTTGTCTTTGTAATGCCGATAATTTCATGGGGTCAATTACTTTCCTGCAAATGAACTTGAAGAAGAAGCATAGTTTAGTGATTATCCTTTGCACTTTCTTAGGCAAAATGGAGTGTAAAGCCACCAGAATCAAATGCTCTATCAGAATATGGCAGTCATGAGACTTGAGACCCTTCAACTTCAAATCTTTCATTGATATAAACTTTTTAATGTTTGAAGAATACCCCACTAAAACCTTGACTGCATTAAGAAATTCATAAAAAGTAAATTTTTTTTTCTAGATAGAGTATGAGTAGCAAGAGGTAGATAAGTATGATGTCCCTCCTTCACTGGTGCCAATTCTCCTTTTGTTCCCAAAGTAACTAAGTCTAATCTCACCTTGATACCATCTTTGGTCTTTCTTGGCACATTGAGTAACATACCAATTACACTGTCACATACATTTTTCTTAATATGCATCATATCAAGGAAATGCCTCACATACAAGGACTTCCAATATGGTAGTTCAAAGAAAATAGACTTTTTCTTCCACCTGCTTGTCCCAAGGTGTCCTACAAAAGGTTTGCCAAAATAGTTATGCAAATCCTTTACCTTTTCATATAGCTACTCACTAGTCAAAGGTAAAGGTGCACTACCTTCCTCTGTATTCCTATTGAAAAATTTTCTCCACCACCGGTAATGATGTCCTAGAGGCAAAAATCTGTGATGCCCAAGGAAGACATTCTTCATACAATATTCCAACCACATGGAATGTGTGCTCTCTTCACAAATAGGGCATCCGCAATTCCTTTGATACTATATCTTGATAAATTAACATATGTTAGAAAGTCATTGATTGTTCCAAATAGCCTAGCTCTGAAGTTAAATCTTTCCTCCCTATACGCATCATATACCTCCACTTTCGGCTCTCACATTAGCTCTAAATCTTAAATTAAAGGAGCTAAATACACGTCTATATCATTCTTAAGTTGCTTAGGCCCTGAAATTAGCATAGACAACATCATAAACTTGTGCTTCATGTATAGCCATGAAGGTAGGTTGTAAATCACCAAAATCATTGGCCATGTGCTATAGGTTCTACTTTGGATACCGTACAGGTTCATTCTATTAGTAGCTAATGCAAGGTGTAGATTTTTGTCTTCTTACCCCAAGTTAGGGTACTCATAATCAATTTTTTTAACTGAGGAGAATCTGCAATATGCCAAAGCTTGCCATATTGAATCCTTTCATCCACATGCCATTTCAAGTGTTTCGTATCTTCTGCACTGCTGTACACGCGTTTAAATTTGGGTATGATGGGAAAATACCATATTACCTTTGTTGAACTCAATTATTTCTTCTTATATCGTGAGGTATTACACTTAGGACACATTTCTAAATATGCATATTCATTTTGAAATAAAATACAATCATTGAGAGAAGCATGTATCCTTTTATAGCTTATCCCAATAGAGTATAACATTTGTTGAGCCTTATATGTTCGACTAGAAAGCTCATTATCCTCTGGTAACATATCTTTCAAAAGAGCAAGCAATTCTATAAAGCTCTTATCACTCTATCCATTTCCCGCTTTACATCTATACAACTTCAACATCGCTGACAATCTTGTGAATTTAGTATAGTCAAAATACAATGTCTTTTTTGCATTACTTTTCAACCTCTCAAACATTTCAGGATAATCCTAAAGATCTTCTTCAATTACATTTGTTATCTTTTCAAGATGGTCAGTCTCATATGTATTTGTGTTGAACTCGTTTGAGGCATAACTCCCACTATACTCCCAATAACTATGCACATCCTTTGTCTCACCACGCTTTGTCCAACATGTATAACTTTGCTTAATCCCATTACATACTAAATGATCTTCCAACTCAGCTGCACTAATTTGTTTCACATGGTAAAATTTAAACAAGGGCATATAATTTTACTCAGATCTTTTACATGCTCAACTGTAAGCTTAATAAACTCTTTCACTCCATCCTCATATTCCCTAAACAAATAATTAGCAGACATCCATCTTTGGTCCATACCTGTTGGATCTAGCAAAAACCAATTTGAGTATAATGTGGCTAGTAACTCTTAATATGCTTAGACTCCTACTTGTAACTTTACTAAATATTACCCAATTATACAAGCTTTCAAATTATTCTTTTGTTTCAATCTATATCTTAAAGGAAAATTGACAGCATAACGGCTTAAAAACAAAGTTTCCCAGGCTAAGCCTTTTCTTCAAACTAAAACTACAATATTCCAACAATCCATGATAATAGAGCAATGACAAGAAGTGTTAAGAAACTTATGCTTTATAATTTTCAACTTTGCAACACACACAAAAGCCAAACAATCAACTAAAAACTTGCTACGTGATATGTTTTGCACACATTCTAGAAAATATTAGTGAATGATGTATTTATGGCATGAACAATGACTAGAAAATCATTCAAAACTAAAGAATGAAAAAAAGAAAAGAAATTTTCATACTGGGTAGTGCATAGTAGATATTTGAGTTAACCTTAAGAGATTTCAGTGGTATTAGAACCGTAAGAAGAGTATGTAGAAAGGAATCCCCAGTAAAGAATAATGACAAATAGGGAACGTGCTACTAGCATGAGAAGGTTAAAAGTCAGATAACGTGAGTTCAGTATGCACAGTATGAGTCCCTTATGATTTAACTAAATGATATGGAAAGGGACCAACATATGATCTCTATTCCACGAGGGATGTTAGGCACACTTAATGCATGAGAGGCCCAGGTGCTAAAGGCACTTGAAAGCAGAATATGAGCATAATAAAAAATGGCAGGATATGAGAGAGATGATAGAGTGAAAGTATGCAAAATGTGTGTCTAGTTGTATGTCAATCAGAGAAAGTAAGCAAGCCAGCAAGAGTAAAGAAAGAAAGAAAGCCTAAGAGCATAGGCTTAAAGTAGGAACATGAGGATCCTATAAGGAGTAGCAAGTAAAAGTCAGAATGCTCCTAAGTATCCTTATGAGGGGATCATAGAAAGACAGATGATATAGAACCTACTTCACAAGAAGAGTATAGCAGATATCTGAGTTAACCTTAAAGATTTTTGGTGATGGTTATAAGACTTAGTGACCATGTGTGTTACTAGCAGATGCAGTAATCTTAGGCTTGTATCTCCTAGAGATAGATCGCAGTAGATCCTAGAGGGTTGTAGTAGACCCTAACCGAGGCTCTGAGAGGTCACAATAGACTTGGGGATCACAGTAGATCCCATAGAGCTACAGAGAGCCTACTATTACAACACAGTAGTTCTCTGGGGAGATGACGGCCTGAGATAGTTTTTACAAAGCAGTTAGTCTCAGAGACTAGTGCAGTTTCAAACAGTTTTTATCTCAAAGACTAAAGACATCCTAAGTCTAATAGACTATTGCTGCTAGAGACATTAGGGTTATACTCAGATAGTTAAACCATTGACTATACCTCTTTAGATGATTAGTAGAGTATGTGGGATGAAGGAAGCAAGAAAGTAGCTTCTAACATTATAAGTAGATGACTTACTACCTAGTAGATATTAAACTAAAACGAAGGATAAAGAGATATCCCTATATGCTAGCATTATGCATTTAGAAAAGGGTCAAGTGCAGCTCTTGACGATGAGGTAAGTGGTAGGTCATGTCTCCAGTAGTAGAGGCTATAACAAAAGTTAGCATCCTATAATAATTCAATAGCAGTCAGTGGTAGTTATCCTTCTATGCCAGTACAAAAAGTTAAAAATTCATGTTATTCAATAGTTAAGATGAGAGACTACACGATACTCACTTTTAAGTGAGTAAAAAGGAATAAAGAAAAGTTCAAGCCTAAAGAGACAAGTATAAAAGTGAGTAATGAAATTGGGACAGTTAAGAATAGAAACTCCTTAAAAGAGTTATGATCCCATTAAGTGGCTAGAATAAGAGGCCTATGATAGAAATAACTATGAATGGTAATTATAGGATGAGCTAGTAAGAAAGAAGAAAGTGAAGTGAAATAGTGGATTAAAGTTTTAAGTAAGCTAAGTAAGTAGATAGAAGTCTCCGGTGGCTAGTAATGAATAGAAAGAGATAATGAGATCTTATAAAAAGCCATCAAGAGATGATAAGGAAGATTTAATTCTAAGTAAGTTATCTCCTAAGATATATGCAAGTAAGTCCACTGCACAAGAAAGTCAAGCCCTCTGAATGGATTAAGACTGAACAAATGCGAAATAGTAAGCTCTCCCATTATATAGACCAGAGTTATCAGAGTATGTCCGGATGATAGAGGTTATTTTTCCTTATGATAAGAGCAATTCATATGCTCTGTAGCAATGACACAGAGAAAGAGAATCAAATACAGTAAACTAGTGATATAAATTCCCTGGCAGAAAGAAATTCTAAAGAGCCTAGTCTATAAAAGAAGTAAATAGAGCTAAAAAGAAGGGAAAGGAAGAGCCAATTAATAAGACTATGAAAAGGTAAGATAAGGTTATACTTCTAAATTTCAAGGACGAAATTTATTTAAGGGGCGAGGAAATATAACATCCGGCTTCTCCGTAAACGTGATAAATGTAATATTCAGTTTCTCCGTAAACACATAAAACTCGCCGGATATAAAAGGAAGTCCTCCAGAGAGAATGATTTAAAGTCAAATAAAATTATAATAAAATTTCAAATAATGAAAAATAATGATCCAAGGTCTAAGATGTCCAAAAACTCAAGCTAGATGAGCTAAAAAAATTTGTAAAAGAAAGTGAGGCATTTTTGTAATTTCTGAAAAATTTAGAAAATTTAAAGGAGGAATTTTTAAATAAGAAATTTGAGTTTTTTTAGAGTTTTCAGAGGCCCTGAAAACTATAAGAACTTCCAAAATAATTGAAACCCCTCCGGTGAACAATTTCAACTATCAGTTGACTGAAACTTTGACTAAATAGTTTGGAATGGTTTTAAATCTAAATTGAGTGATTCCAAAGCCAATTTATAAGATTGAGAGCTTAAATATTATGATGAAAGAGACAGATTTTGAAAAAATCTAAAATGAGCCTAAAATGAAAAAGCCAAGAAAAGTAACTAAAATACAAAAGTAAAAAGCTGTTAAAGTGACTCTTCCCTTTCCATATAGCACGTGGCCCTACCCTAATTTGACTAACTAGCCATTTTTTGCCCAAAATAGAGGAGAAGACCAGGGGAAAGAGGTGCACTATAGGAGAAGAAGAAGAAGGAGAAAAACAAGGAAAAACTTAGAATTTCAAGCTTTTCTCTTCTCTAAAGTTGTTCTCCTCCTTCCCACCTCTCTTTCTATGGTTTTAGTTATTCATTTGGGGTTGTTTTGTAGTTAGTTCAGAGAAGGGAACTTTGAATTTCAAAGAGGAGCTTGAAGCAATTAAAAGGACTCTTGAAAAAGTCTTAAGACAAGGTAGATTCTAAGGCTTATCTTGCATTCCTTGTTTGTTCTCCCTCATGAGCATTTCGTCTAGCCCATAGTCCATTCTGAAAGGGATGATTTCTGTCCAAATAGAGGTAGAATCATAGGTTTTGGAGTGTAAGAAACAAGTATATGCAAAGAAATCCAAGTAAAATGCATTAGAAATTAAGTTACAAAGATTAGGGATTTGATTGTGCCTTGATGGGAAGAAGACTTCCTAATGATAATTTGGGTTGTCTAAGAGTATGAATGAGTTCTCAAGACATCCAAGAAGTCACCCATGTGCCAATTCCCTAAAGAGAAGCAAGCAAAATCCTTTAGTGCATAATCAAGAAGCATGTCTCGGCCTAAGTAAGTTTGGACTCCTAGGAAGAATTTTAATTTGTTCTAAGCCCATATTTGGATCATATATGATGAGAGAATATGAGAGGAAGCCTTGAAAAAAATTTAGAAAGCTTAGGATGTAAGATGGAGGTATAGGTTCTATAAAGTAACTTAAAGAAGTAACATATAATTAGGCTCCTTAAAATGATTGTGTGATGGTTCCAAGGAGTCTAGATGGAGTCAAGAGTCATAGATGAAAGAAGAGAATGGAGCTAAGATCATAAATTCTTAAGGTTGCTTCATTAGGTACTTTATGGAACCATAATTGAACCAAATAAGAAACTAAGCTTTTCTAAAGTGTGTATGGTGCTAGAGTTTGTTTCAAGAGTGTAATTGGGTCATATTTGATGTGTCTAGGCCAAAGGAATCTTACTCCACCCACTTGCAAGGGTGTAGCCAAATGAAGGGAAGAAAAATCAAGGAAAAGTGAATGTGTTTGCATTCAAGATAGCTCTAAAACCTTTCTCTCATGCATGTTTAGTTGTTTTCTTGTCTTTGGATGTGTGTATGTATGATTTTACTATGAGTAATGTTTCTAGTGATTTTCTACATTCCATGGTACCATTATGTGCATAATATGTGTTTTATGAATGTTGGTTGGCTTGAATGAGCTTGGTAAAGCCAAAAGTCCCTTAGCAAATGTGAAAATGAGCCAAAAGTTTTTAGGATTGGGTGAGACAAAACCAAAAGTCTCAAGAAGAGTGAGGCTTAGTCAAAAGTTCCTTGAAAATGGGTGAGCCAAGTCCAAAAGTCCTAAGGAAAGAGAGTAAGGCTAAACCAATGCTCCTGAAAGCCAATATGTGATATGTATGAGTATTTGTAACATGAAAATGGTTGTATCTATGATCACTAGTAGCTAAAGGTTCATGCATGCATTCTTGGACTTGAAATCATAGCTTTTATATATAATTGAAAGGGTTAAGAGCTATTGGCATTCCTAAAATCTCACTCTTCCCTCTCCATTACCTAAACATGTCTAGGTGGATCAAGTAAGCAAAGAGATAAAAGCCATCACACTTGAAGATGAAAGATTTACAAAAAAAATGTGTTAAATGGTCCTTTTGTAACTATTTTGTTGTTAAATGATGTAAGCTCATGTTGTATATGATGTATAGCCACTTAAACATATGTATACACATGTATATATGATGCATGTATGGAAATTGATAGCATATGAATGAGAATGGATGTTTTTAACATTGACGTGCATTGATGTGGTTGTAAGATCATGTGTAATATGACTTGTGGCATAGTGAATTTAAGTTCCATGGCTTCTTGAATCAGTTGGCATGCATATTTAGGATATTATAAAGCTTTTAGATTTGTCCAAGTGATCTTGATTCAAGGGGAAGACCATTTGGCACCAAATCGAACTATTTTAGGACAAAAAATGACCAAATTTGTGAGCTGAACCCCAACCTGAACAAATGAATGATTTTGAGGCTGAGATTTTGCACACATATAGATCTCATATATAGCTTTTTTTTAGTCTAAGAATTGTATTATTTGGAGGTCTATAAAATTTATTATGATTTTTTAAAGTTCAGCAAATTTTGCACATAAGTATGAGTTACTGTTCATTTGATTAGAATTATGTTCATGTCATCCAAGGGGCAAATAAGGTCTAATGATTCTAAAATTTTACATGAAGAAACTAGACATTTATATGACCTACAACATTTAGAAGAACCTCATTTAGAGGTTTGTAGAGAGAGAAATTATTTTTTGAAGTTCTATGTCAGTACTATTAATGCCAGCCAAGTTAAAGTATTGTTCGATTGATTTTCATTAGTTTAATGTTATTTTCTTAGTCTAGAGTTATTTTTCCCTTAAAGTAGATATCTGTAGCTTTCCAAATTAGTATAATTTGCCCAAATTAGATTTTTTTGGAATTAGTTATGAATTGTTTAAGTCCATATCAGTAAATTATCTCAGAACTTCAGGACAGCTGAATTGACATTGTTTTCCTATTGTCAATCACATTCTAAATGCTATTTTCATGTCCTGGAACTATTTTTAACATGAATTTAACATTTAGGGTTTTCTAGAAAGCTATGATTTGTTGGGTTTTAATTTTTCTATAATTAATTATAAATTTTTAAAGTTGATGATAGAAACTTGGTTCTGGAACCTGAGACTGATTGTTGAAAACTATGGGGAAGAGCTTGAAATTCATGTTTCTTGTCAGATTTTGTGATGAATCTGATTTACTATGATATGTTAGGAATATATTTGAGTTGAGGAAGAATTAAATGCCTCATATGCTAAGAGTTGGACAATTTCGGTTACTGTTTGTTCACTCTCCCATTGCCTTGCAAGTTCATATGTGATAAAATCATGGTGGATGCCTCGAATTACATAAATTGAGATGTATGAATATACAATGTTACAGAGGGAGTGTCATCGTGGTCCATTCATGCATTTAATGGTGAAGGAGGGCCAATAGTAGCATTTGTGCATCCATAAGCTAGCCAAAACCTAAAAAAAGATTTTTTTAAATATTTTATTAAATATATCGGGTTGGGCCAGGTTAAGATCGTTAAAAGGATTATCCTAAAACCTATTGAGTTGGGCTAGGTTAAGATGGTTAAAAGGCTTATCCTAAAACCTATCCTGGCCCGGTGTTTCATCCTTTTTTCTCCTTCCCTATTTGTCCCTTTTTTAAGCTTTTCCTTGGCTTTTTTTTCTAATTTTTCCCTGGCCTGAATTGTTTGGGTCAAGATGGATTCACTAGGCCATCTGGGCCCTGCACAACTCTATATCTAATGACTGATAAATAATTTCATTTTAATTAGAAGGAATATATATATTATGTAAAAAATTTAACGTTGACATTCATAAAATGTAAATAATGAAAGAAGTTTTTACAACATCATAAAATAGAATAATGCTTTTAAAACAAATATGGGATATTAATGATAGTTCATTATTCTAGCTTATCAGTGTTTAAACCCTAGGTTATATTAATGGTATATCTTATTTGCATTTTACACTTTACATGCATCTCTTCTGAATTTTATTAAAATTACACAAACCTATCATTTTTTTTTCAAAATATACAAATTAGTCTAATTTTAAATTTTTTGACTAAAATGCCCTATATTAACCAAAATATATAAATATTTATTATATTCAAATATGCATAAATAAAAATAAAAAGAATAGATTTTGTTTTCAAATATATACGAATGAAAGTAAAAAAGAAAATATTTTTTTCATTAAATTTAATCCCAAAAAATGCATTTAGGTTAATGGATGGTATTTTAGTTAAAACAAAATTAAAATCAGACTCAAGTGTAGCATAACTTTTTGTTTTAAGAAATGTTTGTATATATTTAAAAATAAAGGGAAGGTTTTAGTAATTTTAATAAAACTCAAGAAAGATCTATATAATTTACACTTTTTATAATTACGTATGGATGGACAACATTCTTCATTCACACTTAAGATTTCGATACATATAAATTGTCTAACATGGCCAACCTAACCTCACCACGAATTTTTATTTTTGGCTAGACCTAACTCAACTTGATATGGTCGAGTCTTATGCACCCCTAAATGAAACAACATTGCATAAGAGTAAAAGAAAACAAAATAATTCATATATTAGCCCTCTTAGGTATATTTGGAATTCCATAACCAAATTTATATCCCAATCTGAAAATTAAATTTTACAAACCTATCTATTTTTTTTTGTCTAAACCCAATTAAACAACCTTATCATAGGATAAACAAATAATATATTAACTTAATAAATGCAATTAACCTTGACTTATTAACGTAAATATTAAAAAAATTTAATTTTTTAAGTTTTGTTTTGTTATTTTTATTTGCATTATATGTTACAATTGATAGTAAATCCTTGATTATCCAAATCCAAATCAAACCCTAATTTGATAATTTTCAATTATAAAAGTCAAACCTTAATTTTAAATCATAATACTCATATAGCCTCTTGATTTCAATCCATTGAAAGAGAAAACTTGATAAAGGAAAAGGTTCTCTTGATTTATAAAAACTCATAATAAAAAAACTATTTTAATTTGTGATTCCCACATTCAAATAACATATGATTTCATGTAAATGCATTAGATGGTAACATTTGAATGAATGTAATGAAAAACACTTACCCTGATCCATAATAAAAGTAAAACTTAAGGTTAATGTTAGAGCAGTTAAAAGTGGTTAATATTATGTTGTAATAAAGTATGAGTAGTTATGCTAAAGCCACACCTATGTAGTCTCTGTACAATAACACTCCTTTAGTAATGAAAATAATTTCTCGCCTTTTCTCTTATTCACTCTTCATCTTCTTCTCTTATAATATGGTATCAAAACCATATTCCTGAAGATGTAGAATTATTCAAGTTCTTAGTCCTCGTAAAAGAAAGATGTATCTTTCGCTCATCTTATACCAATAAGGCTCGATAATAGCAATTTCTTGCTATGGAAACAATAGATTTGCTAAATGATTAAAGGTTATAAGCTATAGAAATTCATAGATCTAGCTGTGGTGTCACCTGCGAAATTTGCCTCTGAAGAAGATCAAGCTAATGGCAAATACAATCCAGAGTTTCTAGCATGGGATCATCAAGATCAAATATTGATGTCATGGATGTTATCTTCCTTGACTAAAAGTGTGCTCACTACTACAATGGGATGTAGTCATCTGTCTAGATCTGGAAAGAATTCATATGTTCTTTGTCTCATAAATAAGAGCTAAAATCAAGCAACTCATGATGTAGCTAAAGAACAACAAAAAGGCGGCTACATCCATCAATAAGTACTTGTTGAAAATCAAGGTAAGAGTTGATGCCTTAACAACAATTAGATGCCTTATTTCGAGCAGTGACCACTTAGAGTATATATTTGAAGGTCTTTTAGAAGACTATGATCCATTCATCACCTTTGTCTCAATAAAGACTCGATCCATATACAGTAGTTGATATTGAATCCCTCATTCTTGCTCAAGAAGCAAGAATTAGGAAGAACTTCAAGATTTCTACAAACATCTCTGTCAACCTAGGTCATACCTCATATGGCAACAAGATGAATGTAAATCATGGAGGAAGAGCAAGAGTTTTTAATGGTAAACATGGTAGAGTTGCAAGATCCAATTGTTAAAGGGCTTCTATTACTTGCTGGTTATATGGCAAAGTTAGTCATTCAATAGGCACTTGTTGTTATCAATTTGATCAAAGCTTTCAAGGCTTGTCCTTTAATGATCAGGTCACTTATAATAACAACTCAAAAGTATAAAATAAAGATCAAGCATCCATATTACTAGCAACATCTAAGGTACTTGTAGACCCTCGTGGTACCTAGATTCGAGAGCAACTAGCCATATCACCTATGATGATGAAAATTTGAGCTATACTAGACTTGAATGAGTGCACATAAGTGATCGAATAGGTTTGAAAATATAGTATAGTGGACATTCATATATTTAATCTTGCTCACAAAATCATTCCCCATTACTTTCTAACATACATCATGTTCCTTTAATGACCAAAAGGCCACCATCGAATGCGTGTCCTTATTTCCTAGCAGAACTCCAAGCCATGGGCAATAGGGAGAGATGAAAAGAGTGTGAGTGTTTGAACTTGTATTTGGTTTTGGTCAAAATTCCTTTTTTTTTTTTTCAAAGCTGAGTGGATGTCATGTCATCGTTCAAAATGCAAGAAATAAATCTCATGTGATTGCCCTAGCATAAAAATAAATGGTGTTAGGAATTGAAAGGATTTCACTTAAAAAATATTTTGATGACATAAATTTCATAATTAAGAGACTATTTTAAAACACTTTAAATTTAATAGATTAATTTGAAACAATAAATAAAGTTAAAAGACTAGACAACTATTTTAACCTTAATTTAATTTGTTCACTTAAAGTCTTTTTTCTTGTTTTATTTATTATTTCAAATGATGCTAAAATAATTTTTTAAAAACCAAATAAGAGCCTAAAATCTTATTGAACAAAAAACTAGTAATTGGTATTTCCATTCACCTCAAGCGAAGACACCACAAAAATTTATAAAACAAAATTTTTTAAAAAAATGTCTTACGACTCAATGATCTAAAACACCTAAAAATAAATTATAAAAAAATGTAAAATATGTGGATCTCCTCTAAATTTTGCTAAAACTATATAGACCCTCTCATATGTTCTCGAAATCTACATAAACTTTTCCTGAATTTTGCTAAAATTCCATGGACGTCCTATCTATTTTCAAAACCAGCATAAACCTACTTTAAGTTTTTCTAAAATTACACATACTTCTTTTTCATTTTCAAAATATACATAAACTTCCTCTTAAAATGAAAGAAAAGTCTGTAGTTTTAGCAAATATTGGAGAACATATGTGTAATATACTTTTGTTTTAGGGAAGGTTTTGAATATAGAGAGGAGATTTATGTAATTTTAGCAAAACTTAAGAGAGATCCATGTAATTTCAACAAAACTCAAGTGAGATTTGTATAGCTTTTGAAAATAGAAGAAAAGCATATATAATTTCAACCAAATCTAGAGGAGGCCTATGTATTTTACGCTAACAAAAAATACTATAACATATAGTGTAAATAAAGCTGACAGAGCAAATTTGAAGAATTAATTTCTTTTTTATTTTATAATGTTCATGTCAAAAAAGCCATACTAACCTTCGATGTTTATATCAAGAATAAATATCAATTATATATTTAACCCATAAGGCCATAGTATATACAGAGTAGAATAAGAGTAATAAGTGGGAGTGATTTCTTATCAGCATCCAAACCACATTCCAAGGATAAAGACATGAAGTATCAACACATATACAGAAACAAGAGAGAGAAAAACTTAAACTCCCAAAGGAATTATTAATTAATCAATATCATGGACGATCAAAATTTTAATTATCTATAAATAACTATAGTTTCGATCAGTCACTTTACTTTTTCTAATCAAAGGTAATTCATAATATTGCTCTTGTGCTTCAAATGGCTGACTTTTTTATAAATAATTGAGGGAATATATTGAGGCATTAGATGCAGTAATGGAAGATGAGATTCTCAGCAATTGAGAAAACAAAAAGTCAATTATCACTATCTAACCTCAGTGGAATCTGAATCATACTATAGCTTTTCTCCCACAATTAAAATAGAAAAAGTGAAAGAAAATTCCATAACCGTACCAACAAACAAAAAGAATGAAAAAATTTTGTAGAAAAGAAAAAAGAAAAAGCTTTAGCTTGAGATGAGCTTTTTCAAGTAACAAAAGAGGCCTAAATTTTAGGGTAGAAATTGGGAAAAGGAGTATAGATAGGGATCAAATTCTTAATATTTAAGACTGAGATTAGTATCATGTAAACTATAAGCTCATTGCAACAGAGATGAACCTTAATATATGATTCTCTTTGTTCTCAAAGTGATTAGTTGAAAGTTCTCACAAATTAAAATTCTTACATATAGCTTAATTGAAAAAAGGGAAACAGAAAAACAAAAAAAAATTCCTTATATAGACATTAATAATCCAAAATTCTTAAGCTTTTGCCTCTTGGTTGGTTTTCATGGGAAGTTCAGGCATAGGCATGCTAATAACAACTGAAGAGACGTGCTTATTGTTGGCTTCTGTAATTTTCTCTGATTTTGCTTCAGTAAATTCATCTGCATCTGCATTTCCATCAACACAAGCACCCTTTAAAGGCAATGGTGGTATCTCTTGATCTGCCACTTTGTTCTCCACACTTTCTTTGTGTTTACCCCATAGAACTGAGTATAACCCCATGACGATCAAGATGGAGCCAATCACCCTGCAACCACAAGTGGATAGCTTCTGTTAGCCAAATATATATAAACTTTATAAAAACCAAAATAATATTCCCACAAAAAAAAAAAACAAATAGTGAAAGGTTATGAAATAAATTACTATGATTAATTATCACCGTTTATTTATTGAGATACGATATCATTTGTGACTGATATATTTGAGATTATTTTATTTTTTCAATAATATGTTCTTTAGATTTTAAATTAAGTGAATTAACATTTTACATAAACATAGATATATGTTATAATCCACAGGTATATAACTTTTGTTCTTCTAAGATTTTCTTTTTTAAATCACTGATGAAATAAAATGCCAAATTAATTTAATTAGGCGAGGATTGACGTTAGGTAGTGAAGGATATACTAAATGAAAAGGAATCATTTATATTTGTGTGTGTGTGTGTGTGTATGCATGGTTAAACATTTTGTTGAATTTTTTTTTCCGCATTTATCATATTAACAAAATAATTAAGAAATTTAATTAATTACCCTCCAAGATAAAATTGTTCTGAAAGGATGAAGGAGCCCATGATGGCTACAATAATCATCATTAAAGGGCTAAAGGCAGTTGCAAAAACAGGTCCTTTCTTCTGAATCACCAACCCTTGAACGTAGTAAGGTAGGCTTGATGTCACAATCCCCTAATATACATAAAATATGAAAAATAATCAAAATTATTAATTAAGACGTACAATAACAGAAAAAAACACACACACACATACACACAAAAACCAAGAAAAGGCGTGTAATCGAAGTAATATCTTACAGCATAGGCAGCAGCAAGTAAGTTCATATCCCAGCCAACTCTCCACACAGAGGGGTTATGCTCCATAACAAATGTAACAGCAACAGCCTGAAGAGTGCCTATGAAGCACACAAGTGATGTGAGACTTAGCTGATGGTTCTTGTAAGTCTCAAGGACTTTGGCCTGCACAATAATATAAATGACACACAAATATTGTTAATTAATGAATCCATTCTAATAAAAAAATTTTAAGGCAATATATTTAATGTGCATCAAGCATATGACAAATGAACGTATAACATATATACAGTGGGTCTCACTAAATATTTCTATATCTCTTATTGACTTTGTGTGTGTACAAGTCAATGACAATGGACAAATGTAAACATATCAAAGTGATGGGTCTGATTAAAAGTCCATGTTGAAATATTTAAGAATCTCTCGTTTCTAAGACAATCTTTTAGAGAGAGAGAGAAGTTTAAGATATTATGAAGTCTCACTTGTAGAACAAAGAGGGAAGCCCAGGCAAGTGTGGCAATGATGAGGAAGATGGAGCCAATGGACCATTCTTTGTCAGAGGAAGCAGAAGTGGGATTTGATGAATAGGTCTTGTGAGCAGGATGGACACGTTTGGTCCACACCATCTCCACAATAGGGCCTTTGTACAAGGTCATTAACATGGCCCCAGCCACTGTCACTAAGGTTCCCACTACCTTTGCTTGGCATCTCACCTTTTTCATGTTGATCTTTTCCATCCTACATATATTATTTTCATATATTAATTAATTTAACACCTATATCCATAATAAAAAAAACTAAAACCAATGAGCATTTTTTAAAAAGAAAAGAAAAAAACTTATGAAAGAAAAACTTATGAGAATGCTTTTGGGTTTGTGCTTGATTATTATTTACCTACATAAAACTGCCATCACAAAAGTCATGGCAGGAAGCATGTTGCTCATTGCACATGAGAAGGTTGGGGAAGTAAATTTCAACCCAGCATAGTAGAAATTTTGATCAATCACAGGCCTGTTGAAAACAAATAAAACCAACTAAATTTCATGTTAATATGCAAAGTTTTGTATGCTCTAGCTTGTAAAAAGCTGGATAATGCATTAAGTTAAATTAATGACGAAACTTAAGTATCAAATTTTCTAATAAGAATATATAGCCCGTAGAATTTTTTTAAAAATAAGCAATTATGTGCTATTTAGCTATTGTGTTTTTACTGAAAAAAAAATAAAATATATAACAAATATCTAAAAAACTGGGCTTTTAGTTTTTGTCTAAATTAAAGGGACTGACCCCAGGAGAGCTAGGAAGAAAATTTGCACGAAAAGTTTGAAGGTTATCCTTGGTTGAGCTTTCCTGTAAGATTGAACCACAAGTATAGTATCAGTAATATAATTTGTAAAGAGCTTTAATTGTGTAAATAAAACAAGGTAATCATTATGAAGTAGATTAAGTTTGTTATATGAACCTTTCAAAAATGAAAGCAAAAGGAGCAATAACAGCAGTTGCAAAGACATGACGATAAACCACAAGGACATAGTGGCTCATGCCTTGGTTGAGCGAAACCTTAGTGATAATGTTCATGCCTGCATACCCAAACTGTAAAGAGATCATGGCAAAGTAGGGTTTTGAGCTCTCAAGGAAGCTGCCACAGCATCTAAGCTTTTCGGTTGCCATTTTTTCATATATGGAGAATAGGGAAAAGCTTTGATTTTGCTGAGAAAATTAAGGGAAGTGTATATATCAATGAGAGAAGAAGCAAAAGGCAAGAGATAGTTATTAGTAGAGAAAAGAGGAAGAAGAACACACTCTTTGAAGAAGAAAGGCTGTGTTTCTTCCTAGGGTTAAGCTTGGGATGGCTCCTATAATTTATAGCAACCTGTATCAACTTGTCTACGTCATGCTGTCCACATCCGCATTTTAGACATATGATTATTCCTCTCTACTGCATGTACATACTTTAATTATGTGATATTTAGAGAATTTCTTGCTTTCTCGGATCAGATTTCTCGCACAAGAATATTACATGATATTGTCATTTAATTTTAGTTATATTTTACCATCTATTTTTTACATATAAAAGCAAATGAACAAGTGAAAAAAACAAGTTACATTAGATGACAAATAAAGTATCGGCTCAAATGGCATTTTACCTAAACGTAAGTGTCAAAGGAAATCATTGAACAAGGATCTAATTCCTACCTGTCCTCTCAATAAGGCCTTTTACTTTTTTTGTAATTTAGAAACCTGTACCCTTTTGTTCCCATTAGAAACTAAATGTATTTTAGTGATGAAGAGTGTGGATAATTAGCCAAAAAAAAATGTTCAAATTTATGTTAATAAAATAATTTAAAAAACATAATTACTTGTTCCAATATACAACATATAGAAAGATTCATTATTGTTTTAAAAAAAAAGTTTATTATTAATTGTTCTCTTTCATAGAAACTAAACACGTTAATGATCGTTCTTCCAAATAATGCTTTTCTTAATTTGAGAGTATTTCTCACCTAACTTATGATAATTATCCATTTGCAGAAATATATAATATTCTATTTTGAAGTATCGGATTGATCATGTAATAGATGAGAAGTGGGATACACGTAGCACTGTAATGGTGACTGATGAGGCATCTGAGTCATCCTAGTAGAGGTGGGAGACTATTACTTGAGATCACCCACACGTTCCAAACACTGTACATAATAACAAGGAAATTTTAAAGAAAGAGAAAGATTGAAATTAAAATATGAAAGTGGGTCGATATTGGACTCGAGCAGTTAATTTACTTTTAAGGTTTTATAAATAAAGAAAATACGACGTTCACAAAATATAAAAAGGTGGGTGTCTTAGTTTGTTGTGAGGTTTAGAATTCATAATTTGAAATTTCTTTTTTCTTTTTTTCAATTACCGCCTTCAGGGATATCTTCAAATTTGGTTAGGTTTAGTTCTCTCTCCGTGTAATTTTAAAGGCATACTTTCACATACTGACAAGGTGCAGCATAACAAAAAAAAAAAAAGTTTTAGCAGCAGTATTTTTTAATGGATTTTACTACAAACTATTTGCAATAGAAATATGCCACAAAATTTCAACAGAATTAATTTTTACCAGACAAACAGACACAAGCGACTAAAAATTTATTGCTAAAAATAGCAACAAACTCTTGGTTGCATACTATGAATAATATTATATAGTATATAGTATAATAATATATTATATTCCTCATATATTAAAATATAATTATATAAAAATAAAAAATCAAATATAAATAAAATAAAATGTAATTTTTAATTAATTAATATATAATAAATTAGAAATAATAAAATCTAAATATTTATTTAATTTAGATTATAATTATATTATAAGTTATATTGTTTATATTTATTATTAAATAAAAATATTTATTTAATAAATCAATTATTATATTATTTAAGAAATATATAAATAAATATAAATAATGTAATACAAATAAATTTTTTATTAAAAATATCAATAAATTTGAAATATATTTATTTTTCTCCTATTATTTGTTATTTAAAAAAAGGTAAAGGTATATAATGATATTATGATAACATATTTTATATAAATTATGTAATATAGTATAGTACACTAGTAAATTATGTTTTATATAATAATAACCTGGATGTTGCTATGTGCATATTTTCTTGATCGTAAAAAAAAATCGTTAGAAAAATGGCCATTAAATTAAACAAAATAGCCATTGGATGCATATATATATATATATATATATAATATTTTTGTTTGACTCCTTTTCTTCTCTTTCACAATTCTCTCTTCTTTGCAATTCTATTTTTCTCTTCTTCACAATTTTGAACCTTTAGTATAGTTGTTTGAATTTTTTTAATTTTACTACATTGTTTTTTGAATTTTGCTAGTAATATTTGCTATAGAAATTCATTTGCTTAAATTCTTTCTTTAAAGGAATAAGAGGTTAAGTATACATATTTAGTTAATAATATATGTATGAAATAATTATTTTTATTATAAATAGTTGCTTTATAGTATTAATTATTTTTTTGGTTTTGTGATAATATTGTCGAGAAATAGTATTAGCTAAGATTTATAAATTAATATTAAAAATTATGGTGGTGATAATAATTTAGGTGATACAAGGAAAAATTGATTTATTTGATTATATTTGTAAGATAAATTGTTTTAATAGGAATTGTGAAATAATATTTAACTTATTTATTATCACAAAAAATCAAAATTCTTAACAATCAAAAGTGGATGTATAGTAGGTTAAATCTTGGACATAAAGGATATATTAATAAATTTTTATTAGGAGTAAAAGATTTTATTAGTTTTGCTTGTGAAAAAGGACCAAGTTTAAGAAGAGTAAAAATTAGATATCTCTATTCTAAACATAAAAATATAGCATATTTTACTCATTAGTAAAAGTTGATCTTTATAAAATAATGTTTCAACATAAATATTGGTGTTGGACATATCATAGTGACATAGAATCATCCCGAATAAATAATATTAATGTTGGAATGTGTAGCTCATCATGATTAGTAAATGAAGACCATAATAATAATTATAAAAGAATATTTTTTTATGCAATTAGCCTTGATTTTGATATTGTCAATATTAATGAAGTAAATAATAATAATAATAATAATAATATTAGTCATGTTGAAGATTCTTAAAATGTAAAAGCCCAAAAATTTTATGACTTATTAAATACGTATTAACAATCATTATGGCTAAAATGTAGTAATCAGTCTGAGCTGTTTGTTACTATAAAAATATTAAACATTAAAGCTAATAGCAATATATCACAATATAATTTTAATCAATTTGTAACTCTTATTAAAAATAGTTACCCATCTAATGTTAGTGTACCTGATAATTGGTACCAATATGAAAACTTGGTCTATCTATACAAAAGATTGATGTTTGCATCAATCGATGTATGTTTGTATTATAAAGATGACATAAACAAGATAATTGTGGAGCACTTCAATATAAAATTAGTCGACCTAGTTAAAGAATAAATTCAATAGAGATTCCAATAAGAAAAATTTATTATTTACCGATTATCCTTAAATTGCAAAGGTTTTATACTTTAATGTAATCTACTAAACTTATGCAACGGTATTGAAACAATAGAAGGCATAAAAGTGTACTATGCCATCCATATGATGGAAAAGCATGAAAATATTTTGATAGGGTATATCCTAATTTTGCTATAGAGTCACGTAATATTTAACTAGTTTTATGGACTATGGGGTTCAATCTATGTAGCTAGTCTACCTTACCGTATTCATGTTGGCCTATGATAATTACTCCTTACAATCTTCCTTTTGAGTTGTGCATGACTACTCCTTTCTTCTTTTTTATAGTAATCATTCTTGGATCATAAAATTCTCAAATTAAGATTGATGTACTCTTGTGACTATTAATTGATGAGTTGCAATTATTATGGGAAGAAAGAATATTAACTTATGACATCTCAAGCAAGTAGAATTTTCAAATGAAAGCAGTATTAATGTGGATGATAAATGACTTTCTAGCATATGTGATTGAATGGAGAAGAATTATGGCAATATGTGAAAATCCATTCTAGCATAGTAGATCAAGGGATTTTTAGATTAACACGCTATAGGCAATATCAGAACTAGACGAAGCAAAATATATTTTAGGAGCTTCCATATCAAAGACATCTATTAGTTTGACATAATTTAGATGTCATACATAAAGAAAAATTAATATTTGAAAATATATTTAATACTATTATGAATGTCAAAGGAAACACCAAAAATAACATAAAAGCCGAGATAAACTTAAAAATATTATAGAAAAAGAGATTTAAAGCTGTAAGAATTAGCTAATGGGAAAGTAGTGAAGCCAAAAGCTAAGTTCGCTCTCACATTAGATCAAACAAGGGACATTTGTTAGTGGGTAAAAGAATTGAAAATAGCCAATGGGTATTCTTTGAATCTATCAACATGTGTGGATTCAAAGGAAGGAAAGTTATTTGAATTTAAAAGTCATGATTGTCACATTTCTTTTGGAATGCTTACTGCCAATCATTTTTAGTGCACTTTCTAAGTAAATATAAAAGCTTATAACTGAGGTAAGTCAATTCTTTAGAGAACTATGTTCAATAATATTAAAGGTTAATGATGTAATACAAATGGAACGAAACATTCCTATCATTATTTGCAAGCTAAAAAGAATATTTCTACTTGAATTCTTTGATTCTTGGAACATTTACCAATCCATTTGCCATTTGAGGTTAGGGTTGGTGGTCCAATCCAATATCAATAGATATATCCCTTTGAAAGGTAGTTATTACTTATGTGATATTTTAACAATTTCTAATTACTTTATCTCGTAACAATTTATTATCATGTCTAACTACTTTGACTATTTTGATTAGGTGGATTTTTTAAAAGCTTAAAATGCATAGTTAAAACTAAAGCTCACCTTGAAGGTTCTATATGTGAAGTGTATTTGTCACAAGAGGCATTATACTTTTGTTCATACTACTTTGAGTCGCATATAACTTCAGTGCGAACTAGAGTTGGTCAAAATGATTATGTAAATAAAGCAAAGACAAATGAGCCAACCTTATCAATTTTCACTCATGTTGGATATTTGCTTAGAAAGTGTTGAATTTTTTATTTGAGTAATAAAGAAATGTGCATCACTCATTTTCATGTCCTATTGAATTGCGATGAAATCAAGCCCTATCTTGAGAAAGATTCATATTTGTTACTATAGCTTGGTGAATTTTTATTTGGCCCTAACATTTAAGCCATCTTACAGGGTCTTTGAACAAGAGTTAAAAAAAGCAAATCCATACATTAGATTCAAGAAAATTGATGCTAAGATTAAGTAGCAATTTGTTTTGTGGTTTAAATCCTATGTATATGGTGACATCGTTATTTATGTACACTACAAGAAATCAATTATTTTCTCATGGAAAGTTCTTGTGGAATAAGGCTAGAGAGAAATTCACGTGGAATTTGTCATGGTATACAATTCCTTCCACATTTTCGTGGTAAGTTCTCGCAATTTTCCTACCATAAGAATTTTCTGAGAGAATTTTGTGAGAAACAGCAAGATAAAATTGCTATGCGGTGATGGGAAAAAGGTGCCAATATTTCGCATAGAATTATTCCATGAGGAAAAAAAATGTTTTTCGAGTTCTCACAAAATCATGAGAAATTAGGAGTGAAATTGTTTAACAAATGTCACAATATTTTGCAGTGACAATTCTTACAAAAAAGATTTTGAGAAAAAATTTTAAACTTTTTTTTTTAAATTCTCATGGTAGGAGATTATGAGGAGTGATAGAATATTAAAAAACTTATATTTTGAATTCTCACAGTTTTTCTCGCAGAAAATAATCGTAAAAAGTTTTCACAAAAAATAATTTATCGTGAGAAGGAAAAAAATGTAAAAGAAATTTATTTATTTATTTTCTAAAACCATATTTGAAGTTGTGGCAACAAAATAAAGATGTCATTTATTTCTTTCATGTGAACTGCCAAATCTATCCAATAAATGAGAAGGTGTGTTGTCGTTTATTTCTTTAATGCCAACTGCCCAATCTATCCAATAGATGAGAACATTTGAAATTTTGACTTGTTTGATTCTATTCCAGTTTTAATGTTTTTAAAACAAATATTTTTTGAAAGAAATTTTGAAAACGAAAAAAAGTTAAAAAAATTTATTTGAATCATTATTCTAAAAAATCACTGTATTCTATTTTTCTTCTGATTCTACAGAATAAAAATTAACAAAAGATCTAAAAAATGTTTTAATTTTTCTATTTTTGAAAACATAATCCTATTTTTATGTTTTTCAAAATATTGTATTAAAAATACATTATCAAAGAAATTTTTTTATTTTCAAAAACAAAAAACTATTTTAGAGATAGAAAATCAAATAGACCCATTTTTTCCAATTTTTCCTACCAAATCACAGCCGTCGAAATCAACATTCACCAAGCTACCACATCATCCTTGTTCTTCCTCAAAGCTTTAGAACCTCTTTTCGCATCTCCTTCCCCTTCCTGCGTTGCTGCTACTTCTACTATAGAGAAGTGAGTAGCTAGTTACTCAAACCGAGTAAGTGTATAGCTATGACTCAAACCAGAAAAAGTCTAACAGCTATAACGTAATATATTTATTAAAATATTTTTTAGTTAATAGCTAGTTACTTGTTAGTTAGATAGTTAGTTTTTCTATTCCAACTAAATTGCCTAGTTGTCCTTCATATATATGTTCAGATGCATATTGATTAATCAAGTTTTCAGTCCTATTTTCATTCTTGCCTCATATTTTCTCTCTCGTCTTTGTCTCTGTTCTTACCTTTATCATGGTATCAAAGCCATTTGTATTGTTGCCCTAGTCCCTATCGCCGATGGCCTCCGAGAACAGCTCCGATGTCCGTTCTTCCTCCTCCGGTCAGAGTGATCCTACCACTGACCCTTCTTCGCTATATTACCTCCGTCCTAATGAAAATCCTGCTCTAGTGCTTGTCTCCCTATCATTGAATGGATCAAACTATACGTCCTGGTCTTGAGCAATGTGCATGGCACTTTTGTCCAAGAACAAGTTGAAGTTTGTGGACAGTTCAATCAAGAGGCCGAGTACTTCCGATCCTCTATTTCTGGCATAGGAGAGATGTAACACTACCGTACAATCATGGATTGCTAAGAGGCTTGAGTCAAATGTCACACACAGCGTGTTATGACTAGACAACGCATATGACATATGGAATGACTTGACAGATAGATTCTCTCAGAGTGATATATTTCAAATTACTAAGCTTCAGGAAGAAATTTTTGCAATGAAGCAGGGTGAGGTTTCTGTCACAAACTATTTTACTAAGTTGAAGATTCTTTGGGATGAGTATATGAATTTGAGGCCTATTAAGAGTTGCATTTGTGTACCTTCTTGTTCCTGTAAAGTGAGTCAGGGAGCTAAAGTTCAAATGGGGCAAGACTAAGTGATTCGCTTCCTGAAGGGTTTGAATGATCAATATGCCACAGTGAAATCTCAAATTATGATTATGGATCCTCTTCCACCAATTAACAAGGTTTTCTCTCTTGTCATTCAAAAAGAGCTAGAGATGGGTGCAAGATTGGAACCCAAGGTGTTGTTGAATAAGTCTTTCCCTAGTCTAAGATATCAAAATACCAAGACTCAAAGCTCTAGAGGAATTAATTGCACTCACTGCGGCAAGACTAGCCACATAGTGGAGACATGCTATAAAAAGCATGGTTTTCCACCAGGTTTTAAGTTTAGAAATAAACTAGCTTCGATCTATAATTTCGGCTTTCAAGAATCAAAGATAGAGATGGCAAGTTTGGGTGAGACAAAGATACTCCCTCAGCTGACACAAGAACAATACTAGCAATTACTTTCCCTAATTCCTAGAGGGAACTCTGATGGATCCTTTTCCATAAATCAGTTTGCAAGGGTTAATGGGGTAGCAGGTACTGGTAATGCTTCCCCAACCTCAGGTAATTCTTGGATAGTGGATAATGGGGCAACTGATCATGTCTACACTTCACTAGCATGGTTCATTTCTCATAAGGCCATAAATCTAGTTAGAGTTTGCCTTCCTAATGGTTCACATCTTACTACTTGCTATTCGGGCACAGTAAAACTTTCTGACTCCTTAGTTCTTACTAATGTTCTCTACCTTCCCAAATTTCAGTTTAACATAATTTTAGTCACTCAAATAACTAGCTTCATTGATTGTTGTTTAATCTTCCATCATTTTATTTTATTCAGGCAATCAACCTGTGGCAGACTACTGGTATAGCTGAAGTCTTTGAAGTTCTATACATTTATCATGTAGATACACCCCAACAAATATCCACACTATACACCATTAACCATACATAAACTTCATGTAATAATGACTCCACACTTTGGCACCTACGATTAGGTCATACTTCTAGCTCAATTTTACAAATTTTATATAAATGCTTTCCTTTTATACATTGTAAACCTCTTGCTTTACCATGTGATGCTTGTCACTTAGCCAAACATAAAAGGCTTCCATTTCCTATAAGCATAAACAGTAGTAATAAAATCTTTGCTTTGATTCATATTGATATTTGGGGCCCTTTCGCTTTACCCTCTGTTCATGGTCATCAGTATTTTCTGACTGTTGTTGATGACTTTTCCAGATTTACTTGGATTTTTTTTATGAAATCAAAGTCCGAAGCTAGAACTCAATTGCAAAACTTTTTGAATTTTGTTGACACTCAGTTTAACACAAAAGTACAAATTGTAAGATCCAACAATGGTGCTAAGTTTCATATGGCTTCCCTTTATGAATCCAAAGGCATCTTGCATCAAACTACCTGTGTTGAAAGCCCTTAACAAAATGGGGTGGTAGAACGTAAGCATCAACACATCCTTAATGTTGTTAAAGCACTTATGTTTCAATCTCATTTACCCAAAATTTATTGGTCCTTTGTTGTGGTACATGTTGTTCATCTCATTAATCATTTACCCTCTCCCATTATTCAAAATAACACTCCCTTTGAATTGTTGTACAATCAGAACCCAACTTATGACCATCTTAAAGTTTTTGGATCCCTTTGTTTTGTTGCCACTTCCTCCCAAAATCGTTCAAAATTCTCCCCTAGAGCTCACAAGTGTCTTTCTCAATTACAAGCCTAGTACCAAGGGTTATATTTATTTGGACATAGATACCAAAGCCATTTTCTTATCAAGAGATGTCAATTTTTATGAGACCAGGTTCCCCTTCAGTATTTCCACCACCTTGAGCAACTCCAATACTCCTATACTACCCATACTTCAAAACCATTCTGACTTTATTGATTTCGCTGACCCTTCTTCTATTTTCCAACAGCAAACCTCACCTGTTTCACATCAATTCACACATGACAACACATCATCAAACACATTATCTCCTTAAACAACTTTTGACCATTCTATTTGTTCTTCCCTTCCCTTTCCCACTCTTATTGACACTTGTACCTAACCAAATTTACCTACTGCTAATAATCCTATCTTACGAAAGTCCACCCGATCTCACAAACTACCAGCATATCTACATGATTATCATACTAACCTTCAAACTTCAATAGTACCAGTCTCCATAGGTATTTCTTATCCTCTTTCTTCTGTTCTTTCATATTCTCGATTGTCTTCTTCTTATCAGTCATATATTCTTTCTACTTCTGTGATTTATAAGCCTAAAACTTTCAATCAAGCTATGAATAATGCAGAATGGAGGGATGCCATGGATGCTAAAATTAAAACCCTTAAGCAGAATAATACATGGGTTCTAACACCTCTTCTAGCTGGAAAATCTCCCATTAGATGTAAATGGGTCTACAAGGTTAAATACACAACCGATGGTAGTCTTGAGAGGTACAAAGCACGGATGGTCACAAAAGGTTACACACAAACAGAGGTATCGATTACTTTGATACATTCTCTCCTGTAGCAAAGATGACTACCATTTAGGTTCTTTTGTCTCTTGTAGCAGCTAAAGGTTAGTTTTTGTACCAACTAGATGTTAATAACGAGTTCTTACATGGGGATTTGAATAAAGAAGTCTACATGGAACTTCCTCAGGGCTTTCCTAATACTAATCCTCCTATGGTTTGCAAGTTGCAGAAGTCGTTATATGGTCTTAAACAAGCAAGCCGATAGTGGTTTGCCAAACTTTCTTCTGCCTTAATCTCCTTTGGCTATAATCAATCTCAATCTTATCATTCTTTATTTGTGAGAGTTTCTGGTTCTTCTTTTACAGTTTTACTAGTCTATGTAGATGATGTGATTCTAGCTAGAAATGACATGGTTGAAATAACTCGGATGAAATAGTTTTTAGACTCAGTTTTTAAAATCAAGGATCTTAGGGAGTTGAAATATTTCCTAGGTCTTGAAGTTGCAAAATCATTCACAAGGATTGTTTTATCTCAACATAAATTTGCTTTGGAGCTTCTTGAAGTTACTGGTTTTCTTGCCTGTAAACCAGCCACTACTCCTATGGACAAGTCCATCAAATTTTCCAAAAATGTTGGCATTGCTGTCTCGGACCCTTCTGCTTATCGAAGGCTTATTGGCCATTTACTCTATCTTATTAATACTCATCCAGATCTTAGCTTTGCAATACAACAGCTAAGCCAATTTATGTCAGATCTGAGAGATGTTCATTTACAAGCAACACATCGCATTCTGCATTACATTAAAGCCTCACCAGGAAAGGGTTTATTCTTTCCCTCTGATTCTAACACTCAGTTAAAGGGTTTCATTGATTCTGATTAGGCTAGCTGTCCAGATTCTCAAAGATCAATTTCTGGTTTTGTTGTGTTTCTTGGTTCAGCCTTAGTGTCTTAGAAATCAAAGAAACAGTCAACTATTTCCAAATCCTCCTCAGAAGCTGAGTATCGAGCTCTAGCTGCCACTGCTTCAGAAGTTCAATGGCTATTGTATCTTCTTGCTGATTTTCAAATTGATCATTCTCAACCTACACTGATCTATTGTGATAATCGTTCAGCCATGCAAATTGCCACAAACCCTATTTTTCATGAGCATACAAAGCATATAGAGTTGGACTACCATTTTGTATAAGAGAAAGTTTAAAACAAGGTTGTTCATCTCATTCCTGTCAGATCTTCTGACCAGCTTGTGGATGTTCTCACCAAACCTCTACCTGCTGGACCGTTTCATACACTTATCTCCAAGCTGAGCATGATTAACATACATGCTTCAGCTTGTGAGGGGTAACAGATGTAACGTAATATATTTATTAAAATATTTTTTAGTTAATAGCTAGTTACTTTTTTGTTAGATAGTTAGTTTTTCTGTTCCAACTTAATTGCCTAGTTGTCCTTCATATATATGTTTGGATGCATATTGATTAATCAAGTTTTCAGTCCTATTTTCATTCTTGCCTCATATTTTCTCTCTCGCCTCTGTCTCTATTCTTACCTTTATTAAAGTCATCTAGTGCTGCTACTATTTTTGATTTTTTTTATATAATATTTTTTTTTTCTTCTAGTTTTGCAATTCTTCATCCTCCCTATCCTACACATCAACCATAGATAAAGCAACATAAATCACAAACTAGTTGGGGAAAATCAAAGGGAGGGAAAAATCAACATTTAAAGGGCACATCCTTGGTTGCGTGAATTTGGACTTTGTTGCTGATAGGGTTCTGAAGGTGGAAGACGTCATGTGGAAAGGGCGTTTCATGAATGGTTTAGGAGAAGGAGGTGACATAGCCAAATCTTGGTGGTTGAAAGTGCAGATAGTTGTGATTTCTCTATCTAAATTTGAAGATGAGCAAAACATTGCGTTTCATTTACCCTCCAGTGATGTGGCATGTCTTCCATTGTGCAATGGATTAAAGGGCTTAGATCATGGTAGAATGAGATGGTAATATTGCTGCATCAAATTGAACACATATGTTTCCCCTAATTCAACACTACAGTCCCTTTAAACCTAAAACCTATTTTAGTCATCTGCCGTCTACTGTTACTAACCACCTTCAATGGCATTGAGCTCACCGTGGTTTGAACTCTAAGGAAGGTAGATCTCGCACAGCCATGGCATCTTTATCTTTAAACCCAGGTTTGAGTTTGATTTATGGCTACCATCTTCATCGGAAAAATGGGGGTTGTTTGTATTATTGGCATATTTGATGTTTTTATTTAGATATAGATTTATATGAAATATGGTGTGATGACATAATTCTTCATTGCAGATCATTTTTTCATTAATATTTTACAATATTTACATATATATATATATATATATATATATATATATATATTTGTATTTATATATTAACAAATACAACCCGAATTGGAATTCAATTTATAATGGCTTTTATATTAAGATAATAATTCTTTCAATTACATTTTTTAATCTCATAATCCTAAATCTTCATATAATGAATTTAATTGATGCAATGTATTTTTTAATAAAACTTAATTATTATTTTAATAATATATTAAATTAACTTTCATTTTACTAAATAATTTAGTATATAATCACTTTTTTTTTTCAAAATTGCTTAGGAATACTGTTACCCAAGCCGGATCATTGGACTACATTCTACTTTTGGATTTGGCTACTGCGTTACCTTCAATCCGCTTCGATATTTCCTTATATATATAATATTATATTAATATATTATATTAACCTATATATGACTTGATGTGTCACTTATTATATAGTTTTATATATAATACATGTTTATATATATTCAATTATTTATTTTTATGATAATTCTTTAAACATTTTTTATTAGCAAATTTATCTTATATTATATTTTCAATATCTTAAACAAACTATTATTATTATTGTTATTATTATTTTATCTCTTATTATTACTTCTATTAGATTTTGCTATATCTATAAGTGTAAGGTTGAGAGTGTATTCCTCCCTTTCCAAACAATTTTTTTTTCAACTAGCTGCTTATCTAATATTTTAATTATAGTGTTGGGTATATGAATACATAATTTTGTAAAGACTTGGAAAAAAAAGTTAGTAGTTTAAACTGTTCTATTGTGTTTATTTGTTTATTATTTTTGGATCAAGTGGCTTATGTTGAATTAATTTGTAATGTTTGGATAATAATATTTGTCCCCTTCTTGCTATGACAAAAAAAAAAAAAGATAATGAAAGTCAAATACATAACTTTTTGTTCTTGCTATGACAATGGGGCATAAACTCAATTGTGCATAGCTTTTGACATATATCAGGTGATATTTAATTTAAAAACTATTGGTAGTGATAAAAGGATCAATTTGGTAATTCACAAATTTATATAAACAAAATATTTTATAAAAATTTATTATGCTATTGTAAGTATTCAAATTATATAATATATTAAATGTAAATGGAGATAAATTTAGATAAAGCAAGAATGTTAATTTTATTTTAATTAAAAATTTGGAATAATGTTAACTTTTTTTTTTTGTCAATAACAATGTTAACATTTAGTATGATGTTAACATATATTAAGAGTGATTTATCTTCAAAATACATGTACAAACAATTTAAATGAGGTGTGAAATTACTAAACTATTGCTTAATCATAACTATTTTTATAATATAAAGATAACAAAGAAAAAAAATTAGAAAGTGAAATATAATATGTTGAATAGACCAATTTAGACAAGGAAAAATAGTTGAATGCATAATGAAGAGGAACCACTAAAATTTAGCTCCATTGAATTCATTCGGTTGCCTTAAACACAACGTTTTAGCACATGCTTACAAACCTTTAATGTTTTCAATTGGCATGTTAGCACAACACTCTTTCTTGGAGATTGGGGTTTTACCCTTTTATTTTAATCTTTTCATTACTCAAGAGCTTGCATGATGTAGGCATAAATATAATAATATTTGAATTAGCAATTTTTAATTATGTAACATCTCAATGATGTAGGCATTTAATTGAGGTATTTGTTATGATCTTTTAAGGGGATCGAGTCTAATGGATCTTCTTAAGCATCATCATTAGATATGTAATGGAATAGAGAGTAATTATTAAAGAATTATACAATAGTTCTTTGTAGGTGTAGAGAAGTTTACTTAGTTTACAAGCCAATTAGGTGTATTTAAACAAGAAGGGAGGTTTAGATGTCCTTGAATAAAGTGTAAATGTATGAGGTATCATGAGTTAGATGAAATTAGGATGCATTTATATGAAAAAAAGGTTTATGTCTAATTATTACTATTGGCTTAATCATAGCGAGGAATGTCCACCATTGGCTCCAACTAATGCTAACATTCGTATAGATTTAAATCAATGTGAGCAGATGATTAGGGATATAGTTAAGGCATTGTTTGAAAGATATGACATGCCTAAGGACCCTAATCCAAATTCTACGAGTTTTATGACATGTTAAATGCTACATAAGCTTTGTTATGGGGTGGATGTAAAAATCATATAGTGTTGTTAGTGATTATGAGATTATTGAGCATCAAGTTTGATTATAACATTCTTAAGGTGTATACCGATGAGATCATCATATTGATGACTGAGATCTTGCCTACTAATCATTGAATGCTTGCTAACTTGTATCAAAACAAAAAGTTAGTTTCAAAACTTGGTTGTAGTTATCAAAAGATTGATTGCTATATTAAGAAATGTATGTTGTATTATGGCAATGTAGTTGATGGTAGGGAATGCCAATTTTGTAGTGAAGCAAGATTTAAGGAGCTAAGAGTAGGAAACGGGAAGTTTAAGGAGATCCCCAACAAACAAATGTGATATTGACCAATTATTCCAAGACTCCAGATATTGTTTACCTCTAATACATTAGCAAAGTATATAAGATGGCATCATGAAAACCAATATGATGAAGGTGTGTTGTCACATCTATCAGATGAGCATGCTTGGAAGCATTTTTATCAAATTCATCCAGAATTTGCATCAAAACCAAGGAATATCATATAAGTCTTTATGCTAACAGTTTTACTCCATTTAGTTTAAGTTCCAAAGCCTGTAATTGTTATTCTATATAATCTTCCACTAAGCATGTGTATGTAATGGGAATATATATTTTTAATAATAATAATATCTAGGCCTTATAATCTAAAAAGTAAGATTAATATATCCTTACAACCTTTAATTGACGATTTGAACTTACTCTAAGAAGAAGGTGTGTAAACTTATGACATTTCTATGAAATAAAATTTCAACTCAAGAGCTACTCTTATATGGACTATCAATGATTTCCCAACTTATAACATGTTGAGTAATTGACAAACTACAAGAAGACTAGGATGTCCTATTTGCATGATTTGTTCAAAGGTATTATGATTAAAGTATGGAGGAAAAACCTATTATTTTGATTATCATCATCAATTTTTGCCACTAAATCATCCATTTCATTAGAATAAACAAAACTTCCTGAAGGATACCACAAAGATTGCACAACCACTATCTTTGAAGGAGTATGGTCAAAACCATAATTGAACTAAATATAGTATTTTCTTAGATCTTTCCTATTGTTATGACTTGTTGAATCAACATAATATTGATATAATGTATACAGAAAGAGATGTCATTCAAAATGTGTTTAACGCAACTATAGATGTGAATGGTAAGATGAAAGATAATGTGAAAGCAAGGTTAGATTTGGATGTGTGCTATAAGTGGCCTACCTTACACATAAAGCCTAGAGATAATGGTAAATTGGCAAAGCCTAAGGCAGCATACACATCTAATATGGAGCAAATGTGGGTGGTATATGAATGGGTAAAAACTCTGATGTTTCCATATGGTTATGCATCTAACTTAGGACATTGTGTTAATGTGAAAAGTTGCACTTTAGTAGGGATGAAAAGTCATAATTTTCATATTTTTCATGAAGAGGTTATGTCCAATATTATGCAAGGGGTTACCATCCATGATCTCTAATACTTTAATGAAGCTAAGCCATTTCTTGTGAAATCTTTGTGCTCTTCTCTTACAACTAAATAATCTCAACGTGATGGAGCAAAACATTCCGATCATATTATGTAACTGTGAGAAGATATTCTCTCTTGGATTTTTTAATGTCGTGGAGCACTTACCTATTCACTTGATGTATGAAGCAAAAGTGGGTGGATCTATAAAATATAAGATGATATATCTGTTTGAGAGGTTTTTGTATACATTAAAGAGAAAGGTAAAGAATAAAGCCTATGTTAAAGGATCTATTTGTGAAGTATATATACTTGAAGAAACCTTAACTTTTTGCTCATATTATTGAGATGTAAGTTCACTCAAAAATTAGAAAAGCTTCTCAAAATGATGATGACGGGGAACACAATGATCATCTCCCCATCTTTATCTTCAATTATCTTGGCCAACTTTATGGAAGAGCTACTAGTAACACTTCTTATCTTACTAATGACAAGGCAAAAGCTATAACATTGTATATCCTTCTCAATTATCCAGAGGTTAAATGTTTCCTCAAGTAAGATTCTCCCTTAGTTTGATTAAATATATAATTATCCTTTTAGATGTAATTTTATAACTAATCGAGGTTAATCCTTCCATGATATAATGTAGTTTGTGTGTTAAGGCATTACTTTCTAGAAACTCTACTTTATCCTATGACGAGGTTGATAAACATATTTCATCTGAATTTTATGAATGGTTCAAAACTTATGTAAGTTTATATAAATTTGCAAAAAGGAAGTTATAAATTCACAAAATTAAACTCTTTACATTATTTTTATATAATGTTGTTGTCATTTGGATTAGGTTTTGAACCCTTTAAATGGGATACAAGATGCTTTGTTAGCTTCTTTAACTTGGGGTCCTTTAAGGCTTGTGCATATATGGGGTCAATGGTCTGTGAATGGTTATAAGTTTCACACAGCCTCCTAGGTGAAAAGAAGAAAGACAAAAAATGGTGGAGTATGTGTGAAAAGAAATAATCATAGTTAAGTTGAATTTTCATATTATAGTGTGTTGAAGGAAGTTATACAATTAGATTTTATTGGCCTCCCGATTAAGTATTTGACGGTCTTCAATTGCAATTGATATAATTCTACTAATCAAGGAACTCAGTTTACCCTAGATATGGTAATGTAGAGGTTAAGGCAAAAGGAACTTATAAAGGCAATAATCTTTTTATCTTTACCCAACAAGTCGATCAAGTATATTTTACACCATATCTAAAATCAATACCTAACAAAAAAGCTGGCTTGTTGTGATTAAGACAAAAGAGAGGAATAGAATTAATGCCCTCGTGATAATTAAATGCATTGTTATAAGATGAGGCCAACAATTCACCTTAGTTAGTTGAAAATGACTTTGGTGAGCAAAATCTAAGAGATAACATGAGTCAAGATGAAGAAGTGGACGGTGTGCATATTGGCTCTTTTATTGATGAAAATAATAAAATTGAAGAAGAAAGTGAGGAACTATTAAATAATGAATCTTTGAAACTAAAGAGGATCCTCCTAATGATTATTATTTAGCAAGTGATTAATAAAATTTGATAAATTATAGTGATTATTACTTAATAGTTTATTTGACTTACATAAACTATTAGCTCATGCTTACCTCTAAAATGTTTCTTATTTTCCTTTTTAGATGTTAGGTAGAGAATGCAACAAGGGTGGAGGATCTTCTACAACCAAGAAGCACAAAGGGAAGTTTGTACGATAGGTGGCACCGATTTAGATACCAGTAGTTGCTACACAATCATCACCTCCTTAACTATCTCCACATGCTAGGACACCTCAGGGATCAGCGTCTACATCATGTCTTTTTCCATCTTCACACATTAAGACACCACTTAATCAATCCACTTTTATTGGGTCAAAGGGTCCTTCTACACATATTCAAAGAACAAATGTAATTAGCTCATCTTCTCGTCCCTTTAGATATGAGTTAAAGGCGAGATTGAGTGATGGACAACTAGTTCTTAGACCTCATGGTGTTCATAAGTACGAATTCTTGAAACATATTATCTCTTTTGTAATGTTATTGCTACTTTATTTGTACACTTGCTATATAACTCTCTATTCCACAAGTTTTATACACATGTTCCATCACTCACTATATTATCTTAAATCATCCATAGCAAGTTTGAATATAGGTGACCAACATTTACTAAAGTCCTTGACATTGTGAAAAATTTATGGTTTGTGGAGTTTAAGGTAAACTAATTATATAACTTTTTAGGTATTACAATAAACATAGTTAATGTGTTACTATTATTCTTTACATACTTAATCTTGCTTGTTTCTAATGTAGAAAATGTGTGCTTAGGATCTATGTACTAAGTGATGGATTTACAAGATATAAAGAAAAAAGTATAACACTGTAATGCATGTATCCTTCAGAGACATTTGAAATGGAAAACTAAAGGCGAGTGGCTATCTATAATAGTTCGAGCTAAGTTAGATGAGTATTGGCAAATTAAAGAGTTCAAGGCCAAGTCTATGTACAATAGGGCAAATAAGGCTGTAGATATTGGAGAATGTCTACATATATGTAAGTGTGTGCCATTCTCAGAATATAAGAGAAGGATGTTAAGCATTCTTCGAATGTCCTATTTTTATTAGATTAATGTTTATATTGGTTTAATTGATGTAATTCTAAGATATTTTACCCAAATGTTGTAAGAAGTAGAGTTGGGTAAAGAAGTTTAAATCTTAAAGGTATTCAAGAGGATCTAGCATAATAAGAAGAAAGGAGGTTGGGCTAATAAAAAAGCCTCTGATATTTACATAAGTCACTTAACTAGTTTATGATTAAGATTGTTACTATATGATGAATATATGATTATTTTGTTTATGTATTTAATATTTACCTATTCTTGGTTGATGAAGAGCCAGTATGAGCAGATGAAGCAAACTCAAGAGTCAGGGTCGAATGACACTAACTCTTCCATATGGCTCAAGGTTGTTGGTGGAAAGAACAAGACAGGTTGTGCATATGGGTTTGGGTCAAAGGCTGGTATCCTTAGTTTTGATGGCACACAGCACTTTAGATATGACTTTGGTAAGCTTTCATAGATGAGAGTGCACTTAGAGGTCTCTTTTAAAAAGAAATTAAAAAAAAAAGCTCTTAAAACAAGCCCAAATTTATGAAACAAGTCTTGCTATGATGCAAAAGGCCCACAAGGACAAGACAGAAGCATTCATGAAACAAATTATGTCTCACATAAATATAGGCACCAAGAGAAGTGGCACTTCACAATCTCAACCCATTCATGATAATGATGACAACGATGACAACGATGATGATGATGGTGGTGAAGATGATAATGATGGGGACAAGGATGATGAAGAATGATTCTAAGGTTATTGATTATATGACATTATTATGGATTTATGATTTGTAACTTTATGATTTTTAGTACATTTTTATCTTAGGTTTGATGTACCTTATGATGTTTTTAACAAATATTTACTACTTATCTACTGATTGATTGTGGCTTTGTTATTAGTTGGCTAAATTCAAGCATTGTTGACCTTAATTGTTTAAACAAGAGCTATTTGTTTAAATAAGGGTTCATGACCAAATACAAAGTGAGTTATATAATTCTGTAGCTTTCTTGTAGAATTTTTTTGAAAGAAAAACATTCTCATAGAAATTCTCATGATAAAATTTTGTGAGAACAATGTAACGTATATATTATTTCTCATGGAATATTACTGTGAAAAATTTTTCTCACGGTATAAATCCATGAGAACTAAAACAAATCCTTTTTTTAAGTTTCTCACAAATTTGAGGCGTGAGGAAAATTTCTCACAGATTAATATAGTGAGAAAATCCTCAAGAAAATCACAATATTTTCATAATTTTCAAACCTTCTACACTCACTAATGTTTTCTCACGGAAATATTTTGCAAGAAAATATCTTGACAAACAATTTCTGTGACAAGGTTGACTTCCTACTACTATTTTTTTTTTCACAACCCTTTTTTCATGAGAATTTTAGTGAGAATGACAATTCTTATAGAATTTTGGGGCTTTTCTCACAAAAAACACAAGAAAGTCACTATTTTCTTGTAGTGGACTTTATTTATATATGCATACATTTCTTTATTTATGTATTTGCTTACATAATTATATCTTAATTCTATTGTGTCAAATCATTTCTCAATTAACAAATATTTAGAGACAATATATATTTGAAAAATTTACCTTAGGGACTTTTAGAGAGGTGCAAATATGGTCAGGATATTTTGCGAATGGATACAAGTTTCACACCAATAATTGGAGCATTAGGAATAAGATAATAAATAATGAAGTTTGTGTGAAAAGAACAAGAGAAATGGAAAAAATGACTATTTTAGTATCCTTAAAAGTAGTGGTGCAATTAAAATATTTAGGAAAACCTACAAGCTGTGATTGATTTGACTCAGTTATGAATAGAGGGATGAAGATACACAAAAAATATGGAATTATTAAAATTAAACATACAAGGAGGCATGAAAAATTTGATTCATTTGTGTTTGTAGAAGAAGCTATCCAAGTATATTATATGCTATATCATGTGAGAAGTACAAATAAAGTCGACTAGTGGGTTATCCTTAAAACTAAAGCAAGGAGTGTGGTAGATGATAATAATACGTTAAAGTTGGCTTATCAAGATGATGAGCTACATGTTACTACAGTAGATAACGAGATATTGTCTAGTACATTACGAGAGAAGAGGGAAATGGAAGGGGTAGACCTTCACATAGATTTGCTAGTTGAAAATATGGATCTTTAAATTGATATGCAAGATGAAGCTTACAAAAAAAATAAGGCCAAAGACAAAGAAAATAACAATTAGGATGAAGATAATGACAAAAAATACAACTAATCATTAAATGAAATGTATTTTATCAAACATCAAATTATTTAAATATTTTTAAAATTATTATGTAATAGATATACTTTTTAATATGATTTTATTGCTTATTAATGAAATTTTATTAATATATGTATAAATATAATTTTATATTTAATAAAATTTTATAAATATAAGTTTATATTCTTTTAGATTTAGTTTAATTCTTTTTAGTTTTATAATATAAGATATAAATTTTATTATTATTAATTCTAAATTTTATAATAAATTAATTTTTCAACTTTCTTTATTAATTTCATTTTTTATTAATTTTATTTATAATTTATATTATTTAAAAAACTTATTAAATTAAAATAATTAAAAATAGCCCTTCACGTGAAGGTTAAATCCTTCACTTGAAGAGTATACCTTTTAAATAAATATTATATATTATACATTTATATATTTTATATCTTATTTTTTATTATATTTTTGTACATATATTTTTATATATTTCTTCTATTATTTTTTATTATTTTAAAATAATTATTCTTACTTATTGTTGTTTTATTGTTATTCATTGGTGATATTATTGTTTTATTTTAATTTATTTTAAAACTCTTCTTCACATATGCATAGATCAAGTAAGTATAACTATAGCTAACCAACATATTTACATAATAGTATAATATTTATAAATAGATTAATGTAAATAAATTATAAAATTTTAATTAATTATATATTTTTAACTTATGTAAATATAATTTTATATTTAATAAAGTCTTATAAATATAATTTAAATATACATATTTTCAAGGACATTAACCCTGACATCCTTTACATGAAACCTTTCATGTGAAAGCTTTAAGTGAAGGGACATCCCTTTTGAAGAGATGCAAAGGACATCTTTTCACATGAAAATATAATTAAGGGATTAAATTTTTATTTTTTATTAAATATTTTATATATTTTATATCTTTATATTGCATATCTTCCTTTTTTTTATTTTCTGTCTTTAATTCTAATATTTTATATCTTTTTTGTTGTCTTCTTCATCATTCTCTCTTATTTTTAGAAGTAAATAATAGTTCTTACTTGTTACTATAATCTAAAACTCTATTCTTATAATATACATCAATTTAAATACTCTATTGTTAGAGCATACATCAGTCAGGCAAAAACAATGTGAACCAATAAGCTAGCATGCCTATACAACAAAGTGACATAAAGCAGAGATTGCTTATGTTTACGAGTAGTATCTATATGTACATATAAAATAAATTACTAATATTTATGTCTTTTTAGATGTCAGGAAAAACACCAATGCAAGGTTAATCTCTTTGTCTTTAGGTTTGTTAAGGATGCGAAGTTGAGAAAAAAAATTAATCAAAACTAATGAAACATAGTAATGTTTTTATTTAATTACATGTTTTTAAATAATTATAATATTTATTTATCATATATTTTAATTATTTCTAAATTTAATTAATATAAATTTAATTTATTTCTCAATCAAATTCACACTAGATGGTCAAGTTGTTGGTAAATACATTCTTGCTATCATACAATATAATTATAATGGTCTATATAATTGTCTTTCAGAAATTCTTGAAGTAGTTAGACAATTATGGTTTTGAGTCTGGATTATAATTTAATTTTATGTGTTATAAACATTTATGGTATAATCTGAATTTTTTGTAATTAGATAACGATTGAAAAATATCATGTTTGCAAAAATATTATTATTTGATGGCAAAACGAGGTGTTTTTGCATCGCATAAAGAATAAATTAAAGAATTTAATCAGACATGCACAAAGTCGAGATAAAAGGCCAGACTAGATTAGAGAGCATATATAGAATGAATTGTGTGTTAATTGGAATAGTTCACAATTTCACTAAAGAAGTGAAAGAAAAAAAAAAGAATAAAACATCTAGCTCTAGCTCTATCTCATTTCTTCATGCAGAAAGCACTACTCCAAGAAGCCATTATTAGGAGGAGCTTAAGAAACAATTAGGTAAAGTACCAACTCTATCCAAGCTTCACTATCATATCCATTATATAGATGACAAATGAATTGATAAAAAATAAAAAGCCATATTTGTAAGAGTAAATTTGTATTCAATTATTTATTTAATTTGTATTTGTCAATAATACATATTAATTCATGTTTTATGACTTTTGTTCAAAATGAATATATCAAGCTTAAAGTTACAAATCTAAATACTATAAATATTCCTTCTATGGGACCATTATTATCGTAACAATTATTTAAAGAAATAAATTTTTGGGTCCAAGCCTCCGAAGGAAGAAAGGTTCAAGGAATGATTTATGGTCTCAGAAATATGCCACAAGAAATAGAAGAAAATCAAATATCTAGCTATAGATACAAAGTACCAGATTATGAAAAGATATAAGTGAAATTAAAGCTATAATTCCTACTAACAAAATACATTTAGCTATTGGCATACCACATCTAGATGTTAGTAGTGTATTACGCCCTTATAATTTACAATTTCAAAACAAATAAAATAACTATTAAAGCCTTACCAAGATAGATTAATACATATAAGAATTATTACAAAACTCTTTGTAATAACAATAATAATAATGCATAAATTTTTATATTTATATTGATTTTTTTATAATTTTACTATTAATAATATGTAGATATTCATGCATTGATGTAACTTTGTAGTATGATACTTTTGTATATTATCTTATATGACTTTGTACAAACTCAAACTTGACAGGATTGATGTATTTATCTTTTTAATATTTAATCTATATATATATATATGCGTGTGTGTGTGTGTGTGTATCTTCCACCCTTTTTTTACATATTGAATCCACATCTTGCTTCAATCTTCTTCATCTTTCTCATACTCTCGCTTTGTCATCCAAGGAAACAAGGTAATTCATATCAAGATACAAAAGTATAAGTAAATAAGTAAAAGGTAAGGGTAGTTAATTTTATTAAATTATTTTGATTTCATGTTTAAAAAATTTTATGTATATATATATTTTTTATCTCTTGCTAATTAATTTATTTAGATATATCAATGAGGATTATCATCTAGTAGATGTCTCCTCGTTTAGTCCATGAGAAGTCTCAAACTTCACCTTCTGAGTCCCAAGCTCCAACTCTTAATAATATTCAAAAATAATTTATTCAACCTAATGTTGATGAGTTATTATTTAGTATTTAATATTATTTCAATTTATTATAACATTTAATTACTTATATATTTAACTAATAAATATTTAATTGATGTATATTTATGCAAAATAGTAATGAAGTTCGTGCATATATAATAACTATTTTTAATAATAAATATGAAGGGTTATGAAATAGCTAAAAAGAAATTCCTCGTTAATATAGGGAATTATAGTTTGTTCAATTTAAGGTGAATTTTGCTAAGCATTTTTTATATAATTATAATACCATTATTTTATTTTTAAATAATTATAACTTGTATTTTTTTTTAGAAATATTATTATTGAAAACCTAAAGACACTTATAAGATTTGGAAGAATAAAGTAAATGATTATCTCAAAAATTTAATTGGTAATGCACGTAAGATAAGAAAAAATCCTAATTGGATTAAGAAATTCATATGAGATGAGTTGTGTGTAAAGTGGAATAGTTTAGAATATCAATCACTTCGTGAGTGGATGAGAAGGAATAAGGCCTTCAGTTCTGAGTTTGGTTCATCATTGAAGGTTCTATTTTAATGCTTATATATTAAAAGATTGGTAACTAATTTTATTTCTCTATATATCTACTAATTCTTTTAAGCATATATTTATCTATTAATATTTTATTTTGAAGGCACGAGAACTGAGAAGACCACCAATATATTCTTAGGTTTTCTTAAAAACCCATCAAAATATTGAAGTTTTGATTGATAGAAAATCTCAAACTATTTAGGTAGCTGTGATTTTTTATTTAATTTATATATGCAATGACAAATTTACTTGTACAATTTTGACCTTTTCTATTATTTGCTTTGTAGAATAAGTATACACGCTTTAAAAATTTGTATGAAAGTATAGAAGAGAATGTTTTAGAGGTAGATTTATCGCTAAAAGCTACCAAAGTTAAAGAAAAAAAAAAGGCTTAGTATATGGTATTGGGAGTATGTCTTATAATATATTAAAAAATTCTATGTTTGAATATATTGATACTCAATACCCAACATATCCTCACTATTTTTATATCTAAGAAATTGTAAGAAATGAATTTATAACCTTGTCGCAACAAACTCATAATACCTAGCTTAAATATCAAAGAACACAAATTAAACGGCCCTGACAAGAATTAGATGAATTTACAAATATTATTCAACATATTTCACAACAACGTCAGAAAGATGATACTAAACCAAGCTCTTTTTAGAGGCTGAATATCTCTCATTTAAATAATAAGGATGAAGATGATAATTTTAATTAGAATGAAGATGACAACAATTGTTGAATTTTTTAAATTTTATGTAATAAAATTTTGTAATTAAACTTGTATTATATATTTTTTTTCTATTTTGTTTAAATTTAATATTTTTATTTAATAAAATTATATATTATACATTTGGTTAATAAATTCAATTATATATTAACTTATAATATATTGCATAGCAAGAAAAAAAAAGAGGTTGATAGGTGTGAAAATAAGAAAAATTATCATTGTTTCAAGCAAGAATCTGAAATCTAAATATTCAGCCCTTTTTTTTTGTCTCTATAAAGTTCAAAGTTTATTGTCTCATTTTATGTTCTTTTCCTTTTCATAGCAAATTGGCTCAAAAAAAATTTTTTCTCCTTTCTCTTTATGTAAATTTCAACTACTTTCGTTTGTTTAAATATGTTTGTTTCCTTTTGTTTCATTTGTCATCCATTCTTTAGCTCTCAAGTTAGTATACGTTTGTTGCTATAATTTTTTATCTTCTCTCTTTTTTCTCAGATTCATTTTGACAGTTTGTTTTTGGTTTTGTTCTGATTTTTTTATTTGGATTTTTTTAATCTATTCTTAAGTTGATATACATTGCATATCTTTTTTTTTTGAGTAATAGTTAAGAGATTAGAATTTTTAGTTTAAAATTTGAAATTTTCAATATTTGTGTCTAGTTTTTATGTATTTATTTATTTATTTTATGTCATTTCTTTTGATTTAATTTGATTTGATTTTTGATTTGGTTAAAAAGTTGTTTTAGTTCATCAAAGAACTAAAAATTGATAAAATTTGAAGGAGAAGACCTACACAATTCTAAAAATTTTAAAGGAGAAAAACTAGACCCTAGAAAATACCAAAAAAGAAATGAAATGCAAGCCCAAAAAACCTAAAATTTTAAAAATAAAAAAATTAAATATGTCTTAAATTATTAATAATTCTAAAAAGCCCTATTATAAATGTTTAAAAATATATATAATAAATTATTAATTATTATAATAAATACATACAAAATAAAAATTTCTAACAAGATAAAATAAAAAATATTATTATTTATTAATACAATATACTTTTTTATAAATTAAATTTAAGCATATTTTTTAATTTATCAATTTTTTTAAAAATATTTTCTTAAATTGTTATGGAATTCAACATGTTGTCAAAAATAAATTCTAACAACTTGTCCCACCACTACGCTATCATAAATAAATTCTGATAATATTTTTTAAATTTATTGATATATATTTTTATTAAAATTATTTATAAATAAATAATTTTAAATTAATTAGTATATAATTAACTAACTTAATTAAAATAATTAGTATTAATTTTTATTAACATTATTTCTTAATTTTTTTAATTCAATTTTTATTAATATTATATTTATATTAAAATAATATTTTCAATAAAATTCATATTTATTCATTTGATGTGACAAAGAATTAAAAGATGTAGTGGAGTGTGTGTATGTATGTGTGAGAGAGAGAGAGAGAGAGACAGAGACAGAGACAGAGAAAGAGAAAGACAATTCCAATAGATAAAATTGTAAGAATGAATTTGCCATAGCTAAAATAATGACAAATTATGCAATATTTGTTTTGGTTGAAAAATGTAATACCATAAATTCTAACTCATCTCATAAAAGAGCAAGGGAAAATAATGAATATTTTTGCGTTGCTTCGTATCTAGCAATTCATTTCGGTGTCATGTGGCTTGTGTGAGCTTATACTATACCTCCTCATATTTAATTTTATTGTTACAACTCATTTGTATCATAAAAACTTGCTCACAACTCATGGAAACCGAAAGGAGACATGGGACATGCATATTCATTCTCGGACAAACTTGGCCTCATTTCTGGGCAAAGTTTGGAAAATCATAACTAAATTTAGAAAAATCGAAAACATGTAATCTTGGTCATTCTGAAAATCTGGAGATGTCAAATTCATGTTAAAAATATATACAAGTCATAACATCCTACACACAGGATGTTTGACATACGAATTAGTCTAGAGGTCGGACTGGGTCCTGATGTTATCACAGTTTACTGATATGAACTTCAAAAATGTCCAACTAATTCCACAAAAATTCAATATGTGCAAATGATACCAATATGGAAAGATGTGGATGTTAACTAGAGAGGAAAAATATCTCCAAATTATCATCAAGCCAAGCTCTCAGAAATTGATGGAACAGTACTTCTGGTCAGGCAAGATGACTGATACTGGGTAGAAACTTTAAAAATTCATATCTTCCTTTCTAGACCTCCAAATGAGGTGCTTCTAGTTGTTACAAGTCACTGTGAATGTCTAGTTTCTTTCTATAAAATTTTGTAGCCATTGGACCACATTTTCCTCTCGGATGACACAATTACACAACTGACCAAATGAACAGTGCTGGTGCAAATCCGAAATTCTGATACCAATTTTAAAAAATCATGGAAATTTTCATAGACCTCCAAATGACCTAGTCTTTAGATTCCCAAAAAGCTCTAGGCAAGATCTAATCACATGCCAAATTTTAAGGCAAGAAGAGGTCATTTGGTTAGACTTTGACATAAGGGAGTAAAGTGTCAATTTCTTTGTTAAAAGAGAGCTCCAAGGGTTCAAATTTGCTTCTCCTACTCCTAAAGCTCTATGAGCACGTGGGAAAGTATCAACATAAGCCATCAAACATGGCTCAAATGTCTAACAACCCAGATTTGTAAAACTCACTCTCCCACACCAAAACATACACCATGTACATAATGCCAAGATCTTGCTATTCATACCAAAAACTTGCTACATCATGCACTATAATTCTAATTTTTATACATATACAATAAGTACATCCATTTATAAGTATTCATAAGTGCATACACCATGTACATCATTAAATTATATCTCTTGACAACAAAGTGGTGATAAAATGACGATTTCACAAATCCTTTGCCAATTTCCCTAGCTTCAAGCTTGGTGGCTTCCATGTCTTTATTCACTTGATCCACCTAGCATGTTAGAATAGGGAAGAGAGAGGAGTGAGATTCAAAGAATCTCAATAGCTCGTCTCTCATTCAATCATATATAATATGTGCAAAGCAAATTTTTCAAATGCATGCATGAAAAAGTGGAAGTCATGGACATCTTAAAAGTAATCTTGGCATGTGAATCAAGCATACAAGACATTCAAGGGTTCACCAAGTGTTTGCATTGGCCTCACACTTCTCCTCATGGATTTTGGACTTGCCTCACCCATTCTTGGGCACTTTGGACTCAACCATATTCTTGGGAGTCCACATTGCTTTTGGGAGACCCTTTACTTTGTCTCAACTAAGCTCGAGGGTTCTTAGCTCATCCTCACCCAAGGGAAGAGTTCTTGGCCTTTCCACACTTAAGTAAACTCATACAAATATCATGGATTCATTTAACACATAACATAGCATCAAGGATCATGACACGTAAAGGCATGCTAGCATACTTTTCATAGCTTGAAAATATACATACACACATTCTAAAACAGGCTAAACACACATTCATGCATGAGAGAATGGGAAAAGAGCTACCTTATAGGCTAACACAAACCTTCCCTTTCAATTTGTCTTCTCCCTTTTTGATTTCACAATCACAACTAGATGGGAGTGCTTCTATTGAGCCTAGACACACAAGGAGCATGGAATTACTCTCTCATAACTCAACACTTATTCACAAAGCTAAGGATTTCTTTATAGCAAACCCTAACAAGCATATAAGAAATTAAGGATTTTTTCTCTCTCTAAAAGTTCACCAACTATTCTTTCTCTCTCAAGCTCTCAAGAAAGGAAAGTAAAGAAGAAGAAGTGAAGATACATGAGTTTCTTGCTCATTCTTGACTAGAACAAAGCTTTCTTACTCAACAACCTATGGAAAGGAAACCTAGAAGGATAAGAATAAAATTAAGAAAAAGAAGCATGAAGAGCTTTAAAGGTTCTTACCTTTCTTCCTTAGCTTCCCTTCTTTCTCTCTTAGTTTCTCTTAGTTTCCTTCTCTCTCTTAAGCCTTTTTTCTGTGTTTGGATGAAGCTTAGGTTAGTTAAAAGAGAAAGGATGAGTTTGGACGCTTTAAGAAATCAAATTCTCTTTTTTTCATGCTTTTTCGAACTAACCCTCATTATAGTGAAGCATAACCCTCGCTATGGCGAACACGTATCAGTCCCAGACCCCTGCTTTTGCTACGGCGTGTGCTACGGCGACCAGCTCCCTAGTTTTTGTATGGGATGCCCGCACTGGCTATAGCTAAAAGCATTTTCGCTATAGCAAATAAACACTATCGCTATAGTTAGACCATTTCTCGCTATAGTGAACAGGTACATTCTCTATAGCTAGGCCATTTCTCGCTATAGCTAGCAAACTTAGAAAATTTTAGGACTTCAAAATTTTTTCAGCTCTTTTTTTTTCTGGTTGTTACATTCCACCCTCCTTAAAAGAAATTTCGTCCTCAAAATTTAAATAACATACCTCATGGGAAGAGTTCTGGATATTTCTTCCTCATATCATTTTCTAATTCTCAGGTGGCTTCCTCGGGAGACAATCCCTTCCAAACCACTTTCACCAGCAGTATCGTCTTATTCCGTAACTACTTGAGTCTAATATCCACGATCCAATATGGTGATACTATATAGGCTAAATCATCCTGTAATTGCACATTCTCATATTCCATGACATGTGAAGGGTTGGGCTGGTATTTTTTCAATTGGAAAACATGGAAGACGTTATGGACTTGGCTTATGTTCGGAGAAAAGGCTAGTCTATATGCCACAGGTCCTACTTTATCAAGAATTTAGAAAGGACCTATGTACTTTGGACTGAGCTTTTTACTCTTAATAGACCAACTTATCCTTGTGACTGGAGACACCCTAATGAAGACATGGTCTCCAATGTCAAACTCTAACGACCCCCTATGTTTATTTGCATAATTTTTTTGTCTACTTTGGGTTGTCAAAAGTTTCTTTCTAATAGTTTCTATCTGTCTAGAGATCTGGTCTACTAATTCTGGGCCTATGAGGCTTTGCTCTCCTAGCTCAACCTAACACATTGGGGACCTATACTTCCTCCCATACAATGCCTCATACGGTGCCATCTGTATACTGGCATGATAACTGTTATTGTAGGCAAACTCCACTAGAGACAAGTATGTATCCTAATTCCCTTTCATTTCTAGCACACATACCCTCAACATGTCCTCTAGGGTTTGAATGGTTCTCTCCGTCTGTCCATCCGTCTGAGGGTGGTAGGCTGTGCTGAATCTAAGTCAAGTATCTAGAGCATCCTATAATGATCTCCAGAAATTTGATGTGAATCTGGGATTTCTATCTGATACTATGCTCCTAGGCACACCATGCAGTCTAACTATCTCCCTGATGTACAACTGGGCTAACTTATCTAGGGTATAAGTGGCTTTCATAGGTAGAAAATATGCTGACTTTGTTAACCTATCCATTATCACCCATATTGCATCATACCCCGATGATGTCTTGGGTAAACCCATAACAAAATCCATCGCTATGCTATCTCATTTCTACTTCGGGATATCTAGGGGCTGAAGTAACCCAGCTGGTTTCTGATGTTCTATTTTTACTCTCTGGCATACTAGGCATCGGGAGACATACTCTGCTATGTCTATTTTCATCCCGGGCCACCAAAACATTTTCTTCAAATCCTGGTACATTTTATTACTGCCCAGATGGATGGTGTACTTACTTTTATGTGCCTCATCTAAAATTTTCTCTCTAATCTTTGTGTTCCTAGGCACATATAGCCTATCCTTATATCTTATTATGTCATCCTCAGACAGATTGAACTCCTGGACACTACTCTAGGCTATCTGGGCTCTAATCTTATGTACATGGTCATCTGCTTGCTGGGCTTCTCTTATCTGATCCCTTAGGTCATTTTCTATTCGGATCTCACTCATTAACAATTTTTTCAAAGACACTTCGCATGAGAGACTCATGTCTCTAAATCTCTCAATCAATTCTTGCTCTCGAATCATCATACAGGCCATGTGTATAGATTTTCTACTTAGGGCATCAGCTACCGCATTAGCCTTACCGGGATGGTATTTCAATGTGAACTCATAATCTTTCAGAAATTCTAACCATCTTTGTTGCCTCATATTTAGCTCATTCTGTTCAAATAAATATTTAAGACTCTTGTGGTCGCTGTAAATTTCTATTGCTGCCCCATATAAGTAGTGTCTCCATATTTTCAGAGCAAATACCATTGCGGCTAACTCTAAGTCATTTGTGGGGTAGTTTTCCTCATGAGATTTCAACTGTCTAGAAGCATAAGCTACCACTTGGCCTTTCTGCATAAGCACACATCCTAACCCTTTCTTAGAGGCATCACTGTACACTACAAAAAAAATTTTAGGGTCAGGGCGTACTATAACTGGGGTCGTGGTTAACTTGTGCTTCAACTCTTGAAAACTACTCTCGGATTTCTCATTCCACACAAACGGCAAATTCTTTTTAGTAAGCCAGGTCAGTGGCATCGCTATTTGAGAAAAGCCCTGAATGAACCTCCTATAATACCTTGCTAAACCTAGAAAACTCCTAATCTCTGTCACTGTTCTAAGTCTCTCCCACTATAATACTGCCTCTACCTTATGGGGATCTACTGCGACCCCTGCCTAGGAGAACACATGACCAAGAAACTGAACCTCAGTAAGCCAGAAGTCACATTTACTAAATTTAGCATACAATTTTTTCTCTCTCAAGGTCTCTAGGGCTAATCTTAGGTGTTGCTCATGTTCCTCTCCACTTTTCGAGTAGATGAGGATGTCATCTATGAAGACTACTACGAACCTATCTAAATATGGCCTGAAAACTCTATTTATGTAATCCATAAAAACTGCAGGTGCATTTGTCAACCTAAAAGGCATAACTAAAAATTCATAGTGCCCGTATCTGGTTCTAAAGGCTATCTTAGGAATATCTTCAGCCTTTATCCTGAGCTGATGATATTCCGACCTGAGGTCTATCTTAGAAAACACTGACGCTCCTACTAACTGATCTAAGAGGTCATCTATGCGAGGGAGAGGGTACTTATTCTTAATGGTGATTTTATTGAGTTTCAGGTAATCTATACATAGCCTAAGGCTCCCGTCCTTCTTCTTTACAAATAGGACTGGAGCTCCCCACGGTGAGACACTGGGTCTAATAAAACCCTTTTCTAAAAGCTCCTCTATCTGTTTCTTAAGCTCTGTTAACTCGGTGGGAGCCATCCTATACGAGGCCTTAAACACCGAACCTGCCCCAGGTACAATAGCTATAGGAAACTCAACCTCTCTCTCTAGGGACAGTCCACTAATCTCCTCGAGAAATACCTCTGGGAACTCCCTCACTACAGGAATCTCATCTATACCCTCTTCTACCTTAACCTGGACTGAAAAGAAAACTAAATACCCCTGACAACCATGCCCTAGAAATCTCTCAGCCTGGAAGGCGATTATAATAGATAACTTAGTCATAGTACTAGGCACAGTCCCACGCTCAGGTAAAGTAATACACTTGTGACTACAATCTAATGTGGCATTATTTACAGATATCCAGTTCATACTAATAATCACATCAATATCAATGAGGGGTATACAAATCAAATCAAAGGTGGTCAGGCAATGATTAAATTGGATCATACAATTCAAGCAAGCATGGGAAGTGATGGCCTAGTTTCCTATGGGGATAGATACATGTAACTCATATGGCAATGTATGCATACTCAGACCGAACCTCCTAACACAATCATATGATATGAAAGAGTGGCTAGCACCCGAATCAAATAATGCAGTGACAGAAAAATTATTTATTTTAATAGTACCTTGAATCAGACTTGAGGACCGGCTAGCCTCTTGCTATGATAGGGCAAAGACTCTACCTTGGGTTTGTGGTCTAGGAGGAGGAGCCATCTCCCTCGGCTGTGTGATCTGTAGAGGGGCCTGTGGAGGAGTATAGGTACAATCTCTGACTATATACCCCGGCCTGCCACATCTGAAACACATATTCAGCATAGCACGGTCTGGTACCGTGATTTCTGCCACACTGGGGACACATGATCGGTGGAGCACTGCCTTTACTGGATTGAGTCCTCCTTCTTTTGCCCCTCTGGTTCCACTGACTCTTTCCGCCTCTACAACTCGTCATTGCAGGCTGTGAACCCTTTCTAGATCTCTTGGGCTCAGGGAGGGAAAGAGGTGGTCTAGCACTAGAAGTAGGCTGCATCATCCTGAGATTTGTTTCTGTTACTCTGCATACTTCTACAAGGGTGTTGAAGTGACTGATTCTCTGTGGCACTACCCTATCTCTGATCTCAGGGAGCAAGCCTTTCTCTAACTTGTTTGCTCTCCACCTCTCATCATCATGTCTCTGTAGGTATGAGGAATATCTGGAGAGCTCAACAAACTTTGCTATGTACTAGTCCACGGACATCCCCGGAATTTGTCTGAACAGGATAAATTCTGACTCCTTCTCATCTCTGATGGAATCGGGGAAATACTTCTCGTGAAATACCTTGAGGAATTCCTCTCAGGTGATCGGGGCATTCCTCGCTCTCAGAATAGGCTCAGTGCCCTTCCACCAGTAAATTACTTCTTTCTGTAACTGGAATGTAGTCATCTTAGCTTTTTGCTCAGATGTGCACTCCATCACCTCGAAGATCTGCTCTAGTTCCATAATCCAGGCCTCAACTTTATCTACGTTCATTTCACCATCAAAGGCAGGAGGCCCGAATTTCCTGAACTGTGTGATCACTTTTCTGGTCGAGGGCTGCTGCTGAGCAAGAGGCGTCTGAGCTAGTGGAATTGGGGCAACAGCTTGCATGTGTGGCTGTGCATCTGTAGAAGTTGCCCCTGAGTGCTCAGGATGATCTAAGTGTGGAGATGGCTGAGGAGGAGTAGGTGTAGGGCCCTGGCTATCTCTCTCAACAAGTCATTCTTGAAGCTGTATAATAACGGCCTGCTGCTGATCCAGGTGAGCCATGATAAATGTAAGGCTCCAGCAACTGGATCACTAGGCCCGGCTTCATCAGCACTAGCCGTTCTGGGAGGCTTATCTCTCCCTCTACCTCTACCCTGGCGTGTGTCTACTATCTTTCTGAAACATATAAACATGCTTTAGTACATAATAAGGACACACGCCACTGCCATGCACTCAATCATCCATAAATAAGCTCATATACATCTTGGCAACTCACAAACACAAGCTACAACCCACAATGGGAGCTAGAACCTTTGCTCTGATACCAATAAATGTAATACCATAAATTCTAGCTCATCTCATAAAAGAGCAAGGGAAGATAATGAATATTTTTGTGTTGCTTTGTATCTAGCAATTCATTTCGGTATCATGTGGCCCGTGTGAGCTCATACTATGCCTCCTTATATTTAATTTCATTGTTACAACTCATTTGTATCATAAAAACTTGCTCACAACTCATGGAAGCCGAAAGGAGACATGGGACATGCATATTCATTCTTGGCCAGACTTGGCCCCATTTCTGGGTAAAGTTTAGAAAATCATAACTAAATCTAAAAAATAGAAAACATGTAATCTTAGTCATTATGGAAATATTGAGATGTCTACTTCATACTAAAAATATTTACAAGTTATAACATCCCACACATAGGACGTTTGACATGCGAATTGGTCTGGAGGTCGGACTGGGTCTTGATGCTGTCACAATTTACTGATATGAACTTCAAAAATGTCCAACTAATTCCACAAAAATCAAATACATACAAATGATACCAATATGAAAATATGTGGATGTTAACTAGAGAGAAAAAATATCTCCAGATCAGTTCATCAAGCCAAGCTCTCAGAAATCGATGGAACAGTACTTTTGGTCAGGCAAGATGACTGATACTGGGCAGAAACTTCAAAAATTCATATCTTCCTCTCTAGACCTCCAAATGAAGTGCTTCTAGTTGTTAAAAGTCACTGTGAATGTCTAGTTTATTCTTATAAAATTTTGTAGCCATTGGACAACATTTTCCCCTTGGATAACACAATTACACAACTGACCAAATGAACAGTGCTGGTGCAAATCCGAAATTCTGATACCAACTTTGAAAAATCATAGAAATTTCCATAGACCTCCAAATGACCTGGTCTTTGGATTCCCAAAAATCTCTAGGCAAGATCTAATCACATGCTAAATTTCAAGGTAAGAAGAGATCATTTGGTTAGACTTTGACATAAGGAGGCAAAGTGTCAATTTCTTTGTTAAAAGAGGGCTCCAATGGTTCAAATTTGCTTCTCCTACTCCTAAAGCTCTATGAGCACGTGGGAAAGCATCAACATAGGCTATCAAACATGGCTCAAATTTTTAACAACCTAGATTTGCAAAGCTCACTCTCCCACACCAAAACATACACCATGTACATAATGTCAAGATCTTGCTATTCATACTAAAAACTTGCTACATCATGCATTATAGTTCTAATTCTCATACATATACAATAAGTACATCCATTTATAAGTATTCATAAGTGAATACACCATAAACATCATTAGATTACATCTCTTGACAACAAAGTGGTGCAAAATGATGATTTCACAAATCCTTTGCCAATTTCCTTAGCTTCAAGCTTGGTGGCTCCCATATCTTTATTCACTTGGTCCACCTAACATGTTAGGATAGTGGAGAGAAAGGAGTGAGATTTCAATAGGTTGTCTCTCATTCAATCATACATAATATGTGCAAAGTAAGCTTTTCAAATGCATGCATGGAAAAGTGGAAGTCATGGACATTTTAAAAGCAACCTTGGCATGTGAATCAAGCATACAAGACATTCAAGGGTTCACCAAGTGTTTGCATTAGCCTCACACTTCTCCTCATGAATTTTAGACTTGCCTCACCCACTCTTAAGCACTTTGGACTCAACCATACTCTTGGGAGTCCACATTGCTTTTGGGAGACCCTTTACTTTGTCTCAATTAAGCTCGAAGGTTCTTGGCTCATCCTCACCCAAGGGAAGAGTTCTTGGCCTTTCCATACTCAAGCAAACTCATACAAACATCATGGATTCATTTAACACATAACATAACATCAAGGATCATGACACGTAAAGGCATGCTAGCATACTTTTCATAACTTGAAAATACACATACACACATTCTAAAACAGGCTAAACACACATTCATCATGAGAGAAGGGGGAAAGAGCTACCTTATATGCTAACACAAGCCTTCCCTTTCAATTTGTCTTCTCCCTTTTTGATTTCACAATTACAACTAGATGGGAGTGCTTCTCTTGAGCCTAGACACACAAGGAGCATGGAATTACTCTCTCATAACTCAACACTTATTCACAAAGTTAGGGGTTTCTTTATAGCAAACCCTAACAAGCATATAAGAAACTAGGAGTTTTTTTCTTTCTCTAGAAGTTCACCAACTATCCTTCCTCTCTCAAGCTCTCAAGAAAGGAAAGCAAAGAAGAAGAAGTGAAGATACATGAGTTTCTTGCTCATTCTTGACTAGAACAGAGCTTTCTTACTGAACAACCTATGGAAAAGAAACTTAGAAGGAGAAGAATAAAATCAAGAAGAAAAAGAAGCATGAAGAGTTTTAAAGGTTCTTACATTTCTTCCTTAGCTTCCCTTCTTTCTCTCTTAGTTTCTCCTAATTTCCCTCTCTCTCTTAAGCCTTTTTTCTGTGTTTGGATGAAGCTTAGGTTGGTTAAAGGAGAAAGGATGAGTTTGGACGCTTTAAGCAATTAAATTCTCTTTTTTCATGCTTTTCCAGACTAACCATCGCTACAACGAGCACGAATCAATCCCAGACCCCTGCTTTCGCTACGGCGCGTGCTACGGCGAGCAGCTCCCTGGTTTTTGTATGGGATGCCCACACTCACTATAACTAAAAGTATTTTTGCTATAGCGAAAAGGCACTCTCGCTATAGCTAGACCATTTTTCGCTATAGCAAACAGGTACATTCGCTATAGCTAGGCCATTTCTCGCTATAGTTAGCAAATTTAGAAAATTCCAGGACTTCAAAAATTTTTCAGCTCTTTTTTTTTCTGGTTGTTACAGAAAATCATGATTTCAACTATTTGCTACTAATATTAACTATTAGAAATTGAAGACATTTTTGTAGTGTATCATAGTGGTTCCAACTGCCACAAATGGCCTTACCTGCGATTATAAAAGCCATCATGGAACCATCCATCACAAACAATTTAACAATGGTGTTTAGCAATTGTTAGAATAGCCATAGCTAAATCAAACTTAGTGACAACTATATAAACGCAATTAAACCATTAACTTAATCACTGTTAAACCATGTATTTAATTGCAGATCAAGAATTTCCACTGCACTATAGATCTAATGGTAGATTATGAATCGCCATTAAATCATAGATTTAATAACAGTCTAAAACCAATTTGATGAGAGAATTTAGTGGCAATTTTTAACTACAATTAAATCATTTTTTAATTTATATTTTTCCTCCTTTTATTGACATATATATACCTGTAAGCAAAACCAATTTAGCACTAAAAAATCAAATAGATTATTAGAAACAATTTAAAGTCAATTACAAATATGATAAATTTGTCTAAACTACTTATTCTTGTTATAAGAATTTAGGGAATACGTTGTTGCGCCAAAGGAAAGTGTTCACTATCTTGATCACTTAATGCAAAAATTCAAAATAAAATATTATTAATAGTAAATTAAAGACCAAAATAAAAGAATATTGTTCATTTATATGATTCAACTATAATGAAGACTTTGTAACATTATTGCTTGAGCTTCTTAGATAAAAAGCTCATATGGCACTTGACTTAGGAAGTTTTAGAGGAGGAAAGCCATAACTACTTCCATATGTAATTGTTTTTTAGCCATAATTACCTCCAACTATTGCTTTCTTCCATTAGTGATTTAAGTAGTTGAACATCATTTTGCAAAGAAGGCCTAAAAGGGTGGAATCCCACTATGGAAATGAGTAGGATATCCAAACATTTGGGACAAGCAAGCACCTAATTCTAATCCTTGGACTTGACTAGGGTTTTTCTAACTTTGTAAAGCCAAAGCTAATGAATCTAAACTTGAAATTTCTTGGAAAGAAGAGATCTTAGCATAATGCATAAAAATATTTTCCTTCAAGTTTAGGAAAAATAAAAAGCAACACATTATTTTAACAATAAATCATTTCACCAAAATTATAAGTTAGCTTTATTCCTATAGAATTCAAAAACTTATACTAATAGCTCTAGCTTTGTCATTGATAAAAGATCTATCAATCCTCTTATGTGTGGCAGTCCACAATCTCTTGACTAATTAGGCCCCTATGCTCAACCTCATATAGATTATAAGACCAGTGTAACATATCTCAAATTAAATAAAAGTTCAATTGTATTGTTTACCAAAGTAAACTTACCATCTCAACCTTTTTTTTGTGCAAGACTTTTAAATCCACTACTATGTGGAATCATTTACTTCCTTCTATTCTCTTTATTTTTCTCAGCAGTCTCTCGGTAATTGATGGAAACATATTAATAAGACCAATCAAGAATTTGAATATATTGTAAAAATTGTTATTACCTTAGTCTATAGGTCAAGATGATAGTCTATAAATATATATATATATATATCCTTATTGGTCCCTTGGAATGCCTGGTGGGATGTCAACAATTATCTAGTCTCTAATGTGAATGCCAGTTCTTCCACTTGATTTCAATTGATTGAAGAATGTAGCTCTTGTGCACATAATTGTTCATGGAAAACTTGGTCTGCAAAATAAAGTACAAGGTTAATAAAGATACATAAACAAGTTATAAAAAATTGAAAAATCAATGTGATATTACATGTATAAAGTTCTTATACACATCGTTCTTGTAATAAGCTAGAACTACCCTTCATTCACTATCACTAAAGGAAAACGCTACGAAGTTTCTCCTAACATTACCTAGGGAAACACCCGACAAGCTAAACAACCTAGACAACTTGAATAGCCTAAACATCAAGAAAGGCCAACATTAGCAATGATCAACATGGATGAGCCTTCTAAATAATTAACGAACACACCTAAAAGTCATGTCTTAGATGCAAAGATTCTTGTGTGAAGGCTTGAACTACGTTAAAAAAGAATAATCAATCACTTGCAAGCAAATCACACCCTAAACCAATGCAAGCAAATCACATCCCAATCAGAATCAGCAAATCAATTTACCATGAATGTGTCAAATAGTCAACAAATAGAGTGAACCATTACATTACCATGATTAGTAAGAAAACTATAACAATTTTTCTTTTGGGAGGAGTGGGAAAGGTCCTTCAAAACTTTAACACAAATACATAATGACAAGGTCCATAATCTAGTGTAATAGTTAATAAGTTTCATGAAGGTTAACATATAATTGCTTAAAGACTAGCATAAGCCATAGTGTTATAGATTCGTCTTTCTTCCATTAGTCATTTCCTATAAAATTAGAAAGTGTTACAAGATTTCAATTTATGATCAATAAACTAGATTAGTTATAAAGAAAGCATTTGAAATTAGAACAAAGTTTCATTGAATGTTAATTACCGTGAAATTTTACATGTCGACACATGCAACCATACACTATGTAAAACATTTATTCTACTAAACACCTAAGGCCAACATTTAGTTATACAATTTATGGAGAAATGTAGATTTGTGAATATGAAGAAAATAATATCTTTCCAAATGATATATTTCCCCCTTACAATTTCTAGTTTTTTTAGTTCCTACTTGTTGAGGTTATTGATATATAAGATTGCAATTTTGAAAGCAAAAAATTGCACAAGTGTCTTACTAATACAAATATATGCCATATGGCTAATTTCCCATCATAAATTCATCTAAAATGAGTATAAAAGTTTGAAGATTCAAGAAAAGAGCAAAGAAGTAAAATGAAAGCTCAAGACAAAGAGAAAGAACTTAAGTCCATTGAACTTCCAAAAAAGCAAGAAATTCATGTAATAGAAAATAAAATTCTATGCACACAGCAAATCAAACAATGGATACCACAAAAGCTTCACCTTCAATAGCCTTAGAAAAGTGGGAAGTGATGACTTCAATGGCCTTTAGAGAAAGCATAGCCATAGGCGGAGCTACATTGTAACATCCGGTCCCTCCGTAAACATGAGAAACGCGATGTTCGGTTTCTTCGTAAACATAAAAAATGGGCCAGATATAAAAGAAAGTCTCTGAAATAGAAGGATTTGAGGCCAAATAAAATTAGGATAAAATTTTAAATAATGAAAAATGAGGATTTGAGCCTTGAGTTGCCTAAAAACCAAAGGCGGAGTGATTCGAAAAATTTGTCGAAAGACCAGTGGCATTTTTGTAAATATGGGCACTTTTGGAAAAACACATAGGAAGGATTTTTAAATGAAATTTTTGAGTTCTTCAGGATTTTCAGAGGCCCTGAATACCATGAGAACCCCTGGAACGGTTGAAACCCCTCCGGTGAGCGATTTCGACAATCGATTGACCAAAACTTTGACCGAATGGTTCAGAATAATTTTAAATCCAAATTGAGTGATTCCAAAAGTATTTTATAAATTAGAGAACCTAAATTTTATGATGGAAAAAACAGTTCTCAAAAAGGGGCTAAAACAAGCCCAAACGAAGGAATGGAAATGGAAAGACATAATTGATATTTCAGGAATTGTTATAAAAATCATCCTCCATCTTTTTAAATAACTAGGCAGCTTCTCCAACCTTTCAAGAACATCTTCTGAGCTCAAAATCAGACCAAAAATGGCATGAAAATTGGGAGAAGAGAGAGAAAGAAAACTAAGGCAAGAAGGTATGAAAATACATGAAATTTTGCAACAAGTTAATTATAAAATTTTCTCCTTTCTTTATTCTCTTTCTCTTGATGGTTTTAGATTCTTAAGAGGAGGAGTTTGGTGGCTGACCTCATGAGAAAAAGTGGAGGTTTTGAACAACCAAATAGAGTAAGAGAATCACCATTTAACAAGCTTTCAAATGAGATATGATATGCAATAGAAAAACTTATTTTTCTATGAATTCCAATGGCTTCCATATTAGGTCTAGAGAGAGAAACTAGAGAAGGGAAGGAATTCAAGCCAAAACAAGGTAGAAACAAGAATATTCAAGGATGAGAAACAAGAATATGCAAAGAGAACAAAGAAAGAACCATGAATTTATAAGATAAAAAGCTAGGGGTTTGTGAACATAACCAAAAATTTGATTTTATCTAAGAGTTTCCAAACCTATGTGAATGTTTGTATGACTTCTTAAGACCTCTAGAGGGCTTCCCACCTGCATCTCCCATCCAAGAAATCAAAGAAACCCCATGAACTCCTTAAGAAAGCCTTGCCTCGGCCTAGGGCAGAAGTAATACTTAGGGAGTGTTTTATTTGCTTCCAAGCTTAGTTTTGTGTCATATATGATGGGAGAGTATGAGAAGAAGCCTTAGAAAAATTTTAGAAGCCATAGATAGTGAGATATTGGTGTAGGCTCCATAATGTAGCATAATGAAGCAACTCCTAGTTAGGCTCCTTAAAATAATTGTGTGATGATTCCAAGGGATCTAAATGGAGTCAAAAATCATAAATTAAAAGAGAGAAGGGAGCCAAGATCATAAATTTTTATAGTTTCTTCATTAAGTGCCTTATGAAAGCATAATGGAGCCATAGACCAAAGTAACATCATGTAAAGTATAAATAACGCTAAAGCTTGTTCCTATGAGTAATTCATGTTTCTTTTGGTGTATCTAGGCCAAGAAAAATGATCTCCACCTTCTTGGGTGTGTGAAGTCAAGAGAAATAACTCAAGGCTTAAGGAAAAAGTGTATAAATGCAAGTAAGGTAGCTCTTTCTCTTTTCTCCCATGTATAAATGAATGTCTACATTGCTTTTGAATGTGTGTATGTGTATTTTAAGCTATGAATTGTATTTGAGTATGATGCCTATGTTCCATGGAACCATAGTATTGCATTATGTATTCAAATGATGCTTAGAATGTTTGCATTAGTTTGCTTGAATGTGGAGAGACCAAGAACCTTCTATCTTCGGTGAGGATGAGCCAAGAGCCCTTAGAAGTGGTTGAAACCAAGAGAAAATCTCCCAAGAGCAAGGCTTAGTTCAAGGCCTTTAAGAAAAAAGGTGAAGCAAGTCCAAGAACCTTGAAGGAAGTGGGTGAGACTAATCCATTCATTTGGCAAACCTAAGTATGTTATGTGTGCTTTGTGTAAATGCCAAGAATGTATCTTTAACCATTTCAAATGTTAGTATGTCGTGCATGTATTTTAAGGCTTGTATTACATTCTTTATGCATGATTGAATGGGAGATAAGCTATTGGGATTCTTTGAATCTTATTTCCTCCTCTCCAATATCTTAATATGCTAGGTGGAGCCAATGAACAAGGAAATGGAAGTCACCAAGGTAGAAGATAAAACTTTGGCCCTAAATTGCTTGATTTTGCTTATGTTGTAACCAAAAGAATAGCACATGATGTAATCTTTTGATAGAATTGATATACAATGAATGGAATATAGATAAATACCCTAATAGATGATGTATGTATGAAGTTTGATGATAAATGGAATGTATTGCAATTTTTGGGGTATTAAGTGGCTAATTTAAGTGCATGTTTCTTAGCATATAGCTTGGGGATGGAAAATAAAATTCTGTGTTCTAGACACCTTTAATACAAGTTTAGGGAGTCTTTTTAGGTTATTCCCACATGCCCAAGTGGTCACAAGAACCTTATGAGCCATTTTGCACACTTTTGCACCATTAAAATGCATCAAAATAATCCAAATGGCACCCTATGGCACATTCTAACTAAATGAAGGAATTTCTCCATGAAATTTGGCAGACATGTAGAGCTCATTAAGAGCTTTTTGGGAAGCTAAAGTTCAGAAAAAATGGAGCTCTACAAAATTAGTTATGAATTTTTAAAGTTGGGATTTTCAATTGGTTCTAGTATGTGCACTGTTTACACTGTCAGATTTGTGTTCTATGTCATCCGATGGGCAAACGGTGTCTAATGCTTATAAAATTTTATAGGCATAAACTAGAGGTAATAAAATTTATATAACCACTAAGATTACCTCATTTGGAGGTCTGAGAAAAGAGGTATGTAATTTTGAAATTTACTGTTAGTAGCAGTAGTGTCCCGTGAGTCCAATTACTATTTTATAGATTTTCAATGACTAAAAGTATCTGTTTCATTCTATAATTATTTTTTATATAAATTTAACATCTGTATCTTTCTAAAATGACCAGATTTGTGTGATTTCAATTTTTATAGAATTAGTTATGAATTTTGAAAATTCATACTAGGAATCTAAACCAGTGGCCCAAGCAGCAGAGACCTCAGTGGCTTTTCAGATGTCAAACATTTTCCCCTTAATGTTTCATGAGTTGAAATTATTTTTACCATGGGGTAGACATCCATAGATTTCTATAATGGTAAAGTTTGTTGGATTTCAATTTTTTTGGATTTAGTTATGAATTTCTAAAATTGTAGCAGAAAAATTGAAAATCTGACCGTGGCTAAGTCATGGATATCGGTGTGTTTCATCTACTTGTATGAGTTCCAAGCCACTTTCTTGGATGGTTTTAAATTGTATTAGTGTAATTAAATATGAAAATGAGTTTAATGAGTTCCCTTGGTCCATAGAATGCCAGATGAAAAATTTATCCACTACGCAACGCATGAAAATGCCATATTTTAATGTCTTTTTCTTGGAAACTCATATGCTTCATGTAATAGAATCTAGAAATGGCATGAAATGAGTTATAGTGTGATGGTATTACATTTATTGGTATTAGAGCAAAGTTTCAAGTCTCTTAAGTTGGATTTGGCTTGAGGATGTAGTAATAGGGCTTGTATAGCTATGTAGAGCCTTATATGAGACATTTTGGTGTGTGAAAATAGTTTGTAGCTGTGTTTATGATAAGTAGGTTGTAGAATGGTCTTGGAGCAGAGAGTAAATGTTGAGAATGATTGGCCTCTAGAATAGCTCGAGTAGAGGTAGGTGATTCGACGGTTGGAGCTCTATGAGATATAATAGCTCGTCGAGATCAATAGCAAGCCCTAAGTATGAATAATGAGAAATGATCTCATTGATATGAAGAGGCTTGCTAAAGAGAGTATGTGAGACCTAATTCTCCCTGGTATTCATACTCAAACCATTTCGAGATGTCTCGCGTAATACAGAGACGAGTAGTGATGCAGTGCAGTGTGAGATAAGACTGCGGCTGCACAGAACTAGTTTAGAGGGAAAATGAGAAAGAGAGTTATCCCCAAGCCATAACACCCAATGTCTAGATAAGTTTTAGAGCCCAAAAGGCTAAATTGTCCTTAGGTTTAGTCAAATTTTATACCATGCTTTTTCTCTTTCCCCTTGTTACCCCAATATTTTTTTTCTTTTTTTTTTCAGCTTCTTCTTCATTCATGTTCTATCCATCTCGCTTTATTTCTTTGTGTCATCATGCTCTATAAATATAGTTTTGAAAATACTATAGAACTTTTTTATATTATTGTTTGATAAAATAGTATCAATAATTTGTAGCTATAAATTTTTGCAAATTGAAGGTCATTAATTTTTATGTTTCATCAAATTAAGTTTTTCCTTCAAAATGCTCTGAGCTATTCATTAAATTATTATAATGTTTTTGAGTAATAATTATTTTTTTAGTGTATCCTTATTATGTATTATATAAGTATTGAGTAGATATATAGTTATGTCCTCAAAAGCATTTAGGTATTAAAGTTGTTGATATTAATATAAAAAAGTATTTTTTGCACATTACTCATCTAAATTTGAACTTGTTTTTATATTTAGGAGAACTTAAAATACTATTAGTGAGTTAAATCTCCTTTAACTTAATCCAAAATTTCAAAGAGAAACATTTCATTCAAATAATACACTATAAATGTACAATTTGTTCCTAAATTGAAGATAAATTTTTTTTGAAACAAAAATCATTTGCCCCCACTAGCTCGAGGTCTTGGCTCCACCAACAACGAAGCTTGTGAGGAGGATAGAAATTATGCAAAAAAAAAAAAAAGGGGCAACAATGAGACTCAATGGCAACATTGATAATAGTGAAACAAGAAATTAGTAGACTTCATTCAGAGAAGGGTGTCAAGGGAAGGGGCAGATAAGGTAGGGTACTTGCAATCATAAAGGTTACTAGGGAGAGAGGATAGGGGTTAATTTTAGTGACCTTAACGATGGATAGTAAAGAAATGTCGTTAAGACAATGTGTCTTAATGGTTGTTTCAAAAATTTTGCTACTAAGTCACATAAATTTAAGGGAAAATTACATCTAAAGGCCCATATCATATAAAATTTACAATAAAGGATATTAAAAATTGAAGTTACTATTAAAAACTATTATTATCATCATATTTTAAAGGATTTATTATTAATTTTTAAGGATCTACTATTGAGTATAAGAAAGTGTTGAATTTTCTTACACCCAATAGTAAATATCTTAAAATTAGTAATAAATTTCCTAAAACTTGATAGTAACGATGATCATTGAAAATAATTTTAATTTTTAAAATCTTTTATTATAAATTTTATATGATATAAATCCTTAGATACAATTTTCCCTAGACTTAATGGTGGTTCACTATTAACCATTGTTAGGCCATATAGAATTAACAAGGGTTTATAATGACCACCATTATGACCTAAGCTATTTCACCACTCCTGATATCACTACAACAAAAACACAAAACACCAACTAAATAGTCAACTAGAAAATATGTTAATTCAATTAAAAATAGATTATTTTCGACTGAAAAATTAGTTGCCCCATCTATCATTTTTTGGCTAGTCAATAATTAGGTAGTTATTGACTAATTTTTAGTGGGGAAATGGTATTGAACAATAACATCTAACTCAATGCAAGTTTTGGTAGCTTTTTATTAAAAAGAAAAGACAAAAAAAAAGAATGACTAAAAGTCATTTCAATCTATATAAATATTTTTTCATTTTATTTTTTTATAATTATAATTATACTTCAAAATTAGTTAATTTTTAAAATAATTTTTTATTAATAATTATTACTAATTATTTCTCCATAATGATAAATTAATAATTAATATTTATGGTAATTTAATTAATACTTTTTTAAATTTGTCATTCTTATTATTTTTGGTCTTCAACTTTTCTTCTCTTCTCTACAACTATTTGTAAAGAAAATAAAATTTATTAATTGTAATTATAATTAATAATTATATTTATATTTATACTTTAAATTGGGATATTTATAATAATTATTATACTTTAAAATTAGATAATTTTTAAAATAATTATTATTAATTATTTCTCCATAATTATAATAAATTAATAACTAATTTTAATTTTAATTTAATTAAGAATATTTTTAAGTTTTTCGTTCTTATCATTTTTGGTTTTTAGCTTTCTTCTTTTCTTTACACCTATCTGTAATGAAAAGAAAATTTATTAAGAAGCCACATGAACAAAGAAAATAGAGACAGCTGAATAATAGAAGAAGAAAAAGAGAGAAAGGAGCGCTTCTAAGAAAAAAAGAAGAGGGAAGAGAGCACTTTTGAACCAAAACCAAAATGATAAACAGAAGAGAGAAAAAAGTGCTTCTAAGAAGAAGAAGAAGGGAAAAAAAAAACAAAGACAAGAGAGCACTTCTAAACCAAAACCAAAATGATAAAGTGAAAAAGAACAAAAATTTATATACAGAAAGGAAAGAGCAAAATTTTGTGGGTTTGAAATTCACAAAAAATTAAATTTTCAATTTTAGTTTAAAATAAAAGTATTAAAAAAATTTTAAAATTTAAATTTCACTCCAATTGAAGTTTGGTCAATCTTGGCCAACCAAACTTCAACTGACCAACATTGGGAGCCCTATTCCCCTATTGAAATTCTCCTATTGGCCACTGAATTTCTCTGAAAAATACTACCATGCGTAGCTTTTTGTATGGATTGCAGTCTCCTTTTTGAAACTCACTGAGAAATGAAATTGGAAACAAGAAAAAAAGGTAGTCAGAAATCAATTGAAAACTTTAATCAATATTTACTAACATTGTTATAGTATATAAAATCCATAGAGTGCCATGGCCATGAAGTTTGAAGCTACGATGCCAACTTTCTCTTTTTTTCTCCCCCTTTGGAAATGACTTGAATTTAATGACAGTTATCTGTAACTTTCGTTAAGCCCCACAAACTTAAAGGTGGCTACTTACAAACCATCGTTAAGTCCTATAGATTTAAAAACAGTTACTTATAACTACCATTAAGCCCGCAAGACATAACAACAGTTACCAAGAAGGTTGTTAAGTCCACAACAGTTACTTATAACTACCATTAAGTCCGCAAGACATAACAACAGTTACCAAGAAGGTTGTTAAGTTCTGTGGACTTGACGGTTATTTGAAGTACCGTCATTAGGTCCTGTGAACTTAACGATGGTATTAATTAAGTAGCACTGTTGTTAAGTCCATGGATTTTACAGTGGTTAATGAACCGCCATTAAATCCCCGCTTTAGCGCTGGTTTTTCAAATCGTCGTTAGAAAACTCCTCCTATGACCCTCATTTAAATCCTAGCTGGGCTGGTTTTATAAATCGTCGTCAGATAACTACTCCTATGACCCACATTTTTTGTAATGTCATTAGAGAAATTGAACTCGGATTAAAATTTATTTAATATGGATTTAATCTAAATAGAGAAGTTATCATGTAAACTCCTGAGAATATCGTTATATATTCGCATAATTTTATATAATATATGGAAAACAAAACATTTTTATTTTTTTTAATCTTTTCCATTTTATTAATTTACTGAGTTCAGTAAATGTATATATCAATAAATTTCCAAGATGAAATTTTCTTAAAGATAATATTACGACTCGACTCAATAAAGATTCAATTTCCCATTAATATTTTAGAAAAGAGAATTGATTTTAATCGTATTCTATGTATAATTCAAAAAATGGATCTGTATGTATAAACTATTAACATTGAAAAAAAATGGATATACAAAATCCCAAATCAATTATTTTTTATTTTGTATAGAAACCAAACAAATTGCCAGTCAAAACCTAAACGTTTTCCTTCAGTCTTTCCTTTGAACTTATGTTACAAGCACGTAATAAGGATAAATGCAACTAGATATAACTAGAGATCCTCTTGGCATATGTAAGCATGCATTAGAAGATAGTTAGGTAATTGGTTGATCACAAAATTAAAAGAAAAAATTACAATTCAAGGCTTTAATTAAATTAAAAATATTTGTTTCCGAGTGTATCAAAAAAAATTAAATTAAAAATATTTATATTAAAATTTTTTATTTTTAAAATTTTTTTTTAAAAAAAATTTAAATTGCATAAAAATTATAATTTAAAACTTTAAATTAAAAATTTTTGCTTTAAAATTAAAAAAAAATAATTTAAGGTTTTTTAATATAAATATTTTTAAATTAAAACTTTTAACTATAATTTTTTTAAATTAAAAGCTCCCGAGGGAGAAAGTTCAACTTGAGCCCTAAAGACACTTTCAAGTGGAGCACCAAAATAAATGGACATCTAATCATCCTCTGCAATCATTGATTTTTCATCGCCCACGTCAAAAAGTAGAATCCTACTGACCTAGATAGCATAAATGTGCAGACACATCCAATCACCCAAGACACATTTTGGAACACCAAATTGAATAGACAAGTTAGTGTAATTCAGGTTCCAGGACGAATTTTAAGAGAAATTTTTAGGGCACATATTCAATTATATTTAATACCTTTCTACACTTTTTTTTTTAGATCATTTAGTTACTTATTATTAATCTATTCATCTATCTTAAATAGTATATGATTAACTTAAAAATCTGTCATACAACAGTAATCTCTAAAGCATCCGAATATAGGCTGCTAGCTTATCTTCTTTGTCCCCCTCAAAGCTGAAGTACTGAAAAATTGGGATTGTATGAGTTGGATATAACTTAAGGGGTAAAAGATGTGTGCATGAATGAAATTGAATTGTCATGCGTATGTTGTACACTTGGAATTGATGTGTATGGCCAGTACTCAAGTCGGCAAGAGTGGGGTGAAGTGATATGACCACAATCTGTGTGGATGTGTTGGAACCCAAGGTAACACTTCCTAAAGGAAGAAAACAAAACTAATCATAGCTTATTCTTTGTCCATTCTTTTCACCTTAATTCATGCGTCTATATCAGTGTATGGTCTTGGTTTATAAAGTTGGATATATACGTAACAGCAAATTAGCTCACTTAAATATATAGAAAAGAAAAAAAAAATTACTCACACGATCAAAACTTTTCACAAGGCTCACAACTGTTAATTATAAGTGGCTATAATATGACTTCCCTTAAACATTTTTCAAGTAACCTTATCTAAATTCAGATGCAGTTACATTTCAGTCGTGAAATTTGTATTAAAAAATGTTTAATTAACATTATTATTAAATATGTACTATAATATGGAGACTTATCATATAAGAAGAGTGGTTATGAAGAGGAAATTTTCTTATGTGCATGTGATGTACATACATGCATCAGTTCAGATTTGGTTTGTATGTAGACTATTGTACCATTGCATGTATATACACCACATGTATACAAGAATTACTTTACAAAGAGTATATTAATTCTAACCACTAAATTTTCAGTGAATGATTTTTAAAAAAATCCCAATATCGTGGTTTAAAAAAATAATTTGAGAAATCACTAAACTATATCACTTTTTTTGACAGAGAATTTTGGGATTTTATTTCGCCAACATCCATATATATAAAGAACCTTTACTATAACCTTTTTTGGTTTTTATTTAATCTCTAAATATCCATATATGGCTTCTTTTTTTCTTTTCGAAATATTCAAGAATCATAAGCCAAACATTTTACTACACAGCATGATTTTGCTAGTACTATAATTGTCATATCTTGCAGCTACATAACGCCATAAAAAGCATATAATAGTAGTAGTACTGAGTCCATGAAAAAATAAATAACAATAAAAAATGACGATGATATATATAATAAGATCAAAAGTAAAACATGATGGAGCCATCCATTAGCCATATCTTTCCCATTCTTTCCACATATAACCAATATATATTCAATTAATGGTAAATTGTGCTTTCCATTAGTCTAGCATATCTCTCTCTCTCAATTATTCATGCATGTAATTTGTTGCCTTCCATGCCTCCAAACACGCTAAAGCCCCTTTTATTATCTTCCACATTCACCCACCACTTAATGCTACTTTTCTTTATAAGTTTACTAGTTTAAATTTTAAAGGACATCACATAATATGCTATTGGTGCTGGGTACCATTACGTTTTTGTTCTAGCTCATCATGTTCTGAAAAAGCCAATTTTTTTGACCTAAAAGTGCTTCTATTATTGGACCAATATAAAACACACGAAGACAACACAATTCAAAAGTTGTGGTCAAAGATTCATTTCTCCGTCTCTAGCTAAGACATTAATCTATTGGGGACATTAATGCAAAATAGTATAGCTTTACAAATTTTCTTACGTTAATTGTAAGGAGAGTTTGACTTTTCAAGGGTTTTTTTTATTGTAAAAGAGATATACATATATATATATATATGTATATTACAATATAAATCATGAAGTGCATCTCACATAAAAGAGTTTAATCTAATATAAGTTCGAACTCTATAATTATTTTTGTTTTTGGGGTTAAATTTTGATTTTGGGTTGGCCAATTGAAAAGATACTAGCTATTGCTGCATAATAGAGTGCTGAATGGAGGTTGTAATGGAAAAGGCATGCAAATAATTGGAAGTAAAAGACAAGGACTAATAAAAACAAAAGAAAGGGGGAAAAAAAAAAAGAAACAAAACCTTATCATGGCAGTTCTTGCTTGCTTGCCATTAGAATTAAATTGCTGCGATTCTGTGTTGAACATCAAAAAATATATTTGACAAGACAATTTTGGGAATCTAAGGATACTCATAAATGGACAGTGATTTTCTGTATACAAATAGAGTATAGACAACTAAGCTTACTCTGTTGTGGTAAATTATGATTTACGGAACTTATTTAAAGGCACTAATTTATTTGCTGCATAAACGACGTGGACCATATTGTATTGTATATTGCAAGTTTATATATTCATACTCATACTCCATTATGAGACTCAAAAGAACCAAGCTAATATCTTTCTGTCAAGTAATTGTGATCAGGTCAGTTTGTATGTAAGATTAATTGTTTTCTTAGTTGTAATTAAATGCGCGCACTCACATATATATGCTTTGGGACTAAATGATTTTAAAGTATTCTCTGATCCTAATAATTAACAGTTAAAATTCAAATATGTGACATTGAGAGTCACTGACCAAGTATTACATACTCTTTCTTACTAATAATTAAGCTAACCCCTTAGATTTTTCTTTAATTTCGTTCAAATATAATGTCCTTTTTTTAATAGAAAACTTAATTTTCTTTAAGATTGCGGACTAGCCAGAAAAAAGTAGTATATATGGAGATGGAAGTGTGATTAGGCAGTTAATTCTAATGTGGTTACAGTACCTTTTAAAACTATAATATTGTGACTACAATATATAAATTTATATGGTAATTTATAAACTCGTTTACAAGTATATAGAGGCCACAGATTGAGAGAGATTTTTTCAAGTGTACGTATTTGGTTTTCAAGAGGATACTGTAGAGGGATATTAATATTTACAGCAAAAATAAGTAACAAAGCAAGTGTCTTTTTGTGTTTACTTATTTGTATATGTTTCTTAGATTACATTCCTGTCTTGAACGGTTGATTAGGTGGATGAAGCACTGATTAAAAGTTCAGAATTAAGCAGCATCAGCAAAAGGAGAAACATTATTTAGATGAAAATATTTTTTAAAAATATAACCTTTACTAGATTTTCTGAAATAAGAACATAATCTGACAGTAATGCTACCTCCTTGTCCAAACAATTTTAATAAATAGACAAAGTATCTCAACTTTATTACTTTAAAAATGCACTTAAAATTAATTTTATTATAAGTTAATTAATTATGGAAGCCTTTTTTGGCCAATTAATCAAGGAAGGCTTTAGGCAAATAATCCATTGATCATACTATATACACATGCAATTTTATCATTTCTTAAAGTTTGTCCAATAGATACAAATTACACGATTCTTCTATTATTTATGCACTTTAAAGAATAAAATAACAGCTAGTTATTCATGTTGAAAATAAAAAATAAAAAAAAATTCCAATTTATGAATTTTTATTCAATAGCCTATACCTTATATAAATGTAAAATTCTGTTTTTTCTTTTAAATCGATGCTTATTCATTTTATATTTTACTATCTGAAATATAATGCGTAGCCTGCAGAGAATGTTGCTCCTGCATTTGCAAACATATACAAATTCATGAAGTTGAGTAAAATAATTAATCAGTGACGTTATCAATATGTTCAATGACCTCCCAACAAGCGTTTAAAGTAGTATTATGATAACTTTTTTTCTTTTTAATAAATTATTTAAGATCAACGTCAACTTCCTAACTTTTTTTTAAGCTGTAATTTGGTTTATAAAGTAGTCACGAAACGATAATACGAAACAACCAATCCAGTTTGCTCCTGACACAAATTGCATAATGGGTTTTATTAATCACAGCCGCCAAAGCCACTAACTATATGTGATTAATATTGCCACATAATTGAAGATATAAAGGGCACATTCGACTTGTCACTTAAACTTAGTTAACAATAATTGTGGACTTGAATGGATAATGGTTTGTATTGAAATTAATTGATCAAGAGCAATTGAAATTCAATTGAAGGAACTTTGAAATTCGATCATGTTCTTGCTTGACATATTCATCTTTACAATTTCAAAAGAAATAAATACTCTGATGCACAAACGTGACTTTTATATAGCCTATACTTTTATTCTTAATTAAATTATTTTAACAGGTATGACCTATTAACAAATCAATAAATAATACTAATATGCCAATGCAGGTTGGCACAAGTGGCACGCAGGCCATTCTCGCAACCTCTGAGTTGCAAATTCAATCCCCCTCATGCTCACTCAAGTCTTGTTTGGTGACAACTAATCATGGAGAAATCCCTCACCCCTAGTGGGTAATTGCCTGCTAATGGTCTAGTGGCTAGCCCGTGTCCTTGGCCTTGGTCTGCTAAGTACCCTTTCAGGGGGGTCCAAGGACTCAATCGGGGCTTCCCAACTGTTGGAATTTCGGCCCTACTAAGAACTGGGAGCGCCTTCCCTCACTCCCATTTTTTGTGTCAAAAAAATAAATAGCACTAATATAATAGATTTCGAGTGGTCTTTTTTTTTTTAACACAAATAGAGGAGGGTTCATGAGTTTAGCATGAACCATGAGCACAAATATTGAGCAAGTTTTGACAACTAGATATAAGGAATATGGAGCCCAACAAAAGCTAAAGGACCTTCCTCTTTAGACAAGGGTAAGGTTAAGTCCAATTTCTTACTATAATAATTAACATGAAGCATGGCTAAAATGGACATAGCTAAGTAGCTTTCACAAATATGACTTATCATATGTAAAGAATTTTTATTTTTATTCAACTACTAATTGAGGTTAATTATGATTTAAGAATTTTACATTTAAACTACCTAAGGTTCTCGTACTCTAACTGTTGGCATACAACTTTTTGTTCATCAACGTTTCTCTTATCCAAGTGATCAATTGTCTCATCTAGCAAGGCTATGATGCCTATTTTTATTACTATATATATTGTGAAAAATTCACCCTGTGTCTCACTCATCCATTGAGTGGTACCTACAACCTTCAAATAGCTTGCATGACAATTCCTCCAATGGTCCTAGAAGACTAGATCATGACAAGAAAATTGAAAAATATTAAGAGATATTAGTGAGGAAAGGCTCCTATCGCTATTCTTGCTAAATAACGAGGGAATAGAACATCCATCACTAAAGTCGCTAAATTCTAAAAAACACACATGAATATTGGTAGTAAATTTTATTACCAAGCAACAAGGGATTAGTGAGCCTAGTGTTTCATATGATTAAAATTCCCTCACTATAAGTTTAACTAGGGAATTTTCCTTTATTTATTGGTAGGGGTTTATCGAGTGTTAAGGAATTCCTTGTTGGTTGAAATATAAATTGTATGTTTTGTTTAGCAAAGAATTATTCCCTCCAAAAAAAAAAGACCTACCCTTTCTCTCAAGTCACTTCTCTCTCTCTCTCTTTCTCTCTCTCTCCCCTCTCCCTAATTTTTGCCATTGTTGATAATTCACCCTTTGTTGTGATTCAATTTTTATAAATATTTAAACTTTTTCAAGAAAAGAAATTTTTTTTAGTAGAGCTAGCTATATACCTTTTAGCATTTTTTTTTTAATTTCATACTTGTTGACAGAGGCAACTAACTTCACTTTATGCAAGTCACTTATTGGTTTCAATCTAGTCCCAATGTTGTTGTGGTTCTTGTTGGGATTGCTAAGATTTGTTTCATTTAGCAAAGCTATACATGTGAGTGTCCTTTTTTGACATTTTGGTTTGTTGGGATATTGAGGAATACTATCTTGATTAATTGCTGGAGTTCTTTGTAATTAGTGCAAGCTAATCCTTTCATTTTTTTTTTTTGTGGGTTAGTATCAATCTTTGAATGGGTCGTGTATACATATTCACATAAAATGTTATATGTTGATAGTCTAAAAATGATGTTGTAAATTTTAGGAAAGTCCCTTTTTTTAGGAAAATTCTGCCAAAAGTGTTGTAGAAATCTTAGAGTCTAAATCCTAGTAAAACCTTAGTTTCCTATTCAAATTTTGATACAAATGAGCACATATATGTTTCAAGGCATGTATCATTATAATGAATCTTGAATTGTCTAATGTTGGACATTTTGGGAAGACTTTTTTCCTTCACTCTAATAATAATACTTATCGAAATGACATACATTATGCTTAGTGAAATTTTCAGATGTTACATCTCCTTTTGTTCACCAAGTGCATACTTGATAGGTTGGTGTTGCCCTAATCTTGTCATGCATTTAGGAGACCAAGGGAAAATGCTGCCAAAATTTCGACAAGTAGAAGGTGGGAGATTTTTATGGGTGTGCCATTAGATATGCTTGGAAAAGTGCCTTCCCAAATAGGATAGGGTTATACATTATTGTCATAGAGCCAACGATGTTTTGCACCTATGTGTTTTAGCAACCATCAAACTCAATCAAAGTTGAATGTTATAGTGAAGAGATCCCACTTATTAAGTAATTTTTGAGTTTGAAGATGGGGTCAATGATTTCTTTAAATGTGGACATGAGAATAAATTAATGGTGGATGATTTAAGACACCTTTCTTGTCTATGCATAAGGTGCAAAATCCTTTTTAAGAGGAAATTGTATTGGGTAGAAAAACATTTGTATACTCATAAGTTTATAGAAGGGTATATCAATTGGGCATATCACAAGGAGACAGTGTTTCAATTGCAAATGCTGTCAATGTTAAGGTAGAAAGTAAGAACCCTTATGTTTAAATGGTTATGAATGCACTGAGCAATGATATGGATTATGATGACTAGGAGTTTAAATAAGAACAAATCAATCAACATGGAAGTTCGTTGACTTATTAAGGGATGCCAACAAACCATTGTGGGAAGGTTATGTGAAGCAAAATAATTTTTCATAAATAACACAACTCTTGAATATGAAGTTGGAATTCAACAAGAGTGAAAGTTGTTATGACCAAATGGATAGTCCTAATCAAAAAATGTTTCTAAAGTTAGAGAGATTGCCAAAAATCTTGTATAGATATAAAAGAATGGTGAATGAGCTAGTATTAGGCTATATAAAGATAGATGCATGCCTGGATCATTGCATGCTAGATTACAAGGAAAATACTAAGAAGATTGTTTATTTAGAGTGCCAACATCCTCGATTTAAATCATAGGGCAAAAGTGGAAGAAATCAAAAAGATGTTGTAATACCTTAACCCCTTAACCCTTGCACAATAATCCCATTGTCTATCCCAATCCATCTTTGGCATAACGAACAACATTTGTAAGAAAGCATGTGTTTTCATACATGGATAATTGCGTAATTGGGAGGCCATATACATGATTCATGACTTTAAGGACCATGTGGACTTATCAATAATATTTTTCATCCATAATATATCCAAACAAGTCAAAAACATCACATTGGGTCTCATATATCTCAGGTTTGGAACTATATATCAGAAAAACAAGATTTTGCTCTAAAGGTTCCCTGTTTCATATTTTTTATATGAACTTTGAAAATTCATAACTAATTTTAGAAAAATCAAAATCATACATATAATAGCTTTTTGGAAAGATATAGATGTTAAATAATGAATAAAAATATTCCATACCAAGAAAACGCCATTTGGACTATGAAAAATAATATAGTAGTACCAGAAGTCTCTGTTGCATCCTAATACTAACCATAAATTTTAAAAATTTGGTTCTCTTTCTACAAAACTCCAAATGAGATGATTTTAATGGCTATAGAAAGATTACGATATTTAGTTTATACTTATAAAATTTCATAAGTATTGGACTTCATTTGTCCCACATGTAATATGCAAAAGCAAACTAACCAAATAAACGGTAACCATACCAATTCTACATAATTTGGCCAAGTTTGAAAAATCATAATAAATTCTCTAGAACTACAAATTAATTTCTCTTTAAAATTATAAAACTTCTAGCTAAGACCTATTTTCTAGCCAAATTTCATGCAAAAACTCATCCATTTGATCAGACTTTGATTCAACTCAAGATTTAGTTAAATTTAAAGTCCATAATAGGTTCCATATGTACCAAATGCTCTTCTCATCTTTCCACAACCACTTGAGCATGCTCAAAAGTATAAATATAGCCTAAGGAAGCATGCCAAATGGTTTAAATCATCATAGAGCTCAATCTCGCCATACTACACGCATTTATACACATGCACATAAAGGCTCATAGGCGGCAAAAACTTATGTAAGCATACATTTGGTTTCAATTTCCATTCATACATAATATTCACATACTTTTACACATGCTCAATAGTTTATATGTTATAAACTACTCATATATACATACTTTGACATTACATTACATTAGAAACTATTCTATTGTCAAAGTGTTGCACATCATGCTCCTTGGCTTCCATTTTTGCTTCCTTAAGCTTCACCTAGACATGGTTAGATGGAAAATAGGAAAGAGTGAGATTTAAAGAATCCCAATAACTCTTTACCTTTTTAAACATACATAATATATGCATATACATGTTAAAGAATGCATGCATGACATTTAAGCTACTAGTGAATATATATATATATATAATATTTTTCTTGTCATAGAAACTCATACATAGCAAACATAGGCTCTCAAGGGTATTAGTCTAGCCTCACCCATCTTTCTTGGGACTTTTAGATTTGTTTCATTCACTTTCAAGTGACTTTTAACTTAGCCTCACTCTTCTTAAAACTTTTGGCCTTGTCTCACCCATTCCCAAGGACTTTTGGCTCATTCGCATCTATGCCAAGGGACTTTTGGCATCACCAAATCCATTTAAGCCATATTGCATGCATAAACACATTTCAAAAAATATAATAACACCATAACATGTAAGCAATGGCTAGGAATATTTCTCGTAGTTCAAGCATACATGCAAGCACTCAAAAATAAATAAACATCCAAGCAATGCATAAGAGAAATGTTAGAGAGCTACCTTGAAGCAATTATCACACACTTTTTCTTTAATTCTTCTCCTTTTTGGCCAAGCACTTGCAACTAAGTAACACTTGATTCTTTTGGCCTAGACACATTAAATAGGACATGTTTCAATCATAGGAATAAGCTTTAGCTTTATATAAACTCTATGGGAACTCACTTTCTCATATGACTCCATTATGATTTCATACAAGACACAATGAAGCAACTATTAGAATTTATGATCTTGGCTCCATTTTCTTCTTCAATCTAACTCTCTTGACTCCATTTACATTGCTTAGAGCCATCATAGTTTCAATTCTAGGAGCCTAGACACAAGTTGCTTTTTTATGTCTTAAAATGGAACCTATACTTCCATCTCACAAACTATGCTTTCTAAATTCATTCCAAGGCTTCCTTTGATGTTCATCCATCATATCTTGTCCCTTTCTAGCCTCTAAAAAATTTAAAACTCTCTCTAGGTAGCCAAATCTCTCTTGGCCGAGACAACGCCTATAAGAAGGACCTATGGAGTTTGCTTCATTTTCTTTAAGGGATTGGTATATATGAGGCTTTTTAGGTGTCTTAAGAACTCATTCATACTTTTAGATAACCTAAATTATCATTGGGAAGCTCCATATTGGTCAAGGTACACCAAAATCCCTAACTTTGCTAACTTACATTCTAATACTTCTTATTCAATTTCAATGGCATCTTCTTAATCCTCACACTCTAGAATCCTTAATCCTACTTTATTTTGGATAGAATTCCTTCCTTCTTGATTGGGCTCAAGGCTGGATAAAACTTCAAGGAAGGAGAACAAGCAAGAAATGCAAGAAAAGCCATAGAAGTTACCTTGTTTCAAGACTTTTTCAAGAGTTCTTTCCCTTACTTCAAGCTTCTCATTGAAATTCTGAGTTCTCTCCTCTGAACCAGCCACAAATTAGTCCCAAATAAGTCACCCAAACCATAGGAAGAAAGAGAAGAAAGAGGAGAACAAGTTTAGTAAAAGAAGGTGCATGAAAAACCAAGAATTTCCTTACCTTTTTGCTAGTCTTTCCTCCCTTCTTGACTCCTTTCTTGTGCATCCTCCATGGCTGGTCTCACTTCTATTTTTGGGCAGAACTAAAGTTGGTTAAAGGGAGAGAAGAAGAAGCACGACACATATAAGGCAAGCTTTCTTAAAATTGTCCTTTAAAAATTCCCTTTATGTCTTCTTTTCTTGACTCTTGCTATTTAAGTTCATTTTAGCTCCTTTTTAAGGACGCATTTCCCATCATAAAATTTAGGTTTTCTAACTCATAAAATGCCTTTGATTTCACTTTGATTGGATTTAAAACGTTCTCAAACGAATCAGTTAAAGTTCAGATTAACCGATGTTCTAAAACATAAACCGCAGGGGTTTTAACTGTTCTAAGAATTCCTATGATTTTTACAGCCTCTGAGAACTTCGGAAAACTCATTTTTTTTTCATTTAAAAATCTCTCTTATGAGTTTTCTAAAAAGTGCCCAAAATTACGAAAATACCACTGTGTTTCTATTAATTTTCGTTTAGTTATTCTGGCTTTGTTTTAAAGGCACCTTAGGCCTTGTAGTTTTATTATTTGAGGTCTAGATTATTGTTCTAATTTTATTTGGTGTCAAATCTTTCTATTTATGGGACTTCCTTTTATAACCGATTCATTTCTGTCGTTTTTACAAAAAACTAAATGTTATAGATGTCTCATTCTTAATGTTGCTGTATTTTCCCATTGTTTCAAGATTCTATTATCTATTCATATACAAGAACACTGCATAATGGACATGTTAGGTTTTAGAGGAAGTCCATGAAAATTAATCAAGTATCACTCATCCATCAAATGCAAAGGCATGGAAACATTTTGATGCTACCCATCTGACATTTTTCATTGAGATTTGAAATGTTCCACTTGGGCTCTGCATATGAAGGTCTTAGGTATGATCTAAATTCTTACTAGGTGACTTCGGAATAGGAATTACCAAGGTGAGAAATGGGTATTCCCTTTTTATATGTATGCTAGGTGGAAGGTTGCATGATATTGCAAAAAAAAATGTTGTTAGTTTGATTACCACTACCAGTATCTACCCTTTGAGCATCTATTTCACCATGATAGATATTCATTTATGAAATTCACATTAGATAAGTCTTTGCCACCCGATTGTTTAAACGAGATAGATATCTTCAACAAGGTGCTACAATTATATGTCAGGATACAATCAAATCCACAAAGACTATATGAATGTTGCCACAAAAGTTAGCTTTATTGGCAACAGAGCACTATCACCAATAAATGTTTTCACACCTAAACTTTTTTTAATTTCCTTGTAAATAAGTTTATAATGCATTTGTAATGACTCAAAAAAAGCCATCATGAAAGGCATTTAGTAAGGATGTTTTTGTTACCATAAAAAATAGTTAGTGGCAAGTTTTCTTTCATTGTCGTTAAAAGTTTTAGCAAAAGAAAAACATTGTCTTAGTGACGATTTTTTGTAGCAACATTTCCCTATTGCTATTAAAGTCTACTTTTAGTGATGACATTTTTAGGTCATTGTTAAATATTGCCCTAAAAGTAGATTTTTTAGTAGTGGGAAAAGGTTAGCAATATGTTAATAACATATCCCGCCACGACTACTAGCTTTGAAGGACTCCTTCAAAAAGGGAGGCCCCTTTCTAAGTGGCCTTACCCCTACCCCCTTAATTTGCTTTTAGCTTGGTTTGTATTAGGATCATAATTTAGGTCCTTTATGTTGTTTATTTTTTGAAATTGTTGATTTTATATCGATTTGGCACTTTTCTCTTGTGCATTGCTTATAACTAAGATTGTTGCTCGATATATTATAACCCTTCTCTTGTATGTTAACTCTAGCATTTTTTTTTCTCATTTTAATTAATGGATAACATTATCTTTTAGAAAGGGGGAAAATACTACTAAATGAGCATTTACATTTGATTTAATTAATTTGATAATTTTTCTTGTAAGAGCTTTGACTTTTAACCAACAACACAGGATTCTAATGCTATTGTTATTGTAGCATGACCTCTATTAGGTTAATAGAATCTTAATTTCATAAATGCTAATAAAAACACAGAGCTAATCAAATTTAAGGAGTTGGCTTATAAAATTGTGTGTTGAAGTGCATTGTGATACGTTAAAATTCTAAGTTTTACCTACTTTTTATTAAGTCACAAGGAATGCTTTAATTAATTTGCACATCTTACATTTGACATGTTGGTGACCCATCGTTTATTGGATTGAAAAATAATGTTAATTAAAAGATTAAATTACACAGATATTTTTTTATTTTTAAAATATATACAACTTCCTTTGAAATAAAAAAATTACTCTATACTTTAATCTAATTTAAATTTTTTTTACTAAAATACAATTCATTAAACCTAAATGCATAATTTTTTAATTGAGAAAATTAACTAGATTGTAGTTTGATCAAAAAATTTAAAATTAGACTAAAATATAAAATAATTAACTTTTGTTTTAGAGAAGGTTGTATATATTTTGAATTAAAAAAGAAGTCTATGTAATTTTAACAAAAATTATGAGAGACTTGTATAATTTATTCTAATTAAAATGTATAGAAACTACGTTCAACAATAGAAACAATTATAAATTAAGAAGAAAAAAAACCTAAGAAGCGTGGATGCTTATACATCCATCAAGCAAGCACAAATTTATTCCCAAGGGTACAAGAAACCAATGTAGAATGCGAAAGATTATAAAAACAATGTGTATTAGTGGAAAGTGCACCAATTTTCACCCCTTTCACTAAGCACATATCACTTTGGATTACCACTGTAGAATGCGAAAGATTATATAAACAATGTGTGTTAGTGGAAAGCCCATCAGTTTTCACCTCTTTCATTAAGCACATATCACTTTGGGTAAAAGCATAAGGCTTCAACGGTGACCTATTGGATAGGAACTTATTGTTTTATTATGAGGAAACTAAAACGAAAATCCAAGTTAATTAACTTCCGGTGAAAAAAAAAAGTCGTGGCTATTTTGCTTCTCTTCTGGTTGGACAATGAAGAACACAATAGTGGGGAAGTTAGTTACTTCTCAAATTTCATGATTTAAATATGGAAATTTCTTAATCCAAGTTATTCACATCAACCAAACTAGAAATTTAGAAAGAATTAGTGGAAAGAGAATATTGCCTTTCATTGTGTAGTTCACAAATTTGGTTTCACTTGCTTGGAGAAAAAGGAATGGGAAAGAAAAGAAAGGATGAGGCATAAATATTGTGGTAATTCCATTATGCATCATCAACGTTGTGATAAAGAAATTAAGCTCACTTGTCAGCCTGTGCCATATGTGGTGTCAATAGATAGAGATCAGTACACATCCACGGATGAAATATAATCTTAAATCTTAATGGATTGTTCAGTAATAGAGATAAGTATTCGATATGTTTAATTCATATGACCTAACTATCTTTTCGTTAATTGTCTAGTCTCAACGTGAATGATTTACTTGCCCACTATAGAAAAACGAAAATAAATTAATTTTTGTTTGCCAACTATATATAAAATTTCACTCCAAACCATGCAAACTTACACCGAGTTTATATTATAAGAAATTACAGCAACATAAAAGGGACACAGATTCGAAGACCACACACAGAAAGCATTGAAGATTACTAGGTTGAGACATCACAGCAACCTGGCAGTGTCAGTACTAACATGGTGATATCCAACCAAAAAAAGCACATCTTCAAAGCAGTACAAATCAAGGTTGTTATCCTTGTAAGTTAGACAAACTAAGAAGCTCAATTCACAACGTAAATTTGTAAAAATTTATTTCCGCTAATAAATAATTATTAAAATATATAATTATATTATACATAATAATTAAAATACAACATGAAGTAAAAAAGTTTTTCAAATGCAATTTAAATTATACTAATTTAAAAGAAATTTAAATTTTGTGCAAAAACATAAACATGTGTAGCAAGGCTGACACTTCCTTTTTTTTTTGGTTTTAACTCTTTAGAAGACTGAAAAGATTTATTTTTGACTAAGCTTGTTAAATGAGCCTTTTGAAGTTTTCTTTTTTGAGTTAAATTGACATAATTTTTGAGCTAAAATGAAATATTTTCAAATTCACTTAACTTGCCTCAAACACGCCGAATCAAGTAATTCTGCAAGAGTTTGCACAATTTAATTTTAGTTCCAAATACACAAGCAATTTGACATATTTTCTGCTTTAATTAAAAATGTAGACTCTATAAATTCAGCAAGTCAACTTGGAAATTTGACAACTATGGTATTAACTACCCAATTGATACTCAAATTCACAAATCTCTTGACCCAAGAAAGCTTAAACTAACCAAAAGTTGGAGGAAGAGTTTTTATATCTTCAATAAGAGCAAAACTTCTCCACTCAGACTGCAGATGAATTAAGTTAGTAGGTGATGGTTTAGTGGTAAGGAATGTAAGTAATTTAACAATTGGTCTTAAGTTTAAACTTTCGATCATTTACAGAAAAACAAATTATAAATGACGTAATAAGTAATAGATTTAATGAGTTTCATTGCAATCTGATTCCGCACAATATGTTCAAGACCCAATCCCTTGATGAAATCCGGTCCTTTTTTCATGGCTAATGCCTTTGTGTGAAAAGCAGAAACTGACACTGATATCATAGCCTGCAAAGATAGCATCCACAGCACGAAACACAATCCCAATAGCAGAATGCATTGAAAAATTGAAATTCGACCCATTAATGTTCAGCGCAAATGAACTAGAAACAACCTTTGTATGATCCAATACCATCTAGCAAACGAAGATAAACCCTTAATCAAGAGGTTGGCCTAAGTTTATGTTTAAATCTTATCTAGCTGTACCATTTCTAGGGTATATGGTTGGGCTAAGTGAAATATTTTCAAAAAATCTTTTTTATTTTTTAAATATAAATATTGTCTGTCTAAAAATATGATTTACAATAAGTGTTTATAGCGTCGATTGATCCATATAATCGACCCCACTTAGTGAAAAAAAAATTTATTGTTGTTGTTGTTTTAAATATAAATATTGTCTCCAATGAGATTGAAAAAAATCAAGAGATAGACCAATCTTGCCATCACTTGACTACAACACAAAAAACACAAACAACTCATGGCATCCTAACCACAAGTTTTTGTCTTTTGTTTTTTACTAAGCTTAGTGCATTTTTTTTTTGTTTATCTAAAGTGTTTATTTAATTAGTTTGATTTCTTTAATCACAATTAGAGTTATATTGTCTTTCTAATGGTTTGTTTATTAGAGTAATTTTTCCTTTCTAAATGTATTAAAAGAATGTTATCTGTACAAATGCTATATTTTTCTGCAAATTTATCCATATATTATCTTTAAATATTATTTTATTTTAAAATTTAAAACTAAATTATTTCATCAAAAAAATTATGAAAGAGTAGAAGAACAACTCTCTTTTTTACTATAAAGACAACTTTATTATAACGGTACTAGATTACATTTTAGAATTGAATGATCCAAATTTGAATCTTAGTTTTGGATTAACATAGTTAAAAATATATAGACCACATTTTAGAATTGAACGATCAAAATTTGAATCTTAGTTGTATATTAACATACTTAAAAATATATATAGATTGATTTATACATATCTCTTTTAAATTTTACTGAAATCATATAAAATTTTTATTTATTTTTTAAATATATATAAACTTCTCTTAAAACAAAAAAATTGCTCTACATATTTTAAATTTTAACTAAAAAACTTTTCATTAATTTAAATATATATTTTTTAACCTAAAAAATTAAATGGAAGATATTTTGATAAAAAAATTTAAATTAAATTAAAGTGTAAAATAATTTTTTTCAAAAAAATTTGTATATATTTCAAAAATTAAAAAAATTATATAATATCAGTAAAACTTAAAAACAAAAACGCCTAAATAGTTTATTCACATATATATATAGAGCTTTATTGGGTTGACTGAAAGGTGGGACATCATTTTGTTGGGCTCACAAAATATATGATATTGCACAAATGAGATATGAAAATTGGCCCATGCATAATCATCAGTAGCCCACTGGCATATATTTACAACCTAAAAACTCAATTTCGTGGGCCACTATATACTCACTAGTATTCAACAGGGTAGCCATTTCATTGTGAATTTGGAAGGAAATGCCCCATATTCAGATCAGTCCTATACACCTAGATTTGTCCCAAACAAAAAACTCTACGAAAGATGGAAAATTTTGTACAATCTTTTTTTTTGGTCAAATGAAAAATATCATTAATGAGCAAAAAAAGAAAACGGTGCATGCTGCCACTTTTGTCAAATCTATATATATATATATATAAATTGTGTTAGAGCCGTACTATACTAAGTCAGTTACTGTGCGACTCCACGCAGGGGTTGCATGTTAGCATTGTTTATGTTTGTACATGTTCGTATAAATATAATTTATTTATTTTTTATCTTTTTTTCTTGATTTGTTTTCCTTTTGTGGGTTCCATGTTTCTAAATCCATGCATTTGCAGGGAAAGCACCTATTTTAAGGAAATCAAGAGACCAAGTTAGGAGTTTCAACAGGTATAACAAGGTACAAAGATATACATTTTTCAAATCAATCCTGTACTAGCAAGAGTGCTAAAAAAATCAGAAAATAAAAACAAAAATGACAAGAAGGCAAACAGTGAGAAAGGGGGGAAAGGAAGGACTAAAGTGTCAAAAACAACTTGTTACAGTGCTCATCTGCCGAAATATTTTACCAATATACTTAACATATTTTTACATTTTAATAAAAACGCGGAAAAATATCTTCTGTGTTCCATTGAAATGAAACCTTTTTAAGTAAAATAAAAGAAGGGAATGAACGCATAACAAGCTCCTTTACGTGTAATAAATAAAATATATATATCTAAACATGGAGCAACCTGCTCCACGCTTAAAATAACCTGTGATGGTGTGACACCTGTAAGGGTGTTTAACATCCATGTAAACGCCTTGCATGTCGTCTCTATATATTACTAGCATTAATCTCTGAAAATTTAGGAATTTTTTTAAAAAATGTAAGTCCCATAAAAAATTTTTAAAAAAAGGTGGATCCTATAAAAAAAAATAATAATGATAAAGATAAATAATATTAAACAATATATGACAAATACAAAATAATATATAATATATAATATATAAATAGTATATCTTAATGCGACATTATAAACACTATCTGAGCCACGACATTTTTATATATATAATAGATAGATTTGGTGATGAGGCCTCAACGAGTACCGTCTGTCTATTGGAATATTACTATACCCTTGTCACACCCCTAATCGACAAACACCAATTATTGATGCTTGGTAAGCGGTAACCCCACGCACAGTAGTAAAAGTACATAGTACACTTAGCTAAACTGTGCCTGTTCATATAATGAAAGAATCTAACTCAGATATCCTTAATTTCAAGGATCACGGATGAGGACTTGGGATGTTCATATAGTTTATTCTAAAAATATGTTACATATGTTTTTTCCCTCTAATATACCAAAAAAAAATGTAACGTTAACTAATCATATATAAATGTCTTTTGGTTTAAAAAAACATATATAAATGTCTAAATTACATTAGAGATAAATTTTATTAACAAATTTACACCATAAAATCACATTTCTATGCCCTATGTATGAATAATTGGGCTTTGAGTCCACTGAATTCCATAAATTTAGGCCATGTTTGGTAGATTTGAAAATGTTAGAAATAAAACTAAAAAGAAGAAGGAAAATCTAAAAAAATTTTTAGTAGACTTGAAACATATTCCTTGATGGAAGTCGTTGCCTCTGCTTAAGGCCAATGTGCTTTCCATCAAAATATGGATGGAAAGAAATTGTTCACAACAGAAAGATCAAAGAAAAGACTATGCCATATCCATTCACACCACTCGGCACCACCAAGAAAAGGAGCTTTGGGAGGAATCAAAACTGAGGGAGGAGGATAAGCAAGTGATGGCTTGAGACGTTGATGTAATTATTGGGAATTATGAGGCACACAGTGGAAACGTTTAAAATTTTGATTCTAATTCTCACAAAGGATCCATCAAAATCGCTTAAACCGAATAGGTTCAGAGAATTACCTTTTTTTCTGTCGATTGAGTTTGTTGTTTACTTTTGTTTGGATCACAGAAATTGACCGCAGATCAATTTCCTCTACTAATATCCACACAAACAGGGTTCAACAACACTGTCCGTACAATTCCGTACGACGTCCGTACGATGTCCCTTTCTCTAAGGATTTTGGAAGCAGCTCTAGCTAATCTTTTCTGATATAGAAATCCCTATTTATAGACTAGAGTTTCAGATATATTTAATTAATTAAATTAATTAAATATATCTATTAGTTTAAATTCAAATTTATCTTATAGTTTAAATTTAAACTAACAATATATAGAGCTTAATTTAAATTATTTGATTAATTTAAATTTAAATCTATCTAATAGAATCAAATTTAAATTAATTCATATATATATACATATATATAATATATTTCGAATTTAATTATTTATATATATATATAATTCCTCAATCCTAGATATTTATTGAATCTAGACACATTTCTGATTCAATGAATGTGGACATTTTAGCCTGAGTTGGTCCGTTCTTGTGTGCGACTCTGCAGGCTCATATAATGTTGGCAGTGGGGCAACTGCACTGTTTGACCCACAAATCACAAGCGGCCTCTAGCAAGACATTGTAACTACTCAAATCATACGGAATTGGTGATCCGATGCAACCTATCTTATAACTCTATCATATCCCTTTTGTCACACGATATCTAGATCGAGTATGAGGCATGGAAATATCATCCTCAACTTGATCGATCATAACTTTCTCGATCTTCGAGCAAACTGATATAAGATGGAACCATTTCCATCTGAACATGGCCATGCATTTCTTAGTCACACTTATTGAGGAGCCTAGAGATATCTCTCTATTAATTAGAAGGACAAATTTCATCTTGACCACTCATCTTCCTCTGCATGGATTCCATTATTCTTGATCATAGTCTTTATAATCGCCCGGTCAAAGGTGATATTAGACTATGCCAAAATACAGTGTCCTTCATGTAAGAATTTATGGTGATCTCAGGTCCAAGGGATCAATGACACGGTTATATATGAGATAAATTTATGATTTAATTCATGTAACTTATCTCATAATGAGTTTATTCAGCGTCTTGTTCTCTAACATACGCCTATGATTTTGATTCATATCATCATACATGATTAACACTTAATCAATCAAAATCATATTAATCTTAATTTATCGTTGTTCCCACAATGATGATTGATTATGGACATTTTGAATAATTCAAAAAATGATTTATCCATGGATATTATTATATATAAACATACAAATAATATAATAATATAATAAAAAAACTCTTATTTCGTAATAAAAATAATGTTCGCAATATAATAATTGGCTTAGGGCACAATCTCCAACAGTAATCTCACAGGCAATACCACAATAGTCAATTTCTAACCCTTCTCTCACAATTTCCATGTTCTCCACTGACAAAGAAGAAAGGTCCCGATTGATCAAAACTAAACTCTATATCACCATTTTCAAATTTCTTGATCAGGTTCTTCTTATTACACTTGTTGTAATCTACTTGTTTACCTCATACACTAGGTTCAAACCCTTCTAGTACTTGAATACCAGAACAACACACGAAATCAAAATCAATTACAAATAAAACCATTTTTCGCTTACTAGCACTGTGATTTTTTTTTTAAATCAACTCCAGTTGTTGCTCAAAGTGGAGGGAGGACAAAGATAAAAGGGAAAACAGGACAAAGAAATGCTCTGCGTAGGGTTTTGATGCAATAGAGTTTTTTGTTAATTAATACCAAAATAATTTTTGAATATTTTTTAATATCAAGGGTGTTTTGATTATTTGTTTACTTTTTATTTTTATTCTTAAACTATTTTTAATCTACCAAACATTTAAACAAAATAGTATTTTCATTTATTTCTATTTTATATCAAACTAATTTAAAAGATTATAAGATTTTATTCTATTCTTGTTTCTACTACCTTTTCCATTCCTTTCAAAAATTTTCTGCTTTATCAAATATAACCTTATTTTGTCAACTATCTTTTAATCGTTATTTGTACCATCCTTTAAGAAAAAAAAATGCAAATATCATATTGGAGGACTTTTGTTGTTAAATACTTTGGAGGCCCAACTGAAGATAATACGTGGGCCATTGTGGGGACATTCCAAATTGAAAGATATCAGATCAAATCCTCCAAAATTTATTATTATTTGAGGAAAAAGAATGACAAAACACACACACACACACACGCGCGCGCCTACTCTCTCTCTCTCTCTCTCTCTCTCTCTCACAACTTTACCACTTCACGGTTCTCTAACTTTAGAGTATCTTGATTCAAAAGATATCTTGTTTTTTCTTTTTTTTATATAATTCACCACTTTTATGTTCATTAAAAAAATTATTTTTTATCCACAACTTTATTATGTTATTGTTTTTAAAATAAAAGATATACTTTTACTTCTACCACCTACCACACTCTTGTCAGTTTCGAGTAATATCAATCTTTAATCTTTACTACTTATTTTAAATATTTATTTTTTGTTTTATTTTATATGTTTATTAAAATTTTAATATTATCCTAAACATTAACTTTATCAATTAAATTAATAAAAATTGAACAAATGATTACACATAAATTAATTAATTGTCATTACAATAAGTTAAAGTAAATTACATACTAATATACCACCTAATCTAAAAATATTTTTTTATTTTTTATTTTTAACTCTATTATATTGAGCAAACACTTTTTTTAGACAAAAATTAAAGCTGATAAAGTCTTTAAGGTTTGACATATGCATATGTAACAAGACATTATTAATTTTTATTAATTTCATTGATGAAGTTAACATTTAAGATGATATTAAAAAGTTTGAGAAACATTTAGGACAAAATTTAAATAATAAACATTTGGAATAGAATTAAAAATGACCCCAAATTTTCGGGTTGAAAGAAAATACTTTTAGCTTTAAAATATTTATCGTAATCAAATTAATTTAATGTAATGGACAAAATATTATTTTATATTTAATAATTTTTATGTCATAATATTCCCAAATTTATAATATCATCACTCATTTAAAAAAGTAAAAATTACTATTATTTATATTTGAATTTTAAACTTTAAACTCAACACTATATAATGTTGTCAAAACCATATTGAAATTAATTGACCCGGTAAAAAATAGTTCAAGAAACAATAAAAATTGGTCAAAAAGTGATCCAATCGATACAAACTAGACTATTTTAAGTTTAACTTTTTTTTATATTTTTTTAATTTTATCTTGGATAGATATAAAAAACTAAAGATAGAAGATAGTAGGAGTTGAAATTCAGAGAAATTTATAGAAAAGAGAATAAAAGGAAACAAAAGATGTGTATTTGGTTATTTTAACACTTTCTCCATCATGCTATATCTCTTAATGGCATTTCTCTTAAATTTTGTATTTGGCCAAAATTACTTCTTTATTTTTATCAATATTTAAAATTAATAATTAGTAATAATTAAATTTATTAGTATTTATTTATTACTATCAGTTCGACTATAGTTCAATTATGATTAGACCAATGAACTTTAAACTAATATTTTTATTGATTCAATAATTGGTATAATTTTTAAAATGTTGACATTATTATAATTTAAAATTAGCCAAAAACTTATGTATAATTTTTAATATTCTTACTATCATGTTTCCCAATAAAAATATAACAATTATATAATTTTTTAATTATAACATGACAAGTGTATAATTTTTACAAACGACTCCTAATTTTGTAATTAAATTATATACTTGTTATATTTTAATTAAAAAATTTGATAATAAAAAATATAAAAAGTTATAAAAAAGTTAATCCTTAAAATTCAATTATGTCACAATATACACCACAAATGAATGTGTAAAAATATTTTAGAGTTCTTTATTATAAAATTTTATAAAGGTCAAAGAAAAAAATGATATAAAAATAAAAGTATATATTCAATCTTTTTTTTTTTAATATCTACTCCCTTCTTTCTATTTTTTATTTTTAAACTTCATAAGAAGTGAAAAAAAAAAAAGACCGGCTCATTTAATAGGTAGCAAATTAGATACCAAAATAAAAATAAAAAAATAATTTTAAAGAGAACAAATAATTTTAATATCTTTATTTTTTATAATTAATAGATAATATTAAATAATAATTATAAAAATAAAATAAACATTACACAATTTTTTATTTTCATCTTTCTTTTCTTTATGCTGTCAAACGAGGCTTATAAGATTGGAGTGAAAGTTTTTCACGACAAAACTGTCAATCTCATTGGTAATTCCACTTTTGTTGTATCAAAACAGTAGCTTCCTTTGATCCTTATCCTTTTCTCTCTCTCTCTCTCTCTCTCTCTATATACCAAATGGGGCTTATAGGATTGGAACGGCCTTGTGATGCACATGCATGCAAGAGATGAAAGTGAAAAACGGCAAAACTGTCGGTCTCATTGGTAATTCCACCTTTGTTCTATTAAAACAGTAACTTCCTTTGAACCTTTCCCCTCTGTCTCTCTCTCTCTCTCTCTCTCTCTCTATACTCGCAGTTTCTATAAAAGAAACCAAACCCTTTGCTTCGAACACCCACCAGGCTCTTGTCAGTTCCGAGTAATACCAATCTGTACTACTTAGCCATGGTCCCACACAAGAAGCTTGTGGATGAGGTCTCCGGTTGGCTCAGGCTCTACGACGATGGTTCGGTAGACCGTACCTGGACCGGCCCACCCCACCTCAAGTTCATGGCCGATCCAGTACCTCCCCACGATGAATTCCTCGACGGAGTTGCCACCCGTGACGTCAACACCATATCCGGCCTCCGCGTGCGTCTTTACCTGCCGGAAAGAAACTCTAAGGACAGAGACAAACTACCGATACTCCTCCACTTCCACGGCGGTGGGTTCTGCATAAGCGAACCGGATTGGTTCATGTACTACCATTACTATACCCGGATCGCCGGTTCAGCCCGGGTTATATGCATCTCCCCGTATCTTCGAAGGGCCCCGGAACACCGCCTCCCAGCCGCCATAGACGACGGCATCTCTACACTCCTCTGGCTTCAATCTGTCGCGAAAGGAAACACCGCCGCCCATGAGCCATGGCTCGAGGAACAGGCTGACTTTGGCCGGGTTTTTCTCATCGGAGACAGCACTGGCGGGACCATAGTTCATCATGTGGCTGCCAGAGCCGCGGCGGTGGCTCTTAACCCTCTGAGACTTGCTGGAGCGGTGCTGGTTCAACCAGGGTTTCTCCGGTCGACGAGGAGCAGATCGGAGCTGGAGAAACCCCAGTCACCGTTTTTAACGCTGGACATGGTGGACAAGTTCATGAGCTTTGCTTTGCCAGATGGATCCAACAAGGACCACCCGATAACGTGCCCGATGGGCGCCGGAGCTCCGCCGCTGGAGGGGCTGAAACTGCCGCCATTTCTGGTGTGCGTGGCGGAGATGGACTTGATCGTAGATACGGAGATGGAGTACTACGAGGCCATGAAGAAAGCAAAGAAGGAGTTGGAGATGTTTGTTAGCGAAGGAGTAGGTCATGGCTTTTATCTGAACAAAATTGCAATTGATACAGACCCTAATACCAGTGCCCAAACACTGGCTCTCATTGCAAGGGTCAAGGAGTTCATCGATAACCACTGAACAAACTTAAAAGATGTATTTTTTTGTCCTAAGATCGTACGTAATTCAATAATTTGGCTCTTAAATTTTACTTTTATATTATTCATTAAAATGTTAACTAGTTATTTATTAGTCTTCTGTTAATAAAAAAACGGAACAGATATGCGTATTGTAAAGATTAATAAATGAAGCGTGTAAAATTATAATTTAGGACTAAATAATTAGAAAAATTTATATTTTTGGACCCTAAGATATTTATATTAAAATAATTTAAAATTTAAAATCATTTAAAGGTCTTAAAATTAAAAACTTAAATTGCGTAGAAAATTACAGATTAGGATTCTGAGTTAAAAAATTTTATCTTATAATCCTTTAAGATAATTTTAAAATTTAAGCTCTCTTAAAATAAATATCTTTAATTTAGAATTTTGACTTATGATTTTTTCAATTAATTAAGCATATAGTTTTTACAAATTAAAAAGTACATTTTTTCTACTTTCTGCTTTCGATTGTTTTCTTTTCGTGATGAATTTTGGTAATATTTCTGCTCAATGTGTTTGCTTAGTTCTCTGTGCTTTTTTCTTTTTTTAAGATCTTGTAAGGTAAGAGAGTTGTTGTTGTCGTTGTTGTTATAGAGATTGCCTACAAATTTCGTCCTGAGTTAAATTTTTAGCACTCTTCTGCATTGATCAATTAATCTGGCCTATTTAAAATTTTATTTTCGAAATATTAAATGAATAAAAATTAGTTAAGAAAAAGATGATAGTTGAGCAGGAGACTCATTATTGCTAAACAAGGTGGGGCCCATCTAATAGCAAAACATTCAAATTTAAAAATAGAATTTTTTTTTAAAAAAGTGTATGCAGTCCAACGAAAAAAGTTAATTATTGTTTTAAAACCAATAAACAATGAACAACTTCTTCTAAGATTTAAATATATATATTGATTAATAAAAAATAGTATGCAAATATATATGGTGTTTCTTTTAATGATTTTGTGAAGAACTAGATTTGTAAGAGATTAAAATTTTTAATGTTAAATATGCATATTGTTCCTAATTTTAACTTCATTTTAAAAGTTATAATTAAGTAATAAATTATTTAAAGTGTATACGTCAATACATCGTGAAATCAACTTACAATTCAGCAGACATCAGCCTATCTTTCTAAAATTGACGTGACCGTGATCGTTAATTTTGTATATAGTAATTTCCGCTTCTATATTGTTGGCCCTCAATTTTATGATAATTTTTAATATTTTCACAAATTCTACCATACATTTCAAAAATTATTATATGTGATGGCTTGTAATGTATGCGATATTGGATAACTAACTAATATATGCTTTTTAATTTTGGTTCTCTTCATTAATATGTTTGAATTGGAGTAGTTGCCTAATTATATATTTTTGGCTGGATATTTCTTTTCAGAAGATGCTTGAAAGGCAAAAGTTGTTGATGTTGTTTTCATGCGTGAGGAAAAAAAGATTAAAGTAGGTACAATGAGAAAAGAAAAGAAGCGGGGTTTTGTACCATAAAATATGATGCACTATCAATGCACATTAAATATTGAATATGCTTCTAGATTAATATGATTTTGGGCATTGATGGTATATTAGTCTCACAATTAATACAGAAATATAAAACAAAATTTTTAAGAAAATGAATATAGTTTGTGAAGTGTGGGAGGGTGAAAATAACTATTTACTACTATTTTTTTATTTTTAAAATTTAAAAATTTTATTCGCATAAAATAGGATTGAGTAATTAAAGTTATTTTAATTTTTATTTTAATTTTTTAAAAATTATTTAAAAATAAATTTAAAAAAATTGACATGCACTCGAACCACTAACTATTTTATATCAATATATGTGTTTTGGAATTTTTTGTTATTAGTCTCAAAATTATAAATATTAGTAAAAAGATAAAATAAATTAAATTAAGATATAAAATCTAGTAGAGATAGTTATTAATTTAAGGGGAAGAGAGGAAAGTTATATAACTTTGGACTGTTTTTAATTTTTAAAAAATCTAAAATTATTTATTAATTTAATTTTTATTTAAATAATTTATTTAAAAATAAAGTAAAAATATTCACATGCATGTACCACTGCTATCCTATCTTGCTGGGGCCATTAACTAATTAATTAGTGCGCATTGACTGGAAAATTGATTTTATAAGAAGACTTCACAAACACCATTATAGTCTTAGTGTTAGTTGCATGTGGTATCTATATATAATTATACTTTTAATAAAGTGTTTTTCATTTTTAATGAAGTTTTTGAATAAAGTATATTCACATGTACATGGAGGGTTTGATTGAGAGAACAATTTGAGAGTGTTTTGGGAAATGATAAGGTAGGTACAATATCTTAATCATTAATTAAATACTTAAAAAAGTTAATGGGATAGAGCCACACTCTAATTTTCAAACTACTCTAAATTAAATGTTTTGAATTATTTATATTTTTATTTATTTATTTTTAACTAGCTTAACTTATTTATTTGTTTTAAACAATTAATATTACAAAAATAATATTAAAAATTCACCCTTCAAAGTTATCACATCTACACTATTTCATCCGACCCTTAATCATCTCACTTACTCTCGTCAAAATTTCTAATGAGAGGATAAATATGCGAGCGCAGCTTCTCTTTAGTTTTGTCATAGACTGGATAGTGCAGTCTTGAGACAATAATAATATAACTTAAAAAAAAAGATAAAAGTAGCTTTTCTCTTTTACGATTGGACTATCCAGTTTACATTAGGACTGGAGAGAAGTCGCTCGCTAAATATGCATAGAATACTTTTTTCAGTTTTTTGCCACTACTTTCCTATTTAGTTGGCCACTATTAATTACTCAAAGTGTACTAATTATCTAAACCATGCATTTATTCAAAAGTTGATTAATTTTATAAAAAGACGTTACAAACACCAAATCGTTTGAGCAATTTAATTTTGTGGTTAAAGACACCATAGACAAAGACTGACGTATATCTTTCATAATCTTATTTGAATTATTGTACTAGTGATCCCAAGGGATGAGAGTCGATGCTTTTGCAAGGATTTTGACATTTAATTCAGTGTTCATAACATTAAAAAAAGGCAAAAAAAAAAAAAGGCATAATGTAAGTTATACCAGAATGGGTTTTTTGCTGTGCAGCGTTGTGTATAATGGGCATAGCAAATTTTTTATGTTTTTTAACTACAGTCATATCTCTATATTAGTAAGATTTATAATGTTTTATGTGTACACTTTTTGTTTTAGTAAAAAATATATAATGCATAGAAGTTTTTACAAATAGTTCTGTCTTCATTTTTTCAAATAGATCTTACTAAATCAAGCAATAAGCATATAAAATATTACAAATTTTATTAATGTTAAGATTTAATTACATATAAAAACTAACTAAAAATCTATTTTACACTCGGAGTAAAGGATCCATTCTCAATTTACACCTAATTGCTTTAAGATGTATTTATAGTAGAAGGTTGGTGTATATGTGTTAAAGGATAAGATATGGGTATTAAGAGATATTATTAGATATTATTGTTGTATATATGAGCTGGTACGGTGGGATCTCATAAGATTCACGGGATCGGGTAGTTACGACTCTGTATATATATACATACCTTTGCTGTATAAAAAAAAAGGAAGCTTGAATATTTTTTCATATTTTATGACATGGGATCAGAGCATAAGCTATAATCCTTCCAATCATCACACCTTAATCAAAAAACTCCTAGTTCTTGTACCCTCAAACGAAACCTTGAAGCTTGATGATGGCAGACGAGATTTTGAAGTCTAGTACAACGTCGTCTGCAACAACCCCTCCGATCATTGTAAATCAAGGCAACTCCACATTCCCAATGACCCTCATATTGGATGAAACCAATTATCCACTTTGGTCGCCACTCATGGAGATGAGAATCTCTACTCATAATAAATGAGGTTACTTGATGGGAGAATCAAAGAAGCCTATACCTTGGGATCTGACGTATGCTACTTGGATCACATATAATAACAAAGTATGTAGCTGGCTTATTAATGCTATGCAACCAAGTCTTATGCAACGATTCATCCGACTTCCCACTGCAAAGGAGGTTTGGGATGTGTTGGCTCGAACCTTCTATGATGACATAGACGAGACTGTGATATTTGAATTAAATCAGCAATCATTTCAACACCAAACAAAATGGTAGACCTTTCTCTGTTTATTATAATGAAATTGTAGCAATTTTTCAGGAGATTAATCATCGAACAAACACCCAAGCTGACACAGTAGATGGAGTCATTCAAATGCACTCAGCAATGGCCTAACTTCGAGTTCATATCTTCCTCAGTGGATTCGATGCCAAGTTTGATCAGGTTCGTGGTGAGATACTTTGAAGAGAATTAAAGCTAGATCTGGAAAGTACGTATGCTCATGTCTGTTACGAGTACCAACAAAGGTAGGTGATGAGCGGATCCAAAGTTCCCATTGAAAGCACTGTACTCATAACGAAACAAGCACAGACAATGCATGCACCAAAGTCTCGCAATAGACAAAATGATCTAACCTGTACGTACTGTGTAGAAACTAGGCATTCTAAACAACAATGTTATGAGGTCATCAGATATCCTGACTGGTGGGACTTCTCCAAGAAGCTGAGGAGGAAACCTGGTGGAAAGGCTATGAATCCTATAGTAAACGAACAACCTTGCTTGAGTACAATTGAACCTGAACCTCACAAGCCAAATGCAAACATGACATAAGGTAAGTCTTCATCTCGATTAAATAACACATGGATCATTGACTCAGGGTCTCTGATCACACGACCAACGATGCAGCGACTTTGAAGTATATGCTTCCGCCTTCACAACCTTATGTTATCACAACAACTAGTAGTGAGTCTCGAATAGTCGGACAAGGAGCATGTGATTTATCAGATACTTTAACTCTTGATACTGTTCTTGTTGTCCCAGAACTTGATAATAGTCTATTGTCCGTTGGACAAGTTACTACTACTCTTAATTATACTATAACTTTTTGGCTTACATATTGTGTTTTCTAGGATATTCTAACTCAGAGGATTCTTGGTTATGGTGTTAAATGGGGTAAACTCTATTACTTGAAACTTGAGAGCTTGGGAAATAAGGAAGTTGCAACAGCATACCAGACTAGACGTAATAATAAAGCCGAAATTGAAGCTTGGTTATGGCATAGTTGATTAGGGCATTTGTCATTTAGTTATTTACAAGGGTTGAAACCTCAATTATTTTCGAGGTTAAATTTGTCTCATTTTCATTGTAAAGTTTGTCAGTTGGCAAAGAGTCATCGTGTCTCATATCCATTAAGTTTTAATAAAAGCACTGAACCTTTTTTTGTCATACACTCTGATGTTTAGGACCCTACTAAGGTTCCCACATTCTCAAATGCTTATTACTTTGTTGCTTTCAATGATGAATGCACAAGGATGACTTGGGTTTCTCTACTACGACATAAATCTGAAGTGTTTCAAGTCTTTAAAGAGTTTTTTTACCATGGTCACCAATCAATATAAGTGCACTATTAGTGTACTCCAAACAGACAACAGCACCAAATATGTTAATACCCAGATGACCGACTTTATGAAAGCTCACAAAGTTCTCCACCAAACTTCGTATGTTTATACCCCACAGCAGAATGGCATTGTAAAACGGAAGAATCATCAGCTCATGGAAATTGTACGTGCATCCTTATTTGGCATGAACATGCTGCAAACATATTGAGGTGAGGCTATACGATCAACTGCATATATCATTAATCGAATACCTTCAAGCGTACTAGACTTCAAATCCCCATTACAAATGATGCAGGGCCTTCTAACCATTCCACATATACCCAATCTCGAACCATGAGTATTTGGGTGCACCACATATGTTTATATCTCGAAGGTGTTGCAAGGTAAACTTGATCCCTGTGCATGCCGGTGTGTTTTTGTTGGTTGCTCTGATCTTCAAAAAGGATATTGTTGTTATGATCCTTGTACTTGCAAATTATATACCAACTTGGATGTCTCTTTTGTGGAGTCTGAGCCCTACTACTCCTCTACTGACCATTCTCTTCAAGGGGAGAGTTATAGGGAAGAGAAGGTCAGTGGGGTGGAGATTGAAAAAGAGTTCAAAAGAATTGAAGACTTAAGTGACCATATTCGAACAATATTATGGGATGAGGAAGAAAATGGAGAAGTAGAAGCCAGTAATGACATGAGTAAGTCAATCGAGGCCACTACACCTAGTAGTGCAGAAGAAATTAAGTTGCCCAACACTAGTATACCATTGCCAGAATCCTCCAAAGAACAAAATGTCTCACATCAGGTAATTCCTCTTGAACTATTGATAGTTGATGTGCTTGAATATGCTATTGAGATTGAACAGGGCCCTACTACTGCACATAAAGCCGAGTCTCCCAAAAAGCAATGAAGGGAGTACCTAGAAAACAGTATGAGGCTGACCCCAGGGCATGAAACAAATACTTAACATACCAGTGTATGACCTCAGTCGAACTGGTGACTTCTCATGATCTGGTTGCAAGCTACATTTCAAATATATCTATCCCTTCAAGTGTCCACGAAGCTTTACTTGATCTCGAGTGGAAAAAGGTAATGGGTGAAGAACTTGAAGCCTTGAAAAAGAACCACACGTGGGATTTAGTGATGCGACCTAAAGGAAAAAAGACCGTCAAGTATAAGTGGGTTTTTACCTTGAAGCTCAATGCAGAGGTAGTTTGAACAAGTATAAGGCAAGATTAGTTGCCAAAGGCTACACCCAAAAATATGGTGTGGACTATGATGAAACGTTTGCCTTAGTAGCCAAGATTAATATTATTCGCATACTGCTCTCTCTGGCTGTAAATGAAAGCTGGCCACTGATGCAACTTGATGTGAAAAACGCATTCTTTAACAGAGATTTGAAGGAGGAGGTGTACATGAACCTACCACCTGGAGCTAGGTATGACTCTGTAAATGGAACTTAAGTCTATAAACTGTGAAAGTCATTGTACAGATTAAAGCAATCACCACGTGCCTGGTTTAGGAAACTAACATCAACGATGAAGCAGTTTGGCTACCAACAGAGCAACTCTAATCACACTCTATTTATAAAGCGAAGAAAGGGAAAGATGGTTATTTTTCTTGTATATGTAGATGATATGATATTAATAGGAGATGATATAGTCGAGATCCAAGAACTGAAGAAACGGTTGACCACCAAATTCGAGATGAAGGATTTAGGTCAGCTGAAATACTTTCTTGGGATTTAAGTGACTCGATCTGATCATGGAATCTTTCTTTCACAAAGGAGGTACACAAAAGATCTCCTCCGTGAAATAGGAATGAGCAACTGTAAAGCAATAGAGTCTCTAATGGAAATGAATCATCATTTGGGTATCTACCTAAATCAAACTGTTGCAAATAAGAAACATTACCAAAGGTTAATGAGAAAACTAATGTATCTCTCACACAATCGACCAGACATCACATATGCAGTAGGAGTGGTAAGCCAATTTATGCAAACCTCGAGTGAAGACCATATGAATGCTGTATTTTGAATATTAAGGTACCTTAAGGGTACATTAGGAAAATGGTTAATATTCATGAAAAGTGAAAATAAACTAGTAATCGAAGGCTTTACATATTCGAATTGGGCTGGTGATCAAACTACTTGAAGATTTACCTTAGGTTATTTCATGTTTATAGGTGGCAACCTTGTATCATGGAGAAGCAAGAAACAAAAGGTGGTGGTGAGGTCCAGTGTAGAGGCAAAAATTAGGGGATGGCCTATAGGGTTTACGAGATGCTATGGCTTCAGAGTATTATGCCAGAATTGGGGTTTGTACACAAGGAGCCCATAGCATTATACTATGACAATAAGGCAGCAATTGAAATAGCTCAAAACCCAGTCCAACATGATCGCACGAAACATGTAAAAGTTGACTGTCATTTCATTAGAGAGAAGCTCAACCATAACATAATTTGTTTTCCTTACGTACAGTCACAGAAATAACTAGCCAATATTCTTACGAAGGTTGTATATGTTCAAGATTTTCAAAATGCAACAAGCAAGTTGGACATGATGGATATCTATGCATCCTTGAGAGGGAATGTTAAAGGATAAGATACGGGTATTAAGGGATATTATTAGATATTATTGTTGTATATATGAGCTAGTACGGTGGGATCTCATAAGATTCACAAGATCGGGTAGTTACAACTCTGGATATATATACACACCTTTGCTATATAGAAAAAAAAAAGGAAGCTTGAATATTTTTCCATATTTTATGACAATATGTCTTAATTGAGTGTCATAGTTTGTCGAACAAAATAGGAGCACATCTTTTCGAAGCGAGAATCCAAATTTTATGGTTGGGCCTAAAATTTAAAAGATGTATGGATTTAGATTGATTATAAATAGGACATCTTTATCAATCTTTTTAGATCAGGTTGGTGATTGAACTGATAAAAACATTAATTTATAATTTATTAATTTGATAATAATTAAATTAATAATAATTAAATATATATTATATTAAAATTTTAATATAATAAACAAATATTAAATATTAAATTATTAATTTCATATTTTTTAAGATATTTGAGAAATTATTTTAGAATTAGAAAAAGAAAATAACTCATAATTAAAATTTGAAAATATTTAATAGAGTTTTAAATTTTCAAAATTATATTAAGGTTTTATTTGCCATTAAAAAATAACAAAGTAAAGGATTTATAAATAATAAATTAAAAAAAATAATTTATCAAATAAAAAAATTTGACCAAATTATAAATAATAAATAAATTGGTTTAGAGGTTTTTGTATATATATATATATATATTATATGTATATATGTGTGATATATGTTGTTATATAAATATTTTTTAATATATATATATATGAAACAATGCAATATATATTTAAAGGAGACTTAACGGCGGGGAAAATAGGCTCTCGGCAACTTCTTCTTGGACGTAGGACCATTAATTATTTGTGACTGATAAATCTAACACTTCAGATTTTAGTGGAAAGACAAAAAAAGGAAAATTTAGTAGAAAAAATTCAAATCTGTCCAAAAGTAAGTATCATGCAAGAAATAATCTTAAATTTTTTTAAAAAAATATAAAATTATAATTATAAGAACTAAAATGTTCACTATAAAAAAAATATTTTAAAATTTGTAATTATAAAATGTAATTAAAAATTTTAAAATATACTTTTTTCTCATGATTAAAATTTTTGTTCTTAATATAAAAATTTTTATTTTCTATATTTATCCCTAAATTTAAATTTAAAAATAAATAAATAAATAATCATTTTGGCATACTGCATCCCCTGTAATTGGAGGGGATCCGAATTCAATACTTAGCTAACTAATTTTATATTTTAAAAAATATGACATAAATAATTTACACTTTTATAATAATATATATGTTATCTAAAATATAAAGAATCGAGCTTAATTAAGATTATATATATATATATATATATATATATATATATATATTATTCACATTCTTCGTTACCGATCCATTTAGTGGCTTAGAGCAAAACGGGTGTAAAAGAGTTTTGAAACAAGTACATGGCCCCCCAAAAAAGGAAAAAAAGTGGAAGTTAATTTAAATAATTCTTATCAATTGTAGATATATGACTTTTCTTTCGTAACAATGACTCTAATTATTAAGAAAAGCATTATCCACTTAAATAAATGAAATTTGCAGATTAATTAATGTCTAAATATAGTTGGGCTGTTGTAGTATTAATAATTTAAAAAGTATAATTTTCTTTGATTTCCTAAAAATTTTCAAGTTTTTGTTTTCTTTAAGAGATTTAAGTTTTATTTGAAACCATACAAAAATATAAAAGTTAGGAGGATTCTAGAAAATTTGGGGGCGCTACCCTTCAATCAATTAGGCTTCATCCATGCCAGCCGATTGTGTTAAAATTATTACATATTTGTAAGAGTAAATTACGCATATTTTTATTTAAGTTGGGCCAAATAATATTTTGATACCTCTTTTATTTTAAAAGTTATGTTTGGATCCCTTGATATTTTTGTCAATAAAATTAATTTATTTTTATATAATATGAAATTGTAATTTTATTCTTAACATAATAGTACAAATAATTAAATACTTTTTATTTTTTAAAAAATATATATTATACAAAAAATAAATTTTATTGACAGAAAGTAAATAGGAAAAAAAAGCTTTTGCAATATATCAAATGTTACAAAAGTCAAGTATAACTTTTAAAATAAAAGAAATATTGACCGCAATGTATCTAAACACCAAGGGATGTGAATGCAGTTTACTCTATTTGTAATGATCAAGGAAAACAAATTAAGGAGTAAATTCTAAGGTATAACTTAATTACACTTGATACTTTTCTTGTCTTAAATATTACATTAAACTTTCCTTGAATGTATTTTTAGTTACTGAAATTAACTTTTTGCATAATATGCATTCTTTCCTCCAAAAAATTTATTTAACTATCTTTATTTTTTATATTAAGGATAAAATTATAACCTCATCTTACAGTTTAATATCAATTTAACTACTTTTATTATCATATTAAGAATAAAATCATAATCTGATATTGTGCAAACGGTTAACTAATTCTTTGACAAAAAATGAAAAATTTCTCCTACATCTAAATATTTCAATAAATTAACTTATTATATCATGCTTGGTAAATAATAAGGTAGTCTAAGTCGGTGATTGCGTTCTTCAAAAGCAAATGTCCTACTTTGTGCACACTTGAGAGAACATGTAGTTTGAAAATGGGGATGGGAGGAAGAGTTGTGCAGGAAAAGAATTGTTATATGCAAGAAGGAAAGGTATTAATATTCTGATTCAACAGGATTTGATTGGCAATCCAACCAATTTTGTTTTTATGCTTTTATGGTTCTATTTGATTTTCATCTCGGGTTGCTGATGGAGCTCTGTAGAAGAGACCTGAAGCTGCCAGTTTTAGACAAATATTTTTATAATCTTTTTGATAAAATCAAAAAAATTTTTAAATGCACTTAGAGCACGATGTATTTAAAAAAAATTAAAAATTAAGATTAAATTTATATAAATAAAATTTATATGTAATACAGATAAAATTTACGTATAAAATAAATTTTAATTATTAAATACATAAATGACGTGATACAATTAGTGTACATAAGAATTGTTCATTTGGAAATTTGTAGATCCACAAATCCTTATAGTACACTCCGTAGCTGGAAAAGAGTTAATACGTCAACAAAGGCGGGCGTAGAAAAATTTTTAAAGCGTCGTGTGCAATGTTATAAGAATGTACATATAAATTTTATTATTTTTTAAAAATTATGTGTAATTTTATAAAACTTATATGCAAACTTTGTAATTATTATTTTTTAAAGTTATATTTAAATTTTATTAAAAACAATAATAATAATAATAATAATAATAATAAGGTAACGGGAGGGCCAGGACCCCTACTGATCCCCCCTGCCTGTGCCCTTAGATGTCATTGTTGGAAGAAGGTACACATGATCTTAAGACATGGTTATGGTGTTTTGTTTGAGTTTTGGTGTTTTTTTTTTTTCCCTATATCTTGGTGTTGTTGATAGTGTAACCCTTATTGTTTGGGTATTAAAAAAAATGGCCAGAAGTTTTTGTCTTTTTTTTTAATGATAATATTATAATAATCACATGGTATGAATTAGTGAAATATTATGACGAGACAAATTGTGAAATTTGAAAAGAGAAAGGGAGTTAAAAGTAAAAGATAATAATAACTCTATTATTCTTTCTTTGTGTTTTATGAAACTACTTTATTAATTACAATATGATAAGACTTTGATGTAATTTTTTAATAAAAATATAATATATAATATATTTTTTTAAAAAATTATCTATATGTTAAATCTTTATAAAAAGCAATATATATATATATATATATTAGAAAAAAATTTTGTTTTCTTACTAGTTAGAGAGAGAGAGAGAGAAATCCAGTTGCGATGATTATATAAAGAGTACCCTTACATTAACTTCAAGCCACACCAATCGCTGTTTGGCACCAGCACTGCCACTTACTACTTAATTGTTGTCATGGTCCCTCAAAGGAAGCTCAATGAGGAAGTCTCCGGTTGGCTCAGACTCTTTGATGACGGCTCAGTAGAACGGATGTGGACCGGTCCTCCTCAATATAAATTCCTCACTGAACCGGTACCTCCCCACCGCGAACTCGTGGACGGAGTTGCCACCGAAGACGTCGTCATTGACAAAATTTCCGGGCAACGTGTCCGGATTTATCTACCGGAGACGAAACCCGGTGGCAGCGACCATGATAAACTTCCAATACTCATCCACTTTCACGGTGGCGGGTTCTGCATAAGCCAACCCGACTGGTTCATGTACAACTATATCTACAGCCGGATCACTCGAACCGCCCGGGTCATCTGCGTATCGGTCTATCTCCGTCTCGCCCCAGAGAACCGCCTTCCTGTGGCCATAGACGACGCTTTCTCTGGCCTACTCTGGCTCCAATCAGTGGCAAAACGCGAAACGAACCAGCCGGCATGGCTCGCCGATCGCGCGGACTTCGACCGGGTTTTCCTCATCGGTGATAGCTCGGGCGGGAACCTAGTTCATCAAGTCGCTGCACGGGCCGGGGAGCAAGAACTGGCGCCGCTAAGAATCGCCGGAGGGATACCTCTCCACCCGGGATTTGTCCGCTCGCGGCGGAGCAAGTCAGAGACGGAGAACCCGGAGTCGCCATTTTTAACGTTAGATATGATAGACAAGTTTTTGGGCTTGGCATTACCGGTTGGGTGCAACAAGGACCACCCCATAACGTGCCCGATGGGGGAGACGGCGCCGCCACTGGACGGCGTAAAGCTGCCGCCCTTTCTGCTGTGCGTGGCAGAGAAGGACTTGATGGTAGACACGGAGATAGAGTACTACGAAGCCATGAAGAAGGCGAAGAAGGAAGTGGAGCTGTTCGTTAGCAGAGGAGTGGGACATGGGTTTTATCTGAACTCAGTTGCGGTGGAAACGGACGCAGAGACTGCTGAACAAACTGGGTGTCTTGTTGCTAAGATCAAAGAGTTCATTGATAGCCACTAAAAGACCAGTTTGATGAACGATTATCGTTACTTTGTTCGAAAACAATTAATATTTGCAACAAATTATCATGTTTATTATTATTTCTTTTCAATATATATATATATATATATAAATTCCGGTGGAGTGTCACCGTAGATAAATTATTCACTGTGCGCTCCCACGAGGGTACGTATTGAATACTGTTTATGTACTATTTATGTAACTGTTTACACACATTTTTTTTTTTCGAATTTTTTTTCCTGCAGAGCCCGTGCGGACATTTTCTGAATCGGGAAAGCAACTAGTTTTGTTGTAAAAGGAAGGATGGGGTATCTTCCATCGTCAGGACTAGATCTCCCCACAGGCAATAGCACATCCCACTATGAATTTGATATGTTTAAGAAAATAAATTTTTCTAGTTTCAAGACTAAAATTTTAGTAATTAAAAAATTACATCTCCTTAATGGTATTTAATTAAGTCAATTTAACTTTTTCCATAGTCTAATTTTTAAGTTAAATATAAGGAAAAACTACATTTTAGAATGATAAGTTGAAAATATTTATTATAAAGTACTTCAAATTATTTTAGAAGTTCAAAAAATAAAAAATTTAACTGTTTCACCTAATTTTTCCTTCTATTTCAATTTATTATTGTTTGAAAAAAAAAAAACTCCTCAGTGTCAATACTAATTGGATTATTGGAGAGAACATTGATGGGTGGTGAGAAGACCTTATTAGCAAAGAGACAATCATATGTATATTATACACATGGAAACAATCAAAAGAAGAAACAAGCGAAATTCCTATTTTTTGTTTTGTTTCGTTATTTGACTTTGAAATACTGTATGGATATCTTTTTGGCTTTGTGCTGTTTTGTAGTATAATGCTTGTCTTTCGTTTCAACCTCAAACACTCAGAATGGTGGCTTAGTTTTGTTGCTTTATCTGACTTTGTGTGCCAAACTACCTCTAATAACTTGAATCCATCTTTGTATTCCCTTTGAAACGCAAAGCAAATACAAGACCAATGAAGTGGGTATCTTTCCTCTATTTTCTAGTTTTCACACCTCAACCCTCCTTCTTATGCCAACGCCATGATTATGCATCTATGATTTATTCTTAACTAAATGCTTTAATTACCTGAGACTAGCTCATGTTGTTGAAAGAATAAGAGTTTAAATAAATAATCATAAGTTCAATTCTCTTATTCTATCAAAAGAAAAAAAAGATTTAGTTTTATTTTATAAAGCTTCAAATTTCATTATTGAGGTAGGATTCCAATTTCTTTTCTGTTTATTAGTGATGTAATTGGCGCAAGATTTTTTCTTTTTTGGTTATATAAAGAAAAGATTATTGGATATATGATGCAAGATTTAAGGTATTTTTAAATTATTGGATATATGATGCAAGAATCAATATGTCTTTCCTTTAATATACTCTTAAATTATTTAATAAATTATGAATACTAAATATCCGAACTTCAAATTTATTAAAAATTAGTCCTCAAAATGTTAGCATTCTTTTATTATTATAAAACTGTTTTTAATATATTTTTTACTTTATTATATCTAAATTCATTTATTGATTCAAAGCTTTACATTTTCTAATTTATGTTTAAATTTAATATTTTAAAATATAAAGGTTCAAAATTTTTTAATTTATTTTTTACTGCATGATATTTAAGACAAGAAATATTTTTAATTTATAATTTTCAACATTTAAACCATTTTTTCACGAGTTTACTATTATAAACAATTATAAACTACAAAAAATTTTATTATTATTTATTTACAAATATTAAATATCATATAATATCCCAAAATTCTAACATCAACAAAATATATATACTAGCCATCAATTACGTTCTGTATTTTTTTTTAAAAAATAAATCATGTTAAGCATTTGTATTTAGATAATGAAAACATGTGCATGATTAGCCTTTGGCAAATAAGATAAATTTTTAATATCACGTCCCGATAACAACAGTTAATTAGTGACCAAAAAAAAAAATACATCATTAAAACATGCCAAAAGAAAAACATTATGCTTAAAAAGTTGAGGCCAGATTATCTCAATGCATATTTGGAATCTTATTTCAAAATTACAAAAGTAATAAATTATTACTTCCTTACACCATCATACAACAAATTAAAGTTACGGTGTGAGTTTGGTGCTGCTACTATTTGTATTCATCGTCCAGATTAAATTTTAACAGTTTAAAATTTTTAATTAATCATTAACAATTATTATTTTTTTATTTTATATTTTATATTTTATTAACAATATATTAAAATAAAAAAAATTCAAACAATTCAAATTATATCTAAGTGGTAATGGAGAATAGTAACACGGCGATGCTCTGCAGCACGTAATCCGTTCGCTGTCAAGTTCCAAGTCGTTACCTGCAAAAGCTTGTAGCATAGGGTAGGGAGTCCTACTGTGTTGCGTCAGCACAGATCCCCTCTACGTGGATTGCAGCAATTGGGCTATTTAGATTTTCCCTTCCATGTGGCATGTTCTGATTGGGCAAAAAAATTACCCTTTCCTCCCTTCCCCGGTCGCTGCAACCTGTGTCTTCCTTCTTTGTTTTTGTGCTTAATTACCAACTATAATTTTTTGCCATTCAAGTGGAAACATTCAGAAATTAAGAATATAATTTTATTTTTATAATTATTTAATTATTAAAAATGAAAACATTAAAATTATTTTATATCAACAAAATTATATATTTTTTATTTTTATATTTAACCTTTTACGTAACGAGTGTAGCAATCAGAACTCAGCTGCAGAAGTTAATAAACGATGAGGGTAATGTGCTGCAGTTTAAGGAAGAGCAGAATGACAAATTAGCTTTAAACATTGTCACCACTTCCAGAGAGGCAGGAGAAAGTGCTGTATTCTGGTTTTTTAATTAAAATATTTTTATTATATTTTTTGTTATAGAAAATATGTTTTGTCATCTTTAAATTAAAAAATATTTTCTATAACAAAAATATAGTAAAAATATTTTAATAATAAAAGCAGAAAACTTCACTTTCTCCTGTCCCTCTCTTTTAAAGGGGTGACAGTGTTTAAAGCTAATTTGTCGTTTGGTCTTCCGTTGGCTGCCCTTATCAAGGTGAGAAACATGCCTAAAATCGGTGGCAGTCTAAGAAGTCGACGGTAGTACCACCGATTTCTTAAAATAATTTAGAGGAAAATAAAAATTAGGGAAGTCGGTGGATATATAAGTGTAATATTTATGCCATTTGGACACTTAATTTATGCCAGACACGAATTTGGTTTTAAAAGCGGCATTTTTTCGGTACTAACATGAGAGAAAAGAAAAAGAAATAAAAGATAATAAGAGAAAGGAAAAAAAAAACGTCAAAAAGTGAATGAATAATCTCTTATTTTGTTTATTATGATAGAAGAAAAAAAGAAAAGATATTTTTATATGATTTTATTAATTAAAAAATATATAAATAAGTTTTCATTGACGCGGATTGCATGAAGAAGCAGCTTCCTCTTTTGTTCACGTAATTGATTCTTCTTCCATTTTGTCATTCTCCCTTTCCGGCTCTTCATTCGTAGGAGTTCAACGTTGTGCAGTCGCCAGATGGCTACGCGTGGTTAGTGGCTCTTGTTTTTATCACGCTTTTTGTATTTTCTAATAAGGCTAATAACAATCACTGGCACGAGACCGAAAAAGTTTCTCGTCATTAAATTTTTTGTTAAATTCTAAAAAAATCGGTAGTAAAATTTTCAATCTTGTTTTAATCAAATTTGATAATTAAATTAATTAAAGTGTGTGAAAATTAATTAAATAAAAATTGAATTTTTGTTACAGTGACACTTCTTTTTTGTTTTTAAATATCCTTTGAGTGGAGGACTAATTTTACATGGGGATAACAAAACTATCCTTCATCACAAGTGTTTTTCGTCGACTTCTTAAACTCTTGACATTATAGAAATTTGTTAATTGCTGAATTCAAACTTATTTATCACTTATAGGTTAAAGTAATATCTTTTATATTATTATGTAGGAAACTCTCTTATCGTAGATATTTGTTTATCATGATACTCCAACACATGCATCAAGAAGATAAAAATTATGGTTACGTTATTAATAAAAGATTACAAAGTTATAGCTAAAGTAAGCTGAGATATTTGAGAACTCTACAATGGGCATTTAGCTACCCTTGACATAAGGAGCACAGGAGATGAGAGTAGAGAGTAATTTTGCTTGTTCTTAGGGATCCCCTTTTGTAGGTTGATGAGCTAATGTAAATTCCTAGTGACAAATATGCTTGTTTGCCCTACAGCCTACTATGGCAAATTTCGTCATTCAACTAATGACTCTCGAAATCATGCTTGTTTGTCATGTCGCGCACTTTTCATGCAAGTGCTTATAAGCTCATAACCCGTTCAAAGAGAACCCAAGTATAACATCAGTGACATTGAGATAATGTGAAAGTCAGCCCTCATCAAAATTTCCTAGGCCAGTGCCTGTGCTGGAAACCGTAATTATCAGAGGGACATTGGCCCGTCAAATATCACAGCATTCAGATTTCAGACACAACATAGGCATGCTTTCCATAGTCCAAAAGAACCTTAAATGACAATCTTCTACACTCCTACAGGGTTTTTAATATGTCAGTCACTAAATAGGAAAGATAATAATCTTCAGGAAATCTTGACAAGGAGTAAAGATGCACATTTAAGCTAGCGATAGGAATATGAAGGGCCGGCAAAAGAATAACGAGATGAAACAGGGATGGATGTGGCTTCTGGCTTGGCTCCATGATAGTGCTGAGTCCTGTTGTATTCTGACAGAGCATCGGCAGCGTATGTTGAGTATAGCCTATCTTGACCAGTTTCTCTCCTCCGCAAGTTTTCAGCCCTAACCAAGGTTCTTCCACTAGTTAAATAAGAACTCGAAGGGATTTCATCTCTGCTCAAAGGTGGTATATATGAGTCCCTTGATGAAGCACCATGGTGAAAGGCATGATGATATGGATCATTTGTGTAGTCATGTCTTGCACCATGACCGTAAGCCTGATATTTAGTCTCATTCAGATAAGGAGGATCAGGGCGAAGAGTTTCTGCATGTGCAGGGACATTGTCCCTGTAGATAGGATCCACATGATGAAGGTGCTCCCTTTCATAATCTCTCTTGTAAGGATCCAAAATAGGATTAACACGAGATGGAGGATTGACAACACTTCTATCTCCTTGCAAACCATAAGCTCGATAGTCCTTTTCAGTAAGAAATAAATCACGAGGAATTTCCTCTCTCCGTTCAACTCGGTGATCTCTTTCATCAGACAGCACATTATAACTATTCACGTGGCTGTTGGCATAATTATCTCTGGCAGGTCTTTCCCTATGCGAATGTGGCCTTGATCCCCTTACACCATCAGGAACTTCCCTATCCCAGACTATCACCTTTGGAGGGGAGTGGACAGGGTGCAGAGTTGAATGAATTTCTACTGGTCGGAAAAGCTCTGTCAGCTTCCTGACCTGAAACAGAATATTTGAATATAATCAAATATAAGAATTCAACAAAATGGTCAACACCACAACAGAGGCAACAATTGATTCTCACTTGTCTAACAGTAAGTTCTGTTTTGAACTTGTTCTTTTCATTATAATTTTCCTGGATAGCCCTTTTGAAAATGCTCTCAGGCAGTGGAAAGCAATCCTTGTCAATGTTAAATCGCACCTGAAGGTTTGAGCCATCAGCACATAAATCTCAATACAACCAAGACAAGAATCTTAGGGAAAATCGGGTAAGAAACAGGGGAGGGAAAAAGTAACCTGAGCAGGAAAAGAACCCTCAAAAGCTCTTGGTTCAAGTTTCATGCCTCCAGAAGATGTTGCCTTGTAAATCCCATACAACAGCTTAAGATCAAAATCATACAGAAAAAGCTTCAGCCCCGGCTTGACACCAAAAACAACATCCTTTTTACCAGCTGAAACCCCCATGACACAATAACGGAAACAATCGGGTTTTGTCTTTGCATTGCACATAAAGATTAAGCCACCAAGCTTTTCTCTGTTTTCCTCATTTGATTGACTCTTTGCAATTCCACCATGCCTACCTTTGTTTGTTTTACTCATTGCATCCCTGTTTAACTCTCCATGCTTCTCTTTATTCTTCTTGCTAAGCGGTTTGTCACTATTGCTCCTATTTTGCCTGTCCTCCTCCTTATTCTTCTCATCCCTCTGGCTTTTCTCAGGCTGTTCATCAGTAGTTCTCTTCTGCTGGGTGTCTTGTGAAAACTTCTCCATATAGTCTTTATTGGGGAACATTTCTGAGTTTCCCAACAATTTCTTACTCTCCCTCCTTTGTTTTCCCCATATCTGCTGAGCATCTTTATTCTTATTGGTCTTAAATTTACTGGCTTGAGATTTTTTCACAATTTTAGAGTTGGCCTTTAATGATTGGGGGGTATTCTTGTCACTTGTCTCAGGTTTATTAGATCCTTCAGGAGGATTCTCAGCATCCTTCTTGCCTTTATCTTTTTCTGATGACTCAGATTTAGAAGACACATTTGGGGGATTCTCACTGTCCTTCCTGCTTTCTTCTTGCTCCATATTCCCAGTGTCCCCTTGAGCACCTTTAGTCATTTTTGTCTCAAATCTACCAGCTGGAGACTTTTTCACAATTTTAGATTTGGCCTTTAATAATCGTGGGGTATTCTTGTAAGTTGACTCTGGTTGACTAGATCTTTTGGGAGCATTCTCTGCATCCTTCATGTTGTTATCTTTTTCTGATGATTCTGCACCCTTCGTGCTGTTATCTATTTCTGACAACTCAGGTTTAGAAGACACATTTGGAGAATTTTCAGTGTCCTTCCTGCTTTCTTCTTGCACCATATTCCCAGTGTCCCCCTGGGCACCTTTAGTCATTTTGGTCTCAAATCTACCAGCTGGAGACTTCTTGACAATTTTAGATTTGGCCTTTAATAATCGTGGGGTATTCTTGGCACTTGACTCTGGTTGACTAGATCCTTTGGGGGCATTCTCTGCATCCTTCATGTTGTTATCTTTTTCTGATGATTCTGCACCCTTCGTGCTGTTATCTATTTCTGACAACTCAGGTTTAGAAGACACATTTGGAGAATTTTCAGTGTCCTTCCTGCTTTCTTCTTGCACCATATTCCCAGTGTCCCCCTGGGCACCTTTAGTCATTTTGGTCTCAAATCTACCAGCCGGAGACTTCTTGACAATTTTAGATTTGGCCTTTAATAATCGTGGGGTATTCTTGGCACTTGGCTCTGGTTGACTAGATCCTTTGGGGGCATTCTCTGCATCCTTCATGTTGTTATCTTTTTCTGATGATTCTGCACCCTTCGTGCTGTTATCTATTTCTGACAACTCAGGTTTAGAAGACACATTTGGAGAATTTTCAGTGTCCTTCCTGCTTCCTTCTTGCTCCATATTCCCAGTGTCCCCCTGAGCACCTTTAGTCATTTTGGTCTCAAATCTACCAGCTGGAGACTTCTTGACAATTTTAGATTTGGCCTTTAATGATCGTGGGGTATTCTTGGCACTTGACTCTGGTTGACTAGATCCTTTGGGGGCATTCTCTGCATCCTTCATGTTGTTATCTTTTTCTGATGATTCTGCACCCTTCGTGCTGTTATCTATTTCTGACAACTCAGGTTTAGAAGACACATTTGGAGAATTTTCAGTGTCCTTCCTGCTTTCTTCTTGCTCCATATTCCCAGTGTCCCCCTGAGCACCTTTAGTCATTTTGGTCTTAAATCTACCAGCCGGAGACTTCTTGACAATTTTAGATTTGGCCTTTAATGATTGTGGGGTATTCTTGGCACTTGACTTTGGTTGACTAGATCCTTTGGGGGCATTCTCTGCATCCTTCATGTTGTTTTCTTTTTCTGATGATTCTGCATCCATCGTGCTGTTATCTTTTTCCGCTGACTCAGGTTCAAAAGACACATCTGGAGAATTCTCTGTGTCCTTCCTGCTTTCTTCTTGCTCCATATTCCCAGTGTTCCCTTGAGCACCTTTAGTCTCTTCTGTCTTAAATCTACCAGCCTGAGACTTCTTCACAATTTCGGATTGGGCCTTTAACAATTGTGGGGTATTCTTGTCACTTGACTCTGGTTGACAAGATCCTTCAGGAGCATTCTCCGCTTCCTTCACATTGTTATCTTTTTCTGATGACTCTGCATCCTTCTTGCTGTTATCTTTTTCCGACAACCCAGATTTAAAAGACACATCTGGACAGTTTTCAGTGTCCTTCCTGCTTTCTTCTTGCTCCATATTCTCAAAGTCCCCTCCGGCACCTTTAGTCCTTTTGGTCTTAAATCTACCAGCCTGAGACTTCTTCACAATCTTAGATTGGGCCTTTAATGATCGTGGGGTATCCTTATCACTTGATTCTGGTTTACTAGATCCTTCTGGGGCATTCTCTGCATCGTTCATGTTGTTATCTTTTTCTGATGACTCTGCACGCTTCTTGCTGTTATCCTTTTCTGATGACTCTGCATCCTTCTTGCTGTTATCCTTTTTAAAGGACTCTGCATCCTTCTTGCTGTTATCCTTTTCTGATGACTCTGCATCCTTCTTGTTGTTATCTTTTTCTGATGACTCTGCATCCTTCTTGCTGTTATCTTTTTCGGGCAACTCAGGTATAGAAGACACATGTGGAGGATTCTGAGTGTCCTTCTTTCCTTCTTCTTGCTCCATATTATACACAAAGCCAAGCACACAAGCTTCGAAAAGAAAATCTTACTGCAAGCAATAAGCAAATGAAAGAATATTTGGGAAATTATTGCCCTTTTAAAATTTTTTTACAATTCAAGTAAATCAGAAAGGCAAAGATAATTCATTTGAGAAGGCTGAGATTTGAAGACTGAAAAAGGAAGTGGGAAAAGAATGTATCAAAGAACAACTTGACCTAGAATGTTGAACAAAGGTCCAAGAATAGTATTTTATAAGTCCCTTTAAAAGAAGAAGAATATAACTACTTGTGCCAAAGCAAATCACTACTTTATATGGAAATTTTAAACAAACTAGGAGTGGTGAAAATCTAACTTTAGTCCATTTGGTCAAGCAACTAAATAAAATTTCAAGGAAACCCTTCAACATGAAGCCTAAGTTATTAAGAGAGAAAAAAAAAAGGCGGGATGAAAGAGGGAGAAAAAAAAACCAAAACTGATTTCCAAAACTAGAACAAAATTCACTGCAGAGTGCAGACAACTCCAAAATAAATTGATATTCAGTCTAGCAATTTAAGGAACTTCTCAAACCAACATGTGCAGATTTCCCAGCAGTACAACCAGTGGAGGATGGATGGTCAATCCTAAAATTTAAATTAAAAGATATCCCCTTCATCATCTCTGAAAACTGGAATGTAAAATCAGTTCACCCCTCCTCCCACATGATTAGCAGACCTAGGAACAAACAACCCAAAGTAACTAGTACTAGAATTTTCACGCCATGTTGTCATATGCAATAACTTAACAGAGGCTACAAAAGAAGGACTTTACAAAGTTGGGAAAAAAATAATAATAATAAACAACAAAGGCAGCATGACGAAGAAAGAAGAGGAGGAAACACAAGGCTTTTGAACTCTGAAAGGTACTACCAATAACACAGTAGACTGATATAAACAGCTTAAATTCAGTGAAGAAAAGGATATATGTTTTAATTGCATGTCCAAAAGAAACTAATGCATACATAACAATGATGCCTAACATTTGCACAAGTCAGAAATCCAAATCTCAATGTCATAACCTGATCTTCAACGTGATGAACTACATCTAATGGCTTTGATTTCCCCTCAGGACAACATTACAAAATGAGATGATGGTCTAAAAAATGAGGCCTCAACTTTATCTGACCCAGGGGCCAGGGGTTACGTAGGGCATGACAGTGGTGTTAAGGAATGGTGATTATGTGGAACAGAAGTCTGAATCTAATTGTGAATCCTTTTCTGACAGAGGGTTCATTAGGGTATGGTAATACACATGACACTTATTTCAAGGAAAAGAATGGCAGCGGATTGCTTATTGAGAGGCTACAGGGGGAGATGGCAGACATCCTAGAAAAGCAGTTGATTTTTAAGGAGAAGGAGACTTTCACTGGGCTCCAACTTGTTAATGCATAGTCAGCAAAAGATTCTTCATACTGGTTCTGGGTCCTATAAGGACATCCATCTTTATTTCCAACTGTTGTTCCTTGTTCAATTCCTTCTTCCAAATCTTTCGTGAAAACTCAGTCACATGTGACCAGAATGATGCAATGCAAGTATTCTGGTGTAGGCAGTTTACCCATTTCAATCCATAATCATTCTTTTGATTCAAGTGAATGGTGCGCATAATAGTAATGTAGCAAAGGAAATGTTATAGCTTTTGATGGTCAGGGTGATGAAATGGACCATACTTGTCAAATCATTGGAAACCAAATTTCTGAACAGTGAATCGTAAATGATATCAAATTATAAGATTCAATAACAGTTTAAAAATAAATTGAAATATGTCACATAAAATATGTATATATCTATAATATAAACAAAATACTCAATATAGTAAATTTAACAATTAAAAGTACTTTAAGTCTCCAACTCTGTACAAGTTGTATATAAGCTTATATATCATAAATTCATCAGTAATTAGGTTTAATTATCCTCCTCCCTATCAATAGTTCCAAAGAACAGAGACAGTAGAACAATAGTAGTCCAGTACCAAAATCCACAATAGAAACTAGGAATTCCACCTTTAAAACTCAAAAGCAAAGGTAGAATGCAGAGAAGGTAGGAGAATATCAAATAGTTGGGAGAGAGTTTGGAATGGCAACAGGCAATAGCACAGCACTAAATAGTCCGCAATGCAACCAAAAACATTGATGGGATTCATTGACGTTTTTAATGGAAAACATATGTTGAAAGTCAAAACCATTCCCTTTTTTTAATTATTCTATATGCACTATAGAGTGCCGCTTAGGACCTTTGTGTTGGTTTTTAAACCAAAAAAAAAGGTGAAAAACTGAAATTTGCACATTCAGAGGCTGAGTCTGGTCAGTGAGCCTGACTTCACAGTCCAGACAAAAATAATCATAAAATGTTGATGTATCACACAATCATGCATTACATAATTTTTGGACTGAATCACTGCAATTCCAGTGATTCATGGTCTGATTCAAGTTGTTCTCCAATTCTTCCAGCAATGTGTATCACTGGAAGATTGAATCATGTAGAATCACAAATCATGCAATTTTAACAACAGAGAGGGACAACCAAAATCCACAATCTCTGGTGAAACAAAGGGGTATCAAAGTGCTTAATGCTGCAGGTGTTGAAATGACTACAGCAAGTCTGCCTAAGGTGTTGTGTTCTCAAAAAGCAATGGATATAAAGAGAGATACAGATACTTGCTGCATTGGTGCACTATATGCATTTAAAAGGTTGGAGGGGGGGTGCCCATGAGGATTGGGAAAACTTAAAAGCAAGGTAAATGAAATTATCTAAGGGGCTATACCATATATAATTTTGCAGTTATGCTTCAAGAACTAAATTGGAGGCAATGGATTGTCAATCAAGAGTATATGGTAGTCAAGGTGCAAGGAGTGGAGTGTTTTCCTTCAACAGGGGCCTCAGGAGATATAAAGATCAACATATGTTATGGGACTTTTATGAGTGTCTGTGCTTCTTGATATTACAGATAGGAGTCAGTGGTGTGAATTACTTTTGATAATAGCCTTACAAGGCCTAGACTCCATACTTCCTTCTGTGAAGAGTTAAGCTATGTTCACAGATTATCCTCTGCCCCTGCTTCCTAGAAGGACATAACATATTATTTCCTAAAAGAATCCCCTATTAAAGATTAATACCCTGAACGGTCTGAACTGTCTATTAATTAATCAGATTACAAGAGTAGCTTTTCAATTTTGCTTGTTCTCTTTCATGTCATTATTTATTTGCTCTCATATACTCAATTATACTCCATAGTCCTTACAAAATATGATAACACTGATAAATGAAAGCAATCACTAGACTTAGACAGTAAATATATCCCAAACCACAAAATACCACTCCCTGCATCTTCCAATGTGTTCCACCTCATTCAAGGAACTGTAAACTGTTATTTAGGTCACTGAAAATAAACCCCAAAAGGTTGGAGAAACTATGAGACGAAGCTTCAGTTACTTCTTTCCCTTCACAGCTTTACTTTGTTTTGTTTCAGCGAAATTTCCAAAAAAGTACAGCATCTTTCCACTGCTATTTTATATAGGTTATGTTCTGGACCCAAAAAGCAAAGCTTCTACTTTCACTACCAGTAGAAATGTTAGCTCTCCCCCAATATCCTTCCAGGCATGATTCAAAAATCTTAACAGTATTCAAAGGCCCTAACACCATCCATCCTTACTACGCAAGTGAACAAAGAACAAGGATTATATAAAAAAAGGCTTTAGTAGAAATTGAGTGGACATGGAAGGCGGAAGGGAATGATGATCAAATTGATCCTGCATTCACTAAAATTTAGTTTTAATTGGTATACTTTATGCAATTAACAAGACAAGGCTCCATGGAATGCTAGCAGCTAGTCCAGCCCCTTTCTAACAAAGAAACACTAACAAAAACGCCCAACATCCATACCCTTCTTGTAACTACTATAAACTGGATCCAACGCCAACCATTTTCTCATCATACAATATGAGAAAAATAATAATTTCACACAGAGAAAACGTGAAAATCCAAGTGCAATATAGATACCAAATTTTTGCAGCATTTTGGGACAGACACAGAAAATTGCTTTCAAAATTGGATATCGCAGACGTTCCCAGATTACAATCGGAATCAACAATTTTTTACATCATGATAACCCTAAAAACAACCCAAGTTCCACGAAATCGATTTAGATTGTCCCGATTGTTCCTCGAATATTCAATCTTAACCAAACATGACAGTAAAATTCACCGTTTAAACGAATAGAGGGACATCCACACACACAAAGGGAGCTGTAATTGGAAGGAGAATAGAGAAATAGTACCTGGGGGAGCAGAATCAACGAGAGAGAAAATCTGAAGGAGAATAGGGGGATGGGTCGAAATGTGGAACGACAATTCGAGCCCCGTTTTAAGCAAACGACGGGAATCTTGAGACCCAAATCGGCGATCAATTTGGGCTTGATGGATTCAATTTGAATGGGATTGGTTGGTTTTACACTTCTGCCCAATAAAATAGACTCAAAATGCATTTGTAATCTTTCTAATTTTATAAGAATTTTAATTTGGGGTTAAAAAAGGCACAATCTTACTCTTATTTTCTAAAACAATTCAATATTGTCCCTTTACCATATCTAATATATATATATATATATATATATATATTAATTTTACCAGGAGCCACAGTATCTTTTTTCAGACTGCGTGAAACATGAGTTTTTTTTGGGTTTTGTTTTCTCCCTTTTTAAATTCCAAGCTGGTAAGGCATGGTTCATTGTACGATTGCATCGGGCTTGTAACATATATATATATATATATATATATATATATCTACACACACACATGTATATATAAACTTCGCTAGGAGCCACACTGTGACTCCGTATAGATTAGATTTTTTTTTTTCTCTCTTTAAATTTAAACTAGTGGGACATGGATCCTTGTACAGTTGTAAGGGCTTATAACATTTAAAAAATGATTAATTTAGATAATACATAAAATTAAAAAAAAATTAATTAATCAAAATTTATTAAATACAAAGAAAATTTATTTGGAGATTTTTAAAAAATAATTAATTAAAGGTTTAATAAATAAACTAAAAATAATTAAAACCTATAACTATTTAATTTTGATCATGAAGGAAAAACAAATTAGTTATAGGCATAAGTTTATTTAATTAGCAATTTAGTAGAACTGCTCCAAAAAAATTAGAGCCCAATTACTCTTCGAATTAAAATAAATTAAATTAAAAATAGGTTTTATTCCCTCATAACCTTTTCCTATGATTGAACTAAAAGGGTCAACTCAAAAAGTTCAAATATAAAGAAATAAGTTAAAACCCATAACTCAATGGATTTAGAACTTAAACCCAACTCACTAAAATATTTAATTAATCTTAACATTTAATTCCTTCTCATCTTAAAACACTCTCTCCAGTAAAACATGGTGAAACGCTTCCTCTATCACTACGCTGAAAATGTAGGAGAAAAAGAAGTAAACTACTGAGGTTTACAGCCTCAATCAGGAGGGGGGAACATGATACTTGGCTTAGGTAAGTAAAAAAGAATTCCCTCTACTCTTTTTGCCCTTCGATTTGATCTAATTATTTTTCAATGTGGTTGCCATTTGTGGAACTATAGGTTGGTAGATTTGAAATTCTTAAAAGATTTTTGGTAGAAAAAGAGAATAAGCAGTGAGCCTAAAGTTTTGATAAGCCCATCCCCTTCATCCAAAGTATTTTTCACTTAAATTCCATATCTAAGATTGAGTTTTTGTTAAGTTTCCTTTTATATGCAAAAATTAAGAATGTTCATTTAGTTGGAATTTGTGTCTTGCACGAAATTAACGTATTGAGACTTTAAGAAGCTTGAGTAAGTTAAAATTTTTAACTTTTGAGATTTTACTTGTTGAAATTAGGTGTTCTCTAGAATTAATATAATATATGTCTTTTCTTATCATATGATTGTTAGGCTTGGGGTGTACATGTAGAAGGTGATGGTATCTTAATAGTAAGTGTATGACAATTTTAAATCTCTTCAAATGTATTTATGAAATTATGTTAATTACTGTTACATGATGATATGTTACTAAGTTGATGTATATTAGTTTCTGGGGCTTAAATAGGATTGTTGGGTTGCCAAGAGCCAAAAAGGAATTAATTTATAATTAATTAATGATAAGTAATAATTAATTAATAATTAATTTGGAATACTTTTTTAAAATTTGAATTTAAATTTATCAAATGATCAATTTTTTGAAAAAAACTAATAACAAATTCAAACATTAATAAACACCTATGTTTTTAAAAAATGGAAAAAAGTTAACATTAGGAGAATATTATTAGAAGCGAAAAAAAAAAACCTACAAAGATCCCTTTGATTCTTCTTATCCCATCTATTGTGTGATGATCCCTAGAATTCAATACACTATGATTCTGCATATCTAAGTGGGTAGATTTTACTGAAGATCCATCAATTTTGCAATATAACAAATAAGTTTTTTTCTTTTTCATATTTGTATTTATTGTATATAATCTAACATTGGATTCAAAGCCTAAGTCTCTCAGTAATTTCTATTCCCGTGGATTAGGCAATGAATTTCGTGCATATAGATATGCTTATTTTGTAGAATTGAATAAGATACATAATATTCATAAAATTGAGATTTTTTGGACTTTAATGCCAAATAATTGTAGATCAATTTTTAGAGTACAAATTTTGTACCATAAGATGCCTATGTAGTATAGAACTATTGGTTAAATTTTGAGGAAAATTCATTGTATAATTTGAGGGAAAATTCAACATGAATTTTTGAATTTCACATGATTAAATAGTCAAATTTCAAAAGCTAGTATTTGATGTACATGTCGCCTCTTTAAAACAAAATTGATATGTAAAAATAGCTTGTAGAACAAACTTTCAAATGCCATATGTATCATAAAAAAATGGGTGAACATTGAATGAAATATGAGACTATGAAATAGGTTGAAAATCACAAAAATTCTTGCAAAAAAAAGAAGTGGCTCAAGGTTGAAGATGATGTATAAAGACCACTCTCATAAAAAAGAATGTGATCTACCCCTAACACTGAATGGCCTAACAAAGGTACCAATAGAAAGAGAGAAGAGAAAAGAGTCCAATGAAGTGGTCACTGTGGCCAAAGCACTACCTAGGCTATTTTATTATTTTTTTTAAAAATTTTATGGGCAGCCACTTCTTGTAGTGCATTGGGGTGCATGCAAGGCCATTTTTGCATAGTCTTTGGACCAAAAATTTTCTAAATTCTAGATCTACATGTTGGTATATAATTTGTCTATTTTTGAACAATTTTTAAGTATTTTTTAGTAAATTTTTGGCCTATTTTTTATGTTTTAAATGTTTAAAAAATTATATAAAATTATAAAAAAAATTAATCAATTAATTTTCTTTATTTTATAGGAACATTCTAAGCATAAAAACATAAATGAATCACAAAATGGATTCAAATAAGAGAGTTTAACAACATATTTATAAGATGAGAAATATTATGAATAATTTGAGATCTTATCTCATAAGAAATAGCATCAACATTTCATAATTTTCATAGGCTTTGGGCTTGATCAACACATTCCCAGATGGTGAATTTTGGACACCAATCAAGGTTGAATTGAGAGAAAAAGTTAAGCCAAACAAAAGAGAAGAATTGGAAAGACTTGACCTTTTATTCGGGTGCAGCTGAAATAGAGCTTGCAAAAGAATGCCACATTGTTGTTAATATTAGACATTCTATTTGACTTTCTCAATTCTCAAATATGAGATGTGCACATGAAAAGGGAATATATTTAAAAGGGTCAATTGCGCATGCAAGATGAATTCATTACGATGTACAAAATGCTGTTTACAATTATAGACCTAAGATTGATTATGCTAATGTAAAATTATTTGATAAGATGAAACATCTTTAGAATATTCAAATATGTTGTATTAGTTTTAACTTATGTAATTTTAAGATTAATGTATTTGAATTATGTGTTTTATTTAATGTAATATTTTATTTAAATGTTGCATTATTTATTTATTATTAATTATTGATAAATAATTTGTTGAGTGGGAGTTCTTAAATTAGAATACATGAGTTCATCTAAGAACTATAATTTTAATTGTTATTTACATATAAATTTAATAGGAAAATAATAGCATTATTAGGACATATGTGATGGAAAGACTTTCGATCATGAACCTAATTATGTTATTATCAGTCTAGTTAAAATTTATTGCAAATTTGTGCAAAGTCTGTGTAGATATCTAAGTTATTGAATATGGCCACTAAAAACACAATAGTTGAGCTCAATAAGGATGAGAAATTGAATGGTGACAATTGGGAAATTAGGCATCATAAACTTTCTTATATCCTTAAGGAGTAGGATGTTAAAAAGCCACTTGTTAAAGTCAACATGACCCACAATGAGAGTATCACCACATATGATGATGTTGCTTGTCATTTGGAAGTTGAAGATGAGCGCCTTGAGGTTGCTAAATGCTCTAGTCATGCTTATATGATAGAGATTGCTAAAACTTCAAAGCTAAAGGGCAAGCGTTCTTATAAGAAGAAAGGATCTGGCCATTTCATGAAGGTTTAGAAAGAATTTAAGAAGAAAGGAAAGTATGGTAAAAGAAAGTTTGACTTAACTAAGGTTAAATGCTATGCCTATAAGAAGATAGGTCATTTTACTCGTGACTATACTAAGCAAAGAAAGGTATCACCATATACTTCATCTCCATATTTTGTCTGTAGTTCTAACACTATTTTAATATCTGAATCTCATCATTTGTGGATTATAGACTCAAGAGCCACAGATCATGTAACCAAGGATTGAAAGATACAAAGTTTGTTTAGTACTTAAAGGGTATACACAACAGGAAGGCATAGATTATGAAAATAATTTCTCGCCTGTTGTACAATTTAGTTCAATTAAACTAATTCTAACTATAGTTGCAAGTTTAGATTTGGAACTATATCAAATGGATGTAAAAAATATATTTTTAAATGGAGAATTAGATGAAGAAATCTATATAGAATAGCTATTAGGTTTCATAGAAAATGAAAAAGAGAAGAAAGTTTGTGAGTTTCAAAGGTCCATTTATATACTAAAATAATTATCTAGACAGTGATATTTAAGATTTCACTTAGTGGTAACCTTAAATGATTTCCAAATGATTGATGAAGACCATTGTATTTATATTAAGTTATTTGAAAGTAATATTGTAATATTATCTCTTTATGCGAATGATATATTATTAGTTAGGAATAGTCTAGATTCAATAAAAGTTATTAAAGGATAGTTATCTTTAACTTTTGAGGTGAAAGATATAGGTGAAGTAGATTATATACTTTGAGTTAAGATTTAAAGGAATCATTTAAAGAAATTAATAGCTCTTTCACAAGAAAATTACATTAAAAAAATTCTTAAGTGATTCAACATGAAAGACTGTAAACCCATTGATACTCTTATAGCAAAAAGCAAGAGTTTGAGTTGTCAGATATGTCCTTAAACTAAATCTGAAAAGAAAGTCATGGAAAAAGTCCTTTACTCTAGTGCTGTTGGTAATTTAGTGCGAGCAACAATGTGTACAAGACTAGATATTTGTTATGCGGTTGGCCTTACAAGCTGATACCAATCAAATTTAGGTTAAAAGCATTGGAAGGTTGTTAAAAAAATGCTAAGATACTTAAAAGGTACTATTGACTATACTTTATGCTATCAAGGAAATGATTTGTGCTTGATAGAACACTCTAATGTTGATTGGGGCGAAGATCTAGATGCACAAAAATCAACATTTGGATATACATTCTTACTAAACAATGGTGCTATATCATAGAGCAACAAGAAGCAGACATGCACTACCTTATCAACTATGGAAGCATAATTTATAGCATGTTCTACAGCAATACAAGAGGCTGTATGGCTGAAGAGATTTATTGAACACTTAGGAATCACTAGTGGAGTGTTGAATCTAATTCTAATTAATTGTGATTGTTAAGTAGCTATAGCCTATACAAAAGACCTTAAGCATCATAGTAAAACAAAATACATAGATACAAGATATAACTTTGTTAAAGAAGTAATAGCATAAAAAAAGTGTTATTATACAATATATTTCTACACATAAGATGGTGACTGATCCCTTGACAAAACTTATACCTAGAGATGTATATATAAAGCATGTGAAATCTCCTAGTATGTGTAGAATATAAAGTGATACACTTGATGCATGATCAGACTATTGAATGAATAAATGTATTTATTTCTTTTCAATATAGTGCCATAATTATACTCAAACATATACACAATATAATAGTATCTTGTATAGGTTGATGAGATTGTTTCTCTCACATGAACAATTGCCTTTGATGTCGACATTCATGAGAAGTGTGTAAAGATGAGATATTTTTGTGTTCATTGTTAGAGGCAGCAGAAGTACCAATATGATAAAATGAAAGAACACAAATTTATAAATATGTTGCCACAATTGTAAGGCTATGTCGCCTCGATTATAAGATAAGAGAAAGTCGAGATGAGATTTGAAATATAATTATATGGATCGAATTATAAATTCCTACCATCTATAATACTGTAGCCAAATAAGAATTCTCTTCTAAGCTTCATGAGAAAGACAAGTGGAATGGTAGGCACTATGTGTGTTTAGACTAAAATTTGTATGGTTTTGATTAAACAAATAAATTGACATGTACTTTTATAAGATAAGAGAAATACCATTACATGCAATTCATATTGCACGTGCTTAATAACTACAATCGAGAAGCAAGTGGATAAATCCTTACTTCATTATTGTTTGAGTCCTAGAAAGTAATGAATCCTTTCACAGATATCCTTATGACTTTGATAGTATTATAAGAAGATGAACAATATATACTACTTTAGCATATATCCTATAATTATGATAATGCGACCTAAAGGAATATTACTAAGAAAGTAACTTTTTTTATTTAAATGATATATGAGCGAACAAAAGATTACCTAATATATACACAATTATGCTAATGTCTAAGACATGTTTATTATGAAATTATTTAGTAAAATCACAAGCGTAGATATTAAGCGTATGAGAAAGGCAATCAAAGTAATGTGTAACTCAAAAGGGATTGGATTTGTCATGAGTAAAAGTGTATATGGATATATCTAGGGCATTCGAGGCACATATATGAATATGTGATATGTATATATAAAGGTTATAGTCTCTTATGCTAGTCCTATTATAGGATTTCTAGTACAAGAGCTCTTAAATTGTATGTTTATATGATCATGACAGAGCACTTAGTATGAAAAACTAAAAGGAATTAAAAGGATTTTGTATTAGTTATTCCATCATGTGCAAATGAGAGATATTAGTTTTTTAGGCTTATATAGGATTATTAGGCTACTTATAACAAGTTGACTTATAATTTAAGACCCAAAAAGGAATTAATTAATAATTAATTGATGATAATTAATTATTAATTAATAATTTATTTGGAATAAATTTTTAAAATTTGAATTTAAAATTATCAAATGATCAATTTCTTTTTAAAAAATTAATAATTGATTCTAACATTATAAAAACCTATATTTTTTAAAAAAAAGGAAAAAAGTTAATGTTAAAAGAATATTAGCAAAAGAGAAAAAAACATAAAGAGATCCCTTTGATTCTTCTTGTGCCATCTACTATGTGACAATCCCCAAAATCTAATATACTATGATTTCATCAGTGTGGGTAGATTTTACTCAAAATCCATTAATTCCGCAATATAACAAGTAGCTTTTTTTTTTCATTTTTGTATTTACTGTATATAATCTAACAATGCATGAATAAGTTAACTACTTGCTTGTTAAGCTTTCGTGGACCCAGCTATGTTCTGGTAGTTTAAAAAATGTTGAGGGAGCTTGTTATGCTTAAGGGCTTTACTATGTTCATCACTTTTAAGTTGTTGGCCAATAACTAATATATGTTGCTAGGTTAAATTGCTTATTCATGGTAAATGCATGTGGCATGTTAAAATGAATTTCATATGTATAGTATTAATATTGATTTCTATTTACATATGATTAGAATTTTACGATTGGTTATCGAGATTGTATGATCTCACCTAATTATAGGACATATTGTTTAGGTGAAAGATAAAGTAAAGGCAAGGATAAGTTGGGCAAGAGTTGAGTTGGACTTACCAAGCTAGTGTTTTTGTTTAGATTTGTTTTTCGATGTTTTTGGAATTTGATGTAAAACTAGTTAGGTTTTTTTTTTGGGTTATTTTGCTTAAGTGACATGAAACTGCCAAATATAGACCTTAGGTTAGATAGTGCTTATTTTGTCCTTTTTGAGGAATCTTATAGGCAATTATGATTGATACATAGAATAAATGACATTTATTTTTGCAATTTTAAATATAGAAGAGATGTAAATTCATGATAGTCTTTAGTCTTGTATAAATGGTATTACTCAACCAATTTTGTAGAAGTAATATTATATTCGAAGATAAGATAATATTTTCTTATTATTGGTCCATGATGTTAAGAAATTCATTAAGAGGGTGATGTACCTAGGTTCTAGTTAACTTTTAAGTGTTGGAATTGATTCTAAATGAGATAGAGTTAATTCTCACTTTAAAAGCTTAAAATTCTCGATATCTTCTTAAATGTTTTAGCTTATTTTTACCATTTGTGTCCTCTTAATTCGATATTAAATGTTATTTATTACATTTAGACTATTTAGAGCGTTAAGTATTATATTTTTGTATTAGAGCAATGATTTAGGAATACTTACTCTAAATTTGGTTCATGATTAATTTTTAGTTCATTGGTGGACCTTTATGGATAAATTTGACCAGAACGAGTAGTGACTTCCATTGCTTAGTCAAGTTTCAAAATTTAAATGTATGATTTACTAGGATAATATTATCATTTGTTCATTGAAAATACTAAATTAAAAACTTATATAAAGCAATAATGATCCATAGTGTATTCAAGTTCAATTGATAATCAATCTAATAAAGTTGAACAATTCTCATACTAATCTAATCTATAAAAGATAGGTTGTTCAAATTGATCATAAAAAATATAAACATGTATATAGGTTTAACAACTGTACATGATATATTTATATATTTTTATGTTTAGTTTAGTTTACACAATTTTAGGTTAGATCTATTTAAAAATAATAATAAAAGCTATTTTTTTAAAGAAAAATTTGGTATTAAATTAATTTCTTTGTCATATATGAGGTATACTTAGTTAATCACTAGTTATGTTTAAACTTCATTTCATATAATAATGTATTAAGATGTTTTATATAAATTGATAGAAGTGAAGTTCATAAATAACCCTATTAAAAATTAAATCGAATATAAAGTATTGATACAAGTAGAGAAATGGATAGAGATCGTGAACATTGTACTTGAGGTTATAGCAAGAAAGAAAAGAAGTTTAGTAAAGTTGGAATATATTATGTAATTTAGAATGAGTTGGGGTATAAGTTCTTTACTTAACAAACTAAAAGAAGAAAAAGACGCTTGGGGCTACCTATGTACACTAAAAATTTTAATAAGATGATGAATTTTAGGAATTATGATCTTTATTTAAATTAGATCTCATTTTCTCTTTTTTTTTTGGTTAAAAATTTGCATCGACTATTATTAGATTTCTTTAGGTTAATACAGTTTCTCTAGTAACATGGATCTTAATAATGTAGATTTGATTGTTTTGAATTTATGAGAATATTAAGCCTGCAAGACATCTATAACAAACATATATTAAGTATACATATATCTTAGAATTTAAGGTTTATATCATGTTACTTACTAGCATATTCAAAAATTTAAAATTTGACCTACTAAGAAGCATGCTAGTAGATAAAGCTAAGTGTAGGAGAATTTATTTATAGCATATATGTAAAATTGTTCTTAAAAGATCACTCATAGCAAAAAGCAATTCTAAATACTCATTGAGGGATGGAGAGGGGGCATGGCCCCTCACCTCTAAACCCCTAAAACACCAAAAAAAAAATATCTTTCTTACTATTGATTTCTTTTTTAATTTTTGTATGTAATTTTTATTTTAAGGATATATAAATGGTTTTTTATTTTTCTAAAATTAATAATTTCACTAATAAAAGAGATTGCATCACCAATTATAAACATAACATTCTAAGTTTGATGTTCCTTAACATCTTAATTTTAAAAAAATGTCAATAATTTTTTAGTTATGGTAGAGATTGAAGAATATATATACTTATTATTTGATTGATTGTTTGCTTAGTCTATTATTAACTTTTTTAATTTTAATTGCAATAAGTGATCATAGATTATTTTCAATTATGAACAACATAAAAAATAAGTTCAAGAATAAGATGAAATATTATTTTCTTACAAACTACATGTTACTTATATTAAAAGAGAAATTGTTGAAAAGTTTGATAACGATGAATTTTATGACATAAAAGAATATTATGCTCACCTTTAATAAACTATAAAAAAGTATGTTACATATATATATATATATATATATATATATTTGCATAAAATTTTTATAAATATAAATATGTTAATTTTTTTATTCGTCCACAAATAATTTAATCTTAGCCCTATCCCTTCCAATATTGTTAAGCCACCTTATAGGTTGTAACAACCAGGAAAAAGAAAGAAGAAGAAAAGAAAAGAAAAAGAAAAAAAAGAGAGAAAAGCTGAAAATTTTCAAATGGCTGAAAATTTTCTAAGTCTGCTAGCTACAGCTCGGCTATAGCGAATGTACCTATTCGCTATAGCGAGAAATGGTCTAGCTATAGCGAGAGTGCCTTCTCGCTATAGTGAAAATGCTTTTAGCTATAGCGAGTTCGGGCATCCCATACAAAATCCAAGGAGTTGCTCGCCGTAGCGAACGCCATAGCAAAGGCAAAGGTCTGGGACAGATACGAGCTCGCCGTAGCGAGGGTTATGGCTCGCTATAGCGAGGGAAGTCTGGAAAAGCGAGGAAAAAGAGAATTTGACTTTTTAAAAGCCTCTCAATCTCTCCTTTCTTCTTCTAACCGACTCAAGCTCACTCTAAGAGAGAGAGAAGGGCGGAGGAGAGAGAGAGAAGCCTAAAGAAGCAAGGAAGAGTAAGAGAAAGGTAAGATTTACATGGTTTCTTTCCTTAGAATGTTGTTCTTCTCCCCTTGCCATCCCCCTATGGTTTTGGCTGTGGAAGTAGTTAGGTCTTGAGCTTAGTTCAGAAGAAGGAGAGTGGAAAACCACTCTTGAGGGAGGTTAGAAGTCATATAGTCCCCTTTTCTTGATTTCCTCTCTTGAAGCTTGAGAGAAGAGAAAGAATAGTTAGTAAATTCTAGTGAGAGAAAGAACCCTAGCTTGTCATACTTAGTAGGGTTATTAGAAAGAGATCCCTAGCTTATGAATCAAGTGTTAAGGAAATAATTCCATGCTTCTTGTGTGGTTAGGCTCAAGAGAAGCACTCCCATCTAGAAGTGGTTGTGAAACCAACAAGGGAGGAGACAAATTGAAGAGGAAGGTTGTGAATAGCCAATAAGGTAGCTCTCTCCACCTTCTTTCATGCATAATTGTGTGCTTACATTGTTTTACTTGTGTGTATGTATGATTTGAGCTATGAGAAGTATGTTAACATGATGATGCCTTATGTGTTTTAATGATGTTTATGTGATTTCTTGGGTTTGCTTGAGTATGGAAAAGTCAATAACCCTTTAGCCATGGTGAGGATGAGCCAAAACCCTCAAGTTGGTTGAGACAAAATAAAGAGTCTCCCAAAAGTAAGGTTGACTCCCAAAGAGTAAGGGTTGAGTCTAAGAACCTCTTAAGTATGGGTGAGGCAAGTCCAAAATCTACAAGTGAGTGGGTGAGGCTAATCCATGTACTTGGCAAGCTTTCATATGTTATGTATGGCCTACTCACATGTTGAGAATGTTTTCTTTTATGCATGGCCAGTTTAAATGTTGCAAATGCTTTTATTATGATTTTATATGCTAACATGCCATACATGCATGGTGAGACTTGTTTGCATGCTTTGTGTGTATGATTGAATGAGAGATGAGCTATTGAGATTCCTTGAATCTCACTCCCCCTCTCCACCATCTAAACATGCTAGGTGGACCAAGTGAGGCTAGAGATGGGAGCCACCAAGCTTGAAGCTAGGGAGATTAATGAAGAACTGTAAAAGAGTTTCTTGTAACTATGTTGTACTTAAGACAAGGGATGTAAATTAATGATGTATATGATGTAGTATCTATGAATGTTTGTAAACCAATGTATTTATTATGTATATATGAGAATAAGACCCATTTTGAATGAAGAAGCAAGTTTTGATTATGAAAAGCATAATGTTAGTATAGGCCACAAGAGGGTATAAGTGGGTATGGGATAGTGAGTTTCTCCAATCTGGGTTGTTAGACACTTGAGCCATGATTGATTGCCCATATAGATGCTTTCTCATGTGCTCAAAGAGTCCTAAAGGTAGAAGAACTAAGATTGGACCCCATGAGCCCCTTTTAAATCAAGAAAATGGCCTTTTGCACATGATGTCAAAGGTTGACCAAATGACCTTTTCTTGCTTTGAAATTTGACATGTGACTAGATCTTGTTTAGAGCTTTTTGGGAAGCTAAAGATCAAGTAATTTGGAGGTCTATAGCATTTTCTATGATTTTTCAAAGTTGGTATCAGAAATTCGGATTTCCTGAAACACTGTTCATTTGGTTAGTTTGGAATTTGTGTCATCCGAGGGGCAAACGTAGTCCCATGGCTACGAAATTTTATATGAAGAAACTAGATAGTCACAGTGACTTATGGGAACTGGAAGCACCTCATTTGGAGGTCTAGGGAGGAAGATATGCAATTTCGAAGTTCCTGCCCAGCATTAGTCACCCAGCCAGACCCGAGGTACTGTTTCATCGGTTTCTGGGAGTTTGGCTTGATGAACTGATTTGGAGGTATTTTTCCTCTCTAGTTAACATCCACATATTTCCATAGAGATATCATTTATATGCAGTGGATTTTTTTGAAATTAGTTGGACATTTTTGAAGTCCATATCAGTAAATTATGACAGCAGCAGAGCCCCCTCTGACCAGTAGATGATTTCGCTTGTCAAATGCGTTGCATGTGGGATTTTATGAGTTTTTCATATTTTTCTCATGAAGTAGACAGTCTAAGCTTTCCAGAGTGACCAAGAGAGCATGTTTTCTATTTTTCTGTATTTAGTTATGAATTTCCAAACCTTGCCCAGAAATGAGGCCAAATCTGCCGAAAACGAATTTGCATGTCTCACATCCCTTCTTGCTTTCCATGAGTTTTAAGCATGCTTTTGGGATCGAAATAAGTTGTAATGGTGCAAATAAATATGAGGATGAATAGCATGAGCTCACCCGGTCCATGTGACACTAACCATGCATGTTGCCATGTTAGTAAGTATATGAATCCAAGGCAAATGATCTCCCTTTTCTGTTTCCCCTATGTATAGGAGCATGTAAGGCATGATGCATGAGAGCTAGAGATGAAGGTGTTACATAGGTAATTTGTATTTTATCACCAATGCTAATTCCACACATATGGCTTCCAGACTTTGACTTCGTCAACATATAAATAAGCACATTATGTATTGTTTATTGTATTGTCACATTTTCGACTCTTAATTACTTTATTTTTTTGGCACTATTGATTTGGTCACACAATAAAGATTAAAACATAATCTAAGTTTTATGAATCAACAAGTTAGTTACAACAGAAATTAATAGTGTTATTGACAGATTTAAAATTTTCTAATAAGTAGAGATTAAACTTTTAACTAAAATATGTCAATTTTTAACTAATGTTATATGAATTATTAGCTCATTGGCAATAAATTTTTAATTAATTAGTTAGCTAATGGATTAGTTAATGTGAAGTTATTATGAGAAGTAAGTGTTCTAAATATTTTTTTGAATTATTTATAGATGGTAAGTGTTCTAAACATTTTCCCAAATCATTAAATGAGTAGATGGGAATTGATCAAGGAAGGGTATCTGCCTTATAGGTAATCAAATGATAGTGCCATGATAGAAAAGAATGGAGTTATACTTGAGATTATTGTTTATAATCCAAGTTTATTGAGGAAGTATAAAGCTAATATCAATGTTGAATGTTGAATGTTGAATGGTGCAATCCAAATATAGTCCCTTTGTTAGATAAATTGTTTATAGGTCTTTTAGTTTTGAAATATGTCAAACATACTCAATTGTATATCTTTGAAAAATGGGTTGAGTTATAATTATTGAAAATATTATTTTAGGCCTAGGAAAGTTTGTTAGGCTCAATTATAATATTAATAATAATACTACATGATCATTATGGAAAAAGTTTAAATTTGGAATTAATTAAATAAATTATTTTGCATAGAAAGATTTTGAAATAAGATAATTTGTGGTATTATGAAGATAACATATAAGGAAAGTCTGTAATATCTCGGATTTAATGAGAATAGTTTATGGAAAGAATTTCAAATATATTGGTCAGGTTATTCATATGGAAATTTCTCTTTTTAACTTGACATTGATTTATTATCCTATACTTTAATGTTAAATGTCTGATTGTAACAACAAAAAATTGTTGAAAATTTTTAAGTCTTGAAATTTTTCTAAGTCTGTTGGCTACAACCTGGTTATAGCGAATGTACCTGTTCACTATAGTGAGAAATGACCTAGCTATAGCGAATGTGCCTATTCGCTATAGCGAGAATGTTTTTAGTTATCGTGAGTTTAGGCATCTCATACAAAAACCAGGGGGTTCCATGCAATAGCGCGCACCGTAGCGAGAATAGGGGTCTGTGACTGATACGTGCTCGCGCATAGCGAGGGTTATTCTTCGTTATAGCGAGGGTTAGTCCGGAAAAATGTGAAAAAAGAGAATTTTACTTCTTAAAGAGTCCAGATCCTCTCTTTTTCTTCTAACTGACCTAAGCTTCATCCAAAACAGAGAAAAGGGCTTAAGAGAGAGAGAGAGAGACCAAGAAAAGGAAGGAAGAACAAGGAAAAGGTAAGCAAACTTGAGATTTTTATAGCTCTCCTCCTTACAATTTTATACTTCTCTCTTTACCCTCTCTTTCTATAGTTTTGGTTGTTGAATTAGTTTTGTTTTAAGTTTGGTTCAGAAGAGGAAGAGTGGAGAATAAAAAAGAAGGTGAAGGCAAAAGAGAATCACTCTTGAAACTTCTTATTCTTTGCTTTCCTCGAGTATGTTAGTTCTACTAACTTGAGAGCTTAAGAGAAGAAGGAAGTCTAACCTAAAGCAAGCAAGAAATCCTTGAATTAAAGTGTGATAAATTGAGAAATGCAAAGAAAGTAGAAGAAGAGTTAGTAAAAATTCTAGAAGGAGAACCTCTAGTTTCTTACACACTTTGTAGGGTTTGCCTTGATGAAGAACCTCCTAGCCTTGTAAGTGTTTATTTGAGTTATAAGACAGTAATTGCATGCTATTTGTTGTGTCTAGGCTTAAGAGAATTGGCTCCATCTAGTTGTGGTGTTAAGATCGAGAAAGACAAAGAGAAATCAAAAGGGAAGACTTATGTTAACTTATAAGGTAGCTCTCCACTTTTTCTTGTTGTATTCTTGGATGTGTAATAATCATTATATGCTTGTGTATGTGCTTGTATTGTGAGACATGCCATTTGATGTTATCTTGATGCATTGGTACTAATATATTTATGTTTTAGGTTGTAAAAATTGCTCAGGTGAGATAGTGCCAAAAGTCCTTTGTGATGGGTGAGGTAGAGCCAAAATTTTCTAGAAATAGATAAGACAAGGCCAAAAGTCTCATGAATGAGTGAGACTAAGTCAAAAGTCCCTAAATTAAGGGTAAGGCTATCCAAAAGTCCCTAAAATCGGGTGAGGCTAGACCAAAAGTCCTTAAAGCTTATTCTTGGCATAGATATGATATTTATGGCATGTAAATCATGTGTTGTATGATTGTGAATGGTTAGATGCCTACTTGCATGCTTTGACTTGTTTATATGTCTTGATTGCTTCTTTGAATGAGTGTATGAGCTATTAAGATTTCATGAATCTCACCCCCTTCCCTTTCCTATCTCATATGGTCCAGGTGAAGCTTAAGAGCCTAAGAGTGGAGGCCATGAGGCATAGATGGCTCTTTTTGATACTTTTGCATAGTTTGATGTATAGGAAAGCCAAAGTGCTCATGTATACATATTATTTTTGAGATGTAAATACTTAAGTAAATGTAAAAGTATGTATCAATGATGTATGATCCATATATGGAACCAAAGTAATGAAAGTATGAGATTTGACCCCTTTATGGATTACATGTAGTAGTGTATTTTTGCCCATAGCATAGTGAGTTTGAGATGTATGATGATTTGGACCACTTGGGCATTTCATATATGCTGTATTTATGTTTTAAAACTTACCCAAGAGGTGCTAGAGCATGTAAGAGACCATTTACCCTCATTTTGAACCATTTATAGTGTCAAAACTGTCAAATTTGTAAACTCTATCAAAGTATGACAAATTAGCTCTTTTTGATATAAAATTTGGCATGCCTCTAGAGCTTGTTGAGAGCTTCTTGGAAAGTTAAAGTGGGTAATATTTAAAGGTCTAAAAAATATTTGGCAAATTGTTGAAGTTAGAAAATTTTGATGGTTTTGGTTAGTACACTATTATCATAATCTGAAAATAAATCTGTGTCATTTATTGACCAAACGGTGTCTAATTATTATGAAATTTTATGAGAATAAACTAGACATCCATAGTGACCTATAACAATTAGAAGCACCTCAATCAGAGGTCTGTAGAAGGAGAAATAACTTTTTGAAGTTTTGTGTCAGTATCAAGGAAGCCATCCGACCTTCATTACTATTCCATCAGTTTTCGAGGTCCAAAGGCTACTAAAATAATTTGAACCTATTTTTTCCCATAGTTAACATTTTTATATTTCCAAATTGGTATAGTTTTCTCAGATGGGATTTTCTTGGAATTAGTTATGAATTTTTGAAGTTCATGACAACAAACTACATTAGTACCAGGGATAGCCGAACCTCTGTCTCTTTTTCGATGCCAAATATGGTTCAAATGCTGAGATTGTGGTTGGGAATTATTTTTATGTAAAGTTAACACCTAGATATTTCTAGAAAGTTATGGTTTTCTTAATTCTCATTTTTCTAAAATTAGTTATGATTTTCCAAAATTAGAGCAAAAAATCTGACTTTTGGGCTCGTTTTGAGAAATTACATTTTTAGGTTTTTGGCTTTATATCTATGGTTCATGGGTTGTTTTATGCTATGTATGAGTTGTATAAATGGATTTTGAGTAGAGTATGTGATTGATGGGTTCATAGGACCTACAGGGCAAATTATAAGCTTTTAAACCCCGATACATAGCAGGAAAATGCCACGATTTGCTCTTTTTCTTTGAAAATCATATGGACTCAAGTCTAAGCAGAGACTAGTTGAGGTTAATATATTGTGGTGTTACACTGATTATGAATGAAAAAGGTAAGCTAAGAAATTAAGAATATTATATAAAGAAGTATCGAGTAAGAAAGCAAATGTGACTGATGTGCCTATTGTTGATGCTAACATACACACGCTTTCATGCTTTAAATCAACTAGTTATCTTGTGTGTGGCTAAATCTAATTTACTTAACCATCTGGTAGTGTTTTACCTTTGGTACACTATTCATTCATTCGTTTCAACTTACTATTCATCATCTTAACTCACATGAAAGCTTTCATAATGGGAGTTTACTTAGTTACCTTTCTACATGATTATCACTCTTATTGCTTAATATCTCTAAGTTAACGTAAGTGCATATGAAGGTGAAATGGTTGCATCTCAAGCTAATTTTGATTCTATATTTTTGGCATTTATGCAATATAGAAAGGTTGGTAAGTAATTGGCCAAAGGAACCAAACATGATATCACCTTTAGACTTTTATTCAAAGGAAATAAAATGTTTATTACTTTTAGTCATGGTAAATCTAGTAAAGGGAAGAAAACTTAGTGCTAATCTCCTGTGAGAAAATCTATAAGGCTATCTTTAAAACAAAAGGATAAAGATGAAGGAATTATTGATCTTATAGAGGAAGAAGAGAAAATGAACTCAACTAAGTCTACGAAAGATTTGAGTGCTCTTGAAAATGATTAAAGAAGATGTTCCTGCTTTTCCTACATTAAAATTTGAAACTGCATCCCTCTCTTTACCATTGAACCAGAGGTTGGCAAGAAAGACAATAAAGGTGGAAAGCAAGCACCTATTGTAATAACCATTAAAGTGCTTGTTGCCATGTCTCCTTAGCCATGTGATGAGTTAACCATCATTGTACCATCTCAAGTAATCACCTTGATTCATCAAGTTCATGATAATATTATAGGTGAAATTAAAAAGGTGAAAGAATTTAAGCTAAAGAATTTAACAATGTAAAGAAATCTATTACTAAGGAGTTGAAAGAAGAATTCACAAGCATTAAGAAGCTTCTTGATCTTTTGGAAACACCTAGCTTTACCACACTTTATCACACCACCCCTGCGGGCCCCTTTAATCCACAAGACCTACTTGTACCATCTATTGCCTTAAATCATATTACATTATACATCTTACTTTTGGATGACTATACTCTTTAAATGGTTGGATGATTATTAACTATCGTTTGCCAAGACTATTATGATAATGGTTGCTTAAAACTATTTGACACACTTTTTGTGTGCTAAGTCTATGTTTTATTATCTGATTTCTATTACAACCTTATGCTAATTAGCTTCACTTGTTTAATGGTAGTTAGATTATCCTTTATTCAGATGCTTACATCTCCACTTGTTGTTGATTTTGTGTGCTTATCCATCCTCACTTTTTACTTACGGCAAAAAAGGAGAAATTTGGATATGATAAATTGATAATTATGTTGTTGAATATTGCTTGTAGTAAATTGTATATCTTAGTTGCAATAGGTTAAAGGAAGCATATAGTAAGGGGGAGCTGTCCTTGTGTTATTCATACATACTTTAATTAAGGGGAAGTAACATGCTTCTTATTATTTCAAGAAATGGGAAGTGCTCCTTACTCTTTATCTTTTGGATATTTTCCAAGTTTTTATGCCTTTATCAATTTCACATGTCCGCCATAATAAAAAAGGTAGAGAATATTGAATAAATTGTTTTTAGGTCTTTCAGTTTTGAAATATATCAAATATATTCAATTATGCATCTTTGGAAAATAGGCTGAGTTATAATTATCAAAAATATTGTTTTAGGCCTAGGAAAGTTTGTTAGTCTTAATTATATATTAATGATAATATTGCACAATCATTATGGAAAGATTTTAAATTTGAAATTAATTAAGTAAATTGTTTTATATGGAAAGATTTTGAGATAAGATAGTTTCTAGTATTATGAAGATAATAAATAAAGAAAGTTTTTGATATCTCATATTTAATGTGAATAATTTATGGAAAGAATTTCAAATATATTGGTTAGGTTATTTATATGAAAATATCTTTTTTTAACCTTATATTGATTTGTTATCTTATGCTTTTAATGTTATATCTCTGATTAGGAATGAAAAAGGCAAGTTTAGAAATTAAGAATATTATATAAGGAAGCCTTGCTACTTGAAGGATGCATAATCATGACTACATTGATGAAAATCAATTCAAAAATGCTAAGTTCTAAAAACTACACACATATACAATGACCTACATATTTAATGTCTACTTGATATGAAAAGAAGTCATTACAAATTTATATGAAGCATTTAAGGTAGATTCTTGGACATTGGAACATATATGTACATTTATAAAGAAAGTTACTGTTAACGGTAATATGCTGAATGTTTACCACATATTTAAAAGACCATTTGAAAATGAAAACAATGAGAGAACAAATTGTTGAACACATACTCCGTAAAGTTCTTAGCTATGCTTTAATGTGTAACTACTAAGTTAGCCTATTATGTTTGAAAGAGCCCCTAAAAAGTTTATGGTTTAGCTTGAATCTTATTTGATCTTAAGTTTCTATGTGTCTTTAGAAAATCCTAAGGAAAGTTTTAAGATAGCTTTGAAAAAACCTTGGGGAGAATTTTTAGGAATCTTATTGAAAAACTTAATGCGTGGGAAAACCAATAAAGAAAAGAAAAGTTGTAAAAGCCATAAGCTAAGGCTTATTAGGTTACCTTAAGATAGGTTGTAAAAGCTAGAAAATTATGCTTGTGTTGTAAGGTTGCTTTGTGTATTTGGTAATTACCCATGATTAGTAAAATATCCTTATTTTGTGCTGGGGTACTAAATATAGGACATGTTAGTGCAAACCAATATAAATTGGTTATGTGATCCTCTATTTTCCTTACTCTTTAAAGCATTATATTATAAAGAGTAAGATCAAGTTTCTTAGGAACTTGACATAGCTTAAAGGAATCTAAATTCATTAAAAAAGGAGAAATAATTTTAGAATCCAATTCAACCCTCCTTCTTGGCTTACTTCTAGATTAACACTCTTTAAGTATGCTAATAAGGGTCATGATAGAGTGACTATAAAATTTTGTGAGGGGTTTGAGAATATCAAAGTTGAACAATGTAAAGGTAAAATAAAAATGTTCTATAATTACAAATACTTATCTCTATATGAATCAATAGGGAGAATATTTGGTTTTGAAATTAGTTATAAAGAACATTCAATTGAAAGATTGTAATTTCATTAACCATGCTATAAGCATATGTTTGTATTTCTTAATGATGAGACAATTGATTCAATTGTGAACCATAATTCTTAAAAGATAATAATCAATGCTTAGGTGGAGGCTAATAAGTAGTATGAGGAAGCTAAGGGTTGCAAGGAATAGTTAGGTACTTAAGATGGTGGGTGAATTAAGTACTTAAAAATTAAATTTGAAGAATAAATTTTCAAAAAATATTATTGTGCAAAAAGGAAGATATACTTTGTAAAGTAAGATTAGACTTAATGCAAGTGAAAAAATTGAGAAAATTATAGATCAATAGCAATAACTTAAGTGCAGTAAAGTAATGAAAGAAGAATAAGAAAGATAAAACATAAGCTATTTATTTTAGCTCAGTTTATATCATAAGCTACATCTAGTACTCAAGAGTTATCTTGAGATTTTCCATTAAGATAGCAAGATTTCAATAGACACTTGTAAGCCACTTACACCAAATAACTTAAATGAATCGCATAATTAAGGGTATCTCCCTTTATATTAGGTTTTCATCCAATACCCACTTAAGGATTCTCTATTCTTAAGTTTTCAATCTCACTTAAAGGAAGTAATATGAGAATATCAGCAAAGACTTTTTTAAAAGAGTAATTTACAAATGAAACAGAGTTAGAAAGAGAAAAGAATGATTTAGACCCAAAAAAGGTTACACAAGGTTAAAGTAAGTTTTTCAAATGATTTTGAGTTCATATGACCTATTTGTATCATAAGTCCTAATAGAGTTGTTAGAGAAAGAAGGAAAGTCAATTTATACAAAAATAATTGTTTTAAAATCTAAAGGTACTTTTTTTGTACTACACCAATAAACTAGTTTGGTTTGACAGTCAATTGGTCCCCAAAACTTCCTTTTAGAAATTTGAAAAAGGAGGGAAGAAGAGGCACTAGTAGTCAACTTGTTCAGAGTGACCCAATCACTTTTAGGTAGTAGCCTAGTCAACTGTTGCTCAAGGTTAGTTGACTAGCCCTACTCAAAATGCACTTTATGCTTTTCTAAGCAAGGCCAATCGATTATTACCAAGGCTCAATTGATTGAGGAACCTCTAGAAGTCCTCAAAAAGCTCCATTTTGAATTTTGAACTTATACACACCTAAAAACTTTCAAGATAAGATTTAAGAATATAAATCCTAGAGCCTTAGGGTCCATTAGACCTTTTACAATGAATTCCAAGTCTTATACAAGGCTAAAAAGATATTAATTATGTAGTATGATAAGCTCAAACCTAGTGAGTTCTTGAAAAATTCATTCAAGATGTGTGTTATCATAAACATTCTAAGGTTAGAGTAATGGGGTTTAAAGAATGCATATAAAGGGGTGAATAGTGGTTTTGTAGAAAAATAAGATAACTTAAAAATTCCTTGCCAAATATGTTAAGATGAAAATCTTATAAACTTAAGAAGATCTTGCTAATAAGATGTTGTCAAAAGAAGTATATAGTTTGAAAATCAAATAGACTTAAAGAAAACCTTATCAATAGGATTTTCTAACAGAATGCAATGAAAAAAATAAAGTGAAATTAAAAGAGAAAAAGTACACCATATATTATCTTAGTTCGATCCTTCTATCCTGTATCTAGTCCATTTACAACCTTAAGGGATTTTCTCACTAGCAAATCATAGTTACACAATAACTTATATATTTAGGTTTCCAAACTCACTTAAAACTTTTACGAGTGGTTTTCTCAACTCACACATAAACTAGCTTTCCAATACTTGGGAAGACTTACAAAATAAGGATTTGAAATATAAGGACCTTTATCAATCAAAGGACTCAAAAACTATATATCAACTAGATAAATCAATCACTCATCAGCTTAGAATAAGTGAAAAAGTAGGAAAGATGAGAACAAAAAGGATTATAATAAAATTTGAATTAAAATGCTTTTTGGTTCACTTGTATATCTTCTGCTCTTCATCTCCTTTGTATATGTAGAACTACATTTCTTCTAGCCATTAGACAAGGACTATCTTCGAACTATAGCCATTGTAGTAGTAAGAGAGTCATCATAAAGGTTGAACAGCTAAGGCTGGTATAGGTGTTCCTCTTTTAGTTGCCTTTAGATCTTCTTCATTTTCTTTCATTGTTTGAGACTTCTAGAGCACATTGAACAGAGAAACACATAAAGTAGAAAGACCTTACTTTTTTGCTATTGCAGATGCAAAGAGAGCATGAAAGAAAAGTGACAAAGTACTTTTTGCAGCTTTTAGATTTAGTCAACTTTGACACAACAATAGGAAAAAATAAAAAATGTTCTTTTTATCTTATATTCCTTAAGTTTAAGACAAACTTTAGTCTAAAGATAATCAATTCAAACTAAGTTAAAACTATCTGGCATTTATAAAAAATTTAGCCTTTGTTATCATCGAACATGAAAAGGGTTGGAAGAGACTATTGGGCTTATAATTTTTTCCTTTTAATGATGACAAAACTAAAAGGATAAAAATCCTAAACATATTTAAAGCACAATTCAAATAAGGCTCCCTTTTAATATTTGCTTCCCTTAAAATAGATAGTCTTTATGCATGGCAAAGTATAAAGGTAAAAACTTAGAAGGTTAACCAACACCTTGTAAATTGCATATACACCTTATAAACAACATTCTGCAATATATAAAGTATAAAATTCTCTCACCTTTTTTGTCACCAACAAAAAAGGTTTATTGAAATAGAATAACTAGTAAAAGAGATCAATATCTAGCAATATATCTAGCAACAATCCATATATATAGCAAGTCATAACAAGATTCAAATCACTACAACAATATATCCAACAAAGTAAAGAGTGAAAATAAAACAAATTATCATAAAGTTATCCAGGAACTAAAGTGCTAGAAAATTAAAAGTGAAATGAAGTAAAGAGTAAAATACGGAGGACCATCACTGGCCAGCCAAACTTATAAGGAATAAGTCATTAAGGGAATCTTCTTACAAGTTGTTAAAAAGCACGAGACATCTTTTGATTTAAGCTTAAGGGATGCATCAATATCTTCCAATTTGTTAAATAGATATATGAGCTTTGCATTAGGTGCTTTCTTAGTATCTTACATTTCACTTTGTAAGAAATTTAAGTGTTGATGTATCACTCCTTTTCCTTTAAGTAATCCTTTGGTGATACTTGCATCTATAGTCAACACTGCAACTTGGTCACTTAGATTTTAGCTATTAATTCTTTGTTTAATTTGACCTGGGTAGAGAACATCTCTTGAAGAGTCTAAGTGAAATGGTTTAAGGATTTAGAGGACTTAAAGGTTAGAGGTAAATAAGGCATTTCAGGAAGATTTCGTGGGGCATTTGCAGGAGTAGCAAGATTTGGATGCTAAGCTATTTTGGCTTGATTTTCATTAGTAGGAAATGAAGGTGGATCTTATAGATTTAGATTATCACATGGACTGCAAGGACAATAGGTGTAGGGACCTCACTAAGATTTTTAATTATAGGGACTTCAATCTCTTAAGGTACAAGCACTAGTTCCATAAGGTTCTTAATAGGCTAGATAGCAAGGTCTTCATTTAGAGTAACTTTTTTTATGCATTTACAGGATCTTCAACAACATCATGTGCTAAAGGGGGTATATCCATCATCCTTACCTAATGTTCACCCATAGGTGTGAATTTCATCAACTTAAATATGGTTTTATCATATGCTGCATCCACTGTATGAGAAGGATAATTCTTTACGTTGATCATGTTAGCCTTGTACAACCTTGTAAGGAGCATGTAGTAAGGTAAACAGGCAGAAAGATGTATGACCTTAGTACCTGAGCCATAAATCTCAAGATCCAGGTGCCAAAGTAGATAAAGGTTTTGGTGATCAAATAGTAGAGCAAGTAGACATCCTTTTCATTTAGAGACTTTAGTGAATAAATTCAAGTTAAAAGGCAAATTTTGATTATGTGTACCATCACTCTTCTTTCAAAATAAAGAGCTAACCCATTCACTCTTCTAGGAGTGAGTAAATCTTGTATCTCCATAAAGAAGTTTCTTGTAACATCATAAGTTATAGGAAAGTCCCTTCCCTATTTTTTTTTTTAAAGTGAGATTCTCTAATGAATTTCATTCTAAGTAGTTTATTCAATCTCTTCAAATTCAAAATTATTCTTCTCCCTTTAAAAAATGATTGAATGGAAATACCATCTTCCATAATAGATAACTTGGCACAGAAGTGCCTTACCAGTTATTCATATACTGGCTCTTTAAGTTCTCAAATTGGTTGTTGGCCTATTTCCATGAAATGGCTTTCAATGTTATACCATTTGTTCCTTAAATCTTTCAAAGAAGCTGTCTTTCTAGTTGCAATGCTTCTTTCCTTGAAAAATTTCTCATATTTTTCTTTTTCTTCCTTTGATATAAAGTGTTTTAGAAGCAAATCATCATTTGAATCCTCTGATCCATCCATCATTTGAGGTATCTTTATTCAAGTGTTCATCAAATTCTCCTTTTAAAGGAGTTACTTTTCGTTTCTTTTTGGATTGATGTAGTACAGAGAAGGATTCCAATGGTCTTTTGCCTTTATCCACCGTTAATGTCTTCTTAGATTCCATGGCTAGAGGATTTTCTTTGGCTTCAATGGATTTCTCTAGTTCTTCATTGCTATGAAAGCTTTTAGGAGAGAGACTCATTGGCTTTTTCCTTTTAGAGCAGGAAGGTTTAGTTGTTGATGGTTTTAGAGTGTCTCGTTTCTTAAAGGGCTTTATTTTTGGTAACTTTGAATGAGTGGTGGTCCTAATTCTTCCTCTGTACAGCATTACTTCTTGGAGGGAATCCTTCTATTACTATTCTTTAATGATAATGATTTTTGATGCCCTTGTTGATAGATGCACTAAAAGATAAGGTTAGATCCTATTTTTGCTGAGGATTTTTATTGCAAGGAGACTGCATTTTTGCCATAGTTTTGATTCTAGGAATTTAATTAAAAAAGAATTTTCTAAAAAAAAATAAAAGTCTCTTAAGGTTAGAAAGAATGAGAGATAGTTTGAATACCAACTTTAAAGAGAGTCTTTTCAATTTTCAAATGGAAAGAGAAAATGCACATTGAAATGATGTTTTCATATAGGTTGAGTGAAGCATGATGTAATTTACTTTTTTCTTTTCATAACTGCTTTAGTAGAGAGAGAAATAAGCTTGACCCTTGGTTCTAAATTGTAGTTGATAACATAAATGACAAAGGACACTATTCTAGCTACTTTTGAATTTTTGCCCAAATGTTCATAGTCAATATAAGTTTGACATTTTGGCATCAAAATCTTATAGATATGGTTTATATTTGATAAGTATAAAATTTTCATGTTTTGTTAGTTTCAAAATGTGATGATTGAATCTAATTACTTTTGACTTTGATGCAAATTTTGTATATTTTAACCAAGAGTTATTAATTAAGCCATAAGACATTTTAGAGTGGAAATCAACTCTTTGAAGCTTATATATGTCCCCATAAGAGTGATCCACATAAACAATGTGAGGAAGCAGAGAAAAAAACAAGAAAACTCAAATATAAGGCAACGCATGGCCTCCTCATGCATTTCTAAAAAAGGTCTGCAAAATCATATGATAAGCTTAATATGTGCATGGGGTACCGATGTATTTGGGGTATTTATACAAGGCTAGGTTGTGTATGACATTATTTCAGTTAATATAGCTCAATTAGGGGTATTCTTGAAAAAAAAACTTGAAACCCAAAGGTTGAGATCTTTAAATACATGATTAGATAGCATTAAAGATGTGTGCTGCAATTAGGAGAGCTTTAGAATATAAGATTAATGCCTTGGAAATTCATATCCCTTTCCCACAATTGTTGCACCCACGATTAGAGTTTTCTTTTCATCTTCTACATCTTTTATTTCTTTTACTTGTCATAAGTCATTTATATTTAATTCTTAAGGTGTTAGTTTTGACCTAAACTCCTTATTTTAGGGTTCAAATGAATCTATGAACTTAATATGTCTAATTAAGGATACTTTTGTAATGACTTATTCACTTTAATCTATTGCTTTGCATTTACTTTTATTGAATGGCTAATCATCATTTAATATTAGATTTATTGTGATAAGACTAAGAGGTTAATTACAATAATAGATCAATAGCGTAATAAACTTAGGATCAATTCTATAGAGATAAAAAATTAAGCCTAAGTGATTTAGGAACTGTGTGCATGCCAAGCTATTTTACACAAGGTTATTTTTTAATTCCTTAAGCTTAATGGGTTAATGGGTTATTGTGTTAAGGATAAGATGATGAAAATAGGATTAGATTTGCGTGGCCACTTACTATAATACCCCAAAATTAATTTAGAGTAATTATAATAAGTTAGGGAATTAGTATGGGTAATTAAAGAAAATAATTAAGTGGAAAAGGGAGGTGGAACTTAGGGAGAAATAAATTGTTAATGTAGGTTTAAGATTCAATTGAGTTAAAAACTTAATCTAGGCCCATAACTAATTTAAGGATGTTATGGATAAACACTAATAAAGGCTTAATCTAGTTTATTGAGTTAGAAGCCCAAAATCCCATTAAAAATCCTAGAAGTTCTGCTACCCAATTCATTAAATCATAGCTTAACAACTAAGAGGGAGCCCCATTGGGCCATGGGCTGATGGGTCAGCCCATTTCTTATTAAAACTCTAAGAGAAAACCCTCATCCTTTATACCATTCTGCAAAAACATTTAGAGAGCAAGAAGCAAATTTAGAGGTCCCTTAGAGGATAGAGTCTCCATAATCTTTTTGGTCCCATTTCTCACTTCTAGAGCTAAAATTAGCCAAGGTAATTGCTATATAACTTGACTCTCTCCTCTTTCTTTTCAATTTGACCTGATTGGTTTTTTATGTAGAGCATTTTCACCCATCCCTCAAATTTGATATGGGTTGTTTGATGTTTTCTTGGAGGACTTTCAAAAGTTGAGGCTAAGAGAGATATTGGGTAAGTATAAACTTCTCATTAAGATGCATTTTCTATTGGTTTAGTACCCCTACAGCTGATTTATGATATGAGTGGTGATTTTGTGTGAATTTGCCCAGAATTTAGAGTGTTGTTCTGAGGTTATTGGTGCAGACATAACCAAATCTGAATTTGGTTCTTGTAGTGGGTAGTCCTTTATGGTTTAATTATTTAAGTATTAAGTTTGTTACTATAAATGATGATTAAGAATAATAATGATATAGTTTTGTGTCCATAGACTGAAGTAGCATTGTGGTTGGCTCTCAAAGAATTGTCTACAAGTGAGACAACTGGGGTTAATGTTAAATTTCATACATATGTCTACTTTAATTTTATATATGCTATACAAGTATGATTTTGAATGTATAATGAATGGTTGACTATCTGAATTGTGTGTTTAGACCTTGTGAGTCCATGGTGGAGCTGTGGTGTAGCTGCCACCAGTGCATCATGCTTTGATCGGATACCGGGTTATAATCAGACCTTTGTATGCACTAAGCCCAGGTTGTGCTCATTAAAAAGTTAATGGCCTTTAACATGTGAAATGTGATTGCTAGTATGGGATAGTAGTCACTGGTAACCCAATTGTTTCATTTACTGATATGACTATTATTTTTGATACTTACATAATTAATTGCATATATGTTAATTAAATTGAAATATATGAATAGAATTTGTTATGGTTACTGAGATTTGCATCTCGCCTAGTTTCATAGCTAAACTATTTCAAATGAAGGTCCTTTGGGTAAGGATAAAGGGAAGTAAGTAGATGAACATCCATGAGCTAAGACCATGTGTGGGAAATTCTACATTTAGATGGAACTAATCTATGATAGATGCTAATTTTTGTTATTCTTCTGTATAGCATCATCATTATGTAATCATGTTACCAAGTGTAGGTATTTTGTGTTTTGGTAAACAATGATATAACTCATAGGGAGTTAGACTCTCTACAACTTGGAATTTGATGTATGCACTTATATATTTGATATAAAACTTTGTTGATCCTAAGATATGATCCATTGTCTAAGAATGTAATCATGTGATATCTTAATTATTGACTTAGACTAGTAATGCAATGAGCTTATATTAGAATTTATATTTAGATGATAATATTAGTAGTTATAAATCCTTCTTGCTATCATTGATATATAAAATTGTTGATGTATGATAGTAGATGAGTAGGAATCAACACTTAGGATTTGATTTGGCAATGAAAGACATGTTAAGTATATTAGGTAGATGAATGCCATCCTAAAGTGTTGTTAGAGGGAGAGTTGGAGTGTATGGGATGAAATTTAGGAGGTATAGGTGCAGAAGAGAGTTACGCCGCAACCAAGAATAGCTGAGTTACGGCCAGCAGCCAATCAAAAGCAAGGAGTGTCACGGCGCAAGGCAAAAAATTCACCTAGGGAGAGTGATAGAGAGCAACCTCGCTATGATGTAAGGAGTTTAGCCAGGGCACAAATTGAGGAAGTCATGTAGGGAGTGCTTTAGAGAGTAGATTCGCCGCAACGCAAGAGGATCAAGTCGCAGCGAGAATCGAGGGAGAAAAATTTTGGCGTAGATCATGAAATCTTTTATAGTAGGTTCCAAGATGCTCTCCCGTCATGACGCCATATAAGCCCATTACGGTGAGGGTCCAACTCACCATGGCGAGCGAAAGTGTGAATATTAGTTCCCAAAAGCACTTACGCCATGGTGCAAATATACCAAGTCGCGGCAGGAGACCCCAAACTTGGTTTTTATGTTCCAGTAACCAACTTAGCCGTGGCGGGGAAGATCCAAGTCACGGCAAATATTTTTAAACTCTTATTTTTAACTTAGAAAGCTTGAGATTTACTATGATAATGTTATGTAACAACTTAGTAACATTTATAAGAGGTTTTGTGAGTTGAAATCAGTAGTATGATGAATCAAAGGTCTTAATTAATAATTATAATCACTTGTAGATTCAATTAATTCGTGCTTGCTTAGTTAATAACACTAATTATATTTAAGTTTACATTTCTTCACTTTTTCCTAATGTAATCATAATGACTTTAAGCCTTGATTTGTAATTATTAACTACTTAATTAAGTCTAATCACGGTAATTAAGAATTAGGTTTGTTACAATTACGAATTACCTTGAAAAAGGATTTCATAGATAATGAATTGTTGTTCATCTAAATAATTTCATGAGTTCATCTTTAATTGAGCTTAAGAAGTATTCTAAACTTCAAAAGTCTGATCAATAAGTTAACTTAGTAATTTTAGCATTAAATTAGTCCATTTTAGTTTAATCAATTTTTAGTTAATATTAGTTTGGTAATTAATTAGATTTAGTTTAAGATTAGTTAATTTGAATTTACTATTTTCTAGATAATAAGGATAATTAGAAAATAATTAATAATTAATTAACCTTCCTTATAAGAAAATTCTAGATCTAGTTTTATATTACCTATTTAATCTGTACACTTGTGAATTTTTTACAACAAATTTAGTCTTATTGCCATTGAAGGCATAATTAATATCAATTTGATAATTTTTTTTATTAATTGAGAAATTTTTATATATTTATCTTATTTTAATTAGAATATAAATAATAAATAATAAAATAATAAATAATTTTGTTTTTGTTCAAGTTTGACTTCAAACTTGAAGGAGTGTTTAAGGCTAATGTCTTACTCCTCAAGAGGTGATTTTCAAGTTATAACTTTGAGCCTAAGTGAATATTCCATAATAACAGAAGAAGATGGCTTGAAGCTTTGCAAGTTAAGCTACCAGGAAATTAGCCACCTTAATTAAATTAGTAAGAGAACCCTTAGCAACTAGCAATGGATGCAGCTAATCATTGTCAACTGGTGCACAATTTGCCATGCTGAATGCAACTGGGCTTAGCAATAGTATTGTTAGTCTAGCAATTGTTAGAAATAATTTTGAGATAAAATCTAGAACGATCTAAATGGTGCAACAAAATGAGTTTGGAGGAAGAATACATGAGAACCCAAATGTAGATCTATCTTGCTTTCTAAGAATATGTGATACAATTAAGAGGAATAAGGTTCTAGATAATGCAATTAAGCTCTAGTTATTCCCCTTCTTATTAAGAGACAAGCTTGCAAGGTGGTTGAAATCTATGTTGCCTTACTCATTTATCATGTAGGATGACCTATTATAAGCTTTCTTAACTAAATATTTCCCACAAAGTAAACTTACCAAACTTTGAAGTGAGATTTAAAGTTTTATGCAATATGAAGGTAAATCTTCATATGAGGCCTAGGAAAGATTTAAGGACCTTTAAAGGTGATGCCCACCTTATATTATCCAAGACTAGATGTTAGTTTAGACATTTTATAACGGATTAGAATAGTCACTTAAGGTGAACTTAGATGCTAAAATTGGTAGATCTTTATTGGTGAAATTAGTTAATGAAGTGATTGACATCATTGAGAAAATGGCTACCAATAATTATAATTGACCTAATGAAAGGCATCTACCTAAATGAGCCACTAGTGTTATAGAGATAGACAGTATTAATGCACTAAATACAAAATTAATTAGCTAATGAAGAGATTTGATTAGCTTGGTGTGAATGTAGTATCCAATTCTAACCTTTGTCATAGCTATGAACTTTGTGATATTGGTCATGCTTATGGTAACTATCAAATGAATATTTTTGCGAGGTTATATGTGTCTGAGAAAGCAAATTATGTCTCAAATAATTCTAGACAACATAACAATCCCTACTTCATAACATGTAATCTTGGGTGGTAAAATCACCTTAAATTAGCTTGGGGTAATCAAGGGAATCATAGTGGTCCGCCTAGGTAAAGGTATCAATATAGGAATCAAGGAGGTCTATAAATAAATGAGAATAAGGCATCCTAGGAGGTTGTATTTGATAGGTTCCTAAATGTAACCTCTAAAAAAATTTGAGATAAATCCTATAGAGCATTGTAAGACTATTTCCTAGGTTAGTTAGGTTAGGAATTTAAAGGTGTAGTTAGGTTAGTTAGCTAGTTCATCAAACTCTAGAGCTCAAGAAAAATTGTCTATTACAAAGAGATAAATCCTATGGAGCATTGTAAGACTATTTCCTTAAAAAATGGAAGTCAAATAATAAGGACTAATGAGGAGGTTAAGCCTTTTAAAAATCAAAGTCAAATTGATGAAAAAGAGCATTCTAGTGCTTTGGTTTTAAGTTATGGATGATCAACCTAAACCTCGTCAACCATAAGTGCTAATAAAACCATATGCACCCCTAGTTCCTTTTCCTCTGAGATTAAAGAAACAAAAATTAGACAAGTAATTTGAGAAGTTCTGAAGCATATTTAAACAACTTCACATTAATATTTTCTTTGTTGATTTCTTATCTCCGATGCCCACTTATGTGAAGTTTCTTAAAGAAATCTTGTCTAATAAAATGAAAATAAAAAAGCATGCTACCATTGCATTTACTGAAGAGTATAGAGCCATTATTCAAAATAAGCTTCCACCAAGCTCACTGATCTAGGGAGTTTCTTTATTCTTTGCATTAATGGCGACGTAGCCTTTCATCATGCTTTGTTTGATTTAAATGCTAGTGTTAGTTTAATGCCATTGTCTGTTTATAGCAGACTATGTTTAAGAGAATTGAAACCCATAATTGTGACTTTATAATTGGCTGATAGATTATAAAGCACCCTATTGTTGTTTTATGCACTAGTAAAAGTGGATAAATTCCATCTTCTAGTTGAATTTGTAGTCCTAGAAATAGAAGACACTACTATGCCCTTGATATTACGAAGACCATTTTTAGCCATAGCTAGGGTTATAACAGATGTTAGGAATAGAAAGCTCACATTAAGAGTGGGAGAGGATGGGGTTGAATTTAACTTATTTAAAGACATGAAAAACATGTCCTATGAAAAATAAAGTTTTAAGCTAGACACTTTTGGTAGGTTGATGATAGAAACCTAGTTAAAAGAATCTTTTAATGACCCTCTAAAGGCTTGCCTATCATTAGAAGCTACCACAACTAATTGTGATAGTAAGATTGCACCTCTTTCCATTGAAAAGACACTAACCTTAGAATTAACTCCACTTCCATTTCACATTAAATATGCCTACTAAGGGGAAAATAATACTCTATCAGTCATTATTTTTACTGACCTTATTGAGCTATAATTAAAGAAGCTACTAAGGGTATTAAGAGAGAAAAAGGAGCCATTGGTTGGATAATTGGTAATAGAAAAACTCACGACTGTTGAACTAACCAAGATTAGTTAAATTAACTAATTTGCAATATAGTGCTCATTAGGTCGTCTCTCAAAGAGCCTTTAGTCAAACCAATTAGATTAAGAAATTATAAGAGATCATAGAATCATAATTAATTTGAATTGGGGGGTTTTATGTGAAATTAAGAGATTAATCAAAATAAGAAACTAGCTACTGAAATAGATTAGGAATAAATCAATTTAGCAAAGTACAATCAATCCTAGGTTCACTGCTCTAATGTCTCACCTTCCTTGTCCTCTAAAGATTTCGTTGATTCAATTTTAATTTCCTGGTAATTGCTATTTGATATTCTTAAGTTACCACCTAAAGTTATGATCGGTCTCTGTTATTAAGCCTAATGCAACCACGCCAAATTAATAACACAGAATCAATCCCTATTTGAATGCATCAAGATTAACATATGGAAACCTTTAGCGTGAGAAGTAGAACAAATTTGATTGATCAATCAATCGATTAAATCAAACATAACTCTTAGATCATGCAAATGAACAAATGATTATGCAATCTAAATTACTCGACTAGTATAATCAAGATTAATACAAAAACAAAGAGAAGAAAAAGATGCAATTCATTCTGTAATTAAAATCAAACCAATATGTATAATCAAATCATAGACTTGGTGTAACACCATCATTTTTAGCTCATACTCATCATGCCTTTGTATGCTCATATGAGATGTAGGAAAAATAAAATGAGATCTTCCTCATTGGGTTCATACTTTTCTCACTTAGCATCATGCATGCTTAAAATTATACTTTAATGTTATATGGACCGTGTGAGCTCATTCTATACATCCTTATATTTAATTTCACCATTACAACTCATTTCAATCCCAAAAACATACTTGAAACCCATGGAAACTAAAAAGGGATATGAGACATACACATTCATTTTCGGCAGACTTGGCCTCATTTCTGGGCAAGGTTTGGAAATTCACAACTAAATACAAAAAAATAGAAACCATGTGATCTCAATCATTATGGAAATCTTAGGATGTCTACTTCATGTTAAAAATATGTGCAAGTCATAACATCCCACAAACAGGACGTTTGACACGCAAAATTATCTGGAGGTCGGAGTAGGCTCTGCTACTGTCATAGTTTACTGATATGAACTTCAAAAATGTCTAACTAATTTCACAAAAATTCAATGCATGCAAATGATACCACTATAGAAATATGTGGATGTTAAATAGAGAGAAAAAATATCTCTAGATCAGTTCATCAAGCCAAACTCCCGGAAATCGATGGAACAGTACCTCGGGTCAGGCAAGATGACTGATACTGGGCAAGAACTTCGAAATTGCATATCTTCCTCTCTAGACATCCAAATGAGGTGCTTCTAGTTGCTACAAGTCACTGTGGCTGTCTAGTTTCTACTTATAAAATTTCGTAGCCATTGGACCATGTTTACCCCTCAGATGACACAATTCTACAACTGACCAAATGAACAGTGTTTATGAAAATCCAAATTTTTGATACCAACTTTGAAAAATTGTAGAAAATTCCACAGACCTCCAAATGGCTTGATATTTAGCTTTCCAAAAAACTCTAGACAAGATCTAGTCACATGCCAAATTTCAAGGTAAGAAGAGGTCATTTGGTCAGACTTGGACATCATGAGATAAAGTAACCATTTTCTCTTGTTAAAGAGAGCTCAAGGGTTCAATTTGGCTTCTTCTACTTCTAAGGCTCTATGAGCATGTGAGAAAGTATCAAAATGGGCTATCAAACATGGCTCAAATGTCTAACAACCCAGATTTGCAAAACTCACTCTCCCACATCAACACATACACCCATGTGGGCAATACTAAGATCTTGCCATTCATTCCAAAACTTGCTACATCATGCACTATAAGTTCAATTCTCATATATATACATTAAGTACATCCATTTACAAGTGCTACATCATGTACATTATTATATTACATCCCTTAATATAACTACAAAATGGTGCCAAAATGGCCCTTTTACAATTCCTTGACCGAATCCCTAACTTCAAGCTTGGTGGCTCCCATCTCTTGCCTCACTTGGTCCACCTAGCATGTTTGGATGGTGGAGAGGGGGAGTGAGATTCAAAGAATCTCAATAGCTCATCTCACATTCAATCATACACAAAGCATGCAAACCAGTTTCACAATGTATGCATGGGTATATTAGCATGTGAAATCATAAGAAAAGAATTTTCAACATTTGAGTAGGTCATACATCACATATAAAAGCTTGCCAAGCAAATGAATTAGCCTTACCCATTCACTTGTGGATGTCGAACTTCCCTCACCCATTTTTTAAGAGGTTCTTAGACTCAACCCTTACTCTTGGGAGTCAACCTCACTTTTGGGAGACTCTTTACTTTGTCTCAACTAACTTTAGGGTTCTTGGGTCATCCTCACCATGGCTAGGGGGTTATTGGCTTTTCCATACTTAAGCAAAGCAAAGCAATCACATAAAATATCATTGAAATTCATAAGGCATCATCATGCTAGCATACTTTTCATGGATTAAAAACATACATACACATATGCAAAACAATGTAAGCACACATCTATGCATAAGAGAAGGTGGAGAGAGCTACCTTATTGGCTATTCACAAACTTTCCCTTTCAATTTGTCTCCTCCCTTGTTGGTTTCACAATCACCTCTAGATGGGAGTACTTCTTTTGAACCTAACCACACAAGAAGCATGAAATTATTCTTTTAACACTTCATTCATGAAGAGAAACTAGGGTTTCTCTCTCTAGAATTTTACTAACTCTCCTTCCTCTCTCAAGCTCTTAAGAAGGAAGGCAAAGAGGAAAAAGTAAGGATATATGAGTTTTGGTCTTCTTCAAGAGGGGTTTTTCCCACTCTCCCTCTTCTGGACCAAGTTCAAAACCCAACTACTTCCACTAACTAAACCATAGGAAGAGAGGGCAAGGAAAGAAGAATAATATTCTAAGAGAAAAGCCATGCAAAACCTTACCTTTTCTTGTTCTTCCTTCCTCCTCTAGGTTTCTCTCTCTCTCTTCTGCCCTTTTCTCTGTCTTAGAGGGAGCTTAAGTCGATTGGAAGAAGAAAGAAGGGGTTGGGATGGTTTAATAGGTCAAATTCTCTTTTTCCACGTTTTTCCGAACTAACCCTCGCTATAGCGAGTCATAACCCTCGCTATGGCGAGCTCGTATCAGTCCCAGACCCCTGCCTTCACTACAGCGAGGGCTACGACGAGCAATGCCCTGGTTTTTGTATGGGGTGCCTGCATTTGCTATAACTAGAAGCATTTTCGCTATAGCGAGAAGGCACTCTTGCTATAGCGAGAAGGCACTCTTGCTATAGCTAGATCATTTCTCGCTATAGCGAACAGGTACATTCGCTATAGCTAGGCTGTAGCTAGCAAACTTAGAAAATTTTCAGCCATTCGAAAATTTTTAGCTTTCTTCTTTTTCTTTTCTTTTCTTTCTCTTTTTTTTTTCTTTTCTCTCTTGTTGTTACATTCCACCTTCCTTATAAAAATTTTGTCCTCGAAATTTAAACAACATACCTCATAGAAAGAGTTCTGGATATTTCTTCTGCATATCATCTTCTAATTCCCATGTGGCTTTCTCGGGAGACAATCCCTTCCAAACCACTTTCACTAGCGGTATCGTCTTATTCCGTAACTGCTTGAGTCTAACATCCACAATCCAATCTGGTGATACTATATATGATAGATTATCCTGTAACTGCACATTCTCATATTCTATAACATGTGAGGGGTCGGGCTAGTACTTTTTCAATTGGGAAACATGGAAGACATTATGGACTTGGCTTATATTTGGAGGAAGAGCTAGTCTATATGCCACAGGTCCTACTTTATAAAGAATCTAGAAAGGACCTATGTACTTTGGATTGATCTTTTTACTCTTAATGGACCGACCTATGCATAGCTTTTTTGTCTACTCTGGGTCGTCAAAAATTTCTTTCTGATGGTTTCTATCTGTGTAGAGGTTTGATCCACTAATTCTGGGCCTATGAGGCTCTGCTCTCCTAACTCAATCCAACACATTGGGGACCTACACTTCCTCCCATACAATGCCTCATACGGTGCCATCTGTATACTGGCATAATAACTATTATTGTAGGCAAACTCCGCTAGAGGCAAGTATGTATCCCAGTTCCCTTTCATTTCTAGCACACATGCCCTCAACATGTCCTTTAGGGTTTGGATGGTTCTCTCGGTCTGTCCATCCGTCTGAGGGTGGTAGGCCGTACTGAATCTAAGTCGGGTGCCTAAAGCATATTGTAATGATCTTTAGAAATTTGATGTGAATCTGGGATCTCTATCTGATACTATGTTCCTAGGCACACCATGCAATCTAATTATCTCCCTGATGTATAGCTGGGCTAACTTATCTAGGGTATAAGTGGCTTTCATAGGTAAGAAATGTGCTGACTTTGTTAACCTACTATTACCCATATTGCATCATAGCTCGATGATGTCCTGGGTAAACCCATGATAAAATCCATAGCTATGCTATCCCATTTCCACTCCAGGATATCTAATGGCTAAAGTAACCCAGCTGGTTTCTGATGTTATACTTTTACTTGCTGGCATACTAGACATCGGGAGATATACTCTGCTATATCTGTTTTCAACCCGGGTCACCAGAATATTTTCTTCAAATCTTAGTACATTTTATTACTGCCCGGATGGATAGTGTATCTACTCTTATGTGCCTCATCTAAAATTTTCTCTTTGATCTCAGTGTTCCTAGGCACATACAGCCTATCCCTATACCTTACTATGTCATCCTCAGCCAGATTGAACTCTTGGATATTACCCTGGGTTATCTGAGCTCTAATCTTCTTTACATGGTCATCTACTTGCTGGACTTCTCTTATCTGATCTCTCAAGTTATTTTCTATTTGGGTCTCACTCATTAATAATTTTCCCGAACACACCTCGCATGAGAGACTCATGTCTCTGAATCTCTCAATCAGTTCCTGCTCTCTGATCATCATACAGGCCACATGTATGGATTTCCTACTCAGGGTATCAGCTACCACATTAGCCTTACCTGGATGGTATTTCAATATGAACTCATAATCTTTCAGAAATTCTAACCATCTTCGTTGCCTCATATTTAGCTCTTTCTGTTCAAATAAATACTGAAGACTCTTGTGGTCGTTGTAAATTTCTATTGCTGCCCCATATAAGTAGTGTCTCCATATTTTTAGAGCAAATACCACTGTGGCTAACTCTAAATCGTGTGTGGGGTAGTTTTCCTCATGAGATTTCAACTATCTAAAAGCATAAGCTATCACTCAGCCTTTCTGCATAAGCACACATCCTAACCTTTTCTTAGAAGCATCACTGTACACTACAAAAGTTTCTTTAGGGTCAGGGAGTACTGGAACTGGAGCCGTGGTCAACTTGTGCTTCAACTCTTGGAAACTACTCTCACATTTCTCATTCCACACAAACAGCACATTCTTCCTAGTAAGCTGGGTCAGTGGCATTGCTATTTGAGAAAAGCCCTGAATGAACCTCCTATAATACCCTGCTAAACCTAGAAAGCTCCTGATCTCTGTCACTGTTCTAGGTCTCTCCCACTGTAATACTGCATCTACCTTATGGGGATCTACTATGACCCCTGCCTGGGAGATCACATGACCAAGAAACTGAACCTCAGTGAGCCAAAAATCATATTTACTAAGTTTAGCATACAACTGGTTCTCTCTCAAGGTCTCTAGGGCTAATCTCAGGTATTGCTCATGTTCCTCTCTACTTTTCGAGTAGATGAGGATGTCATCTATGAAGATTACTACGAACCTGTTTAAATATGGCCTGAAAACTCTATTCATGTAATCCATAAAAACTGCAAGTGTATTCGTCAACCCGAAAGGCATAACTAAGAATTCATAGTGCTCGTATCTGGTTCTAAAGGCTGTCTTGGAAATATCATCCGCCTTTATCCTGAGCTGATGATATCCCGACCTGAGGTCTATCTTGGAAAACACCGACGCTCCTACTAACTGATCTAGGAGGTCATCTATGCGAGGGAGAGGGTACTTATTCTTAATGGTGATTTTATTGAGTTCCCGATAGTCTATACATAGCCTAAGGCTCTCGTCCTTCTTCTTTACAAATAAGACTGGGGCTCCCCACGGTGAGACACTAGGTCTGATGAAACCCTTCTCTAACAGCTCTTCTATCTGTTTCTTAAGCTCTGCTAGCTCAGTGGGAGCCATCCTATACGGGGCCTTAGACACTGGACCTGCCTCAGGTACAATGTCTATAGGAAACTCAACCTCTCTCTCTGGGGGCAGTCCAGTAATTTCCTTGGAAAATACCTCTGGGAACTCTCTCACTACAGGAATCTCATCTATACCCTCTTCTACCTCAACTTGAACTGAGAAAAAAACCAAATACCCCTGACAACCATGCCCTAGAGATGTCTCAACCTGGGAGGTGGTCATAACTGATAACTCAGCCCTAGTACTAGGCACAGTCCCACATTTAGGTAAAGTAATACACCTGTGGTTACAATCTAGTGTGGCGTTATTTGCAAACATCTAATTCATACCAATGATCATATCAATTTCAATGAGGGGCATACAAATCAAATCAAGGGTGGTCAGACAATAATTAAACTAGATCACACAATTCAAGCAAGCATGGGAGGTAATGGCTCAGTTTCCAGTGGGGGTGGATACATGTAACTCATATGGCAATGTATGCATACTCAGACTCAACCTCCTAACACAGTTATATGATATGAAAGAATGGCTAGCGCCCGAATCAAATAAGGCAGTTATAAAAAAATCATTTATCTTAATAGTACCTTGGATCAGACTCGGGGACTGGCTAGCCTCCTGCTGTGATAGGGCAAAAACTCTACCCTGGGTCTGTGGTCTGGGAGGAAGAGCCATCTCCCTCGGCTGTGTGATCTGTAGAGGGGCCTGTGGAGAAGCTTGGGTGTAATCTCTGGCTATATACCCCGGCCTGCCACATCTATAGCACATGTTTTGTCCCGCATAACACGGTCTGGTACCGTGATTCCTGCCACACTGGGGACATATGATAGGTGGAGCACTGCCTTTACTGGACTGAGTCCTTTTTCTCTTGCCCCTTTGGTTCCACTGACTCTTTCCACCTCTACGGCTCGTCACTGCAGGCCGAGAACCATCTCTAGATCTCTTGGGCTCAGGGAGGGGAAGAGATGGTTTGGCGCTGGAGGTATGCTGCATCATCCTGAGATTCGTTTCTGTCACTCTGCATACTTCTACAAGGGTATTGAAGTGCCTGATTCTCTATGGCACTATTGTCTCGGATCTCAGGGAGCAAGCCCTTCTCAAGCCTATCTGCCCTCCATTTCTCATCATCATGTCTCTGTAGATATGAGGAATATCTAGAGAGCTCAATAAACTTTGCTACATATTAGTCCACGGACATCCCCGGAATTTGTCTGAACAAGATAAATTCTGATTCCTTCTCATCTCTGATGGAATCGGGGAAATACTTCTCATGGAATGCCTTGAGGAATGCCTCCCAGGTGATCGAGGTGTTCCTTGCTCTCAGAATAGGCTCAATGCCCTTCCACCAGTAAATTGCTTTTTTCTGTAACCGGAATGCAGCCATCTTGGCTTTTTGCTCAGACGTACACTCCATCACCTCGAAGATCTGCTCTAGCTCTATAATCAAGGCCTCAGCTTTATCTGTGTTCATCTCACCATCAAAGGTGGGAGGCCCGAACTTTCTGAACTGTGTGATCACTTTTTTTATCAAGGTTTGCTGCTCAGTGGAAGGCATCTGAGCTGGTGAAATTAGAGCAACAGCCTGCATATGTGGCTGCGCATCTGTAGGAGTTGCCCCTGAGTGCTCGGGACGATCTGAGTATGGAGGTGGCTGAGGAGGAGGAGGAGGAGGAGGTGTAGGGCCCTGGCTATCTCTCTTAACAAGCCGTTCTTGTAATTGCATGATAACGACCTGCTGCTGATCTAGGCGAGCCATAATAGACTGTAAGGCTCCAACAACTGGATCGCTAGGCCCAGCTTCATCAGCCTGAGTCACTCTGGGAGGCCTACCTCTTCCTCTACCTCTACCTTGGCGTGTGTCTACCATCTTTTGGAAACATATAAACATGCTTTAGTACATAATATGGACACATGCCACTGCCACACACTCAATCATCCATAAACAAGCTCATATATATCTTGGCAACTCACAAACGTAAGCCACAACCCACACTGAGAGCCTGAACCTTTTGCTCTGATACCAACAAATGTAACACTATCATTTTTAGCTCATACTCATCATGCCTTTGTATGCTCATATGAGATGTAGGAAGAATAAAATGAGATCTTCCTCATTGGGTTCATACTTTTCTCACTTGGCATCATGCATGCTTAAAAATTTACTTTAATGTCACATGGACTGTGTGAGCTCATTCTATGCATCCTCAACTCACAAATGTAAGCCACAACCCACACTGAGAGCTTGAACCTTTTGCTCTGATACCAACAAATGTAACACCATCATTTTTAGCTCATACTCATCATGCCTTTGTATGCTCATATGAGATGTAGGAAGAATAAAATGAGATCTTCCTCATTGGGTTCATACTTTTCTCACTTGGCATCATGCATGCTTAAAAATTTACTTTAATGTCACATGGACCGTGTGAGCTCATTCTATACATCCCCATATTTAATTGCACCATTACAACTCATTTCAATCCCAAAAACATGCTTGAAACCCATGGAAACTAAAAAGGGATATGAGACATGCACATTCATTTTCGGCAGACTTGGCCTCATTTCTGGGCAAGGTTTGGAAAATCACAACTAAATCTAGAAAAATCGAAACCATGTGATCTCAATCATTATGGAAAGCTTAGGACGTCTACTTCATGTTAAAAATATGTGCAAGTTATAATATCTCACAAATAGGATGTTTGACATGCGAAATTATTTGGAGGTCGGAGTAGGCTCTGCTACTATCATAGTTTACTGATATAAACTTCAAAAATGTCTAACTAATTCCACAAAAATTTAATGTATGCAAATGATACCACTATAGAAATATGTGGATGTTAACTAGAGAGAAAAAATATCTTTAGATCAGCTCATCAAGCCAAACTCCCGGAAATCGATGGAACAGTACCTCGGGTCAGGAAAGATGATTGATACTGGGCAGGAACTTCGAAATTTCATATCTTCCTCTCTAGACCTCCAAATGAGGTACTTCTAGTTGCTACAAGTCACTGTGACTGTCTAGTTTCTGTTTATAAAATTTCGTAGCCATTGGACCATTTTTGCCCCTCAGATGACACAATTCCACAACTGACCAAATGAACAGTGTTTATGAAAATTTGAATTTCTGATACCAACTTTGAAAAATTGTAGAAAATTCCACAGACCTCCAAATGACTTGATCTTTAACTTTTCAAAAAGTACTAGACAAGATCTAGTCACATGCCAGGTTTCAAGGACAGAAGAGGTCATTTGGTCAGACTTGGACATCATGAGGCAAAGTGACCATTTTCTCTTGCTAAAGAGAGCTCAAGGGTTCAATTTGGCTTCTTCTACTTCTAAGGCTCTATGAGCATGTGAGAAAGCATCAAAATGGGCTATCAAACATGGATCAAATGTCTAACAACCCAGATTTGCAAAACTCACTCTCTCACACTAACACATACACCCATGTGGGCAATACTAAGATCTTGCCATTCATTCCAAAACTTGCTACATCATGCACTATAAGTTCAATTCTCATATATATACATTAAGTACATCTATTTACAAGTGCTACATCATGTACATCATTATATTACATCCCTTAACATAACTACAAAATGGTGCCAAAATGGCCCTTTTACAATTCCTTGACCGAATCCCTAGCTTCAAGCTTGGTGGCTCCCATCTCTTGCCTCACTTGGTCCACCTAGCATATTTGGATGGTGGAGAGGGGGAGTGAGATTCAAAAAATCTCAATAGCTCATTTCACATTCAATCATACACAAAGCATGCAAACAAGTCTCACAATGCATGCATGGGCATATTAGCATGTGAAATCATAAGAAAAGCATTTTCAACATTTAAGTAGGCCATACATCACATATAAAAGCTTGCCAAGCAAATGAATTAGCCTCACCCATTCACTTGTGGATTTCAGACTTGCCTCACCCGTTCTTTAAGAGGTTTTTAGACTCAACCCTTACTCTTGGGAGTCAACCTCACTTTTGGGAGACTCTTTACTTTGTCTCAACTAACTTTAGGGTTCTTGGGTCATCCTCACCATGGCTAGGGGGTTATTGGCTTTTCCATACTTAAGTAAAGCAAAGCAATCACATAAAACATCATTGAAATTCATAAGGCATCATCATGCTAGCATACTTTTCATGGATTAAAAACATGCATACACATATGTAAAACAATGTAAGCACACATCTATGCATAAGAGAAGGTGGAGAGAGCTACCGTGTTGGCTATTCACAAACTTTCCTTTTTAATTTGTCTCCTCCCTTGTTGGTTTCACAATCACCTCTAGATGGGAGTGCTTCTCTTGAGCCTAACCATACAAGAAGCATGAAATTATTCTTTTAACACTTTATTCATGAAGAGAAACTAGGGTTTCTCTCTCTAGAATTCTACTAACTCTCCTTCCTCTCTCAAACTCTCAAGAAGGAAGGCAAAGAGGAAGAAGTAAGAATATGTGAGTTTCGGTCTTCTTCAAGAGGGGTTTTTCCCACTTTCCCTATTTTGGACGAAGCTCAAAACCCAACTACTTCCACTAACCAAACCATAGGAAGAGAGGGCAAGGAAAGAAGAATAATATTCTAAGAGAAAAGCCATGCAAAACCTTACCTTTTCTTGTTCTTCCTTCCTCCTCTAGGTTTCTCTCTCTCTCCTTCGCCCTTTTCTCTGTCTTAGAGGGAGCTTAAGTCGGTTGGAAGAAGAAAGGAGGGGTTGGGATGGTTTAATAGGTTAAATTCTCTTTTTTCACGCTTTTCTGGACTAACCCTCGCTATAGCGAGTTATAACCCTCGCTACGGCGAGCTCGTATCAGTCCCAGACCCCTGCTTTTGCTACAGCGTGTGCTACGGTGAGCAATGCCCTGGTTTTTGTATGGGGTGCCCGCACTCACTATAGCTATAAGCATTTTCGCTATAGCGAGAAGGCAATTTCGCTATAGCTAGACTATTTCTCGCTATAGCGAACAGATACATTCGCTATAGTTAGGCTGTAGCTAGCAGATTTAAAAAATTTTCAGCTCTTCAAAAATTTTCAGCTTTCTTCTTTATCTTTTCTTTTCTTTCTCTTTTTTTTTCTTTTCTCTCTGGTTGTTACACTTGGGTCTTGACAGCAAGTTTGATACCTTAGATCAATCATAGAACATTTTAAAATGCCATGAAAGAAACAAAATGCTCCAAAGAGAAAAATAGTCTATGAAGGCTCTAGAGATAATGTAAAAGAAAGTGTGTTCTCACTAAAAATGACATAAGGGAAAATTTAAAGCACTAGATGAGCCAAGGTTATATCATATGGTCCAAACCTATAAAAATATATTATTAATTCCTAAATAAAATAAGCCTAACATCTAAAATCGTTTATTAAATGTCCAAATCTATCTGTGTGGCTTAGCTTACTTGTAAGAACAAAAATACAAATAATTGGGACACTATTGATGAAAGTATAATAATAACAATTAAAGCTTAAATCTAATAATTATGCAATTAAAACACATTAATAAGAATTTAACCTAAATAATATAAAATAAACTTAAAGTCATCAAATTAGCCCTACTGAAATATTATAAAACTAAGTGTAAAGAGTAGAACATGTATAATTACTCATATTGCTAACCTTATTGAGGTATAATTAAAGAAGCTGCTAAGGGTATTCAGAGAAAAGAAAGGGCCATTAGTTGGATAATGCTTGACATAAAAGGACTTAGCCCTTCACTATACATACATGGGATTTTAATAAAAGATAACCATAAGTCATCTATAGAACACCAATATAGGTTAAACTGAAATATGAAAGAGGTTATTAGGGTTGAGATCTTAAAGTTATCAGAAGTTGGGATCATTTATCCTATATCAGATAGGATATTAAATAGGGACAAGGATGGATGGCACAAAAATTATTGCCATTGAAAAAATGCCACCATTAACTTCTATAAAGGGAGTTAAAAGGTTTTTAGGATATGCCAGATTTTATCGTCACTTCATAAAAGATTTCTCTAAAATCTCTATGCCTTTCTATCAATTACTTAATAAAGATATTGAATTTAAATTTGACTAAAAGTATCTTGAGGCCTTTGATAGATTAAAGCAAGAATTGGCCTTAGCCTCTATCACAAGGCCTCAAATTAAAGTATCCTATTTAAATTGATGCATGATGCCGATGATTGTGCATTATGTTTTGTCTTTAAGCAAAGGAAGGACACAAGGCTAGATGTAATAACCTATGTAAGAAAAATTTAAATGATCCCTAAGTTAACTAAGTTACCATAAAAAAGAAGTTGTTAATGGTTGTCTTTGCCTTTGATAAATTTTGATCAAATCTAATTAGGTCAAAGACAACTTTATATATTGGTCATACTACCATTAAATACCTTTTATCAAAGAAACACTCAAAACCTCATTTGATACGATGGGTCTTATTGCTATAAGAATTTAATCTCGAGATTTGAGATAAAAAAGGGATAGAAAATTGTGGTGGCTGATCATTTGTCAAGAATGGAATAGCTAACTATTAATGAGGACATTGAAATATCAATCCAAGGAGACTCCCTTGATGAGCAACTCTTAGTACTAGCTTTCATAACTCCATTATATGCCGATTTCATCAATTATTTGGTGAGTGGCATTCTACCACCTAAGTTGAACTTCCATCAAAGGAGGAAATTCCAACTTTATATGAAGTATTACTTTTGGGAAGGGCCTATACTTTACAAACATCGCTCTGATGGCCTCATTCATTATACGGCAAGAGGAAGCTTGAAACATCATAGAGCATTGCCACTTAAGAAAGTGTGGTAGGCACTTTAGTGTATTAAATATGGTTGCAAAAATTTTGCAATTTGGATCTTATTAGCCCACCATGTTTTAAGAGGTACACTGGTAGATATTAGCATGTGATAAGAGCCAAAGGATGAGAAACATCTTAACTTATAATTAAATGCCATTAAATGACATTTTAAAGATTGAATTGTTTGATGTCTGAGGGATTGATTTTGTAGGCCCCTTCTTATTGTCCTTTAATAACAAATTGAAACTAATAGTAGTAGGCTATGTCTTTAAGTGGGTGGTAGCCATAGCAACATCAACTAATGACTCCAAGATAACGATTATAAAGAAAAAAAATCTTTTCTTGCTTTAAAGTCCCTAAAGCCTTAATTAGTTATGGTAGCATTCATTTTGAGAATCACCATTGGGAGGTCCTTCTAAAAAAGAATGGGGCAATTATTGCACAGCCACTCCTTACCATTCCCAGGCTAATGGGCAAGTGGAAATTTCAAATATGGAAATCAAGAAGACATTTGAGAAAATTTTTCCTGAAAAGATTAGGTCCATAAGCTTGATAATGCACTTTAGGCATATTGGACAACATTCAAGACTCTTATTGATATGTCTTCATATTAGTTGGCTTACAGTAAAGGATGCCACTACCCATTTGAATTAGAATATAAGGCTTATTGGGCTATTAAAGACTTAAACTTAGCCTCTATTGGGAAAAAGGAGACTTTTAAGTTGAGTGAGTTAAAGGAGTTTCACCTTGAAGCATATGAAAATGCTAATGTTTATAAGGAACAAACCAAAACTTGGCATGATAAACACATTCAAAAAAGGAAGTTTGAGGAAGGACAGTAGGTTTTACTCTTTAACTCTCACTTAAAATTATTTCTGGGTAAGTTGAAATCTAGGTGGTCCAGCCCTTTAAAGTGTTAAAGGTCTTTTCATATAGAGCAATTAAGATTGATAATAAGTCAATTGGCCTTTTCAAGGCCAATGGCCAATGACTTAATCCATATTTAGGGAGACAATTAAGAAAGTGGCAACTTTTGCCCTTTCAAAATTTCAGTGTTAAAGGTTCTTAAAGTCAAGCTAACAAAAATAACTTTTGCCCTTCTTTTGATTTTTGGATTTTCTTTATTTACTTTTGGTTTTACTATTTATTTGTTAGGAATAAATTTAAGAGAAAGAGATGTGAAAGCATGAAGAGAATCACTTGAGGTCAAATTCACTTGGATAGAGCATCGAAAACACCTAGATCATATCATAGAAGTTCCTTTTAGCTTCTCTTATATTTCTTTGCAATTGGAATTGAGAGAGAATACCTTAACTACTTACATTCTCTATACTTGAAGATAAGTGAAAATTCTATGTTTAGGGGAGTTTGGGAAGTTTCTGTACCTTATAACAAATGTCTGACTATAACAATGCTAACTCTTAATTATAGTGATTAAGCTTAATTGCATGATTAATTATTGTAAATCAAGGTCTGATATTAGTACAAATAACTAAATTAGGAAAAAGTGAGGGAATTTGAACTTTATCATCATTAAGGATTATTAATCCGAGAACAAAGTGAATTAAGCCTACAAGTAATTTAAGTTGTCAAATGAAACCTCTGATTCATTTTATTATTGATTCCATACTCATAAAATCTTTTTATAATTGTTACCAAGTCACTACATACCATTAACCTCAAGAAAATTTAGTTTTGGTGGCTAAAAATAGGAGTTTAGTGTCTTACGTCGCGACTTGGACCTTCCTGCCATGGCCACATTAGCTTTTGAAACCTAAAAACTAGGTTTGTGAACTTATGCTCCGACTTGGTATGCCCGCGCCACGACTTGAGTGGCTATTGGAGCTCAAAACCAAATTTTCACATTCTACGCCATGACTTAGGCCTTTCTACCATGATGAAGTTGCCCTTTGGACCATATTGTTCAAAATTCCTTAATTCACGCTGTGGCAAGGTGAGCTACTGGAACATTGCTCTGGCTCTCCTCGATTCTCGCCATGGTAAGTCCTACTTGCGTTGCGAGGAGGTTACTTTCTGGAACCTTGTCCCTCTATTTCTCTTAAGTTGTGCTACAACAAAGAGTCCTACATCGCAGTGATGTTCAGTTTTGTTACCCTCCTTAGGTGAAATTCTTGCCCTGCGCCGCAATGCTCCTAGCCTCTGGAAGAGCTCTGGCCGTGACTTAGGTAGTTTTAGTCGTGGCTCAACTCTATTTTGTACCTAAACATTTTAATTTTTGTCCTAAACATTCTGGCTCTCCCTCTAATAGCATTCTAAGATCATTTTACCTTAATTTGTATGGTTTTAATGGCATCCAACCACTTAAATTATTTAGCATACCTATTATAACCACTTAGAGACTTGAGTATTGATCCAAACCCATCTATCTACCTTAAATCAGCAGTTTATGAATTTTGACGACAAAAAGTGCAAAAACTATTGATAATGTTAATCAAATGGGTGTTCCAATAGAAGTTCCATACAACACTAATCCAAGATCATCATTCATGGTGAAACAAAAATATACTCCCAAGTGACAAGTCATATTTCTATATTAGCAAGGTTTTATATTAAATTATAATTGAATACATAGATCATGTTCTAATCCACGCAAATCATACCAATCTGGGAAGCTACGGGTGTTAGCTAGGTGAGAAAGATAGTTTCAGACCAAGCTAAGAGCATTCAAACTCCGAAAACCAATCAAATAGTAACGCAGGTTTGAAGGTGTGCTTAGAACATAATAGCAACTTCAGAAAATTATTTCTCCCTCTACAAACCTCCAATTGAGGTGCTTTCAATTAACACAAGTCATTGGAAAGGTCTAGTTTCTGTCCATAAAATTTTATGGCAATTGAACATTGTTTGGCCTATGGATAACACATATCAAATTTCAGACCAATTACACAGTACATTAACCAAAACTAAAAAATTCTCTAATTTCAAAACTCGTCAAATATTCCACAGACCTCCAAATAATACCCACTTTAGCTTCCTAAAAATCTCTTAACAAGCTCTAGATGCATGCCAAATTTCAGATCAAGAAGAGCTCATTTGGATAAAAAGTTATATAACCCACCAATATAGTCACTTTTGCTTCTTATAATGTAACTCTTTGGTCTAAATGGCTTTTTTTAGTATTTGGCAACTCTTGGGCAAGTTTGAGAGCACTAATACATCACATATGAATTGTCCAAATGGTCCAAACTATCATGCATCTTAAACTCACATTGTTACAGGCAAAAATGCACTATTATCTACAAGCCACCAAGTGACCAAATCTCATATTTCTATTGTCTTGACTTTATACATGGTTTACACATCATTTATACATACTTCTACACTTGCTTAGATATTTACATCTCAACAATAGCATGTACATATGAATATTGACATCTCTTTACATCAAAGACTATATAAAACTATACAAAGTGCCAAGAGATGGCCATTTATGCTTCATGGCTTTCAATCTTTGGCTCTTGAACTCTACCTGAACCATATGAGATGGGAAAGGGAAGGGATGAAATTCATGGAATCTCAATACCTCATACACTTATTCAAGGAATCAATTAAGGCATATAAACATGTCAAAGCATGCAAGTAGGCATCCAACCATCCAAAATCATACAACATGTGATTTACATACCATGAAAATCATATCAATGCCAAGAATAAGTTCTAGGGACTTTTGGTCTAACCTCACCCTATTTTGGGGACTTTTAGATTAGCCTCACCTTTGGTCTAGGGACTTTTGACTTGGCTTCACTCATCCATGAGACTTTTGGCCTTGTTTTACCCATTCCCATGGACTTTTGGCTCTACCTCACCCATCACAAGGGACTTTTGGCATCATCTCACCCTTTAAGAGCAATTTTCACAGGCCAGAACATAAGTATATTGGTACAAATACATTAAGGCAACATCAAATGGCATGTCTCATAATACAAATGCATACACAAACATACAATGACCATCATGCATCCAAGAATGCAATAAGAAAGAGTGAAAAGCTACCTTACAAGCCAACATAAGCCTTCTCTTTTGATTTCTCTTTTCCTTTCTCGTTCTCACAATTACAACTAGATGGAGTTTAAGTTCCTTGGTCTAGACATAACACATAGCATGTAATTACTCTCTTGAAACACTCATATAGGCTAGGGGATTCATGCATCAAAACAAAAATTACAAAGTGTTTAAGAATCCCTAATTTCTCCCTCTTGAAGTTCAAGGGTTTTTCTTCACTTACTTTCTATTTCCTAACTTTCCACATATTAATTCATGAGTTTTATGCTTGTTCTAGGTTAGAACTTCCTTTCCTTTACTAGCTTTCAAGTTGGTAGAACCAACATGCACAAGAAGCAAAGAAGAAGAAACAAAGATACATAGGTATCTACCTTGAATTCTAGCCTTCTTCAAGAGTGGTTCCCTTGCCTTCACCTTCCTTTTAATTCTCCACTCTCCCTTTTCTGAACCAAGCCCAAAGCAAAACCAATTCAATAATCAAAACCATAGAAAGAGAAGGCAAAGAGAGAAAACAAAATTCTAAGGAAAGCTATGAAATTCTCAAGTTTCTCTCACCTTTTCCTTGATGTTTCTTCCTTCTTCCTTGGCTTCTCTTGGTCTCTCTCTCTCTCTAGCCCTTTTCTCTATTTTGGTCGAAGTATAAGTTAGTTAGAAGAAAGAGAGAAGGTTTAGACTCTTTAAAAAGTAAAATTCTCTTTTTTCATACTTTTTCTCAACCAACCCTCACTATAGCAAAAAATAATCATCGCTACGGCGAGCACGTATCAGTCCCAGGCACACGCTATTACGAGAAACTCCTTAATTTTTGTATAGGACACCCGAACTTGCTATAGCTAAATGCATTCTCGCTATAGCGAACTGGTACATTCGCTATAGCTAGCTGAAAACTCGTTATAGCGAATAAGTACATTCGCTATAGCTAACAAGGGTCCTAGGTATAGCCAGTAGACTTAGAAAATTTTCAAAAATTCTGGTTGTTACAAATAAGTCATTTGAATTTTAGATGTAATTAAAGATATTTCACATATGTCTTCAAATTTGTAAGAGCTTAATCATATAGGGAGATGTGTGGACTACAATCCCTAAACAAGGTGATAAATCTTATATCAACGATGAAGCTAAAGGTTTCTATACAAGTGTTTGAATTATGTGGATGCTAACTTTTGATTTTACTAAAAAGTTTTATTCTTCAAATGATTTATTACTCTTAATTTGAATTTGCAAGAATGGATTGATATGTTTTAGGCAAAAAAAATAAGCCTTTTTTTTAAGAAATTTCAAGTGACACTTCATTGGTTAGGGCTTTAGGAACCCAAAAGTACTAATGAAGAGGAATGGCATTGGGTGCTTGCTCGTCCTTAGTTTTTAAATGTTGAGCTCATGGGAGTTCACCATCTAGCCTTCTTACAAAGAATTGCAAAATGAGGTTATTGAACGTAAAGCATAAATGGCTAAAAGAGACAAGTGATGATAACAAATGGAAGCAGCTATGGCTTTCCCACTTTGAAGTTATCAAGGTCCATTACTACCAGAGCTTGCAACCATACAAGTTTGAAGGGTAATTTTTTAAACTTTTTATTCTACTTGAATCATACATATGAATGTTTTTATTTTTTGTTTATAATTTAATACTAATAACATTTTGTTTTGAATTTTAGGCACCAAGTGATCGGGATAATAAACACCCACTTGCTAATAATAGTCATTCACCATAATTTTTTTCTTCCCCATATTGTTTAGATAAATTTATAATTATATTTGCATTGACTTATTTGTAAATTAATTAAATATAAATCTATTTGCAATTTTAGTAGCATACAGCTGTTGTTATTGGAAATTAGTTGTTGTTGATAGATATGTTAATTGAAAATTATTTTGTTGTTGGAAATTGGTTCTTAGCTAAAAATTATTGCTACAATTTTGCTGGGAAAAAATGGATAGAACATATATATTAGAAAGTAAAATATATATACTTACATATATATACATATGTGTGTGGGGGGTAGGTATATATATTTGTAGTAGCAGTTAAAATTGCCACCTAAAAAATTCAAAATTTTAACCATAGTTTATTATAAACTAGGGTTAAACTATGATTTACTAATGATTTGTTTAAACCATGGTTAAAACCTTCGCAATGAACATTTCAATTACAGAAATCATAACTGTCATTAAACCATTTAAGGATGGTGCCACTAAAAAATCGTGTCTAGAAGCATGGTTTTTTACAGTATAGCAATTAGATAGTTTATTTTCCAATTTCTCTTTTAATGGAAGATAGCCACTGGATTATACAAAAGCTTCTATCGACTTGTTAATAGAATTATCTTGGCTTAAGTTTTGCTAGATGTTGAAGAATATTTCATATTTTAATTTTGGTAGTAAGCTTTTCTTTTATTGCTTGATTCTTGACCTAATGAGTTTCCTTGTCAACTTTTGATTTGTTCCATTAAGTTTCTAACTCAAATTTAATTCCTTTTACTCACCTTTCCTTTATTGCTTGTATATATTGGAAGTTTTCACAAAGTCCTATATAGGTGGAAAGAAGGAAGGGAGGGGGCATGAGCTCTTATAAATAAGCTCCTAAGTATTAGTTTAGGCACCACAACAAGCCAAACATTAGGATTAATACAAAGGTGTGGTCAAGGTCATGGTAATTGTGATCAAGGAAAGGTTTGTAATTTTTTCTATTCAAAAATTGTAAGAGTTTTATTTTATTTTAGTGAAGTTATCCCTTTTGAGATTGTAGATAGATGTTTATTTGAGAGATCAAATCACATTAAACTTTTAGGTTGTTTTTCCCCCCTTTCTTTCCTTGTGTGTGCTTCCACTTTTAGTCCTAACAAATGGTACTAGACCCATTGGTTTTAACTTAGGGAGGAAAGACAAAGGAATAGGAGGTGCCACATCAATAGTTTAGGTAGGTACCGTTGCCATGTTAATAGGTCTCGATGCTACATCAACATTTTTTTAAAAGATTTTTTTTAAAAAAAATTGGCTTTTTAGTTCTATTTTTTATATCAGTTTTCTTAAATTTAGGTTGTTTTATGATATTTAGTGCTAGTTATTTGGGTGGAGGTATTTAATTGGGAGTTATTAAACACCATGAATATATCAAAGTATGAGATTCCATTGTTCAATGGAAAAATTGCTTTTACTATATGGTAACACAATTTGAAATTATTTGGTCTAACAAGGTCTTGATTCTACATTACACAATAAAAAGTCAAGTAAGATGAAAGATTAATAATGAAGTACAATCCAAAAGAAAGCAATTAGTACAATAAGACAGCACTGGCCCCATAGTATTATCAAGAATATCACCAAAGAAGTTATAGGCAATGTTGGGGGATAAGTATGCCTCAAGGACTAACCATTTGATGATGAAGATAGATTTGTACTCACGAAAGATGGAGGAAAGAGGTAATATTTTTTTACTATGCAAATAAATTTGATAAGCTAGTGTTTAGACTTTTGAATGCATGAGAGACAATTAAAAGAGAAATGCAAGCATTGCTCTTATTGGCTTTATTACCTAGATCCTACAAATCATTGATACAATCAATGCTAGCAGAGAAAAGTACATTGTAATTGAATGAGGTGATAAGAGCTTTCAAAGAGAATCATTAGATAATGGGAAATGAATATTACCCTGGAGAGAATCAACTACTAGTTATGGAAAATTCCAAAAAAGGAAAGGAAGAGGTGAACAATGTTAGAATGATTGCCACCTAATTAGTCAGAGGACTTTAGCACTATTAAGTGCCATTACTGTAGAGACTTAGATCACATCTAGATTTGTTGTCCAAAGTTTAAAAAGGACTTCGAAAACCTAAAAAAGTTGAAAGGTAAATCAAAGGATGATTCTTATTCTTCTTCAAATGTGGTCAATCATGATAACGAACTTATCAAATATGGTTGCTATTGAGAGCAATTCTATCTAGGTAATGGATTCTGCTGCTAATATCTATGTCTACACTAATCAGGATTTGTTTAACACTTCACACTAAGGGTGACTTTGGTTATGACAATGTAGGGAAAAAAACAAAAGCAAAAAATTAAAGGCTTTAAGAGAGTTGATCTAAAGTTTCACAATGATAAAATCAAAGTAATTCCAAATGTAAGGTATATGTCTTTTAGTAGAGCTAACGTTATCTCACTAGGTGAGTTCACTTTTGTGTAAAGTGATAAGAATGGAGACCTAGTTATGCAATGAAGGAAGAAAGGGAAGAACATCTACTACTTAGATGGGCATGCATTGTCAGTGAAGATGTATCACAGAAGAAGGAGAGACATTGAGAAGACTAAGACCAGAGTTCAATTTTTCAACAAAGTGGAGATTTATTAGGACTTTGGAAAAAGAGAGGATTTATTGGGGCTTTTCACAAAGTCCCACATCAGTGGGAAGGAGTGGAGGGGCATAAGGCCTTGGGTAGTTGTATTCAAGAAAGGGTTTGCAATTTTATCTATTCAAAAATTGTAAGAGTTTTATTATAGTGAAGTTATCTCTTTTGGAATCATAGATTATTTGATGGACCAAATCATGTTAAACTTTTGTGTTTTCTTCTTCCTTTCTTTCTTCGTGTGTGCTTCCACTTTTAGTCCTAATATATATTTCACTTGAAAGTTTTTAATGTGTTAATACTAAACAAATCAACACTTATTACTCATAAGTCAACTAATTAATGCTTTTAATTTTATTTGAAGGATTTTGTTAATCATCAAAACTTTTAAAACTTGTCTGAAACCTTGGGGCTAACAATAACAAATAAACATGATAGAAAGGTGAGCTCCTATCACAAATTGGATGAGGTATAACCCTTTTTTTTGTAACGGTGAGTATCTTTAGACTTTAAACCACCTAACAATAATAAAAGTACATTATCCCGTGTTCATCTTGTGCATTTAAGATTTGACTTCCAAAATGCTTTTTAGGGAAATCAAAATATGACCCCTTTTATGCTCTAAGGTAAAGACATTCTCAAACTAATTTAAATGTCAATCCAGACTAAATTCTTTCTTGAACAAACTTAAAGACACACATGGTGCATTAAATAAAACTTTAATACAAGCTATTTCATCTTCGATCCCATATTACTATATTTCTCATTTGAAATTATGCAAAAAAAAAAAAAGGAAATAATAAACGTCATAGAATTCTCTTGAAGCTTTATTTTTATTTTATTTTATTGAGAAGGGGGGAGGGGGAATGACGATCAACGAAAATTCCACTCTCCAAATGAAAATCATGGAAGACTCCATGATGCTTGCCTAAGCAGTACGGAGGTTTAGGGTTTACTAATTTCCGATTCAATAATTGTCAGACTATATTAGAAAACAATATTGAAATTATGAACAGCGTATTAGTTCTCATTTTGGCGAATTGAAATAATTTGAACATAATACTTCATACAATTTATTTCAAATAAGATATATATTCTTATTGATTATTTCACAGGGGAAACATAGAAGGTGCACAATTTGGTATTACGCCGCAGAATTAATTTAAATTTGATCTGCTGGAGGAGAAGGAGGAGGATGCTCACAGCAAACACACCACCCGCTATAGCACTTATTGACTAAACCACCACATTTTCTATAAGCACATACTTTGTCGCATTCTTCATCCTTCTGACATTTTTTGGTCTCTGCTTGTATGCCTTTTCTGTCTTGTGCTGCTATTTTTGGTGCCAGTCCTATACATAATATATATACATATGTAAAGTCTATTAAAAGATTTATTATTTTTTCTAACCTTAACTTAATTGATGAAAATAAAAGTTTACGTCAATTAACACTAAATTGTTGACAATAAATTTTCAAAGATTAAATTGATAGTATTTTTTTTTATGGATTCATATGGTAGCTTACTCTAAAACTAAAAACAAAAGGAGAAAAAAAAAGGATGGGCCCTAAATATAGTTGTATATCAGGTAAGATATTTTCGATATTAAATTTTAGTTGTTTTCGACATGCACTGCTCTCTTCTTTGTATGCCTTTGTTGGCTTGTGCTGGTATTTTTGGTGCCAATCCTATATATATATATATATATATATATATATATATATATATATAGCACTGGCATGTTGTAAAATTGAAATAATATTAACCTTGTTTTTTAAATCAATTGCATTTTGCCTTTTCTTATGACTTTCATTTTAAAACTTAATTAAAAGAGTTTGAGACATACACTAATATATATATACATATATATATATATAAGATATTTATGTTTATAAAACACTAATTAAAAATAAAACATATAAATTGATATTCAATCAAAATACCTAAAAATCCCTACGTATAAAAAACATGGATGTGAATTGCCAATAGTTAAATAACAAACAGTTCATATATGAAATCGAGTTTAGTCTTTAATTAAAATCGAGCTGGATTTTATATCAATATATAAATTCTAACTCTATCGTGGTCTCCTTTCATCTTGGAAACTCATATGTAGCAAATCTATGGAGTGATATATATATAGAGAGAGAGAGAGAGAGAGAGAGATGAGTTACCAGATGCAATGAGAAATAAAACCACTAAGCAAACCAATTTGAATGAAGATTTTGCCATTTCTTACAGCTTTTTGGCTATCAACAACAGAAATGTGTTTTTGTTTATAACTGCCCTGGGCGATATATATATATATATATATATATATATCTCACTCTTATAATAGAGACCATTGTACCCAGTGCCTTAATAGCAAAATCAGTCATATTTCTTGTTGGATGATTTATTTGCAATAAAGATCAATTAATTGGATTTATAACGTAAATAATATCCGATACATTAAATATTCAGTTATTAAGGTAAGAAATATTATTGCTAACAAATTAATTGCATATAGATATGCATATAACAAGTTTGGATATATTTCATGGATGATAGATTTGCAGTAAATCAATTAATTGGATTTATATTGTAAATAATATCTGATACATTACATTTTCAGTTATTAACGTAAGAAATATTTATTCCTAACAAATTAATTGCATAGATATGCACATAACAAGTTTGGACATTTACGGATGATTGATTTGCAATAAATCAATCAATTGGATTTATACTGTAAATAATATATGATACATTAAATATTCAGTCATTAAAGTAAGAAATATTTATTTCTAACAAATTAATTGCATAGATATGCATATAACAAGTTATTGAATCAAAATAAGTAGCGATTTAGAGTTTAATAATTTAATCATAATTTAATTGAGATTGAATTGGTTTTTTAAATATATATATATATATATATATAATATAAATATTTACAATATTTTACTATTAAATTGATACATATATTGTAAAATAATATTTAAAATAGATAAAAATATTTAAAAATATCAAAATTAATTAATGTATTTTGCATATGACAGTAAAATGATGTGAAATGTGTTAAATAGGATCGGTTAAATATCATAAATCTCTATCACAAAATACTAAATTTGTAATTTAGACTAGAAAAATTAAACACTAGTTTTGACTAGTTCAGTGTTAACCCATTCGGTTTCACCAATTTTACCAATTTTTATAGTTTTTTTTTTTTGGCATTGGTTTTATGAGTCAAATGGACTAAAACCATAACCAATTTGTCAATAATCCAATTTGACCAATTAATTCGATCCTATTTTTAAAATAGTGGATATATGTTAAGAACAATTGACAATTTAAGAAAGAAGTTTGAAAATAAAATTGTTAGTAATAATTATAGGTGGGAAAAGCTTAAAGATTTTATTAATTAAGGTAATAAACTTTTATTTTTAACAAATCACAATTTACCAAAAAAAAAACATTGGCAAATAGATCCTCTACTCATCCCAAGATTGAGTATAGGTTGCTTATCTTGATTTGGATCATCTAGATCAAATCTATATGGTTCAAATCTCCTTTTTAGATCTTAATAGTTTTCTTTTTATTTTGAAAGAAGTAAAAATATAGGATAAAAACAATCTTGTAACTGTAAATTTTTTTTAAAAAAAGATTATTTAAATTAAAAAAATCTAAAATCTAAAATTTGAAAATTGAAAATTGAAATTTAGACGATCTTATTTCAAAAATGACCATAGCATGCTCATCCTTGAGATGAGTAGAAAAACCAAACACAAAATATTGTATCAACAAAAAGAAATTAATTCACTTATATTGGCTTGGCTTTCTTTTTTTCCTTTTTTTTCTTGATTATTTCAATAAAAAGAATGTTGTGTAGTAAGAATTTTTATGAAAACTTTGTGGAGACTTTACGTATTAGTTTTGTTTTAATTTTTAGATAAATTACATTTTGATTAAGAGATGCCTAAATTATATAGTTTCTCTTTCTATTGTGAATATATACAAAAAAACTTCCTTAAAGTCAAAATAAAACTAAAATAATTTTAAGAATAATATTAATTTTGTAACCAAAAACATGATTTATCAAAATAAAATTAGCTTATATTTCAATGTTATTTATTTTGTATTGGAAAACATAAAGTTGATTTATTCTAAAATTATAAAATTAACTATTTTTATATTGGTCAAAGATATATATATATATATATATAATACATGTAATGTTATATAAATAATAAATATAGGAGTATTTTGGTCAAAATAGAGATAATTGTAGCTTCTTTTGTTATAGGAAAAGTTAATACATCACACCTTTTAATTTTATTGGATTATTAAGCTATCTATAATAAACTAACCCAGATCTATAATGAAAACCTCAAAAAGAATAATTAGTTAAATAATTACTTCATCTCCCGCTCTTTGAATTTGTGGTACTTACCCTGTAAGCTTAAGATTGAAGTCCAATCAATGACTTTAGTCAACCATGTGGAGCAATTAGCTGACAAGATCCATTGCTACAATTAAATTTTCTTTATGGGCCTATCTTATGTTGTTTATTTCCAACATTGGTATTAGAGCACTAGTTGTGTTTAGATTATTGACTCTTCCATAGGTAAATTCATGATAATTGTTTGGGATAAATTCACTTAAATTTGAAATTTGGAAATAAAAGGGCCATCATGGTAGAAAACTCTAGAGGCCATTATAGGCTTTAAAACTCACAAAATAAAAGCCTATATAAGGATAGACTCATGGTAAAAATTTAAGAAAAATTGAAACTCCATTAGGGAATAATTTGATTTTAAATTTTTGAATCTCATATGTTTGACTAGCCCTCTTTTGAGAACTAGTTTTCTCAGTTCACTACATGAATGACATGAGCTATCTATAAAATGAAAAATTGTTGAATGAGTTTTCCAACACCACCAAAATTGTCCAAAACGAATGTAAAAGGAATGAGTTATGAAGCATCAAATTGGCTCCTCACAAACTCAAAGTCTAGAAATTTTGAATTTATAGAAAAATTCGAAGACTGAAGATGAACAATAATGCCCACACACGGGGGTGGCGCATGTGGCTAACCCTAAACCCCATTCGACCAAAACTTGGTACTAACAAAATAAGCAAAGCAAGAGGGAGGCAATGGTGGTGTCACCATCACCAAAGCCGCCATGGAAGGCAATGCATGGCTTACATGTGCCACTCTTGGCACAGGTAGAGCTTTTCCCTTCTTCTTTTTTTGGGAATTTTTTGCACCAGTAAGCTTGTAGAGGCATGTAAGGATGAGTCCATAAGAATTTGGGGTTGGTTTTTGGCCCTAAAAGTTCCTAAATTCACAAGCTTAATCTAACATATAATTTGCCTATGTCGAGGTATCAGTTGATTATTTTATAGTAATTAATAGGCGATGAATTTATTTATTAAAAAATTATTTAAAATTAAAAAAATATTATTGAAATATTTAATTTTTTTAATTAATCTATTTTTTAATTACCTTTTCTAAGTCAACATGAACTAAGAGACATACATGGGTTACAATATATAAGCGATATATAAGCCTAATAAAGAAGTAGGATAGAAAGGTTTAATTTTTAATTATGTGTTACTGAGATAGAACTTACAAAAAAATTTCGTATTGTAATGAATGTTAGCCAATAAGTTCTCTCACAACATTCAAGTTTGAGAAGTGCATGGAAATTTGGATATAGTCCATGTGAAAAGGGAATTCACTTGAAGGGATTAATTAGACACAACAAGTCTTTATATGAACCTCCATATAGTCCATTAATAATTATAAGAACTGTTTCAATTATAAGATAGATAAAATACCTTTTAATAAGACAAAACATATTTAGAACCTTAGTTTGTTTAAATTATTGTTAGAGGACAATAAATGTTAATGTGATTAAGATTATGTATTTGGATTTTATTTAACAAATACAATTTTTATGCTTGATTTTTTTTATTATAAACTGCTATATAGTGTGCTTTATTTAATTGCATAATTTTATTATAAATTACTATAATAGAAAAATGTCTATTTGAGGGGGAGTTCTCAAACTAATAGACTTAGGATTATCTAAGGACTATAAGTTAAAAAGAAAGTTTGCATATAAATTCAATAAAAAAATGATGACATTTCTACGATACATGTGATAGAAGTAAAACAAACATATACTTTCAATCATGAATCTAATAATGTTATTTTTTGTCTAGTCAAATTTTATTGTAAATAAATAAATAACATTATGTATATAGGTTTTAATTCAATGTTTATGTCTATGCAGACATTTGAATTTGGAAAAATGGCCACAAAAAACTAGATGATGATAACTGAGCGCAACAAGGTTGAAAATTTGAATGATGATAACTAGGAAATTTGGCACTATAAAGTTTCTTATATCCTTGAAGAGCAAGATACCAAAGAGCCGCTGAACAATATCCCGCTAAAGCCTGAGCATGGAAACTTAGCTTAGCAAAGGAGAAATCTTTAGGCATTTTAAGTTTGGAAAAAGAAAAAATAGCATAGCTTGCATAGTGATGCTGAGCTATATAGCTAATAATTTAATATGCGAGTATGAGTCTTACCCAACTGCACGAGCAATGTGGATTGCCTTAAAGGATAAGTTTAGTGGTATTTCTACAACCTAATTTAAAAGGCTCACAATCAAGTTTAACACATGTAAGCTATGTCCAAATAATTCCATGAAGCAGTATTTAAGAGAAATGCTAAACATGATAAGAGAGCTGAAGATAGTTAGTTATGCACTTACTAATAAGCAACAAGTCTAAGCTGTTATAAAATCTTTCCAAGCTAGCTAGGAACACATGAAAGTGAACTTAATCCATAATGAAAATATCACCACTTTGATGATGTTGCTCTTCATTTAGAGCTTGAAGATGAACACCTAAAGGCTGCTAGGTCTTTTAGTCATACTTACATGATAAACACTATTAGGACTTCAAGGTCCTAGGGTAAGAAAGGCAAGCACTTTTAAAAGAATAAAAGATCTACCCAACATTTCAAAAAGGCTAAGAAATAGTTTAAGAAGCGAGGCACATATGGTGGAAGAAAACTTGACAAGACCAAGTTTAAGTGTTATGCCTATCAAAGGAAGAGTCATTTTGCTTGTAACTGCACTAAGCAAAAGAAGGTAATATCATGTGACAAACTTCCAAATTTCATTTATGTATCAATGCTAATAGCTTAATCACATCCTTTATAAATTGTAGACTTGTAAGCTATAAACTATGTAGCCAAGGATTGTAGATCTTTTATGGAGTACTATCAACTACCCTACAAAAACAAATAACTATATGTAGGAAACAACATAAAGGTGGAAGTTAAAGGAGTCAGAATATAATGTTTTGTTTATATGGTGGAAGAACCCTAATATGATAGTCTTATGTGGTGGAAGAACCTTAATACTACATAATGTTTTGTTTATACTAGAAATATGATAGAATTTTGTTTCCATACTTTCTCTTTTCAAACTTGATTTTAATATTAATTTTCATGATCATTCAATTGACACTTATAATGGAACAACATTTTTTGGTTATGGTTTTCTTTTGGATGGTTTCATGGTATTAGATATAATTTATAATAATGTTTTTAATGGTAATTGCTTTACTATTTGCTCTATTTCAAATTCTATTTTGAATATGAATATTTGGCACGTTAGGCTAAGCCATATAAGCCAAGAATGAATAGGTAAACAAGCAAAAGAATGATTATTAGGACCAATTCATAACCTAGAAATGTCTCTATGTGAGCATTGCCTAATAGGTAACTCAACTAGAAAATCATTTAAGAAAGGAGTTAAAGTAGAACATACATTGCAATTAATCCATTCTTTTGTATGTGGTTTAATAAATATAAGGGCGAGACACAGAGCATGGTATTTTATTCCTTTTATTGAAGAGTATTCATGATATAGTCAAATTTATTTAATCTCTTATAAGTAAGTAGCACTAAAATGCTTTAAACATTATATGAACATGTTTGAAAAGAAATTACAGAAGAAACTTAAGGCCTTAAGAACTAACCGTGGATGCAAAATATCTATCTAAGCATTTTAAAAAGCTCTATAAAGAAAAAGACATAATAAATCTATTAACGATTCTTGGCGTTCCACAACAAAATGGAGTTGATGAAAGAAAAAATAGGACATTACTTGAAATGGTTAAATCAATGATGGCATAAGAGAATTTGCCCATTCCATATTTGGGTAATGTATTGTTAACTATAGCCTTCATCCTTAAGCGAGGGCCTTCTTAGTCAGTTACTTCCACACCCTACGAATTATGGACAAAACATAAATCAAATTTAAGCATTTTAAGAACATAGGGGTTTGCTACTTATATCCATGAAACTTCCAATAAGTATGAGAAATTAGGCTTTAGTGGAAAGAAATGTATCTTTATTAGATACTAGGAGGAATCAAAAGGTTATGTCTTCACTGGTAAAAATGAAGATGGAAGTATAACTGAGATTGAGTCTAGAGATACCATAGAAAGTAAGGAACAAACAATTATACCATAATCAATTGATCTGAATAGGGGTTTTATGAAACCAAATGAAATTTTAAAGCAAAGTGAAAATGTTGCACTTGCTATCCCTCTACATAGGGTAACTGAGAAAGTGTGTCCAAATGACTTTTTAGGATCAAAAGGGCATCACTTATAGTTATTCTACAAGATGATGAAGATCCAAATACAATTCAAAAGACTCTATCATGCCTTGCTTAGAAAAAATTAAAGAAGAGATGGATTTTATGAGGAGAAACAAAGTTTGGGAGTTAGTTGATTTACCATCTAGCTGAAGGGCAATTGGCAACAAGTGGTTCTCAAGATTAAACAAAAACCATATAGATCTATTGAAAGATATAAAGGCTCACTTAGTTGCCAAATGATATACATAACATGAAGGTATAAATCACGAAGATACCTTTTCATTTATTACATTATTTAATTCAATTAGATTAATCCTAGCTATTATTGCAAGGTTAGACTTGGAATTATATCAAATGCATGTAAAAATTGCATTTTTAAATGGAGAACTAGATGGAAAAATTTATGTGGAACAACCTTTATGTTCCATTGAAAAAGGAATGGAACAAAATGTTTGTAAACTCTAAAGATCCATTTACAAGCTAAAACAATCATCTAGATAGTGGTATTTGAGATTTCATCGAGCAATGACCTAGAATGAATTTCAAATGATTGATGAAGACCACTATGTCTACATTAAGCTGTTCCAAGGTAATGTTATGATATTATCGCTTTATGTGGATGATGTTTTGTTAATTGGTATGAAGGAACAATCTAGATTCAATTTTAATTGTTAAAGAATAGCTATACTTAAATTTTGAGATGAAAGATATAGGTAACGAAAAATACATTCTTAAAGTGAAAATTTATAGAGATTGCTCAAAGAAACTATTTTCTTTTTCGTAAGAAAATTACATTAAGAAAATTCTTGAGCATTTTAACATGAAAGACTACAAATCCATAGACACTGCTATGGTAAGAAGTAAGAATCTAAGTCATAAGATATGTCCTTAGACTGAATCTAAAAATAAAGTGATGGAAAGAGTCGTTTACTCCAGTGTCATTAGTAACTTAATGTATGCAATGATGTGTACAAGACTGAATATTTGTTATGTAGTTAGCCTTGTGAACTAGTACCAATCAAATCCAAGTCAAAAACATTGGAAAATTGTTAGGAGAATCTTGAAATACTTGAAAAGTACTGCTTGCTATATGCTATGTTATCAAAGAAGTGATTTATGCCTAGTAAGATACTTTGAAGTGGATTAGAGCGAAAACTTTATAAGCGAAAATCAACTTCTAGATACACATTTTTGCTAAAGAATAGAATGATATCATGGAGCACTAAGAAGTTGACATGCATTGCATTATCAGCTATGAGAGTAAAGCTTATAGCATGTTCTACAACAATACAAGAAACGATATGGCTATAAGAGATTTATGAAACATTTGGAAATCATTGGTGGATCGCTAAGTCCAATCCTAGGAAATTGCAATAGTCATGTAGCCATAGCTTATACTAAGTATCCCAAGTATCACAGTAGAACAAAAACATAGACATTAAGTACAATTTTGTTAGAAAAGTAATAGTACAAAAAAATGTAACTACAAAGTACATTTTTATGAACAAGAAATTAACAAATCCCTTTACTAAGCTAATACCTATAGATGTGCATATAAAACATGTAAAATCTTTTGGTATGCACAAAATATGAAGTAACACATTCTATGTAAGAATTTATTATTGAATAAATTCAGGATTTTTTTTAATTATGTAGTGCCATTATAATAGACAATGTATACACAATGCAATAATATGTCATATGGGTTTATAAGGTTGGCTCTCACATAAGAGTAACTGCCTTTGATACTCATGAGGAACAAATAAAGATGAGATATTTGTGTGTGTCATGTAAGGTAGCAAAAGTACCATTGTGATAAAGAAAGAATATAAAATAGAAATAAGTGACCTCAACAAAAAGACAAGGATTAAGTCGAGATGAGATCCAAAAAAACATAATTATATGGATTGACTTATGGAATCTTAAATTTTCCATAATACTTATAGTCAGATTTAAGTTCTCTTTAAGAATGTCCTGAGTGGCAAGTGAAATATTAAAATTTAAGTTAGATATTATGCATGTCTAGCCTAAATTTTGTATAGTGTCAACCAATAAATGAAATTAACATACACTCTTATAAGATAAAAGAAACACCGTAGCATACAATTCATATCGCATATGCTAAAGAACGATAATTGTGAAGTGAGTGAATACATCTCTACTTCATTGTTGTGTAAGTCCCAAAAAAGAGCAAATCCTTTCATAGATACCATGATGACTTTGATAATATCATAAGGAAAAGAAATAAGTTAGTGCTTGCTATTTTAGCATATATCCTATAGTTACAATAAATTCGACTTAAAGGACTAATATTAGGAAAGCAATTGATTTTAATTTAAGTGATATATAGGCGAACGGAAGATCACCTAGGATATATATAGCTATGCTAGTGATTAAAACATGTATATTATGAAGTTATTTTAGGTACATCATAAGCGTATGTGAATGCCGTATTTTGTCCGAGCATGGTCCAAAAATAAGCTTAAAATGTAAAACCAAAAAAGAAAAGAAAAAAGAGAAAAAGAATCAAAAATTAAAAAAATAATTAAATTAAAAAAGAGACTCAAATAACCTAAACTCATCTAATGTAATACCCAAAAAAAAAGAAAATCAAATCAAATCAAAAATCAATTAGAATCAAAAATAAAAAAATAAAAAAACCCAGTGTAACCTATTATTAGAAAAAAAAAAGAATATCTAAAAAAAGAAACAGAAGGCTTAGCCCAATGTAACAAAAAAAGAGAGGAAAATCAAAATGCAAAATAAAAATAAAACAAAACAAACAATTAAAAAAAACAAAGTACCCACTTCTTTTTTCTTAAATTCCAAAAACTTATATAACCTAAGTCCAAATAGTCCAACACTAAAAAAAAAACAAATCAAAATGAACTAAAAAGAAAATAGAATAAAGCAAAAAAAAAAAGTTAAACAAAAAAAAACAACTGTAACACCTTCATTTCAAGCTCATACTCATCATGCCTCACATGCTCATATGAGGTATAGGGAGAAGAAGGGGAGATCTTCCTCCTTGGATTTATACAATTCTCACATGGCATCATGCATGCTTAAAAATTCACTTTAATGTCACATGGACCGAGTGAGCTCATTCTATACATCCTCATATTTAATTGCACCATTACAACTCATTTCAATCCCAACAACATGATTTAAACCCATGGAAAGCAAAAAGGGATACGAGACATGAATATTCAATTTCGGCCATACTTAGCCTCATTTCTGGGCAAAGTTTGGAAATTCACAACTAAATCCAAAAAAATCAAAAACATGTGATCTTGGTCATTCTGGAAATCTTAGGAGGTCTACTTCATGCTAAAAATATGTGCAAGTCATAACATCCCACACACAGGACGTTTGACACGCGAAATCATCTGTAGGTCGGAGGGGTCTCTGCTACTGTCATAGTTTACTCATATGGACTTCAAAAATGTCTAACTAATTCCACAAAAATACAATGCTTGCAAACGATATCACTATGGAAATATATGGATGTTAACTAGAGAGGAAAAATGTCTCCAGATCAATTGATCAAGCCAAACTCCCGAAAACCGATGAAATAGTACCTCGGGTCTGGTAGGATGACTGATGCTGGGCAGGAATTTCGAAAATGTATATCTTCCTCTCTAGACCTCCAAATGAGGTGCTTTCACTTGTTACAAGTCACTGTGACTATCTAGTTTCTGTCTATAAAATTTCGTAATCATTGGATCACATTTGCCCCTCGGATGACACAATTCCATAACTGACCAAATGAACAGTGTTTCTGAAGATCCGAAATTCTGATACCAACTTTGAAAAATCATAGAAAATTCTATAGACCTCGAAATGACTTGATCTTTAGCTTCCCAAAAAGCTCTAGACAAGATCTAGACACATGCCAAATTTCAAGGCAAGAGGATGTCATTTGGTCAGACTTTGAGATCATAGGCAAAATGACCTAATTCATGTGCTAAATGAGGGCTATTGGGACCCAACTTGGCTTCTCCTACCTCTAAAGCTCTATGAGCACGTGGGAAAGCATCAATATAAGCTATCAAACATGGCTCAAGTGTCTAACAACCCAGATTTGCAAAACTCACTCTCCCACACCAACACATACACCATGTACACAGGCAAAGATCTTTACTATTTATACCGAAAACTTACTACATTGCTCATATAGTCTCATTCTCATACACATACGATACATACATTCATTTACAAGTATTCCTAGGTGCTACATCATGTACATCGATAATTTACACCACTTGACTTAACTACAAAATAAATACAAAGGCTCTTTTCCAATCTCTTCATTGAATTCCTTGGCTTCAAGCTTGGTGGCTCCCATCTCTTGCCTCACTTGGTCCACCTAGCATGTTGGGATGGTGGAGAGGGGGAGTGAGATTCAAAGAATCTCAATAGCTCATCTCTCATTCAATCATACACACAAAGCATGCAAATAAGTCTCACAATGTATGCATGGGCATATTAGCATGTGAAATCATAAGAAAAGTATTTGCAACATTTGAGTTGCCATACATAAGAAAAGCATTTTCAACATGTGAGTAGGCCATACATAACATATAAAAGCTTGCCAAGTAAATGGATTAGCCTCACCCACTCACTTGTGAATTTTGGACTTGCCTCACCCATTCTCTAAGAGGTTCTTAGACTCAACCCTTGCTCTTTGAGAGTCAACCTCACTTTTGGGAGACTCTTTACTATGTCTCAACCAACTTGAAGGTTTTTAGCTCATCCTCACCATGGCTAAAAGGTTATTGGCTTTTCCATACTCAAGCAAACTCAAGAAACCACATAAAACATCATTGAAATACATAAAGCATCATCATGCTAGCATACTTCTCACGGTTCAAAACATACATACACACAAGCAAGACAATGTAAGCACACATCTTATGCATGAAAGAAGGTGGAGAGAGCTACCTTATTGGCTATTCACAACTTTTCCTTTCAATTTGTCTCCTCCCTTGTGGGTTTCACAATCACCTCTAGATGGGAGTACTTCTCTTGAGCCTAGCCATACAAGAAGCATAAGATTACTCTCTTAACACTTGATTCATAAGCTAGGGATTTCTTCCTAGCAACTCTACTAAGCATATAAAGCTAAGGGTTCTTTCTCTCACTAGAAACTCATAAACTCTCGAACTCTTAAGAAGAGAAAGCAAGGAAGAGAGGGCTACATGACTTCTAACCTCCCTCAAGAGTGGTTTTCCACTCTTCCTCCTCTGAACCAAGCTCAAAACCTAACTACTTCCATAATCAAAACCATGGGAAGAGAGGATAAGGAGAGAAGAACAACATGCTAAGAGAAAAGCCATGGAAATCCTTACCTTTCTTGTTCTTCCTTCCTCCTCTAGGCTTCTCTCTCTCTCTTCCTCCCTTTTCTCTATCTTAAAGTGAGCTCAAGTCGGTTACAGAGTGAAAGGAGGAGTTGGGACGCTTTAAAAAGTCAATTTCTCTTTTTTCACGCTTTTCCAGACTAACCCTCGCTATAGCGAGCCTAACCCTCGCTACGGCGAGCTCGTATCAGTCCCAGACCTCTGCCTTTGCTACAGCGCGCGCTACGGCGAGCAACGTCCTGGTTTTTGTATGGGGTGCCCGAACTCACTATAGCTAGAAGCATTTTCGCTATAGCGAGAAGACATTCTCGCTATCGCTAGACCATTTCTCGCTATAGCGAACAGGTACATTCGCTATAGCTAGGCTGTAGCTAGCAGACTTAGAAAATTTTCAGCCCTTTGAAAATTTTCAACTTTTCTCTTCTCTCTTTTTCTTTCTTTTTCTTTTCTTTTCTTCTTCTTTCTTTTTCCTAGTTGTTACAACAACAACCCATGTACCTCCAACCCATATAACCTAATACACAAAGCATCAGGGAAGGAGAAAAGGTTAGAGGATTTGGAAAGCAGAAAGAAGCAAAGAGAGATTAAGAGGAGAGAACGTGATAGAGATTAAAAAGGGCGAAAGAGAAGAAAACATGAAAGAGAAACGGGGAAGAAAATGAGGACAGAAAGGAGAAGCTGAGCAATGTGATTCATCAAGCTGGATCATCCATGATTTGTGCCAAAGAGATGAAATCCACTAATTGAACAAATTGGATTGTACCCTTTGAGGTAAACAACCCCGTTTATCATTGTTTAGCATTTTTCTTATCTCTGAAAGCTTGATATTGTTGTTGTAGAATTGAATAAGATCTTGAATGTTGCTTTCGAGCTTCAAAGCCTAAAATATTTGAGTAATTTGGGAAGGGAAGAAAATTCCTATTATGTGTTTGATAAAAAACCAAAAACAAGAGTGGTAAATTCTGAATTGTTGCGTGTTGGAGTTTGGACTAGTTCTGAGTGGCTGGTGTTCGATATCTTTTTCTGTTTTAGGATTATGCATTGAAAACGGTAATACCGTAATACCATGCACCTGAACCTCTTTCTTTTTTATTTGGAATTGATGGTGTCAAAGGGTAAAGATGAAATTGGTCTCTTATCTTATTGCTGTTTTTAGTTTTTCCTTTTCCTTTTTTCTATTCTAGCTTGGTTATTGATATGTATTGGCTAGAAGAACAAATTTTAGGATTCATTAGTTCTTATTCTCCTTCTGGTTTGATTGAGGCCTTGTATGTGTTTGCTTTGAATGTGGTTTAATTCCATGGTTTTGGGTGTTCAAATTCATGTCCTATAGATCATTTAGTTAAACTTATTCTGAGAATACCATATTTCTTGAAGTTGGGTGTCTAGTTCGAATATATTTAGTCCAGATGAGCTTCTGCCTAAAACTCCATGTTGGATACCTTTTTCTTTTATGAAAATAAATTGCTACATTTTCCATTGAATAAGGTTGCCATGCTATGAATTTTTGTATGTGATTTAAACAAATCCTTCCAATGTATGTTGCACTTTGATGCTGCTTTGAACTCTCATTTGCTACATACAAACTTGACTTCATAACTAGTATAAATACTGCCTAAAGTGATATCAAAACCATGTTTACTTGCTATAAGTACCTGAGCAAGACTCTTTGTGTAGGGATATTTCTCTTGAATTACTTGCCATGTGTATAAATTGAGTATGTGTTCATTGGCTTTCAGACTTTCTCTTTTACATGATGATTTTTGCTTAAGTATTGAAGCATTTATTATTTGTGAAAAATAATCATTGAAATTAATATGCCTCTTTGCTTCTGTTGTGTGCGACACCCATGAACTGGTGAAGTGAAGAGAATAGGGAGCTATACCAAGAGATTAGGCGGTGGCAAGATAAGATGCTCCATGGGTTTTCCTTCTTTTCTTTTTTTAATTTCATGCACTTTGAATAAGATGTAGTACATGCTTAGAATGTTATGATTTTAATTGAGTACAAACACACATATTCACAAGATACTATCTTTAGTTTGGATTTTTTTATTTCCTTTTTAAAATTGCCATGTGGGATAATTTAGCTCCTTAGGCTCATAAGGGTTAACTAAAACATCATATGTGACAATAAATCTCCTTGGTGCTTGAATTTTTATATTTACATTTTAATAAGCTTTGGGTCCCAATGTCTTTATCAAATTAATTTTGTTCTTAAAAGAAAACTTCAAGGAAAAATTTAGAAATAACTCAAACCAAAATAGAAGAAAAGTTTTTAGAAAACCAAAAAAGTTCCTTTAAAAAATGTATATTCAAAAGTTTCAAAGTGAAAAAAAAATCAAATAAATTTCCTTTCCTAAAGATTTTCTTAAAAAATATATATAATAAATAAAATATAGTTAGTGTTTCAACAAAATGTTCAGCTTGTTTAGCCCTTAAAATAATAATAATGATAATAATAAGTAATATAAAAAGAGAACAAATAAAAAATAAAAAACTAAAGAAACTGAAAAAACTAAAACAAAAATCAAAGATCAAAACTCAGTAAAAAGTAATAATAAGAAAAAGACCATAAAAAATCAATCAATAAAAATAATAAAAAATTACTAAAAATCATAAAGGGGGTAAATTAAAGTAAAAAATCAATCATAAAAAATTTATAAAATAAAAATCAAAAATAAAATTATAAATAAATCAACCAAAACAAAAAAACCAAAATCAGAATTTTTTTTAAAAAATTAATTAAAGTCAAAAATCAAATATGAGAAAGTAAAAAATGATCAAAGGCCAAATAAAAAATAATAAAAAACCAAAAAATCATAAAAAAGATAAAAAAAATTCAAAAATTAGGAAAAATAAAAAAAATGAAAATCAATCATACAAAGAAATCAAATGTAATTAAAAACAAAGACAAAAAAAACAACAAACAAACAACAACAAGAATTAAAAAACAACAAAAAAATAGAAAAAATAAACAAACAAAAATTTGAAAAAAAAACAACCCAAAAAAAAAATCCTTAATTTCTTTGAACCTTTTACAGAAGAAAATAAAATTCTTAAATGATTCATCCTTGTGAGAAAGAAAGAGAAATCATGTGAACCTAAAGTAATCATCAATGATTATAAAGACAACTTTGATCGCTAAAGCTTTTACTTTGCCTAGGGCCAAAGAAATTCATATGTAATAATTGGAGTGACTTAAAGGAGAAGACAAATTTCTATGACTTCAAGGAGGATCTAATTTGTTTTCCCATTTGACATGTATTACAAAGATAATTTTTTTAAATTCTAACTTTGATAGGTCTTTTACAAGATCCAGCTTAAACAATTTAGATATAATATACATGTTTGCATAACCAAGCTTTCAATGCCACACCCAAGGATCATTATATATTGAGGAAAGACAAGTTACATTCTTTAAACTAAGATAATTAGAACTTAGAATATGTATATTCTTATATATTTAGCTAGCAAATAAAGTTTTGTCCTCATTGTAAACCGTACAGTATATGGGATCAAAAACTACTCTGTCCTCTATTGCACAACTGACTAATACTAAGTAAATTGTGCTTTAATCCAATGACAAGACAAATACTATCCTAACAATAATTTTCAATAAGTTTTACTTTATCCATACTTATGATCTTACCCTTTCTTCCATCTCCTAATGTAACAAATCCTTCATCTTTTCTAGTGAAGGATAGAAACTAGGTCTCAAGTCATATATCTAGAACAGCCACTATCCAAAAATCATTGCTATTTTGATATCCTCCCTTCTAAGCATATCTAAAAAAGTTTCACCATTTCTTAGATACCTAAATCTTTTTTTATTAGTGTTAAAAACAATAGTCCTTTTTAAAACCCACACAAGTTTTTCCTTTTTGTGTTTACATTTATAACATACATAACCAATTTTATTGCAATGTAATCATGAAGTAGAAGATTTTGCTTTAGCAAAAAAAATTTTGTTCATTTTAACATTTGTTCTTCTATCATATCTTATTTTATATTTATCAAATATACATTTTGTTGTCCTAAAAGCATATTCAAATTTTCTTTACATTTTACAAAATTAGCCAAGTTTTTTGCTAGCCCAATAACCTATTCCTTCACATATTCGTTTTCTTCCAAGGTCGATTCTAAATTAAGCCTGAGTTGTTGAGCATTTTCTTCTAATTTAGAATTTATTTTAAGTTGTTCCTCATATTTAATAAACAAATTTTTGAAGTTAACAAGTAACTCATTAAACATTTCATCTAGCTCATCATAAGGTAAAGGGTTTTCATGCATTATCTCTTTTTCTTTAAGGGCTATAAAGCATATGTTTGCCATTTTTTGTCTGAGTTCTTCTTCTTCCTCATCATTATCACTCTAGGTTGCTATAGCTTTCTTCTTGCCATGTGTTTTGATAGATTTTCTCTTTAAATATAGACATTCTGATATAATATGTATATTTTTCTCACATTCAAAACAAGTGATTGTGGTCTTAACTGGTTCCTCCTTTTTCTGGTTTCCTTTGGTTTTTTAGATATCCTTCTTCTTCTTCGCGTATTTATCCAGCTTTTTAAAGAAAAAGGCTTGATCATCTAGCTCTCCTTCTTCTTCCTTAGCAGTAGGTTCGTCCAATGCAGCGACTTGTAGTGCCCTTATCTTTCTTTTTTGTTCCAGCACATGCCTTTTAAAATGATTTTTCTCATAGGCAATGAGTATTTCTTTGAGCTTATTATATGACAGGGCTTGCAGATTTTCACTTTTAATAGAGTCTACCTTGAATTGCCACTTTTATGGCAAGCTTTTAAGAATTTTTTGGTTAAGCTCATAAAATATGTACTTGCGATCAAAAGCTTTTAAATCTCCAACGAGCTTGGTAAATTGATTATACATTTCTTTGACATCTTCACCCTCTTTCATATGAAAGAGTTCATATTCATACATAAGCATGTTAAGATTACTTTCTTTGACCTTTAATGTTCCTTTGTGTGTGACTATAAGCTTTTCCCACATTTCTTTGGTTGTCTTACAGTTCAAGATTGTGTCATATTCCTGCTCGTTGATGGCACACATCAGGATATTTATGACACAGTGATTGCATTGTATCAGTTTGATGTTATTCTTTATCCATTTATTTATGTGTTTGTCAACAATGACTCCCATTGTTAAATCCACATTTTTGGGCATCTTTGGTCCTTCCACAATAACTTCCCACACCAAGTAATTGGTGGAGTATATGTATATCTTCATTATTTCCTTTCAATATGAGAAGCACTTTCTTGTGAAATAAGTTAGTCTAATCATTGAGAATCCTTCCTAGAAATATGCTCCTTCAAGCATGTTGACAACCATTTTCTACACTAAAGAATAATGGACCTGTTCTCAAGGTTGTTAGGCACACAATCAAAGGAGACCTACTTCAATACCAATTAATAAATACATCTAGAGGGCGTGAATGAGTGTGTTATACAAAAAATATGATTTTCACTCCTATGAAAGTGAAAGACTAACTGTCCTTTAAAAATAAGTGTTCAGAAAGTGGAGGATGTAAACAATGTTTAACATGAAATCAATGAGTTTAATAAAATATAACAAATAAAAATGTAAATTAACGATCTTTACCAAAATTAAACAAAGTTAATAATAAAGTGGAGCAATAATTGAAATATGAAAATGGAGTAAATAAAATTAGCCCTTACACAACTAGGCAACTAAAATCATGATCCTCCAAGAGTGGAGGCGATAAGCTTAGCAAGCTAAAAGATATAACAAAAAGAGAGAAGGCACACAGAAATTTATTCTCATTCAATCCCTTGACTTATATACAGTCCCTTTACAATTTTTAAGAGATTTTTTTCATTAAAGAACAACAAACTTACAGAGATGATGGTTTTTAATTCGTGCTCACCACCAACACTAGCTTTCACATTTCACTATAAACTTTTAACAGGGTTTTATATAGCTAACCTTCAATTTTATCACTCAGTATTTTTTTCAAATTCGCTAAGACAACTTTATGTCTTTCAAGACACTTTCAAACTCAAGAAACTTTTGCTTCTAATAAGTAGATAAACTAGATATTAAGCAAGTATATTCTACAAGAGTTTTGAATGAGCTATGTTTCGTTTTTCTCTACAAAATTGTTTTCTTTTTTTTTTAATACTTAAATTTGCTTCATATTTATAGGCATTTTGCATCTCCTAGCTGTTAGTGATAGTTTTAAAACTCAATATTCTTTTTGACTGAAGCAATCTCATTTTGCTTTTAACGTTCAAAAACTTTTAGTATTGTCGCTATTATTGCCAATGATGCTTTTCTCATACAACTCATCTAGTCGACTCATCATAAATGCTATTATTGAGCTCAAAACATAGGTAAGTGAAACAATTCATTTTTATGTAATAATCAAAGACAGTCGCAGTAAAAAAAATTTTATTTCATTCTCTGTTTATGTAAAGGTCATCACTCTTTTGTTGTTTATGCATTAATTAATTTGTCGTTTAATTCATTAACTCATTTGAACTTAGGACTGAAAACTCATATATCATAGGCCGAAACAATTAAGTCATATAAAATTTATACAACGAGCCAAAGAATTTAAATGGGTTTTTACATAAATATTGATTAAGTTTTATTATCATCAAAGTCTCAAGCTTGCAACATTGGGCCAACACTTGTTATCATCCATCAAGGCTTAGATGATGAAATGCTCAAGAAGGTTGCTAACATCAATAATGCTAAGCAAGTGCAGGAGATTGTTGAGAATTTTTTAAAAGCTGTTAATCAAGTGAAGAAAGCTCATCCTTAAACTCTAAGAGCTGAATTTGAAAAACTCTATGAAAAATAATGAGCCTATTATAGACTACATCTCAAAAGTCTTGGTAGTGGTCAATCAAATGAAAAAGCTTGGTAATAACATACAAGATGTTCATGTAGTGAAAAATATCCTTTATTCTCTCAATTCCAAGTTTGAGAGTATTATGATTGCTATTGAGAATCTAAGGATATTGAAAAAAAATCAAATGATTACTTGGATGGCTCTCTTTATGCCCGTGAAGAAAGGTTAAATAGAGGAAAGCGTACGATGGAAGCCAACGTGTTGCAAAAGGTGACTTCAAACAATAATGGAGATCTTTATAGAAGAGCTTCAAGAGGCCATGGACATGGAAGAGGTTGTGGATGAGGTCGTGGCTAAGGAAGAGGAAGAGGAGATGATCAAAGTTCCTCTAACTCAAATAAAGGACAAAGTTCATCTTGAAAACGTGGAAAAGGAAGAGGAAGAAGTTATAATTCAAGAAATTATGAAAGGAGCCAAGACAAATCCCAAGTTGAATATTATACTTGTGGCAAGCATGGTTATTACTCTTAGGAATGTTATAACAAGGATAAAGAGGAGTCCAACCTTATAGAGAGAAAAGAAGATGAAGAGGAGATCTTGTTGCTTGCAATCAAAGAAGAAAGCAATGTTTAATACCTCAACAATGGTGCTAGCAATCACATGACCAATGATAAAAATAAATTTATGAAGCTTGATAGCAAATTTCATAGACAAGTGATGTTTAGAGACAATTCCATGGTGGATATTGAAGACAAAGAAATAATTCTGATTCAATTGAAAGATAGTAATCATGAAATGATTTCTAATGTCTATTACATTCCTCAATTAAAAAATAATATTTTGAGTTTGGGGTAACTCTTAGAAGAAAGTTGCCACAAAATTTACATGGAGACATATGGTATTTGGCTTCATGATAGAAATGGTGAATTTGTTGCTAAAATTTTAATGGCAAGAAATAAAGTGTTCTCACTCAATTTCCAAACTGTTAGAGCCATATGTTTAAAGGCTTGTGTGAAAGATTCCTTTTGGAAGTGGTATACAAGACGAGGAACTTGCATTTTAATGGACTCAAGGCCTTGGAAGAGAAGAAGATGGTGAAAGATATTCCAAGAATTGATCATTCTAATCAATTATATGAAGCATGTTTAGTTGGCAAACAAATAAGGAGGAGCTTTCCTAAGCAAGCTATCTTAAGAGCCTCTAACCCTCTTGAGTTAGCTCATCCCAATGTTTTTAGTCCAATAAAGCCTTTGTCTCTCAATAAAAATTCTTATTTCTTGCTTTTCATTATTGATTATGGTAGAAAAACTTCAGTGTATTTTTTGAAAAATAGAAGTGAAGCTTTTAATGCATTCAAAAAGTTCAAAACACTTGTAGAAAATGAGAATGGCTATGAGGTCAAAGTTTTAAGGACCGATAGAGAAGGAGAATTCACTTCTAATGAATTTAAGAATTTTGTAGAGATAAATGAATTCATTGTCCTCTCACTATGTCTAAATTGCTCTAACAACATAGAGTAGTCAAGAGGAAGAATCAAATTATTTTAAATATGGCTAAATCAATGATGAAGAGTAAAAACAAGCCAGAAGAGTTTTGGGGTGATGTTGTCTCCTATGTGGTTTATCTCTCCAACTATTCTCCAACAAAGATGTGAAGCCTCAAGAAGCTTGGAGTGGGTAGAAGCCAAGCATCTCACACTTGAAAGTTTTTGGCTCCATTGCCCATGTTCATGTACCAAATCAAGAAAGGTCCAAACTTGATGATTAAAGTGAAAATAATATTTTCAATGGCTATGATGAAAACTCTAAAGGCTACATGTTTTTTAATCCAAGTTCAAAGAAGATTATAATTAGTAGAGATGTTGAATTCAATGAAAAAGAATTATGGGATTGGAGTTCTCAAGTGAAGGAATCATATGATTTCTTCCCATGCTTTGAAAAGAAAGATTCCAATAATGAAGTTATTAAAAGACAAGAGTTTCCAATATCTTCACCACTTCAATCACCCCAGGAAAAAAGATCACCATCCTTATCTTTAAGTTCAAGTTCAAGCTTAAGCGAAGGGAGGAAATTTAGAACCTTTGCTGACATCTATAATAAAAGTAAAAGGTTTCGTGATATTTCTTTATTTTGTTTTTATGTCAATAAGAATCTTTAAGCTTTCAAAAAGCTATCAAGGGTAAGAGACGAGTTCAAGCCATAAATGAAAAAATTCAAGCCATTGAAAAGAATGAAAGTTAGGAATTGTCAACATTTCTAAGAGGACATAAAGCTATCAGAGTCAAATGGATATTCAAAATAAGGAAGAATGCAAAAAGAATGATAGAAAGATACAAGGCAAGGCTTGTCGCCAAGGGGTATAAACAAAGAAAAGGTATAGACTATGAAGAAGTTTTGCACTTGTTGCTTGCATGGAGATTGTTTGGCTAGTTGTTTCTCTTGCTACTTATAATCATTGGAAGATTCATTAACTAGATGTGAAATTTGCATTTCTGAATGATTATCTTAAGGAAGAAGTCTAAGTCAAGCAACCTATGAGTTACATGGTGAAAAGGCATGTGGACAAAGTGCTAAAGTTGAAAAAAGTGTTATATAGCTTAAAACAAGCACCAAGAGTTTAGAATAATTGCATTGACAAATATTTTCAAAAAAATGGCTTTACTAGATGCATGATTATGCCCTCTATGTCAAGAAACAAAATAAAGATTTATTGGCTAGTTGCATCTATACGGATGATCTCATTTCACTGGCAATAATCTAAGCATGTTTGAAGATTTCAAGAAAATCATGTCAAAGGAGTTTAATATGATCGATATTGGTCTTATGACTTATTATATGGGCATGGAAGTAAAGCAAATGGATAATGGACTTTTCATTTCTCAATAAGCCTAGCTCAGTTATTACTCCCATAAGTTGTGGTATGAAACTATCTAAAAAGGATGCTTTCTAAGAGAATGTAGATCCCACATTGTTCAAGAGTCTTGTTGGAAGTTTTAGATACTTGACTTGCACAAAACCTATTATTCTCTATGATGTTGGGATGGTGAGTCGTTTCATGGAAAATCCTTTAAGTTTTCATTTTAAGGTGATTAAGAAAATTCTTTGTTATATTAAAGGAACAATCAGTTATGAGTTCAATGAACATGAACATGGAGTCTAGATTTAAAATAGATAGAATGTTATCTTGTTAAAGAGAGATAGAGAGATAGATACAGGGTTTGACACAAGAAATGAGTATATCTCTTTCCAACATAATAGTGTTTTGTTTGTGCATTAACAAGAGAATTTGAACTAGCTGAAATCTCATTAATTTAAGACATAAATTGAGTCTTTCAATTAAAAAAGAAAGGAGTGGATGAAAAAGAGTGAATCCCACACATATGTCCATTTTTTTTATCACTCTCTCTTACTTCACATTATATGATATTGCAAAGGATTCATTTTGAGCAATGTTTGCTTGCCCATGCTTTAAAAGGCATCATTTCCTAATTGAAATTTTTTTAGCACAACTGTTATTTGTTAGCTCTCCACATTTGGAGCTGAGGCTTCACCTTGGACAAACAAGCTCTCAACAATAAATTGATCGCATATGTATTTTTAATATAGTAATTTAATTTCAATACAAGTTTACTTTTTTTTTCAATGTTTCAAAAATGAATTATCACAATAGTATCAGAAAATCACTAAAATATATATTTTAAAAAATTTGTAAGTTTTAAAAGTAACTAAGAAAAAACTAAAACTTCATTAAATATAAATATATCAGTTTCATCATCAAAAAAATGTAAACAAATAAATATATTAATATTTTTGGGCCTCTTACCTTGTTACAAAGACAAAAAATAAAACATAGTAAAATGTACGAATATTTTTAAATGAAAGTTAACAACAACTTCCTTCCAATGCTAACCAATATAAGTAATTAAGTATGATCGAATGAATAGTTGTTTAATATATAGAATTATTTAGTATGAAAATAGAAAGAGAATAAAAATGTATGTGAATAAAATGGATAAAAAATAATTTTTATATCCTTATTTAAAATATAATAAATAAATAAATATTATTAAGTAATGATAATAAAAATATAATAGAAATTACAAAAAGGATTACTTTACTCTTTTTTTTTAATATTGTGCAACGACAAGTTACAACAATTTTAATTTGCTATAAGTGTATATCACCTTATTTGTTACTAATTATAACCACAATTCGTGCCATGGGCTAATTAATTATCTAAAATTTCGCATTAAAATTTTGATACGAAACCAAATGATGACTAAATTAATTTGCACATATATCAAGTAATTTACCTAAAAAAAATTTACAAAGTTACATTTTAAAACATACCAAACCACATGTCGCATATTTGTTTTTCCTTTCTACTTTAGAATTATCTTAAAACACTTAAAATTATTAAATTATTTTTTTAGTTATTATAGTTAATGTCTTCTTATATTTGGTTGGGGCTATTTTATAAGAACTATTTTATATGGGTTTGGATTATTTAATATGTTAATCCACCATTTCACAAAAGTAGTAAATAAATTTCATCTATAAATATAGTTTTAAATGTGAGTCGAATTAATTTACAATACCTTTGAAGTTGTGGAATATAAGAGAAAAATTTATATGTAATTTTTTGTGAGATTATGTTTAAATACAATTTTTTATATCTATATTATTATATTTTTTAATTAAAATGTAATAAAAATATGATTCTTCATAATACTATGATAAGGATATAATTTTATTAAAAAATTGTATAATTGTCTAATATATACTAAATAATTATACATACTAAATTTTTATTTGGTTAAACTAAAAAATATCACAACTAATTAAAAGACAAATCTCACCACAAATCTTGCATAGTTTAATACAAAAATTTTAAAACACACACACACAAAATCTCAATAAAAATTCAGAGTCCCAATACAATAATTATTCTATGGGAATATAAGAGAAAAATTTGTATATCATTTTTTATGAGATTATATTTAAATACAGTTTTTCATACCTATATTATTAGATTTTTTAATTAAAATATGATTATTCATAATACCATGATAAATATATAATTTAATTAAAAAATCGTATAATTGTCTAATATATACTAAATAATTATACATACTAAATTTTTATTTGGTTAAACTAAAAACAATCACAACTAATTAAAAGACAAATCTCACCACAAATCTTGCATAGTTTAATACAAAAATTGAAAAAAAAAACACACACACACACACGCGCACAATCTCAATAAAAATTCAGGGTCCCAACACAATAATTATTCTATTTTTATAACACATAGAAAATCTCAATAAAAATTCAGAGTCCCAGTACAATAATTATTCTATTTTTATTACTAACAAAAAAGTCAGTATACGAAATTGTGTATTGCTACTTTCTATTGGAAAAAAAATTGAAAATAAACAATTTAAACAAAAAAAAGTCACCTGGCGTGAGAAGCCAATGGAACCAATTCTGACAGAGGAGTGGCAGCCGGCGTAGGCGCCGGCGACGGAGCCGGAGAGTTCCGACACAAAGGACACGTGGCGCTCAGACGGAGCCACTCGTCCAAGCACTCCGCGTGGAAGCAGTGGTGGCACTCCGGGACGCACCGCACCGTATCATTCTTCACATACTCACGCAGGCAAATCGCGCACGGGCCCTGGTTGGGCCTGGGCAATCGCCGGCTCTCCCCTAGTACAATCTTTGGGTAGGCTTCTATCGCGGGCTTGTCCAGGCCCAAAACCATCACGACCGGATCGCCCGAGTTGCTGATACCACCACCACTGCCTCTATAGCTATCATCACTGCGGTTGATGTAGGTGGTGCGGCGGCCAATACGGCGACCATTGGCCTTGATGCGGACGCAGGCATAGGAGGCGAGCATGATGGTGGAGACAAGGACGAGGATGCTGACAGCGATGGCGATGCCGTAGCCGAGGCCGACACCGGTGTCGGAGATCGGCGGTTCAGCGGCGGACATGTGAGAGAGAGAGAGAGGGAGGGAAGGAAGGAGAAAGTTAGGGTGGGTGGGAGTGAGGTTTGTAGTGAGGGTGACTTTATTGAGGGAGGAAGAAACAGTTGGGGTGGTGAAGGACACACCGGACTCCGCGGGAAAAAATTAAATGTCTTTGGAGGGTGTGACGTTGACGTTGTTTAAATTTGTTGGGATGGTTTGGGAGAGAAATTTTCTTAAATGTTGGAGGTGGATGGGGTAATTAAATTTGTACAAATGAAATTTATATATAATATAAATAAAGTTTGTATATAAAATAAAATTTTAATTGTTATACATATAAATAATAATATGACATATTAAATGCATGTTTAAAATTTTATTTTAAAATTACGATTGTATAAAAATAATAAATTATTATTTTTTTATAAACGTGATTTTGAAATTTAGAAACACAGAATCAAATACACCATAAGTTCTTGGTTCAATTAAGAGAACACCTCAATCTTAGACTTAATTAACCAAACTCGGTCTATTGAAATTAATATATATGAAATTTATTAATACAAAATAATAAGTTTGTGATGCCTCTCTCTTTTGCCGCACGTCGTTAAGATTAAGAGAGAAAAAAGAAGAGGGAGAGGGGGAAAGAACGGTTGAGAAGACCTCACTCATAAATTATGTCTTAAATGAAATATTGCATTTTATTATAATATTAAAAAAATTACTATTATTGAAGATAAAAAGAGTAATAAAATTATTTTATCTCAAATAATAATAAAATTTTATGTTTACTTAAAAAGGTATAGTTAATGACTTCAAATTAAAAATATTTATATTAAAAATTTTAAATTTTGAAATCATTCTAAAGGGTTCAATAATAAAATATTAGATCTATTCGGATAATTTCAAAATCTGAAATCCTTCGATATAGATATTTTTAATTTGATATTTTCAATTATAATTTTTTTGTTTTATGTTAATTAACAAATATTTAATTTTTTAATTTTTTTTTACTTCAAAGATGCTTTGGTCATTTGCTCGCCTTTTTCATTTTTATTCATGTATTATTTCTACTATAAAAGACATGATTTTAGATTATAAGTAGAGACATATTTAAGGGGGGATAAGCATCTAATTTTTAAAATTTTCTTTTATTGTATGTAATTTTTGCCCCCTAACCTTTTTTTTAATATTGCTTGTTTTGTAATATATAGCTTTGTGATATTTAATTTATTTGTAAGGGGTCAAAAAACTTTAACAGATATGACTTTAGATTAAAAGAAGTGATCAGAATTATATTTTATTTTTATTTTTATTTTTTTCAATATTTTTGTTTTTTATTATTTACTTCTATAAATAGAAGGAATTTGGTTATGAAAAAAAAGTAAAGCACTACTACAACTAAGTATCAAACTTATATAACTAGTATCAAGAGATGTTGTTGGTCTTGTTAATTACTTGACTATTTGGTTGTTGACGTTAACTTGTATTATTCAATCATATGACAAGAAAAGTGAAGCACCATTATTATTTGATTGTTGCTGTTAATTTGTATTTTTTTATAATAATATAAGAAAAATTGTTATTGTGGGAATGCCTTCAAGTATTAATACATTTTTTAAAAGAAAAGTCTATAACAAATGAGATGTCATTTTCAATTATAAATATCATAAAAAAACAAAATTAGGAATAAGATAAACAATTGCTTTCTTGCAAAATGCATGATTACTTATATTGAAAAAATATTGCTAAAAATTTTGACACATACCTAACTATAGATAAATTTTATTATATGAAAGAACATCATGATCAACTTTAATAATTACAAAAAGGTATGCTTTATACACACACACACACACTTTTAGCCTAAAATATATATATATATATATATATATATATAAGTATGTTAATTTTTTTTTTAATTTTCATGTCCCAATAGCTCAATCCTAAATTCATACCTGACTATAAAATTTCATTTTATTCTCATTTCAATTTCCTTAAAAATTTTTTAACTCTACCGAACATAAGCTTAGTCATATAGCCTAAAAGAATAATGGAATGACTAATTTAATATTATAATAATAAATTATGTGTTCAAGTGATCTAAAATTATGCAAGGACCAAATTAATTACAAATGATCTTTGAAGAACGAATTAATTCACTATTATATAAATATACCTATTTAATTTTTTTTTGTTTTGATAAAACTCATCTTCTATTTTGTTTTTTTGTTTTTGCGCTTGAAGTATCCATATGTTTTGATTATATATATGGTCTTTTAATATAAAAATAACAAATTATGTATTCCAGTGATGTAAAAAATACCAAATTAGTTATTAGTGATCTTAAGATAATTATTTAATCTTAAAAATATATAGGCTTGAACTAGTAAAATGATATCTTATTTTAAATAGCTTGTTTTTTCAACTTGATCATCTTTTGTCCTAAATTTAATAGGATTAGGTTGGGTTGGGCTAAACTTGAAGGATTAAATATTTTTTTAGAACATTTATAATTTTATATAAGTTGAAGAATATTTTTTGGACAAGAAATAAACTACTTTATTGTGAAAATTTTTTCGTATATATCAACGTTCTTAATTAGAAAATGGATATATAATTAATAATAGGTTATTAACCGATCTCACCTTTTACAATAAATCAGGTCAATTAACTGATATATATATATATATATATATATATATATATATATATATATATATACCCCAAACTATATCGTATTATTATATTAAACAAAAATAATTTAAATTTTACCTCAAGGCTAGCCTTAAAAGCTAGAGTCAATTCATAAGGTTAAGACCTTAGAATCAGTCTATAGGGCCAACCTTATAAGCCCTTTTAAGATCAGGCTACGTTACAAATTGGCATCCCATGATCTTGGAGCCAATTAACTGATACTAATTGGTAGTTCTAAAATAGTAAGTTATCTTTACCAACTAATTAATTTAATCTTATATAAATATTTAAATCAATTTCTTTTTATAAAACTTATCATTTACATATCTACTGTTTCCTTTTTTGAAAAAAATTATTCATTAAGTGACTTTATTTATAAGAAGTGGATCAAACTTGCAAATTTTTATCCAAACTTAGCCCCCAAAAAAAAATTCTTATAGGTTCACTTCGGAAAATTGACGAAACTAAGATGCAAACTGGTGACAACTGAGTCAAAAGAAGTCGATCATTTTATAATGAAAAATTTTATGCCTTCATCAAATTCTTTAACTAACAAATAGGTATATATAATTTTCCTTTGATGATAGGTTATTAATTGATTTTGCCTTTCAAATTTTAAATATATCTATATAGAGGCCAAAATATATTGTGTTAATATATTAAATAAAAATAATTTAAACTTTACCTTAGGGCTAGCCCTAAAAGTTAGGGTCAATCCTTAAGGTTAAGACCTTAAAAGGTGTGATCTCCAGTATTCAAAGTAGGAAATATATCTCCTTGACCACAGGTTTAAGAGCTAAATCATAGTATAATATTTTATTTTTATTGAAAATTTTTATAGAGTTTGGCATATGAAAAAATTGAAAACCTTTGAATGTTTTTAGTGTTCCATATGGACATTATTAATAGACTATTATACCCTCTAACTTAAATATAACTTTGCAAATTAAATATAACTTGACAAATATTTTAGTGATGGATAAATGAAATCTTTAAATGTTTTAAAGATTTCTGTGTAATATATCTAAATGATATCTTAATTTTTTTAATATAAAAAATACTTAAAAATTATTTGTGATAAATTTATAGAATCATGTACCGTACTCAATCTAAAAAAAAAGGTTGAAGTAGAACAAAAAAAATAAAATATTTAAGTTTAAAGTTAACAAAGTATAATATAAAATTATAATATCATATTATTTCCAAAACAGAACATTTTTAGATAAATTGATTGATAAAAAATAATTATAAAATTTAACTATATTCAACTTACTACTTTTATAAATTTAACTTTTGTCATCGTCAATATGATTCAAAATCATATCAAAATTTTAGGCCCAAAACAAACAGTTTGCCCCAAGGAAGATCCTTTAAGAGACTAGTCCTATTTTCATTCGTGAAATTCCAGTTCAGCCATTCTCGATTTGTACTCCAGAAGAAGACAGTTCCAACGAATGGGTTTCCCCAATCTTTTCCATAAAGACTTAGCTCCATCGCAGTCCCGAACCACATTTAAAGCTATCTCTTCCACCGCGCGCATTTGAATGGGCAAGTGGACGTGTTTGACAAACCACGTATTGCTCTCAGTTCATTTGGACACGGATCATTCTCTCATTCAGCAAGAGTGTCACCTTCTTCGTATATTCAACAGTTAAATTTTTTTTTAATTTTTAATATAAGTTGTCAATACTTACTTCATAGATATTAAAAAAATTAATTAAAAATATTTTAATTAATTAAATTTGTATTAAAATATAATTTTTTTTATATTTATCCCTAATTAAAAAACTCACTTCTATCATTAGTAAATTACATTAATTTTAATGACTTTTTATTTAATTAGAGACATTTAAAAAAAATTATTTAATAATCAAGATGAGTTAAAAAAGTGACTTATATTTTGAATCAAGATAATCTTTCAATGATTTATATTAAAAATTAAAAAGATTATATTTTATACGTGAATTCTATTTGTATTGTACATAAATCTTATATAAACAAATTAAATTTTGATCATTAACTACACCATATATTATACCTAAAAAAAAATTTTGTGCGGAGGATGTTCAGTGCAAAGTGTAAGTCTATGACAAGCAGGCACACTCACAGACAATTCGAAAGATTTCAGCAGAGGCACAATAAAAACTTACAACCATGCTATTATATTTTCCTATGCAAAAGTCTTTTCAGCAAATTGGCCCTTTTAGATCTACTAGTAGGAAAAAACTACTAATCAGTGGCAACTAATTACTCTTCCATTAACGTATATCAATTTATAAAACTGAATATCCTTATTAATTAATTAAAGTTTATATGAAAAAACTCATTTTTAAAATAAAGTAAAGATGACTAATCAGAATATATTATAAATTTAAAATATGAAATATACATATATATGAATATTCTAATTTATCTTTATTTGATGAGAGAGCTTTTCATCTGAATGGCCACTTCTAGACCTTAAACCACAGACTGTCGCGAGCATTCTCACAGCTTCCACTCAGAAAGAGATATATGGGCTGACATCATGCCGTCATGAGATACATGGGATCACTAAGGAATGACTATGTCTCGACGGATCAGATTTCGTTTTATTTTTTATCTTTTATTTTTAAATCATCATTTTTTAATTAATAGTTAGAAAATATTTTTATTTTGTATTTTATATTTTTTTAAAAAATAAAAAAATGTAAAACCGTACAAAATGAGCACCCCTTCCGTTTTAGATCCCAAAACCCTCCTGAAGAAGTGATCAGATTATACACGCGATCGTGTAGTGAGAGACGTTTGGAGCAGTAGTGACCACGTATTCACCAGCGGGAGCAGGAAGAGGAGCCCAGTCATCGAATCAGAAATTGATGGAAGACCCATCACCTAAAGCCCACCCTATGCCTTTCTCGAGCTCATTGTACATAATTTAAAATGTGTCATACCTAAGCCCTCAAGTCTCTGACTAAGACAGGAAACAAACTAGGTTATATGAGGTTAAAAAATTTTGTTCGGTGCACTTAGAGCACAATGTATTTAAAAAAATTAAGTGTATTTAAAAAATTAAAAATTAAAAATAAATTTATATAAATAAAATTTATATACAGTACTGATAAAACTATAATAAAATAAATTTTAATCATTCATTTTATAAATGATGAGGCATTTCAAGTTTATATAAGTGCAATAAAATAGCATATGTTCCATTGTCTTCATCTCAGCAGTACAGAGTGGGCACGTAGGGGTGTCAGTACAGTTCTGTCTCTTTTTGAGGAGTACTTCTTTAATGGTAAGAGATGACTATTTAGTGCATACAAATTAAAAACAAAAATAATTTTTTAAATAAAAAATAATTTTTATGTATTTATTTTTTAAAAAATATATAATAAATATTATTAAATAATAATAATTAAAATATACTAAATATTATTTAATTTTTTTTAATTTTTTCTTTTTTTTTAACCAAACAGGCTCATATGAGTGCAAGCCCTCCACAGACAATGATTAGTTTTTGCAAGAACTTTGAAGAACATACATATAAGGTTTGTTTGGTAAATTATTTTTAGAATAATTTTTTATTTTTAAAAATAAAAAAATAAAAAAAACTTGTTTGATAATATATTTTTAATGAAGTGTTTTGTAAAACAAAAAAATAAAATTTTATTTTCAGAAACAAAAAAATTAAAACATATTTTAGATATTTTGTAACATTTGTTCTGTAGAATAAAAAAATAATAATTTATTTTTTAGAATAATGAATTAAATAGATTTTTTAATTTTTTTATTCTCAAAATTTATTTTAAAAATATCTATTTTAAAAATAATAAAATAAAAACAGAATCAAACAGTAACATAATTTTCAAAGTGAACATTCTCCCTTTCTTTTTCCTCTGATTAGCCAAACGGCCTGATTGCAAGCCCTCCACAAGAAATATTTTATTTTTGCATGAGATTTGAGGGACCATATATATATAAACTTCCAAAGAGAACATGATGGTGATTGTGAAGTAGGCCCGAGCACGATTATGGAGGGTGCAAGAAGCCAAGCAAAATCGTAATCACTTTTAACGTTGTACACACCATTCCTAGTCCCCACTTAGTGAAGTGAAATCCATGCTACCCCATGAAGTGGAGATACACGTAATTGTCACTGTTGATTCAAGAGAATGGATTTTCCAGCGGTTGAAACGACTGCAATTTATGTATGGGGCTCCACATGCTATAAAACATTCCTTCCACCATGAGAGAACTTGGCTTTTGTGAGGGGAGTCCCTTCCACATATTTTCAAGACGAGTCAGTTTCTTATTGACTGGTTTTTTTAATGGCATTAAAAGTCAAATTTTTATTTATTACACGAGGCATTAAGCCAAGCCGTATGAAGTTGACTTTCGCTTCACGAAATTTTGCTAAATTTTGCAGTAGTACATTGCTATTGCGCTAACATTGTTGCAATTTTCTTTCACATACAAATTATAAGAAGAAGCAATGAATAGTTAAAAGAAATAACAATTGCTGCAAATTCTACTATTCTCATGCAGCTGTTTCCTTAGCTTTTTACTTCTTCTAGGGATAATACGCAATTATATTATCTTTTGAAAAAGATAAAGATTTTCTATTGAGTATATATTATTTTAATAACATAATAAAATTTAATTATAATAAGATAAGCATTTCACTTTCTCTAAAAAAATAATTGTGTATTATCTAATAAATTATATTATCTTTTTAAAAAATAACTTTTTATTCATTTTAAATCTTTTCTATTGAATAAATATTCTTTTAATAAGAAAATAAAGTTTAATTATAATAATATAAATATTTCAATCCCTTAAAGAAAAAAAATTGTGGGTATTGTTATAAACAAAAAAAAATTAAAAATTCTTAAAACATAATAAAAATTTCACTAAAAAAATGGTATTGAGCTTTCTTTTATCACTATATATAGATCTCATGCTCGCGACAGTGCATTTTTTAAAGTTCTTGATCTTCGCTTTCTTGTGTCCTTTTCCTCTCTTATACATTCAACCTGCTACATGTGTGCTTGGATCAGCGGTCATCCACTCATATTTCAGTCCAAACCCTGGTTTGCACGGAAAAAGCCCATTTACATCATGTTTGAATTTGCGTTCATCATGTCGCACCATAATTTTGAGACATTTGAAAATCGCGTTGAGTTGAAGCAACTTACACTTGCTTTTGGATAACGCAAACATAGTTACATTGAAGGCACATCAACAAAATTATTTTTTATTAAAAGTTTTCAAACATAAATCATGTTTACATAAACTCACTTTTATATAAAATCAGTTCTGCAAAATCAAGTTTATCGAAATCAATTTTACTCACCATCAATCCAAACAAACACTACATGCATATTTTTATTGGGGATAAAAAAACTATATGTGTGTAAATAATATAATCTAATACAAATTATATTACAAGACAATATATATACCTTAGTAGATTTTTTGTCTGTTACTAAAAACCCTAGGTTAGCTACATGTATGTTTCGCTTAAAGGGAAACATTCAATTTATTGACATTATTAATTAAACATAAATATGTGTGTAATTAAATTAATCAAATTATATATACCTAATGCTGATCGTCATTGAATAGATTTACAAGGAATGGAATAGTTTGGCAATACTAATTGTAAGATGAACTTGAAAAATAATGAAATTAACTCAGGGAATATTTTCATTACTTGAAAAATTAGCTCATATTCCCTTTTCGATGCTTTGATTCCAAAAAATCAACACTTGTACTCATTCCCACGTCAAATAATAGGCAAAATCAAGTGGTGGTGAAAGAATATATATGAAATGAAATCCATACTTCTCATGTCGACTTGATTATTGGAATTGCTATCTTTAATATTTGGTGAAATTTTTTAACCTAAATAATACAAAAAAGTAGCTAAGCATATAAGATAAATAATGATAAAAAGAAATTAAATATTGCAAAAAAACATAATAATATAAACTGAAATTAAATTTATATATATATATATATATATATATATATTAACCATTACCCTTTTTTCATTACCAATGTGTTTTTTAGGTTTTATTTCTCTAAAAGTGATTTCATTCTACCAGTTGTCCTTTGCCTTTTGTGATTAGTGGATCTAGAATTGATATATAACTTAATAAATATGATTGTTCTTCACAAACTAATACTTATGTTGGGATTTTTTTCTTCCATTATTAGAAGTTGTGGCACATTGCTTTTTTATGGCAATTTGAATCTCTTTTTTGGCTTTTTGCAACCAATACAATGCTACTTTATAAATTTCAGCAGATGAAGAGCTTTTTGTAGATTTCTATTGTCTCATGACAAATTTTGCTATATCTTTAAGTTAAATGAAGTTAACAATCTTCTTGTACATGTATACCTTTTTCACCAATAATTCCTCCAAGTTTGGCATCTCTTGTCCATTGTTTGAGCACATATTGACTTGGCAAAGTTTTGAAAATTTGTTGCAATGAACACCTTCAAAATATGCCAACACAAGATTTTCACAAACTCAAATTTTCCATAACTACGTTTTATAGTAGAATTAATTGAAGACATTTTCACTATACGGGGCTTAAGTTCTTCTCCATCTACCCAACATTTATAGGAAATTGTGGTTCCTTCATTTATATAATTCTTAACATATAATGTAAATTACCAATAAACTTTTTTTGAAACTTTTGCAATATTGTTAGTGTATATAATTTAGCTCCCTTTTCCTCAATTTGCATGTTTACCATTAAAGGAGACAAAATTTGATTCGTATTAAAATCAACTTCAATTTCCTTTTCATATTGACTAATCACTATTTTTTCAACACCCTTTAACAAAGTCTAAAAGAGGCATACTTCCATTCAAAAACCATGGTTATACTTTTGCTTCTTTGAGCTATAGAAACATATGCCAAAAAGAAAAATCACACGAATACATCGGAACCCATTTTTGTCATTTACCATACATACATTGCATCCAATAATTTTCTTCTAGATTCTATCTACTTAATAGTTCCATCCAACCAATTTCAAACTCTTCAATTGTCTCAAATCATCTTACACAATTGAAAATTTTTTTGCCAAAGTTACAATGCCTACAAAATAAATGACCTAAATGTTTTTTAGCATTTTGAAACACATGCTATAAGCAAATGCAATGGATTGTAAAAGGAAAAACATATGTAATTGCCCTTGTGATAACTAGGTCTTGATCAATAAGAATTACATCAAAATAAACTCCTTTCATCCATATTTCAAGTGCCTCAATTTCATTTAATATCAATGCATAACCAAACAAAATTATTTAGAGATTATGGTTTACACCAACAACGGGAATAAATGGCATTCAAGATTTATTAGTTCCATTGGTAGGATCAAAGCAGACTACATCTCCAAAATAGCTAATATGTTCTTGATCTTGCATCAGTTTAATATATATATATATATATATATGGTCATTTTTTCCATCTACATCAAGTTGAATTACATAAAAAAATAAAAGGTTACTTACTTGTATGTCATTTAGGTAACTTAACAGATTTTGAGAATCTCCCATTGAAAATTCTTTTATCCTCCTTGTATGGAAAAAACTTTTGAACATTTCTTTTAGTAAAGCCAACATTTTGTCTTCCATGAATTTCACCATAAGAGTAGTTCATCATCAAGTTACTTTTGATCTTTGCTTTGCTTATTTTTTGTATCATATCTCCTTTAACTTTCAATGATATTTCTCTGGGAAGGTAATGAGTGAGAGTTCTTAATAGTTACACCTTCATGGTTGTGATTTTCTTCAAACCAAGAAACAACTCATGATCTATCTTTAGATCATTTAACAAACAATCATGTATTGCATCTTACATGTATCTTCCCATGATGTTTCTTTCTTTTATTTTCATTCTTTTTGAATCTTTCTTCTTTAGACCATTCCTTTGAACAAAATAGCTTGCCACCAATAATATTCTAACATTTCATTGATCTTTTTGTTGCTTTAGACCTAGTCTCAACTCCAAATCAACGGGGACATGGTTATTCATAGCCAGTACGAGAAATGGTTGGCACATGCCGATTTATTGAATTCATTTGAAAGATTTAGAGTAGACTCTCCTTCCCTTTGTATACTAAATCTGACTTGTTTTGCATATCTATTGTAACATTGATGTCCAATATTCTTTATATTAAATCTCATACCAACGTATGGTTTCAAAGTATCATTTTTAATATTTTCTTAATTATTTTTGTCTTGCTCAAACTGCTCACATTTTAAATAGTAACTAACTTGGTTGTTGTCTTCATTTGCAGTATGATCTCTATCCAACTCAAATTCATTGGCATCAAAACTATAATCATCACCCATCCAAGAAAATTATGGTGATTTTTCAATACTCACACTATAAGAAAAGTGCATTTCAACAGTAGTCATTTTCCGACAGTTTTTTAAAACCGCCAAAAATGCTTTTTTACCGGCTTTGCTGGTAATTGTATTCAATTACTGGCATTTTTATTTCAATTTTCGGCGGTTTTGAACCGCCTGAAAATGTCGGCCACTAAAACCTCCTTCGTCTTTTGCTGTGTTTTCGCCTTCCCTCCTTATCTGTGTATTCCCTTCTCCTCCTTCTTTCTCTTTCCTTCTTTCACTCTCTTTTGCAAACGCAATCAAGGAGACGCTCTCACCTGCACAGCGACACGCCATCGCGAGAAGAAGGAGACGCTCTTCACGGGCATAGCCGCATACTGGTTGTCCAGCACTGATCGCCCATCGGAAACCACCACGAAAAGATTTTGCCCTAATTTGTTTGTGGCTTTTTCCTGATTTCTCTGGATGAAGATTAGTAGATTACTTTCATATGCTAATAAAAATGATAAGTATTTAAAATTTGAAATTCTCTGTGAAATTGCATTTGTTCTCTAATAGCAACAATGAGCAAATTTAACTAGTCTCAGCTTTGGTCTCTGAGGAAAAGATACCACAATGCCACAATCCTGTTCTCGGAGAAGCACGCACACTTGAATCCACAGGACCACATACACCCATTGCAGGCTATGATTAGTTCGCCTAACAATTCTCTTCCAATCTTTCTTGCTGTAAATTTTTCTAGGTGTAAGTTTTGGAGTCTTATTAAGTTGTTGCTTCTTATGTTCTAGATATATATGAAATCACACCGACCTGCTGAAGCTGAGATGATCCAAAGAAAGATTCTGCATATATGGAACTACTGAAGGTTCTTGTTTTGAACTCATTTCTCTTTTCCTTTGTTTAATTAACATATTGCTCTAACTGACATTCTTTTATACTTTTATCATTTTAAATATGTTATATCAAATCAACGACCTATGCTTATAGACAAATGGTTATACTCGATAAACATTTTTAAGAGTTGAATTTCTTAAAAAATAATCCGGATTTACGGTAACCCTTGGCAGATCAACTTTGATCTTGTTTTTATTTGCTACTTACTATCTTCTACAATTAGTTGTTATCACCTTGCTTAGTTAGATAAGAAAATGTGCAAGAACAGTTATCTCACAAGATTTGTTGTCTTGTAAAAAAATGTAGTGTGATTTGTGGAAGACAAGGATGGAATTGCTTGGAGACTGTTACTGCGGTTGAAAGGTGATTTGTTAAATTATTACAACCTTGGAAAGAAATTTTGGCTTTAATTTTATACAATTCATATCCTTTTACTTCCCTTACAGGTGTCTTAATTCCTCGCACGTCTTACATCCTAGCGACCACGTACAGGTTTTTATTGTTGACCATAAACTCATTTAGATATTGTGAAATGTGATTTTAAAGAACTAATCAGCCTAAATTTTAAAAGCTATCAAATAGTTGCCTAGGAATGATTATTATATATCTAAGTTGTCCCCCCATGTTCAAGCCCACAAGGTCATGGTGGGAGTCCTTTTTCAGAGTTAAATTGGTTACTTCTTAAGATGGCCTCAACTAATAAGATGACTTAAGTATATGTAGTTGGAATAACTAATTGACTGTATATGCTTCTTGTAGTTGGAATAATTAATACGTCTCATGATTTGCTTAAATAATTGGCAGAAACTGGGTAGAACTTTAAGCATATCCTGTTCTTCAAATATGTTCACAGTAGAATAGTAAGTCGGTAGCCATGAGTAGTAAGTTTTGAATAAAAGAAATACAGTAGAGTTAAGTGAAGACAACATTTTTTTGGCTTGTTTTTCTACAATATGGATTTTTTTGGTGGCTTGGTTATGACAATATGAGAATAAGATAGTGGGTTCTCTTTTGGTCCTTTTCTCTATGACATAAAAAAAATGAACTCATCATAGGCCTACTTATGTATGCTCATGCTTACAATATCAACTTTGTCCTCAGTCAACGGTGAAGAATGCACCTCGAAGGAGGTGAATAGATGCTTTCATGATGAGAATTATAATTGAAACAAAACTGTTAAAAATTGAAAACCTTGTAGATAAACTAAGATCTTGTTGACAGAATCTTCTAACAAATAACTGAGAAGCAAATAACCTTGTCGACAAGGTTTTAGTATAGAAGCTAAATAGAATTAAAGGTGAAATAAAGGGAAGAAAACACCTGATATATTCTAGTTCGGTCTACTTGACCTACATCTAGTCTCCTTGCAAATCACCAAAAGATTTTCACTATAAAATCAGAGTATACACCCACAGAAACTAAGTTTCTAAACTCACCTAAAAATTTTACAACACTTGAGTTTTATACAAGATTGTCCAAAACTTATTTTCCTCATACTTAGAAAAGATTTACAGAATGATATGAAAAAAAAATTATCAATAAAATATTATAACAAGCTCACTTTCAAAAATTCTTACGAGCTAGATTTACACAGAAACTTAGTTCAAAAATTTAAGATGAGGAAAACAATGAATACTGTAATATAACTTAGCTCTTTTTTTCTTTGCTTTAGTTCTCTGTCTCCTTTAGTTCTTTATCTTATTATTATATAGTGGCTCTCAAAGAAAATATATCCGTTGGAGAGTTCAACTTCACAAATAGGGCTTGTTTGGTATGATGTATAGGATAAGACCTAATAGTATAAGGCTTGATAAGATAAAGTCTAATAAAATTTTAAGACTATGCAGTGTTTGGTATAATACTATATAAAATAATGTATCATATAAGATAATAGTATCATTTATTTGGTAATACATTACATAATGCTGGATAGGATCAAAATTAACTGTTTTGACAAAAATATCCTTTACCTAAAAAAATATACTATATTTATCTAAATTTATTATGTTGTATTAATTTTTAGAAAAAAAAGTATGGATGAATAGAGCTCTGGGTGACTTGATTTAGAAACCTGAGTGACTTGATCTCATTTGGTTACATAAAGCTAAATAACTAAAAAATAATTTCAACATATTAAGTCATCTCCATATTAGCCAATTTCAACTAGCCTAGTGAAAATTTTATTTTTTTAAGGGCAAAATATAATTTTTAAGGACTTATATAAAATTTTTATTTTTTAAGAGTCCATTTATAATTTTTACTAAATATAAAAAAATGACTTAATTAGTTTAAAAAACCAATTTAGCCCAATCTCATACAAAACCAATTAGATTAAGTTCGATAATAAATTAGTTTCTATGTCATTTATCCTAATCCTATTAATTTTTTTAAAAATTATTTTATAGGGACTTGTATAAAAAAATTTTAATGATAAAATGTAATTTTGTAGGGACTTATATAAAAATTTTATTTTTAGGGTCATTTTATAATTTTTATAAAAATTTTTTTTGTAAAGACTTATATGAAAATTTTATTTTTTAGGGTCATTTTATAATTTTTATCAAAAATTTAAAAATAGCCCAACTAACCTGATTTCAACTAATATTAATTAAACCTAATTCAGTTTAGCCAATGAATATCTGCATAAGTAAAGGGTTAAAATCGAAAAGTATTAATAAAACTTTATACATTAAAACCTAATCAAGCCTAATTCCACCTCCTAAGGCATGATTAGATTATACATCATTTTGATGTATAAAAGAGTTATGATGTATAAACTTATACAATACATTACATGTACCAAATAAATGATAAGTTCATAATGTATTGTATTAGCTTATATTATCAAGCCTTATACGGTATGCCAAACATACCCATATAGGCATTGCAAGAGGTATGGAAGCAGAGACAACCAAGGAAGTTATTCTTTCGACTATATAAGTTATTTTCTTCTTCTTTCTTGATTTTGAATCCTTCACTTTGCTTTATTTCTTCTTTCTCTTTTGCTACTTTTCTTTCACTTTTGCTGAATAAAGTACTTGGTTGTGTTGAGAAAGAAGAATTGCTCTTACACCCTTTCATATATATACATACCCTTTCTTTGTGCTTTTTCACGAGTTTATGCAATACTTTCTTTGTTTAGCTTTTGTATCATTTTGAAGATTTGAAAATTAAAGTAAGATGCAGTGACCGTTGAGGCAAGATGCATTAGCTTCCCTCTTTTCATACTTTGTCTTTATCTTTTGTTTTTCCTCATTAAAGCCTCTAAAAAAAACTTTTGAATAACCCATTGTTTTCTTGCTCTGTCTTCTTTTCTCTTTTCACAAATTTGCCTTTGCAACTTTACTTAGATGAAGAAAGAGAGGCTTTGGATAAAAAGCTTCTTGAATATGAAATTTGTGATGTTGCCACTAATTTGATGAATCAAAAATTGCAAAGGAAGAACTTGTATTGTTTTGGCTTCCCATGCTCTTTTATCTCCTTCAATGGTTTTTGCCTCTTTATTTCTTTGGCTCTTTTCTTCTTCTATTTTGATAAACCTAGGTGTGGGATGGAATTGTCAAAGCTTCATATTTACTTTTACTTTATGCCATCAGATTTTCTTTTTCCCATTGAGCTTTTACTTTCACATTGTTCAATGTGTTCTATTAAGATTTGCAAAGGGATGTGATAGTTCCTTTTCAATTTCTAATGCCTCATTTAATGTCTTGTAAAAGTTAAAAGAGACCTTCCAATATAATATATTATATAAATAAAACAATTTTTCTAAAGCCTTCAAATAGTTAGAATGTTTTAATGATATGTAGGTATATATATTTATCACATGTGCTGTCACTATTTATAAATTTAGAAAGCATGCATTATTTTAATGAATTTTCTTTTTCTTAACTAATTGTTATTGCTTATAAAATTAAATTTAATAACATAAATTAATGCAATAAGCAATAAACAATATTTGAGTATTTTTAACTTAATATTTGTATAAATTTTAACTTAAGAATTTTGTTATCATCAAAATAATTAAATCAAAACTTTGGGGCTAACAAATGGTCCTAAAGGTTTAGCAACACAAACATCTATATTTACCCTCTAAATTTGGATAATCCCAAATGGCCACTTTTAACCCAACATGAGCGTGAGGCTATTATGGAAATTCTCATTCATTTCTTGCACTAGTGATGAAATGTGGAAACCTGACTGTTTGCATATTTCATATTATTTTCCAGTCATAAAGGATCTTCAAGAACTCATTCACAATGTTAATAGTAGGATCTTCAACCTTGCACTACCAAATAAAAAATTTGTGGTTTTTTTAGATGTTTGGGCCTTTACGGAGTAATTACGGCGGACAAAGTTGACAATATTATCTAAAGGAGAAAATAATTTAAATTTATTTTAAGGGATAAAATGATAATATAAAGAAGTTAAAGAAAACTTGGATGGAATTTCTACTTAAGAGTAAAGGACAAGTTTGCTTGTAATTTCGCCTCCCTCATAGGATGGATTGCGTAATTATTTGATTTCTTTTAGCAATTAGTTATTTTTTTTCTTCCGGGAAATGGTTAAGAATTTTTAATTGATGGCTGAAAAGCACTTCCATTTAACTTATGCATAATCATGATAATGACCACTAAAGCCTTTCATTTTAGTTATATAGGGAATTTTTTATAGTTAAATTGTATTAATCAAGGGGAAATATTACTGAGCTTTTAGTCATATAGTGAGCTGTCATGTATATAATTAAACATGAACACCAACAAGAATGTAAAATTATTTTTAGAAATCTTTTAGAACATTTGCATATAAACTAAAACCTAGCAATTTTTTAGTACTGAGAGTGCTCATACCAGGCAATGAAGATCTAAACTTGTTTGATATTTCTTTTATATTTCTATTACCATAGTTGTTTTGTTGCTGGTGGCTTAAAAATAAATGAGCATATTGATATTGGTACTTGGAATTATGACATTATTTATGCTCTCCTTTTATTCTATGCCAAGTAATGATTTGGTTTTATTGCTTTCTTGGCAGTAAATTCAGTGTGTGTTAAGTCATTATTGTTCCTTTATATAATAACAATAACAATAACAATAACAATAACAATAATAATAATAATAATAATAATAATAATAATAATTGTATAGATAAGGATAACAATAATAATAATAATAATAATAATAATAATAATAATAATAATAATAATAATAATAATAACAACAACAATAACAATTTTGTCTTCATGGTTTGAGATTTGGCGTAGCTGAAATGGTGTTCGTGATTATAGGAACTATATAAATAATTGTATAGATAAGGATGCAATGCCACTAACACTAGCGCTCATATATAAATTAAAGTTCCACTATTTTTTACTTTTGAGATATGGTTCTATCATAGATTTAATTGCTTTTTGATCATAAGTAAATTTGTTGATTTGTCCATATCATCACCCAAAGCTGAACATGTTTGAGCTGGTAGATAGCTGAACTTCCATGACTTATGGCCCCTGAATAATTTGGAACGGTTTGGGATCGTATAGTGGCTTGTGCAGGAAGCATACTTAAAGCTGAACATGTTTGAGCTGGTAGATAGCTGAACTTCCCATGACTTATGGCCCCTGAATTATTTGGAACGGTTTGGGATCGTATGGTAGTTTGTGCAGGAAGCATACTTGAGTACATAAGTTGAAGCAATACAAATTAGAAACTCAAGTGCGTCATATATTATCCAGCAAATTGTATTTCTAATATTCTTCAACAAACTCTTGAATTAATTAATCAATATATTATTGTATTCTTAATATTGTTTATCCGTTTTAATGTATTTTGTTTTTGAGGATCTTAATTATAAATCATAAGTCATTGCCTTTCTAGGACCATAGAAACCATTTTAAAATATAAGTTTTCGTTTTTTGGCGGGATTGGAGAATAGAATCCCAAGAAGGGTTCAAGAAATCAGACCTAGTCATTAAGGAATATGACAAGTGCAAATCCATTAAGTTTCCTATGGAATGGGGCAACATCCACAAGAATTTAGGGGAGAAGACTTTTTCCTTCCTCAGCTGCACCCAACTTTAGCCAATAATTTGGGAAGTTTAACTAATCAACAGTGTTTACAAATAAGTTATTAATTTATTATTAGGACTTTGTAGCACTAACAATTTTTGTTTTTTAATAATTATATTATATACATATTTTGATATTTTAACAATGGTTGATAATTTTAAAAAAGATTTCAATAATGTATAATCAAGTCTATAACTAATATAAATATGAATTTATATATATATAAAAATTAATTGCAATTAGCGGCGGTCTTCCAACTGCCATACAAAACCAAATTAAATTTCACTACACCAAGAATATTAACCGCTGCAAACTTCACGAAAATTTTTTACTAAGGATGAACAATTCTAGCGGTTGTAACTGTCAACAAAACTGCTACTATCAATTAGCAGCAGTTATCCCTATGATAAAAAATAACTAAGGCTAATTGAATATTCACGGTTGTAGCAATGGTGGCTAGCCAACTGCCGCTAAATGTGGCCGTAGATAAATGCAAAAAAATGTTATAAATGACTATTCTTTCATAGTGTCATTTGTAAATTTGAAAAAAAAAACATTAAAAATTTTATTTGTGATTTATATATCTAATACTAAAATCTAATAAATACTATATGTTATATTTATCAAAATAATAATTCTACAATTTCAATTAATTTTATATTTTGAAAAATAAAAAAAATATTTAACACAATATATCACATCCCATTTGAAACCAGCTAGTGTGCAAATCAGCAACCAGAATGATTCTTACAAGAATACCAATGGTGTTCCAAGTGGAAAAGCAATTGATGACAATGGTGTTATGCGAAAGAGAATAGGAAACGCTCAAATTCAAGACTGACAGCAATTGTTGTTTTATTGTTTTTTAATTATTTATTGCCCCTTCTCGGCAATTGTTGAATAGAAAGAGGACATTGCAATAATGCTGATGCAATGGCAATGTATTGCTGTAAAGTTTAAGAACTCCGTGAAGCCAAAGTTAGCTTCGTACAGCTTGGCTTGACTACTTGTGTAATAAACGAAAATTTGGCTTTTAATGCCATTAAAAAAATCAGTCAATGAAAAATTGACATGTCTCCAAAACATGTAATTGTACACATTTGAGAATGTGTGATCAGCACTCTTCTGAGGGCTATATATATATATATGAAGTCTCTAGGCTCAATTTCACACACCAAAACATTCTTTTACATATAGTATACACCATTCAAGTGTAAAACTTAAGAGCTCAAAAGCACCCCGTAGACAAAAAATGTTGATTTCACAAGTAATAGCTAGAAGTTAATGTATTCCACATTTGCTCTTTATTTAGATATTTTATTTGTGTTTTGTATATCTTGTAATTATGTTAGCATCTAAAACCATAAACTGATACAGACCTAGTTGAAATGATAGCCGAGAACAACCAGTTGAGATGCTAGCCGATGACTTCTAGCCGAGGACTATAACAGAAAGAGCAAAAAATTAGGAAGTATATATATGGATTCTTGTAATTGGTGATTTTGGCGGAGAGATACATGGCATAACTAGCATGGAAAGGTCATAGTGCAAAGCACCAACACCATAAAAAAAGAATAATGGTTGAACATGGGACATGTCATGCTGTAAAAATGCACTGTAATAGGAAATGCACAACAACAAAGAACACAAATAAAGACCAACACAAAGAACTTGATTTACAACTCTTTTTACTTACTTCTTTTTATTTTGATATTTACTTACTTTCTTTACAACGTTCTGTAATTTATTTGTAACTTTCATAAATCCTTTATTTGGGTTGTAATCAAGCTTTTTTTGAAGCTTTTGTCGTTAGGTCACTTTGTACTTATAATCATTTTGCAATTAAGCTTGTCATTAAAAAATCGTGTCATATTTCCACCTATCCATTGTAGAACAAGGACCATAAGAGTTGCTAGCATCCCATTTCAACTAATATCTCTCGATTATATAGCCGAAGGGAATTTTAGCCTCAACAAATTGCTAACGATAATTGCTTGAAATTCAGTTTGAGTTCAAAAGAAAAAATCCTTAAAAGATTGACATTATTCCATTTCCCACACAAAAACAGTCGCCAACTTTTTGCGAAGCCATTGAAGCATTAGAAGTGTTCAATAGAAAAAGGACAAAATTATTGTCACCAATGTGCCAACATAGTCCTTGTTATAAAAGGTCTCGACCTTGTAAGAGGCTAGATATTAGAGAAGTAAAAACCTTTGAGAATTTTCACCCACAGACGAGATGAATTATGCAAAATTCTCTACCATTGTTTGGCAAGAAAGGCTAAGTTAAAAGCATTAAAATTACGAAAGCTCATGCCACCATTGATCTATGAGTTTGTAAGCTTGTTCCATGATAACCTGTGAATTTTGGACTCTCCTTTCGTTGCCCCGCTAGAATTTAGCCAAACTATTGTCAACATCAGCACAATTTAAAAAAAAAAAAAATTAAAACAAGCATAGGGAAAATTGGCACAGCATTTACTAGAGTTAAATTACTCTCTCTTTGCTTAAGAGATGCATCAATTACACAATTCTCTATTCAATTATGAAAATAGATAAAAAATTTTCTTAAAGTCTAAAAATGACTAAAATACTTTCAAGGATAATTTTGATTTCTTCTAAAAAAATATAATGATAAAAAATATATTTTTTAAACTTTTATTTCAATGTTATTTATTTTGTGTCAAAAAATATAAACTTAATTTATTTTAAATTTAATTTAATAAGGTGACTATTTTATATTGGCTAAAAATATAATTAATACTTGTTATATTATATATAAATAATAAATATAAAAGTATTTTGGCCAAAATATATATATGTGTAATTGTTGCTAATTTTTTGTTGCAAAGAAGGTCAATGTAACACATCATGTAATTTTTCATAACAAAAGAAAGGATCATATAATTTGAGCATTTCTTAAAGAAAAAGTATAATTTACTCAAAAATTAAAGACATATATAGCAAGAAGTATTATTGTTAGAGGTTTTGGAGCAAAATTCCCGTTCCACGTTTAGCCAAAAAATAGGATCCTTGTTTTATGAGTAAATAGGGGGAACATGATACAACTCTCCAAAGTTGAGTTCTAAGTTTTGAACAAAACTAACTCTAGATTTTTTTTTTTTTTTAAGTTTCAAATGCAACAAATAGAGACAATGGTATCAAAATTAGAACTACTTCTTGTAATTGATACAAATTACATGTACAAACTTAGATGAAATTGAATGACAACAAAAAATCTTTAAAACAAATAAATTACAATTCTATCAAATGATTGGTAAAGAAAATAAAGTACTGAAAGTAATAAAAAAAATAGAGTAAACAAAATATGTAAACAAAGTTGGAAAAAGGGAACTATAAATCAATTTCTTTGTGAAGTTTTTGTTACTCTCAGCTAAGGTCCTTGACTGATTGAATTTGGGGCAATTTTGACTGGCCATTTCTTTATATTATTATTTACATTCACAATATCAACTATAATTTTTAGCTGCTAACAATTATTTATTTATTTATTTTCTCATTAGTGCAAGATGTAGAAATAGATTCTCCAAATTGACAATGTCAAATAAATTTTATATGTTTTGTGTTTATCTTTTTTTAAAAAAATTAATATAATTAATTTTAATTTCAGAAATAAAAATCGAGAGGAAAATCGCAAAATGTGGATCATGTGAAAGCGGGGAATGCGACAGACAGCGGCGGCCATACCCGAAAGCTGAATGGCAAATGCCAAAAATAAACAGGCAGATGCCATCTGTCAACCTAGCTACTAGAATTTCATCTCCTCCACAACTTTTTTTTACTTTTTATAGCAAGTAAACTGTTAAATCATTGTGAGTGGAGGATTATTTATTTCTTTTTGATAAAAAAGGAGGATTATTTATTAATTAATGATCTCAATGGAAAAATAAGTTCTTTCTTTTTTTTTCTTCTGAAAAAAATTATTATTAGTTACCTTGGCCATTAATAGCTGAAGCTTGAATCTCAATATTTTATAATTGAATTTTAAGAAATTCATAAACTTAAAATTTAATATATATATATATATATACATAGCTTTAAAATGATTTCTATGAATAGAAAGTAATAAAATATTTATGGTCAAAATGTAATTAAATATCAAGAATAACAATTAACATATTTTTCATAAAATAAAAATATAATTCATGATAAAGTAATTATCATTTATTTCTGATGAACACTGACTATTATATACAACATTAACTAAATTTGGATATTACTCTAATTTTACTATTATCTATGATTATTTATAACAATAATTTGAGAAAATAAATGTTTTGTTAAAAAGAGACATTGAGAGTTGATAGTAGATTAAAAAAAAAGTGATATAAAAATCATATTTAAATACATTAAGTCTCTTCATTTAAATGTAAAATGTGTCATTTAAGCCAATACTTTTAAAGATAAAAAATAAATCTTTAAAAAGAAACTAACATGTGAAAATAAAACATGGGTAATTTCATCTAAAATTTGGCTTTTGAAAATTTGAAAATTTTGTACCATTGATTTAAAAAAAAAAAACGTGCTATTTATTTCTTAAAGTCAAAGAAGAGGTAACAATAATTTTCTATTTTTATAACTTGGTCTATTTGTAACAAATAGTAATTTCTAAATTTGAAAAGTTATATATATATGTGTGTGTGCGTGTGCGTGTATATGTGTTGTTAGCTCCATTTCCCCCTTGCATCGATTGGTTTATGGAAGAACTAAATGGGAGGAAGCTTCCTTATATAAACTCATTCTCTTCGTTCCCTTTCAAAACCTTGATCACCGATTTATTATCGTCACTCCCCTTCTGAAAACGGCCGAATCCAAAGGCTCAAATTCACCACAACCGTTTCTTTCTTTTTCAGTTTCTCTCGAACAACCTTCCCCGGAGGCAAGATCACCGGTCGCCGAGATTACGCCAGTGTTGGATTCGCTGGTGCTCTTCTTTTGAGGTTGGTATTTGTAGATTCATTAATCATTGCTCTATTGCTTGACTTCATTAATCATTGCTTTATTGCTTGACTTCCTCGGTTTTGTGTGAAATTGGATTGGATAGATAGATCATAAGGAACAATCAGTTATTTGCGTTTTTTCCACCTCTTGTTAGCATTGGGGAAAATGGGTTACTTTGTTTTGTTTCTTGTACAGTTAATGCAACGTTGTCTGAGTGGCTGATAGTTTTAACACCCTCATCACCCTTATGTTGTTTCAACAACGAAATTGAGCTATGAGAAGTTGAACGCGAAGAAATGAAATGATTTTAATTCGTATATCTCGATCAATTTTTGCGCGTCATTTAACGGTTATTTGGAAGTTAGTCTTCAATTTTATTTCAATTTGGCTGAAAAATTGGAATCGTGGTTTTCCATTTTTCTGTTCCATTCCGCTTGGTGACTGTAGGTGCCAGTGAATCTATTTTTAAGATTCAAAATCATAAACTCGAATTTAAGGTTCCTCTTGTTATTGAATCAAGATGCATTTTACAAATATATTTTCCTGTAATCAATAATTAATGTAGTAGTTGTTAAATCACTGTTTTTTGAAATTTTTTGATGTTGTACCTTGGACTGACTAGGAACAAGAAAACAGGGTGCTTCTGGGATCTTTAAGCCTTACTATTATCTTTTCCAGACATCACGACCAAAAGAAATGGAGGCATCTTTTTCAAACACAAAATGAATTAGAAACCACCATGATTGTTTATCAGTGGCAGTGCTGAATCGTTTTAAGGTTTTCTGCTTTACATCTTAATAGCTGATTCGTTTTCTTGATGTTGTTTTTGAAAGAAACTCTTATCTGAAATAACGATCTCTCTCTCTCTTTTCCTCTCCCACTTCCTTCCTTTCATATATTGCATCTATCAACTGTATCCATGTCAGCATTTTGACACTATTTACGGTTATAAGAAAATCTAAGAGGAAGGAGGGACAACTGTCGCACTATGCCACATGAGTTTGTAAATGTCACTTGGAATTTCTTGGATATAATTATGATAAGTTGAACGATTGTGTTAATTTGTTTTCTTATGGTTCATATTTATCCTTGCTTTCTAGGTCTGACAGTCTTGAATATAGGGAGCTAGATAGTTTCAGTAATCCCTTGCTTTTACTCGGATTTTGGGAGTCTTTCACAATGGCTTCTACAGAGAATCCTGTAAAGGATAAAGCAGATCATCCTGTAGAAGACAAAGCAGATCATCCTGTGGAGGACAAAGCAGATCATCCTGTAGAAGACAAAGCAGATCATCCTGTGGAGGACAAAGCAGATCATCCTGTGGAGGACAAAGCGGATCATCCTGTGGAGGACAAAGCGGATCATCCTCTAGAGGACAAAGCGGATCATCCTGTAGAGGACGAAGCGGATCATCCTGTGGAGGACAAAGCAGATCACGGAGCAGATCATCCTGTTGAGGACAAAGCAGATCATCCTGTAAACAACAAAGTAGATGATCTTCCAGAAGAAGCAAAGGCTCTTCTAAAATCATTATCCAGTGAATGGGACAATGTACAGGATGCAGACGCATTGCAGGTGATCCCTCTCAAGGGGGCGATGACAAATAAGGTATTCCAAATAAAATGGCCGACAAAGACAGGGGAGACGTCACGAAAAGTTATTGTTAGAATTTATGGTGAGGGTGTGGAAAATTTCTTTGATAGGGATGATGAGATACGGACATTTGAATTCTTGTCTAAGAATGGGCAGGGACCTTGTCTGCTTGGACGGTTTCCAAATGGCCGCATTGAAGAGTTCATCAAAGCGCGGGTAATCTCATCCGAATTTTTTATTACTCATCTTAATACTGATTTCACTAAAACCACCTTAGAGAAATTTGGTATTGTTAAACCCGGTTCATCAATGGCAACTGTGGAATGAATGCAGTATATAATTTGTGCAAGCATTTAGCTTCTTGACAACTTGATCCTAGAAGCTTTAATACTATGTCAAGGATAAGTTCAACTTAAAAACTTAAGTTTCTAAGTGAAGACTTATGAATAGTTTTATTGTAATCTACAGCATAATTGATATTATTAATGAGAATATCGAAGGCAAGCCTCTTTCACTGCTAATGATATGTAACATTTAGGCATTGCTTATATCTGTTCAGCACTATCCCATTTTAAAATTGATAGCTCACATACACCCTTCCTTGAATGAGACTGATCTGTTTAACTCCCCTGTGAATTCCCCAGACTTTATCAGCATCTGATCTGCGTGATCCATCTATCTCTGCTCTTATAGCAGCCAAAATGAAGGAGTTCCACGATCTTGATATGCCTGGTCCAAAGAAAATCATCCTATGGGAGAAAATGCGGTATGTGCTTTCTGATCGCCCATCTCTCCTTCACTCCTTAAAAGAGTCAGAAGGGAGAGTTTGTTTATGTGACAGATAAGAGCCCAGTTGCATATCTCACTAGAGAAGTTTTATTGCTTTCTTCCAGATTTTAGGTAAAGTTTGATCATTTCTGAAACAATTTTATCTCTATGCTTCAGAAAATGGATTAGTATAGCCAAGGGTTTGTCTTCCACTGAAGAAGTTGAAGCCTTTTATCTGGACACAATTGACAAGGAAGTTGATATGTTGGAAAAGGAACTCTCAAGCACTCAACAATGCATAGGGTTCTGCCACAACGATTTGCAATATGGTAACATAATGCTTAATGAAGAGACCAATTCTGTGACCCTAATTGTGAGTTTCTCTTTATGCTAGTTTGTAAAATTAAGGTTTTTGTTGCTTCTTCTTCTTCTTCTTTTTAATTGGACGACTTGCTTTGAAGAAAAGATTAGTTCTGCTTTGATCATAGGCATGCCATACATGGATTTTGCCTTTTGTTATAGCGATTTCCACTTGCATACTGAAAGTCCTGTGGACCTTCTTCCACTTGAATCGAACTGTACAAACATTTATGGAAAAATTATCTTCATGCATGTTATAACTAGGTAAACAGGCTCTGGGTCTGGGCTATGCTTTAAGAGGTTTGACTTGAACAGGATTGAGTGTAACTTAAGATCGGCTACCCCACTTCCCCAGACAAAAATGATAAAGCATTTAACATCATGAAAAGAAAAAAGAGAAGAAACCTACTCTTAATGGTGGCAGGCTAGTATTCCCAATCTGGATGCAAAACTCTTGAATTGTCTTAATTATAGCTTGATGAACTTTGTTGCTGAGATCCTGTCCTGCACTTTAAGGTCAAATTAAACTTTTAAAAGAAAAGAAGTTTTGGGAGACGAGGGAATACGACCATTTAATGACTGATTACTTTGATTGATCTAATTTATAATCCTAGATATGAGATTTTGAAGATAATGTGTTATCTTAGACATAATTTTAATGCTGCCCTTTTTAAACAGGATTATGAATATTCAGGTTATAATCCTGTAGCATTTGACATCGCAAACCACTTCTGTGAGATGGCTGCTGATTATCATACAGAAACACCTCATATTCTTGACTACAGTAAATATCCAGGTATGTGGCTTGTAGAATTTCTTTTCATTCATCATTCTTTATTATATGACTGTTTCTCTTGGCAGATTTGGAGGAGCGTAAAAAGTATGTGCATGCATATTTGAGTGCTTCAGGTAGTGGATTTCTTTGGTTCTTGGTATTGTACAGTTTTTTTGTTTTTATTTTAACCCAACTTCATCTTTTGGTGTAAATTTATCAGAGGAGATATTGTTTTCTGTATATATAATAACACATTGATGATTTATTTCATAATTTGAGCAGTCAAGTTGCAAGGTCTAAAATTTTGTTATGGTATTCATTTTACAAACAATACAGAATAAGATATGCTTATTTTTCATCGTGTATATTGTTATGTTTCACCTCAAATACGGGAGTTATGATGTTCCATCCTGAAATTATTGGACTTGAATGCAGGCCAGCAACCTAGTGACAGTGAAGTAGAGCAGCTACTTCAAGAAGCTGAGAAGTATACACTTGCAAATCATCTATTCTGGGGCCTCTGGGGCATAATTTCGGTACTATCACATATTCTCTCTAGCACTAGTTATTAGAGATTCTTAATCAGACCTTTTATCAAAGATAAGTAGACTCAGTCAATCATAAATAGATATTCTTACTCTACCTATCTTTGAGGGACGGGGTCTACATCTACCTTAAAATTTTTTGTAAGTTTTTTTCGTATTTACCTATAGTTAGATGACTTGGTAGTATCAATGTAGAAAACTTCTTAAACCTTTAACTTTTCAAGTTTATACCAGTCCTCCTTTTTCACTACCCGAACAGTGACTATGAAGGTCCTACAGTATGTGTCTCTGACCATATGGGGACTTATTGTAGGAGTATAGTAATCTAAATCCATGTTGTCTTTTCTTCTGAATTGTCCAGGCACATGTAAACAAAATCGAGTTTGACTACATGGAGTATGCGAAACAGAGAATTAAAGAGTACTGGTCAAGGAAACCTTATCTTTTGTGCTCTGCTGGACCTTCCCTTGAAAATATTGTGACTGACGGTAATGAAACTTAACTGGATGAGTTGTCTTGTACTACTGCATTTTGAATAGGTTGCTACTTACATAAACGGATAAGATTTTTTTTATGATAATCAACTTTGGTGTATGTGTTTAAAATTTGATATGATGATGAGGTTCCAGTTCTTAACATCAAGTTATATTCTTTTTGGAAGTACTTTTAAATGTAATAGCCCAATATTTATGCTTGCATGTGACATTATACTATTTGTTGATGATGAAGAGAAATTATATGTAAAGTTCGACTTTTTAAGAGTTTACTTTTAAATGCATTTTAAGATTTTTGGGGCCCTCCCAGTCATGATGATTTCTTCACAAATTCACACAACACTGCTGCGGTCACAATTACAGTGCAATAGCATGAATATTCATCACCTGGTTTGCAGGGTGATGCAGTTGTAGCTACTACTGCTGCAGCTGCAAAATTGTGGCCATATCGAGCGATTGGGTCTACAATTTGAAACACAGGATCTAATGATGAAAAAGTTTCACCTTTTGAGAGATTGAGCTCTTTATAGAATTACCCAATGATGAATAAAAGAGCTTTAAATTGCCCTCAAGCCTGATTTTGATTTTTACATTTCAAGTCATATTAACCAAATTGATGCTCTCAACCCTAACAAGTAGGGAAGATTCTCTTCTTTAAAAATGACTGCATTGCTGCCTTGGTATTTAGTGGGGTGAAAACTGACTAATGATCTTTACTTGTAATAAACGGGGAAATTTTGCTATCTCCCAGGTCCTTGACATGAAGAAAAATAGGGTTCCCTTAGATTAGTGGGAGATTAGGACGAATAGGAATTTATTTAAATAGTGAAAGGGGATCCCTTTTGCTACCAGAACAAATAATAAAGTAAGAAGTGATTTTCAATGTACAGCAGCAAGAGAAAAAAAAAAGTAAATAAAGTTCTTTTTTATCTCATTAAAAAATTTATATTTTGCTTGCATAAATGATAGATAATGTGATTGCAAATCTACTTCAAAAATTTCAAATAAAATAAATGTATGCTTTGCGAATTTACTATATATTTTATTTTAACTTTTTGCAACATATATGTATATATGCAATATATCTGCAACTTTAACAATATAATTCTATATTTCAGTTTTTGTTACTAAAATTTAATTATTTTCGTTTATATATTATATAAAAGATTTACGGTACTTATATATAATTATTCCTTTTTTTGGCGAAATAATTCTTCCTTTTTGCCTTACTTGTACATGTACATGTTATTAATTATTTATTACAATTTCAATTAATAATCTCTAAATGTTTTTTCAGGAAAAAAAAAATCTTCGTTCAAATTCTGAAGAATCTAGAATACGTACTGTTTGCATAAAGCGACTTCGTTCGATTAAAGAAATGCATCATTTATATAGATGCCAAAAAAAAATTATGATATAATACTAAGCACTGAGATCAAATTATTAATCCAAGTAATATTCTTGTCATTATTATTTATTTCTTACATATAATAATTATTTGAATATTTTTAGAAGCTACTTTTTCCTCATAAATATTTACTCTAAATAACAAAATAATCCATTTCATGGTAAAAATGAACTAAACTCATATTTGCATTTTAATGTCAAATGTTGAAAGATTAACTAACAATTGAAATTGGCTTCAACGTCTCATGTATCATGTGACATTGAAATATTTCTTTAAAAATGTTGTGGACGTGGTATGCAGAAACTGAGCACTACACCTTTTTCCCTTTGTAGTCCCACCAAGCACCGACCCATAAGGCGATACATTAATATACTATTTTATGAAATGACTCTTTTTCTGTTAATTTTTATCAACAAAAAAATGAGATATATAAATATATGTGTGTGTGTGTGTGAGAGAGAGAGAGAGAGAGAGAGAGCGAGAGGGTGTGTCTCTTTTTTTTTTTTTTTTTTTTATCTAGTAGTTTTATATTATAATTTTAATCAATCTTATTATTACTTACGCGGAGTCTTTGTTTCCTATAGGTGTTGCAGCTTCTGATGCCTCAAACGGTAATATTAGAATAATTATTTCTTAAAATAAAAATGCTACATGTTATTGCTCGCTAACTCTGATTATTATTATTATATGCAGAAACTCAAACTCCAGAACAAGCTTCGTCGACTAGAGGAAGCTCAAACAAGAACCCTTTCTTCAGGAAGTTGAAGAAAATCTTTGGTCTAGGCGTTTTCAGGTCCAAAAACTAGGACAATATTTGTGCAGCCCATTGATGCTTCACTTTCCCCCCCCCCCCCCTCCCTTTTTCCCCTTTAAGACCTCTTGTATGAGGGAAAATATATTATAGAGTGAATTATATAATTTTTTAAAATTTTGTTAAAATTATATACACGTCTATTTTATTTTTAAATATATATATAGATCTCTTTTGAAATAAAAAATTATCTTATATTTTAGTTTAATTTTAAATTTTTTAAGATCAAAATATTCTTTATTTAATTTTTTTTAGTTTAAAAAATATATACTTAGATTAATAGAGAGTATTTTAATAAAAAAATTTAAAATTAGACTAAAGTATAAAATATTTTTTTTTGTTTCAAAGAAGGCTTATATATATTTTAGAAGTGGAGAGGAAGTTTTTGTAATTTCAGCAAAATTAAGAGAATGTTTGTATAATTTATTTTATATTATATGTTAAACATGTAATTGATACATATTGGTGTTTTATATAATTTTATTGTCTTTACCATTTTTCCTTCTTAGAAAACAATAAATTTTAAATTTTAACAACAATATACCTAAATGTTTATTAATATACTTCAGAAAAAAAAATGTTTACGAGATAGTAAAAGAATTGGTAATTTTAATATTAAATTTCTATCAAGCTATTACAAAATAATCAGATATGCTTCATTATAACATCACTAATTATATTACTTAAAATGATGATGATAAATCAGTTTGAATAATGTACTTATGTGCTCACTTATAAATAAGCAATTTTTTCATGATTCATAATCAATATCTGATATTTATTAATTCTCGGCTTCCATCTATATTGATTTCATATTATCACGTGATATGCACTTTAACATTAACAGACAGGGGTAATAGTTAAAAGATATATATATATATATATATATATATTAGTTTACTCGAGTTTTAATATTAGAGCTAGTGCTTTAAAAAATTTTATTTTCTTAAATACATTAAATTAATATAAGAATACACGTTCTAAAATTGTCCATAAAAAAAATCTAATCTTAATTGACCCATAGGTTAATCCGTAAATATCATAAACATGAAAAGAAAAATGATATGTACTTTAGCATAATAGACAATAAAAATAAATTTGTAATTTTATTGATACGCTCTTCAAAGTTTTTGTTTTTATTTTTAACACCCCTTTATTTATTTATTTAGGTTCTTTGCCCCCCTTTACTCTTAGAATAAATTATATATTTTTTAATTTTATTAAAATTACATAAATTTTTTTTTCTATTTTTAAATTATATATAAAATTTTCATAAAAAAATATTATTTTACACTTTAATTTAATTTTAAATTTTTTGATTAAAATATATTTTATTTTTAAGCTTTTTTTTAAGTTTAAAAAATACATATTTAGATCAATAAATGGTATTTTAGTACAAAAAAAAATAAAATTAAACTAAAATATAAAATAATTTTTTATTTTAAAGAAGGCTTATAAAATTTAGTCTTACGTTTATTCAAAAATTACAATTTCAAAAACTATGATATTAATATCAACATTGTGAATTTGAGGGCGTTGCCAGGTTTTGACATTCTCCATTTTCGTTTGTTTAAAAGGACAATTTTTCTTTGGACATACCTAAGTTCAATAACAGTTTTTACAATGGAACCAAGGATTAATTAAATAAAAAAGTAAATTATATAGGTCTTTTTTAAATTTTATTGAAACTACATAAATTTTTATATTTTTAAAATATACACTTTAGTTTAATTTTAATATTTTTATTAAAATATCCTTTACAAAAATGCATAAGAATAGTTAATAGAGGGTATTTAGTTAAAAAATATAAAATTAAACTAAAGAATTACACAATTTTTTATTTTATAGGATGTTCATGTATATTTTAAAAATAAATAAAATATTTATGTAATTTCAATAAAATTTAAGAAAAACTTGTATAATATACTTTAAACAAAAAAAACAAAAGAATCTTTTTCCTTCTTAAAATTTGGAATTATTGTTAATTTTATTCTAAATATTTATTTTGTATCAAATTTATTTTAGATATTTATAAAAATGTTCAATATTTTTTAAATGATAATTCCACTAATTTAATTAACAATAACTAGCAACACGTTGTTATACATACAGTAAGTCAAAATCCTAAATTATAAATTAAGAATTCATTAGTTTTGATTTTCAGCCTAAAGGAATACTTGCTTGATCGTAGATAATTAGAGATTAAAAAAAATCCACCTTATTTAGGAGCCAATGTAATATCTATATAGACAATCAATAATTTACTTCAGTGTGACATGGGCTATCAATCTACATGTAATAATATATAATCAATTTTTATTAATTTAATTGTTAAAATATGTAAGATGATAATAAAAATTTCAGACAAATATATACAATAATGGATATAATATAAATATTTAGGATAACATTAATAATAATTTTAAACTTTTGGAACGGAAAAATAAGTAATTTTGCCTTAAAAAAATTTTAACCCATCAAACAGAGAAAAATGCGCGTAATTCTGTAATTTACCAGATATATCATCGAAAGTTCGAACTTTTTATCCGTCTTCTGAAGTATGCTTCCTCGCTGTTTTCCTTCTTTAATACTACCACGAAGCCTCTCTTCGATTCTGTATTTCAGTTGTGATTTCTTCTTGGATTCAAATACCCTTGGGGTTTCGAAAGCATTGTAAGGTAAACCCTCTTCTTCTCTCTGTTTTTGAATCACTGGAGCTGCTGTAATGATCGATTCGCTTTCCGTTTCATGAATTTGTGCTCAACCTTGAAACAATTGCTTTTCCCGTAGTGCATTCATCATCGCATGCATCTGTTTTGCTGTCAATGGTAATTGCTGCAAACGGGTTAGTCTTCTGCTGCTATTGCTACAACTTCTAAACCATTTTAGCTTAGGTCCAATGCACAGTTACTCTGCTTCTATTTTTCTCATTTGTCAGTTGTCGTGCATATTAAACCGATTTTGCAATTTTTTTTTTTTTGGTTATGCCTGTGGGTGCGCCAATGTGCTTTTGTTATTCTGCATCATTGGTCAGTTGCCTCTAATATCTCATGGGAGAGATATTAGATGGAGTTGATCATACAGTTCTAAAGTATGATTTCTTTAGATTTGGGTACTTCTTGAATGGGAAAATGTTAAACATTGGAGAGGTACTAATTCTATATTTCTAATTGGCGCGAGGTGGAAGGCAGAAAAAAATATTTTAGTTATTGGTCAGATTGGAAGGTTTATCTTGTCTTGTAATATTTGGCTACAGATGCCGGAGTTGTTTTGTTTTGACTGGAATGATGTGGTTCAAACTTCAATGCCTCAATGTACAAGGTGGAGTTCACGCGTTAATCAGTTTGGAAGGCCATTATCCAGACCAGAACCAACTCCCCTTCTGACATGATTCAGCTGTCTCTGCAATGTTTGGTTCAACATGGTAGTGTTATAGTTGGATGAGGTAAAAGAGCTGGTACAATTTGGTTGTTGATAATGAGATCATAACTAGTGATAATACTTGTTATATATCATTTTCTTTATGAGAGAAATCTCATTTTTCTTTGGTATAAAATCTTTAATGAAACTGTATGCTATGCTCTGGAGAATCCTACTTTTCTCTCACTCTTTTTAAAATTTATGATAAATGTTTCCTAAGATATGTGCTTCGGAATAAGTTTCTTTTTAATGGATCTCTTATTTGGAGGACTTCCTTTTTTTCTTTTTTTAATAATTCGTGATTTAATAAAATATCTTAGACAGAAAGACTAGTTATCACGTAAACTTTTGGTTTTGGTTTTAATTTTTAACCTCTGGTGACTATTCAAGTTGCCATATGGCGGTCTCTTTTCTGTAACCTCTTATTCTTTGTCTTATATTTTTCTTTTTTACGGTATTCTAGATCCAGCGAATGGAACTTCCCCTTTTGGCATAAGGTGGTGCTGTCTCTGAAAGCATGCTCATTGTTTGCAGACCAAAGCTTCTGAAATGTTCCATACTTCAGAGCCTGAACTTTGTTAGGGCCAATTCTTCTTGTTTGATTGATATGGGTAAGGTATTTCAATCAAATTTTCCCTTCCAAATGTAATAGATCCTTTCCATAAGTTTATAATATAACCAAGCAGCTGAACATTACCAGTGCACTGAAACTTAGGAAGCAGGGTCACTGTTTCAAACTCTGAACATTAACAATTCTTCTCTTTTTTATTTATTTTTTATTTATAAGAAAAAGGAATTTAGCCATTGACTAATTTATTTATAAGATGCTTTCAATTTTCAAATAACTAAAGAAGTCTTGAAGTGGTAGTTTCTTGTGTATATAAGAATATTTGTATTTGTGTATCAGGTAAACCTGTTGAAAGAATACAAGAAAGTGCTTATTCAATGATGCCAACTGCTAATGATAATATGGATAAGGAATTTGGAAAATTTACATTGGCAAAAGACCTGGCCTGTCTTGTTGAGGAATCCTCTAAAGGTGCTGAGAGAAAAACAAAGAGTCGAATGGAGCTAAAGAGATTGCTTGAATACCGCATAAAAAAGAGGGTCAAGGAGCAATATGTGAATGGGAAATTTCAAGACTTAATGGAAAATGTAATTTCCAATCCAGAAACTCTTGAGGATGCTTATAATTGTCTTAGGCTTAACTCTAATGTTGATGTGGATTTGAACTATGACAGCACTTTCAATACCGTGGCAGAAGAGCTGTGCCATGGGGGTTTTGATGTCAATGCCAATACCTTCTCTATTTCAACAAGAGGTGTGAAGAAAGAAGTTCTTATCCTCCCCAATTTAAAGTTGAAGGTTCTCCAAGAAGCCATCAGGATAACTTTGGAAGTTGTTTACAGGCCACACTTTTCTAAAATTTCACATGGTTGTCGAAGTGGCAGGGGGCATTCCACGGCTTTAAAGTACATCTGCAAAGGGATCTTGAATCCCGACTGGTGGTTTACATTGCCATTAACCAAAAAGTTGGATGCTGCTGTCTTAACTAAGCTTATCTCAGTAATGGAGGACAAGATAGAAGACCCAAAATTATATGCTATGATTTGGAGCATGTTTGATGCCCAAGTACTAAATTTTGAGATTGGGGGTTTCCCAAAGGGCCATGGTCTTCCACAAGAAGGGGTTTTATCCTCTATTCTAATGAATATATATTTTGACCTCTTTGACCGGGAATTTTACAGGTTGTCAATGAAATATGAAGCTATTAATGGTGGAGGTTGTAATGATCAGGATAAATCCGGCTCCAAATTGCGTGGCTGGTTCAGGAGACAGTTGAATGGTCATGATCCTAAGTGCATAGTTGAAGGGAATCCTGATCTGAGAGTCTACTCTTGTCGCTTTATGGATGAGATATTTTTTGCAATTTCTGGTTCCAAAGATTCTGCTGTTAATTTGAAGTCTGAGATCCAAAGTTATTTGAAGGATTCTTTGCTCCTGGATGTGGATGATCAAACAGATATACTACCTTGTGATGGGTCTCATAATATTCGCTTTCTGGGAAGTTTGATCAGAAGAAATGTTAGAGAGAGTCCTGCTGTTAAAGCTGTTCACAAGTTAAAGGAAAAGGTAGAGTTATTTGCTTTACAAAGGCAAGAGTCCTGGAATTATGGGACAATTAGAATTGGGAAGAAATGGCTGGGCCATGGTTTGAAGAAGGTTAAGGAATCAGAAATCAAGCATTTAGCTAATAGTAGCTCTGTGCTAAACAGTATTTCCTGTTTCCGTAAGTCTGGAATGGAAACTGACCATTGGTATAAACACTTGTTGAAGATATGGATGCAAGTTGTTCAAGCTAAAAATGCTGGGAGTGAAGAAATCATCCTATCTAAGTGTGTTGCAGAACCATCTCTACCCCAAGAGCTTAAAGATTCCTATTATGAATTTCTAAAACAGGTGGAGAAGTATATATCTTCTGAGACAGCATCTACTCTTAAGCTTTTGCCAAATAGTAACATCTCAACACAACCTGAAATGAAAAAAACTGAGATTATTGCTCCTATATGTGCCATTAAAAAACGTCTCCTGAGATATGGATTGGTCACATCTAATGGATACCCCCGCCCTGCTACTTTACTTATCTTGCAAGATACTGCAGAAATTATTGACTGGTTTTCAGGGATTGTTCGCCGCTGGCTGAGATGGTATCAGAATTGTGTTAACTTCGATGAGGTAAAGCTCCTGATTTCTGATCAAGTTAGGAAGTCCTGCATCCGTACATTAGCAGCAAAGTATCGGGTACATGAAATTGAGATAGAGAAGCGGTTTGACCTGGAACTCAGCAGGCTTCCATCAACTGAGGAGATAGAGAATAAGATGACAAATGAAGCTTTGGATGTTGAAGCTTTTGATAATGATGAGTCATTAATGTATGGAATTTCCTACAGTGGTTTGTGCTTGTTGTCTCTGGCAAGATTAGTGACACAGTCAAGGCCCTGTAATTGTTTTGTAATTGGGTGCTCATCTGCAGCACCAAGCGTCTATACTCTTCATGTTATGGAAAGGCAGAAGTTTCCAAGTTGGAAGACTGGGTTTTCAACTTGCATTCATCCAAGCTTGAATAAACGGCGAATTGGGTTGTGTAAGCAGCATCTCAGGGATTTGTATCTCGGTCACATATCTCTTCAGTCTATTGATTTTGGTGCATGGAAGTAAGTGCTATGTATTATAGGAGAATCTTTATAAGGTTATTTGGGTTATGGTCATATATTGCTTCAGTTTGTTGAAGATACTAATGGCACTCTTGAAAATGAAGTGCAAGGTGGAAATCCAGACTTACTGGCAGATTTTGTTTAATATACAAAGGTGATTCTCGGTCTTTTACTTATGAAAATTTTTACTTTCATTGATCTTATTCTAATCAAATGTTTAAAGATTGTATAATTCAGTAAGGCATCAAAGTTCTAAAAAATTGTCTTGGATTTTTGGTGTCAGCTTTATGGAGTTTTTGTTGCCATCCTAAATTCCTTATTTAGATTTAGGGCCTGCTTGGATAGGCTTATAAAAAATAATACTTTTTATTATTATTTTATATAGAGTTTGATGTCATATAGTTGTTATGTGAAATAGAAGTTATTTTGTGTTTGGATACTATAGTCAAAAAGTACTTTTAAATTATAAAATTGCTTCGGTTTAAAATTGTAAAAGTACTTTATGATATGTAATATTACTTTAAAATATAAAAATAAGTTAAAATTTACTTGTAAAAATTTAATATCTCTAAAATTAAATAAAGAAGGAAAAAGTAGAACAATCCCGGTTTTTCTTAGCTGAGCTTTTGCAGCAGCTTTTATTAAAAACCAGAAATGTGACCTTCTTAAAAAGCCCCATCTTGACTTTTTTAATTGCTTTTGCATTTTTTTTTTTTTAGTAAAAGTTCATCCAAACATATGGAGCCTATTTAGATTGGCCTTTCTGATATAAAAAAGTACTTTTATTTTGAAAATAAGTACTTTTGTCTTTTAAAACGTGTTTGGATGCGCTTTTTTAAAAAAAAAAAAGTAGAAGTATTAATAAAAGTCAACATAGGTCTTTTTTAGAAGCCCAATTTTTTGGCTTTTAATAAAAGCCCCTGGGAAATGTGGGCCTCTAAAAATGCTCTATCTTGACTTGTTTAATTGCTTTTGCTTTTTCTTTGAAAGCCCATCCAAACATATGAAGCCTGTTTGGATAGGCTTGTTTGATATTGTCTTTTGAAACATGTGTTTGGAAGGACTTCTGAAAAAAAGTAAAACCACTTAAAAAAGGCAAAATAGGACTTTGTTAAGAAGCCCAATTTTTGTGGCCTTTAATAAAAACCTCTATCAAATTTGGGCTTCTTAAAAAAGCCCTATCTTGACTTTTTAAATTGTTTTGTTTTTTCTTTGAAATCCCATCCAATCTCTTTTTTGATAAAAAGCACTTTTATTTTTAAAAAAAGTACTTTTGGTCTTTTAAAACATGTGTGTGGATGGGCTTTTAAAAACCAAATTAGAACTATTTTTAGAAGCCCAATTTTTTGGCTTTTAAAAAAGGCTATATGAAATGTGGGCTTCTTAAAAAAGAAAAAACCTATCTTGACTCTTTTAATTGCTTTTACCTTTTTTGAAAGCCCATCTAAACATATCAGCCTATTGGATATGCTTTTTTGATAAAAAGTACTTTATTTGAAAAAAATACTTTTGTCTTTGAAAATATGCATTTGGATGGGCTTTTTAAACGAAGAGTAACTTAATCTCCCATTCCTTGAGAGATGCCTAAATTACATGGCCTCCTCTTTGTTTTGCAAAATTATGCTCTTCTTTCCTAAAATAAAAAGATGTGCTACATAAACATTTCTTGGAACAAAAGATAAATTACTATTAAATCTATTTTACCCAAAGTATCTTTATATTTATTATTTATATAACATAACAAATATTAAATATGTATTTGTCCAATATAAAATAGTCATTTTTTAAAATTTAAAATAAATTAAATTTATGGTTTTCAACACAAAATAAATAACATTGAAATGTAAGTTTAAGAAATGAATTTTCTAATAAGTTATATTCTTAATGAAGGAAATCAATATTATTTTTTAGAGTGTTTTGGTCATCATTTGACTTCAAGGGAGGTTTGTGTCTATTTTCATAATAGAGTGAAGTACTATATAACTTGGGCATCTGTCAGGGAATGAGAGAATAATTTACCCATAAACAAAGTAAGTGCACTTACAAAAGTCAAATTAGGACTTTTTTTAGAAGCCCAATTTTCCATTTTTATTAAAAGCCTCTGAAATGTGGGCTTCATAGAAAACCCCTATCCTGACTTTTTCATTGTTTTTGCTTTCTTTTGAAAGCCTATCCAAAACTATGGAGTCTGCTTAAATAGGATTTTTTTTTTAATAAAAAGTACTTTTATTTTAAGAAAAGTACTTTTGTCTTTTAAAACGTGTTTGGATAGGCTTTTGGAGAAAAGTAAAAGCATTTTAAAAAGTCAAATTAGGACTTTTTTGGAAGCGCAATTTGCTGGCTTTTAAAAGAAGTCTCGACAAAAGGCGTCTTTAGAAGATCTAGTAAGCAATTTATTGTACTCTGTGAACAGAAGTACCTATTATGAAAGTTTAAAAATTATGTCCTTTACGCCCTTCACTCTGGTATGTCCTAACCTTTTTTTCATCCCTTTGCATTCACATCCCAAGTCACATCCACTACAGGCCTACATGTTACAAGCCTCAGCCACCATTTCCATAGCCCCTCAAATGCCATCCTCATTCGATAACAGAATTGAGTTAGCTGTACATTGCTGTATTTCTGTCACTGCAGAGTTCAGTTGTGAGAAGTTTCTGTCAGGTAACTTTCCATTTCACCAAGTCTGTAGTGTAAAGTCTGAGAATCCATGTATGTGAGTTCTGTAGCTGTAGAGCTTGAGCATACATGGCTTGCCCAACATGACAATAGTTTAACTGTGTTGATCAGACATAAATATTGATACTGTTCTGCCGCTGCTGCATTAAAACCATGGGTTCATCCATCATGGATGGCATAACCTGAGCCTGCTGGTTTACTAAAGAATGAATTTTGCACAAAACTGTGAGAGATTTTGAGTATGTGACTCTTCATCAATCAAAACCATTCATAAACCGTGAAACAACTTGCTCTGTCTCAGGGCTGAAAGAGTGATTGAATGTGTGCTCATAAAACTTCCTGTCAATGATATTTCTAAACTACAAACTTGGTGCCAACCAGTACCATGTCAAGCCTGAATTTATCTGCTGCTGGTGTTAATGATCATGAAATATGGGAGGGGGTTGTTGAAGATCTGACTCCATTGCTTTTCTAGTCATCTTCAATTCTGTTCAGACATGCTTGAAAGAGAAGAGAGCAGAAAACTTGTTTTTCCTGCTGATTTTCTTCCAGCTACCCTTGATAATCCATTAAATTCCATTGATCTAATGACGGTTCCATTTACTGCTTTTCTTCCATTTTCTTGTATCCTTGTCTTGATTCACTTTTGATTGGCACTCAAGTAAAATGGGGGACTCTCCCCCAAAAGCTAATGGCGGGAGAACTATTCTACTTAAGTATTTCATTGAGTAGTCCATACTACATGATGTAGGACTTTAGCATTCTATACTACCTTGGTCTCCATGAATTGACTACTTTTAAAAAGTTGATATCCTAGCAGTTACACTTTGCGACGCTTCACTTGGCCTTCTATTAGTCATAACCTTCTACAAGTAGCTCTTTCCGAAGTTACCAACCACTAGTTCTAATACCAATTGATGGGCACCCAAGTGAGATAGAAAATCCTCTTTCAAAAGTTAGCTATTGAGGTAGAGAATCACCTTATTTAAATGCTTCATAAAGTAGCCCATACTACTCAATGTGGGACTTTGGCATTCCAAACTATCTTGGTTTCCATCAACCTTCTTATAATATAATGGTTGACTGCTATACATCAGGGCATGCTTTGCTGTATAAGATGTTAAAACACATTTATATTTATTTGTTCTTAAGTTTGTTTTGTATATCTTATTTAAGTTAGTTTTAGATGTTTTTAAATTATTTACATTTAAGAATTTAAGTTAGTTTTATATTTGAATATCTTATTAAAATTTTATTTATCAAAATTTCTTTTAAAATTTTGTAGTCAAAATAATTGTGTTTAAAAGGTACTCTCTGATCATAGTATCCAAATGCAAAATAAATTACGCTTCATATACTAGCTCTTACAAACTGCTAATTATTTTATATAACTATCCAAACAGTTCCATGTTTCTTAAGGTTAAAGTGCCCTCCACACCCCCCCTCCCCCAAAAAGAAGTACTTATAGAAAACAGTATATCCAAATGGGCTCTTAATCCATGTGTAATGGGCAAGTGTGTTCCCTTGGATGCTGCTGCTGCTGCTGGAATTTAATTACAGTCTTTTACCTGTTTATGTGATTGTGTGTTAAGGAAATTGGGGGGCGTCTCTTTTTTTTTTTTCTTCTTCTTTTGTAATATAGTTCTTACATATTCTAGTCTGGATCGCCCAGCGCCAATGCCACCTTGCTAGTAACTGCCAAAAATGTGGCAACAGGACTGCTGTCCTTGATGCCAAGGCAGATGTATGGCAAAAGATGAGTTGTTTTCGTGAGGATTTCAGGATTAAGGAAGCCGAGCCTTCACTCCCTCCTTTGGTTTAGTCCATGCGAGTATCACTTTGCTGGAATAAGGCATGATTTAATTAATGGACTGAGTTAATAAATATCCTTCCCAATGTTCCTGCTTTATCAATGGGCTGCTGCTGCAGAGCAATTTTTAGCTTCCTGCAGCAAGAAGTTGGTCTATTGTCATCGAGAATGATATGTCTTTTACTATATTTAAAAATATAGTAGAAACTTTTATAACTCCCACTTATTTACTCAATCATGTTATATTAATCAAAAGATTTCAATCAGATATATTCAAATTTGGTCAAAAAATGCAGAGTTTATGAGTGTAGAAGATATTTACTTCAATTATGACTAATATCACACTGTCTTTAAGCAGCTCATCGAGGAACCTAAATTGACCTTTTCTTCCTAGTAGATAAATAATTAGTTACCATTTGGTAGCCTCAGCGTCTTTATGAGTAGGCTTCTAGATAACGAATGCAGACATTTTGTTTGAGAGTTGCTTCTATCCGTATTTCCCTTTTTTTTTTCCTTTTTTCTTTTTAGGTCCTGATGGATGAAATCATAATGCTCACAAGCTTCTAGCAGAATTGCAGGTGCAAAAATGTTTCTGGCTTAGTTGTTTATTCATTGAGTAATTTATTTGATAATCATATCTTAGTGTCTGTTCACATGCAAACAGAAGATCTAAAAATTAACAGAACGTCACTTTAATGTTCTTCAAGATTATCTATTTTTTATTTTTTGAAAAAAATTTCCATACGCATATTTTGTTCCTTGTTCAAGGGAAGTTGTGTTGCTCTCAATTTGTATCATAACTTAAATTCTTTACATTCCTTTTCTATTAAATATTTTAATTCTGCTACCCAAGTTTTGAAGTTAATGGAGCAGAAATTGAAAATCTAAAACATCTAAGCTAGTTTGTGAACACTAGCGAAGAGACTATACAGTTTGATTTTGACCATGAGAGGTTATTGCCCTGAGCTATGGGTTGGAAAAAATTCCCCCTAGAATTTTGGAGCGTCAAAAAATGCCTTCATCCATGTCCATTGATCTCAGGGATGCTCTGAATAACTTACAGTTTGTAAAGGCTTATGTACTTTAGGCCTTCCTGTTTCAATGTTTTAAGGGATCAAGCAATGTAATTCAACTTAGTTAGCATCAGATAACTCAAACAGGTGACTATAATGTTGGGCTGTTAGGCTGTTAGGCTTCTTAAATTTTATTGCAATGCACTAAGATGAAAGTTATATTTGATTTCTTAAATTCTGAAGCGTTAAGTGCCAGCTGAAAACTCAAATAGAAGGCTAAAATAGAGTATTCATTTTGGCAGAGAATGCAAGAACTGTACGAAAAATATGTATTGACCAGCTTTACCGTAGATCACATTCTGGAACTTAGTTTCATTTGAAAAAAAAAATTATATGAGCTAATTATTTGATGCTATCTGATTGAGATCACATGCCATTCAAAACCTGCATGTTAAAAAAGCAGATAGACATTTCTACATGATGTAAGTTTCTAAAAATCAAATCTGTTTTAAGCCGTGCAAAGCAACAAAAACATTCATGTTGGTCACTGCCGGAGCATCCTTGTCTCAAAATCTCTTTCTAAACATTTAAATAGCAACTGAAGTAGTTGTTCCTATTTCCCACTAACTTTGCAAAGTGCAAAGAAAGGAAGAACTATGCTCTGTATTTGAGAGGCTTCGGTTTTGATTCTCTCTCTGCTTGATTGGTGGCAGATTTTCTAGCATTCACCAATTTTTCAACCATTTTACTTCCCATGACATGTGCTCTACTTTCTTTAGTGCCTGGTACTGATCTTTCTTTTTGGTTCTTCAATTGTTTCTGGGTTCCCTCTAACTGGTTCCAACCATTGGACACGCTTGGGGATGGTGAACATGATTGTCTACTTCTTGGAGTGGGATCTCGGTTTCGAAATCCTCCTACTGCAGATGTTGGGGTACTGATTCGTCCTCGAGTAGCAGATGTTGACCGATGATCTGTCAGTAGATTTGGTGGTGCCTTGTTAGGGAATTCTGCAATATGAGCTACAACACTTGACCTCACTAAAGGTGAAACACCTCTACTCTTAGGCTTCCCTTTTGAATCATTTGCTTCCACGCTTTTCCCAAGGCTCAAAGCAAGGCTCTCAGCATCACTGCTTTGCTTTTGGATTGTAGTTTTAGCATTGCTAGCTGTAGCAGCCACATGGAGTTTATTATTACTGCTGTTTTTGGTAGAGAGAATGCCTGATTCTTGTTCACTTCTGTTGTTCTTAGCAATGCTGGGTCTCTGTCTGTTTTGACTGGGGGTTATTGATCTCATAGGAAGTTTTGCTTTTGATGAGTTCATATGGTTTACTTTACCTTCGGTTGTCTTTGGTTTTGAGGCCTTCAAATCACTCCCTGCAAACTGAGTTTCAAATCCACTTTCATGTCATCAATTTGATTAATATGACAATAACTTATCAGAAACTAGAGGAGTACTGCTTAGTTAACAAATATTCTTTTTAATAAATATATCTAGTAATTAAAACAATTACGCATATTCCATGTAATTTTTCATGTTATGCTGGCAAATAGATTCTCAGATATCAAAACTTGTTACAAACTACAAACTGTTTATGAGTGAGCCATTTTTTTGGCAAGGCTACAAGGAAGAAAGCTTTGGAGTATGTTGCATTTATGCATATGATGAAAAGGGATAATCCTAAGGGGAATTCTATGGAGAGTTTGAGCTATTTCACCATTAGATGCACTTTTGAAATTCTCACCTTAATTATTTATTTTATAAAATGAAAATCTCAAAATACATATAATAGTGGAGAAGTTCAACCTCTAAAGAGGTAGAACTCTCCGTAGCCTTACCCTACAAATTGAAGATAAAAAAATTGCAATAAAAACATTCAACGCAACATGTAGTTGTAGAATCTAAAAGACAAAAGATAGCTCTTTCTTTAAAAGTTCTAGGGTAAAACAGGTCTTTCCTTTTATATGCTCTAATGATGAAATCCAAAGCTGATTTAAGTTTCTCTATTTTGCTCAAACCTTATATGGTGGTTGATGATAGATAGCAAAGTAGTGATGAATTTATATGTCGGGTGGAAAATGGTAAACTCTTGCTCTTTCTTTTTATATGCATTAAGTTTCATGATTTAGACAAAAGAATGAGAGATATGAAGAAAGAGATGAGTGACATACCCTTGAAAGAGGCTGAATGATTGGTAACTCCTTTTGAACAACAAGTTGAGTAGTATTGGGAGCACCTGGTTCCATTTCTAGAGATGGAAATAGAGGAGTTGCCGGTGGTGTTTTTAACCTTGTGTTTCACATGTTATTGGGAAGATTATTTTCCTTGGTTTGAAAATGTAACTAGCATTATGCCTATAAATATAATGAATGCAAATTTACACTAATGTAATGGAAAATTTTAGGTAGATTAATTTTGTATGTGATAGGTAAATTAAGTCAGTGAAGACTACTCATACTTATGTGGTATATTTGTGTCATAAAATGTGACCAATTAAAACCAGCATTCTTATTAAGATTAGAACTCACAGGGAAGAAAATAGATTTATAGATGGAGTAAATATGCAGTATATAATGATAAAAGTATTCAGTTCTTGAGAAGATGTCAATATACTTGTAATGTCAGAATCAAAGATTAAATAGAATAGAAATAAAGCAATGGGTCAATTTCTTACTTGCTTCTAGGAGATAGCTATGAATAGTTATTTGATTCCCAGCATAGAGTGGAAGAATGAGATTTTTATGGGACATATAATAATATTACTAGCTTATGATCGTTACGCTTCAAAGGAACTTGTGTTAGAGATGAGATCCATGAAAATGTCAACCGATATATTTACTTTAAGTGCTTTTTATTAGTTTATTCCGTCTCTTTAAAGACTAGGTTTATTTAAGAATCTCTTCTCTCGTAGTATCATTCATTTGTTGAATACATATCATTCCCAGATATATATATATATATATATATATGGAAAAAATTATGTATCATACTTACCAATCATAATCGTTTTTGTGGTTTTCCGCGAGAAATTCATAGCCAGATTCCTTCTTCCCTGAAGGAATTCTATGAAGTGAATACTTCCCTGCAAAATATTTCCTACTTTTAATACCAGTATATTAAACACTAGGATATAAACATATATTGAAGGTGGAAAGTAAAGAATGGATCAGTGCGGTGAAAAACATTTAAAATTCTTACTAGACAAAAACTCAAACTGAAATACTCAATTTTAAGAGAAATTCAATAGTTTTCTGTAGCCGTAGCCAACAAAAACAGCAATATGATTCAAAAGGGTAGGAAAAATATTGGAAAAGATGAATAAATAGAAGTAACCTGATCTAAATCTCCTTTCATGCATTTAAGATTTTGGTGTTATAATTTAAACCAACCGAGGCCAATAAGTCAGCTCATCGTGCGAGATTTTTACAAGCCGGCACACTCTAGGATAATGGTCCCAGAGATTTTTACAAGAAAACTCAAATCTTTAAGTGCTAATCAACCCATCTCTCTATAATCACGGACAGTCTCCCACTCTTTGATTGATTCGGTAACATTTTCTTACTCTCAAAATCTCTATACTTTATGCTCTCTTATAAATTTATTGACTTGATTGTTGGAGGAATCTATGTTGAGCACCATTCCCCCCAGTTGTCTTACAAGATCACTCAAATATCTTCAAGAGCTTATCAACCTGTCTCTGAAACTATGGTCTCCCGTTCTTTGATCCGGTAACATTTTCTTGCTCTTAAAATCTCTAACTTTACGCTCTCTCATTGGCTTGATTGTTGGAGGAATCTATGTCGAGCACCGTTTCCCGCAATTGTCTTACAAGATCACTCAAATATCTTCGAGAGTTCATCAACCTATCTGTAACTATGGTTTCCCTCTCTTTGATCTGGTAACATTTTCTTATTCTCAAAATCTCTAACTTTATGCTCTCTCATAAACTTATTGACTTGATACCCGCCATTGTCTTACAAGATCACTCAAATATCTTTTAGAGCTTATGAACCTATCTCTCTATAATTACGGTCTCCTACTCTTTGATCAGGTAACATTTTCTTACTCTCAATCTCTATACTTTCTCATAAGCTTATTTACTTGATTGTGAGCACTGTTCCCCACGATGCTCTTACAAGAACTGATCATAAGAATTTATTCCCATACTCCCCAAAAGATATTAGTCAAGAAGAGATGTTATTCCATTGATTAAGATGAAAGCAAAGAAACGAAAACAAGTAGTAGCAGTCACCGTTTGAGTCATATTCATAGTCGTCTGAGGAAACAGGGTGAAGGAGGCTTGAGCTGCGCTCATTCTCAAGCTTCTGCTTCTGCAAGTCCTTGAAAAGGATGAGATCGTCGTCTCGCTCCATCCGCCTGTGAAAGGGCATCATCCTAGCCATTGTACACCTCTGATTCCTCCTTCTTCCTATCCTATATCGTAGATTTCTGTGTATTTGTTATAAAGCTGATTCCTTTAGATATAAGTATGCGAATCGGTTAATGGCTCAAAGGAAGAGGAAGTGCCATTTGGATCTTATGAGGCCGGCTACTTCATTTTAGTTTTGTCTTTCTTGTATGATCAAACACACCAAGTAATATTATTACCTGCTGCTGATGTTGATGGCTATTCAAATTTAAGGTGACTAGGTGAGCATTATAGTACATAATTGGTGAATAATTTGATAATGATTTTTTTAATGCTTGAGAGACAAGTATTTTTAAGGTATAATTGTTCAGTGTAGAATTTGAGGGGGCAAAAAAAAAAAAAAAAGAGAGAGGAAAGGATTAGAGAAATTGATAAAAAGAGATAATATATTTCCTTGACAATCTATGTTTGATTCATTCAGAGATCATTAGGGTGGTCGGTGTGAGGAATGCCGCTTGAGATCATTCAGATAAGGGGTCTAGTTTCGAACAAAACTTAAGAATAACTTATAATAGTTTTTTTTAAAAAAATTGAATTATCCTATTTTTGTTATCATGCGGAACTAATAAGGAAGCGTTTAATATACTGCTATCTTATTTAATATCTTAGATGGTAGTTGACATTTAAAAATAAATCTTCTCAATTTTTTTAAATTGATAATGTTAATTTAAAAAGAAAATAGATACAAAATGTGTGAAATTCATTACTTAAGTGAATCCTACATATTTTATGTTTATATTTTTTTGAAATTGATAATATTAATTTCAAAGAGAAATTTAGCTAAATTAATATTTTTAATACACTAATATTTAAAGATGATGGGTGTCATTCAAAATACCACCTTTTTGGATCATGTTTAGTGTCCTACCTATAAAATATTTTAAAAATGTCGGAACCTTCCATCAAACAGAAATAGCCATTATATATTTAAGAGCCTCACTTGATACAGCATGATCCATGGGCGGCTGCAAAAGATCAATGGGATGGAGAAGGTAGAAACTGAATACTGCAGGGTATGCTTCTACATGGAGATATAGCTTTTAAGATGAGTTAACAGCTCATGTACCAATCACCTAGGAAGGATCGCCTTTAAAACTCATGTTTTGATACAGTGATATCCTATATTTAATAATATGGCTGAAGATTTTTTAAATTCTTTATTTTACTGATATCTTGTATCTATTAACAATTTCATATTTTTATTTTTTTCTTTTTATAGCACTTTTATCAATTATTTCAACTATGAAGCAAATTAAAAAAATGTTTTTGGAAATATCAAAAAAGATATGTTATTGGTTAGGTGTCCCAATCCTTTTCAATTGTATACTAGCATCCATTAATTTTATGTTAGAATATTTAATTTAATTTAATTATTGAGGGATTATTTTAATTAAAGATTCATTTAAGATATTTCATATTTGAAATTATGATATTCTAAAATAATAATAATTAAATAAAATCTCATAGTTCTTTGTTTTTTAAATTAAATAATTGTAATTGGTAGTCCTTAATTTTGAATTACCAGATATTTTAAGTTGTGAGTTAATAGGATTCAGTTGCAAATTGCGATACATGTTAAATAAAACCTTTTTTTTTATGGGAGAGTGGTTGGTTTTTAATAACAATTGAAGTTTAAGAAGGGTTTCTAATATGTATAGTCTAACTAACATAAACAATCACTAAGACTTCTGACTTATCAAAAAGCACCTCTGACAATCCTTCTCTCTTCCTTTTCTTTTGTGTAGTCAAAATTTCAGATCTTATTTTGGAGACTCTTGAGTTTAGGTTCAGCATAAAAAATTTCTATGAGAATGGCTGTAGATATTTAAACAATTATTTTTGCTTTTGCAATTTGTAATTTGAATTGCAATTTATTTTTGACTAAATTGCATGTTAGTTTTAACATGTGGTATCAAAGGTTGACTCTAATAACCTTTGCCTGTGTATTGGTTTTCTGAATCCTAGTTTTCAGAGAAGAGATTTTTGAACTCAAGTATTTATTTATTTTGATTTTGTGAAATTAATTAATTTATTAATGTCAATTGTTTTGAATACATTCTTTTGGTGCATAAAAAGTACTATGATTATTCAATATCATGATTGGTTGAGTGAAAGCATAAGATTGTGTTCTGGATGCAAAAACACAAAAACTGTGTAAGAACATTGTATATGTGCATTTGATCTATAACTTTTTGACATATTTTTGCATTTTGATGGTCAAAATGTTTGCCATTGAATTCAGAGAATTTTGGCTCAAGAGTCATCCAAAGCAGAACTTTGGATTGCAAGAAACCATCGGGTTTCATGGCAAGCCTATCGTGACACAACCCGTCTGAAGGTAAGGGACAGCCTAAATGGTAGGTCCTTTTCGGCTCTCTGCCAAAACAATATGTTGTTTTAGTCCTCCATAGGGCACATTTTGGACGTGTTGAAAATGACAAGTCATTTGACCCATTTAATGAAACACACCATTTCATTTTATTGGAGGCGCTAGGCAAGATGGTTTTTGGTTATTTGTTTCCTCTATCTTGTTTTGGGCTTTTTATTATGGAACTTAAGTTTTAATTTTTAAACCAAATATTAAAAAAAAAGAGAAAAGGCGCTAGGCCATTATTGGATAATGCCTTGGATCATTATTCTTTTTTTTTTTGGTAGAAAAGACATCATTTGGGAGTAATTGATTTTAGCCTAATTGAGACCATTTTTGGGGCAAAATTTAGGCTTTTTTCCTTAAAATTAATTTTGGGCCTATTTTGAGTTTGTTTCAAATTTATTTTTAGATCTATTGGGTTATTTTTATTTTTATTTTGTCCCATAATTGATTTTTTTTTGGGACCTAAACTAAATTATGAAACACAGTTATTTAGTGTTGTTTAATTGTCTATATTATGGAAAAATTATTTTAGATAGTTTTAACATATGGAATTTTGTAAAATTATTTAAGTGCTACTTAACTTGTCTAACAAAATTATGAGAAAAATTATTTAGGCAATTTTGGGACATTTGGTTCTTTGTAAAATTAATTTTGAGTGCCATTTAATTTGTCTAAATTATAAAAAAATCATTTTAGGAAAATTTAGAGCATTTAAGGAATAATTACAAAGGGAGAATTTTTAATTATCTAATCACAGATAGTTTAGTTGATTAATTAATTAAATAAATTATTAGTAGGATAAAATTAATTAGTGCATATATGTGGATATTTAAATGCATATGAAGGACTTAGATAATTTTGTAATTAGTATGTATAAATTAAAAAGTAGACAGAAAATCTTTTATAATTGTGCATGCATTATGAATATAAAATCACAAAGAGATTTGGAAATATCAATTTTAATTAAGTATGCAGTTATAATATATCTTAATTCACTGGTAGATAATTATAAATGTATGCTTAATTAGAGTAAAATAGAAGTTATATTATATTTTTTAAGTAGCATGTAGATATTAAAGAACATGAATGCACTCTAGTTTCATCATTTGTAATACATGAATATTTGGTATGCTAATGTCTTTGCCTACATGAAAATTTTAATGATACAATTTTTGTGTTAGTATGACTTGCATTGATAAGTATGCATTTATGATAAATGTGATTATTGATTTGCGTTGTAATGTTTTAGTAAGTATTGTTAATATTTGAAATTACTTTGTAGCATCTTTTACATCTCAATTGTTAATAGATAATAGCATCAATATTATTTTAGATGCAATTACAAGGCCTAGAAGGAGTATATCATTCTCCAATTAGGGTGTCTTAATTATGACTATACTTTTCGTGTAAAAGAGCCTTTAAGACCCACAAATGATAAAGATAAAGATGCTAAAGTATTATATGATTATTGGAAGTGATCAACCACCTCAATATGATAATAATCAAACAACATATTCAAAGCAGCATTTATAGGTCCATACCAGAATGTAAGATAATTAAGGAAAACCTTAAGGCTATTGATACTCAGTTTGCTTAATCTGCCAAGTTATTAGGAGGTTTATTAATGGCCCAACTGTTCACAATGAAACTCATTAGTGTAACAGGAGTAAGGCAACATATAATGTAGATAAGGGACTTGGCTTTTCAATTACAGGTCCTAGGAATTGAGCCAAATGAACAATTCTTAGTTCAACTGATTCTCAACTTATTTTTTCTTATTATGCCGCATTCGAGATATCCTCCTATACACATAAGGAGAAATGAATAATTGATGAATTGGTGTCTATATATGTACATATATGCTAGTAATTGATGGAAGAGATGCCTCTAATGAGGCTCATTTAGTTAGTTTTAGTGGCTCTAAGAAGAATGGCCCTAAAAGAAAGGACAAGAAAAAGCACATATCTCTTGTTCATGTGACAAACAAGAAAGTTGCAAGATACTTTTTCTATAAAAAGAAAGGGTACATTTAGAAGGAATGTCCCAAAAGAAAGGCCTAGTTTGCTAAGAAAGGTATACATCTATCAAAGATATGTTTTGAATCTTATTTACTTGATGGTTGTCATGATACAAGATGGATTCATACTAGATCAATAATCCATATTTCGAATACTATGCATGGATTTCTCAGCATAAGGAGTTTACATCCCAATGAATATAAAGTGTTTCTTGGCAATGAAATAAGATCAAATGTGAAGATTGTTAAAACCTACCAAATAATTTTATCCTCTAACTATGTCATGGACTCTAAACAAACATTTTATGTTCCTAGTTTTTTGAAGAATTTGATTTTCATTTTAAAATTAATTCCTTTGGATTTTACTATAAATATTTCTAGAACAATTTTTAATTTATTAAAGAACTTAATTCTTATTAGGAAAATTTTCTTATCTGATGGCCTATTTAAGTTTTAGACTAATCTTGATATGACTAGTTCTTATGTTACTATGCATGGTCATCCTAGAGTTAAAATATGTATCGTGAATGAGGACTTTGTCATCTTATAATATAGGAGATTGGGACATATCTCTATAGAGAGGATAAAAAGACTAATAAAAAAATGGGGTTTGCAACCCTTAAGCTTTATAGATTTTAGTCCACGTGTTGATTGCATTAAAGGTAAACAAACCAACAAGTCACATAAAAGGGCTAAGATAAGTTCAGATTTATTAAAGATCATATATATTGATATATGTTGTCCTGATTTTATCGTAAAATGGCCAAAATTTTTTATCTTTTTTATTATTGATTTTTCACTATACATGTACATCTACCTACTTTATAATAAAAGTGAGGCACTAAATACCTTTAAAGAATATTAAGAAGAAGTAGAGAAATAAATAAAGAAACAAATTAAGATTGTGAAATCTGATAAGAGAAGTGAATATTATGGTAGATACACTAGCGATGGACAGAAACCTAGTCTGTTTGCTGATTTCTTTCAAGAGTAGAGTATTATAGTATAATACATCATGCTTGGCTCCTTTGATATAAATGGTGTTGTTGAAAGAAGGAATAAGATACTATTAGACATGGTAAAGAGTATGTTTAGCAACTCCAAACTTCATATTTGTTTATGGAAATATACATTTAAGGCAGCGATATATAATCTTAATAGGGTTCTAATAAAGGTAGTGTGAACACTGTATTTTGTCCAGACAAAATAAAAAATAATAACAAAATCAAATTAACAAAAATACAAACAAAAAAAAGGAATAAGAGAAAGAAAATAGAAAATTAGGAGAAAAAGAAAAAAATGAAAAAAATTAAATTAAAAGCTTTAGAAAACAAAGAAAAAGTTGAAAAAAAAAAGAGAAAAAACCAAAACCGTAAACAAAAAGAAATCAAAAAATCAAAAGGGAAAAATCAAAAGAAAAGAAAAAAAAAGCCTAAAAAAAACAAAAACAAAAAATTTAAAAGATTAAAAAAAAGATTAAGAAAAAAAAAACTCAAGTCCTTTTTCCAGCACTAGCCCTTTTTTTTTTTACTGAACCCCAGCCCAAATTCAAAAAAAATTTGCGGCCCACTCCTTTTCAGTCTAATTCAAAAACCCAAAATAGGTTTGTATCAATAGCCCAAAATTAAAAAAAAAAAACTGGCCCAATTCTCTTTAACCCTTCGGATCCCTAAGCCCATCAACTCTAAATAAAAAAAACAACAAAAAATAATTAAAAAAATAAAATGTGTTATCAGGAGGCAAAACGTAGGAGCCCTGCGTTTTGACCCAGCCCCCTCTTTCCCATTACTTCATTCGCTACCATTTAGCAAGGCGTGAGATCAAGGCAAAGGACAAAGCATGAAAATGGAAGGCAGTGTCCAGCGTCTCAGGGGTTCAGCGGAGCAGATTGGCAGTGAGGGGCTCAAGGATTTGACCTGATCCCTTCCATCCTTTTCACCATCAGAGATCGAAAACCATTAGCACAAAAACGGAAGGGAGGAATGGAGATAGCAGCCGAGGAGGAAGAAGGAAGCAGAAAAGGAGAGCCTTTTGATGTAAGGGATCAATTCAGAAAAAAAAGAAGGCTGAGATTCGAGAGAGGGGAGGACTCGAATAAAAGGGAGAGACTCGACAGAGGTCTAGGGGGAAGGGATTTTTGGTCTTAAAATTAGGGCTGGAGAGACCGGGCAAGATTAGGAGACCAAGGGAGAAACCGAAATCAGGTGAAAGGAAGTTGAGATTCAAAAGGGTAGAGAAAGATTTTTTCGGATTAAAGGAAACTCGCACAGAGAGAGAGACCGAGGGCGAGACTCGGGGGGAGGAAGAAAAAGGGCAAGGCATAGATTTTTGGATTTGGGGGGAAATTCGCACAGAGAGAGAGACCGAGGGCGAGACTCGGGCGGAGGAAGAAAAAAGGTGAGGCAGAGATTTTTGAATTTGGGAAAATTCGCACAGAGAGAGAGACCGAGGGCGAGACTCGAAAGCGGAGAGAGCAGAGGAGCAATAAGGAGCTACAACAGCAGAAAATCAAAAGGAGCAAAAAAAAAGCTAAGATTGAAGGTAAACTTTATTTGCAAATTTAATCTGGATTAGGAATGAAAATATGATGATTATATGGTCCTTGTCTCGCGCCCCTTTCTGTTTTATGGCATGGGAAATTTTGTTCAAATGATGGCTGGACTAACTGCAAAACTATAGGCATGGATTTATCTTGTGTTGTGAACGTGTGTTGGATGTTTGGATATGGACCTTAGTTTCTTTCCATCTTCCGTTAGACATTGCTGGTTTTGTGAGATGTTGCCAAAGCTAGGGAGAAGATTGAATGGTTTCATTTTTTTTTTGTACCATGAATGTATGCCCAGTAGGTTGTATTTAGGATGCTCTGACGTAGCTTAGCCTTTCCTTCCTTGTATGGAGAGTGCACGTTTGCATGAGCTGAGGAATGGTTTGTAGAACTGAGGAATTCGTTAGTAGGGTCGCTTCATTTACATTGTCTTATACGTCTCACCAGCATGATACCTTTTGATAAAAAAAAAAAATTTACTACATCCTCTCCTTTCCAATGTTTGCTGCACTCTGATATAGCTGTGAACCCCCATTGGTTGCACCAAACCTGATTTCATGATTGGTATAGATATTGCCCTGTCAAGAACATGTTTAATTGCTATCAGTATCTGAACGTGACCCCTTGACTCTGTCTCTCGAGTTGCTTGCCATGTGAATGAATTGTGTATGTTAATTTCCAAAATTTATTTGTACATTGACCTTCGCTTAAGTAAAGTGGCATTCATCATGTGATTACATTGAAAAAGAATCGTTGAAATTACTGTGCCTGTTGTTTACACCACATGACGGGACTATGAATTGGAAGTCCTTAACTTGACGAGAACAATTGAGCGAGAGACTGTCTGAGGAGACGGGGAAAAAGACTTTTACATGGACCCATTTTATTCTGCTATTCATAGGCAAAAAAAAAAAAATTTAAGATTGTAAATATGCCTAAAACAATATAATTGGTGTATCTTGTGTGTAATGAATGCTGCCCAGTGTCTATATATATATACACATACATCTTTTCCTTTCCACCTATGCTTCTCGCCTTTCTTTCTCCTTTGTGTTTGTTGCATGTGCGAGGCTGGTGATCTAGGGGAATGACAACGCTTGAGGAGTGTGGCAAGGAGAATAGACAAATGGTCCGCAAGGATAGCACTGACCCATGGCTTGGTGGCTCATGACTTGGTGACATGTTGGGGAAGATGTGATAAGTGGTTCGACTAATAATCAGGGAATAAGCATTATTTTTTTTTTTAATTCATGAAGCTTTGGATGATTTGTAATCATAAAGGCACACACAATCACTTGCTGGTGCATGTTTGTAAACTGTTCTTTACCTTTATTCATGTCATCTTATTTTGTTTCATTTCTTTAGAATAGCCGTGTGGAGACCTTGTGTCTCCTTAGGCACATAGGAGCGGATCTCAGAATCATGTGAAGCAATAAGCTTCCTTGATATGCATTTGGTATCAAATTTACATTCTATCATGTTTTGTATTCCAATGGTCTACATCAAGTGAATTTTGGTTTCAAAAAAAAAAAAGCATTACAAAGGAAGAACAAAAAAAAAAAAAGAGAGCAAAGAAGCGAAATGAATTAAGCCCTTTGGTGAATTGACATTTCATTTGGCAAGGTCAAAAGCTTTTCCTACCCTCATTCTCTTCTCATCAAAAGTTAGTTGAGATAAAAAGAAAAAATTTTATTCTCAGAAAATAAAAAAAAAAGGAAGAGTACAAAAATTAAATGAGAAAAAACGAAACAAAATAATTCCAAAAAAACAAAAATTAAAAAAAATTATAAAGAAAGACATTTGAAAATTTTTAGGTAAAAATGTCACTTCAAGAATTAAAATCAAAAATAAAAAGAGAAAAAGAGAAAGAAAAAAAAAACCTTTCGTCTATAAATATCAAAGACCAAAAAAAAAACCAAAGACTAAAAAAGTGAAAAATGCAAACAAAATTGATAACTAAAAATATATTAAAAAAAATCAAAGAAACCAAAAATCAAAAAATGTAATAATAAGAAAACATTAGGAAAAAAATCAAAAATGAGAGAAAAGAGTAAAAGAATGGAATTAATCCAATCTTTGCAAATTAAAATATAAAAAAAATTAATTTTAAAAAATCGTTTTGGTTGTAATAGTCTAAATGATTTTCACATTCTTTCTCTTTTCACCTAAACCTTAAAATAAAAAACAAACAAACAAACCAACCACAAGACTCTGAAAGGAAGAGAACAATAACAACAATAAACAAAAAGAGAACACAAAAGCGAATTCCTTTTTCAATCTTTTAAAATTTTCCCAAACCTTTTGTTAAAACAAAACAAAATAAAAAAAACTAAAAACTAAAAAAAAGGAAATGTAAAAAATGAATAAAAATTAAAAATGAGAAAAGAGTAAAAGAAGTAAAATTAACTTTATTTTTGGTAAATTAAAACACATCAATCAATTCTAAGTTCGTTTGATTTGCTAAAGGTAAAAGTAATTTTCATTTTTATTCTCTTCTCACTAAAAACAAAACAAAACAAAAACGAACCAAAAAAATTTTTAGTTGAACTACGTGGACTTTGATCCCCTTCAGGGGGTACGTAGGTCCTAGGCTTTCATCTTAGATCAAGTCCGCCCTTGTAAATAAAATTTTCTGTTCAATTTTCATTTTCTCTTTTATTTTATTTGGTTTTCTAATTTCGTTTCTTTAATTTTTTTCCTTTTTAATTTCATTTCTTTTATTCCTATTTCTTGTTTTGCATATAATTTGTTAAGGAGAATCAAAATAAATTAAAGGCCATGGTGATTTTGCACAACTAACTTAGGGTAACCGTTCTTAGTAACGGGTGTTGTGGGGTGCCTAATACCTTCCCCACTCACAACTGACTCCCAATCTATTTTCTAGTTCATAGACTATTTTTCTTATTCTCCAAACTAAAAAGGTTTTTTCCAAAAGTTTTGCCTTTTCAAAAATTAAAATTTTGGTAGCGACTCTACTTTTATTTTAACTTTGATTTCGATTTGGCGCCGCGCAGTCGCATTTTCGGGTGTGACAGGTAGTGTCCAAGACAACCTTTGAAATTTGAAAAAATTTGAAACCTAGTTTGAATCATACACCTATACAAAGCTGTAAAATGTATAACCCACATTAAAAGAAGTTAGACCCAAGGACTATCACTACATGTTTTATGGGTTATGCAAAGAAGTTGAAGGGATATAAGTTTTATTGTCTCTCACATTCAATGAGATTTGTTGGATTTATAAATGCCAAATTTCTTGAGAATGACAAAATTAGCGGGAATAATTAACCACATGACTTTGTTAATAAAGATGATCACATCTAGCATACTAATTTCACTAGTTATAGAAGAACATTGATTCTATATGACACATATCTTATTAGGATGAATGTATCACATAATAAGGTTTTTGAAGTCCAAGTTGATCATGCAACCAATAAGGAGCTTCTTTATCCCATTGAACAATCTCAACAGGTTGAATTAAGAAGATCAATTAAGATAAAAAAGATAGTAATACCTTGTAACTACTTGGTGTACATAACTAAATATGACTATAACAAGTTTCAAGGATAACCTCATACTAGATTTTTAAGCATTGAATGGTGAAAGTTCTAAATTCTAGCATGATGTCATGATTGATGAAATGGAGTCTATGGCAAATAATGATGTTTACAACCTTGTAGAGTTGTCAAGTAGGGCCAAAGTAATTTGTTACAAATGGGTCTTTAAGACCAAAAGAGATTTATTATGCAACATTGAGCGCTATAAGGTAAGGTTAATTGCTAAGGGTTTTACTTAAAAGGAAAGAATTGATTACAAAGAGACTTTCTCTCCTCTATCCAAGAAGGATTCCTTCTGTATCATCTTGACGTTAGTAGCCTACTTAGACTTGGAATTACATTTGATGGATGTCAAGATTGCTTTTCTCAATGGTGACCTTGAGAAAGAGGTATATATAAAATAGCATGAGAGGTTTACCTTTACCATCAATAAGAATTTGGTGTGCAAGTTGAAAAAGTTTATTTATGGTCTTAAATAAGCCTTATAATAGTGGTACCTCAAATTTCATGATGTAATCATATCTTTTGATTTTGTTGAAAATATCATAGATTAATGTGTATATCACGAGGTCAGTAGGAGTAAAATTATAGTCTTGGTCTTTATGTGGATGATATTTTACTTGTTTCAAGTGACTTAAGGTTACTGCATAAGATCCATAGAGATATATCTCAAGGTATCTTAAGACTACCACAAGAGATTTATACAAATAAAATTCTTGAACAATTTAGAATGAAAGATTGTTCAACCAATGTAGCATCTTTTTGAAAAGGGATAAATTTAACCTATTTCAATATCCCAAAATAAGCTAAAAAGAAAAGAGATAGAGAATATTCCCGATGCCTTAACAGTAAGAAGCCTAATGTATGCATAGGTCTACGCAAGGTAATTTTGTTGTAGGCATTTTGGGAAGATACTAAAGTAATCCAAAAATTAATCATTAGAAATTCATAAGAAGGTCATGAGTTACCTTAAAGGTATTAAAGGACATATGCTTAATTATAGGAGGATTGACAATTTAAAAGTTGTTAGTAATTTAGATTTAGATTTGACAAGATGTGTTGACTCAAAGAAGTCAATATCTAGATATATTTTTTTCTTGGCCAAGTGAGCTATCTCTTGAAGAAGTGTTAGACAATTATTGGTAACTACCTCTACTATGGAAGCTAAATTTGTTTCATGTTTTAAGTTCACAAGCTGTGTGGTTGAGAAATTTTATTATTGGGTTTAAGATTATGAATTCAAATTCAGTCTTTAGGCCTATCAAAGTGCATTGTGATAATGCAGCTACAATTTTCTTAACTAAGAATAACAAAAGTGGAAGTCAAAGTAAACAAATTGACACCAAGTATTTAGCCTTGAAAGAATAGGTTAAGGCTAATTAAGTGATCATAAAGCATATTTGGGCAAAAGAAATGCTAACCGATCATTTAATTAAAATGATATATCTGAAAGAGTTTAAAGACCATGTACCTCATATTAGTGTTAGACCATATTTGGTTTAATTGAGGTACATAAAGAAATAAAATTTCTAATTTTGGTTTATTGTATTTATATATATTGATATACATTTTGGTGAGAGATTGACAAATATATGAGTTAGAATCCAAATAAATATATGATGTTTATTCATGATAGATTAATATCCCATAAAACTAAGGACATATTACAAGTAATGCATGGAAGGTAATACTGATTTGTTTAAATGATTTATTGCCAAAATTCTTGTAGCATGTGTTTACTTTACCCATAAACATGTTAGTTGACAAATTATGTTCAAACTAAGTGAGAGAATATTAGAATATTTAATTTAATTTAATTATTAAGATATTATTTTAATTAAAGATTCATTTAAGATATTCCATATATAAAGTTATGATATTATGAAATAATAATAATTAAATAATATCTCATAATATCTCTGTTTTTTAAAATTAAATATTTTTTATTGATAGCCTTTAATTTTGAATTGTCAAATATTTTGAGTTGGTGAGATTCAGTTGTAATACATATTAAACAGCTAACTTTTTTTCTTTTATGGGAAAGTGATCAGTTTTGAATAATGATTGAAATTTAAGATGGGTTCTTGATAAGTAGTGTTAGACTAACCATTAGACTTATAACTTATCAGAAAACATTTCTGACAATCATTCTCTCTTTCTTTTCTTTTATGTAGTCAAAATTGTAGACCTTATTTTGGAGACTTTCAAGTTTGGGTTCAGTATCAAAAATTCTATGAGCATTGTTGAAGGTATTTAAATCCTTATTTTTGCTTCAATAACTTATAATTTGAATTGCGATTTATCTTTGACTAAATTACAAGTCAGTTTTAACATTTTACACATTTATTTTTAGCATTTTGACATAGAGATTTAGTGTATAATTTATTTAGGACTCACTAACAAATTAGGTGTCAGAAAATTCTACAAGGTGTTGACCACCAATGTAAACTTTAAGAAAACGACTCTATGATCCATGAACCAAAGTTTTTATTTTATATATATACATATATATAGAAAAGAGATAAAGATCCTAACAAAAAGAAAGAAAGAATTTATTGAAGCATTAAGTTTGTTTCTTTACTTACTCGTTGAGTTACACTATTATTAATACTCTTAGTGATATTTCATATTGAAATTTGAGTACTCTTAGTAAGCTTGTTCTTCATTTGCTTTATCTTCCTTGATATCTTCTAATTAAAGTTACTAGGAACTAGCTAGAATCCTAGTGGTTGGGTGAGAGTGTAAAAGTCTTAAGATTGAACCTGGTTATTGGGTTGCTTTGGTGATTAGGTTGTAAAAGCTAAGTTAGCAAAGCCCAATTATAGATTACTTCATTCTTGGTTGTAAAACTCTTATGTGACCCCTGGAGTATTTTGTTAATTAGATTGTAAAAGCTTAGTTAGCCAAGCCTCCAAAAGAGTTGGCCTTTTGTACTGTAATTATCTACTTATAGTAAAATTTCATTACTTTGTACTTATAGAATATATGTAGGATTTTGGTCTAAACCACTATAATTTTCATGTGTGATTTTTCTTATCTCTCCATCTTTTACTTTGATTTCACATTTTTCTAATAATTGTGTGAAATATTTCAAATCAAGAATTTTGTTTCACCTATTGTTAAGGAAATCCAATTTCCAGTTAACTTCTAGGAAGCTAATAATTTTTAAAAAAGAAATTTTTTAAAAAATTACTCTCTCTAGTTTCAAATATAAGTCAATTATTGAAAAATTATTTTGGTTCAAAATATAGGTCACTCCTCAAAATTGTCTTGATCATTAAATGACTTTTTCCTTAAGTACTCCTAATTAAATAAAGAGTCATTAAGACTAATGCAATTTACTAAGGATAGAGGTAGGCTCTTTAACTAGGGACAAATATGAAAAAAAATTGTGCTTTGATACAAATTTAATTAGTTAAACTACCTTTAATCAATTTTCTTAATATTTGTGAAGTATGTATTTATAACTTATATTTGAGATCGGAGGGAGTATTATATTTTAAAGAGCCTGATTCAACCATCCTTTTTGTGCTCTTTTAGACTAATAGAAGAAACAATGCAAGTTACCTTGAGATCTAGAAATTTTAGTTATAGATAATGATTTTAAAAGTAAAAAATTATGATTGGAAACTAATTTTTATATTTTTAGACTGTAACTAGAAAAAAGACAAGGAAGAAATCAAATTAAAAGAATCACGATGATACTTGGGCCTGATTGTAATAATAACAAAAAAGTGAATTATAGTTCGTCTTTGTGGTTTAAAATGTTAGTTAACACTTACGTGATTTGTTCAATTATTGTTTAATCAATCACTTTTTGATATTTTGCATCTAAATTTTATCGAAACTAACCGCATGAATATTAAAAGAATAAACCATTTTATTGTTAAATGTTTGTTCACTTATATCTTGAATATTATGGTATTTTGCATTATTAAGATTAAGTGGATATCCACTACAAGAAAAACAAGAATTAGCGACGGAAATTTCCGTCGCTAAATATGGATAATTCCGTCACAAATTGGTTAGCGACGGATTATTTTCGTCGATAATTTTGTCGTCACTAAATAATTAGTGACGGAAATGAAAATTTCATTGCTAATTTGTGACGAAATAGTCTGTCGCTGATCCAAATTCCATCACTAATTATGGGTATAACTTATTCCAAATTAGCGACGGTCTAGTGACGGAATTTTCCGTCACTAATTAGCGACGAACCAGTGATGGAATATCCGTCACAAATTAGCGACAGATAAGTGACGGAATATTCCACACAAATTAGCGACGGATCAGCGACGGAATATGTCGTCACTGATTAACGACAGATTAGTGACGGAATATTCTGTCACTAATTTGTGACGGATCAGTGACAGAAAATTCTATCACTAATTTGTGACGGATCAGTGATAAAAATTTTCATCTGTAATTAGCGACAGAATATTCCATCATTGATTCGTCACAAATTAGTGACGGAATATTCCGTCACTGATTATTTCGACACTAATTTGGCCCAAATTAGTGATAGAATAACGACAAAAATACGCTGCTTATTTAATTTTTTTATTATATTGTATTTTTTTTAATACAGCATCAATATTACTTGTGCTACCTATCCAATAAAATAAAATAACACAATAGTATTCAATAAAAATAATAGATAGATTAAAATGATCCTCAGTTAAACGTTTATAAAACAAATTATAACAATCTTTAACTTAAAATGCATAACTTAAAATGCCATAAAAAAATAAAATCACATCTATAAAAGGGGACAATCATCAGGGCCTGTCTTCTTAACTACTGATTCTTCTGGTATAGGATCTGATGGGGCACGAGATAAATGCGATTCAAGTTTTTGCAACCTATTAAGTGTTTGCTGATGCTGGTCTAACATAGATAAGATTTGTTGATTCTGCTCTCTAAACTCTTGGTTCTCCTGTCTCAAGGGTGTTGTCTCTGTGGCAATCCTCCTACGTAATTCCTCTTCAAAATCTGAATGGAGTCCTGAGTTATTAATGGAAGAAGAGGTCCCACGAGAACAAACAGTATCAACATCATGAGCTGCAAATCCTACTCCAAAGATACGACCCTTCTTATTCTTGCCACCTACAACCTCTAACCATAAGGCAACTTCATCATCATCATCATCTATATCATTTGATGCTATGCCTGGTGAGTCTTGAGTAGAAGTTCTGGCATTCTTAAGCCTTAAATAATCAGCCTGTTAATAGAATCAAAGAAAGAAAATTTTAAAATAAAGAAAATAGTGACAATTCATCCAGAAGCAAAAGTATGCACATGTTTAAGTATATTTTATGTCATAAAGTATCAACATGATGTGTAATCATATAAGAAAGACTAAGTATCTTGAAACTACAAATATATTAAGCCATCCTAATCAAAGGTATCAAATATTGAAATTACACAATTAGGTATATGAAAAAAATATGCAATGATATTGCTAGCAACAAAGTAATAAAATAAGTAAAAGACACTAAATAGAAGATCAAACAATTGTAGTGACAATGTAAAAAGATGAAGACTAACACTACAACTAGTTGGATCTTCAGCTATCAGCACAAGTTCAATGATAGTAAAAAAAAAAAATCAAGATTCACATTACAGCTAGTCAGCCCTTTGACCATCAGTACCAATCCAATGACAATCAAACACAAAGAATAACAACTTATACTATAACTAGTCAAGTCTTTTGCCATTAACACAAGTATAGTGACAATCAAAACAAAAAATAAAAACTGACACTACAGGTAGTTAGATCTCTGGTCGTTAATACAAGTTCAGTGATAATTAAAATAAAAAAGCACACTACCACTATTCAAGCCTCTGGTCTTCAACACAAGTTCAGTGATAATCAAAACCAAAAATAAAGACTAACACTACAGCTATTCAGGCCTTTGGCCGTTAATATAAGTTTAGTTATAATCAAAACTAAAAATAAAGATTAACACTATAGCTAGTTAGGCCTCCAGCTATCAGTACAAGCCTAATTACATTAAAAAAAATCAAGACTCACACTAAAGGTAGTTAAGCCTTTGGCCATTAGCACAAATCCAATGACAATCAAAATAAAAAATAAAGAGACACTGTAGCTAGTCAAGCCTATGGCTATCAGTACAAGTCCAATTGTAATTAGAACAAAAAATAAAGACTTGCATTAAAGCTAATCAGGCCTTCAGCCATCAGCACAAGTCCAATGATAATCAAAACAAAAAAATACACACTATAGCTAGCCAGACCTCTAACCATTAGGACACGTCTAATTATAATCAAACAAAAAATAAAAACCCATTACTACTAATAGTCAGGCCTCTAACCATCAGCACAAGTTTAGTTATAATTAAAGGAAAAAATCAAGACGCACACTAAAGCTAGCCAGGCCTTCGGTTATTAGCACAAGTCCAATGTCAATTAAAACAAAAAATGAAGACACACTACAACTAGGTAGACCGCTCACCACCAGCACAAGTCCAATTATAATCAAAACTTAAAATAAAGACTCACACTACTGCTAGTCAGGCCTCTGGCCGTCAGTATAAGTCCAGTTATAATCAAAATAAAAAAATTAAGACCTACACTATAGCTAGTAAGGCCTCTGGCCATTAACACAATTTCAGAGAGAAAGGAATAGATAAACATATACATACATAAACTTCAGCTACCCTATAGTCCACAAATTGACCAGTTACCTCGTCATAATGCGTGTGCTTGAACAATTCAAACATTGTAGGTGGCCTTCCAAGCACTAAATTCTGCAATTATTTATTTATATTAGTTATTTTATGCATTAAATAAACAATGATTACATTTAAATTTAAATGGTTACCAGCCTCCTCTTATGTTCAGTTGAAGGAATGCTACCCCCTTTATGTTGCATGACTCCTGTGGTAGATACTCGATTATTTTTAGCTGTTTGGCATACAGCCTTATATTCTTCTAACTCCCAATAGTGCTTTAATTGGACCATTACATTATCTGGGATCCAATTAGGTGTGACCCCCTTTTCCAAGTCTAGCCGAACTCTGTGCATTGCATTTCGCAAGACGCCCCCACACTTTTTGTTCCAATTACGTCTAATAACTTGGTCATATTATGGTAGCCATTTATACTTTTTCTACATAAGCACCAAAAAATTCAAAATTGAGATAAATTGAGGGAAAAAGAAATCAACACATGATAAATATATAATGATAGAATAAGATATATACCGCCCATTCATTAAACCATAGTTGTCTGACTTCAGGAGGCGTTACTTTCCAACTATAACATGGATGTTCAAATTTTGCTTGGATTATAGGGAGAATATCACGAACAATAGCAACAACAGGATTAAATCTAATCATTTAACATTAATGATTAAAAATATTATAATGGCATTAAGTTGTTAAATGAATAACAAATAAAATAATATAAATTTGATAACTTACGTATGCTTGTCAGGATATAACCATGTTCGACCATCTGTGGAGTCACAGCCAAAAGGTTGGATAGGTGACATTGGTGTAGAACTAGTAGAAAGACCCTGAGGAGTGGGATGTGAGTACTGGGAGTCAGGGGATGGTACAGGAGGAGATGATACAGGTGATGTTGAAGGTCTCCTAGATGATTCAGGTATGGTTGGAGCTGATGCAGGTGTAGTGGAAGCGTCTAGCGTTATAGGAGCTGGAGTAAGTGCTAAAGTTAAAGGACAATGAGATGATTGAGGGTGCAGAGGTGGCGGTGTAGAGGTACTCCATCGAGGACGACCTCGCCTAGAACCACAACCTGACATCTACATATATAACAGCAAACTTGAGTCAGTATAAGTTAATAAAAAATTAAATAGAATGAAAAATAAATAAATTCACACTTAAAACAAGAAAATATATTATAAAAAACTCAAACTCAATTAAATAAAACCCAACCCTAATCTATGCATAATTATCATCATCATCTTCAAAATCATTATCTTTATTCTCCTCTTCCTCCTCATCCTCATCATCATCATCATCATCATCATCTTCTTCTTCTTCTTCGTCACAGACTATGTTAATGGTTAACATATCTATTTCTTCATATGAACCTTCAATGTCTCTTAGGTTATGGAATTCATCATTTGGGACGATTGCAGGTAATATGATTTCTAATTCATCCACCTAAAATGGCCCTATATTTGTTTCAGATGAAGAAGCATCAATAATGCTACGAGCCTTAATTTTGGTTACGGCTAACCAATTAGCCTTTTGGTGGCAACTAGGATAAGACGTATAGTACACTTGCGTCGCTTGTTGTGCAAGTATAAATGGATCGAACTTGTTATACCTCCTTAATTCATGAATTTCAACAATCCCATATTATTTGTGAACCCGCATGCCCCGATTAGGTGAAGGATCATACCATTAACAATTGAACAACACTAATTGCTTCACAGGAATCCCTGTGTATTCAATCTCCATAATCTCTTCTAGAATACCATAAAAGTCATATTTTGATTGTGCAAAGTCAGTCCCCTTAATACATACACCGCTATTTATTATTGATTTTCGATGGCTCAATGAATGTATGTGAAATTTGTACCCATTAACAAAATAAATATGCCAAGTTCTAACGCTTCTCTTTGGTCCCCGAGCAATGTCATGTAAAAATAGATCCAAAATATTGTTGGTTGGGTTTTGAACCTGTGACATTTTTTAACATTTTATGTGAGTTGAGGTTAGATTTAATATATACTTAGTTACAATTTATTACTACGTACATGCTCTGAAAACCATGTGAAAAAATTTGCTTCAATCTGACCTTCTATCTCAGCATCCATAATTTGAGGATTGGACAAAGCTAACTCATGAACAAATAAACTACATAGTAAAAGAATGTGTTAAGCATATACAAACAAATGAATTGTTTAAGTAATATCACTTACTTGACATAAGGTTGCACTTCATCATAGTTTATTAAAACATATTTTCTAGCGGCATCTACTTCTTGATCATTTAAGAAACGACACTTGCATTTTCCAGAAGGCCTTCCAGGATAGTTAAAAATGGAAAGCACTGGCAAGCCTGATTCTCCACCATCATCATTTCTTGGAGGTCTCATAATTTTTGATGGCACATCATGCTCAAAGTAATAAGAGCAAAATGTTGCGATCTCTTCAATTATATAAGCTTCGCATATAGATCCTTCTACTCGAGCTTTGTTCTTGACTTTTTGCTTCAAGGTATAGAGGAATCTACATAAAGAGTAGTTGAACAAGTGTTATTACCTTTCAAACATATATTCATTTGAAGTATATAGTAAAAGGCTTTATTACCTTTCAAATGGATACATCTATCGATATTGAACAGGTCCCCTTACCTTTGATTCATAAGGAAGGTGGATGGGTAGATGCTCCATTGAATTAAAGAACCCAGGGGGAAAGATCTTTTCTAACTTGCATAAGGTTACAACAATGTTATGCTCCAATAACTCTAACTGAGCCATCGTCAAGGTAGTGGAACAAAGTTCTCTAAAGAACTAACTAATCTCAATTATCGGATTCTACACAGCTTCAGGCAAAGTACCAAAGGCAATGGGAAGCAAGCGTTGCATAAACACATGACAATCATGACTCTTCATTCAATATGCCTTTGCTTCTTTTGTGTCAACACATCAGGCCAGATTAGATGCATACCCATCAGAAAGTCTTAGGTTCTTTACCCATTGACAAACTGCTCATTTTTATTCTATATTCAAAGTATATTGTGCTTTTGGCTTTAGAACTTTCCTTCCATTGTTAACAAGTTCTAATTCTTTTCGTCGACAATATTCTTCCACGTCTAACCGAGCTTGTGTATTATCTTTAGTCCTCCCTTTTGTGTCCATAACAGTGTGAAATATATTGTCAAACACATTTTTCTCAATATGCATGACATCAAGATTATGTCGAATGAGATTGGTTTTCCAATATGGCAATTCCCAAAATATGCTCTGTTTTATCCAATGGTGAGTGTCATGATACCCTTCGATTGTTACAAGTTTTCCCCACTTAGTCACTTTTGGCAGCTTACACACTTTTTGCCAAACTTGTTCTCCATCTAACCGCGGTGGAGGGATTGAGTTCTCAACTCTATTCTTATAAAAAGAGCTTTTATTTCTTCTGTATGGGTGATCTAGTGAAAGAAATTGTCGATGACAATCAAAGAAAGATGTTTTCCTCCCATGCTTCAATTGGAATGACTTTGAGTTTTCCATACATATAAGGCATGACAATCTCCCTGCTGTCATCCAACCAGACAACATGCCATATGCTGGAAAGTCATTGATTGTCCATAATAGTGCGGTACGCATCTAAAAATTTTGTCTCAATGAGACATCATATGTTAGGGCACCATCAATCCATAATAATTTTAATTCATCTATTAATGGTTGTAAATAAATGTCAATTTTTCCTTTGGGATTATTAGGACCAGGGATAATCAGTGTAAAAAACATATACTCTTGTCTCATGCACATCGCCGGTGGTAGATTGTACAGAGTGACAATAACTGGCCAACAAGAATACTTTCTCCCATATTGGCCAAATGGCGTAAAGCCATCAGCACACAACCCGAGTCGAATGTTTCGTGAATCATACGCAAATTCGGGGTATGTGCTATCAAACACCTTCCACGCTTCTCCATCAGAGGGGTGAGTAAGGATGCCAGTTGCTTGACGGTTCTCATAATGCCACCTTATTTCTTTTGCTGTTTTTCCAGAAGCAAATAATCTTTGAAACCTGAGAGTTAGTGGTAGGTACCACAACTGCTTGGTTGCAATTTTCTTTTTTTTTCCATGGCAGTTTCTTACGGCATACCGTGCTTCACCACAAAATTTACATTGGGTTGCATTTGCATCATCTTTATAATACAACATACACCCATTGTCACAACAATCAATCTTCATATAACCAAGCCCTAATTTTGACACCAACTTCTTTGTTTGATACAAGTTTGGAGGCATACGAGTGTCTTTAGGTTGTGGTCTCCGCATAAGTCGGGACACTAAATTGTAGCCTTGGTGTGACATGTTGGTTTCTGCCTTAATGCTTAGTAACTGCACAGCTGCTGAAAGTTCAGATTCATCTTCACAACCTTCCCATAAGGGTTGTTGTGCTGCATGCAACATGTCATAAAATGCCCTTGCATTTGGGTTTGGCATCTTTTCAACAGAGCAATCATAATTATCCCTTAAACTTGGCCCAACTGCATCCATCACCATGGTGTCATATTGTGACAACTGGTTGCCAAGCAGGCCCTGTGAGATATGTTGGATGCCTGACATTGGACATACAGGTGAATGACAGGCAGTCGGCATTTCACCATGACTAGTCCATATATAGTAATCTGACTTGAATCCATGTCTATAAATATGCACCTTCACCTCGTCAAGACAAAGATAGTTCTTACATTTACACCGGGCACATGGACACCTAATTTTCTCTGATTGTAAAAAAGAAGGTAATCGACATGCATAGGCAAGAAACTCCTCAACACCTTGCTCAAACTCTGTTGTAAAACATCGTCGACTTGAATCTATTCTATTATACATCCATCTTCAATTTTCTGGTATCTCCATTCAATCAAAGCTATCTGTTTTCAGGTAGTCATGAAATAGTCCAATAGATACTTAATAATGATCAAAGATTCATCTACAAAGCTATAATGGTTCGTTGTTATGTTTTTGAAGAAAATAATAAAAGAGTTTATAAGGGAGTATTCGAATTGAGAGAGTAAAGATTTGATAAGTCCAATTCCAGGTAGGGGTCATTAATCATGAAGACTATAGTCAGTAACATTTATACAATTTAGTAACAAAAAAAGCCTAGTAACATCTACTTTACATCAAGTTTTTTTGTATTTCAAAATTTGAGAACCAGTCGTGAAGTCCATGTATGCATCTTTTATACAAAATTTCATCATTATATCTACAATTTATGAGAAAGAAATAACTTGAACAAAGAAAAACAATATAAGAATCCTATATAAATAATCCACAAAACAGCACTTATTATGTCCAACAGATTTTTCTCAAAGGAAGGACAAGCACAAGGTAGAAGGATAAAGCTAGAAAAGAAATCAATGCAATTGGAAACTAAAAAAGTCAAATATGGAAAAAAGCAACCCAATATCTCAGCCTAATATTGATAATAAAAAAGTATTAATGATTTTATATGTTATCTAATATAACATTTTTAACGGTTAGTTTATTTTTAATTAATAATAAAGAAAAAAATACAATTATAACAACAATATTATATAATATTTTTACATAAAAAAGCATGTAACTTTTGATTTTCTACTAGTATTTTTACCTTTTTAAACGTGAGGTCGATATATCAAGGCTATTCGTTCTTACAATAAAAATAACAATATTATGTAAGTACTTTTTTGTAAGATAAACTTTTTTCAAGTTAAGATTCTTGGAGAGACGTTTAGTATGAGAAATTTTTAAATGCAGCTAGTATACTACTTCATTTGTAAGCGACCAATCAATATGAAATGGGATCACATAGCAAATTTCCTTTTCCATTAAAATATAGGTGAATAAAGAGAGAAGAGGAAATTAGAAATTGGAAAAAGAAACTTGTGTTTCGATAAATATAGAAATTTATCATGTGAGTTTCATTTATATATTATTTGATCTCTTCTTTATTAAAAAGAATATAAATGAAATAACCCATATGTGAAAAAAATCCTCCCATATCTTAAAATTTTTTCTATGAGAAATAACATGAGACAATAAATTTTGTATGAGCTTCATATATCATTCTATCCCACTTTTAAGAATTTCTGAAGATTAAAAAATTTAGACACAAAACTAGTATGGTTACTTAAGTAACCATTCGTTGTTTTTCTTATATTGACTAACTTGTATTAAAGCGAAAACTAAATAATTGTAGCAATTTTAGAATAGGAGAGAACATCACTGTAAACGCACGCACCTTCATAAAGATGGCATCCCTAAGTGGACCTTATTAGAATTCACAAAAGAAGAATATTATTTTGATAGAAGTTTTTTTTTTTATAAATTTAGGAGACTTCAGTATTAGTAATTTTTCAAAGGATCTTTTCTGTTGGGAAAACTTTTAAAACTCAGAATGATAAGTCATAAAAAATATGTTACAGGCTTCCCATAAAAAAATATAATATATTTAGTTGTTTAAAATTAATCAATTACTAACCCACTAACTATGGCAATCTAAAATTTAGGAGATAATGAAGATAAGATATATTTTAAAATTATAATAAATGAAATATTATCAAATATTCAAATAATAAAATAATTAAAATATTTCTTTTTTTCCAATTACAATTTTAAAATATATTCCAATAAGCCTCTTTATTTGTTTGTTTATTTATTTGTTAGGTTTACCTTCAAGCTTTTGGAGACTACTCCAACTCTCCAATTTGTCTTTTTCATAGTTTCAATAATCTCCACATATTTTTATGCATTTTCATATTATTGTAAGCTGGTATTCTACTTATTCAGTATCTAAACTATAGTCGTATAGAATATTAATTTATAAGTTATTCTGGTACTCAATAATTTTGTATTAATATGATATTAAATTATAAAAAATTATAATTTATAATTAAATATTAACAAAACTCAAAATTCAAAAATATAATTAAATATTAATAATTTTGCATCTGTTGGCTTCCTCTAAGATAATGAATATCATTGAAGATATAAGTAAAATAAGCTTTTAGCTAAAGAATTCACAAAATAATCAAGTGAAAATAAATACAAAATACAAATTTTATAAATATAGAATAGACAAATTAATTATTATACGCTACATCCTAAGTTTCAGTCCTAAATAATAACAAGCAGATGAGGGTAGTCTATGAAGCATCTCGTTCACTAAAGGCATATGCAATGCAATTCAACAGATGACCCTCACTTTTTCTCTCCCTCTCTCTCTTTTTGTTTTTTTGTTTTCTCTTTAGACTATTAAACCCAAAACCTTAGTAACAATCGAACTTGAGTCAAATGATAATTACATGTAGAGAAAATAAATAGATGGACATAAAATTTTCACAAATGAAAAATTTTAAATGCTTTTAAATATTAAATACAGTGATTTATAACTGAAATAAGAAATTAAATTACTTTGGACAGCAAAGTGATGAATAAATAGTGGCAAAATTACTTATTATTACTTCAGCAATACTTAATAGAACACAAGCCAAATTCAGCACCTTAATTCAAATTAAAAACACAACGACAATAATATAGATAATGCATATAAAATTTAATTCAAGAAGGGAAAATGAACATTTAAAATTATCGTGGTTCAACTATTGGAATTTACGTACAATTCCTTCTTCACAAAGGCAAAAATTTGTTACTGTAATGATTTTTATACACTTATCACAAAATGTATTATTTTTTAAATATTAAATGTAGTGATTTATAACTGAAATAAGAAATTAAATTACTTTGGCCAGCAAAGTGATGAATAAATAGTGGCAAAATTACTTATAATTACTTCAGCAATACTTAATAGAACACAAGCCAAATTCAGCACCTTAATTCAAATTAAAAACACAACGACAATAATATAGATAATGCATATAAAATTTAATTCAAGAAGGGAAAATGAACATTTAAAATTATCGTGGTTCAGCTATTGGAATTTACATACAATTCCTTCACAAAGGCAAAAATTAGTGACTGTAATGATTTTTATACACTTATCACAAATGTATTATTTTTTATGCTAATCAGCAATGTTTATAAAAATATTAAATTATTATATGAACCATGTAACACCTTACTCTCTAGCTCATACCCATCATGCCTTACATACTCATATGCATATGGGAAGCATAAAAGGGAGATCATTATCTCTAGGTTCATATTCTTTCTCTCAGGCATTATGCAAGGGTAGATATTCACTTTAATGTCACATGGACCGGATGAGCTCTTTCTATGCACCCTCATGTTTATTTGCACCATTACAACTTATTTCAATCCCCAAAACATGCTTGAAACTCATGGAAAGCAAAAAGGGATATGAGACATGCAATTTCGTTTTCGGCAGATTTGGCCTCATTTCTGGGCTGAGTTTGAAAATTCAGAACTAAATACAGAAAAATCGAAAGCCCATGATCTCGGTCATTCTAGAAATCTTAGACTGTCTACTTCATGGGAAAAATATATGAAACTCATAAAATCTCACATATAATGCGTTTGACACGCGAAAACATCTACTGGTCAGAGGGGATCCTGTTACTGTCACAGTTTACTGATATGAACTTCAAAAATGTCTAACTAATTTCAAAAAAATCCAATGCTTGTAAACGATATCACTATGGAAATATGTGGATGTTAGCTAGAGAGAAAAAATATTTCTAGATCAATTCATCGCACCAAACTCCCGGAAACCGATGAAACAGTACCTCGGGTCTGGTGGGATGACTGATTCTGGGCTGGAACTTCGAAATTGCATATCTTCCTCTCTAGACCTCTAAATGAGGTGCTTCCAGTTCCTACAAGTCACTGTGATTATCTAGTTTCTGTGTATAAAATTTCGTAGCCATTAGACTACGTTTGCCCCTCGGATGACACAATTCTCCAACTGACCAAATAAACAGTGTTTCTGGAAATCCGAATTTCTGACACCAACTTTGAAAAATCATGGGAATTTCTATAGACCTCCACATGACTTGATCTTTAGCTTCCCAAAAATACCTAGACAAGATCTAGTCACATGTCAAATTTCAAAGTAAAAGGATGTCATTTGGTCAGACTTTGACATCATGTGCAAAAGGGCCACTTTCTTGTTTTAAAGGGGGCTCATGGGGTCCAATCTTGGTTCTTCTACCTTTAGGACTCTTTGAGCACATGAGAAAGCATCTATATGGGCTATCAATTATGGCTCAAGTGTCTAACAACCCAAATTGGAGAAACTCACTATCCCACACCCACTTATACACACATGTGGCCTATACTAACATTATGCATTTCATAATCAAACTTGCTTCTTCATTCAAAATCATTCTAATTCTCATACATACATCATGAATACATTGATTTACAAGCATTTGTAGGTACTACATCATGTACGTCATTAATTTACATCCCTTGTCTTAAGTACAACATAACTACAAGAAGTTCCTTTACAAGTCTTCATTAATCTCCCTAGCTTCAAACTTGGTGGCTCCCATCTCTAGTCTCACTTGGTCCACCTAGCATGGTTGGATGGTGGAGAGGGAGGGTGAGATTCAAAGAATCTCAATAGCTCATCTCTCATTCAATCATACATATATATAGCATGCAAACAAGTCTCACCATGTATGTATGGCATGTTAGCATATAAAATCATAATGAAAGCATTTGCAACATTTAAACTGGCCATGCATAAAAGAAAAACATTCTCAACATGTGAGTAGGCCATACATAACATATGAAAGCTTGCCAAGTATATGGATTAGCCTCACCCACTCACTTGTGGATTTTGGACTTGCCTTACTCATACTTAAGAGGTTCCTAGACTCAACCCTTACTCTTTAGGAGTCAACCTCACTTTTGGGAGACTCTTTACTTTGTCTCAACCAACTTAAGGGTTTAGCTCATCCTCACCATGGCTAAAAAGGTTATTGGCTTTTCCATTCCTTAAGCAAACCAAAACAATCATATAAATCATCATTTCAATTCATAATGTGTCATCATGCTAACACACTTCTCACAACTCATATCATACATACATGCAAGTAAGACAATGTAAACACACAATTATGCATGAAAGAAGGTGGAGAGAGCTACCTTATTGGCTATTCACAACCTTCCTCTTCAATTTGCCTCCTCCCTTGTGGGTTTCACAACCACTTCTAGATGGGAGTACTTCTCTTGAGCCTAACCACACAAGAAGCATGGAATTATTTCCTTAATACTTGATTCATAAGCTAGGGATCTCTTTCTAGTAACCCTACTAAGCATATCAAGCTAGGGTTCTTTCTCTCACTAAATTCATTAACTATTCTTTCTCTTCTCTCAAGCTCTCAAACTATTTAGAAGGAAAGCAAGGAAGAGAGGACTACATGACTTCTAACCTCCCTCAATAGTGGAAACCACTCTCCCTCTTCTGAGCCAAGCTCAAAATCTACTACTTTAGCTACCAAACCGTGGAAAAAGAGAGGATAGGGGAGAAGAGCAACATACTAAGAGAAAAGCCATGGAAATCGTTACCTTTCTTATTCTTCCTTCCTCTCCTAACCTTTTCTTTCTCTCCTCCGCCCTTTTCTCTCTCTTAAAGTGAGCTTGAGTCGGTTACAGAGTGAAAGAAGGAGTTGGGACATTTTTAAAAGTCAAATTCTCTATTTTTACGTTTTTTCGGACTAACCTCGCTATAGCGAGCCATAACCCTCGCTACGGCGAGCTCGAATAAGTCCCAGACCTGCCTTCGCTACAGCGTGCGCTACGGCGAGCAACTCTCTGGTTTTTGTATGGGGTGCCCGAACTCGCTATAGCTAGAAGCATTCTCGCTATAGCTAGAAGGCAGTCTCGCTATAGCTAGACTATTTCTCGCTATAGCGAACAGGTACATTCGCTATAGCTAGGCTGTAGCTAGCAGACTTAGAAAATTTTCAGCTTCCAAAAATTTTCAGCTTTTCTTTTCTTTCCCTTTTCTTTTCTCTTTTCTTTTCTTCTTCTTTCTTTTTCCTGGTTGTTACAAACCAAGCATAAGAGAATAGCAATAGCGATATAAAGATCACATCAGTCAATACAAATTATTGAATAAGCTTCAACCTAAGCAGCTAAATCTGAATATATAAAGATTATGATTTATATTTCAACTGAGCGATGTATCTATAGTGACTAAAAGAACATCAAAGTTTCTGTCATAGAAGTCGAATGGGTAAGTGTCATTGTAAAATTTTCTTGAGCCGACAATATGGGTTGCAAAGAAATCAGGAACAAGACAAGAGAAAGTTCAAAAACTCGAAGTAGATTGGAGTTAGAATAGCGGCTTTAGTGAGGCTCAAGAATTTACCTTTCCTTTATTTTCTGGCGAACCAAGCAAAGGGAAAGTATCAGGTTGCAAGAGTTCCTATTGGTGACGAATCCAGTCAACGATCATTAATTTGTTGCCTATGTGAAGTTATGGACATGAGACAATAGCAGTAACGGAAGCTCCAAAGACAACATCAATGGGGTTCACATCTGATGTAGGAAAATTAATTATTATTTCCCTAAACTTTTTCATTCTTTAAAGAACATATTTATATAATAAATATTCATGATAAATAAAATAAGATGGTCATGTGCTCATGTTTGAGAAATATCATTCGCTTTCTTAGTTGATGTCATTGGATTCATTAGTGCATGAAGCATCTAATATATTTAGTAGCTTCTTGGTATTGGATTAGAAACACATGCGTATTTATAAGAAAAAAGGGAGCCACTTTAGACAAAAATTCTGTATGTTGAAAGAGATGCAAAGTATAGCCTAATGTTTTCATTATAGGCACATAAAGATATATGGGAATGGTGTTATCATTTTCACATTGTTGCTAATGGTTGGCACCTTTAAATCCTCTTTTTCATATAGCAGATATATTGAGTTCTCAAAATATAATGAACCTGTTAATGAATTCTGGTTATGTGATAAAAAATGAAGTCCACTCTGTTCACCATGAATACATCAGAGAACATAGTGTCCTTGTTATTCTACTCAATGTATCTTGTTGGATCTGTTATCGCTTTTCTAATATTATTATCTTCACTCTTCCATACTCGAATATCATCTGAAGTATAGTTAGGAGCTTTGGTTTTACATCTATTGCTGTCATGCATTTCACCTATTGAAGATACACTATGAGGGTATTTCATTTTTGGACCATGTTCGCTAATGGTTATGAAGCCATAAAGTTTATTCGTAAAGTTTATCTTGAAAAATCACCCAGCAATAACAAATCATACCCAGGGACATATTTAGTGGAAATCAAAGAAGCAACAAATCACACAGCAATAACAAATCATAATAACAAACAATTTTCTGAAGGAGAAGACAAACAGCATATACATTGATTTTGTGCTAAAAAAATTGGTACCCAGGGACACAATGGAGAAAGGGAAAGAGAAGGACAAACTTTAGCTAACAGAGGAGAGCACTTCGTCAATGACAGCTCCAACAATGACCCTCGCAGAGCTTCAAGCAGAGATGGCGATGGGGGGATGAGTTTCGAATGCAAGGGGATGATTTAGGGTTTTTGGCGAAGAGTACAAGGTGTGTGAGATAATAGATGAGAAGCGGTGCCCCAAGATCCGACAAGCCCAAGAGAAAATTGGAAATAACCTAAAATTGTAAAAATGGATCCAGCATTCTTACCCCTGTTCTTGGATCTCCACATTTTTTACCGAAAGAATGTGTTTACTTATAAGTTTTAAGTTACTTTTATATGTTTATATGTTTACTTATTAGTTTAATATGTTTATATGTTTACTTATCAGTTTTAAGTTATGTATCATTATAAATAGCATTTATCTAAATAAATTTCTGCACGATTAGAGAGCTAGTGTCGAGATGGCTATAGAAAACTATTTTTTATGCATCCCTTTGAAGTTTGTGACTTTATGCTTTGTACACATGCTTCTGTCCTTCTGCTGTTCTGCACACACCTAACCCAACCCTTTTGCTTATTTTTTTTTAAGAAACAATTATTTACAGTTAAAAATAAATTTATTATTATTTTTGGATGATGCTATATTGGATCAATGTTACGTAAAAGTTTAGGATTATCTTCAATCGTTGTAGTTTTTTCATTTAAATTTTTAATTTTTAATAATAAAACTACAAATTTATATTTAGCTAACTTTTTGGGTAGTATTTTGTATTTTCTAAAAATCACAAATATTTCTTATCATCATAATATTAAAATATCTAAAACAAATTTCTTTTATTAATTAACTTTTTATTATGAACTTATAATTATTATGTTTATATTATAACTTAAATATATCTTTTCTATTTTAATAAGTTTTTTTACTAAAATATAAGCTACTGTTATCTTTTTATAAATACAAAATAGACAAATTTTACATTTTTTTTATTTTTATTGTTAACATCCAATATAATTTATGTTTTTGGCTATTAGCTTGATTAGTTCTTAATTTTCTTTTTATATTATTCATTTTTAATTTTAATAAAATTATTTTATGCATATGTTTCTATTTTTAAAGAAAATTTTTAATTTTTCGTTTCTTTCTTTAACAAGAAAAACCGCTTTTACTTTTTTATTCATAAGCAAATTTTTAAAAAAATTGACCAGCTCTTCATTTTCTCAAAATAAATATTTAAAAAAATAATTTATGTTTTCACAAAAAACTTAACTAAATATTTTATTCTTTTTAAGTAAATGCCTTGTAGTAAATGAACAAAGCTAAGGATACGCGTAAGTGGCATTAGAAATGGGGTAATACGAAAAAGATATTTATCACGTCATGTTTCTTCATGCGCAACATCACCTTTCTCTAAACATTCAAGGAAAATTGTAGTTGGGAATGTTAAATTAAATATATTTATACTAAAGTTTTTTAAAATTTTAAATTATTTTACAAATATAAAAATAAAAATTTTAAATTATATTTAAGATTTTAAATTCACTTTTTTAAATAATTAAAGAATTTAATATCTTTCAATATTAAAAAATATTCTGATTTTTCTGTTTCTGAAAGCTTAATTATGTTTTTTTGTTTTACAAAACACTTTATTAAAAACACATTTTCAAACATATTTTTTTGTTCTTAAAAATAGAAAACTTTTCTAAAAATAGAGAATCCCTATACTTTTAAAAATATAAAGTTAAAGGTCAGGTAAGTATAACATATTTCTTGATTTAAAAGGGAAAATTATCTTTTTAGAATAAATGACAGATTTGAATAATTTGGACAAGTCAAAGAAGGTAAAAAGTAATTTGTTCATATATAAATGAAACACAATTATCTTATTAATCAAGTATTTCAGTATTTTCACTTATATATATATATATATATATATACCAAAAAGGAAATTAAAAAAACGCTACTAATTATTAAATGATGTTTGGGCTTTTATTGTCTGGGTATTACTTTTGCAAGGATGGAATTGTAAATCCGTAACATCATCTATAAATAATTATTAAATAATATTTTGTTTATTTTATTAAATTTAATATTATAATTATAAAAAATAAGTTGACTTTGTTAAAAAAATATAAATTGTTCAATAAATCAAAAAAATAATAAAATATCATTTTATTTGTAATAATTACATAATATTTCCATATTTGTAATATTATTATTTTATTTTTGTTATACATGTCAATACTCAATAGTAAACATTGATGAATTGAAATTTGGATCCCTTATAATCCTATAGAGATGAGCTACAAGGATCTAGTTAAGGTTAAAAATAACAATTTTTTTTAAATCATATATTTAAGCATCAAGTGATAAGTTCAAAAAAACAAACATAATTGGAAGGTCAAAAATTGTAATTATTAATAAAAATTATTCAAGAATTTGTAACTATACAACAAATTTAATTTTTTTAAGTATAATTTTTATTTATAGTTGCAATTTTTTGTCCTTCAATTATATTATTTTTTAAACTTATTATTTAGAACACAAGTATAAAAAAAAAAAGACTAAGAAACAACTTCACCACATATACAAGCCAAACATTATCCTTTAGAAGGTAGTTTTCTTTTAAATTCTTTTATATTTGTTTTTAACTTTCTCTACTTTAGGGTCTACAAAGATTGTATTATACAATTCTATGTTAGGATATTTCTCTTTTTGTTTTGCTAAATTGGCAAAAACCAAAAACGAAGGGGGGAAAAGAGTATATAACAATTCAAGGGGATAAGTATAAATAGGAAAAATGTAGGAAAAATTCAAAAATATATACAAGTATTTGGGTATGCTTCAAAATTTAGATATGATTATTGTTAAATTTAGATGTTTTAAACAAAACCATTGTTTTCATCCTTCAAATATGATTTTAATACTAGTTTTTTTTAACATTCCTTCCAAAAAAATTTCACGTATTATTTAACAACTTATTAAAAGTGTAATTTGTTGTCTTATTAACTCTCTACCAATAAAAATTTGATTATTGAATAATAAAAATTAATAAAGATAAACAATAAAAATTTAGAAAATATATAATTTGATGAGAGAGAGGAGTTCAAGATTTGAAATAAAGCCTTAAAAAAATTAATAAAATTTGAGAATTTTTGTACGAGATTTACCTGAAATATAGCACATTGATTTTTTTTGTTGACCATTTTTTCAATTACAAATTTGAAGTTGTTAGGTCTTGTTGTCTTATTTACTACATAGATTATTATTCGATCCTTAAAGTATATATTTATTATCCATTCAATTTTTATATTAAAGAAAGACAATTTATTTTATTCACAATCCTAATTTAAATAGGAATGTATTCGCCATTTAAAGTGAATGTATGATCTAGTATATTTTAAACTAGTGTATTTATAATAATAATTATAAATCATTCACTTTAAGCTTTTGTTAAAAATAACTATCAGCCTTTCTTATTTTTAAAATTATATTTAGATTTTAAGTGTTGTTATTAACCAACACAAAACATTACTTATTTAATTAAAAATTAGTTTCTAATTAACTACAAAATGTTAAATTTGATTTTATCAAACTTTATCTATAATTTTAAAATCAATAAACTGTTTTATTTGTGAATAACAAGATAAGTACAAAATTAAAAATGAAACAAATAATTAAAGATAATTATGGATAATAAGACAAGTACTAAATATATTTTATGCTTAGCCTTATTTTGTTTTAAGTTGATAATATATATGATTAAAATATATCATTTAAATAATATTTTATAAATTTTGATATTTAAGACATATAAATTTTTATTGTAATTTTATACGAATTAATTTCATATAAATATACTTTTTATTTGAGAACAAATAATTCCTTTTAAATTTTTTAGGTGAATGATTTAGGTTCACAGATTTAATGATCCAATACAGATGAAGATGAGTTATAGTTTTACTCATTTGATATGAATTATCCAATATAAGTTTGGAGATGAAGAAACTAGAAAATAACACATCAAATGCTTAAAAAGGTTTTTTTTTTTAAAAAAATTATGTCCTATCTATAAATCATTAAATTTTTTAATTTTCACTAACCACGTGTGCTTCCAACTTGGCTAATATAATTGTGTTCGCGAAATTTATATGGAATCTAGCCCATCATACTATGTGTAATATTCTTTAAAAATGCAAGTAAATTTTTGTATTAGTGAAGGTATAAATGTGAAACTCATTTTTTGAAACTCAAACCAATTTTTATGGAATAAAACAACCTACAATCCAATTAACAATTTAATCTAATAAATTATATGTCCAATCATTTAAGCTTGCAATATATAAACAAATTACCATTAATACACAGATGTCGATATCAATCTCATCTATATTTTGATTAATAAATAGTTCTTATTTAAAATGTAACATGTAATTCAATCATAATTTAAAATTAAAAGTTGTGATTTCAATTAAAAAATAGTTTTGATTACTAAATAATTTTTTTCTTTAAATAATTGAAGTGGTTAAGATTAGAGTTATTAGCCTACATAGTGCAATATTTAACATTTCATTAGTGTGTTGATATTTAAATATTACCACCTTAAAAAATATCTACAAAATTAGAAAAAACAAAATTTTACTTTGTCAATTTCTTGAGATAATATGGCAAGAAATTTTTGTGGAGATTCTCTAATTTGATAAGCACGTATTAATTTGTCTTTAGTTCAAAATAAACATGAATTGTTTGTCTCCAAGAGAACATATATATATATATATATATATATATAACAAAGTAAAAACTTTACCGAGGTGAAAAATAATTATTACAATCATAGTCTAATGAATTTAATAATTGAGTTAAACGCATGTTTGAGGTTGTTGTGAAATTTTGTTTGATTTAAAATTTTTTGGAATGAAATTTCATAAAGCACACTTAAAAAAACTCATTTGTTTAACCAAATCATTTGATAAGTTTTTCCTTTTGGTGTTTTGCAAATTTTCCGAAAAAAGAAATTTCACTTAAAAGGGCATGTATTCAAAACCATAAGTAAAATTATTAAAAATAATTATGAATTTAATCATTTTGAGTGAATGTGATATTTTAATAGAAAAATAATCTTTTGCTTTTGATTTACTTGAAAGAAAATATTCTAATTTTCGGCTCAATCCTACAATAAAAAAATCGATTCTAATATCACTTTATTTTTTTAAAACCTTAATCAAGTACTATAAAATTTAAAAATAATTATTTTTATGAATATTATTTCTCACAACACCTAAAACCTATATACCAAATTCTAACTCAATCAGAGTTACCCTTATATCCAGTATTGTGTAAAATTATTTCAAAATATCAAATTTGTTGGCTTTGGAATGGGCCACAAAAACAAAGTAAGAAAGCTAGATTGATATTGAAAACAATAAGATTTTTAATCTAATTGATTATAATTAATTAACTTCCCAACAATGGCACCAAAATTTTGCTTACGGCTGTCAAACTGCCAACATTAGTAAAAGTAATTAGCTTGCAATCGTATGCCCACCAAGTCATCTCCTATGGAGCTTTTGATCAAATCAATTTGTTTAAGATTTCATATAAATAGAATTTATTCAAAAACAGAGGGGAGGATTGTATACGAAATTAACTGACTTATTAACAATGAAAATTTAGTTACTTTCATTTGAGAGGGGCAGATTTCCTCTCCTCCCACAAATTTATAATATGATACATATTAGATTTTGCCTTCCATTCATTTGAGAGTGGGCATTTAGTCTTTTGCTTCTTTTGAGAGAATTCTATAGATTTGATATTTAAATGAGATAAAGTTTTAATTTTCAGAGAAAGAATAACCTTAACACGATCAGTTAAGCAAGTGTAGAAAGAAACAAAAACACAAAAGAAAGTATAATTTTAACTAAGAGTTAACAGCATAACAAAGAGGAGAAACTAATTAGAAGAGGAGAGAGGTGAGCAACAGGTGGTATAATTGAAGTATATTGGATGAATGGAGCCATTTTTAATATCTGTAAAATCCTGAGAAAGAAACATATTGTCACATTTTTCAAATATTATTTATCTTTTTTCCTTTTTGAGTTGAATATTTATTTGATTTTTTTTTTATTTCTTACTTTTCATTTTTTTTATATTTTTAGTAAAATCATTCCTTATATTCATTTATTTAAATTACGCTTTTAGATTTGAAAAGTTTTTTCTATTTTTAATTAATTATATATATTATATATTTATTTTAATATATGATTTAAAATAAATAAAATGGTAAATTTTTAATTTTTGAATAAAAACAAAAACCCCGTATTGAGCATAGAATAATTAAGCATATTAGTATTTATCTCATTTTTTAATTAAATTATTAATATATAATTTAAATTATATTATATAAATTATTAAAAGTTTCTATTAAAATTAATGATATTTAAGTCATTTCCAAGAGAGAGATATATATAAATCATTATATCATATAAATTATTAAAAAATTAAAATTAAGATTTGCGACGAAATTTGTGACGGATTAGTGATGGAAAAAACTTTGTGATGAAAATTCCGTCGCTAATTTTGTCACAAATTATCGACGGAATTTACCGTCATAGAATTCCATCGCAATATTGGAATTAGTTATCCTGCTCCTTTGCGACAGAAAATTCCGTCGTTGATTTCTGTCGCTAACTTGATTTGTGACGGATTAGCGATGGAACTTTTTGCGACGAAAAATTTCCGTCAGTAATTCCATCGCAAATTTTTGCGACGGATTTTGTGACGAATTTGTCGCAAAATTGCGACGGAAATTTATTCCGTCACAAAATTTCGTCATAAATTTAGTATTTTTTTGTAGTGATCGTCAACTTCATTATATTAGCTTAATCCCACTAATAACATTACAAGTTTATGAAGTTGTCTTAGATATGAGTAAAACATACTTGGATAATGAAATCATTAATTTAAAGCTTAAATACATTTTTGGCCTCTCAAAGTTTTGTATAAGTTTCAATTTAGCCTTCCTAGACAATGTTGTCTCCCCCTCCCCCAAAAAAAAAAGAAAAAAAACCTTAATGATTCGATGTTGCCTCTTTGTCATATAATTTATAGAAGATTTAATGTTAAATTTAATAATTTGTTCATTTTGACATTATTACTTGACATTATTAACTCACATTTAGATTTAACGTCTAAGTCATCAAGACTATTGTATTTAACATTGAATTTTAAATAAAAATGTGATAATAAGGCAAAATTATATCATTTTAGAAAATAGAAGGGGAATATTGCCTGATTTTGAATTAGAGGGACCTAGTTAAAATTATGACCAAAAAATCACACGGATAGTTAAGTGATAATAAAGAAAAATCACAAGATTTTGAATGAAATATTTTAAATCATAGTAGAGCAAATCATAAGGGGGTAACTATAGATTCCCCTTCCCCCCTCCCCCCCGTAGAAAAAAAAAAGCAGTGAGGCTACTAATGGAGATTGAAGGTTAAAAAGAGTAATTATATATATAAAGATTGCATTAATATTTCAATGATCATATTAGTTGAAAATTTTTAGTGGGGATCTCAAAATGTATTATATGGTAAGATTCATTAAAAAAAATCATGTCTCCTTAATTTATGTTTAATTGAACTGTGTAACCTTTATTTTATTTTTCATCTAACTTGTTGACTTAATTAGGAGTGATAATGAAGACATTCAACACATACACAATAAAGATATACAACTTATTACAATAAGAAATTATAAATATTAAAATATCTTAAACTTTTAGAGCAAGTTTGCCCTCCCAAGTTATAGCCAAGCTAGATCCGGCAGTGAATGTACATAATTTTCTCAATCCTCAGTTAAAAAAATAAATAAATAAAATCATAAATATTTTCTGGCCATGTCAAGAATATATACTATATATATCAAGATCGATGTATCAGTCAAACGGTCTACTAATTAGGAGTAATATTAGGATCACGCTTTTAGAAATTAGATTAGAATATAGAAACAATTGTATATAAGAATTATATTGATTTGATTATTTATCCTTTCCTTATGTAAATAATCACACAGTTGCTGTAAAATATATATATATATATATATATATATTGTAATGTGTAAATTTAAGCAATCAAGCTCCCGTTCTCACAAAAGCAGTGTCGTTTGCTCATAATATATTCAAAGTTTCAAATTCCATACATACATACATACGCACGTACGTACATACGTACGTACATATAATATATATATATATATATATATATATATTCCTACCTTCAAACATTCAACTCTTTTTCTTCCGAGGCATCACGTGACATATACTCTTACCCTTCCACCCTTTGTTATTTTCTTTCAAGGGAGAAGTAAGAAATCAAGAAACAAAAAGGTGCCATTAAGAAAAGCAAATTGACTGAGGTGCACACAAGCTAATCCGAACACTATTTGAGGAGTGGCATGGCATCGTCTTCGAGTTCATCACCATGTGCTGCATGCAAGTTTCTGAGACGCAAGTGCCAACCGGAGTGTGTGTTCGCGCCCTACTTCCCGGCGGATCAGCCTCACAAGTTCGCCAACGTTCACAAGGTGTTTGGAGCAAGCAATGCCACTAAGCTTCTCAACGACTTGCCACCTCACCAGAGGGAAGACGCCGCGAATTCCCTCGCCTACGAGGCTGACATGCGCCTTCGTGACCCCGTCTACGGTTGTGTCGGGGTCATCTCCCTCCTCCAGCACCAACTCCGGCAGCTCCAACTGGATCTCGCCGTCGCCAAATCCGAGCTCTCTAGGTACCATAGCCAAGCTCTTCTTGCAGCCACCGCCACTACCACTACCATTCACTGCCATGTGCAAGATGTGGGGGTGATGAGTATGATTGGCGGTGCCTGTGTCCATGATTCCATCCAAAATCATCATTACTGTCATTGTCACCACCATCACCGCCATATGTTTAGGAGTAGAAGTTTTGATGGAGGAAACATAGAGGAGGCTAGTCTCTCGGGTATAAACATGTTTGGAAACAAACGACAATTGAATCCTATTCAGTTTCAGCAGTACAGTGATGACCGCCGCTAGATCTATCCCTTTAATTAGCTAGCTAGGGTTTATGGATCCAGGCCTAGAACAAGCAAAAGGGTAATTAATTTCTCTTCCACTCCTGTTAACTATATTAATGGTTTATTGACTTGTTATTCTGCTTTTTTTTTTGGGTTTTTTGGTATTTTAAAATAATTAAACTTTAAATTTCTTAAAATCATCTAAATATGTAGCCTTTTATTGTTAGATCATAAATTGTGCTACTTAAGAAATATGTGTGTGCGACCAGCTAGATATTTGTGTTGGTTTAATTAGGTGAGTTTTTCACTAATTTTGGTGAATAAAAAAATTATGTAAAAGAATGATAATTTGTAAAGATAAATACATGTGAACTTAGTTCAAATAAAGTTATGACATTAATTTGTAAGAATTTTGAGGAGTTGGGCCCTCCTTCAATATGGTTAATACTGCTAAATATTCCCCGTGCTTCCAGCCAGAGAAAATTAAGAAAGAGAAATCTCTCCATGAAAATAGATTGTTATCAATAGCAAACAGTTGATTAATCCCTTCAATACTATAACGATATATATGTTGCCATACTTTCAATTCAGTGATGTTCAATATATAAGATTAAGAGAGTAAATTACATCTATTTTCTTTGAATTTTATTAAAATTATATATATTTCTCCTCTATTTTTAAAATATATACAGATATCATCCAAAACAAAAGGTTATTATAGACTTCAATCTAATTTTAAATTTGTTTGATCGAAATAATTTTCATTTAGTTTAAAAAATATGCATTTAGATTAATAAAGAATATTTTACTTAAAAAAATAAAATTGAACTAAAATATAGAGTAACTTTTTATTTTTGAAAAATTTTATATATTTTTTGAAAATTAAAAAATCTACATAATGTCAATAAAACTCATTAGAAGTTTATATAATTTATTTTACAATTAGTGCACTAAGCTAGCTTTTACTCATACCTTTTGTGCTGGGTGTTTATGCAGGTTGGGAGGAACCAAAACGAGAGGGAGAGATTATTTAAAATCTTCTATTTCGTTTATATGTAGTTTTGGAGACAATTTTGTCACACATTAATTGAGAGAAAAGGAGAGCTTTCTTCTTGCTAGTTAAATGAGAGATTTATAGTTTTTATCTTTAAAGGATTTAATTATGTTAATTATTCACTGTCTTAAGGTTTCATTTGAGAATATTATAATTTCTAATTATGACAATTTTTTGAATTAAAAACTGCATGTTAAGAGGAAAAGACCTTACAAAACCCTTTCTTTTTATTGTAACTGTTGGAATTTCAAAAATTCTTAGCTATGCATGGTGATTCACATTATTTACACACTATTTAATGATATAGAGGCAAGTCATATGATTAGATCCCATGCTCTTACCCATTACAATATTATCATATGAATAGATCAGTATTATGCGAGGTTTAATTATGTGATTTGACTCTATTTTATTAAATAGTGCATAAATGATGTGATACACTAGGTGCACATAAGAATTTTTTTTGAATTTCATACACAACTACTTTTTTTCCCCTTTTACAGTGTGTCATAAAAGTATTTTCAAGGTCAACTTGCATGTTGTACACAAAACTATTTTCAACCTATAAATTTAGAACATAAGTTAACATAAGAGTGTACATGGATCTCGGTAGCCCAAAAAGCTCAATTCAGCTTGGGCATCTTGGGTTGTGGCGATTAAAAAGAAAACAAAAACAAAAACTAGATTAGCCAAGACACGAAGCCAGTTAAGAATTTTTAAAACATATTTTATAAATTATAAATAGTTAAGAGGATCAAAATTTCTATTAAGTTACTTCTGAATATAATTATCATATTTAGAGAAGAGAAAATAAAATAAACAATATTTTTTTGATTTAAAAGCAAAAGAAACCTTGATTTAAGATAATAAATAACTTTTTTTAAAAAAATAACCAAACAAACTGCCTTTAACTTTTGGTTGGGTCCATCTCAAAGATTACTTAAAATGAAAAAATATTATAATTGGACTTCCAGACTCTATGTTATCATATTTTGAAGTTTTAACTTTTATATTTGCTTTTTCTTTTTATTTCTTCTTCCAAACCCACATTCTTTTTTTCATTTTCATTATATAGATCTTGAAAAAAAATCTATTAAAACAAGTGGTTATGTATATAAATGATCAAATAGATATAAAAATACAAGTCTTTTAAAGTTTTATAATTTTTTTTTAAAAGAGAATTGACTCGATTTTGGTCTAATTGTTTAGTTTAGTTTAATTTTTGCTTAGGCTAATATCAAGTTAGGTTAGACTTCGAGCTCAAAAATTGAACCTAAATTAAAATCAAGTTAGCCTCCAAGCCAAAGTGATATCCAACTTCTGTACACTTTTAAGTTGACATGATATACACTGATTTTAAGGGTTTAAATCTTGAAGTAGGATAATTTATTTTCTTAAATATATGATAACAGTATGAAAAGCATGGGCAGAGGGAAGGGGTCAGCTAGCGTTTCCATTCCGACACACCCCCCTTTCAAGAAAACAAAAAAAAAGGCGTGTGTGTATTAGTTTTCGGCAGACTCTCATCTCAGAGAAAGAACAGAGTTGTGTGTGTATATTAGTTTTTGACTGACTCTTGTCTCTAAGAAAGAAGAAACAGCATGGTGGTGGAGGACCATAGAAACAAAAGGCGCAACAATGGCCTTTGTTTCTACCAACAAAAAAAAAATGCCCCAGGCCAAATCATCACTTCAAAGTTAATGTTGATTATTTTTTAATTTGATTTGCACTTAAATCTTATATCTGATGGTATTCGCTATGATTATTTAAGTAGTTTATATTATATTGGTTAAATATTAAATTCGTTCCATGTTATATATTGTTAATAAAATTATTTTCTTTGATATATTAAATATCCTAATAAATTTCGGCCCTCTCATTTTATATTTCTGACTCCGCTCCTACGGAAAAGTACATCTTTGAAATTATTTAGAGACGACCTAATTTTAGTTGATGCATAAAGCCATTCAAAGATAATCATATTTAAAAAAAAAAAAGACGTACAACCCATTGAGTTTTTGATAGTTTTACTGGTTTTCTCTGGCCAAAATTGTCCCTTAGCTTTGAATAAACGCCTTTGAAGTTAGAGTCCTAAGAGTTAACTTAATTTTGTTTTTTCGGTGGGCTTTTGGTCTTTTGTATATTCACCAAATTTTTGTTTTGAAAACTTAGATATTAGCAAATAAGTAACACCTCACACAGATATATTTTAAAATGTTTAAATATGAATTGGGTTTCTCATTTTTCTTATAGTTTATTTTAAAATTTCCCATTGTAGGAATATTATGAATGTCAGCAATCTATCACTTCCTAAGATTGCAAATTTCATGAAACTACTAGAGCAACCCCATCCACTTCTTTTACCTCTTTTTTTTTTATGGCAAAAAAATACTTTAAATATCTTAATTTTATTTTAAATTTAACTTTAATCCCCTTAATTTTATTTAGTTTTAAATAATTTTTTTAACTTTATCTTAAATTTTATTTTTATTTTTTAATTTCATTTGATTCCAATTTAGTCACTTAGTTTTATCTTACTTTTCACTTTTGTTCTTTAATTTTAATTATTTCCATTTGATTTGTTAACTTTATTTTAAATTTCATTTTTATTCTTTAATTTTATTTTATTTCAATTTAACCTTCAATTTTTCAAAAACTATTCAAAATCTTTTTTTCTCTTTCATTTTTTATTTTTTTATTTGTCTATTGACATAAGCAAGTCCCAGGAAATATTGTAATTTTATATAGACGTTCAATTTGATGTCTTATTTTTCCTCAAAAAGGTAAACTGATTCGTACTTAGTAACTAAGTTTGTTTTTATCTTTGTTTTCTTCATTTTGGTATTACTTGCCCAATTTGTCTCCCCAATAATCTTAACTTTGAATTCATATGAAGCCTAAATATCTAAAGCATTTTAACTTGGTAGTGTTGCAAGACAAAAAATATTTGAGTAGTTTTTTCAAAATTAAGGGTCTAATTAAAACAAAATAAAATTAAAGAATGAAAGCGAAACTTAAGATAAAATTAAAAAAAAAATAGAACTATATGAATTTAAGAGATGAAAAGTGAAATTTATAATAAAATTAAGAAATCAAATTAAAATCAAATGAAATTAATAGACGAAAATGAAACATAAGAGAAAAATTAAGGTATCAAATTAGATATAAATAAAGTTAAATGACAAAATTAAAATCTTAGGTTAACTTAAGCGACAAAAGTTTTTTTTTTTTAATAGAGAGTGTAACAGAAGTCTGTTTTTATTATTGTTAACTTTTTCTTTCCTATTGTGTTATTAATTACGTTATGTCGATCTCCCTGCTACTACCTTCCTTAAAAAATATATATGTACATTCCAATTAATTTATCTTAATTTAGTTAAAAATAATTCGTCAAGATTACAGACTATGTTTATTAGTTGGTAGGAGTTGGAGGTATGGAAAGGGAGAGAAAAAAATGAATCTCACACAATTCATGTTTGGTTGGAGATTTTAAGATTCCATTTCCTCCATTTGGAAGGAAATGTATATTCTATCTAAAAATAGACTACCATTCTATAGAATTAGGAAAAAATAATTGAAATGTCCTTCTTATTATTAGTAATTAGAATATTTTTTAATAATAAAATAATATATTATAATATTTATTATTATTATTATTCAATTCAAAAAGCTTCTTTAGAATTAAAATATTAATAATGAATATTTTAATTTTTTATTAGTAATTCCAAATCATTTTTTGAATTTAAAAGTGAAAATAAATCTTTTATTATTTTTCATTAAAAGTAGTTAAAAATATTTTCTAAAAATTACCAAAAAAATTTATTTTACTACGTGTTGGTCTCATTGGTACTATAATTATTTTTTAACTTTATATTTTTATTTGTGCATTCTTTTCATTCAACCAAATTATTTATGAAATGATAATTTCATTTTTTTTCATATCCTATCAAATATGATCATAAACCACAAAATTTTATTTCATTAAAGTTTATTCCCATTTCAAGTTTTATTTGTATTCTTATGAAAAGCACTCTTAAAGCATACAAGATCCATAAATTAGATTGCAAGTCTCCAGCTTGTCATGACCAACTCAAAATGAATTGATTTAAACTAAAGGTGAATATAAGCCAGGTCAAGCTGGGTTGGGCTAAGCTTAGGTCTAGCTAGATATTCAATTTAATTTTAAATGAGTTTTAACTTGGTTGGGCCAAATATGAATTGGGTGATTTGGTATAGTATCGAGTTATTTTTTTAAAAAAATTTAAAATGTATTGTAAAAATTATAATATGATTAAAAAAATTATATAAAATCTTATAAATTTATATTTTATCTAAAAAAGTTAAAATTTTTATAATTTTTTCTTAATTTTAAGTTTAAGGTTGGGTTAGGTTAATGTGATTCTTAAGAATTGGCCTAATTTAATTTCATAGCTCGTCCTAGCCTTATTTTTATTTTTATTTTTTGTGGGACTCGGCCTAATTCAGCCCAATTTAACTAGTGAGACTGGGCACAACAAGCTTGGAGGCCTAGTGTTCACCCCTAATTTAGACTAGGTTAAGGATGCTATTTGTTTATAATTATTTGTCAAGATGGCCAAATGAAAAATTTGAGGAACCATTTTGATATGTTTCAAATATAAGAAATGAATTTAAAATTATAAATAAAATTATAGGACTGAGATACTAATTTCATCTAAATTTTAAATTGAAAGTCCAAAATATTTATCAAGAAATGATGTATTTAAAATAATATATTATTTGATATAATTTAATTTCAATTAATTATTTAAATAAAATTTAGGCTTAACCATTGTTTTGGTCTCTTAATTTTCAACTTGTGTCATATTTTCTCCTTAATTTTATTTAGTATTTCAAATATGTCCTTTATCTTTTTTTTTTTTATATGTTTCAAACAATTTTTCAACTTTTCTTAGTGTTCTATTATAGTCTTTAATAGATGTAATGTAAAAGGATGAAATTAACACAAAGTAAAAGTTAAGAGACATTACGAAAACAAATTAAAAAAAAATATAATATTAAATTAAAAAATAAATAAAGTAAAATGACTAAAATAATATTTATGTCAATAAAATTTAGAATATGTATAATATTCCTTGGAATCGTGGCACTACCATGTATTAAAATATTAAAATTTACAATTAAGATCCCAAATTAAAAATATTTGTATGAACAAAATTTTAAATTTTAAAATTATTCTAAAATATCTAAAGATTAAAAATTTTAATTTGAGATTTTAAATTATAATTTTTTACACAATTTAATTTTTTGATGCTTGAGTTTTTTAAAATAATTTTAAAAATTAAAAATTTTCATTATAAATATCTTTATTTTAGGTCTCAACTATACTTTTTTTTATGTGGACAGATTCGTAATTTTGGATTATAAAATTTAAAATTTTCTCAGTAGATAACGCACAAATGATAAGAGGTCAGTTTTGGCGCATGTTCAACCCAAGCGTGGTTTCATTTGGCGCCAAAAGTTTTCTTCGTTAAGCTGCCTCTCCCCTCTGGCACTCTTCAATGGCATTGAGCTCGCCGCTCACAGCTGCTTCTCAGATGGCCAGCTTAGGGCTTCGTCCTCCTCAGTTCTCCGAGGTTACAACACTTCTGATACCTTATTCATTCTTTTCAATCTTTTTGCTTGCCTTGATCTATACATGGAAAGTAAGAGAAGGGTGGATGGGAAACTGATTTTTCTTTCCCAGTTAATTTTGCATGCGAATTGTGATCGTGAATTTTGCTGTGATTGTTGTCTTGTTTCTCACCCCTTACAAGTGATGAGTCATTGATGATTTCCGATATTTAGATATGTGGGACTCGAACCAGGGATTAATTTGATTTTGGGAATTTCTTTTCTGAAAAATAAGACTTATGGGTGTTGCAATCAAAATGGGTGTTTTTGGTTTTGTTTATAATTCCTTTTGGGTGCATGATTTTCTTGTTCGAGCTCCGAAGTTGGAACCTTAAATTGATACAGTGATGAAGAATTTTTAATTTTTTTTAATGCCAAAATTCATCCAAAGAATGTTTTAATTTCGAGGAAATTCACTACCTGGAAAAAATGTGTCTGGAAGTGGTATATAATTTATAAATATTCAAGATTTTAGTTATTTTGATATACATGACTGAATAACTATGAACTAATATCCTCTCTATCACGAATTTACTTCTTTGTATATGATTTTGCGACAAAGATAAATATATCATAATGCTATACTTTTTCAGTGTACTCATACTGACTCTTTTTCTTGTATAATTTTGTTTCGAGCTGTAACAGTCAATTTGAAGGCTATTTAACATATGTATATATTACAGGATGTAGTTTGGCTTCCTGCTTGGTTTCAGAATCTTAGAACAGATGGATCTAATGAATCTGTAAAGGAGTCTCATATTCATCCCATTGAGAAAGTGAAGGTTGAAATTTATTCTCCCGTTTTTGCTGTCTCTTTGAATTTGTTTTTTTTTTTTGTGGATTTAAATTTAAGTTTATCTTGTTTACATTTCATAACTTGTTTCTAGTATATGAACCGGTAATAATTGGTTTTACTTTTATGTTTCTAACTTCTAATGGTATTAATAGCCTTTACTTGAATATATTGTGTTCATGGGGAAGGATAGCTAATATTTCAAATTCATGTTTCCCTTAGGTGTCATATCTTGTTGAACTTGGGGATATACGAAAACTTGTGGAGAGCCTGTAAACTCATAAGAATTTACACATATTATTGAATAGCTAATAAAAATTCATATATGACTCACAAGCTCACATATCATCATAAAATGTAAAAAAACTATGTAAGTGACCATAACAAATACCACTCGTGAAAGTTAATTGTTCAAAACCAAGAATGTCAAATCCTTAATGCTCAGTAATCAATACTCAATAGCTGACTAGCATGGATCTTATATTAATAAGGAAATAGATGATAAAAATTGTCAAGAGCTTGATATTGTCTTTCATCATCATCTTCATTGCTACTATTTCCTACATCTTTCAAGCCTTAAATTTGCACTATAGATATGTGATTCAAGCAGCTTTTGGAGTTTCTCTTCAATTTAACATTGCTTCACATTTATTATGATATAGAAAAATTTGGTAGCATTTGTGTTTTGGCAAATAGACTTCTCCCAGCTTTTACATAACCTCAAAATGCCCCCAAATAGAGGCAAAAATCAAACTTGTTAAACACGTATGTAGACTCGTGAATTTAAATGTGAGTTTATGTACACTCGTAAACTCATAAGAGTCTAGAAGTTTAATCTAAAATTTGACCACAGCTATGTATTTAATTTAGTTTCTGCTCGGATTACTTGGGCAGATTAGCCTGGCCTTATTCTTTGCTGATGTCTTTTTTGTCTGTGAAATGACCTAGGATCTGGCAGTTTCTCAAGAAAATTTTAGTGATGGTAAAGACATTAATGTACCGTCAAGGGAAGAAGGTGGGTACAAAAGCTGCCATTTATTCTTATCTGGAGAAGATAGTTCTCCCATTAGTTTTGCTTCATCTCCTGGAAATGTAAGTTTCTTTACTTCTCTTGTTCTTTTGCTTTTATTTTTTCTTTGGAATATGGGTTAAAAGTTAAAACTACTGATCTTATATCGGTGCATTCGTCTAACATTTTTGCTTGTGTATAATCTTCTGATGTCAATAGAAATGGGAATTCTTGTATTTATTTCTTGTTGGTGAAGAAGAATGTTTATATACTGGAGTTCATCAAATGGTTTACCTTCTGTTTATCCTCCCTCAACATTTTCTTTTTTCACTGATAATAACTGTTCTTTCAGTGTTTATTTAGAAGAGTTACCGGTCATTCTTGTGGTGTTTCATGTATTTCCACAGGCTAACTGATACAATAGTAGATATCTGTATATGGATTTGCTACTTGCCTCAATTTACTGGAACTATCCAAGACTTTAAACTATTGAAAGAAAGAAGTTACAGAGATTCTAAATGCAGTCCTTGTAATGTGTCTGAAATTTAGATTACGATGGAACCAAACAGTATCTACTTTTAGAAGAGTGGTCCTGCTCTTTAAATCAATTTATCATAACCTAGTAGATATTTCTGTGCTCAGCAATCTAAAAAACTTATCTGCAAAAATTTATGCTGATGAAATGCGTTGAATATGTCTTATTTTCCAGTAACTGTAAAATTGGTTATACTGTTATATGTTAAATTTGAATTTCAACACTAAAGGTTTGTTTTATCAATAAATATTTCACTGGAGCAGGTGTTACACTTCAGTCTGCGCCTTTCTTCCGACATTGATTCACTGTTTTCCTCAACCCAGGGTTTGAATGCATGTCATAATTTAGTTGCATCAAGTAAAGTTCTGTCAATGCAACCAGTTAAAACTTCTGTTGATTTTGGAGAGAACATGCATTCCATGATTGGTAATCATGCCTGTGAACAGAATTTGTTGCCTCCTTCCATCCCTAAAACAGTGAAAAAGGATGGTCCAAAATGTTCTGCTGATAAAATTGATTCTGTTAAACAACAGAAAGAAAAATCTGACATCATAAGCTTCAAAAATGCTGATATCAGCAATGCAATTGAACTCTCTATTGCAGCTTCTGAGGCATTGGTCATACATGATTTAGTGAAGATGGAGTCAGTTTCAGAAACATACCCTGCAGAAGCTGTACTTGAAGTAGCTCTTTGTGTGAAGCAGGCTCGGCTTGAGGGGTTGGAAGATGGCTTCCATTCTTCAAATGAGGAATCTGATTGGAGCGACTCTCTTTCTGATTTGAATGATTTTACTATGGCAGAGGCTTATGAAGATGTGGGTTTACCTTCTAGTATCTCCCATGAGAAACAACTTCGCAGTTCAGCGATGTCTCAAGCAAAAGATGTCTCTGGTGCTGAAAAGTATCATGGTTGTGATAATAAACTTAGTGATAGAAAGCATATATGTCAGCTTGTCAATCTAGATGACAATTCAGCAAAAAAACAGTTAGAAGTCAGTGCAGAGATGGAGATGCAGCAGAAAGAAGACTCACCTGTACAGTATTTATGTTGTGAGAGGGAGAAGCGTTCTGATAACCCTGGTTTGGGTCATATCTATCATCAATTTGTGCAGAATACTTCCAATGTTTCTGCCCTGAAAGAGGTAATTTGGCATCCTAGCCTTTGCCTTTCTGGGCCAGCTGTCCAGGAAAAAAATTCAGATGTTTATCCTTTAACAGTTCAACCTTATAACACATCTTGGTTATCCATTGCATTTCACCTGTAACAAGTGAAATTGAAAAGATAAAGTATAGACGAATATGGTAACAGATAGAAATTTGTTTTTCCCCAAGTGTATTGGATATCATCTCTCCGTTTCAGTTATTTAATGGTAAACACAGAACATTATACCACTATTATAGTATTGATATTTTATTGTCTTTAATGTAATAACTGCTGCCCTGATTTTCACTTTGCAGGCAGTTGGCTCAGCTGATTTGACTTCAAACGGGCTGCAAAACTGTGTCAACTCTTCAGTCGTTGGGAATTTCAGTAAGTTTTAAGCACTTTTTCAGTTATCCTATAAGTTTCCTGTCTCTAGAATTTATGCTCATATATTTTCTGTCGTAAAATTATTCAGAAAAAGAAAACTTGGCAAACTACTTGGTTCTGGACAGATTTAAAAGCCGCTGGTTAGGTGGTTGGACAAGTGAGGTATGTGTTTATTCTGTTTCATTCACCTTTCCCTTCTGTGAGTCACACCAATCTGGTCATTTATCTTATGGTATACTGTTGAACAAAATCTTGGTGAGTTTAGACTTTGACACCCTTGATTTCCCCCCAAGCCTTCTTCCTCCTGACAGAAAGATAAGTTGCCATGGGATCTAAAAGGCCAACTGTCTATTCAGGAGAAGTTGGAAGGCTTCAGGACATTTGCTTCTTCATGTTTCCTCTTGAACTTTATAGTTTTTCTACAGTTAACGGTTCATGCAATAATGCAATGAAAGCTAACTAGTTTAGTGAGCATGAAGTTTTTGTACACTACGGTGCTAAATCAATGTTGCAATGTGTCGGATGCCAAAACCAAAAGATTCACATAGCTAAAAGGATAACCAAATTTTGATTGAAGTAGTGTTTTTTAATGGTTTACATGCTATAGTTGATCTGAAGGATCTGAATTTTAGAAAAAAAAATGGCAACTCCTAGGACTTTGTTTTAGAAGTAGCTTGCTACTAACTCTTTTGTTGGAGAACTATGCAAGGAATTTTTTTTTCCCCCCTGAAATTTTACTGTGCCAAAAATTACGAAGTTGGTTGACACAATGTGGCAATGTGAGACTTCTTGGCAATTGCCATTGTTAGCCGATAACTGACTTAAGTGATTCACAGTTAGTGGGTTGTTGAATGGTAAATAAATTAGGGTTAGAATTTTATGAAGTGCCTTGTGAACATGGAGGTTGGCTGGCTAGGGGTCCATGGCCGTTGGTAGAGATTCCTCTCTTGAGAGAATGAAGATGCTTACAAAATGACGGGCCATTTAACATAGGCTATTTCCTTTTTCTGATTTCCCATTGCATTATATGGAAGCTAAAGCTGCTAGGATTTAAATGGATACCTCTTGCCTATTCCAATTTCATGAATGCCTCAGTCCTTGTACCACTATTTTCCTAATCATGTGCTCTAGCATTGTGGAAATCCTAGCTTTTCGCATTCTTTCCTCAATTTGTTTTATAGGAGGTAAAATTCTATTCATGTTGGATGCCAGTTTGCATACATGATTTTCTTTGGTTTACTAAGAGCCTGCTCAGTTGGTCCTTTTTCACTTGCTCTACATTATCCCTGTACTTGATACTGAAATATATGCTATTCAAGGATGTGCTAATTCTTTCATATTTTAGAATTTGTAATCTGTGTCTCTCTAGCATATGCTTATGCTAATATGGATTTTAGCATCTTGATACTCTGCTTTTGTTCTTGATGGCTTTTGTCTTACCTTTCTCCTTCTTGGAAGGAATTGGATTCATCCCCATTCAAGCAGAAAAGTGCGGAAAGGATTTCTAAGTTTTTCATCAGAGAGACAAGTTTTCTTTCAGAATCTGCAGACAATGTTCCGGATGAGACTTCTTGTGTGCAGAAACATGACTCCAAGTGTGGAATTGGTTCTCAGTCTAGCATACCTTCTGAAACCTTACCTAAAGCTGATGAGGGCATGTTGCATTCTCAAAATGTGGCCAAGTGCTCTAATCTATCATTGGATGATCCTCTTTGTTCTGCTGTTCCATGTAGCATTTCTTCAGAACTGGCCAATTCGAAACCTGAGAGTTATGAGGAAATTGATAATGATATAAATGTCCCAGCCATCCCTGAATTTGAAGTTGACAACTTTCAGAGGACCTCAGATCAGAATGTTGCATTAGAACATAGAGATGAACAAATAATGTCTTTATCAGATGGGGAAGATATTCCAGTCACTATGACAAACATGGTTCAACAAACGCCTGAGATGTTGACTAGTGAGACTTGTCGGAAACAGTTGAGCTCTCTTAAGACTTATAGCATGGTTATCCCCAACCAATCTCTTATAGAAAAATGCAATTGGGCACTACTTCCAACTAATCAGCGGATGGGTGTTGCTGCACCTTTGGATAAAAGGAGTTGTAAGGATCTCTCTGCATCCAAGTGCACAGATGGAAACAAAAATGTGCAAAATCATGAACACTTTGATAATCACAATTCAAATATAGAATTAACATATGAGAAGAGAAGCAATGATTTAAAAGCAGCAGATAAGAGTGACATTCCAGTGGAATCATTAGAAGAGAGGAGGTCAACTCTTATTCTAAGTGATAGGACACACCACTCCTTGCTGCGTCCTAAGATTGTTGGGAATAATATCAATGTAGAGAAACATCCAAAGAGGCATGTACCATCGAAGTCTTTTGTTCAGCATCAACGGAACAATAACCTTAATAAGCTACAAGCTGAGTGCAATGAGATCCATGATGGACATGTTAGAGTCAGAAAGCAAGTACGTTTTTCAGAAGCAGAGGAGCAGCTTCACCCGAAAAGGACTCTCTCAAAGTTGGAATCTTCATCTAAAAAATGTAAAGTCTCTTTGTATCGATTGCTTCATATATCTTTCTGTACTACAAAATGGGTCTGGTGGAAATTACTTGTTTTTGTGCTCCAATAATGTAGGTTCGTCTGGTAGAGCAAAAAGGAGGAAAGCTTCTAAGTCGTTGACAAATTATGTACCTCATACGAAACATTCTCTGACAAATTATTGCAGAATGGTAAGGACGAAATTTATATTTCAAGGTACAGAATTCCTGCTCACTGGATTATCTAGTCGGAAGGAAAGAGACATGGAAGCGCTTATAAGAAATTCTGGTGGGGTGATTCTTCCTGACATTCCCTCTCCTCCAAATTCGAGGAGAAAGAGAAGTTCTACATTATCTCGCCTACAAATTCCTATTATTCTTTGTATGAGAAAGGTTTGTTTCTAATGATCAATAATCTTTTGTCTCTTCTCTTGATACTTCTTCATAAACTCTTCAGAAAATTGTTCGCAAGCTGTTTATAAAATTTTCGTTCGTTTTCTTACTATTTTATTTCGAAACTTTTTATTAGAAAGCTGTCTGTAAGTCTGATCTCCAAGTTATGTCCCAAAATCCCAAAGAATATTCCCAACTGCTCTTGTAGGGTTGGACATAATTTGGTATCTTGTCGAGAAATTTCAGACAAGAAAATATATAATTGTTCATATTATTTCATCTTTGTAAGAAGTCTTCTTTTTTAATATGTAAACAGATAACTTCGTTTTATTAAATCTAAGATCAGTAAGGTTGTGTTTACAATAGCTTTGGTCTGAGTTACCCAATGCAACAGGCATGAAATCACTGATAGGAACAAGACTGAAACTATTTAGAAGGACCCAGAAGTAAATAGCAAGAGTGTTAAATAATTGTTGTTTTATTTTTTCCCTCTCTCTACTATATAATGTATTCTCTTTTGTTTGTCTCAGCTGCAAACCACCAAATTCTTGTATGGATGTGCTGTTGGAGCCTCAATACTAAAAGTTGAGTGGCTTACTGATTGTATTGCTTCTGGAACTATTCTTCAACCTAAAAAGTAGGTTGTGTTCTTTCCTAATTCTGCTTTTGAAATCAGTGTACTATTCTCTTTTCTTTTAAAAAAAAATTATTGGTTACGATATTTAATTATGGTTTGACAGATTAGACTTTGATTTTTAGTGATTTCAATAATCCTAATACCAGAAACTATCACATTTGTTGCACCGTAATGACTATGATGGAATTGAAATAGGATTAGAGGAATGGCAGTCATTTCCTTCCATTATAATGTTCGGCATTTTTTAACATGTTAGGCATGCTTTCACTAAATAGGGATAACATAAATTTGTCCTGAAATGACAGAAATAACATGATTCACGAAAGAATTCTAAATTTTCCATATTGAAAAGAAGATTTACAGACCCAGCTGCAGCTACTCATGGACAACACAACTCCAACCCCACCCATCAGGTGGGATGGTATTGATATTTTCTGATTTTTAGGGTTAAAGATCTCAGAATGAAATTGTGCTTGGAATGGATAAACAATTCTTTCATGCTACGTACCCTGAGTTATCATTTCCTTTTCGTTGGATACAGTCCCCAATGCTTGACAAAATTCTCCCAATCAATGGACATATTTGATCTGATGTAATCTCCTAACTAAATGATCTGTGTCCTCAAGAAGATGCTTCCAACTGCCCCACCAATTCATTTTTCTGATGTGTCTGTGTTAGGTACATGATTCTTCCAAATCGGAATGACATGAAGTTGACCATAACTAGAAGGCCAGCTCGTCACAGTGACCAAAAACCAATTTTTGAGAGAGTAGGGATCATGCTACACGGGAAGCAAAATTTCTGCACCAAATTGGCGAGTATCATAAAGGTAATGGTCTTTTTCGTCCTTCCATGGCCTTAGAGGACTTCAATAACTTGAAGGCACTGCTTTTTTTGCCTTGGCTGTCTTGGTTTATTTTCTGTAGAACTATAATCTACTCAGCCATCTGCTGTTATGTTGAGTGGCTTTTAGTCATTTATGTAGGTTTGTCTATTGACATGTGTTAATGGTGTAAATCGTAAAATTTCCCTTATTTTCCTTTTTCCACGTTTTTTCTAATTTTATTTTATTTTATTATAAAATATATTATAGTTATTTCACTCTCTAAATTTTAATGTCTTGCTTTGAGTTAATTAAATCCAATATAAAACCATAAACTTCAATTTCGGTTTCTGTCTACTATAATTCTAGCTCTGGATGGCTCATTTCTAACATTTATTTAGGTGCTTAATGATAATTGATGTCCAATTGATGCCTCTGAAATCATAATGAATTCCTTGAATTACTCTAGTTGCTGAGATATACAAACACTATTTGCAATATCAATACCATCATGTCCATCTTCTAGTTAGCTAGTTTTGCATAACTTGAGACTGCAAGTTATTACACCACACACCATCTATATTTTGTTGCATGTTAACATACCATCTTGTCCATCTTCTACTTATATAGTTGTATAAAAATGTCCATCTATGCGTACTTTGTTGCATGTTAAAATCTCTTCCTCTTTTTAAATTTCTTTTCTGTTCTTGTGTTGCCCAGCATGGAGGTGGACAGGTTTTCAAGACCCTTCAGTGGTTATTTAGGAGCATTGATGAAGAAAGGATTTCTATAGGAGCTATAGTCGCAGAAGATAAACCTTGTATATCACGTCACTTGAAATATTGTGCCTTGGAGAGGGGTGTTCCTATGATGGTAAAAATATAATTTTTATGATCTCATTAATGACTAAGTGGGAATTATATACTTTTCAGTACGTAACATCTGTAGAAAGAGGAAAACTCTTGCTTATATATATAGGGGACATATCGAGAGGAGTGATATTTTGTGAGAGGTGGGAGGAGAAAATAATCACTCTTAAATTGCAAATCAGTGGTAAAGAATAATACAAAAATTGTAATAAATGTGTGATAAATTTCTTCTTTGATTTTCATGTTAATTTTGACTATTGATTTGTGATCTAAGAGCGATTAACATAAGATCACTCCTCTCACTTGATAGGCTTCATATATATATATATATATATATTATAATTATACCTCTTAATATTTTATAATTGGATGTGATTTACATTGATCCAACCATTGAATCAGAAAAAATTACCATATTGATTTTGCATGTGAAATTTTATGAAAAATAAATAAGTATATAATCAAATAGTTAATAGTGTAAAAAAGTTTTATTATACGTTAATTTTGTGTTATATTGATGGGGTACCAAACAATATTGGATTAATGTCAATTTTTGTAGATATGATACAATTATAACTTCTAATCTAATGGTGGATTTAGTGAAAAGCTCATCCTGTAAAAGTTGTTTAATTGTGTGAGAATGCTTTTGATTGACTCCGGTGGCAATTGATCCTTCCCCTCCCCCCCTCTTCTCTCTCTGTCTCTCTCTCTCTCTCTCTATATATATATGCTGAAACCTTAACTTGATTTCCTTTGCAGCCTTTTAGCTGGCTCATTAAGAGCTTATATGCAGGGGAGCTACTTCCTTTCACAGAAGAAAATCAGACATCTCTATTGCCAATTGCTAATGTCCCAGAATTTCCAGATTCTGCGGATATGAGTGAAGAAATATAATAATGTTTTCTTCGGCAGCAATTTATCAGGTAATGACAATTTTTTCAATGATGACTATACCATAAACCATGATTTGGGCCATACAAACGTTACATGTTAGTATCTGCTTTTGTTTTGTAATTTTGTGGCAGATTTTGCGGATATGAAAGAGTGGTGACTATTGAGTAAACTTCAAAGCGGTATGTTTATCTCATCTCTCCTCCCACCCTTGCAGTTTGACATAACATATATTCAAACTTACTCTTACCAAACTGTTACAATACAGAGAAAATCTAACTAAATAAGTCTATGAAAACCATCTCTATCAGGACCAAGCATTTACAGCTAGACCAAAAGTTATAACTGTAAACCATGGTGCAACGGTATCTCCTTGACACACTGTAAAGCAAAAGTCATGCACCACGGTTCAAACACAGAAAGTTGGTGGTTGCAGCCAACCCCCACTCTGCCAACAATTTCTGGAGCCATGTAAAGACACCAAGCTTGATTAGTAATTTGTCTTTCATTTCTATCTTTAATAGTTGCATTGATCACAACCCAATTCCAATGGCTTCTTATTGACTTAGAGAAGTGAGAACTTTGCAAAATAGCTCTTGGAAACGTCTCTAAGCTCATTGGTTTGTAGACATTTTTTCTGCTTTTCAACAGAGGCAAACTTCTGTGTCTTCGGTTTTCAGATTGTTGGAAGGAATAAAGCATGGAATGCACCCAAGTGAACTCAGGAAGTAGCCAAGTCCTAATCATCTTTCATTCATGTCTTTCCTGCCCATCTTATGTCCTTAGTAACAATTTTCATGAAGTAAGCTAGATGTGACGGAACACTAGAATGCTTCCCCTTCCCAACCTTACAATTTAAATGAAAATACCAATGAGAATACGTGTTTTTAAAAATTAAGTAGTTTGATCCAAACAGGTATGAAGCTTCTACTAAGGCAAATATCGTTTGCTTTGGTTGATACTAATTATTAAAAGTACATCTTTGAAATTATTTAGAGACGACCTAATTTTAATAGACGCATCCAAGCAGGAGCCTCATCCTTTACAAGTCACCCTGAAGCCTCACCTTTTCACTTCACGTTTTTATCCATATTATCATTTTAATGATAATATCTGTGGTATTTAACCTATGTTGTTCTTGTGAAGGTTCAAGACTAATCTATGGAAAGGATCTGCGTCAAATTCATAAACCTCTATGTTTCCAGATTCTAAAGGATTGGCCTTTCTTTCTTGATTGCTCTGGATTCACAAGCTAAGAATGCTGCTCTGTTAAGTTTGAGCAACATGCAACCCTAGCAGTTCCATCAATCCAAACTGATTGGGGTATATATCCTAAAATTTTTTGCATCGAAATATGGACTTGGACCTTGATGGTAATCTTTAACAGTTCCATCAGCCCCATTAATTGGCAGAAAGTATTGTTGGTGGCAATATGGCTGCCAATTACCTTATGCTGTTGATTTGATGACTACAAACTTCTTAATCTCACCCTTGCAGTTAAAACTTAATTGGAGAGTCAATGGATAGCAGATGGATTCTCCGCCCAGTGATCGGTTGATCTTACAATTTTGGTATATCCTCTAATTCTCTTCTCGCCTTCTCTAATTGAATTTCTAGAAACAAAAAAAAAAATGCTGCCCAAAACTTTGCTTCAGACTCATCACCAGAAATATCTAGAAGACGTCATGGAAGGGAGAGGAAGGTTGACCACATATTGCTCATTATGCATGCAGTTAGCTTGGAAAGTTTAATGAGTTTATGTGGTCTAGTATGTAAAACACCCTGGAAATGTATTGGATGTGCCAAGTGAATATTCTTTAAACGGAGAAAAGATTTGCTAACTTTACATTCTTTTTTCTTCCTCGTTATCATCACTATTTGGACATTAGATTTGTAGAAGTTCCGCCATTTGATTGATAAATGGCTTGCAACTTTACAGCTTATTACTGCATGTAAGAGAACAAAAGTTAAGATTGCCTTAAATAGAAGTAATCACTTCCTCCTCTCAAGACCCAAAGGAGCCTAGTCAGTAAAGAGAGTTAGTATTGTTCCTTTTCAACTTGAGTTCGAATTCTTTGAGGAGCATTATGGGTTAAAATCTTAAATGCACTAAATCAATGTGGAGATATCCTTCAAATTGTCCAGAAAAGATATATAGGATCATAATACAATTAAAGAAGTGCTTCTTGTTTAATGTCCATAAAGTATTAATCTTAGCATTTCAAGTTATTTAATTTTCTTTCATTTTCACTATATTCATACGTCTAGAATTTAACTTATCCATGGAAGGATGTTTTACACAAGTAAATATTATATTGATAACAGATGAAAAAAAGAAGAAACTAGAATTGGTGGAGATAATTATTATTCTTCTAATTTAATGCCATTAAATCCTTCTGCCATTCAGTGTTTATTCTTATTATGTAATCACTTAAACAGTTAAATATGATGATTAATAACCTTAGGTTTTCCTTCTCATAAAAGAATGATGTTACCTTTGGATTTGATCATCATACTGCTTAATTTGCACTCCAAATTCAACCATTGCATCTCTTTTTGGGATAGACTTGAGTTCTTACTCCAATCATGGCCTAGAGTAAATGATCTTCTAGTTGGGGTTTTCTTGACAGATTCTCAAGGAGATTGGGAATCCATCCAAGTTATGTTCTTATTTCCAGTGTATTTGAGAGAAATATCTTACCCTGAATTTTTGTTTTCCCACCTGTAGTTACCTTTGAACATGCCAAACTGATTTATGTGGTAGTGAAAGTGAAGTTGCTACCAGGTATATCCCTGCTTTGCTGATGGATGAAATTCTACCCTTTGCCTGAGGCCGGCTGTATCTTGAACTGCGGCTACAATTAATTAGACTTGATTGTCTGGAAATTTTAGAGTTTTATTTTACATAAACATGATACGGCTCAGGCCTTGCAATTGCATCCAGTCTCAATACCTATGCCGCATGGTTGCGGCTGTGGTTTTGATAGCTATTAATGACTTGAACCATGAGAAAAATCTGTTTCAAAGGATTAGTTTGTTCGATAAAAGGGTTTTGAGGCTCAACTATCATAAGAAATCTGAATGTTATCTAATGTGAGACATGTTGCATATCTTCTTTCAAAAAATATACTTTTAAGCAAGGTTGTTAAATTCGTGAGTTTAAGTAAACTCATAAATAAAAAATCAACTCATAATATAAATTTGTTTCGTAAACTCGTAAAAGTTTATATTTGTTAATAATTACATATAAAATACAATATACAACAAGAAATTCATTAAAATATAATTTAAATTATACTAATTTGTAAAAAAGAAATTATTTATATTTCATAATTTATTTTTCTCAATATAGATATTTTAATTAAGTTCAAATATAAATATTATTTTTGTATAATTCTTTACTTGATTGTACTAAATTTAAGAATTTTTATATTTTTTAAACTCAATTTGATTCAATTATATGGTAATTCATCAAATTCGATTGAAAAAACATTAAATTAATTTAGTTTATTTGAGTTAAAGACGAATTAAATCAAATTTGTATTAAGTTTGAATTTATAAACGAATTAATACGATTTTTTTTAATAAAAATTTAAACTTGTTAAAATCAGAGAATCAACTCGTGAGTTTAACAATGCTTACAAAAGAAAAAAAATTATTTATATAATTTTATTTTGTAATATATGTAAGTTACAAAAATCATATATGCATGGGATGAGATTCATCATTTCACACGTCCAATTTTATGCATTTATATTGAAATATTATAACTAAGAGTTTATATTTTTTTTTATGTCAAATGTAGAAATCTGTCACATGATATATCTAGTTTTATGCATTTTATTAATATATTATATCTAAAATATATATAAATTATAAAGAGTCTACTTAAAAGCTTTTCATGTCACACAACAAAAAAATAGTCAAAATATAAAGCTATTTACTTTTCAAAGCCAATTTATTGTAATTTTTTTTTCTACAAACTATCTAAATCTTTCTGTCACTAAATCACGCCTAATAACTGTAGTATTTAAGGCTCATTTAGTTAAATGATGTAAAAGGAAATGAAATGTGAAAAATAAGTAAGTAAAATAAAAAATTATTTTTGTACTTTTATTTTTAAAATAGTGGATTAATTATTAAAATAATAATTTAAATAAATAAAATAATTATTATAAAATGGTGATATGATAAATGAAATAATTATTATAAAAATATAACAAATATTATATAAACTATATAAAATAAATAGTTTCGTATTATGACTAAGTGTGAAGAATGCACCCAAAATGAAAATGCGTAAGATTGTGGATGTCTTTGTTGAAGTTTCAATAAAACTCAAGGACACCAAATGGGGCATTATTTTGGGGGTCCCACGACATCCGTACCCTCTGCATGCAATACTGTGCCTCCCTGCTGTCGTCGGCAGAGCAAGTATTGTAGCTGCGGCTTGCGTGGTTAACGACGCGTCGTTCCAATGCAACATCTCCATTTCCTTTTCTCACACCTGTTTTTAAGTAAATTGACAATTTTATTTTATACAAACAACAAATCTAAAAATTAAAAAGAGTAAATTATGCATATTTTTTAGTTTTATTGAAATTATATAAATATTTTTTAAATTTAAAAATATATATTTTTCTTAAAACAAACAATTCTCTTATATTCTAGTTTAATTTTAAATTCTTTGACTAAAAGACTTTTTATTAATTTAAATATATTTTTTAACTAAAAAAATTTAAAATATAGAGCATTTTGATAAAAAAATTAAAAATTGAACTAATATATATGATATCTTTTCATTTTAAAGAAAGTTTATATATATTTAGAAATAAAAAGATTTCTATAATTTTAACAAAATAAAAAAGAAAACCTATGTAATTTACTTTTTTTTTTTTAAAAAAGACAACATTATCACATCCTAAGCCAAAGAAAATCTTATCCAATTCCTCGTTGGATGGCCACATCACATAAAAGTTCCAATAGCAACATAACGTAGAAGAGAATTAATTTGCCAAATGTCACAAGTTGTCTGTAATGAAACATTTGAAGTAGCGGTAAAACTTTGCAATTGGTAGCAAGTAACCTGTAATGAAAAAAAAAAAAATAATAACTACAAAAGAAAATGAAAAATTAATGGGATAGGAATAAATGTTCTGAGACATGGTAAATTACCCCGAATGTTTGGTTGCTTTCAAAACAAGCTGAGTTTGAGCTGCGTGGATCCTAGTCAGGTTTTGGAGGACCTGTCTGATTTTTTATTTTTAGAATAGGTTTTTATTTGTAAAAACGAAAAAATAAAAAAATTTATTTGATAATATATTTTTAATAAAATATTTTGTAAAATATAAAAATAAAATTGTATTTTTTTAAAAAAATCAGAACACCGTTTAGTTGTTTTGTTAATTTTTATTCTGCAGAATCCGAAAAAAGACAGAGAATAATAATTTTTTATAATAATGATTCAAATAAATTTTTTAGCTTTTTTGTTTTCAAAATTTATTCTTAAAAAAATCTGTTTTAAAAATATTAAAATCAGAATAGAATCAAATAAGCTTATAGTTACCCTCATCTTGAATTTTTTTTAAATATCTAAGATTTGAATCTCAAATTATGAGTTTGAAAATAAAAATAAAAATAAAAAGGTAAAAAAATTCTAACAATAAAAATAATTATAGTTTAAAAATTTTATGAGTGTAATACATTTAAAATTTCTTTAATATAATTATTTTTTACAATTATAATTGTTGACCTTTTTAATTTTAATTTTAATTTTTAAAATTATAATTTAAAATATAAATTAAAAAATATCCTTAAAATAGGGTAAATGCATCCTCTATAATCCCAACCATATGAGATGTTTGTATCTGACTCTTAACACCATTGTCATGACATTATATTTTAGAAGAAAAATAAATACCCGACAAATGAGTGGATTTGGATTGGGTAAAAAATCATTCGGTCACACCAGTTAATTACTTATGATCCAATGCTATATTTTTAAAGAGATTCCCCATGACTTACTAACTAAAAGTCAAATTCAACCCAAGCCAGATATTGACCTTTTTTTAATAAAAAAAATGTTACTTATTTTTAATTTTATTTACTAAAAGAAGATTTGTAAATTTAATCTAGCAAATTACATTACAGGAGGCAAAAACCAAGCATTTCCAATATGACTAAACGAAGCTATACCCTCTTGAAAAGGATATTTTCTGACTCATACATGAATCAAATTTTTGCAGTAAAATCCTTGCTTTAATTTCATCATCTGTAACAAAAAAATAAATAAATAAACAACCTGCTTCTTTAACATTTCCATTTCGCATGTCGGAAAGGAAGCTGAAATGCCAAGAATAATGAGTGAAAAACCTCATGGGAGGGATTTTAGCTTAACCTCGAATTGAACCAAACCTATCAAACAAAAATAAGCAAGCTGGGTAAATTTTGCAATAAAAGGTTTCCCTCTCCAATCCTACCCAGATGTAGTCATTTTTCATTTTTAAAGTTGAAATCCAAGAAAACTATGTGTGCATAAAATATGTCACAAACATTTATTTATATTCGTTAAATTATGAAATTAACAAACAAATATGTCCTTCGCAAAAAGAAAGGAAAATTTATAGTTGTATACTCTAAGTTGAAAATATTTATATTAAAACATTTTAAATTTTGAAATTATTTTAAAGGATCTAAAGATTTTAAATTTAAACTATACAAAAAAAATTATAATTTAAGATTTTAAATTAAAATTTTTTATGTTTGAGTTCTTCACAATAATTTTAAAATTTAAAATTCTTTCGTATAAATATTTTCAGTTGAAATCCTTAATTGTAATTTTCTCCTAGGGAGGAAAAGCATCCCAACTATACTTCTCTCTTTTAAGTGCTTCACTTGACACATGCCCTCCCGACAAAAGCGTTTGTAATTTGCCATCTATATTCAGATTGTGGGAAATGGATCTTGGAGATCGCAGTTTTGTGAAGATGTTCAGTTAGAATTTCCTGAGGTAACAATAGAGATAGAGAGATATGAAAAATATGATAAACAGATGATAATTTATATTAAGAGATTTAAAGAGGTAATGATATAATGACTAAATAAAGCAAACATAGCAGAGTCTAAGCTTAATAGCTTTGTGAATGTTGGAATACTTATTGATTAATGGATAATTGTATTGATAGATGTTTGAATAGCTATTTTTCTATGAAATTATAAGGATTTCTATTTATAAGTTTTAGGTATGGTAAGATGATGATGAGCGGCTAAAAGTTACTTAGTAGAGTTGTAGAAGCCATTTGAACAAATGGTTTGCCATGCTAAAATCATCTTGGTCAAAGTAATTTGGCAATTTTGCTATATTAATTTTTGAATGAGACTTGATGAATAATAACCCTTAAATGTTTTGAATCTTTTAAAATTGAGCTTGGACCAAGTTGAATTAATCAAAACTCTTATGGTTTGGTAGTTCCTATAACACCACTAAAACACAAATTTTTTATAAATTTCATCTTTACTATTAATTTTTTGTTATTATTTCATTAAATTTTGGTAATATAACTAATTATAAATGTTTTGATATTTTGAATATGTATGATTTATACTAACAAAAAGAGACAAAAGTAGATAATGAAATAAAAACAACTCACGTATAGGGCAAAATATTGAAAAAAAAATGATGATATGGACTAAATTAAAAATGATTTAAATTATAAAGTAAACTATAAGTGCCAAATAAAAAAATTAAGTGAAATTAAATAAACTAAAAGTATAATTTTCTCCTTTTTGTATTACCAATTTGATGGATGAAGAAAATAAAATAGTAGTTAAAAATGTACACAATGAAATAAATGAAAAAAGAAAAAAATTATATTTAAGAATTTCAAAATAAAAATATTTATATTAAAAGATATTAAATTTTAAAATTATTTTAAAGGATTCAATAATCAAAACTTTAAATTATGAAAAAAAAGAAGAAAACACTACAGGTCAATATTTTAAATTTAAATTTTTATTTTTAAGTTTTTTACAATAATTTTAAAATTCAGTCTACTTTCATATAAATATTTTTACCTTAAAATTGTCAAATAGTAACTTTTCTTAAAAAAAAAAAAAAGAAGCAGAGCCTATATGCTGAAATTATTAAATAGATGTGGTGTCACATAGGCATGTGGACCAAAGCGCAAAGGATAACATCCTTGCCTTCTCTACATGTTCTCAACGTGTTTTAATAAGCATAAATTCCATGTAGAAGCTTAAGACAACCATTTCTAGTATAAATTATGGCTTCTTCTAGTCTAAAATTTGCATATCCATTTTTGCTTTACTTGCTGCTACTTCTACTAGTTAGTCCAGTGCTCTCCTAGTTTTTTTATCAATGGCTCCAATGGCTATGACCCACTTCACAAAATTCGAATCAAAGAATTGGGATCATGGGGAAGAAGCCATTGAAGGAGAGGAAAAGCTTAGCCAAGAGTGTAAGGATCTGATTCTCTCTCTTCCCAAAGAGAGAGGTTGGAGAACTCGTTATCTTTATCTATTCCAAGGCTTCTGGTGCCAACCAGCTGAAATACAAGCCATAACCTTTCTTCAGAATCACTTCCAAGCCAAAGATTCTGATGTTGTTGTTGCTACTGTCCCAAAATCAGGCACCACATGGTTAAAAGGCCTTACTTTTGCCATTGTGAATCGCAAGTGTTTTTCCCCTTCTTCAAAGAACCATCCTCTGCTTGATTCTAATCCCCATCATCTGGTGCCTTTCTTTGAGTATACTATTTACGGAAGCCATGACCATGAGGCTCCTAATCTCTCCAATTTACCTGAACCAAGGCTTTTTGGCACCCACCTACCATTTGATGCAATGCCTAGCTCAATCAAAAAGTCTAATTGTAAGATAATCTATATATGCAGGAATCCATTTGACACTTTTGTGTCTTCTTGGCATTTTATCAACAAAATCAAGCCAGGGTCATTGCCCTCATTAGCACTAGAAGAGGCATTTGATATGTACTGCAAGGGGATAATTGGGTTTGGTCCATTTTGGGACCATATGTTGGGGTACTGGAATGAAAGCAAGGAAAGACCTAACAAGGTTTTGTTCTTAAAGTATGAGGACTTGAAAGAAGATACCCATTCTCATTTGAAGATAATAGCAGAGTTTTTGGGTTATCCTTTTAGCTTGGAGGAGGAGAGAAGAGGTGTGGTTGATAGCATAATTAAGCTGTGTAGCTTTGAGAATATGAAAGAATTGGAGGTCAACAAGTGTGGAACTTTTATTAAGAACTTTGAGAACAAGCACTTGTTTAGGAAAGCTGAAATCGGAGATTGGGTTAATCACTTTTCACCTTCCATGGTAGAGAGATTATCCAAACTTGTAGATGAAAAGTTAGGTGGGATTGGTCTGTCATTTAAAATGGTCTCTTAGGAGAAATTTAGTTACATATAATATATTACTAGTTGATTGTATAAAGAGTTAATGAGAACGTATTGAAGTGAATTTCTATTAACTCCTTGTACCAACTAGAAATATGGTGGAATGGGTTTCGTCTATCATTAAGAGTGCTCTCTAAACAAATTTTTTTTAACCATATGTAATGTATTATCTGATTATACAACAAACTAATAAAAATTTGTTGTGGTCAATTTTTATTAATTAGTGTAAAGAACATTTTATGGGTGTTGAGAATTTTTTTTGTCCTATTGAACAATGAAACTGCTGGCCAATATGCCAATATTTTTTTTTCCTACCGTGTAATAAATGCATTCTACAATTCTCGTTATAGAGTCTCTATTTGAGAGGGCAAGAGGCTTTGATAGTCCAAAGACACCATGTGGGTAGCAAAAAACCTCATTTATTTCCAATCAGAATAGTTGGATGGGATGTGTCTCATAAAGTTTGTGATAGTGAAAGCATGAAAGTTTATTTTTCTTGGCAATGATATTATATCTTATTCTATGATTAATATTGCTGGTTAGAAAATAAAAGAAAATAAGTTTCGATGGAATAGCTGGGTCACATTCTCTGGCTGCAGAGTAAAGAATATGATAGCCAATATATAATCAATGTTACTTCCTGAGTAATCTCCTAGTGTCAAGTGGTAGAACCATAGAAAAATATTTAAACTAAATTTTGCGAAATAGTGTGAGTGTCTTAGTTAAAGTTTCAATAAATCCAAGGACACAGAATGGGGCAATATTTTGGGAGTCCCACGTCCGTACCCTCTGCATGCAATACTGTGCCCTTCCTACTGTCGTCGGCAGCGCAAGGCATGTAGCTGCTGCTTGCGTGCTTAACGACGCGTCGTCCCAATGCAACATCTCCATTTGCTTTTCTCACACCAGTTTTTAAGTAACCTGAATTTTTTTTTTTAATAAAAGTAACAAATCTAAAAATTAAAAACAGTAAACTATCCATATTTTTTAGTTTTATTGAAATTATATAAATATTTTTTATTTTAATATATATGTATTTCTCTTAAAACAATTTTTTTTAATATTTTAGTTTACTTTTAAATTCTTTGATTAAAAGAATTTTTATTAATTTAAACATATTTTTAAATAAAAAATTTAAAATATAGAATATTTTGATCAAAAAATTGAAAATTGAACTAATATATAAGATATCTTTTCATTTTAAAGAAATTTTATATATTTTTTAAAAAGTAAAAAAAATGTACTTAATTTTAACAAAATTAAAGAAAACCTATGTAATTTACTTTAAAAAAACAACATTATCACATCCTAAGCCAAACAAAATCTTATCCGATGCCTCGTTGGATGGCCGTATCCCATGAAAGTTCCAATAGCAAAACAACATAGAAGAGAATTAATTTGCCAAATGTCACAAGTCGTCTTAAAATATTTGAAGTATCGGTAAAACTTTGTAACTGGAAGCAATTAATAAAAAGAAAAAAGAACCACAAAAGATGATGAAAAATTAATAGGACAGGAATAAATTTTCTGAGACATAGTAAATTAGCCCCAATGTTTGGTTGCTTTCAAAACAAGCTGACTTTGAGCTGCGTGGATCCGAGTCAGGTTTTGGATTGCACAGGATATAGTCACCTCACCTTGAATTTTTTTAATATTTAAGATTTAAATGTCAGAGATAAAAATTAAAATTAAAAGGTAAGAAATTATAAAAATGAAAAAAATTATACTTTACAAATTTTATGAGTGTGACAAAATTAAAATTTTTAAGATATATTTTTTATGATTATAATTTTTGACCTTTTAATTTTAATTTTTATCTTTAAATTTAAAATTTAAAATTTAAATTTAAAACAATATCCTTAAAAAAGGGTAAATGCCTCGTCTATAATCACAAAAGTGATTGTAGAGGATGGTGTTTGTACCTGACCCTTAGCAACATTGTCATGACATCATATTTCAGAAGAAAAATAAAGACCTGACAAAAATGAGTGGATTTGGATTGGGTCAAAGATAATTTGGTCACACTAGTTAATTACTTATGACCCAATGCTATATTTTTAGAGAGATCCCCCGTAACTAACTAAAAGTCAAATTTAACCAACCCAGATATTGACCCTTTTTTCTTTCATAAAATTTTTTTACCTATTTTTAATTTTATTTACTAAAAAAGACTCGTAAATTTAATCTATACTCTCTTGAAAAGGATATTTTCTGAATCATACATAAATCAAATTTTTGCAGTAAAATCCTTACTTTAATTTCATGATCTGTTAAAAAAAAAATCAACCAGCCTGCTTCTTTAACATTTCCATTTCACATGTCGAAAAGGAAGCTGAAATGGCAGGAATAATGAGTGAAAAACTTCATGGGAGGGATTTAAACTTAACCTCAAATTAAACCATATCAAGCAAAAATAAACAAGCTGGGTAAATTATGCAGTAAAAGGTTTCCCTCTCCAATCCTGCCCAGATGTAGTCATTTTTCCATTTTTAAAGTTCAAATCCAAGAAAACTATGTGTGAATAAAATATGTCAATTTTTTTTTTTATATTGGTTAAATTATGAAATTAACAAACTGATATGTCCTATGCAAAAGGAAAGGAAAAATTATCGTTGTATACTCTAAGTTAAAGATATTTATATCAAAAAATTTTAAATTTTAAAATTATTTTGAAAGATCTAAAGACTCTAAATTTAAACTATGCAAAAAAAATTATAGTTTAAGACATTAAATTAAATTTTTTTTATCTTTGAATTTTTAAAAATAATTTTAAAATTTAAAATTCTTTAATATATATATTTTCAGTTAGAGTCTTTAATTATAATTTTTTACTATGGAAAAGCATCCTAGCTTTATTTCTCTCTTTTAAGCGCTTCACATGACACATGCCCTCTCAACAAAGCTTTTGTAATTTGCCACCTATATTTAGATTGTGGGAAATTGGTCTTGAAGACCGCAGTTTGTGAAGATGTTTAGATGGAATTGTACTGAGGTAGAAATAGAGATAGAGAGACATAAAAGATAAGATAAAATGATAATAACTTATATTAAGAGATTTAAAGAGGCAATGATATAATAGCTAGATAAAGCTAAAATAGCAAAGTTTAAGTTTAATAGCTTTATGTATGTTGGAATATTTGTTAATCAATGGATGAATGTATTGATAGATGTTTGAATTGCTACTTTTCTATGAGATTGTTAGAGTCACTATTTATAAGTTTTTGGAGTGATAAGATGATGATGACCAATAAGCCGAGGTTGCTTAGTAGAGTTGTAGAAACCATTTGAGCAGATAGTTTGCTATGTTGAAAATCATTTTGTTCAAAGCAAGTTGGCAACTTGATATATTTCTTTGAATGAAACTCGATGAATAATAACTATCAAATGCTTTGGACTTTTTAAAATTGAGCTTGGATTGAGTTGAATTAATTTAAACTCTTATAGTCTAATAGTATCTATAACAACACTAAACCACACATTTTTATAAATTTCATCTCTACTGTTAAATTTTTGTTAATTTGTTCACATAACAATTATATAATGTCCTCATATTTTGAATATGTATAATTTATATTAACAAAAATAGATAAAAGTAGATAACGAAATAAAAAATGACTCACATATAACGCAAACTATTGAAAAAATATAATGATATGAACTAAATTAAAAATGATTTGAACTATAAAGTAAACTATAAGTGTCAAATTAAAAATTAAGTGAAATTGAATAGACCAAAAGTATAATTTTCTCCTTTTTGTATTACCAATTTGATGAATGAAGAAAATAAAATAGTAGTTAAAATGTACAAAATAGAATAAATGAAAAAATTATAGTTGAGAATCTTAAAATAAAAATATTTATATTAAAAGATATTAAATTTTAAAATTATTCTAAAGGACTCAATAATCAAAATTTTAAATTAAAATTTTTATTTTTAAGTTTTTAAAATAATTATAAAATTTAATATACTTTAATATAAATATTTTTACCTTAAAATTCTCAAATTGTAACTTTTCTAAGAAAAAAAGAAAGGAGAGCTTATATGTTGAAACCATTAGATAAATGTGGTGTCACATTGGCATGTGAGCCAAAGGATGGCATCCTTGCCTTCTCTGTATGTTCTCAACGTCTTTTAATAAGTATACATTCTATCTAGAAGCCTAAAATAACCATTTCTGGTATAAATTATGGCTTCTTCTAGTTTGAAATTTGCATACCCATTGTTGTTTTACTTGTTGCTACTTCTACTAGTTACTCTGGTGTGCTCTTAATTCTTCATCAATGGCTCCAACAACTATGACCCAATTCGCAAAATCAAAATTAAAGAGTTAGGGTCATGGGGAAGAAGCCATTGAAGGAAAGGAAAGACTTAGCCAAGAGTGTAAGGATCTGATTCTCTCTCTTCCTAGAGAAAGAGGTTGGAGAACTTGTTATCTCTATCTAATCCAAGGCTTCTAATGCTAGTCAATTGAAATACAAGCCATAACCTTTCTTCAGAATCACTTCCAAGCCAAAGATTCTGATTTTGTTGTTGCTACTATCCCAAAATTAGGCACCAAATGGTTGAAAGGCTTTACTTTTGCCATTGTGAATCAAAAGTGTTTTTTCCCTTCTTTAAAGAACCATCCTCTACCTGATTTTAATCCCCATCACCTTGTGCCTTTCTTTGAGTATATTGTTTATGGAAGCCATGACCAAGAGGCTCCTGATCTCTCCAGCTTGCATAAGCCAAGGCTTTTTGGCACCTACCTACCGTTTGACGCGATGTTTATCTCAATCAAGAAGTCTGATTGTAAGATAATTTATCTATGTAGGAACCCATTTGACACTTTTATGTCTTCTTGGAATTTTATAAACAAAATCAAGCCAGGGTCATTGCCTTTGTTGGCACTAAAAGAGGCATTTGATATGTATCACAAGGAGATAATGGTTTGGTCCATTTTGGGACCATATGTTGGGGCATTGGAATGAAAGCAAGGAAGTACTTGACAAAGTTTTGTTCTTAAAATATGAGGACTTGAAAGAAGATGCCAATTCTTATTTGAAGAGAATAGCAAAGTGCTTAGGTCATCCTTTTAGCTTGGAGGAGGAGAGAAGAGGTGTGGTTGATAGCATAATTAAGTTGTGTAGCTTTGAGAATATGAAGGAATTAGAGGAAACAAGTTTGGAACTTTTGTTAAGAACTTTGAGAACAAGCACTTGTTTAAGAAGGTTGAAATAAGGGATTGGGTTAATCACTTTTCACCTTCCATGGTGGAGAGATTATCCAAACTCATAGATGAAAAGTTTGGCGAGATTGGTCTATCATTTAGAGTGCTCTTCTAGTAGAAATTTAGTTACATATAATATATTTCTAGTTGATTGTATATAAGAGTTAATGAAAATGTACTGAAGAGAATTTTTATTAACTCCTTATACCTACTAGAAGTATGGTGAGATGCATTTCATCCGTCATTAAGAGGATCTTTTATAAAAAATTTCTTAACTATATATAATGTATTACTTGATTATCTAACAAAATAATAAAAATTTATTGTGATAAGTTTTTATTAATTAGTGTAAAGAAAACTTTATGAGTATTAAGAATTTTTTTCCTCTTAGTAAACAGTGAAACTACTAGCCAATTATGGAATGTTGTGGGCCATATGCTAGTAAATTGCGAAAGTTAGTAGGCCATATTCTAATAAAAAATTTTTTGCTAGTGTAATAAATGTATTTTGCAATTCTTGTTATAGAGTCTCTATTCGAGTGGGGAAGAGGCTTTGATTGTCCTAAGAGACCGCATGGGTAGCAGAACAAACCTCATTTATTTCCAATCAGAATCAGATAGATGGGATGTGTCTTGTAAAGTTGTGTGATTGTGAAAGTATGAAAGTTCATTTTTCTTGGCAATGCAAGAAGAATGACTTTATATCTTATTCTATAAATAATATTGCTAGTTAGAAAAATAAAAGAAAGGGAGTTTTGATGGAATAACTTAGTCACGTTCTCTTAGTGCAAAGTAAAGAATATGATAGTAAATATATAAGAAATGTTACATCTTGAGCAATCTCTTAGTGCCAAGTGATCAAACCAAGAAAAAATATTTACATTAAATTTTATGAAATAATAGAAAGAGTAACAAAAAGATAATTGAATTTTGTACTAGTATATTTTAAACTAAACAATGATAAGCTTTAACTGATCTTAATCATTGATCTATTTTAACACCCCCTACAAACAAGTAGGTAATGAGCAAACCCTAGGTTTATCTCTTAATAACTAGAACCTTAAGTGTGACAAAGCTTTTGTGAGAAATTCAACTTGTTTAAATGAGGAAACATAGTGTATGACTAGTTGGTTTTCCAAAACTTTATCCTGAACATAGTAAACATCAATCTTAATATGTTTGGTTGAAGTAGGAAAAACTAGATTAATGGCCAAAGTAGCTATATTCATGTTATCACACTAAGCAACTGGAACTTCTTTGAGAGGAAAATTTATCTTTTGAGCTAGTGATTGGATCCATGCCAATTTATTAGTTAAGTTAGTTAAAGACCTATATTCAGACTTATTACTTAACTATGATCTTTTGTTTCTTTGAAGACCAAGCTATCAAATAATCATTAAGAAAAACATAGTGACTTACCATGGATTTGTGATTATCAAAGCATGTAGCCTAATTAGTGTCAAAGAAGCTAAAAAGAAATAGATTCACAAATGGTTTGATATGAAGACCAAAAGTCAATGTTCCTTTAAGATTCCTGAACATTATCTTCACAGCTTGCCAATGCACATTTGTTGGAGCACTTAGAAATTAATTAAGTTTATTCATAGCAAAATAAATGTCTAGTTTTGTGTTGGTCAAATATTGCAATGCTCTAATAGCACTTCTATAAACCAAAAGGTCCTTTAATGGCTTTTCTTCACTAGTTGAAATATATTTACTAGACTTGGATGGGGTGCTAAACCCAAAATTTCAAACTTTTTAAGGAGATTAGCAATATATTTCACTTAATTCAGATATAAACTAGTACTATCCTTAGAAGCTTCCATACCTATGAAGTAGTGAAAGCTACCAAGATTTTAAAGAGAAAAGAAGCTATTTAACTTTTGAACAAAAGTCTTCAAGCTACAGGGATGACTTCTTATGACTATAATGTCATCTACATAAAACAAAGAGTACTTATGACTTATCTTTAAAGAAGAAAAGGGAGCTATCTACCTCTAAGTTACAAAAACCTGAACTAAATGATGTGTTTCTTTCCTTTTTCAAATGAGGGTCGTGGTGCTTATTTCAAGCCATATAATGCCCTTGTTAGCTTGGATACATGTTTTGGTTTAGTAGGATCTTTGAACCCTTTTGGTTGACCCATGTAAATTACTTTTTAAAAAAACACCATTCAAGAAGGCATTATTTATGTCAAGTTGTTTAATTTCTCAATTAAAGGAAACTACAATAGCAAGTATTAGCCTAATTGTTGAAGCTTTAATAACAAGGCTAAAAGCCTTACCATAGTCCACTCTTAGATTTTATTATAAGCTTTTTACAACTAAATGAGTCTCGTGCCTCTAAATTGAATAATTTGTATTACACTTCAATTTGAAAACCCATTTACAATCAATAATATTTTCTTAATTAGAGTGGGGAATTAAGGTCTAAGTGTTATTCTTGTCTAAATCGTTTTATTCAGTTTCCATAGCCTTCTTCCACTATGGTAGCTTAAGTGCATAATTAGCGTTGTCTAGTTCAACTTCACTATCTTTTCCAATTAAGATAATTTTAGTAAAAGGATGCTTCAACTTATAAATGCTACTTTTGCTTCTGGTTATCATCTTATGACCCAAAACTTCTCTAACAATTGTTGAATTACTATAATCATTCTAAGGGCCATAGTCATCTATAGAGAAGCCTTGATCATGTTCTGGAGTGCTTGATCTTTTTGAGATGTTTGACTTGTCAGAACTAGTTGTATTAGATTTTTCTCTAGTGACATGGTTTGTAGTTAATTGTGTTGGTGAAGACATAATGGCATTGTGACTAAGCCATGAAGGAGAGACAACTGAAGGGTTTTAATTTTGACTTAGGACTTCAAAGTGATATTCTTTAGTATAAGAGGGGAGATTAAAAAAGGTAACATGGTAAACTTCATCTTGAAGAACCTTCCTTATGTTGAGAAAACCTGAGGCAAAGGAAAGTTAGAATTATTGAAAACCATATGTCTGAATATATAAATTCAACTACTGGGACTTAAACGTTTGAATCCCTTGTAAGAGTTGTTGTATCCAATGAAAACATATTTTATGGTGTGAAACTGAAGCTTACATTGATCGTAAGGTTTTAGGCATGGAAAACAAGCACACCCAAAAATCTTTAGTGCTGTATAATCAGGATATCCACTATGTAACTTAAAGAAATGTGACATTCCACCTAGCACAATAGTAGGTAGCTTGTTGATCAAATATAAAGCTATATGAAAGGCTTCCCACAAAAAAATGTAAGTGCCATCTTAGCTTGAGCAAGTAAGTTGAGACCAACTTTTATTAAATGTTCGTGTTTTCTCTATGCTTTGCCATTTTGTAAAGAGGAATAAGGACAAGAATGTTGAAATAAAATTCTAGACTATTATAGCATTCTTGACAAACTTCTAAATTAATCACCCCAAACACTTTGCAATATTTTAATTTTGCACTCAAATTGGTTTTCAACTAGCTACTTGAAATGAGTGAAGGCACTTAAGGCCACATTCTTGGTTCTTAAATGACAAATCAATGTATATCAAATATAATCATCAAGAAAGATAATATAAAACTTATGGGCCCTATAGATTAGTATGAACAATCTTTAGTGGCTTAGAAGCATGTGAATGAGACAGTTTGAATGGTAATGAGTGAGATTTTCCATATATACAAGATTCACAGAACTTAAAATTTTCATTAGCATTAAACTTCACATTACATTCTTTCTTGACTTAACTCAAAACATGACTAGAAGGATGGCCGTATTTATGGTACCATTCTTCTTTAACAAAGACAAAAGCATTAAGATGAATTTTTTGTGGAAGATCATAGGGTGTTTGTAAGGAACACTTCTGCTGTCACTTTTGGTATAAGTTGATCTTTATCTTGAATTCTTAATCTTAGAAAGTCCTTCATCAACTTTCCCTTACAATAGGACCATCCTTGTTGCCTTGTCCTTCATTGAGCAACGAATATAATAGCCAATATATAATAATATTTGTTACAAGTTGAGCAATTTCCTAGTGCCAGGTGGCTAAAATAGAAAAAAAATATTTACATTAAATTCTATGAAATAACAGAAATGCTAATAGAGAGATAAATGAATTTTGTACTAGCACATTCTAGACTACGCAACGAAAGGCTCTAACTTATCCTAATTTTTGATTTGTTTTAACATTGCTCTATAATAATATCCAACTTTTGCCATGAAATATTGTCATTAAGTAACCTTATAGTGAATCTTGTGCTAAGGCTAATTGTTTGGAATTTGAGAAGAAATTGTTGTATCTTCTTGTCTATGGTGCCACACTATAATTAATACCATTTTTTTTTCCATTTTGTATTCTTCTTTCAGAGTTTGGAATCCAGTATGAATGAAAAGTAGAGAAAAACTAGTTGGTGATTACAACTTATAAGGATTCTAAAATTGTGTTTTATAGTTTTACTTTGTCAAAGATGGAAATATCAACATACAAAAGTAGTTATTTTGCATCTCTGAAATGTCAAACTATATTATTTATGGTTAATACTATTATGTACAATTCAAATTTAGACTTTGTTGTTAAAACTTATCTATTTCCATGGCCAATAAACTAGAAGATAGATAACTGATGCAAAAATTAAGAGATAAAAATGAGAATAGTAACAGAGTGGTTTAGAAAGCAAGTTTTTGAGAACATGTCCTCTTTTCTTAGAATGTATTTGAAAGAAAGGATAAAGTATCTTTAAGGGAAAAGCAAAAAGAAAAAAAGCCAAAAGAAAAGTAAAGTATAAGTAATGGACTCTCTTGTCATCCTTTACTGAGAGCAGGAGAGATCTAAAGGAAGGAGGTGTAGAGAAGAATAAGAGTCTAGAGACTTTTTATGGACTCTTTTTTTTTTCCTTTCATTTGAATGCTTGTTTGTGGGTGAAGTATCCAAAAATAATTTTTTTTAGAGTGATAATTTTAGATTCCTAAAAAAACTATGTTATCTAATTATAACGTAATTAAGTATTAAATATAGAATAATATTTTATCTATTTTAATAGATTTATTATTATAATCATATTTATTAATTACATGAAAATTAAATTAATTCTTTTAAAGATTATTAATTATTAAATAATTTAATATTTTAAATAATTATTTAATAAAATGTTATTATATATTTAATAATTAATTAGATTATAATTAAAAAATATAGTGCTAACTTAATATCATCACTTTTTATAGAAAGATGCATGTAAGAAGGGATTTCTTTCTTTGAAAAGTGAGATGCACAACAGAATTTTTTTTTTTTAAACGCGAGAATGGTCAACTTGAGAGATTGAAAGTGACGTTGAGCTTGAGGTTTATTCATATAGGTCATTTTAGAAGAGATTTATAGTGAACGATAAGTTTTTTGTTATATTTTATGCAAAATATATTTTAGATCATTTTTCTCTTTTGGAAGGTACAGACCTCTCCAAACTTAACCAAAAAATAAAAAATATACAATTATCTATAATAACTATACCTCATTACTAGAGACATAATATCAAATAATACTTTAAAATGGGTATTCTTTTTATAATTCATCAAATTATATCATTCTCCTTTGTACTCTTTAATAAAAATAAAGTAAATTAAATGTGACGCAAATAATGACTCACTTTAAAAATATCCAAAATTTTAGGCTACGAAGAGGGGAAGACTGAGTTGGGATAAGTTTTCGTCTAGCATGCTTCCATCCTAATAAAAACAAAGACCTCTCACATGGTTGTACTAACATAAAAACACAACATTTATTAGCCAGCAACCTCCCACACCAGCAAAATTTGAATTCTCTTTTATTTAGAGAAAAGTTAAAAAAAAAAGTAATATAAAAGAATATATATATATATATATATAATTTATCTTTTTTTTTTAATTTCTCTCAAATAAGAGAGTATTTTGCTGGCACTTTCAGACTCTATCTTCCATACGAGGATCCCTTAGATATAAAATAATTTGGACTGATAAACACGTATTCAATTATACTAAATTACATTCATTTCTTTTAAAATTTAGTTAAATTATATTTAATATTTTTATTATTTTAAAAATTATGCTTGAATTTTTTAATATTTTAATATATGTTATAAATACTTTTTTAAATAAAAAACTTACGAGATTATGATTTTATTTTTAATATGACAATTAAACAAATTAAATATGTTTTTTGAAAAAAAATATATAGTGTGGAAAGTTAATTTTATTAACAAAAAAATTAATTAAAAGGAAATTGAGTGAAATTTTTTTAAATGAAAAAAAATATAATTTAATCAAATCTGGAGAGATACTAATAAAGTTTAGTCTTTTGGTTACCAACACTTGGAAACTTCGAAGCGGATCTAACTAAGTAGTCTTGAACTTTTCAATAGCAATTCTCCAAAACCATTTTTCCGTTTAAAAAGTTTATGTGATGAAATTGTAACAAATGCCAAACTCATTATAAATATCGTATTATATTAAGATATTTTCTATAAGAAAATTTACAAAAAACATAAAATATAAACAATTTTTTGATATTTTTCCAAGTCAATTTGTTTTTCGGGTCAATGCGACTTTTTACCATTAATTTTTATTTATTGTTCTGGTTGATTTAAGTTGAATTAGCACCGATTTGGGGATTTTGATTTTAATTTTGGACTATTTTATCATTCGGGGTTAATGTTATTTTGATCTTCAAACATTTTGGATTTAATTTTGATTTTGGGTCAAGCTTAATATTAGCTTTATCTTTGTTTGGTCTTTTCCCCCCATCATTTGAGCCCCACTTAAGTTAATATGATTTTTATTTTGATACTTTAGGTTATTTTGGGCTTAAGTTTTTTATTTTTATTTTTTATTGTTTATTGGGATATTTTTGTTTTGTTGAGTTTTTTTTTTTGAACCATTAGGTTAGTTTAGGGCCCTGTGTTAACACATAATAGAAAAAATAAAATAAAATTCTTTCTCTAGGATAAAGGATTTTTTTCAATTTTTTTAAAAGAACTTTGATAAGAACACTATTGAAATTGATTTTTAAAATGTCTTTTGAAAATTGATTTCTATTTTAAAACCTTTACCTATGTACTTTACATTTGTCCTCCAATGTGAAGCAGTTAATACGATTTCCATGTGCAGAAGAGTGACACGTTTTGTTTAAATATGAAAGAAGCCATGAAACTATTGAAAGAGTAAAATGTGGATGATGGCTTATTATGGAAAATAGTTACCAGGCAAGGAGGATATTATAAAAGGGAAGGAAGACTAGAACGCAAAACACACACAAAAAAAAACTATAAGATTATATCTGACAACTCATTTTTTGTTATTTTATGCACTTTTATTCCCTTTATGCTTTTATTTTTAGTTCACTTCTAGTGTTTTATACTTGTTTATCTACTTTATGCATTTATTTCCAATTTATTTCAGCAATCTACACTTATTTTTAGTCAATCCTTTGAGTTGTAGCTAGATATCCCAAAGTCTTTTGTTTTCATTTGATATTGCTTGGATATCCACATGTGTTAAATCAATTTTAAGCAATAATTATAGTTGCAATTCAATTATCCTTATCAGTTTCCATTTATCTTCGTTTTAAACCACCATTTCCTAAGCTTAACTACATGTAGGACCTAAGAGGACCCATCTTTAAAGAGTCCTATCTTATCTCCACTATTCGTTCGAAAAATAGAGATCAAGGATTGCTAGTCGATTCCCATAATGCTAGGACATTTTAACTAATCAGCCAAGGGAAATTTTGGCACTAACATCCAACATTTTTTAGCATGCCCAATAAGACCATATAAGTTTTGAACAATTGTTCATGTTTGGAGGCTACCAATGCTTGAACAATTATTCATCGTATGCAAGTATAGTTGATAGATATATGGCCATAGAAGATACTCATCATACTCTTAAGGAGACTAATAAAGCAAATACAAGAATAAGGACAATCATCCACCTATATGACAGTCATAATATCATCACTAAACTATTATGTGATGGAAGGGATGTAGAAGTGTATGTTGACGATGATTGCTTTGTTTGCCAAAATCCTAAAGCTTATGATGGTTATCAAACTCCATAGTAAGTAAGAAATGGGAGAGGAAAGCCTCAAAATAAGTTGGGGGCAAGTAGGATCGATTAAGGGTCAACCATTTAACTTTATGATAAATCCACTTTACAAGATGCAAGCTTCATTTTACTATCCATAGTTGAGCTACTTATCACTAATATCATTTGGAAGTTTTTTATCAACTAGAGTAGCTTATGATTCAGTAGGTGCTAACACTAATAGTTTGCAATATGGGCAAGTACATTTTGCTAAAAGACTAACATTGCCTCTCACACCTAATTTAAGCCTAGTTGTTAGGTTGTCCTTTATGAATTCAGGGTGAATTGTAAGTAATGGTTGGTATAAAATCCCCAACTACAAGACCTAATTTGGTTTACAAACACCTACTGGGCAATGGCCTATAGATGTTCAAGGCATCTAATATACACTTCAATAGTCAATTCCTTTTTATATACCAAATCAATAGGAGAGTGTTGCAACTCTTGGCTTTGAACAACCATTGCATGCAACTATAGTCAAAATTCAATAATCGATGCCTACAACTTTAGTCGAAATTTATTAGCCAATGCCTATGACTGAACTTGGCCCAGCCTAACATTTTATCTTACTTGCCTGCTTAATAACTGGCCACTCTGGTGGCAATGGAATATTCACAAGGCCTTTGTACTCAGATATATACCATACTATATCATAGGTCAATCAAGAACCTAAATGTAATAGGAGTGAACCTTGATATGCTAGTTGAGGATATGAAAAAGCATTTTGGATTTATCCCTAAACAATGAGATGTACTAGTTGTAAAGTCCCACATCGGTTAGGAAGGTCCTGGGGCTAGTGCATATAAGTGGGGGCAAAGCCTCCCCTACCAACGAGGCCTTTTCCTGGGAGCTAATGGGAGAAGCCATCTTCCAGGAGGAACAAAACCCTTGGGAAGGTCGGGTAACCAAGCCCACGAACCAAGGGACAATATCGTTGGGAGCTCTGTGTGACCTGGTATCAGAGCAGTCCTAGCCCATGTGCAACCCAAGGACGGGTTGGCCCCAAAAGGGGGGTGGATTGTAAAGTCCCACATCAGTTAGGAAGGTCCTGGGGCTAGTGCATATAAGTGGGGGCAAAGCCTCCCCTACCAACGAGGCCTTTTCCTAGGAGCTAATGGGAGAAGCCATCTTCCAGGAGGAACAAAACCCTTGGGAAGGCCAGGTAACCAAGCCCACGAACCAGGGGACAATATCGTTGGGAGCTCTGTGTGACCCCCAGGAAAACGCGTCGTCTGAGTGCACAGCGGAAGCTTGCTCCTCCCCGATATTGTCCTCACGCTTCGAGGGTCGTAACCCAGCCTTCACGTGAGGTTTTGTCCTTCTCCCCTAGTTCGTGGGCTTGGTTACCCTGCCTTCCTAGGGGGAAGACGCGTCGTTGGTAGGGGAGGCTTTGCCCCCACTTATATGCACTAGCCCCAGGACCTTCCTAACCGATGTGGGACTTTACACTAGTGTATTAAAAGCATCTATAATTGCTGGATTGTGTCATGCCACTAGTAAAAAGCTTTAAAGCCTTGAATTTTTCTACTTTTTTAGATAAGAATGGTTAGTCAACAATGGAATATATTAGTTGCTTCTTGGCCTTAATACAAAGAGGTAAACTAGAATAAGTTCCACAAATTACACTAATTTCCTCCATCCATGACTTGCACTATGTTCACTTGGTATGCAAACCCGACAAGCAACTCGATACAAAATTGGCAAAAGATATAGAAGTTGTTCCATGAATAGTTTTACAAAGCCCAAGCTAAAGTCATTATCTTAGATGTGGTTGCCCTAAAGTAAAATGTCAATGAATCGACCAAATAGTTTGTTGAGAGCTTCAAAAGGATGAAGATAAAGTGAAATTACATAAACCTAAAATGGCTAGGATGGTAGTAGGCTAAATACACTTGGCATTGAGGGAGATGCTGATCATGCAAGATTATTTTGATCTAATGGATTTAACCACAAAAGCTTTTAGGATAAAGCACTTTATTGAGGAGAAGGAGCATATAAAAGCTACTAGAACTCCAAAAAGGGCTCCATGATTTTCATTTGTGAAGCAAAAAAGGAACTGACAACGATTTTTGAGTTAGAAGAAAAGGAGGAGTTTGGTGCATATGACATAAATATTGTTAAGATTTTAAGTGAAAAAGGTTATTTATACCTAGCCTTGAGACCATTTAAGAGCAAGGAAATGTAAAAGCCAAAAGTGGTGGAGCCATTTCTTTTTAACATCACTAAAGTGGAACAAATATTCAATTATTTTTCAAAGGATAAGCAAATTATGTAGCCATATGGGCATAAGATTCCCTTAACAAAGGAATCAAAAGTGAAAGAACTATTGTATGTAGAACAACTCCTGTAGTTATATTAGTAACAATTGTGTGGTGTTTTGTAATGCCATTCAAAAGGCTCTTAAGAAAGGGCATTTTAAGTTAGTTAAGAAGGATATGATGGAAAATATTAATTTGTTCTTGAGGGTAGCCTTGTCTAACATATTGACTATTATTTAGTTGTTGTTTAAATTTGTAATTATCAAAAGACAAAACCTAAAACCCTTAGGGAGAAGGCAAACCAAAGTCAAGCTACACCAACAAAAATGTTAGCATACCAAGAAGGGGTATAAATGTTAGCACCGAAAAAATAATGAATTTAGCCAAGATCATGAGTAATAAATTAGTTGAGGAATGATGAATATTCAAGTTTTTGGCTAAGTATGATTAGCTAAGGTCTCAAATGAGCGTGACTAGCTAAGGTCTTAGTTAAACATGATTAGCCAAGAGCCTTGACGGTTAAGAATAGCTAACTTGGCAAAAAGGGACATGTTGAGAGCTTGATCCAATTAATACGGTTTCCACATGTTAAAGTGCAATACATTTTGTTTGAGCATGAAAAAGACCATAAAGTTATTAGATATGTAAAATGTGAACGTTACCTTGTCATGGGAAGTAGTTATTAATAGAAAAATACATAATAAAAAGGAAGAAAGACCATAACACAAGGATACACAAAAAAAACTACAAGAAACTATGCACCAAGTCATTTTTTCCTATTTTACACATATTTTATTCACTTGAAGTTTTTAATTCCAATATTTTATACTTGCTTATCCATTTTACACACTTATATCCGGTTTTAAATTTTACATTTGTGTTCAATTAACCATTTGAGTTGTAGCTAGATTTCCCACAAAAATTTTGTTATCATTTGTTATTGTTCAGATATCTACATGTATTGAATTAGTTTTAAGTAATATTTATAGTCATAATTTAGTTATCTTCATCCATTTCCATTTATCTTTGTTTGGACCCTCCATTTCTTAAGATTAACTATGTTTAGGACTTAGGAGGAACTGCCTTTGGAGAGTCATGATCAGTCTTCACTATCTATCGAAAAACAATGACCAAGGATTGATGGCTAATTCTCATCGTGGCTAGATGCTCTTGACTGATCAACTAAGAAAAATTTGTCGCAAACATCCAATAAAAACAAAACACTTTCTAAATTTTAAAATATAACAAACTACTTCTTAAAAATATAATCTTTAATTTCCTAAAACAAGAAAAACTTAGATAAATATGTAATCTTTAATTTCCTAAAGCCTTGTCTTTAAAGATGGTGTGGCTGCAATTTACATCTACACTATGCCAATAAATGCCTAAACAGTACCAAAACAAGATAAAGACTTCACAAGATCACTGTATCTTCGACATTTATTTGTCGGCAAGCTCTACCCTGGTTGGCACCTACACACCCATAAGCAATATATGTGAGGTATGACTTGGCAAAAGAGTCCCTTCAACTAGTTTGTGATAGTAAAAGTGCCATTGATTTGTCAAAAAAGTAAGTGTAAGACTGAACCAAACATATTGGAATGAGGTTTCACAAAATTCAAGAGTTAGTTGCTTCAAGTGAGATCTTGTTAGAGAAGTTATGTACATTAGAGAATGTAGTAGATATGTTGACAAAGGTATTACCATTGGAGAAGTTTAAACATTGTTTGGACTTGCTCCAAGTGTCCGCTTGTTGAACGACATTTAAGGCTTTAATGACGTGTGAATCTCCAAGGTCAATCTTCAAAGGGAGCAATCTTTCACCAAGGTAGAGATTGTTGTGAAAGTGTGGCTTAATTTCAATTCAGTTATCTTCATTCATTTCCATTTATCCTCATTCAGAATCCCTATTTATTAGGTTTAACTATATTTAAGATCTAGAAAGACCCTTCTTTTTGTATCTTGTCTCTACCATTTGTTCGAAAAATGAGGACCAAGAATTATTAGCAGATTTTGATCATGACGAAATACTCTTGGTTGATCAGCCAAGTAAAATTTGGTGCCAATGTCCAACAAAAATATGATCTTAAATTTCCAAAATAAAAAAATAGATAAATATATAATATTTAATTTCCTAAAGCCATGCCTTTCAAGATGGCGTGGCTTCGATTTGCATCTACTCAATGCCAAAAAATACCTCAACATTACCAAAGTAGGATAAAGACCTCACAAGAATATCACTACACCTACAACATTTATTTGCCGGCAGGCTCTGCCCCAATTGGCACCATCGCAACCATAAGCCGTATGACGTATGGTTGAAAACCTTTTTGGTTATAAAGACTCAAAAACTTCTAAGCAGATCTATGGAGGTAATGGCTAGTCTTTTCCTCTTTCAACTCTGAAGTGTACATGTGTTTAGTATACCCTCTATATTCTTGCAAATGCCCCTTTGGCTTGAAGTGGCAGTTATCAACTCTAAATTATTTGTTGAGATTGCAATAAATTCGGGCTTTCTTTTAATATCATTTTTAATGGTATCTTCGACAACAATTCAGTATCCGTCAACTTATGGATCAGGTATAGATAGTAAAAAATTAATATCCAACGAATATTTGAAGAATGTAGATTTAAACATTGGATGTTAATTCTCTATCTGTTCAATATCAATAGAAGAATAGGGTGTTTGACATCCGATATTATTTATAATATATTATTTAACGTAATTAAATATATAATATAAAATATAAACACATTCATTACTTAATTTTTATGTTATACTAATACTAGTGTTATCATGCATTACTTAGGGTGGAAATATCGGCATCAGAAACTGATTATTTTGCCTTCTTGAATTCTCAAACTAGGTTCTTCGGTTACTACTATTTTGTACAATCAGACTTTATAGTGAAAACATGTTTGTTCTTATGGAAAAAAAAACCAAAAGACAAAAATATCTAACGCAGAGATAAAACTTAAAGCAGCAGCAAGGGGGGTTCAGCAGCAAGTTTCTGCATGATCGTCCCCTTGTTCTTAGAATGTATTTGGATGATAGGAAAGAAAAGAAAACGAGGATCTTTGAAGAAGAAGAAGAAGAAGAAGGAGAAGTATTAGGGCCTGCTGGGTTCTGTTTTTTAAAGTAATTTTTTGTTTCTAAAAATAACAAAAAGAATAATGTTTGGTATGTTGTTTTAAGGGGTAATTCAATTATTATTACATAATCCCGTTCTTGATGAATCGTTCCTACCATTCAGTACTTACACAAGACAATATCATTAGCAGAAGCCCTTCAAAACTATTTTTGAAGTATGTCTTAATTTGTCTTAATTTGGAATATTGTCATTTCTCAAGAGCTTATAGTTCTGCTCTTAGTGAATAGTAGAATAACTATTTTTGAGTTGCCGTGGATGAAAAAAAAGAAAAAACGTCTAAGTGATGAATTGAGGGGTAAGAATTACCTACAAGACTCAAGAGGTTTGGCATTAGAAGAAAAAATGTCAATGTTAAAAAACAAATCGTCCAAAAAAGTTTCGAAATATTAAAACGAAAGTTTTATTTTTAAAATATTTTAAAAACAATTTTACAAAACTTGTTTTTCAAAATAAAATAAATAAAAACCTAACCAAACAGGCCCTGGTATTTACCTCATTGTTCAGAACAGTTAATGAAAATAGGTTTTGGAAGTTCTTCGATCCAAGTCATGTTGAGTTTTTTCCACGAGAAGTAACTTAAAGCTATTATTTAGGTTTTGGAAGAGAGATTTATATGAATTAAAAATAATATATTTTTATGCTTTATTTAAATAATATAAGAAAATGTATCTTAGATTTTTTTTTTAATTGAAAGAGTACAGGGTTGTCAAAACTTAAGGTATCAAAATGATGTAAATTTCTATAATAATCACCCATTTTTATTATAGACGTAATCTCAGTTAATGATTTAAGATGGGGGCTTTTTTCTTTTTTTCTTTTTGTTTGTAGCAGATCAAATGATCATCCTCCCTAATGACACTTTTGCACCTGAATTAAAAGTAATGCAAACAATGATTCTGTTTAAAAAATTGTAAAAATTCATGCATACACAGAGAGGAAAAGTCTCCGGAAATGGATATTCTCAATTTTTTTCTCTTATTTTCTTGTTTTCTTGTCCGTTTAGAGAAATTAATAGAGAGAATCCAAGAGAGAGATGAAAGAGGATATTTAGTATAAAAATTCAAATATTCAAATATAAGAAATATGAAAGACTTAAAATCTATTTATTTATATTAATATTAATATATATGGTTTTGGGATCTTTTGGTATTTGTTTTAAATTCATATGTCAGCACATAGACAAAAGTAAAATATAAATTATAAGATAAAAAAAAGATATTAAAATGCACTTGGGAAGAAGAGAAATTAAATAACTTTCCACTACTTTTTTATAGTTGAAAAAAAAATTACTATAATAAAATTTTATATTAAAAAAGATTATTTAAAAATAAATTAAATGAAAAATTAGTATACATTTTAGTACATGCCAGGCTACTAGTATATTATATGTATCTTAAATAATATAAAAATATTAATTTTAAATATTTTATATTCAAATTTTATATAAATAATTTTAAATAATAAAAAATTAAGATAATCACATAACAAATGTCGCCTTTAATAGATGATAACAACTAGTTTCTTTCTTCATCCCTCTTTTCCTTTCTCTATAATATAAACCCTACACTTTTAATGGCCAAAAAAAAAAAACCTTGGACCTTACCTTTTGAAGTCTTGATCTTTTTAAGATGATGTGGCTTCCATTTGCTTGTACCCCATGCCAATAAAGATAGAGAGGTACAATATATTGATAACAAAACACGAAAAAGACGTCCCACAACATTACACAACATTTATTTCCCAACAGTCACCATTCACTTGCATCCACAAACACTTTATTTGATGTATGATAGAGATCTTTGTGGCTGTCAACACTTGACACTTTTGAGCAGATCTACCTAAGTAGTCTTGAATTTTCCAACAACAATTCTCTAAAACCATTTCTCTCTTTTAAAGCCTTGTTTGTTATGTATGAAAGGGTGGGAAAAGAAACTGAAAGGGTGAGAGGAAAAAAATTTAAAACTTCTTAGCATAAAGATCAAAAAGCTATTCATCCTTTTTTTTTTTTTTTACGTAAATGAACAAAAATGCTTTTCAGATGAAAGGAGATGAAGGACGAAGCAATGCTTTGCACAGGGTTTAAATGTAGTAATCTTTTATTTTTGTTTTATGTTAATTAACAAAAAATTAGTATTTTAATTTTTTGAGTACCAAAAGTATTTTAGTCATTTGTTGATTTTTCATTTTCATTCTTATATTATTTCTACTCTATCAAATATTTAAATAGAAAAGTATTCTCATTTTTTTCTGTATTATGTTAAACATAATTTTAAGATATAAGATTTCATTTTATTCTTATTTTTGTTGTCATTTCTATTATTTTTAAAATCTTTCTACTTTATCAAACATAACCTAAAATTTATGTGATGGAATGACAACAAATGCCAATCTCATTGCCTAACATTGTATTTTGTTTGAATACTTAAAAATAAAATCACACACACATACACACATAGAGAGACGGATCAAGGATTAAATTATTAGGACAGAAAATTATGTCATGGAGTGTCAAGTTTTAAATCATAGGGTATCAAAGTAAAATCAAGTCAAATCATGAGATACCAAATTGTATTTTACCTAAAAATATATAAAAAAAAATTCATATGAAATTACTATGTCTAAAACTTATTAGAGGATGAAGTTATTTGGGCAAATTCAAAGGGCAATTCCAAGAAAACTTGTTCCATTGGTCATGTGCTCATTCCCTCATATTAAAAGTTACTAGCGATGTTAATTTTTACACCGTCAATACTTTATTGTCTTTAAGATTGAGCATTACTCCTTATACAAGCCCTCTAAACTTATGTTCGATGAAATTGTTTTCACTCCAGCACTAAAAGGCATACATATCTAGTCCCGTTTAATCCAAAATGGATCCTCTCTAGTCATATGGAAAGAGTGTAGTCAAGGCTAAAAAGCTTTAATTTTTAGGTTTAGGTTTCAAATATTAAGTTATTGTTAAAATTTTTAAAGTGTAAGTTTTCTTTATTGTTAAACTTGTTGATCTTACAGTTCTTCAAACTTAAAGTTTGGAACCTAAACCTCGAAAAAAATAAAAATAAAAATACTTTTTAGCTTTGCTGCATCGTCTTTAGTCGTTCAAACTGAGTTTAATCAAAGTGATTCAACCTTTCCATCATGAGAAGTGAGGAAACATAAGGAGATCCATACTAAAAATTGTTTACAGAATAGTCAACCAGCATACAACCCACAATCCAAAGACCACGATGATAGTTCGAAGGATGGGGGGCAAGCACCTCCACCCCCCTTAATTTGTATCCATCAATGCATACACAAAAAGAGTGTAAAATCTAAGTATTTTTTAATTTTTGTTTGAGTAAATTAGTCATTATGGTCATTGTGTACTTTTAGCATTAATTTTGATTTTTCACTTCAGGTTAGGCATCAATTTGGGGTTATTGGTTTTAAATTTTTGGTTATTTTTGCGTTAATTTTAGTTTGATCTTTAAGCATTTAAGGTCATATTATGATTTTGAATCAAGCTTAAAATTTGGATTTATTTTCCTTCATTAAATTTTTTTCCTTTTTATAATTTGAGTCCTTGTTAAGTTAATGGGATTTTTATTTGAGAGAATTATAAGAAAGGATCTGAAAATGAAAAAAATTATTTTTAAAAACCTGTTACTACTTATTTTAGGATGATTATCACTAAATTTAACAACAAACATTTAAACTTAGTGGTAACAGGTTTTTAAAAATAAATTTTTTCACTTGTTAATCCTTAAACATAATTTTACCTTTTTATTTTGAGACCTTAGATTTTTTTAGGCCTAGTTTGGATCTTTTATTTGGACTACTTTGTTTTTCTAAGTTTTGTTTTGGAACCATTAAGTGGGTTTTGGGTCCTAGATTATTACACATTTGCACAATATATGTATATATATTTTCTCCCTCTTTTGGCCTCATGCAGGCTATGATTTTTCTTTGAAAAAAAATAATTTTTTCACTATTTTTTAAATAAAATTTTGATGATGACTCCATTTAAGCCAATTTCAAAATTTCTTCTGCAAGTGCTCTCCAACATATCAGGTGTGACACCCATTGAACTGCTTTTAAGTCACAACTCTTTCACTTTCAAGCTCAATCTATTCCTGCAAGTCGAGGTATGTACAATACTATTGTTTCAATTTCCATTTCTTGATATTAATGTGCAGAGTCTGATCTGCCTTATTAATTCCACCATTGCAATTTTGTGTTTTGAAAAACAAGCATGATTCCTTGTTAAGTCATCTCTTAGATTATAAGTATAAATGTTTAGTTAATTGATCTCCCACCTAACAATGTTTAGTGGCAAAATTTAGGTAAAATTTTTTTATATGTTTTTTGTCAAGTTTTCTAATAAACATATGCATGTGGAGGAATTTTTTGAAAAGAGCCAATCGCATATTATTAAAGGCTAAGGCATGAAAATATTCGAGCGTTGTCATTTTATTGAATAATCTCGGCTCAACTTTCCTCAATCAATAGCTTTTCTGAGTTTTTTTATGAATAAAAAGTTTATTAAATAATCTCGGATCAACTTTCCTCAATCAATAGCTTTTCTGAGTTTTTTGATGAATAAAAAGTTTAGGATGCCGATAAATTCCAAATAATACATACTGCAATTAGTGAATGCTTATCAATAAGAAGTCTCTTATAAGATTTGAATTGAGATTTTAAAGTTAAGACAACTCAATATTACTAATTGAGCCAACAACTAGCTCATTAATCCATTGGACTGACTTTGGTAGCTATTACGAACACTTTGATGTAAGAATGGCATCACATGATACTTCTCCATTAAAGTAAGGATTTTACTGCAAAAATATGATTTATGAGTCAGAAAATATCCTTTTCAAAATGGTCTAGCTTCATTTAGTCATATTGAAAATGCTTGGTTTTTGCCTCCTGTAATGCACTTTGCTAGATTAAATTTACGAGTCCCTTTTTAGTAAATAAAATTAAAAAAATCAAGTAATTTTTTTAATGAAATTAAGGTCAATAGCTGCGTTAGATTGAATTTGACTTTTAGTTAGTGAGTCATGGTGATCACTTTAAAATAAAGCAATGGGTCATAAGTAATTAACTAAATGTGACCGAATTATTTTTGACCTAATTCAAATCCATTCATTTGTCTAAGTCTTTTTATTTTTTTTCTTTTTTAAAATGTTATGTTATGACAATGGTGCTAAGAGTCAAACACAAAAATCTCATACTCAACTTGTTTTGGAAGCAATCAAATATTTGGTGCAATTCACTATGTCTAACAAGATTCATTCCTATCCTATTAATTTTCCATGATCTTTCATGGTTCTTTCTCCTTTTCATTGCAAGTTAATTGATGTAAATTACAAAATTTCTCCAATGCTCTAGATCAATATTCTAAATTGCGGGCCGCAATACAAAATGCGACCGCAATATAGCGGATGCGACTGAAGTCGCATCTGCATTAGCCCGCAATTGTAATGAGTATAGACATCATGCTAATGGGCCGCAACAGAACGGTTTTACAACCGCAACAGAACAGTACTACGGTTTCGTTGCGGCACATCATATAAAGCAAGCTCTGAACAGAGCAGACGGCCCTAGATCTACATTTTGCTTTCTCAAACAACAAAAGAGAAAGAAAAAAGGCAAGAAGTAGTAACAATAACCAGCAGAGACCGAGAGAGCTTCAATCTGAGGAATTTAGAGTTCTAAGATTTGAAACCAATAACCATACCTGAAGGCTAAACTGAAGCACAGTGATTTAAGATCTGAATCTAAAGTCTCGAAGTTGCAAAGCAGAGCCAACGCCCAACGATATGATGCACGCGTGAATCTGAAGAGAGAAGCACCCAGAAGTATGCAGAACATCTTCTTCTTCCTAGTCTGCTTCTGCTTTGCTATGTTTTGGGTTTTGGCTCCCTTTCACTATTAGAGTTAGACTGATGCGTTGAATTAGAAGTTTAAATATGTATAATATATATATGTATATATATTTCTGATCCACACACTGCATAATATATATATATATATATATGTATAATCAGAGGTTCAACCACGCAATACCTTCTGATCTTTCTAATATATATCCACGCACTGCATAATATATATGTATAATATATATATATATATATATATGTATAATGAAAGGTTCTGCCACAGTGCCACGTAATGCATAAATGATACTACAACTGTTGGATTTATTTGTAATAATGTAATCCTAAATTAGTATTAATCATTAGGTTCTGCCACGCAATGCATAAATTCTGATTATATGTAAGTTGATTTTACTTGGAATTGACCCCTCTTTCCCATAAGCTAGCAGCATCAGTCCCTTTTTTGGGCCCCGTAGTATGTTTTCTTCCCATGGGTTGTAATGCATCCATGTATGGCTCTCAAAACTACCTAGTGAATAGGTTATTAAAGCAAGAACATACACACATATATATGTCTGCTCAATGCTAGCTGTCTCTGCAGATCATTTGTGCTTTGCTTTTTAATATAATATATATATATATATATATTATGGGGTTCATATACATCCAACATGATCACTTTCAAGTTTTCTTGCAAATTTACTCTCGGAATTAATGATACGCACCATGATTTATTTACAGTGTTTATGGAAAATTATAATTAAAAATTTTAAATTAAAGATATTTATATTAAATAATTTTGAATTTTAAAATTATTTTAAAAAATATAAAAACTAAAAATTTTAATTTAAAATCATAAATTGTAATTTTTTTATACAATTCAAATCTTTGGTTTATGGGTTCTTTAGAACAATTTTAAAATTTAAACTCCTCTAATATAACTATTTTTAATTTAGAGTCTTTAACTATAATTTTCCTTAATATTTATGTGTAGTATGGCAATCTAATAAAATAAACACCTATTGGTCAATCAATGAATATTACTAGAAAGGATAAGTCACCAGCATCAACAAAAATAAATGTAAAAATTTTTTAAATTTTTTTATTATAAAATTTTTATAAATTTTGAAAAATAAATAACACAAAAAATAAAAATGTATATGGAGTTTATTTCCTCTCTTTTCTTTCTAAAAACCTTATAATAAGAAAGTTTAGAAGATTCAAACCCTCAAAATAACCACTTCTCATGAAATGAGTTATCTATTATTTTTCATGGAACAAATTTGAATCATTTATATTTTTGAATAGTCTAAATTTTAAATTGTTTTTTTACATTTTTGTTTTGGTATTTTTTTAATTAAATAAACTAAGGTACAAGATAAAGATTGGAATAAGCTAAATTAAGGTACAAGATAATATATTTTTTTACCATATGTTATGTAATTATAAATTATATTTTCAAAATATTGTAGCTAATAAGCTAATATATTCATGAGAATTATTAATTATATTTTGGCTTCATTAATCATTTTTCAATCATTTCATTGTTTTTTCTATAAATAATATAATATGTTCACAAGTCTGATTTAGAAGAGTAGACAAAATAAGTTGTTAATACCATATATAAAATAAAAAAGATTTAAAACTCATGGCTATTACGTTTTGAATATGGATTTAATCATGGATAAAATTTATAAGTGATAACCAATCTTTCAAATATAATAAAATTAATTAAAAATATTACATGAAATATAAGAGAATTTTATAGTGTTTTAACTATTTTGTATCAATTTATATTCATTTGTATAAGTAAACCATTCATATATAAATGATTATTGTATACATGAAATTATATGTTTTCCATCAATAACTCTTAAGGTTTAGAATGGTACTAGCAAAGCATAACTCTTAGATTGGAATTTAGTTTACTAGATTTTGCATGTAATACCTATTCATATATTAATTTTTTTTAAATCACCTCTTTATATCAAATGTACAGCTAATTCCCCTTCATGTGAAGTTTTAATTTTATCCAACACAACATTGTTAAATTTACAAGTAATGATAGATTGATTATAGTGATAGTAATAAAAGAGAATTGAACATGAGATATGAATTTAGAAAATGAGATACATATATATATATATATATATTCATGATTTGTGAAATTAATTTAAATTGTGCTTTTAGTTTTGTTATATTATATTATATTACTAATTTCATTTAATCATCAGGTACTATAAAATATAAATAATGCCGCTAAGAGAGGAATTTCCAACAGAAAGATTAGAAGGTGCTCCTAGTGATGATATTGGTTGGCATTTTGGAACACCTGTAACTGGAAATCAAAACAATATAACTTGCAAGCTTTGTGGGAAAGTAATAAAGGGTGGAATTACTTGGTTGAAGTAGCATATTGCTCATTTTAAAGGACAAGTAGCTGGTTGTCCTAGAGTTACAACTACTATTCAGGAGGGTATGATAAAACTCTTTTTAGATAATAAAGAAAAAAATTTGATTCAAAAAAAAGAAAAGAAGAATTTGAAGCAAGGCTGAGAGAAGATGAAGATGATGAAATTGAAACATTTGTTGATGAGGAAATGCAAATGAGGCGTGCGACACAAGAAAGTATTATATCACATCGTGAATGGGAAGATAGACAATAATTTAGATAGCAAACCAGAGGAGGGCAAAATGTATATGAAGAGGGTAGAAGTTCTCATGCAAGGGCAAGAGGATCAGAAGATATTGCCTTTAGTTTAAGATCTACAAATGTTGATCTTATGAGGAGCAAAAGCATGAAACAACCAAAATTTTTTTGTGGTTTAATGAAAACATTGAGGAAGAAATTAGGAGAAGCAGTATCAAAGCTCATTATATATGAGCATCTTCCAATGAATTTATCTAATTCTCCTTGGTTGCATAATTTAATTACCGCAACTGTTGAGATAGGTACAACAGGGGTTAAATTTCCTACTCCTTACGAGATTTCAAATGTATATTTGGAAACTGAATACCAATCTATGAGGGAATGGATAAATGGGTTGAAAGGTGCATGGAAGGAAAATAATGTGTGATGGCTGGACAAATAACATTAGTCACATGCACATAATGAATTTTCTTATCTATTGCAGTAGGGGGACTGTTTTTCTAAAATCAATTGATGTTTCTTCTGTTGCTAGTAGAAATACTGATTACTAGCTTCAGTTACTTGATTAAGTGGTAAAAGAAGTTGGAGAAGAATATGTAGTCCAAGTGGTTATAAATAACGAGGGAGCTTTAAAGGCAGCTGGAAAAAAATTGTTAGAAAAAAGACCACATCTTTATTGGTCACCTTGTGCAGCTCATTATTTAGATCTGTGCTTAGAAGACATTAGAAAAAAAAAAAGCAATGTACAAAAAGTGTTAGAGGATGCAAAGATGATAACATCTTTTATATATAACCATATTTGGACTATAAATTTGATCAAAGAATATATTGGAGGTAGAGAAATTATTCGTCCAGCCATTACTCACTTTGCTACACAATTCTTGCAACTACAATCTCTTGTGAAGCAAAAGCAGGCTTTGAAGAATATGTTCAACTCTGAAAAGTTTAAAAAGTCTAAATTTGGCAAGGAAAAATCTGGACCAGCACATGATGCAAGAAAAAAAATTTTAGATAATGACTTTTGGATCAAAGCCAATAAAATACTAAAAGTATTTGAGCCAATTGTCAAGGTGTTAAGACTGGTCGACGGTGATGAAAAACCAACCATGGGTTTTATCTATGAAGCTATAGATAGAGCAAAGCTATTTATACAACAAAATTGTCGTTATCACTTAACTTATAACGACATGATAAATAAAAGGTGAAAATTTCTACATACCGATTTACATTTTGCAAGTAAGTCTATATATATATATATATTATGTTGTCACAAAAAGAGAAATGTTTGTATATTGACTAATTAAGTTTTTTTTAGGTTATTTTCTTAATCCTCAGTTTCAATTTGGATTTAAGCATGGTCATTCAGTTTATAAAGAAACGTTTGATAGAACTAAAAGTGCAATCACTAAATTAGAAAGAAATATGGATGTTGCAATTAGAGTATTAAATTAGGTTAGTTATTTTTTATATAATGAATATTTAGAATATATTATTATATATTTACATTAAATTTAATATGATATTGTATAGTTAATACTTTTTCGAGAAAAGAGAGAGAACTTTGGAATGCCACAGGCTCAAAGAGCATGGTCTCAAATGTATCCCGATAAGATACAATTTATTTTTCATTTACAAGTATACATGGTAGAATATGTAACTCATTCAAAATGATTGATTATATTTATAATTCAAAGTTGACTAAATTTATGTATTGTTTATTTAAATAGCTGAATGATGGATGATATATGGTTCATATGCTCCTGAACTTCAAAGCATTGTGATAAAAATTTTGAGCCAAACAATTTCAACTTCAAATTGTTAAAGGAATTGGAGCACATTTAGTTATATTCATACAAAGACAAGAAATAAACTCAAGTATAAAAAATTATAAAAGCTTGTCTTTACTTTTTACAATATGAAGCTAAGAATGAGGGAGAAGAAGAGGCGTAGTCAAGAAGAGATAGAAAATAGTTTTAATCCAATTAATCTTGATTACATATTCCAAGAAGATGATCCCTTGTCTCCATAGATTGAGGAGAGAGAAGGCTTATTATTGGATGGACTTCAAAATTCAGAATGGCTCCCAAGAATGGATACTGATGACGAAGAGGTAGAGGCTAATGATGATTCAAGTTCCTATGAAGGTCATAGTTAGGGCAGTGATTGTGGTTTGAGTCCACCAAGCAATAATAGTGGTGGTGATGGTGGTGATGCAGTAGAAAGTGATCATGGCATAGATGAAGATAGGGAACAATATTCATATCAAGACATTCCATATACTATACGTGATTTGGGTTTTGTTGTTAATATGACATCTTTTCAGGATAGAAACTCTAGTGATAATAGAAAAGGTGGTCATCAATCTACAAGAAGTGGAAGGCAACAAAGTGGTGTACTAGAAGATAGTTATTCTTCTAGTTTTTCACAAAGTTTTAGTGATTTTGGAATTGGTGGCTCGTCTCAAAGTAGTTAAAGTTACTATCCTCCATTTTATCAACAACCTCCCTATATGTCACATGATCATTATCCAATAATTCAAGTCCCACCATATTATCAACCTTCAATAAATTATCAAGAGCCTTATTATTACCAAGCACCAAATTTTCCTTATCAGCAAATGGAGAATACAAGTGGAGGATTTTTTGATTATGTTTTTTGGACAGGGAGCAAGACAAGATGATAATGAAAATGAAAGTGGAAACTATGACCCTCCACGACATTCTATAATGTGGTGATTCTAATTCTCTCTTTGTAATAAGTATGTAAGTATATTTTTATATTATTTGATTTTTCTTTTTAGTTTTCTCAATTAATATTGATATGTTTGTTTAAAATAAGGATTTATTTAATTAATATTGATGTTAGGCATGATATATTTATGTATATGAGAGTTATAATGATTATATATATTTTTAAAATGATTTGTGCAACTTAAAAAAAAAAAATCACAGCCGCAGTGACCACAACTCGCATTATAGCACCCGCAATGCCTGCAACCATAGTAACCGCAACACAACCACAACCGCAACCGCAACCGCAATTTAAAACCATGCTTTAGATGATGACTTCTGACATTAGGTAGATTAATTCTCTTTTATAAAAGTTATGTTGCTATTGGAACTTTTATGTGATGTTGCCATTCAATGAGTAATCGCGTAAGAATGTTTTTGGCTCACGGATCATATAAAGTTGTTTTTTAATTTTTAGATTTGTCACTTGTACTTAAAAAAAAATTGTCAAATTACTTAAAAGACAGGTGTGGGAAAAGCAAATAGAGATGTTGCACCAAGACGACATGTCGTTAAGCACGCAAGCAACAGCTACATAATTTGCTTTGCAACGACAGTATGGAGGGCGCAGTTTTGGACACAAAGGGTATAGATGTTGGTTGCGCCGTGAACGCATCATTGATTCATCAATTTTTTTTCGTCGTTAAATTTTACTATGGAGAAGAAGAAGAGGAGAAAAACTCACTTTGCTTTTTCAAGATTTCATCTTCTTTGTAATGGACACATTACGTTAGGATCAAGGATATGGACGCGTGTCAGCATCTCAATGGTTGAGGATTAGACAACCATGATTTCACTTCAATTGAGTGCCTGAACTGCATGGCATTTGCCAGAGCCATTGGGTCAAACGAAGGGCCATGATTTGGTTGACAAGATTAGGTCATTTTACTGCCATAGATGTGGAGAAGCCGAACACCCCGTTGGATGTCCTTGGATTTTTTGAAATTTACACTAATTTAGACACCCGCACTCTTCACATTTTCATTTTGGGTCGCATTCTTCTCACCTAAACTGAATGAATGCCTTCGTTGTTAGGTGTGATTTAATGATAGAAAGATTTTGATAGTTTGTAAAATAACAACAACAATAATGATAAATTAGTTTTGAAAAGTAAATAGCTTTAAATTTTTGTCTATTTTTTGTTGTGTGACATGAAAAGTTTTTAAATAGACTCTGTATAATTTATATCTATTTTAGATATAATATGTCAATAAAAATGCATAAAATTAGATATATCAAGTGATAGATTTTTACATTTGACATAAAAAACTCTTGGTTATAATATTTCAATGTAAATGCATGAAATTGGACATGTGAAATGATGGATCACCCAAATATAAACCTTGGATTTTAATTGAAGAAAAAATTTAAAAAGAATCTTGGACCTCGCCTCTTGAAGTCTTGATCTTTTCAAGATGAGGTGGCTTCTATTTACATATACCCCATGCCACTAAAGATATAGAGAGGTGCAATATATCAATACCAAAATAGGAAAGACCTTGTCTCAATTTTGATCTTTTCAAGATGACGTGGCTTTCATTTGCATGTACCCCATGCCAATAAAGGCATAGAAAGGTGCAATATATCAATACCAAAATAAGAAAGACCTTGCCTCTTGAAGTATTGATCTTTTCAAGATAATGTAGCTTTCATTTGCATGTACCCTATGCCAATAAAGGCATAGAGAAGTGCAATATATTGATACCAAAATAGGAAAGACCTTGCCTCTTGAAGTTTTGATCTTTTCAAGATGATGTGGCTTTCATTTGCATGTACCCCATGCCAATAAAGACATAGAGAGGTGCAATATATCAATACCAAAATAGGAAAGAGACCTCTCACAACATAGTAACACAACATTTATTTGCCAACAGCCACCATCCACTTGCATTCACAAGCAATTTATTATTGTGATATGTGTAATTAAGAGATCTTTGTAATTATCAACACTTGAAACTTTTGAACAGATCTATCTAAGTAGTCTTGAATTTTCCAACAGCAATTCTCTAAACCCATCTTTCCCTTTAAAATTTACTTAATGGAATGGCAACAAATGCTAATCTCATTGTCTAATACTATATTTTGTTTGAATACTTTAAAACACAACGGAAAGGATTTAGGATTAAATTATGAAAAAATTTATATGTAATTTTTTATATTTTTCTTATCATATTTTTTAATCAAAACATAATAAACATATAATTCTTTAATAATATTTCGATAAGTGTATGATATTTATAGAAAATTATACAGTTTCACTATAAAACCATACACTTATCAGTGTATTATCAAAAAATCATACATTTATCATATCTTAATTAAAAATTTTGATAGTAAAAATATGAAAAAAATTATATTTAAGTGTAATCCTTAAATTATAGGAGGGCAAAAATTATATTATTGAATGTCAATTTTGAAATCACAAAATACTAAAATAAATTCAAGTCACATTACGAGATACGAGATTGTATTTTACCTCCAAATATATAGAAACATTTCACACTATAAATTACTAAATGTTAAACTTATTAGAGAATGAGATTACTTGGGCAAATTGGGAAGGCAGTTTCAAGAAAACTTGTTCCATTGGTCACATGCTCATTCCCTTTATATTCAAAGATACTCGCAATGCCAACTTACACACCATCAATATTTTCTACTGTCTTTAGCATTGAGCATTGCTCCTTATACAAACCCTCTGAACTTATGTTCGGTGAAATTATTTTTTGTTGCCAAAGATAAACAAAAACAAAAACCTTCACCCAAGTACTACAAAGCACCCATATCTAGTCCAGTTTAATTAGAGTGATTCAACCTTTCCATCATGAGAAGTGAGAAAACACAAGGGGGTCTATACTGCAAATTACTTATAGAGTAGAGTTCAACCAGTATGCAACCCGTAATCTAAAGATTGCAAGGATAGTTCCATCAGTGAGGGGCTAGCAGCCCTTTTGTATCCATCAATACACATATAAAAAGAGTGTAAAATATAACAAATTTTTTAATTTTGTTTGAGCAAATTAGTCATTTAGGCCATTGTGTAATTTTAGCATTAATTTTGATTTTTTGCTTCAGGTTAGACTAGGCATCAATTTGGGGCTATTGATGTCAAATTTTGGGTTTTTTTCATAGTTAATTGTAGTTTGATCTTTGAGCATGTTATTAACAGCTCGATTTAGATTGATTTATAAAATTCCTGTTAAAGTTGCTCTCAAACAAATAAGATGTAACCCACATTAAACTGCTTTTAAATCACAACTTGAACAATTTCAAACTCAGGTTATTCCAGCAAGTTGATGCATGTACAATACTATTTCTAACTTATCTCTCTCTATTAAGTTCATGAACCCTCCTACAAAATGGATAAGCTATGGCACTATTCCGGAAGTGAAGCTTGAAGGTGCAGCAAAATGAGTTTCATCTAGAGGTAGTAAATAATTTCAGTAAAGATGGAATAAAATAATAAATTAGGAGAGGTGCATAGTTAAGAAAATTGGACTAAATTGGTTAGTCAGATTAAAAAGTCAATGAATTAGTTGTGGTTCTAATTCAGTTGATCTTGAAAAGTTACTTGATAGAGAAAGCAATTAAAATTCAACAAAACTAGTTAAAAATTGTAAAACTGAACAATTTGACATTGAGCCAATAAAAAATCTCTTTTCTTGTCTAAATAAAAAGTTTGACATTCTATACTAGAGATTTAAAATATTTATTGAACTGTATACAATTTATTTTATATAATTTTGTTATTATATGCAAATACTTTATTTAATTTTTATGTTTTTCAATATTTATATTTGTCTTAAGGATTATTTTACAATATATATATATATATTAATTTAATTGTAAAATATTATATATTTATACTTTTTATATATTTTTTTAAAACAATCTAACTTTAATTCAACTATAATTAAATCAGTAATCTATGAATCCTTTTTTATCCCAATGTAATAATTAATCCAATCTTAAAACATTTGAGAGACAATACATGGAAGAAAAATCTCAAAGCATTGAAGATCCTTCTATTACCTCGCCTACTAATCCTATAAATAGAGCTAGTGGCATGAAGCTCTTGTGTAGCCATGTGTGAAGCTGTTGAGTGAAGCAGTGCGACAAGTGTGAAGCGAGGCGTAGCTGCAAGTGAGAGTGTAATCAAGTGTGTGTGAGGTGTCAAGGTGTGAGCTCGTGTATATTATATTTTGAGTGAGCAATGAAAAAATGTCTTTTAAAGAAGTTTTTCCTAGCATGTTCCAATTTCCATTTTTTGATGTATATGTGCAGAGTTTAACCTGTTATATTAATTCTACCACAGCTATAGATAGCCATGGTTGTGTTTTAAAAAACAAGCATGGCTCCTCATTAAGTCTCATTAAGTTATCTCTTGGATTGTAAATTTAAATGTTTGGTTAATTAATCTCTCACCTAATAAATTTTAGAGACAAAATTTAAGTTGTCACATCCCTTGATTAAAAGGATGAGAGATCAATGTTAATCCTACAAGTGGCAAACTATTTGTCTAATAGGCTCCCTAATCAAAATGAAATAATGAAGATTATCATTAAGGCAAAAGTAATCTGGGCAAAAATATTGCATTAAAAGTAATATGGGCAAAAGTATTCTATCCTCGATTTCCTTTCTCGTATACCAAAAGTAATATGGGAAAAAAAATTGTCAGGTTACTTAAAACACAAGTGTGAAAAAAGCACATGGAGATGTTGCATGGGGACGACATGTCGTTAAGCGAGCAAGCAGCAGCTACGTACTTTGCTCTGCCGACGACAGTAGGGAGGGCACAGTTTTGCATGCAGAGGATATAGATGTGGGACTCCCAAAATAATGCCTCACTGAGGCGTCCAGCTTCTCTACATTTATGGTAGCAAAATGACTCAATCTTGTCTAGTAAACCGTGGCCCTTTGTTCAATCAATCTAATAGCTCCAACAAACACCATGCAATATGGGCACTCAATTGAAGTGGAATCGTTCAATTGAACTGAATGAATGCCTTAGTTGTTAGGTTTGATTTAATGATAGAAAGATTTAGATAGTTTGTAAAATAATAACAATAATAATAATAAATTAGTTTTCAAAAGTAAATACCTTTAAATTCTTGTCCATTTTTTGTTGTGTTACATGAAAAGTTTTAAATGGACTCTGTATATATCTATTTTAGATCTAATATATCAATAAAAATGTATAAAACTAAATATATCAAGTGATAGATTTTTACATTTGACATAACAAAAAACTCTTGGTTATAATATTTCAATGTAAATGCATAAAATTGGACGTTTGAAATGATGGATCCTATGTCACCCAAATATAAATCTTCATCTTTTCAAGAAGATGTGGCTTCCATTTGCATGTATCCCATGCTAATAAAGACATAGAGAGATACAATATATCAATACCAAAATAAGAAAGACTTTGCCTCTTGAAGTTTTGATCTTTTCAAAATGATGTGGCTTTCATTTGCATGTACCCCATGCCAATAAAGGTATAGAGAGGTGCAATATATCAATACCAAAATGGGAAAGATCTTGTCTCTTAAAGTTTTGATCTCTTTAAGATGATGTGACTTTCATTTGCATGTACCCCATGCCAATAAAGACATAGAAAGGTGAGATATATCAATACCAAAATAGGAAAGACCTTATCTCTTGAAATTTTGATCTTTTTAAGATGATGTGGCTTTTATTTGTATGTACCCCATGCCAATAAAGACATAGAGAGATGCAATATATTGATACCAAAATAGGAAAGAGACTTCTTACAACATAGTAACACAACATTTATTTGCCAACTGCCGCCATCTACTTGCATCCATAAGCAAATTATTGTGATGTGTGTAATTAGGAGATCTTTGTAGTTATCAACACTTGAAACTTTTAAGAAGATCTATCTAAGTAGTCTTGAATTTTCAACAGCAATTCTCCAAACTCATTTTTTTCTTTAAAATTTACATGATGGAATGGCAACAAATGCCAATCTCATTGTCTAACACTGTGTTTTGTTTGAATACTTTAAAACACACACAAAGGAAAGGATTCATGATTAAATTATAAAAAATTTTATATGTAATTTTTAATATTTTTGTTATAATATTTTTAATTAAAACATAATAAGTAGAAAATTATAGTTTCACAATTAAACTATACATTTGTGAGAGTCTTATTTAAAAATTATACATTTGTCATATTTTAATTGAAAAAATAAACAATAAAGATATAAAAAAATTATATTTAAGTCTAATCCTTGAATTATTAGATGGCAAAAATTATATTATCCAATGTCAATTTTGATATGACATAATATCAAAATAAAATCAAGCAAAATCACGAGATACCAGATTGTATTTTACCTACAAATATATAGAAATATTTCACATTAGAAATTACTAAATGTTAAACCTATTAGAGAATGAAATTTTTTGGGCAAATTCACAAGGCAATTTCAAGAAAACTTGTTCCAGTGGTCATGTGCTCATTCCCCTTATATTCAAAGATACTCACAGTGTCAACTTACACACCATCAATATTTTTTGTTGTCTCTAGGACTGAGCATTGCGCCTTATACAAACCCTCTGAACTTATGTTCGGTGAAATTATTTTTTATTGCCGAAGATAAACAAAAGCAAAAACCTTCACCCAAGTACTGTATAAAGCACCCATATCTAGTTCAGTTTAATCAGACTGATTCAACCTTTCTATCAAGAGAAGTGAGAAAACATAAGGGGGTCTATAGTAAAAATTACTTGTAGAGTTCAACCAGTATGCAACTCACAATCTAAAGATTGCACGGATAGTTCCAACAGTGGGGGGCTAGCACCCCCCTTTGTATCCGTCAATACACATATAAAAAGAGTGTAAAATCTACCAATTTTTTTTTTTTAATTTTGTTTGAGTAAATTAGTCATTTAGGCCATTGTGTAATTCTAGCATTAATTTTAATTTTTTTGCTTCAGGTTAGGCTAGGCATCAATTTGGGGCTATTGATTTCAATTTTTGGGCTTTTTTTTCTAGTTAATTGTAGTTTGATCTTTAAGCATTTTATATTATGATTTTGGATCAAGCTTAAAATTTGGATCTATTTTCATTGGCCTAGTTTTTTTAATAATGTGATCTCCTAGTTATGTTAATAGGATTTTTATTTTGCGACCTTAGATTTTTTTTTTTGGCTTAGTTTTTTTTTTGGATCTTTTATTTGGGCTACTTTATTTTTTCTCACTTCTACTTTTGAACTCTTTAGTTTTGGGCCCTAGCATAATACACAGTCACAATCATTATATATATATGTATGTATTCTTTTTCCCTTGAGCATATTGTTTTTATAGAAGAAAAAAGATATTTAAAATAAAATTTTATTAACAGCTCCATTTAGATTGATTTATAAAATTTCTTTTGAAGTTGCTCTCAAACAAATAAGATGTAACCCACATTGAACTGCTTTTAAATCACAACTTGAACAATTTCAAACTCTGATTATTCCAACAAGTTGATGCATGCATAATACTATTGCTAACTTATCTCTTTCTATAAAGTTCATGAAGCCTCCTACAAAATGGATAAGCTATGGCACTATTCCTGAAGTGAAGCTAGAAGGCGCAGAAAAATGGGTTTCATTTGGAGGTAGTAAAAAATTTTAGTAAAGATGGAATAAAATAATAAATTAGGAGAGGTGCGTAGTTAAGAAAATTGGAGCAAATTGATTAATCAGATTAAAAAATTAATGAATTAATTGTGGTTCTGATTCAGTTGATCTTGAAAATTTTCTCAAAAAAGAAACCAATTAAAAATCAACAAAACGAGTTAAAAATTGTAAAACTTGATAAGTGAACAATTTGATATTGAACTAATAAAAAATCTCTTTTTCTGTCTAAATCAAAATTTTGACACTCTATAATAGAGATTTAGAATATTTATTAAACTGTATACAATTTATTTTATATAAATTTGTTATTATATAAAAATACTTTATTTAATTTTTATGTTTTTAAATATTTATATTTGTCTCAAAGATTATTTTGCAACATATATATATTAATTTAATTGTAAAATATTATATATTTTTAAAAAAAGTTTAACTTTGATTCAACTATAATTAAATCAATAAACTATGAATCCTTTTTTATCCTAATTTAATAATTAATCCAATCTTAAAGCATTAGAGGGACAATACATGGAAGAAAAATCTCAAAGTGTTGAAGATCCTTCTATTACCTGACTTACTAATCCTATAATTAGAGCTAGTGGCATAAAGCTCTTGTGTAGCCATGTGTGAAGCACTAGTTGAGCGAAGCAGTGCGACAAGTGTGAAGCGAGGCGTAGCTGCAAGTAAGAGTACAATCAAGTGTGTGAGTAAGTGGAAGTGTGTGTGAGGTGTCAAGGTGTGACCTCGTGTATATTATATTTTGAGTGGGCAATGAAAAAATGTCTTTTAAAGAAGTTCTTCCTAATTTTACAAGTTCCAATCTTCATTTCTTGATGTAAATGTGCAGAGTTTAACCTACTATATTAGTTCTATCACAGCTATAGATAGCCATGGTTGTGTTTTAGAAAACAAGCATGATTCCTCATTAAGTCTCATTAAGTCATCTCTTGGGTTGTAAATTTAAATGTTTGGTTAATTGATCACCCACTTAATAAATTTTAGAGACAAAATTTACGTTGTCACATTTCTTGATTAAAAGAATGAGAGATTAATGTTAATCCCATAAGTGGCAAACTATTTATCTAGTAGGCTCCCTAATCAAAACGAAATAATGAAGATTATTATTAAGGCAAAAGTAATATGGGCAAAAGTATTCTATTTCCTCAATTTCCTTTCTCATATACCAAATGTATTGCATTAAAATGGAATACTTTTGTCACACCTTGAAACTAAGAGTGTGATTGGCATGAACAATAAACAATTTTTTTTTCGTAAGTCTAACTAAAACTTATTAGAAATATCTATAATTCAATACCAGAGGATAAAACCAATTAAAACAACTATAAGTCATACTTGTATTAAACATAACTAATTACATGTCTTTTGTAGAAATTTTGGGAGTCTCCCCTAAAATTTGGGCTTTTTAAAATTTCTACAATCAACTTAACAAAACAATTATCTTAAAAAAAAAGTTCTACTATCAACACAACCTACTATATATCAATTTCTAAGGATAGGGGATCTTATCCATAGTTCAATAGAGCTACATACATACTATAGTGTGAAACCAATTACATACTAACAACCAAAATATGCCCTCACAAAATTTATGAGAGGCTCACCGAAACAAAGAAGTATGACTACTTCTATACTGCTAAAGAAGGGTCAAGTTTAGTCTATTATCTGAAAAAGATATTGAAAATAGAGTGAATTAAACACTGAGTGAGTAAATAAGGCTAATTATAAAGTATAAAAATAATTTCACATTAAAGTTTATTTTAAAACAGTAATCCAAAAATTGAAACATCTAATACAATAATTAATGACTTTTCCTGATAAAATCACTTATTAAATACAATAGGAGTGTCTAGTCAATGTCAAATAGATCAAACACAAAGTACATAGTTCGCAAAGGTAAATAACACAAATGCTGAGCAATCTGTTCAGAAAAATCAAAACAAATTCACATATGATGGCCAACTACAAGAGGCTAGTAACACTTCTACTAGTTGGGGTACAAATAATTGTACACCGTGGCTAACTTCTATTGTAGATAGTTGTAGGGCCCCAAAATAGATAGCTCCCAACAAGGATGCTCAAAGTCAATCCGAATTCTTAATCACACTTACTTTCCATTAGAGTATGTAAGTAGCGTAAATCATTAAATATTCAGATTTACAAAAGTTTACAAAAATTTAATTAAACCTTTTTACTCAACAAAACAATTTCAAACTTCACTGTGTTACACAAATTACCGTAATACTTAAATGAGCATTTAGAAAATTAAATAATAAGGACAATAAAGAGTTAAGTAAGTAATAATTAAAATAAATAATATTTAGACAAAAGAAATGGAATGGAATTTGCATAGCATGTATAATTGTCATTATCTACTCACCTCTTAAGATGATGCAGAGAAGTTTCTTATTGTATCATCTGCTAATTCCTTAGTTGTGACTATTCTTCCCAAATATCTTATGACATTGGTTTTCAAGGTCTTCATGTTTAGATGATCTGAAATTGTCTCATAAGGAAATTTAACTTATTTTTTCAACATTTAGTCTGAACAAGTCTCTTTGGATACAATAATCAGTTATGTCTCTTTTACTACACCAACATCATTTATTTATTCAAGTTACAATTTTGTTAATACTCAAATATCATATCTATTCCTTCTAACCACTAACGTCCCATACTTAATTCATTTTTCCTTCCTAATTTCTATACCTCAATCAATTGTTATTTATGAAACCTTTATCTTGGGAGAGTTAAAATTTCTCAAAATTAATGAACCCCTTACAAATTCCCAGCTTTAAGTTCTTGAATTTTTCCTTATTTACCCTTAAAATTTTTCAATAATTCAATGTCTAAAACATGAAGTAAAAAGAAGCAAAAGCAAGATATTCACTTTATGTGGTTTAAGACCACTTCCCAAAAAAAATTTAAGGATTAGCGTAACAAACTATCATACCCACCAAATTTTAAAATTATGTTTTTATTTATTATTATTATTTTTTCTTTAGCATTAAATGCCTACTACATCATGGAATTTGTCTATGGCAACTATTAAGAAGGAAAATTTCATTATTAACCTAATTTCATAAGAGCAATGGCATAATGGACAACTTATGTGAGAGGACAAAGAGAAAGTAGAGCTAATTGAGTCCTTAAACTTAACTCTTCTTCACACCTAGGGTTTTCCCTCCCCCAATCCAGCCAAGACACACACAAGAGCAGCCACACTCACATCTTTGTTTTGCTAGAATCAGCAAGGGAGAACATGTTGAGCAAATTTTTAAGCCAAATGGAAGATTAACCACGCACAAGAAACATCTAAGGACTTGAAGGATATTAAGGACACCTAACCAATAACCAATGAGTTGAAATTTCAAACCAAAAACCATGACAAAAGAGAGGGAGTATACAGAATGATTTCAAGGCAAATGGAAAACGAAAAATGCACCAAAACAACAAAGAAGAATGAAAAGATACAAACACTTTTAGCAACCAAGAGCCAAAATCCAAACCTAAAGGGAAGTGGCTCTAACGAAAGGAAATGGCAGCCAAGAAGCAACAATGAGACACAATTGCTATAGCAAAATATCACACAAAAATTGAAGCAAGAAAAAGAACCAAGTTGTATCGTTAACGGAGGTACAAGACATAGGTTCTAATTGCTCACTCCCTTGTTCTTGTTGCTGAAAAGATTGCTTAAAGGATAGAAGTGTGTGGCAGAAGATTAGGGAAGGAAAAGACAAAAAAAAAAAAAAAACTAGCTAACTATTCATACAAATAGGGGTACTTTTGGTATTCTGGAAAAATGACATGGAAGAAGAAAAAAGAATTGAGCTAATACCTGGCTAAGGCTCAAACTCACAATGCTAACTGTGATAAGGTTTGTGGCTGCCATCTGATCCAAGCATCATCCTTGGTTACTTCTACAAATAAATTTTCATATATATTTGGGTTTTTACAACTTTTGCCTAATACGAATAAAATTCATCTAAATTTGACATAATTTTGCTTGAACTTAGATGGATTCAATTTGAGTTCAGCATAATCTTGTGAACTCAGATGGAACCCATCCAAGTACATGCCCAATACTTTTTTTTTTGGTTATGTTGACCCAACTCATGCATATTCAAATGAGTTTAATGAATTTAGTGGCAATCTCACATAATCTTACATGAACTCAGATGGAATCCATTTAAGTTCATGACCAATATTTTTTTTTTGGATTGTGTTGAGCCAACTCATGCACGGTTACATGAGTTTAATCAATTCATTGAGTTTTCAACTAAATAATTTTTTTTTTGACATAGAAGTTTTTTAAACATTTAATCACATATAAATTTAATTTAATATAAGATAAAAGAAACAAAATTATAAATAATAATAAATTAAAAAATTATATAATATGTGATAATATATTAATCAATATTAAAAGTATAAAAACAACTATTCAAAATGACTCTTAACACCACAATGAAACCTCCTTCTTACATGTTGTGGTTACTTTTGCCCTAATTTTTCTTCTTGTTATTGCTTCTATAATGGGTTATTAACATTGACTTCAAGTGGAGAATTTAAATCTAAGTATAGGGATTGAATTGGAGGTATTGACTTACATGGCATTATGAACCTTTGTTATGATGATTCTCTAAGATTAAAGAAGCTACTTGCGTATGCAATACTAAATGAGGAGGGATCAAAAAGTAGCTCTGCAAATGATTTAAAAATGTTAGACATCTATTAAGGTGTTCCAAATCATGACATAGGGGATGGGGACATGTAATAAGAGGAACTGACACTTTTAAAAATCACCAAATTGGCTAGCCAATATACTTTTTTGACTAAAATATTATTAATTAACCTAAATATATAAATATATTATATTCAAATATATACAAATAGAAAGATAAAAGAGTAAATTTTATTTTCAAAATAAATTTAACAAAAAACTCATTTATATAATGGAAAATATTTTTGTAAAAAATCAAAAATTGGATAAAAGTAAAATATAACTTTTTATTTTAAAGAAAGTTCATATATATTTTGACAATAAAGAAGAGAGAACTATGTAATTTAAACAAAATTTAAGAGAGATTCATATAATTTATTTTTAAAAAATATTAATTTTTTAGTATAATCTTTGAAAGTACAATCCTCTTAGTTTATTCTCTTAATAATTTTGTTTCAATTTTTCCATACATTAAAGTTATCAATCAAACTTCACAATTAAATCCTTTAAAATGTCAAAAAATAATTTTAAAAAATAATTAAAAGACTAAATTAAAAATGTTACATTTTGGATGACTAAATTAAAAATTAGTTATCTTTCGAGACAAAAGAAATCATCTACTCAAAAAAAAAAAAACCATGCTTTAGCTTATGAACATTTGGTCAAGAAAAGAAAACCTGCTAAACATTCATTTACCACAAATTTATAAACCTTTAAATCAAATCGGAGCGTCTATAGGAGCCGTTTCCCATCCAACGGACTGGATGGCTCTCCTTCTGGACATGTGCTAACGTCTACTTTTCCCCCTAACGGTCACAAAATCCCAAAATACAAAAACAATTTACCCTTCAAAATCACTCTTTAATTTTCTCTCCAAATTATACTTCTTCTTCTTCTTCTGATACCCACGACACCTCCAAGAATCGAAATCCCAAAACCCCATTTCTCTGTAGAGTCACAAAGCTATGAGCTTTCTGCAATACCCAGAAGCCATGAACGCTTCAGAGGTTCAGGTGTGGGACAATGCCGCCTTCGACAGGGACGAAGTACCCATGAAAGCCTCTTGGTCAAGTCTTTATCCTGTGTTCGAGAACAATTGCGAATCACTCGATTCTGATCGCAGCAAGGAAAATCTGAGCCCTGTTATAGTGAATTCCCCTGTTTCTGTCAAATCTTCGATCCCCATTAAGCCCCTTCATTCGAACGGCGTTCTAGGAAACTCCCAGACAAAACCCACAAAGATTTTGGCTAAGAATGGTAGATCCGTCGAAAATCCGTCGGTGATGTCCAAGAAGAAGGGGCGCGACCAAGAAGATGAGAGAAAGATCGAGGCTGAGATTGAAGAGATCGAGAACGAGATTAAACGCTTGTCGCGTAGATTGGAAGCGCTTCGACTAGAAAAGACTGAACAAAACGCAAAAATGACGATTGAAAAGCGTGGGAGAATCGTGCCTGCGAAGTTCATGGAGGCGAAACAGAGTGTGAAGAAGATCGAAGAGCCTCCATTGTCGTCAAGTGTGAAATCGAAGTTTAATCGGAGGGGCGTGAGTTTGGGGCCGTCGGAAATCTTCGTCGGAGGGAGATTCCGGCCACCGGGGAAGCTGGAATTGACCCCTGTTCCGTCCACACAAAGTCGCCGGAAATCGTGCTTCTGGAAACTTCAAGAGATCGCCGAATCAAAATCAGCGATAATGGAAAGGAGGAAAAGTATGACCGTTAGCCCGAAATCGCGAAAAACTGTGAGTAAAATTGAATCTCAAAAACAAGTTGCGACTGCCACAGTGGGATCGAAAAAGCATGCGAAGAAAGAATCTTCTGGGGCTCTTTCATTGATTCAGCCAAGAAAACTCTTCCAAGATGGTGAAAAGGAAAAATCTGTATCCACCAAGAAGCCATTGAAGCCAGGACGAGTAATAGCAAGCAGGTATTGAAGGAAATAAATGATTGTAAATTACTCGAATTGCTGCTCGTAATTCCCTTATAAAATATCTGCATACATGGACAACATTAGAGTAATTAATCTGTCATTTCCATTGGGCAAAATATAGTTTTCGATATATATGCCTCAACTCAAAAACTTGAATTGAATTGTGCCGGACTAAGATTTAAGCATCAAGTTCTTGAGACACTTCCTGTTCAAATTAATTGAGAAATATGACTGATGTTAGTGCACTTTTTTTTGGCTTTATTATTAAAAAAATCCAACAGGTATAACCAGGTTTCTAATAATCAATCTTGTGGGGCGGCAATTGAAGCTGCTCGGAAGAGGTCGTTGCCGGAGAACGAGAAGGAAGATGGTGGGAAGAAGGCAAAAGGGAATGAAGGAATTCCAGAGGGGGGAAGGATGAAGAAGAGGTGGGACATTCCTTCGGACATTGTGGTTTACAAGAGGAAGGAGGAAGAGAAGGAGGAGGAGGAGAAGACATTGTTGATGGTAGATTTGCTTCCAAAGATTAAGACAACTCGATGTGTTGATGAGAGCCCAAGAGGGTCGGGACCTGCAAAAAGAGTGGCTGAATTGAAGGGGAAGAAGAGATCTTACTTTTGCCCAGATAACGAAGATGAGGATGATGAAGATGAAGATGGGGTTGCTGGATCTGCTTGTGAGGCTCTGAGTTTTGCAGAACAAGAAGGTGATAATGATGATGATGATGGAGATCGGTAGAAACATGAAGATGATGGTTTCTTGCTATAGAACCTTCATAGTTCGATTGCGGTAACTAGGTGCCTACGCGGTGCTTGGTTTATCCTCTCTGTTGTGGAATAATAATAATGCAACAAACACTTTCTCCAATGTTTGTTTTCCCAGTGGTGAAATACTATAGCAGGAATTGTATGAGCGGAGGGAGGCAAGTGGAGGCCAATGGCTATATTACATATTATAGTGAGGGAAAAGTTTTAATAAAGTTTTGTAAAATATTCCTGGTTATTGTAGTATTGAACTTTATATCGTTTATTTTTTGGCATTTAACTTCCAATCTTTTTGATAGACACCTTTGTGCTAGTTTCTTCCTTTCAAAACTAGAAATTAATCCACTTTTTATTAGTTTAGCAATGTAACTTTTTTATTCCACAGTAAAGTAAGAAGAATTATAAAGAAAGATCTAAAATTAAAAAAAAATTTAAAAAATCTGTTGCCATTTAATTTAATTATTTTTTGTTAAAATTAGTGTCCTAAAACAATGATAATAAATCTTTTAAAATATTTTTTTTTTAATTTTGGATCTTTAAATAGAATTCTCTCGTTAAAATATGTGTTCATTATCTAGTACGAGTTGCATGATATATTAAGTGTATGTCAGTTTTTGTTTTTGAAAAAATAATTCTAAATAAAAAGCTAACTAATTTTAATTCTTTCATGTCTCGCCTTCTTACATTATATATATATATATATATATATATATTTATTTATTTGAAAGGTTAAGAACTTTTCAAACTTTATATCAAATTAAATCAAATCATTAAACTTTATTTTTTATGTAAATAATTTTTTAAACTTTAAATTATGTATAGATAACTTTTTGAATTTTAAATTATATACAAATAATTTTTTAATGTGTCATATTTAATTCGGGAAATAATGATGAATGAATTATTTACATATAATAGTTTGTAGTGATTCATTGTTATGTTTTAAATGTAGAAAAGATTATGATTTAAAATTCAAGAAGATTTTGTGTATTTTTAGCCCATTTTCAGATATCATTTTATTTTTTGTTTAAATTGCATGACTAATAAAACACACCAAACAATCAAAAGCACATAAATATAGATAAATATGAAAATCACTTAATACAATTTCAAATAAGGGAAATTTTATATAGAGTTTAAGTTTTGACGCGTTGCTAGTGTAAATATGTTTTGCACAGTAGATAATACACTATCACATTATTAATTAATCCATACATCCTTCTTCAACCTTCAATGATAAAAATCATTGCAAATTTTTTCAAGTTTGAATTCCAAAAGATTCATTGTAAAAAATTGCAATTTTAATGCTTTTATATCGTTATATGTATATAACCAAAAAAAAATCATTTACTTTACCTTAAAATTAATAAGATTATTAAAATTAGGTTAAATCCCCCTATTTAACCAATTGGATTAAGAATTAGTCCTCAATCCACTCAACTCACAAACAACTCACAAAACCAAACAAATATTGAACTAGTCAGGAATCGACGCAAGGACTCAAACATGCAATTATCTACTAAGTATCAAGAATTTTTGCTATTTAAGCTATAAATTTCCTTCAACAATATTATATATTATTTAATATATATAAATATTTCAATAAAATAATATAATAAATAATTATATATATGATATATTAAAATATCTAAACTAATATATATAATATTTATAATTATATTTTTAATTTGGTTAAAATTTTTTTATTTGATAAATTATTTTTTCTAATTTATGGTTTCTAAACCATTTACTTTTTTGTTTTTTTTAATAACAAGCGAATTTTAATGTAATTTACAAATAAAAAATTTTAAAATTAAATATTTTAAATTTTAATTATGGACAATTTTTATTTTTCAATTCAAAATTGACTTTTTAAATATCTTAAGAAATATGAAATTAATAATTAAATATTTAAAATTTAGTAGCATTTATATTATATTAAATTTTGAATATATAAAATTTTAAATATATATATATTTAATTATTATTGATTCAACATAATGAGGAATAAGTGTATTTGTATATTCAATGAATAGTCTAATTTTTAAAATATTGTAAAAAAATAACTCCATTTAGTCCAAAAAATAAAGCCTTATTTTATTTTTTATTATAAAAAATTGTTTTAAAATTTAGCACGACTATGTTTTGTTCTCAATTTTGAAAAGCTTTTATATTTTATTGATGAGTTTTGACTTAATAATATTGGAATGATTTTTAAAACTGAAAAATTTTAATAGAAGCAAAAAGTAATTAAAAAAATGTAATTTACGCATTTTAAAACAAACAGTAAACAATAATTTTAAATTTTTTTAGAAAGAAATATTTTTTTATAAATAAATTTATAAAAGGGAGTTGATTAACTATTTTAATTTTATAATATTTTGATTATTGTTTTATTTATAAATTTTTATATTTTAATTATAATTTGAATAAAGATTTAGCCCATGTGTCACTAGGCTGATTTTCTACTCATCACGTAAATGAGTAAAAGGAAATTTGCTCTCATTGAAATCATTTAAATTTAATTTGAATAGCATCAATTTTATTTTATTCTTTCTTCACGTTTTTATTTAAAAAGATATAAATTAAAATTAAAATAATCCTATAATTGATAAATTTTAAAAATTAATAATTAAGATACAAATAAGAAATAAAATAAAATTTAAGTTATCTAAATTTAATTTAAATAAGCCAAATTATGGGCAAATTCTCCACTCATCTCTCGTGTCACTACAGGCCACAACGGCCCATGTGTTAAGAAGACCCTGATTGTTCTGTCGGGTCGGATTAGGTGAAGAGAGAATCAGAAACCCTACTGGGTAAGAATAAAAATTACACACACAAGATCTGAAACCCTAGTTCGCAGAGCCGTCTTCGTCTTCCTTGACTCCTCAAGCGGCTATCAGCTCCTTGGTTCTCTCTCTCTCTCTCTCTCTCTCTCTCTCTCTCTCTCTCTCTCTCTCTCTCTCTCTCTCCCCTATCATGGCTACTGCGAGAACTGTCAAGGATGTGTCGCCTCACGAGTTCGTGAAGGCTTACTCTGCTCATCTCAAGCGATCTGGCAAGGTATCGTCTTCTCTTGTTTGTTTCTTTAGGAAAGTGTGGGAATCTTCGCTGGGAATGGGTTCTCTGTATTCCTTGTTTGCAGATGAAATTAGGTTAAAAATTAGAAAATTTATCGAATCCCATTTTGTTTTTCATTGCTAAATGGAATGTCTTTCAATTATGATTGTGCCATGCTTGTTGTTTCCTACGTGGGTTATTGAGGTTTTTTTAATTTGATCTGTTTCACGAACCTGGACTGATTTTTTGTTCTGAACGTCATGCCATGCTTTGGTTTGATTTGAAAATTTTCCTCGTGGAACAAATCTCTGGTAATTGTGTTTGTGGCAAAAAATATGCTTGCAATATTATAGCAATATTAATATCAACATATATGGATTTGCTGTGTGGTGTACCGATATCGACTTGTGTATTCCCTGTTGTTTCCTCTTCAAAAGAATAATATATGTGGGAATTTGTATTATAGTAGCAGCTGACAGGGAACTAGTAAAAATACATGAGATTGACCCTGAAAAATGAAACTTTAGTGGTTTCTGTCTTCGTCTTAGTGTTGTAATTATCCGCTTGATAGTACATTGGAATTGTTTCTTTAGAGTTTTTCTTGTATTTGTCAATTGATTTGAAACTTTGTTTTGGGAATTAGTTGTGTGTGAGATTACTTACTTTGGTGGTGCTGTTATTAATACTGATTTATTCAAAAGTCCTTGTCTTATAGCTATTTATAATTCTTTTCTTTAATTCTGAGCAGATGGAGCTTCCCGAGTGGACAGATATTGTGAAAACTGCAAAATTTAAGGAACTGGCTCCATATGATCCTGATTGGTACTATGTTAGAGCTGGTGAGTTTGATTTTGTTCATTTGTTTGCTTACTATAGCAAAGTTGCCTCCTGATGTGTACTTACAGTAAAATCTGGGGAACTTTTCTTTTCCTTTTTCTAGAAAATGTACTGACAGATCTTAGCTGTTAACTCAATTTCTGATTGCAGCTTCCATGGCAAGGAAGATCTACTTGAGAGGGGGTCTTGGTGTTGGTTCTTTCCAGCGGATTTATGGTGGGAGCCAGAGGAATGGTAGCCGTCCTCCTCATTTCTGCAAGAGCAGTGGTGCTATTGCTCGTCACATTCTTCAACAGTTGCAGAACATGAACATTATTGAAATTGACCCCAAGGGGTAAGGACTCATTAATCTTGTTTGTTTGCCAGAGTTCATATACCTAGAGTACAATATCAAGGATAGAAGTCTCCTATTAATGACAGTTGAAAGGCTATTTTGTTCCCTTACATTCTTATTCTTCTCCACTTCATGCCCTAGCATTTGTTATAGTTCAATCAGTAACTTGCCTTAAGAACATATTGCTTCTCTTTTTATGTAGACATCGACTGTCTCTTTTCTTGGGTTATGCTTGTCCTTTCCACATTATCATTCAAATGTCTTAGACTCATTCGAACATTGATCTGAAATATCTTGAACTTGATCTCTCAGTGGCAGGAGAATCACTTCCAGTGGTCAGCGGGATCTTGACCAAGTGGCCGGTCGGATTGTGGTTGCCCCTTGATCTGTGAATTGCTGAGGACTATCCTCCTAGCAAATACATTTAGGTTTCAGTTTTTGTTGGAGAGATAGATGTGTTGACAATGTGATGGGCAAATTTTGGCTTTAGCTATTGAGTGTCTTTCAAAGAGGACATACTTGATGCTATGTTGTTAAGTCATTTAGATGATATTATCACTTTTATTTTTAACTGAAGTTTTTCAATTTTAATCCTGAACATTCGTATTATTTCAATGTCTTAAGTATGAGATGAAGTCTTAAATTCTTAATGAACAAATTGCAACTATATTCAAGGTTGCCCCATTTGTGAATTTATAGTTTTCAGATAATGCCATTGGCACTTGGTATGGTTAAGGACGCAAGATCAATGTACTAATATAGTCAGGATCCTCTAAAGTTTTTTACTATAAATTTTTTGTAAATTGGGATAGAAATTGAAGAAGAAAGGGTGAGATTCATCAAGTGTGTTTTATACACTTTTTCCTCTCTTTTTCTTTCCAAATTTATAGACAATTTGTAGTAAAATTCTTTGCAGAATCTTGTGTAATACTAACGCTTAGATGATAGATAAAGGTATTGATTGAAAGATTAAGAGTTTTATCACAAACTAATAGCTTGTTTGGTTGTGCGACGGAAAGGAAAATGATAAAGGAAAGTTTGGTGAAATTTTATTTTTATTTCTCTAATCATTATTTAATATTATTTATTAATTATTATTTAATTATTAAAAATAAGAGTATTATAGGTAATTTTTATCTCTAAACTTTTTTTTTTCATCCTTAATTCTCTGCATACCAAACGAGTTGTAAAGGAGTTTGTTACCTATGTTGGTCTGATGAGTATAAATTGTTTAAAATATAGAAATTTATTAATTAGAATTGAGTATGACATGATAATGTTAATATTCTTACATTATTTGAAACACATATGATACATTATTCTTTTTTCTTATTTTTTATTCTTGAATATTTTGTAAATAGATTTGAGTGTTTGAAAAATTGAATCTTCCGTGTACCAGTAAGGGGTTTTATGTCGTTGCTTAATCCTTGAATGCACGTTCAATCTCCACTTCTTTTTTCTTATGTCAGTGAATTTTTTTTTCAAAAAAATATTCGGCACTTATATTTCAGTTTTTCCTTTGATTTATGTGAGGAAAAGGAAATTAGGACCACACCACTTCAAAATCCATGTTAAAACTAAGGTGCGAGCATGGGTTTGAAACTGGGCCATTAGTGCTACCAGCCTACCACCGTTGGAATTCCCATGTGTTTCATTCGTATGCCCGTTTAGTATATTAAATTATTAAGTAAAAAAATATAAAAAGAAAAGAAGATATAAATTAAATAAAATAATTACATTTGGTATGATATAAAATAAATAAATATGTCATTCTATTTGTATATTTAGTTAGATAAAAGAGTATAAAAATGAAAAAATAAAAAAAATAATCATCGTGTCCCTGCCTGAAAATAATATTGAAATAGGAAAAAAATAATGATAATCAGACATAATTGACTTCACATAAATTAAACATAATAATTATTTTTGATTTATATGCTTATGAAATGGAAATAGATACCTTCTTCAATTTTGCAAGATGTGTATCAAACAAGATTATTTAATGGATTCTTTTTTATATTTTCCTTCTGCTTCCTTCTATCAAACAGGACCATAAATATCACTAATTTTGATTTTGATATTTTTTTAACAACAGAAGTTACAAATTTATGTTTTTTCAAAATTTTCTATGATTTTTTTAATACTTTTTAATATAGCAATTTGGAAAAAGCCGTTTAGGAAATACTTTTAAAAGCAACTGTGACGGTTATAAATTTAAGAGAACCTTTCGATCATATTTAAATTCCGAATATATTCTTATTGTAAAATTATGATTTATATTGCACACAAACATATATCTTATGTTTGTATTAGTTTCTTATCAGAACACAACTTGTTACTATTTTTACATAAATACAAAAATTTCACATAATTTTTTGTCTTTATTACGAAAATAGATTATTTCAAATTGATTTTTGTTCATAATTTTATAACGCATATCTTGATGAGTGATTAACTTTCATCCTTCTATCATTTATTTTGATTCAATATTAAACTGGCACATAATGTTTTAATTACTTAACATAAATATTTTGAATTTTTCGTATTGAAAAAAGGTTTTAATATGTATCATCATTGTCATTTTACACAATCACAAAATTTGAAAATTATTACCAAACATTATTAATCAATTATGTTTTTAAAAGCAATTTTTATAGGATTTTTACCAACCATTATTTTCATCCTTTCTAAACAACTTTTTTCTTTTCATAGCACATTGGAAAAACCATAACATTCCCAAACAAGCAGTAACTTTACTTTCTTTCTTTCTTTTTTTTAATTTTATTCTATTTTTTTTCTTTGGCTAATCTTTTAGTATCCGTGAGGAAAATTATTTGCAAACTTCACTTAGCATAGAATATTTCAGGGGTCAAACCATATTTATATTTTAGATATTTTGGCATAAACGAAGATAACAATAATATAATCCTACCGAAAGTGAAATGCAGAATACGAATAGGTTCATAGTTCAATTCTACATGACTTGGAGCAAATCGAGAATTTGTTATGACCTGCTTGATGAACTCAATTATCGAATGAATGGTAGATAATAAAACTTTATTTGGGGATGGTGGATAATAACATATTTTGAGACAGTACTTATAATTAATGAGTATCGCATGCCATCAAAAGCTTTCTTAGCAGATGGACAAGCAAGACATATGTCCCTTACCAATTAAACCTCTAACCCAAACTCAAGTGGTTACTTAGGCCACTGATCTCATTCTCATGAGAATGGATGTCTTCATTTTCTAGTATCAATATAATGTTATTATATTGGAAAAAGATAAATATAGTATATAGAACTCAATGCTGGAAAAAAGAGTAGAAGTGTATAAATGGCATATCCCCGGTTTATTTTTTTCTAATATAATGATATGATGTTGGTAAAAAAATAATAGTAATAATAATAATAAGTGGATCTATATTCCACTCTCGCACACTTCTTTCATTTTGTAATTTATTTTGGACTAAAAGATTTTCATTTCTCATCACCTCCGAAATGAATTCTTACTTATACAGAGGCCAACACCAAATACCCCAACCAAAAAAAAAACTAATCGACATCTTATATTTTAAAAAATTAATCTTTTTTTCCCCCTCATATTCAATCCAATGCTCAACACTATCCTTAAAAAAGACACATTAGAGGAGTCAACGAATTAGACCTAATTTTGCAATAAAAGGCTTTTGCCTGACCCTACTTGACAAGGCTTTTTGGGCCCTACCCGGCCTACCAAAATGAAGGCCCTTGCTAACTAGCCTGGCCCGAGGGAGAAAATATAACACATTATATTTCCAAAACAGTTCCTCAAAGACTATGGAAAGTAGAGTTAAAATGAGCCAAATTAACCTAATTTGACTTGCCATCTTGGAGGATTGGGCTAGGATGATTCTCTATCGTAAGAGGGTTGATACAATCAGTTGTGATGAACTCAATTATGATGGTTTTAGTATTATTAAATCACAACCCAAATCACTGATAATGCATTTTCGGGAATTACAAGTGGTTACAGAATGTAAGGAAAGACAAGAGAGAAAGAAGGAGGGAGGGCCCTGGAGGAAGGGAAGTATAACGGAACAGAGAGAGAGAGACGAGCAGGGGAAAATAAGTTCCAACTATCACACACTCGTAATGCATCCGCTCCTCCTTTTAAACACCTTCTCTAACTTTCCACGTGACTTTCTTGATGCGAGCTCCACGCCTCACTCCTTCAATTCCACGTGCCTCGCTTATGCCGTTAGCCTCCCGCTCCTTTTCATCATTGTGTATTGGTTGGGTCCCAGAGAGATGATCCACGTTTGCTTGCTCGTCATTCCCATGCATGACATCAGTTTTGAAGAGAGTTGTGAGTTAAATGAACCAATCTATTAAAAAATAAAATAAATACAAAATTACTAATATTTATCACTCAGTACTAAAACGAGAGGGCTCACTTGTGCTTTGCACGAATTCCAAATTAAAAGGTATAAATCTTGAAGAGAGAAATTTAAAAAAAAAAAAAAGAGGCATGCAGCTTGAAAAAAATAGTTGCATTATTCGTAAATTATTAATAATGTAACTTTTTCTAAACTTGTATATATATATATATATATATATATAACTTTGAAATCATCACCCATTATTGTCATTCAGCACATTCATAACAAGCTTTAAAGATTATTACTAAACATTACGTTAATTAATTTTGCTTTCAAAACCAAGTTTTATAGGTTTTGTTTGATTTATAGAATAATTTTTATGAAAATAAGAATGTGAATGGAAATGGATTTTGATAAAATGGAATAATTATATTTGATATATCATAGGAAGGAATGGATATTCCATTCTATTTTTATACTTAATTGGATGAAAACAATATAGGAATAAAATAAATAATTAAATAATTATAATACCCTTGATACAAAAATATATTAAAATATTTTTAAATTTTTAATATAATCAAGATATTAATTTTTTATTTTTTATTTTTTTTAAAAGGTCAAATATGATACATGAAAACAATGAAGCTAAAAAGATAATGACTGGGCCTGTTTGATTTTTTTTTGTTTTTAATATTTTTAAAACAGATATCTTTTAAAATAAATTTTGAAAACAAAAAAAATTAATAAGTCTATTTGAATTATTATTTTGAAAAGTGCCATTTTTTTATTTTTTCTCTGATTTTGCAAAATAAAAGTTAACCAAATATCTAAGAACTATTCTGATTTTTTTTTTGGAAAATAAAATTTTATTTTTATGTTTTATAAAACACTTTATTAAAAATACATTATCAAACAAGTTATTTTATTTTTTTTTGTTTTTAAAAATAAAAAACTGTTTTAAAAATAAAAAATAAAACAGGCTCACTTCTATCCCATTTCTTCAATTATTCCACCATTCCATCAACATTTTGAAGGAATCTAGATGCCAAAATTTGTGGAAATAAATTATTCTACAAAATGGAATAAAAATCACTTGCTACCAACCAATATCCATAATATTAAAATTTCATTTCATTCCTGAGTCTACAATAAGAAAGGAGGCCCACCAAGTGGGGCATAAAGTTTTTACTTATATTTTACTTCTATCTCTTCTAAGTAGTAACATTTTCAGCGCTTTCAAGTAGTAGAATCACTAGGAATGTATAATATCATCAGACTCAGACATGTTCCATTATTGCATCTATATCTAATGAGCCAGAAAAATTATAATCTCTTGGATTACTAGAAGAGCCATCATGACTTGCTCATTGCATCTTGATTTAATGATAGCTAGCAAGTTTATTCTCTTCAACCCTAGAGAAATTTCTTTTTCTGGTGATTCGTTTATCTTTTCATAATGTTTCGTAGGATCAAAATGCTGAAAATGGCTAATAGGTATTAATTTTAGCTACATGACCTCTTCGTAGCTAGGTAACTTAAAACAACTATTTTATCTCTTTCTGACCTTGGCAAAATACTTCCTAGATAACTCAGAAACACATTTAAGTATTAAAAGGCAAAAAAGAGATCTATCTTCTGTCCCTTAGATGGTAGAAAAGTGACATATTTGCAATTAGTTCATAGTTATACATATAGAATCGGTCCTTTCTCTTATATTATCTAAGTAAACAAGTAAAACATAAGAAAACGTTGAAGGGTCATCAACTATAATCTAGCATCCACGGTCATACACATAAATGTATACATACATATACCCATATATATATAGAATAAAAATTTATTTTGATTATTTTGGTCCTTTACTTATGTTGCATTTCTCAATTTAATTCCTTACAAATAGAATTATTATCAATGATATCTTTCTATTAATTTATTATAAATGAAATTAACAAATATAATGGCATATAACATATTTTTTTGATAGATTATAGATAATATTTTTATATTAATATACTATTAATTACATTTATAATAAATTGATAGATAAACATTATTGAAAACAATTTTGCTTGTGAAGAACTAAATTGAGAATATTCATATACAAAGAATTAAATTGACAAAGCAATTGTGTGAAAGATCAAATTAAGAAATAATTTTATAAAATATTAAATTAAAAAATACCTTATATATAACAAACCAATATATATATATATATAAAAGAGACACACACACATACATAGAGAATTTTACAACCAGTAAAAACCATAAGAAAAAGGCAAAAGAGAGATGGCGAGAAAGAGCATGACTCAAATTGGAGCATTAATGGTGTTGTTTTGCTTGATTGTGTACGTGTCTACAGAGCAGATTGATGACGCCGCTCCCTCAATGCCTCTTCCCCTCATGCCAAATGAGCAAGTTCATATAATGAAGTATTGCAATGGTTTTTGCCATGCAATTGGGGGAATTTTGAGATTTATTCCTCACCGTGCAGTTGAATAAGTTCGTATAATCTACTTTTACATGCTTATGTAGCTTTAAAGTACCCTAGTTTTCTGATCAATTTTGAGATGTACAATGTGCTAATCTTGTGCATTTTGACTAGAAGCATGAAAGAATGCTGAACAAGAGACAATGCAAAAAGCAAGCAAAAGAACAAGATACCTACCCGAGTAAATTGTCATGGACTTGGATTTTTCAACGAATTTGGATTTTTCAACAAACGTGTAGCATTTAGATACACCCAACTAATACTTGAGTCAGCCTTCCTTCAAAATTTGCATAATTTGCATAGACTAAGCATTTCTCAGCTGAGATATGACAATTTTGATGGGTTGTCATTTGTCAAGGTTGAACAGTGTGTCACTGGTCCCCAGTCTTTGAAGGAAAACACACGACCTGGTGATTGGTGCAAATAAAAACGTTACTTTCTCGTGCAATTAAATACGAATTCTATTTCTTTTGACTCGTTTAGAAGTGTTTTGGGCAAGAATAGGAAATTCTAATAAAGGAATATTAACAAAAAAAAATGGGAATCAGTTAAGGGAGTTAGCAAAATACCATAAAGAGCTACCTTAGAGCCTAGAACAACACTAGAGATCTGGGGAGCTGATTTTTTGTATTTCTTTGTTTAGTTTTTTTTTTTACGCTTTGTCTTAGGATAATTAGTAAAATTTTCATTTTGATCATGTGAAACTAAACCTTTATCTAAGGTTGGCATGAATTTGATTGTATATTATGATTGATAGAGATGATTTTTGATTTTATTCTTATTATATTAATCTTTTTTCTTGAAATTACTTTTTTGTGAGTGATTGGACATCATTTATGTTTGAGATATGGTGTGAAGAAATGATAGGTGAAATGCAATATCCAATTATTGAGGCAATAAATTTAGAATATATGTATTATAGAAATATGAATACTTTTTTATAATTTGTATAACTCATACATGCTAAGTCAAAGGTCTTAATTGACCATATTAATGCTTGTGATTACAAAAAAAAAGTATAAGATTGATATGAAGGCATATGTTGTGTTTAAAAATAATAATAACATTTACATTAGAGGACCAAATCTTTAATATAAGTAAGAATTACTTCACATATTTAATGTTAGTTAATTATGAGAATGTAATCGATGAAATTCAGAATCAAACTTTAAGCAATTGATTTAGTCAAATTTATTTTAATTCTGTGTGTATCCAATTAACTCCTTAGCTAATAGATACCTCACCTTATGAGAATGCTACAACACGAATATGAAAAAGTTATGGCAGACGAAGTTGCGGCTAGAGACAGAGTAGAAGCCTGGAGAATGAAAGCTAGCATGGAGCTTTGAAGATGTAGGGCTAAACATAATGAAGAACCATGAAGAAGAGGGGAGAAGCTTCTAATATTTTTTCACCGATGGTTGTATTTTAAGCTGAAAGTGATGAGGGCAATATAGGGATTACAAAAAAGATCAAGGGCATAAAGGGAAGTTAGCACAAAAAGGAGGGTAATAAGTTTCGAGAAAGATGGAGAGCCTTATGATTTTTTTGTTGCTAAAATTATAGTTTCGGCCAAAAATTTTTGAGAACACCTCAATTAAGTTCTTGTTGCATTTCAAGTCCTTCCTCTAATAATAATAATAATACTAATAAAAGAAAAGAAAAAAAATTAAGATTATTACAGGTGCAAATTAACGTCGAAACATTAGCTATGTACTGTGTACTAAGTACTTGTTAGCTGAAAATGTTGAAAAGCGCAAAACTTGGTAAGTATAAGCGATGGCAAGATATTAATAATATATTGTCTTTTAGCATCAATCATAATTGATGTTTGTAAATTTAAATTGATTAGCTCAATTGATCAGTTAACTTATATTTTTAATTTTCATGTTCAAGTGATATGTTAAAAGAGAGATTATATTCTTTAATTTTAAGTCTCTAAACTACTAAAAGAAATATCTAGTTTAAAAGGTGACTAACACTTATAATTAGAACAAATAATTAAAAAAAAATAAAAGGCATACATGCAATTAAAAAGTTGTAAATAAAATAATACATTTTAAAATTTAAAAAAATATATAAAAATTTGTATTTGATGGATTGAAGAGGTTTATAAGAATATATCGTGAATATTTATAAACAATAAAATTAGTTGTTGACTTAGTTTCACTATAATTATTTGTTATTTTTTTTTAATTTTTTGGTCCATGTTTACAATCACGTAGATTTATAGCAAAAATTTGAATAGTAATTTATGCAAATCATGTAAAATTATAGCCAAAATTTAAATAGTAATTTATGCAATGTCAATTTTTCTTAGGATTAAAATGATACTTTTACTTACTAATTAACTACTTTTATTAGTTGACCATATCACTTATCCCTTCAAAATTTAAGAAAATGGATTTTCAAGCATAATCTATGTTTCAAATTGTTCGTTAATCCAAGTTGTATTAAAAGAGTTATAGCTGATTAATTATTCAGTAGTCCTAAAGATTGTAAAATCTAAAAATTATGTCTTTTAAAACTAGGCACCTAATCTACGCCATATTCATTTAGGGTTAAGGTTCTGAATAAGGGTTCAGATTGTCTTCAGTTCACCCTCTCTCCCGTCGTCCAATTTTAAAGGTTTAATTTTTTTTTTCTTTATTTTGTACTCTTTGAAAAATAAAAAAATAGAATAGAAAGAAGAAGCAAACACACAGACTGAACAAACTGGAAGGAGAAAAAAAATGGAAGAGAAGCCACTAACTCTAAATAATGGAGAATGGGAGGTGTTAGGTCTTAGGAGAGTTCTGCCCCTTATCTCTTTCTCTCTCTTAACAAGATTCATCCTGAACTACAAACAATCTTTAAGCTTCATTAACCCACGACCCATTTTATTTTGAAGCTCTATGCCTATGGTATAACTAAATCATAATCTCACTTTCTCCTAAGTCTCATTCTAAAAGAAAGGGCATTAGGGTGGTTATTTAATAGTAGTTACAAAAATTGTTGTTAAACACAAGATTTAACACTTATTTATGTATATACATAGCACTAATGGCGTTTAAATCTATGTTTTAACAACACTGCCTCATTTATTTTAAAGGAGAGATTTTAAACAAAAGGACTAAATTTAAGATATAAATTTTTATATTTTTATTATCAAAATTTTTAATAAAAAATATAATAAATTTATAACAGTTATCTACAAGAATTATATAATTTAAGAACCTCATAATACAAGGACAGCTTATGTTTTTTCTTTTAAAAAATTGCAATTAACCAAATGACTCAACGGTGGGTCTTCCCGACCGCCGTTGGGTCTGAAATTTAAATCTTCCAGCTCTCCATTCCCGTGCTCTATTCAGAATTTCTTCCGTTTGGAATCTCTCGAGAGCTAGCAGTCGCCACCGAGAGTCACCATCGCACAAGCAGCAGTCTCCACCAGTGCCTTCTTGGCCTTTCTCCTCTCTGCCTTCTTCCGCTTGGTTTGGTTCTCCCCTTTTTCTTCTTCTGCCCCGTTCCCAATTTCAGAGTAGATTTAGACATCGATTTCCTTACCTTTAGTCCGTTCGATGTGCATAGTCACAGCAAGGGGACACCCGGGGGGGAGGGGGGTGTGTTCAGCGTTTGGACGCTATGGCAACTGCAAGACATGGAAGTTTAAGAGATTTTGAAGATTTGTTTAATGTAGTGATAGCTATTATATATGTCTGATGTTTTGTCGTGTTTCATAGCATCTGGTGCTTCGGTTTAAATTTTCCACTGGGCTCAAACACATTTCATTGCTTAACACTGTAGAGAATCATGTGCCTCTGCTTGCTATTTGCCATAACTTGTGTGTACAGACATGAAAATAATCCATGAAACTAGAATCCCCATATCCTGCACTGTTCCAAGTTCCAATATTGATATACCCGGCTCTGATATTTGATTGAGGTGGGCTCTGTCAAATCTGAGTGCACAATAGTTTGGGCATACGATTCCACCGCCTTCTCATGGGGGGGGGGGGGGTGTCCCGTTCCCAATTAGTGATTCAACTAAGTTACCAAAAGAACCTCCTAAAATGGAAAGATAGTTACGCTTTTGTGTTTTGGTCCTAAGAGACTCGTGTTATGCAGAAGGGCAATTTGTGGTCTGCAATTCCAAAAGCTTTGTCAAGCACTAATGAAACCTCAGTGACTAACTGATGCTAATGGATATATATCTTAAAAACTGCATTTCTGAAACAAAAGCTTGAAGTTCCTTTCATATATATATATATATACATATATACATAGGTAAAATCTTTTTGAGATATGAGGCACTTTTACTTTTAGACATGAGACGGGAATTTCATGATGTAGCCAATGGTTTCATTCAGTAGGATTAAGATAATCTGAATTTATTGCTGTGAAAGGTTGAAATTAACGTACTTTATGTTCTATAAAGAGCACTTTAGGACATTATGATTTCATTCAATTCAATAAATATTTGAATGATGTGGCAAAATCAGTGCGAACTTTGCTCTTGGTGTACTATAAAGCAGCTGAATCTGTGATTGAAAGGGTGTTTTTTCTCTTATACATGGTATATGAATCTATGATGCTACAGCTGTGACCTTCTAAGGGTATAAAGGTGGAATTGCCTCAATGACAATGCTGCATAGCGAGGTCTATGTATTTAGAGGGATAAAATGAAATATGATAGATATTGATGCACCACCACGTGCCTACTCACTGACGTTTGGCCTGCAAGTTGTTGTTTACGACATAAAGCAATATTAGATGTAGACACACCAACACATGCCACTATAATATTGTGTTTTGTGTGTGCTAGGCCAATTTTAAGCAAGAATCCCATGGCTAAAGCATTATTCAAAGGGGGTAACTGGGGTCTACCCAACGACATGAAATTACAAAACAAATAGTGTTATTATGTTTTCAACAGATTGATTATATATTAAAGAATCAATACTGCATAAATTTAGAAACCAGATGAATATTATTGCAAAATCTCGAATACATATTTTCTGATTCACACACAAATTAATCTTTGAAACTCTTATTACATGTCAATATGCTCCTTTTCTTCTTCTTCTCTCTTCTTTCTTGTTATCATCCTCAGCTTTCTTGCTACAATAAGTAGTTCGCAAACAATTGAAGGTGTCTGTTACGCTTATCTCAGTGTTGACATGTTCAATTTTGCTTCTCACTGACATGTTTGTCTATTCAAATTGATCATATTCATGTGTGAAAAGTTGAGTGATATATTTTTGTTTTGTGGACATATACATATTTCTTAGCCTTCAGAAATGGATAAGTCTTTGATTGCTAAGTCTCAAAATATCCGTAAATATTTAAAGAGACTTCATGGCTTCTTAAATTTTGCATTTGCCAATGAGAGTGTTGAAGGTAGAATAATATGGCCATTTCCCAAATGCAAATTTAAAAGATGACATGTTAGAAATGTTGTATATGACTGCTTAATTATTAAACTATCTCCACAAAGGTATGTTTATTGGTGTAGAGATGGGGAAGAAATTAGTAAAATACCTCCTGCATCACTCCTTCAAGGCCAGAAGTGTGAGAAGATATGATTTATAGGGATGACCTTGTACAAGACATGATCTACAATGTAGATTATTGTCATGACTCAAGGACTAAGGTAATAACACTATTTTAAATATATGAAAATTTTTTATTAACCATATTAATATGTTTTTGTCAATTGCTAGGAGAATGCCAAGAAAAATATAGAAAATACAAAAAAGCAAACAATTCTATACACTGGTGGATCTGAAAGTCTTGTGCAAAAGAAGGTCAAGATGGTAATGTCACCTTGGTAAAGAATACGACTGTACTTTTGCCATAATTTGGGATATGATACAATTCGTGAAATTTGTAACAAGCTGAGCGTGGAAGCCAATGAACAAGGAAGATGTGTGGACTGCCACACGTAAGAGAAGCGATTGCTCTTTCATCAATAATGAAGCTAGAGTTATAAATGTAAGTGTTTAAATTTGTGGGACTAAAGTGCTAAATTGCCATTGGCCAAAAAAAAACAAAAAAGTGCTAAATGCTGAAGTGCTTCATTGTTGTTCTATTTTGCCTGCTGGTTGAGTTATATAGGAAGCCTTAGATGGTGTAGTTATGTACGCTATAAGGAATTAAGAGTATTGACAAATAGTATCTGCATACTATTTTAGCTATGTTATTATTTCAAATGCTTTAATTTTGAAATTTTATGTGACTTTGATTCATACAGTGGTGTAACATTTTTTTGTAACTTCTTAAGGGAAAATCAGACACTACTACTGTTATTTGTTAAAATTCTGTTTATATTTTTGAAAATTTACTATCACTATGTTTCTATAATTATCACTTAGCTTGATAGCTTGGACTATGAAGGTGTTGAACTATGTAATTTACATGTTGGCTACCCAATTATTTGCAAACATTACCATTAGTTCAAATCCTGCCATTTAACTAATAGTGAGAAAACAAATCAAGATGAATGTAAGTTGCAGTATTTTTTTTAATTAATGAAGATTATTATTATTATTGTTTTTAACTTACTCCGTCACTTTTATTTATTCTTTTTTTGGCCGTCGAATCTTTTGTATTTGAGTCAATCTCTAACTTGATCTAAGATAGTTGAAACCAGGATAGTGATTTTGATAAGGAAGCCTATCTACATCAGAAACTAACTTGATATATGTTACTGAATAGTGGCCAGACACTAGATATTTGTCAATGAGTGAACTTGTTATTGCTATTCATGTTCGAATATTGAATTAGTGAAAGAGTATTGACAAATATAAAGTCACACACACAATCTGTTGAATTGCATCGAATTCGTAAAACAGTATTGACAAATTATGTTATATAGAATTGAATTAGATTTCCAATTCTTTTTGCTTCACAAATTGTCTTCATAAATCGTTAGACATTATCATTATAGGCAGACGCATAAAGGTACAGGCTCTTCTTCTCAAAAAATTTTGGGTCAAGATCTATTGGCCGTAATTTTAGGAAATTGAAAACACTCTGGTCAAGACCGAAGATTGAAATTAAGTGCTTACTCGTCCCAAATATTTGGATTCCCACTTATTTCCATAGTAGGGTAACCTCGTTTTAGGCTTTTTACACAGAGTTGCAAAATAAGATTGTATTATTTAAATCACAATTAGAAAGACAATGACAAATGCAAGTAGATATGGCTAAAAGATAATGACAAATGGAGGAAGTTATAGCTTTCTTCCTCTAAAATTTTTAAGGTCAAATGTCACTTAAACTTGTTAACTTATAAACTCGAAATAATTTTATAAAGTTTTCATTTTGGTTGAATCATACGTATTCCCCCTTTTCTTTTTGTCTCTAGTTTATTGCTAATAATATTATATTTTGAATTTCAATTATCAAATGATCAAATAAGTGGACACTTCCTTTTGAAGTTGCAACCTATTCTTCATATTCTTGTAAAACAAAAATGTAGCTTAGACATATTGTAATTGTAATTGTGATTGGCTTTAGATTATTTTTAATTGTAGTTGACTCTATTTGAAATTTTAGTGGCAAATTGGTTTTGCTTGTGGCTCTCTCTCTTTCTCTCTCTCTCTCTCTCTCTCTCTCTCTCTCTCTCTCTCTCTCTCTCTCTCTATATATATATATATATATATATATACACTCGCACTTGCACGTAGCTCTATATATTTGTTAATAAAAGTAGAGGAAAAAATTTAAAAATAAACCAAGAAAAGGATTTAATGGTGGTTCAAAAAAATTGTCATGAAATGCTTGATATGATTCACTGATGGTTTCAAAACTGCTAAAAATTAACAGCAATTTAGAAAATTGTCACTGAATACAGCCAATAATAGCGTTCTTGAACTGCCATAACTGCCACTATAAACATGCCTAGACCACTTTTGGATGCAATACTAATTTGGTTTTAGTTTGCAATTGCTTAAAACCGCTACCAAATCATTCGTAACACATGGTTCAGTGACAGTTTCTTGAACTGTCACTAATGTCTTTAGTATCGGTTGAAACCACCTTAAAGCCAATGGAGAACCGTCACTATATAACCGAATTTTTTTTCCAGTGACTTGGATTACTTTCACCGCTATTCCATCCAACTCTCATTCTCGAACAGTCGACAAATAGGATAGCTGAGTATTGAGTGAACTAATATTTGGTCCTTTTAAGATATATCTTTTTTTAATTTAGTCTCCTAAGGTTTAACTATTTTATTTTTGTTCTTTAAAAAATATTTTGTTTTCAATATCATGGTTACATTAATCTTGTCTGCCAATAGTAAACAAAGAAAAGTGACATGGCCTAAGCAAAGCTGAAGTAGCCATTAAGGGCCATTTGTCATTGTAACATGTTATGGTAAATTATTATATCACTCAAATTGGCGACAACACCATATTGTTTTGGTGCTCCACCGTAGCATATGTTTTAGAGATGTAATAGTCACATTAACTTTATGTTAAGTCATAAGTTTATTAATTATTTGTCAACATGCTTAAGGAGAGGACGATATTAAAGACAAAATATTCTTCAATAGACTAGAATGAGTTATCGAAATTTTAAAGGAGTAAAGTAAAATAAAGTGTATTTTAAGACGATTAAAATATCAATTTATTTTTGAATATCTATTTACCATTATGCGGAGGATCATATTTCCTTTTCTTTTTATACTATTAAACCTGAAAATTGATAATTTACTACCCTGGGCAAAAGAATTTTCTTCTGGAAAGAAGTAAGAAATTATCCTCTTACATAGGATTATACATCAAAGAGAATCGCACAGTCGATGCCAAGGACAGATTAATTCGTTTCAAAGGCTGATATAATTCACCACCATCAGTAGAAGGAAGTTTTCCACCGTGCTAAAGAAGAACCAACCATAGTGAGGCACGTTTGCCTGTCTCTTTCACTATATATATATATATATATATATATTGGCGCTTTTTCTGACTATTACGAATAGAAAGAACCAACCTTTTCTTTTTCTTTCTTCTTTCAAAATTTCAATCATATTATTTCAACTTAGAAGGAGAAAATCTTGCTCTGTTTTCAACAAAAGTCAGTCTTACCTCCTCTAATAGTTTGAAATAGCCAGCAATTATAAAAGGAGAATATCCCTCACTAAAATATGAATTATCTCCTAATATTTCCAAAGATTTAACCGCCTTTATCTTTTGTTCAAAATACATTATAATTTCTATTAGAAAAAGCAATAATTTAAATTAATCAAACCAATCCAAATTGAAGTAAGTAATGAGAGCACACCACTAAAAGAAATCAGTAAGGAGGATTATAATCCAATGACCATAAAATATTCTAGTATCTTATCATAGTCTGGTGTGTTAATTCACCTTTATTTTTTTATTTAAAAAAAGAAAGTGTTTTACTGAAAATTACAACTGTTTGAATCATGGATGTTGCTGGGGAGGAGTTTTAGTGTTATATAGTTAACTATTCATTGGTAATTGTTTAAAAGGGATTTTTTTTTTTGGTTTGGGGGGGGGGGAGGAGATAGAAGTTTGATGATAACAAGAATCAACGGACAATGCCAAATAAGTGTAAAATTACTTATCTATTTATCCTTTTTTAAAACTTGGATAAAATTTATGAGTAAATTATATAATTTTTTTTAAAGTTTTACTTAAATTATATATACATCTCTTCTATTTTTAAAATGAATGCAACTTTTTTGAAATAAAAAATTATGCTATACTTTAGTCTAATTTTAATTTTTTTTATCAAAATATCTCTTTTTTAATTTTTTTAATTTTTAAAAAATATGTATGCAGGTTAATTTAGGACATTTTAGTAAAAAAAATTTAAGATTAAATTAAAGTAAAGTAACTTATCATTTCAGGAAAAATCTGTATATATATTTTTAAAATAAATAAAAAGTCTGTAATTTCAATAAAAATTAAAAAAAAGATGTCTAAATAATTTACTCTAAAATTAAACAATAAAGTCATATATACTAAGCTAACCATAATCCAGTAACCATGAACTATAAACTAAGATATGATTTTTATAGGTGTAATGACCTTGAAGATATTAGTTTATCCTCATTGCACCTTGAGTGAGAGAAGAGGCAGATTCTATTTACTGTCAGTTAGCATTGCTTCACGGAACACCTTACGGAAGTATTAACTTGTAACGAGTTATAAATTTCTTAATACTAACTAACTTGTGGAGTCTCAAAGATTTTAGAAATTAAAACTAAGTAGACAGGCATACAAATTCTGAGACTAAATTGCCAGTTTACCCAAATTAGAGAGTGAACCGAGTAAATTGTCCAAGCACAAACAGCCCAAAGCCAAGCGTAAACTTCCCCTTCTAAACCACACAGCTGAGTAATGCACCCCAAAGCTGTTAAATTTACTTATTATGCTACAGTATAGCACTATTTGTATTCCATTGCATCTTTCCACTGTCTCTCTCTCTCTGCATATATATATATATATATATGAAACTCTGAACAAATTAGGATAAATGGAGTAAAAATAAGTCAGAGTAAAATTGTCACCCCTAATAATTTCATGAGGCTTAAAGTATGAGATAAATAAATTTTATTATTTACAATGACAATTTATAATTATCAAAGAAATGGTTCATACTGAAACTTTATTTGGAGATGGTAGATAGTCACATGTTTTGAGAAAAATACAAATACTTATAATTGGTGAGTATATCATGCCTTTCAGAGATTTTAGGATGTCAATGTTACCATTATACACTTGCATCCCAAAAATAAATATCTAACATCAGCATTTAAACTTCCCATCGATTTATATATTTAAATGAAAATAACAATATACCACTTGGTAAACTTTAGGTGACCCTTTGAAATTCATCCTGTAGCACCCTACCTTGGCAGTGGCATTCCCACGTGAGCATAGAACTCCTAAAACATCCTCATTCTTCACCACCTACAAAATGAATTCTGGCCTATGCAGGCCATTAAAATACAGAAAATTAATCATCCTAAGAAATCTTACGTTTAAAAGAAAAAAAATTTTGGATTTTTCTTTCACATAATCTAATCCTCGACACGACCCTTCAAAGACACAGGTATCAAAATAGACCAAGCTCCCAACTTTGTAATGAGGTTAGCTGTGTCAACGTATCCTTAACCCATTTGGAACAAAAGATTTCAGTCCGATCCCACGTCATTGGGCTCTTTGGACCCGACCTGGCCCACCAAAATGAAAAGCCCTTGTGGGCTAGGCTGGCCTGGCCCTGAAAAAGGAGAATTTAGCACGTTATATTTTCCATTATTTAAGATAGAATGACCAAAAGGTACACCACATCAGTTTGCCTTAACAGGGCCACAGGTCACCCCAGATAGATCTTTTGGCTTGATGATGCAATGTAGGATTTTTGCTCTGTGTAACAACAATACGGTCAAAAGAACCCTCCGAGGCATCCCTTTTGGTAGATCTACAGACATTCATTGCAACCTGTCTACCCCTCCTGACAGGCATGAAAACTATTCTGCCCCAGCCACCGCCAAGACCAGCAGTACCAACCGTATCTTCTTCCTCTTCCTCCTCATCCACCTCATCGTCATCAGCAGCCTCGGTTTCAACAGCATCAGAATCATAAGTAACCAAATCCACTTCTTCATAAGGAGCATTATCAGTTTGTTGTAACTTCAACAGGTCCTCTGACGTGGTAAAGGCAAACAAATGAAAATATGGAAATGAATAGTTTGCATTTAAGACACTTCTCCAAAAGCTAGGGAAAGTAGAAAGAGTCAAAATGAGTCAACCTAACTCAACCTAGCCCAATTTGGCCTGCCATCTTGAAGGATTTTGGCTGACCCTTTTTGTCAAGGGGGCAGGCACAATCAAATTTGAAGAGGGTTGAAGATTAGGTGGGCCAACCTCTTAAAATATTATATATACATATTCAGTAATTATGCCAAATATCTTAATTAAAGTAAAAAGTTATTAAAAAAATAAGAAGACCTTATTAATTGACGAGGTAAATGGGTTAATTCAATATAAATGCTTTATATTTATAATTTTAATAACTTTTTAAAAAAGAAAAAATAAAAATTCAGTTCATAAGACTGGCCCAGCCCAACCATGTTTGGCCATCATTTTAGTAGGTTGGACAGGGTTGAATCTAATTCTGTAAGCTCAACTAGTTGCGTTGTGCCAAACCCAACCAATTTTGACAACTCTAGTGTGAAAAAAAAAAAAAAGATACTAATGTAAACATGCATGCACCGGTGTAAGGAATACCATAGTCAATTTCAAGATCCTCTGGATTTCTTTTGGCCTGCTGCTCCTTTAGAGTTTCAAATTCCATCCCATCAAGAGGCCAAGGTTCCCTGATCCATGGGATAAGCCAAAAAATTACAAATTCATTCCACAGTATGAATAAAATTAAGGCCTACAATACATGGTTTAAGTCGTTTAATGGTCAAGGAATTGTACTAAAAAGTATTAGCTTGAAAATAAAAAAACGCAACTACAAAAATCCACAAAAACAGGGAAAACAAAAAGTAGATAATGATAAATTAATTAGGAAAAATATGACAAATGTTAAAATATTTATATTTTCTCCATAGAGAAGTCAGATACATGTCCATATGTCAAAGTTACACGAGAAAGAACTCTTAGCACCAGTTTTGTTATTTTATTTGTATATCACTGATCTACAAGCATGAAAAGCTTATTTAAAACACTTGCCTTGGTCTTTGCCCTCGTCTGAAAGCAACAAAAGAAAACTTCTCATCTTCAAATCCACGTAAGGGCTCACCCTTGGAACGCTTCAAAATGACATGAAGTAGTTAGAACAAAAGTATATTTCTCATTACGATAATACTTGTTATCAGGGAAAGAGGAAAACGAGTGTACGAATCATGAGATTCATTCCAACAAGGAAAGTAGAAGGTTAAGGAGAAACCTTGTATGCACGCTGTGATGATGTCCTCTCCAAGCGCTGAACAAAATGACAGTATTTTCCAGTTTTTACCAGTGGACAAGGCCCATCATGAGGACACTGCACAATGAAAATTTATCAGATAAGAAGACAAGGATGGAAAAGAGAATGAGAAGAGGGGGGCGGGAGGAGACGGAAAATGAGGTTGGCAAACAGCAATGTTGAAAAGGAAGTGTAGTGAAAATGCAACATACAGAAAATAAGGTTGGCAAACAGCAATGTTGAAAAGGAAGTTGAGTGAAAATGCAACATACTTACAGGAGCAACAATATAAGCACCAGCTTTCTGAGTCATCAAATCTTTACAAACTTCATTCTTCCCATGGGCAGATTTATGGTATTTCTAGCAAGTTAGCAAATTTCATTCTTCGTAGGAACAGAGTATTTAAGTAGAAGCACAACCACAAAGGGAAAAGACATCATTTTGAAACAAACAGAATAATTATCTTCATTTCAAAATTTTTCAAATCACAATATAAAAGGAACAGTCAATTTTACCCTTTTTTCCATCCATAATATATGAGATCTCATCTGAGCTATAATATTAGATCCATGAGGTGTGCCAGGTTCAACCAAAACCTACCAGATGTTGATTTCAGAAATGAGATAATATTAGATTGAATATTGCAAAGGACCAAACAGAAAGAGAGAATTTTGAAATTCAAAATTGCTCTCATTTGCAAGCATTACCCACTCAAGCTACTTCTTTACAATCTTGTTTACTTTCTAAAAATATGCTAAAGTGGCAACCTTTTTTTTTTCATGGTATATAAAAACTTCTGAATAAAAGAAGCTAATGAGTTACATAAATTAGTATTTGAAAATCCTTACCATGATGAAACAAAAAAAACTATAAAATTGAGATCATACCAGAACATCCTGCGTTAGATCCCAAAGTTGGCGAACCATGGTAATTCGATCCTTTAGTGATGGTATCTCTCCGAGCACATAGGACTATGGCCCACAAGAATATATTGCAAAGGTACTTAGTATCAATTAAACAGAACATGAAGAAATGCTTAATCGTGTATATAAAAAGAAGGTATGTCACTACCGACAATACAGAAAAGACAAGTACGGTTCAGCAACTAAACAAGCTGAATGAAGAGAGCAAATCCAACTGAACTATTTAAGCTTGTTTCATTCTAAACTCAAAATTTAAAAACAGGAAAAAGAAAAAAGCCTCAACATTTAATATGTAAAACTCTGATTTGATTAGATGTTTAAACGAGTTTGCTTTACGTATATATACTCCATGATGGTAGAGTTCAATATACTGATAGAGCAAAACAAAATTAGATCTCTAGTTCTTTACATATCTGACTTTAAGATAACGCTTGCCGCATGATAAAAATTTATGCATAAAAATGACATTTTTTTATACATAAGTCACATAAAGAGTATATAATTTTATCTTTGGTATTTATTAATTTACTTTCGTGACAAACAAGATGTTTCTAGATAGTCTGTTGATTATGGTCGAGAAGAATGTTGCTACAAATTTTTTGGATATAACACATGCACTTTTTCTTTTACAAAACTTCAAATTTCAGTGTACAAGTCCAAACAGATTAACCAAGCCAAACCAGTATAGTTTGATTTGATACTATATATTGATCATTTTATGTGTCAACAAATTTCATATTTCCAGGCTTATTTTTTTGGTTTGCTATTTTCAGCTCTTAACTGCAAAGAACTACATTGAGCTTGAAAAACAAACAACTTGTTGGTAATTAAAAATAAACCCAAAAGAATAAACTTACTGCAATTACAAGGTCATGCCCTCTCCCTGATTTACCAATATTTTTGGCAAGTGCTTGAATGCTATCATAGCTATGAATAAGGGGCAAATTCTTGAGACCTAAATTATCAACAACAGAAAAGAAAAACAAAATTTCATCAATTATTGACTTCCTTCTTATAAATATCAGAAGGACAGATTTCAATATATGCAATCCTAATTCTGATTAATGCACAAACATAGCTAATAGAAAATCAAAACAGAACCTTCAACAGAATGCAGTAAAAATTCCTTCTTATACTACTAAACTTGAAAATTGATGATTTACTGCGATGGCAAAAGATTCTTCTTCTGGAAAGAAGTGAAAAGTTATCCACTACATAAATTGATGTGACTTACATAGGATTATATATCAAGGAAAATCCTGAGGCACAGTTGATGCTAAGACAGATTAGTTCATTTCAATAGTTGATATGATTCAGGCACCATCAGTGGAAGAAAGCTTTTGAATGTGCTGATAAAGAACCAATCATGGTAAGGCTTGTTTGCCTATCTCTTCCAAAATAATTCTCTTGCACTTTTTCAGACCATCTTCTCATCCAATAGAAAGAACCAACCCTTTTTCTTTTTCTTTCATCTTTCAAAGTTTCAATTATTTTAGTTCATCTTAGAAGGAGAAAATACTGCATTGTTCTTTCTCCTGCCGAAGTTCTTTCTATCATCAACGGCCATTCAATAGCCTAGAGAAGAACAATTTTCCACCAATCAATGTGCAGGTCCAAGTGTTATTCTAACTTGCTTAGGTGATACCTAATTCTTGAAAGTTGAAAAAAATCTGAATTTGCCCCAGCTCCAATCACTCCTCTCAGACATATGCCTCAAGGAAACTTGTATTATCTTCTGATATTTCTACAATTTAACCACCTTTATCTTTTGTTTCGGAGAGTAAAATCTAAATCTTTCAAGGTTTTGTTGTTATTCTGCTAGTCCAAGAGACAGCTTCTATCACTGATAGTGGGGATTGGATTTCAGATTAAGTTATAAGAGATCTCAGTCAATACCAAATACACTATTGCAGGACCCTTAGAATCTTGGCCTTGGTCATATGATTGTTGATCTTATTTATCAGTTAATGCAAAAAATAAAACTAGTAACATTCCAATCTTTGCATCTAATGTATATAGAAACACTTAGAAAGTGACCAAGGTCTCGAAGGATACAATGGCCCAATGTGGCAAACTGCAAACCAATTAAGCCTAAGCCTAACCTTTCCTCCTCCCGCAAATCACATTGATGTAGGACAACAGGAGAATGAGGGAGGTATAGAATAAAAGGGGAGATGTAGAGAGAAAATAAAAGGAAAGAGAAGAAGGGAGGGAGAGATACAATTGATAAATCCAGATAATTTTTATTAATAATCAATCAGAAGCTGGTTAACCTTAATTAGTAAGGGCTTTATAGAGTCTAAAAGATAACTCTTAATAATTTAAAATAAAGATAATATTAAATTCTAATTCTAACAAAAGATAATTAAAATATCAAATCCTAACAAAAAGATAACTAGGGATAACAAAATAACTACTAAAACAAAGTAATTTAAATATTAGTTCCTACTCCTAATCCTAATATAATATTATTTCTTATATTTATTTTTAATCCATAATTTACAAATAATTAACAATAACTTTCCTATTCTTTTCCCATTCTCCATTACACATGCTGAGTGATGCACTTCATCCTGGTAATTATATTCTGTATTATATGACAGTTATTACTAATTTGCCACCATTGATGCACCAGGATATGAAAAGGAGCTAAGCCCTTTAGTGAAGAATGTAAAAAAATTTTTAGCACGCACCCCAATCTTATAATACACTGCTTTCATTAAGAATAATGTCAAATAATATGGAAATTAGCAAACAATCTCATGGAGAGAGGAATTATTTTCACATTATAGTAAATGTAAACTACACAGCACCACCAAAATCAAAGTTCAGCCAATTTTAAATACGATGATCATTGTCAATGCACACTCTTCCATTGCCATGTGTATTTCCAATGTCTGGCTGTTGCTTGACTAGCCTTCTCTTAAGACTTTATATATCTTATACTCCTTCACCTCAAATTGAAAGGATTAAGAACTAAGAAACCAACATGGTTCAAAAAAGCTAATAAATAATTACCTTGTATGAGTCTCTGACCTGCACGCTGCATTGACTGTGATGGTTCTATTAAATTAACTTTCTCTAAAGACTTTGGCCAGACTTCTCGCAGTGCCCTTGAGCAGCAGATTTCAATCACCACAAATTAATTTAAGAAATAACAAACTCAAGAGTTATAATATCAAAGCCAAAATTCAGCAGAACAAAGTTCAAGAGTCTTTTACCAGAAAGCTGACCCTGTTCCGGCACCAAAATCTAATACCTTCGCTGGGGAGAAACCAGGAAGCCTTCTACGAACCTAAAGAGACATAAAATGCCAAATTTTTAAAGAGATTCATTTAAAATGCACTAACATTTTATTTAACGCTACAAGGTTTTGTTTGGTTATTCATAATAGTAAGTAGTAACAAAGTAATGTCAAGACTAGGTAGTAAATGCACACTTCACCCCTTACAGAGGTTGAAGCACTAAATAAATGATCCTACATCCATGAGTTGGGCCAAAACAACATTGACAAGACACTACGCACATATTACAGGTTTACTATGTAAATCATTATTCAACGTAGTGTGTGAATTCTGTTTCTCTGTATGATTATATTTCGAGCTAGAATCTACCACCACCACCACAGTTGTTGCTGCCATAGAGTAGACTCTCATTAAAGCATTTGTGCATAGTTAATCTATTTTCATTTCAGTGTCAACATATGCTACCCTTGCCTTTGAAGAAACAGTTTCATTAATGTTTACTTGTCTTATCATGCATGCATTTAAATAATCTGCCACACCTATGATTTTATTTTACTATATATCACTTCAACTATTTTATTTAGCAAGGAATTATTAACAAAATATAAATGACTCAAAAATTCATTTCCTCTTCCTCTCTCAGTTTTGGCTTTTTAACACCAATAATTTAAAAGATATACTCTTCCCCTTTCTGAGTTTTTCCCCACCTACCTCCTTGAGTACTCTGTAACATGCAGAGTAAACAGCAGGCATCCGAGATGCAACATAAGCAATTGTCTCATCATCTCTGTACGTAAGACCAATGTCACCATAAGAGCTCTTAATCTTCCAACGCTTTGATTGTACAACAGACTTCAAAGGGTCTTCAACTAGCTCCTTTGACGTGGAAGTGGCCAGCTGTAGATTGACGTCCTTGATTTGACTGAATGATTGAGACAATCTTAAAACTTTCTTCTTCATATGTGGCTCCTCTTCCTCTATAATCCCAAACCCACCACCAGCAACATGAGCTTGAAATTGTGGAATTATGTAGATATACATTACAAATAGGAAGAGGAGGTAAAAACAGAGAAAAGTGGTGACCTCGTAAGTATTTTTTAATGGCACGACGGAGACGCACAGGGACAATGAGGCAGCGTTCGGATTGTTTGGCCACATTGCGGAGGGTTTCAGGGGTGATGATCTTCTGGGCAGTTTCAGAGATTGTCTGGGTAGCCATACTGGCCCTTTGAGAGACTTCTCCTGGTGGTCTAAGCAAACTGTTTCCTGAATCAATGACGGTAGGATTTTAACAAATTGGCTACAGATAAAGAAGCATCAAGCACCACAAAAATTGGGAACTAAAAAGAGTAGGTTGAATTGAAAAGATAACTCTTTTCTGCAAATTCTTCCCATTTCCATTTCTCCTGAGAAAGAAGAGAATAGTAAGAACAAGGAAAGACTAATTAAAAAAAAAAATGTTTTCTTCATTCGTTCATTCCCCCCCCCCCCCCCCCAATCGTTGCTTCAAATTCTCTCGAGAGGAGAATTACAGTTTTGAAATTGAGTCATCCAACCTGTGAAGCACCGATATAGCAAAAGGGGGGAGATACCGGCATCGTGTATTATAATTTTCTAATTCTGTATACAGCTTAAATACGATTTGGAAACGACATGGGTACGCCAGCCGACACGGTACAGCAATTTCCTCACCTAATTTTAAGGGAAAAAAAAAGGATAGAAACAAGAAGAAAACTGGGATTGAAGTAAATTAGACGATAACTGGATGAGCAGTGGAGATTTAAACCTGAAGTAGAACAGAGTAGTATGATAGAGGAAGAGAGGGATAAAAACATACCAAAGCAGAACTTCTTTCCTTTGCAGAAAAGTGATAATCTCTTTCTTCTTTGTCGCACAGCTTCTTCCCCTTGTGGACCTCAGGCTCAGCTATATATTCCTTCTTTCAGGTTGTGTTAACAAAGATTCCGTCAAATCAGGATGAGAAGTTCTGGCTCTACTGCTTCTAGGGGCGGTTGAGCCAAGCGAAGCAGGAGAACAAAACCCCCTCTTAACCCCTTTCCCTGTCTATGAAATTCCACTCATTTCATTTTGGGGGAGGAAATTTTGGCAGAACCTTTTTTAATTTTTAAGAAAAACGGTTTTACCCACAAAAAAAAATTGTTCGGTAATCCTCATACGTCTAAGAGGGAAAAAGAGCAACACAATTTCGCGCGTGGATCTTCTGCTGGAGCAGCACGCTGTGCTGTGATATTTTCATTGACTAATATGTCTTTTTCTTTTTTACTGAATTTCTTAAATATCACTTTTCGGAGAAGCAAGTACATCTTAATCAACGTTTTAAAAACTGAATCCACCATTAAACAATTCAGTGGTTTGGGGTTAAATTGTTTATATATATATATATATAATATTTTATAATTAAATCAATACATGTATTATAAAACAATATTTAATATAGATATAAATATTTAAAAATCTAACAATTAATTAAAATATTTAACATATGACAATAAATATATGTAAAATAAATTAGATAATATTTGTTAAACAATATATTTAACTTGTCACAAAATGCCAAAAATTAATTTTTGAATGATTAGTGCTAAACTTAGTCAGTTTTTGTTAATTTTATCAATTTTAAACTAATTTGGTCAATTTTTTTTCAAGCTAATTTTTAAGATTAAACAAATCAAAATTATAATTCATTTACTAATTTCTGATTAAATTAACCGGCATAATCCAATTTTTTCATCATGATCTTAATATTTTTAAAAAATTATTTAGAATATTCATTTAAATCTCTATCCACTCATCCATTTCTCATATCACTTTAATGAAGTTTTTGCCCCAACCCACAACTGAAAGTGTACCAAAATTCATAGATTGAAGTCTCTTATCCATAAATTTGCCAACCCGTAAGAGGCTAGAAATATTTCTGATTTAAATCAAAGGAGAGTTAAAACCATTGGACTTGAAATCTTTATTAACCTCTTATCCAAACCACCCGATCCAAACCCAAGTCAGATTTGTCAAAGACATGCAACAGATGACAACCTTGTTCATCAGTTGTAAACAGGATAATCTCTGTTCTTTGGCTTCACTGTGATTGTGACTATTTTTCTGATATTACTTTGCCTCTGCATTGCATTAGAAGACAATCATATTATTCTCATGCATAATTTTCCCAAATAAAAATTACAAGATTGAGCTAGTAATAAGCAAGATGGAGAACATTATCACATTATTTTTCAGTCTACAAAAAGGGTAGCATACCCTTCGCTCATACAACCACCTGAGTGGTCAAAAGCAAATTTCACCCGCTCGAGTGAATATGCTACCAAGTAACAACACAAAGTTACCCCAAAACATAACAGCAACGTTCAAGCCCATCCATTATTAATGCCTGAAGTGCCTCACATTGGTAAAAAGTAGCGAAACACCATACTTGTTACAACAATCTATGGCATCGTTGTCTCTGATACTCCCACCTGGTTCTGCAATTACACCAATTCCACTTTCACACGCTTCTTCCACTGCATCTTTCCAAGCTGCATATAAATTGAGAAACAAGCGTGTGTCAAGAGATATTCCAAAAGTCTTTTCCTAGCTCTTAATCTATTAAGCACTGAAACGCAATGCAACGCAACGCAAACCACACACACACAAAACCTGCATTATCCTATGTTGTTACATTATTATTTTTCCCAAAAAAAAATCTACAAATAAAAAAAATGTTAAACTATATCATTTACAACAAAAAAGTTAGAAAAGAATTTTATTATCTCATCAAGATGAGAGCTCTAGTCCCTTTTTTTCTTTTTTTTCAGAACGAAGGAGGCATAAGGCCTTAGAATGGGGCTAGGACAAAGGAAATGAAAAAGGGGCAGGGTAGGATTTCAATCCAGATATATAAGGTCCTCCTAGAATTTAGGTCTAGGGGACGTGCCACTTGAGCCAAGGCTCTTGGACATTTGGTCATTCCATATTTTACATTAGGTTATTTTCTCTTTACCTAGAGCAAGCTGTGTCCGGTGCGTGTCCAAGCTGAATTTTCTTTTTTAAATTATTTTGGCATGTCTTTATGCATGTTGAACAAGTGTCATCAGTGCATGTCTGTGCTTTATAGCTTTTTATCCATACTTAGTTCATTAGTTTTGCACGGAAAGACTAACTAAAATTTTCAAATCATTTGCTGTGGCAAGAATTTTGGATTTCTCAGCATTGTTTCCCGAAGAAGATTTACTAATCCAATTGCCATCATATGTAATATGTAGCCTATAACACTGCATACGTTGTTATGTTACATGGGAAGTATTAGGCTTACTCCTATTGATAAACCCATAGGTGTATTAGGAAGAAGCTCATATCAGGTAGTTATATTCCTAACTACCTGACAACTAACAACTAACTATTCTCTTTCCTCCATTCTAACTAATAACTATTTCCCAAGTAACGTACATAATGGTCCCGATATTGCAAGTACTTCATCAGATAGTAATACTTACCAAATGGGAAGAAGGCATCACTAGCTAGAGCTGCTCCTTTAACCTCATTTCCAGCTTTCCTCATTGCTATTCTTAAACTCTCTACACGGTTCGGTTGCCCACTTCCCATGCCTAACATACGTTTGTCCTGCCAAAATTAATCAAGAATAAAAAATCAGATCCGTGAACCTTCTGCATCACAGAGAAGTTTCAAAATATAATATAAAGCAACCTTTGCTATCACAATAGCATTGCTTTTGACATGCTTCACACACAACCACGCAAACTCCGCATCACAAAGCTCGTTATCTTGTGGAGCCTTCTCAGAGACTACATTAAACTGGATGTCTTGAGGGGTTAAGTCATCTGAATCCTGAGCTAACCACCCTCCACCAACTTGTCTGAGTGAAAGTTTTCCGGCCTCATTGTTTTTGGCCTCGAGAATCCTTAGAGTCTTGGACTTTCCAAGAAGGATCTCAAGCCCCTTCTCTGTGTAGCTTGGTGCAACCACAATTTCATAAAACATCCTTGTCTCCCCATCAGTTGGGCTTCGAAATTCTCGAATCTCCTTAGCAAGAGCCTAGAATACAATAAAGCAAGCATCCAAAATGTAAAATAGTTCCTATTTGTTACCCAGATTGGATATTAAACAGTAACATGTTAAGATAGGGAAAGTGTCTCTATCTTTACAATAGAGACAATGTGACATGACAAACCCATGCCCTTCACTTAACAAGTGCCGGGCTAACCTGTAAAGTAAAAGTATGAATATTTGAAGATCAGAAAAACTATGAAAAACCAAAAATTTTCCTAACCATAATTGAAAAATTCCCAGGATATCCAATAATAATTCCAGATTCCTAATAACCTGAAGTTTAGTTGCAAAAATCACCTCATCAATTTCCACATTGAAAGCTACAATTCCACCAAATGCGCTCACTGGATCACCTTTGACAGCAAGCCTGTAGGCTTCAAGAATATCGTCACGTGAAGCTACCCCACATGGATTTGTATGCTTCACTACTACACATGTGGGGTTCTTAAACTCACACACACAGTTCCAAGCAGCATCTGCATCTAAATAATTATTATACGACATCTCCTGCATAGAACAATAAGATTACAGACCCGTGTAAGAGTTTAACTCACAAGATTATTGTAAATTCATGTCATTCTCTTATCCCCAAACACAAAATAATGGCTTTCAGATATACAAATGATATTTATTGGTAATATTAGAAGAAAACAGTAGTTTTATTCCCACCTTTCCATGATGCTGTGTGGCTGTCGCTATACCACCAGTATTAAACTCAGAAAGACTTTTATCAACATAAAAAGCAGCTTTTTGATGAGGATTTTCACCATAACGAAGAGAACTTTTCAATTCAAGAGGCACCGTCAAGCTAAGAGGAAATTTATCTGTCAACAAAAGAAATCTCTTTGGTGCCCGTTACAATGATAAGCACTAAAAATATCTAAATAATATTACCATTTATACCCAATTTCTCATACATAACCTACACACATACATATAAACAAATCTCTGTTTGTATTGCTGCTAGTTCATCTTTTAAGAATGAAACAGGTCATTTTGTTCAGTCCATTCGTTCCTCAAATATCAAAATCAGAAAATTATTTTTAAAAAAAAGTCTGCCAAAATTAAATCTGATGTGTTTATAAGGCTTTCCTAGGATTATAGTTATTTTATATTCATTTCTGCCTCACAAGTAACTGTTTTGTTTGGATTATAATTCCTTGTAAACTTGTACCATACCTACCTCCCACACTCTGCTTCCACAGCCACTCAGATACCGCAGAATCATAAGAAGCAACATGTTGAAAAGCCTTCCAAGCAAGCTTTAGCCTGAATTTCTGATCCTCCTGGTTTCCTTTCAGAAATTCAAGAAGAGCAGGGTAGTCTTCTGAATCAACCACAACCAAAACGTCCTTGTGATTCTGTTCCATGAAGAACTTATCAGCTTATATATAAGATATTCCACTGGGAAAACTGAACAGTTTAGCTCAATTATAGCATAATTTAAGCAAGGATGCTTCTGTTGCTTTCTTCAGAAGCAGTTTATTGGTGTCTGGCCAGCAGAATACATCTTCCAAGTTACTTTATAGCACTCTAGGTTTATACAATTAGTTAACAGGTTGCAGGTTTACGAAGCAAATAAATAAAGGTCTTACAAGCACCAAACTGAAGTGAAATTTAACAATCTGTCATATCATTATAATCTCAAAGCAACCAGTATATCAGAACTTTGGAATTTGTTGAAGTACAAAGTGGCACTGAGCCAATTATAGCAAATTAAATTGCTGTCTTGCTGGGAGTCAAAAGGATGTTGTGTAAACAAACTCGGTGCTCTAATTCTAGCTAGACAATTTCAAACTACTGACTTACCTTTCTTCTACTATTAAATTGGTTCTAGATGGGATCTTTTTTGTTTTCTTTTTACTAGCAGAAATTCCATTCAGGAAGGTTTGCCAACCTTAGAAATTAAGCACAAAAAATAATTCTAAAGGCCAAGTACAGACAAAAAAGTGATTCTAAGATTGTATAAATAATTTTCCCTTGTCAGTCAAATAAATCACCTTTGCAGCGGCCCTAATCATTGCTGGACCACCAATGTCAATATTTTCAATCCCATCCTCAAACCCAATGCCTCCAGCTGACGTAACTTTATCATAAAATGGGTACAAGTTCACCACCACAACATCAAAAGTACCTGAAACAGAACTCTATTAGAGAAAGCTAATCCACACAAAATGAATACAAAGAACTCAAAATTTGATACAATGAAATATCTTGCATCATGTAATTGTACTAATAGAATTAACATAATTTACCAATTCCATGGGTATTAAGAGCTTCCATGTGATGTTTTTGGTCTCTTCGAGCAAGAATGCCCCCATGTACGTGAGGGTGCAAAGTTTTCACACGACCATCAAGCTGTGAATAAAAACCAAAACATTCTTGTTACTAGTGCCATTTATGTAAACTGTAAAAGAGTATTATAGAATCCTAAATTCCTAATGAGTACCCAAGAAAGCACATGAATTGTCCCAAGGCCAGGAAATCTAAAAAGCCCAAGGTTGGCATTATTCCAGAAAAGGAAGAGATATAACCACCATTTGTAACTTGTGATTTGTAAAGACAAGCTTCAGGGTTCACCAAATTTTTTTGTGCCTAATGAGATCCTGGCATGATCATATGTAAAATGCACCATACTAAAAATATAACAATGCTCTGTCATTTCATAACAACCCTAATCCTGAGAAAAGCTAAACCAACATAATAAGAAGAGCAACAGAGAACAGCTCTCACATCAATTATTTCTCTTATGCAGCAGTAATCTATAATTTAAATAATTTTTAAATTAAAAAAAAAAAAGTTGTCAACCTTCTTCGGACAATCAGATGGTGCATCTATAAGATTCAATGTATAAGAGATGAGTATTTGGTCACAAGAAACTCAAGATGCCCTACGTTTTATCCAATGAAACCAATGTGACAAATATCTTCAAGAATTTCTTCCCTGTCAACACCTTTTTTATAATCCCAATAACCTCTTCAACAGTCGCTTATTCAGACTTTATTCATTCTGTTTGATTAAAATTACTCAATCAAGCATGACTGCCCACCAATTTAATGGTTTCTACAAGAATACTTATTTCCTAAAGAACATGTTTGCATGAGTTATGTAAGCAACTAAAAGATAAGAAGCCATGGTCCTCATATCAACCAAAAATTTTTGGAGAAAGCATAAAGGTGACTCTACTCACAATCAAGTAGATTATAGAGGTTAAGAAAAAATTAAACCATATCAATTCTACTGAGTGGAAAAGTATCAAAGAAAATCACAGTTGTAAACCAAAAGCCATGTCAAAACAGGCATACTGGTAAGGACATAATGAAATAACAAATATACTTAAACATATCAGAAACTTTACACACACAAACAGAAGATTGAACACATGAACTGGTTATAAGAATTTAGGAGACGCAACTCAATCTAGAATGGATACTCACCATTTCAGGAAACTGAGTAAGCTGTTCTACTTTAGTAACAGTCACCCCAGCACTCTCCAGTGCAGCAGCTGTTCCTCCAGTTGAAACAATAGTATATCTGCAATTTAATAGAGGGACCATTACAATAGCAACTTAAGCTGCTTGCTTTGTACCAAAGTAAGTCTGAAATTGCTCCTAGAAACAAACTTGAATAAGCGAAACAAAACCAAAAATAAATTCATATATAATTTACCCTAATTCCTGAAGCCCATTGCCAACAAATGCGAGATCCTTCTTGTCTGACAATGATATTAATGCTTGCTTGTTGCCTGCTTCAGAGCAACAACAGCACAAATAAGCCAGAAATTATTCCTGTTATACATTTAACCTGTAGGAAATATCATCAAAGAGCAACCATGATGCTATATAGATCTTAGCATTTAAAAGTGTATCAGCAAACACTGTATGGGGTTAAATCACACGGCAAAATCATAACCCGATATATAGTTGAAAAAATGACAACCCGTTTGCTAAGAAGAGCCACTCACAAAGAATGCAAATGAGTAAACTAACAATTTGATCCCTAAATTGTTAGCCTTGTTTGATTTTAGTCTCTCAAATTTATGGGTGGCTGAGTGCACTGAGTTAATCCCAAAAATAACGAACTGTTGTGCTTTAGTCCTTCTGACATCCCTATTTTCAAGGGCATTCAGTAATTTTGGGGCATTAAAACTAAATGAAGCTAACAATGCATGAACCAAATTATTAGTTAGCTCAATGCAAATTAACCCCAGACTAATAGAGCTGGAGAAAATAGGAATAGAAATTACCAGCAGCAAAGGATGGAGAAGCACTTTTAGAGACTGAAATTGTGTCAGTCTCGGCCATGGCTTTGATGGGAATAAAGCTCCAGCACAGTGAAGACGAACGAAACTGAACATACCCAGTTGAAGATCAAAACCATTGAAGAATAATAAAGCGAGATAATAGTTTAAAAAAAAAAGTGTAAATTTTAGAGCCAAATTACAACAAAATACCTCAGTTCTTGCGAGCAGGTGGGAATTGAAACAATGGGTATTTGCGTGACAAGATGGGGTGTAAATGGTTGCGCCAAGAATAGGAGCGTCGGCAAAGTTGGGGCTCGGGGTGGCGCTAGGTGAAAGAGCACCAAACCCAAACATTGTTCGTGAGCAAGCAGTAACAAGAACTAAAAGTTGTCCTGGCTCGGTCACGTTTTGTAGCGCAGCCACTGCAGTTCTTTCACTTTTTTTGAACAGTATAATGGCCGAGGGTCAATAAAGCAAAACCCAAGTGGACAAACGATTCCAATAACCAGAGGTCGAATATATACGAAAATACATACAAGGGGATGAATCCAATGCTCTTGTGACAAGCAAAATATTCTCACTACATATAGGATGCCGTGTAATTATGGAAAATAATTCAGTGTGACAAATTTAGCATAAATTCACTCATTAATATAACTTATTTAATTAATTAAATAGTTTAATTCAATTTTATCTTTTGCATCTTAACTTTGCATTAGACAAGATTTACTCCGTGCATTGCACTAATGTTAAAATTTTTATAAATAAATAAAAATTATTATTATTAATTTATAAAAATCATTTTTATTTACTATTTGTTAAAGAGTAATAATATTTTCAACAAATAGTGTATAAAAATTCGGAATTAGATAAATACAAATAGTATAAGCTAAAAAATTTAATTACATGAATAAGAAATGAAAAAAGCCAAACATAATTTTAAAAATTAATTAAAAATTTTAACAATAAAAGAAATAATTAAAACCTACTAACGTAGAAATTAAAAGGCTACTTTGTATTTCAAAAATCTTGAAAGAAAAGATGTTAAAAAATATATTATTCTCTATTTTCTTCCTGGACCTCTTTCTATCTTTTTTCTCCCATATTTTGTTTCTACTCATTCTTGGCTGTTTTTTACTTTTTATTCTTACCATTGTTTTCTTTTCTTTCTTTTTTTGGGCATAACTGTGTAAGAATATTATTAAACTAATTTTCAAACATAAATAAATTATAAATAATAAAAAATTTTGAAATTAGAATTAAAACAGTAATGAAAAATAGTTATTGATAAAGAGAAGAAAAAATATAAATTTTTAAAATTCTCTTGTATAGAAATTGTATATATTGAACAAGAAATAAAAATCACTTGAGGATGGAATATTAAGGAATGTGTTCTTAAAATTGCTTGAGGATGGAATTTAACCTGTCAAATTTATTATTTAAATTTAAATAATTAATATTAAACATATTTATAAAGGATTATACTTAGGTAAAACTCTTTAAGTATTTAAAAGACTTAAGCATATGGTGTTTAATTATAACAAAACATTCAATCATACAAATAGATCTCTAGAGGCTAATGCCTTACCCATTGGGCATATGATAGAAACGTGGCAATATATTTAAAAGGTTTAATTAATATGTATCATAAAATTCTATACTCCTTATTATCCAATTGGCTAGGCAGCAACTAGGGATGTTCAAAATTGTTTGCATGGCTTTATTTTGTTGTTTTGTCATATTTGAAAACATTATATAATTGATTAATGGAGGATATATTTTACATGAGAAAATTCCATTTGTTTTTCTTCGTTTGCGAAGTTTAATAACAAGATGTCCCTCATTAGTTGGGTGATCTTAGCCTTATCTTCATTAATTGAAATTTTGTAACAAGATGCTGGGAAGCATGGAACTAAATACTTCTAATAAAATTGAGAATCAGATATGAATATATACACACACACATATGTATATATGTATACATATATATATATATATATATATCTATGTGTGTATGTGTGTGTGTGTGTGTGTGTGTATACATAACATATATATGTATGCATATATTTCTTTTGCTTTGTGTAGTCATAAGTAAAATGACCCAAACAAATATAACACTTGACCTTGGTAATGTTATGTTTTTGTTTATCATGTGTCTTCTCTTCTTAAACTCTTTTTTGGTTTTTTTGAAATATTGGTCAAATTCTTCCTTCTTTTGAAAGTGCTTGCCTTTCTTACCTTTATACTTTGAAATTCTAACAATTTCTATTATGTAAGCATAACTAAATGATCTAGTAGTCTTGAGGCACTCATTTTCAAACTTTAAATGATAAGCAATATCATCAAAGTGACAATACGCTCATTATAGGTCAAGTTTGCTTTCATATACTTTCAACTAGTAAGAAAAGATCTTATAATAACTTGAATTTGCTACTCATCAATCAGTGCATATCTAATTGCCTTCACCTCTCTTATCATATTTGACATTTATCTCAAATATTACTTCACGAAATTATTCAGACGCAACTTATATGTGTTACTTTATTGTTCGCTTTCTAAGTTTGGTCATAGAAGCACTACCAAACTTATACTTTAGGGAAATCCACATCACTCACTGTCGAGTAAGACTCATACTTACACCTTAAATCATCAATCATACAACTTAACATCATTATACCAGCTATGATGTCTTTCTTTTTCCAAACTTCAAATGCCTCAAAGTCTTTCTTTTGTTGAGCTGTGTTTTTGTGCTCAAACCCTAGCATAACATTGTTCAGTGGCCATTTGTCATCTTGCTTCTCGAGGATATAAAAGACTTTATAATGCCAAACTTCCCAATGGTCACCATTTAGTTTCTCACATTTGTTAAGTTTAGCTATAATATTCTTTGTGGCCATTTTCTCAAATTCAAATATCTACATAGCCATAACACAAAATTAAAACTTATATACACCATGTTATTTATTTGTAATATACTTTAACTAGACCAAAAATGACATTATTAGGTTTATAATTTTGTTTATCCTACTTTCATTACACGTATCCTAAAAATGTCATCATTTTTTTATCAAATTTTATGTGCAAATTCTCTTTTAATTTATAGTCCTTGGATGATCCGATGTATATTGGTCTAATAACTCCCATTTAAATAGGTATTTTTCTATTATAATAATTTATAACAAAATTATGCAATAAAGCAAAAAAATTATTTATTAATAAAAAATATTGTTTTAATCACATCAACATTAATTGTTCTCATCCTAACAATAATTCAAATAAATTAAGTTTTTAAAGATGATTCATCTTATCAAAAAGTATTTCATCTATTTTATGATTAAAATAGTTCCCATAATTATTAAATAGACTATGTGGAGATTTGTATAGTGACTTGACATGTTTGATTAACCCCTTCAAGTAAATTCCCTTTTCATGTAGATTATATCTAAATGTTCGTGCACTTCTCAGACTTGAAAATTGTGAGAGGAAAACTAATCATTTAACGTTTACCATAATGTGATTTTTTTTATGAGTTCTATCTCAGCAACACATAAGTAGAAATGAAGACCTTTTTAGCCTGCTTTCATATTATATTTTGCTTTTAGTTATTCATTGATTGGTATCCAATAATAGTTATCAAGAAGTGAGTTGATGAATTTTAAGGCCATTTGTGGGATGAAGTTTTATGGTTTATCCTTTCTACATCAAACCATAGGTCGTTCATGTGATTGATATGGTATTGCATGCTATAATTTGGGTGCATTTTTTAATTCATGTATGTCTCTAAATTCTTGTTGACCCCAAAAAAATTGTATTAATTAAAAATTATGATTAATTTTTAATTTTTAATGTATTTTTTGTTACATGAAATTATCATTTAAAGGCCTTTTAATTACTATAAAAAGACCAACAGATTCCCAAGTATAGATAAATTATATATCACATTAAAGTTTATGAATTTAGATATTTTTAGAGTTAAAAAATAGCTATAACTTTCCATGCACAAGCTCCCATGCGCCCTTACAAGCTCAAAAATTCAAAAACAAATGAAAATGAAAAGGGGAAAGGTTCTGCACGAGACAAGGGTGGCACGTGCAAGCTATGCACTACCCTTTATGGTAGCATCAACAAGTTGACTCCACCACTACCTCCCTTTTACCTTCTTTTTTCCGTTAGTGCCAAGTTTTAGTTGAATGGGTGTTAAAGGTAAGCCATACATGTCACCCCAAAAAGTGGTCATTAATATTCATCTTCAACATTTCAATTTTCTGCAATTTTTTAAAATTCTAGATTTGGTGCTTATAAAGAGTCAACTTTAAGACTTTATAATTCATTTGATTTACATTCATTTTGGACAATTTTGGCAACATTGGAAAACTCTTTTAATGACTTTCTATTTGTGTATGGCTCAAAGCCATTGGTATTGTAAGGTAAGAACACTAACCCTCAAAATAGGGCTGGTCAAACACATGAAATTCAAAATTTTAAAAACAAAACTCTTTTGTAGAGTTTTAGTTTTTTCTTAAATTTTTACCATGAGTTTATCTTCATATAAGCTTCTTATTCTATAAGTTTTTTGACTTATAATGGCCTCGATAGTTTTATGCCATTAATGCCCATTTATATACAAATTTTAAATTAAGTAAATTTTATGTTGGTTTTATAGCAAACTTGTTTCAAGCAATACAAACAATATAGATTTACCTATGGAAGAGTCAATAATTTGAGCCCAATGGGTGTTATGATATCAATGTTGAAAATAAACAACATAAGATGATAGGCTTCAAACACTTACCTACAATAGTGGATATTGTCAAATTACTGCTCTACATAATGGACTATAGTCATAAATCATGCTTTAATCTTAAGTTACAGTAGAAATAGCATTCTAGGAGAGTGGAAGAGGGAGTGCTTTTAGAAAAGTTGTAACCTACCTGAACTTTCTATGTTAGAGATATGATTGAATAATTAAAAAATCTCTCTCTTTTGTTTATTTGCATATTTTTAACTCTATCTTATATCCTAAAACTCAAGTCATCATATCCCTCCAAGATAATGTAACTAATTATTACTTTGAATTTTTTAGATAATTCAAAATAAGTTTTGGATAACAACAATAACTAATTAAATTGATTAATCATGACATAATTAATTATTTAATTATTTATTTATTTTGAATTTTCCTAATAGATTTAAGTTAGTTTATCGTGAATGGCTTAATAATCTAATATTATCTTGATTGCCATATAATCTTTCTTACTTGCATTCTTCTCATACAATGATCCATCTCCATTGCAATAATAATATTGTCTTGGAACAAAGCTAAAATGATATAGGGACACAATTTTAGACATTAATGGCTTTAACCGGTTCACAATAATTTTAGTGACTCCGTTGTACGGCATCTTACATAAGGAGATAGGCCTAAATTGACTCACAAATTCTAGCTTATCCACTTTAGAAATCAACACTAAGAGTCTTATTAGCCTCCATCATCTTCTCTAGGTTATTCCATATGGCCTTAAGGTAATCATATACATTGTCACCAATCACTTGCCAATTATTTTGGTAGAACAGAGCTAGAAATCCGTCATCTCCTGATACTTTAGGGGCCCCCGTAGAGAAGTAGGCCTTCTTAATTTCCACATTATTTAAACTCTAATCAAGTCTTCTCAAAAGATCACTATCAGCGAGGCCCTAATTGTGTCTAGTGATGTGCTACGGTTTCTCACTAATATCTTCATGGAAAAGATTTCTAAAGAAGTGCTGAATACAACAACAAAACTTTTTCCCACTAAGTGGGGTTGGCTACATGGATCAATCGACGCCATAAACACCTATTGTAAATCATATTTTTAGACAAACCATTTAAATCTAAATCTCTCTTAATAATTTCTCCTATAGTTTTTCTTGGTCTTCCTCTACCTCTAATTATTGGACTATTCTCCATCTCATCTACTCTCCTAACTGGGACTTCTATAGGTCTCCTCCCGACATGATCAAATCATCTAAGTCTTGATTCTACAATCTTTTCCACAATAGGTGCGACTTCCACCTTCTCTCTAATGTATTCATTTCTAATTTGATCTCGTCTAATATGTTCACTCATCCAACGCAATATTCTCATTTCTGCAACATTGAACTTATTCTATTATTGACTTTTTATTGCCTAACACTCAGTTCCATATATCATTGCAGGTCTTATAATTGTACGGTAGAATTTACCCTTAAGTTTGAGTGGTACTCTTCTATCATAAATAACACTCGAAGCACTCTTCCACTTCATCTGCCCCGCTTGAATTCTATGTGTTACGTCTTCTTCTATTTCCCCGTTATGTTGTATGACAGATCCAAGATATTTAAATCGTGTGACTTGTGGTATAATATGTTCTTCAATTTTCACTTCTGTGCTAGAAGTGGTGTATCTCTTACTAAACTTACACTCCATATACTCCGTTTTATTTTTACTTAAACGAAATTCATGAGTTTCCAAAGCTAATCTCCACCTCTCTAACTTCTCATTCATTTCTACTCTTAATTCTCCAACTAAGACAATATCGTCTGCAAAAAGTATACACCATGGCACCAGCTTTTGGATATGTTCAATAAGCACATCCAATACTAGAGTAAAAAGATAAGGGCTTAGAGTTGACCCTTAATGTAGACTAATAGTTATCGAAAAATCTTCTGTAAGTCCACCTTTTGCTACTACCCTAGTTGTAACCTCATCATACATATTTTATATTGCTCGAATATAAGCTATACGAACTCATTTTTTCTCTAGAGCCTTCCATAGAACCTCTCTTAGTACTCTATCATATGCTTTTTCTAAATCGATAAACATCATGTGTAAATCTCTTTGATTCTCTCGATATCGCTCCATTAATCTTCGCAACAAATATATTGCTTCCATAGTTGACCTTCCTGGCATAAAACCAAATTGATTCTCCGTAACTTGGGTCTCTTTCCTTAATCGTCGCTCAATTACTCTTTCCCATGATTTCATAATGTGGCTCATGAGCTTAATTCTTCTATAATTTGCACAATTTTGAATGTCCCCTTTACTCTTATAAATAGGAATTAAAGAACTTCTCCGCCACTCATCTGACATTTTCTTAAATCTCATAATTTCATTAAATAACTTTGTAAGTCAACTTATACCTTTCACTCCTAAACCCTTCCATGCTTCAATAGGTATATTATCTAGTCCAACTGCTCTGTCACTTTTCATTCGCTTTAATGCTTCTTTTACCCCTGTCTCACAAATCTTACGTTAAAAGGTATAATTTTGATCCTCTTCTCTAGTGTCTAATTTATCTGATTGCAATGAAATCTCGTAGCCTTCATTAAAAAGCCTATCAAAATAACTCTTCCACCGTTCTCTGATATCTCATTCCGTGACCAAGACTTTCCCTTCTTCATCCTTAATGCATTTTACTTGATCCACGTCTCTTGTCTTTCTTTCTTTATTTTTACCTAACTTGTAGATATTTCTTTCTCCAACTTGAAGAGGTGCTGAATAATCTCAAAAATTCCATTGTCATCTTCGATCCACTCATCATCACCATTTTTCAACATATTAATTATGTTCCTCCTCCTTTTTATTATTGTTTTTGTGTGGTAATATTTCCTGTTTCAATCCCCATGTGAAATCCATATGCCTCTAGATTTTTGGTGCCACAAAATTTCTTCCTGAGATAAGACATCCCAAACTCCTTAGTTAACTTCACCTCTAGCTCTTCCAGAAAGGGGCTGCTTCGCTAGCAAACTGGCTTCTAAATCACATTAGTTCTCTAGAGACGCCTTCTCTTCTTTTGTCTTATGTTTCCAAATACATTTATATCTTTTAACGCGTCCTGAAGCTCCTTGAGCATCGAGTCAGTTTCCTTTGAATTATTCCAACTCTTCTGCGAACAGTTGGAAAATTAACTATGAGTTAGCCAAGCTGCTTCAAAATGAAAGGGACGTAACTCAGAACTGCTAATTGGCCCATATATGTTAATCAAGATAGAATGGTGATCTAAACCTATGCGAGGAAGCACCTTTACCAAGCGTCAGTAAAAGGTCTCCGCCACTTCGCATTGCAAAGAGCTCTATCCAGTCTCTTGAAAACCTTCTCCAAGCCTTGCCACTTAGGACCTCTACAAATAAAGAAAGGCACATTCGAGTCAATATCGATAAGATCGCATTTATGAATCCATTCCCGAAAGGTATTGCACCTGCCTCCAGTAATTTGAGCACCACCCTGTTGTTTTGAAAGGGAAGAAATTTCTGTCAGTCACCTGCCAGCAGCCATGACTCATTCGTGTAATCAGCTATGTTCTGCAGACATGGCTAAATCTATCTTCGTTTAGCTTCGTGGGGATTAGCGTAGATAATCATGCAAAACCAATAGCGAAACTCCTCTCCATCAATTTTCAAATAAATAAATTGCTTATGTCTCCTTAGTACCGTAAACTTCAACGTCAAGTCATTCCATAATTATCCAAATACCACCTGAGAAAGCTACTGGTTCTATTACCACAAACCCGAGGCTCTAAAAGAGCTACCATATTTGGTTTTTGCTGTCTAACGATCTCGCTCAAAGAGTTGCTAAATTGCTAACTAGCCGCTCCTCTGCTATTCCAAACTAAGAGCTTCACAAGAAAAAGCAATATTAAAGGTCTTCTAAACTATCATCAGATCATTATCACGTCCTCCAAGGGAGAAGGTAAGTCATTCTCATGTCTGTTCGAGTGCTGCAGTAGCAAACCTTCCTCCATGTTCGACGAAAACCCACTCGAAGTGGTCTTCCCTGTTCACCCCTATTGGAAATAATTGAACCCAATTCTCCTTCCAAGAAGTTAACTATTAAGGTCCTTCTAAAAGGCTTCACCAGGTGTTCTCTTTCTTCTTCAAAGAACACTGAGTTAGGATAAACTTCATCTGGCTTCCATGCATATTCCACTTTCCGGATTAAGTGAAGAATTGAAATCAATACTCTTGTCCAGGAATTCATCTTGGTAGCCACTGTCTTCATTAGAAGAAGAATACCTGTTCCCATCTCTGTCTTGTCCTTGAAGCAAGGAATCCCTATACGACCTTGGCCCTTTATCCGACTCTTCCTTGTCATTCATATCCTCCATCCAGTGTTCAACTCTGCGCTGTAGCGAGTATTCCCCAAAGAAGGATCGTTCATCCTTCGTCACCTTCTTCTTACTTGGAGCAAATGTGTCTGCTTCCTCCTCTGTCGTTGGAGAGAGACGAAAACTCCCTCCACCATCGACGAGCTACTATTCCTAGGCTTCTACTCTATTCTCGAGGAGTTACTGGTGCATTTCTTTCATTTTAATTTTACCTTCTATCTCTCACAATGTCGTTAAATTTTTTAACTTAATTTTGGTGAAAATCACTAATAAAAAGATTTTGAACATATAAACTAACATATCAAAAATAATTCCTTTAGTAATTTTTGAAATATCATAAAAATTGATTTTTAAATCAATATGAATTAAGATATGAGTTAAATTTTATGAAAAATCAAGGGATGAAAATTATATATTGACATAATTTCAGGAATTTTTAAAATAAATTTACATAATTTAAAATGTTAATTTTATTTATTGAATTCTTCACACCGAATTGGGTGAATCTCTACTCGTCCCTTGAGAGGCTTGACCTCCACATTGATTCGTACACCAGAATGTCAGACATAAGTGTTGTAAAATTAGCATGTGAGCATGGAGCTAACAAAAATTTTTGGACATATCACTAATGCTCCAATCCTAACTTATCTACATTACCGTTTTCTTTACAATAATTAAAAAAAAAAAAAGATAAAATTGGTCTATGTTTGAACGCATATAATGACATATTAAACTGAGCAAAAGTCTATGATTAAAGAATTAAATTGAAAGAAAATATCAACGGAGAACCAAAAACAAAGTACACCTATGTGAGGAAATAAAATATAGTTTTCCTCTAAATTTTAGTCGGGATATATAATATATTAAAACAATAACCACTAGCTATGGTATGTCATGCTATTTTTCCTTCTAAAAACAATTTCCTTTATCAAAAAAAGAATTTCATATTTTAAGAACAATTTTTTTCTACAATTATTAAAAATTTCACATGCATATTCAATATGCATATTGCAAGCCCTTAGATATTGTATAAAATCAGCAGGTTACAAATAATGTAGGTGCAAAGGTCATACATGCTGAAGCAAACATCTTTGCACATTTAGCTACTAACAAACTGGTTTATCTTATTACTCATCTGGCTGGTAGGAGTCTCACCATCAAATTACCATGTTACCTAACCAAACTAGCACGAAATGCTTTCTCATTCGATCTCTGCATGAAATATTGACTATTTGTCAGTCCCTTCGACCAAGTCCCAGAACCTGGGCGTCACCTAGTAATTTTGGAGGGTGGGGGTGGCGATGAAACTTTTGTGCCCAATTTAAGGCTTTGGAGCCTTTTCCCTGCAGACCTTGAGGTCTATTTAATTCTTGCTTAGAGAGCTTAATGATGTCCTAGGAGGAAGATCTAGTATGTTCATCTCCATCTTGTTGAACATGAGGTTTGCAACTGCTCTGTCAACATTGTTGGTCCGTGATTCCATTGGTTTCTTGTTCACAGACCTGAGCATCAAGTTAACATTTCAAACAAGAGTTTGATCATTGAAGTAGGATGGACAAGCACATGAGTGTTCTGAACATGGGGTTATGCCCAACACTACCAGTTCTCGAGGTGTTGACATCACAAAGTAAGCAACAACAAGGTGTCATTTAAGAGCCGTTTGGTACACTATTATCTCACATTCTCTAGTATCCTGAATATTATGGTATAGGAAATCAAGGTATAACATATCATGGCCTTTAAGATGTTTGGTATGACAATTGAATGTTATCACTACAAGATAGAATTGGTATTTTATAAAAGTAACAAAGCTAAAAGTACATGAATGTGAGATTCCATCCCAAAATGGTGTTATCCTATGTCTACTACTATCTTGGATGACACCACAAGTTGGATGCCGCCTGACATTCAAGATATCAGGGTCAAGATGATGGTGTACCAAATGTGTCCTTAGGACAAAACATGTAAACTAGAAAACAGAACTAACCTGTTCCTACTCTTATAACTAGAACATAATCTGAATGAAAGTTAAATAGGGAATATTTAACTTAGTATTAAAAGCATCTTTCATGCTGAAAACTGAATGGCGTTGGTGCAGTTCAAAAGCAATTGTGCTATGAAGTAAACCTAAGTATCAATTCAAGCATGCAAACCAAGCAACAAATGCATTTAAGGTGGTGTTTGAACATTTTATACAATCTAATACTCAAATGTTACAAAAATATCTTCAAGTACTTGAAAAGTTAGGGTGTTAACTTACCAAATACCACCTAAGTTTCTTCTATGTTTTCCAGTGCATCAGAAACCTAAAATTGTTCAGCAATAGTCTTTGCATATTTAAATTTACCTTTGCAATTCATCATTAACATACATCAATTAAAGAACGACATAACATAACATACATGCAGCAGATCTAAGCCCTTTACCTCATTGATATAACACAATCCGTCTGTGGCGTTGTCACTTGCATGTTAAGACCTTCATTCTTTTCCCATGCAACATGCTCTTGTTTTGTGTCTTTGGCAAGGCGGTACAGGGCATCTCGGAAGCAAATACGGGACATTGCAGTGAACTGGCAATGTGAACCAGAGGAGAAATCAGCAAAAAGTATTCTTGCATTAATCGGTTGCCAAGCATTGTAATTCTCAGTCACTTCACCTGTGCAATTACCATCTCAAGATCCTGTAGAATAAATTCCTCAACTGATAACTCCTCATGCATGCTCTCATCTCTATCGGTCTGCTCAAAGGGGTCCAAGACTATGACTGGTGGTGCCTTGAAGAGAAATTAAATTGATTACATTTCATTGTAAGCCTTAAAAGCAGAACAAGTAACAGATTTATTGCAATTAAAACCAAAACGGAAACTAGTTACTTTGGTTTCTGTGTCTATATCCAGTCACAGATACAGGTCAGGATGAACAGTAAATAATGGAGCAATAAAAATACAGCAAAGTTGCTTCACAGAAACAGCACCTCCAAGATAACACATAAAAATATGATCCTGTAAGCGGCATGTATAGCCAAGAGGCCCTTGACTACCACATCACAAATAACTTCGAGGCCACTTAGATAAGAGATATTTCATATCTGATTACAAAAGCTTTGATGGCTGTGGTGGCTCGTATTTGCATAGAAAGTAAGCACACACAGGTTTAAGACTTTGACTTCAACAGACACATACGTTCAGCAATAAATGTATATTTATCTTTATAACTGCTGACAACTACACATCGAAACTCATGATTTCTATCTTTATAGCCAAGAGATGGACACAAAACACTTTCGAATACCAGATGGAAAGCTATTCTCACCTCTATATCAATGCAACTGTCAGCTTCCGAGGAGCATGGGACAAACTTCAAGGCAGCAATATCTTTCTGCAATCCACCTAATAGATAGAAGGCTTGTCCTTTCAGATATTTTGTGCCCATATTATAGATATTGTTTGAAATACTTGTTTATGGTAGAGTAATGTCTGAACAAGAAAGACTACCAGGTGCAATGCTACATTGGAGATCAGGATATAAGTAAACAGATTTGTTCACATTTTCAACATAGGGTAGATCTTCACGTACAAAATCCCTGCATTATATGAAACAAGTGAAAATTGTAACATCAAAAGACAATCATTTGAACAAGGTTACCTATTTGCCGATGGTAAGCCAGTGACCATTGAATGGCTCTGTTGCAATATGGGTGTAATGCAAGACAAAAAATAAGACTTCTCCATAATATAATTATAAAGAAAATGGGAGCTGTTACCTTGCTACTACAGTTTCATGCTTATAGAGTTCTATGAACCATAAGTATGATTGTCTTGGTCTGTGCTGCCTCCAATCATAAAGATAAACGTGCAGAAATTTGTAATGCAAGAACACCACAGAGCAATTCAATTGACATTGGATTTCCTACTATGAAGAGCATACATATGCCGGCATTTCAGAATCTATATAATTTTTTACAAGCATGAAACCAAATATCTTAATCCCAGAGGTTACGCATTTACAAGAATATGTCATCCATCTGTTCAAAGCTTGATAGGTCTTGAAGCTGGAAATTAGGCTGATCACATGAAAATGGTGTCTGCTGAAAAGATTGCTCAGGCATTCCTCCACATACAATTGAACTGGTAGACTGATCTTTATCATGAACAGAATATTGAACCTCAATTTCATTATTGCAACTTTCATCATTGAAATTGAACTCTACCTTTGTAGGATTTCTGTTCATGATAAAAAACATTTCAGGTGAATTAAAACCTTCAGGTGAACTTAGTCCCCAATTTGACCAACAGCCTGGTGAAGGAAGCCTATCAAGTAAATCTTGATCTTTGGGCACAGGGGAATCATTAATGCCACTTCCATGGTACCAATCCATGGCATATAGTCTGTACAGTGTTCAAAACATGTGAATATGAGCAAATAAAAGAAAATGGCATTTATAATTGGACATATGAGGACTTCGTTGACCCACAGACTATGTTTATTAAAGCATGCATAGTTACCAACTCCAACAGGTGTTGGACCAATTCTAGTTCTTTTTCTCAAATATCTTAGGAGAAAAGAAAAGCAACAGTCAAGAAGCTTTACACCTAATTATGCCAAGAACCTCTTGCTAAAGAAGCTCCATTAACTTCATTATATATGGTTTCTAAAAGAATCCCAGTAGAGCGAACTCATTAAAGAAAAAATGACAGAGAGACCCAAGTTCTTAAGCCAAACAACGAAATTAGATGAACCATAAAATAGTGGCCTCTAGATAAACGCCTTCTTCTTGGGGCTGGGGCTGTGGCTGTGGAGAATGTCTTTAAAGATCCTTTCGGACAGATGTTTTATATAACTTACTACTCTCATAGTTCTCCTGTACATGATTATATGCAGTACCATAGTTTCACTCTATTATCACTTTCTGTTCCAAGCTTATTAGAAGATATATCTCCTTTCCCTTCCTAGCTTTTTCTCAGCACTAAACCCACTTCATGCGAAACCTAGAATGCTCAAAATGAGATGTCAAATAAAATGGGGAGAAATTTGACGGAACAGTAAACCGCAGTAGAGAGACTAGGTGAAACTACTAAACACTGCATAGCATTTGATTCCCATCCTCAATAAATTACAGCTTCTTCAAAACTACATAAATTCCACAGACTCCTCCTTACACATAAATACAACCTGCATGTACATTTATGAGCACAATCTCCCAGAAAGAAGGCATGGGAAGGAACATACCTTGTTCAAGTCTTATCTGCAAAAACACAGAAACCCCAGATTCTAATTGATGAAAACAACTCAACCCAGATAAAGAAGATGATAATCAGAACTGAGAATGACTTCAAAGGGCTATTGCTGGCTTCCAGCATATATACCAATTCTACAGCCAAAAAAACAGAGGCTGAGGTTTTGGGTTCCAATGCTTGCATACTTTATCGAAAAAAACTAATGAAAAAGGATCGAAGACGTAACTTGCAGCCTCAAAATGGCCAGACAAATGATAGGAGAAAAAGAAAAGGGGAAAAGAAAAAGACTCCCTGTCAATTTTGTGGCTGAGAATTGGAATTGGGGTTAGTGGCCGAAATCCTCCATCTAAATCCGTTTTCTGATTGCTTCACGTGTCGAAGATTTTGTCGTGGTTTGGGAATTTTGAGCATCTTGGGTATGAAAATGGCATTCCCTCGAGGTTTGATTTGCATGAAAATCCAAAGACCTTCTGCAGGGAAGGTCGGTTTGGTCTTCCAGCGAGGGAATGGGTTTTGTTGACGTGCGAATATCTAGATTACTGGTTTCATCTGGATGACACGTGGTTTTGAAAGTCATGCATATTATGACACGTGGCTCCAAGACAGCCTTTCAAAAATTGAATTAACATTTTTAAAAAAATTATGAGGAGTGTTATTTTTTTTTCAGTGAAAATTTTTTTCTTTTGAAGTCGGATAATTTTTTTATACTACATTTGATATGTAAAAATAATTTTGGCAAAAATAAAAATAAAAATAAATTTTAATAAGATAAAATTTTGTGACCAATAATTATAATTAGAATAATATACAAAATATATGAATTTTTTTATTTTTTTTATTTAGTCAGATGAAAATAATAGAGAAATGAAATTGAATAAATAATCATACTACTCTTAAAACTAAAAAAATAATAAAATAATAAAATAATTGTATTGTTTTTTGTAATTTGTAGAAAATATTTTTAATTATTTTTGATAAAAAATATTAAAATATTTATTTTAATTTTCTAGTTCAAAAAATTTTTTAATTAATTATAATAGAAAAAATATAAAATATTCAAATTTAATTTTTCTAATTTAAAAAATAATTGTTGAAATTCCAATCTTTCAAATAAAAGAAGGGTCTTCTTTTGATTTGGCATTTTTGCCGTTTTGGTTGGTGATTCTATAGAATGGGATCCTATTCCATCAAATTTTGTATGGAAGGCATGGAATTGAAAAGGGTAAATCTCCAATCAAACATGCGTATTAATTATCAGTTTTTTTTCATACTCTCATTTTCTCCAAACCAAACAGGATCCTAGATGTTAAGCTTTTTCAATATTACATAGGTGACTTTTTCCATGCCCTTATTGGGAGGCATGGATGTAAGCCCATGTAGACTAATGAAGATTCACCTACTCACTATCACATGATAAGTTATGTTGACTTAATAACTATTTTTTAAAATTAAAAACGTGCCTAGCCTATTTAAAAATATAAAGTGGTATTTATTATTTAACACCAATAGGTTTTAAGTAAAAAATGTTTCTAATGTTCGCTCTTAAAGTGGTTATAAATATTAAAATAACCTAATATCTTTTGCTTTTTTAAATTGCATCATAGCTCCAATAGTTTGGTTAATTTGTCCAAACCTATATTCTTTCTCATTTACAATATCATAAGATCTTCCTTCAACCTCATAGTCCTAGAAAACCCTATTCACATTAATATATCCCAAAATTTCCATTGTAAGGCAAGCTATTCATCCTTCAACCACAAGCTTCTAACAAACCTAAATCAAATTGTTGTACCCATAAATTAGTTCCATTAGCTTCCACAAGATTCTCTTGTGCCACCATGAGTCCAAAGCACATTATTGAAGGTTAGTAAGCTTGTCCTTATTTCATTGTAATCATTTCTTGAAATGCTAAGTTTGTGTCTCACAAAAATAAAGGTTACTATTGTTTGGAGATGAAAGAAGCATTTGTTTGAAGGACTGGGGATGAACAACACATTTTTAGTCAAACTAGAGTGTGATAGGTCTACTAATAAGTAATATAAGTCAATTGCCTTATTGAAAAATGAGAAACACATTATTCCTAATGCGATAAGTCATTAATAAGTAATATAAGTCGACTATTCACTAAACAATTAACTTATTATTCTTATAAGTCAATTTATCATCCACGATTTAGTAACAATCAACCAATTAACTATGGCAATCAACTTTTCACATACTTTGTCAAATTTCCAACAACGAGAGTGATCAATTAATTGTTTATATCACAAAAGTTGACTAATTAAGCCCTAACTATGCCATTTTCAGGATGGCAAGAATTGTTTCTCCACTATAACTTAGACAAATGGCTATTCCAGACCAAACCAAGGACAATCAAAGCACTACTAGAAGGAAAAATGAAGATTTCGAACTAACCAACAAGAACTCACTAAGCATAATCCATGGGAACTGGAAGTAAGGATTTGAAGATTAAGCAACAAGGGGGAGAGTTACAACGCAGATGCCAACTCAAATTTAGGATATAATGAAAGTGATATTCTTAGATTTGGTTGAGTCAGCTTGTATGATGTTAAGTGAGGAGAAGAGCTCAAAGATTTATGATTATTGTAAGATGGTTGAAGTTTTTGGAAAAATAATCAAATTATTTGGGTAAACTAAAATCTTAAAAACTATAAGATCAAGGATATTTAGACAAAGTTTGTTGGCCATATATCTAAATTTCACACTTTATTTTTAATTTTGCAAAGTTGTTATCCAATTAATATTGTTTGCCACAAGACATTTAGTTAGAAATCCACCATTAGACCACGTGTAATTACATCCATGCCTCCCAATAAGTTTGGATGAATTTACTTATTAAATATAGTTTAAATTCTCAAATATCACCACAAAGCTTGCTATAAAAGTTTTTTTTATTAGATGTGATTTTAAGAAATTAACAAACTAATATTGAATTAATGTTATTTGTTGATATAATAAATTTGCTTGTTCACTAAGATCCAGAGGACTTCTTTTTTATCATCATCTTCTTTTTTCTTAAAGGAATTTTGATGTTGATTTAGAGCTATATGAACTTTCTCTTTCACATATCTTCATAGTGATTCAAGTTTGTATTGATATTAAGAGATAATGTTATGAATTTGAGTCTATAATAAATTTTTTATTATGAATTAAGAAATTATTAAATATAAAATAAAGATATTAACTTTATAAAATTTGTTATATAATCATGCTTATAAAATCATATTATAGAATTGATTTAACTTTTTGGTAATTAATAAGCATAGTTATAATAATAAATTCAATAGAATGAACAAAATATTATCTAATATATAGTAATTATTATATGTTATTATTATAATTCATGATACATCCAAATTGATGATATCTCATAAGCTATCAATATATCTTTAAAACTCATAATACATTTAAAGCATTAATGTTATCACTTTCAATCATATCTACTTTAAAGTCTCACTTTGATCTTTTATTATTAAATAAAGCACAAATGTAGTGATCTAAAAATTTCTCATATGAATAGTGCCAAGTCATGCACAATTGCCTTACATGCTTCTCTAGTATTTCAACAAGTGGCAACAAAGAAAGGTTCTGTACCTTCCTTTAACCCATAACTCACCAAACTTTAATATTAAAAATAAAAAAGCTAACCAATAAGGTTAGCCTCTCCAAACTATGAATTGTATAGCTTCTATCAGAAGCATTATCTCTTGGAGTAGAAGGATTGTCTCTTTATTTGCTATTTGAATTCAAATTGTTATTGCACACACAACCCACACTAGCATATATTGATATATTAAAATGTACCACTATCTTCTCTAGCTATATATTTTCTCCACAATCTTTCTTTGCTTTGATCTATCCCAAGAATTTTGTCCATCGTTAAAAGAACAAGATGGCTGTGAGATATGATTCGATCCAAGCTCAAGTTGAGCAACACTCGTCATCCCAACCCTTCCTTTTTTTTAATTTCAACTATTTATTTATTTTTATTATAAAGAAAGCTAAATGTAAAATGAAAAATAATTTTATAATTTCTATATTTATCTAATAAAAAGTTTAAAAAATTATTTTTATTTTATATTTTACTTCTTTGAAATAAAAAAAAATTAGTAAAAGACTTTTATATTTTCTGTTGCTTTAATACTTTGTTGCCTTAATATTTTATTACTATAATATTTTAGTGTATATATGTCACTATTCTATTGGAAAGTTAGAGTTGTTGGTTCTATTAGTAAGTTGTTAGTAGTTAGCAATAACTACAACACTTATAAATTATAAGTTTGTAACTGTAAAAAGATTTTTGATTAATAGAATTGAGTTTTTTTCATTGGTATCAAGTACCAAAGCAGAGTGTCACACCAAACTGGTATCAGAGTTCTATGATTCTTGGAATTGTGAAGAAAGCACACTCCACTAATTGACTATGTGAGATAGAGTAGGAACTCACAAAATCGAAGACAGAGATTCATGATCTTCAATTATCAGTGATACACATGGATATCTTGATCAATTATATTAAAGCCAAATTAGAATAATCAATCGTGAGAATAAAGGCATTAATTATAGATTTTGTTGTAAAGACTTTGGCACTATAGAAGAACACCACTGATGAAGGAAATGGCACTAATGGAACATTAAGTGTGTAGGGAGGATGTATAATGAATAGCCACTTTTCTCAATTTAGATCGTAATAATGGATAACAAACCTCAAGAAGCTATCAATTTTCAGTGAAATTTTCTCACATGGAGTTCATGAGGTTTGATGGCTCATACTTCAGAGGATAGTCCTTTTGTTGTAACTAGTTCTATGACATTGATAAGACATTAGTAAAGTAGAGAGTAAGATTAGTGGTGATGCATCTTGAAATAAAGGCCTTACAATGGCATTAAAGTTTTAGAAAGAACAAGACATTAAGTGATATTAGATGGTTAGAGTATGTGGAAGGGACGCAAAGTAGATTTAAAGACTTTTTAAAGATTAATCCCATGGCTAAGCTAAAGAACTTGAGGCAAAATAGTTCTATTGAAGATTATCAAGAGAAGTTTAACGAGTTTTTATCTCAAGTGGATTTACTAGAGGATCTTGCACTCAGTTGCTTTTTAAAGGGTCTTAAACTTGAAATTGAGACTTAGATAAGAATGTTTAAACCAACCTACCTTACATATGCCAAATATTTGGCTAAGCTACAAAAACTTCCAATTTTGTTTTCCATGATAAGTGCCATAAAATCAAAAGAAGCCTATAACATCCTTTGCTTCCAATGCCTTAACCTACACTAATTTCCCTTTCTACTAAAACATTTTCACATCTTCCTTTCTAAAGAACTCTAATGTTAAAGATACCTCATCTTACTCCTTAAATTTCTTTACCTTAAAACCAACCACTGTCTCTAAGAGGCCTATTGAACAATTGACAAAAAAGAAGATGTATGAATGGAGGAAGAATGTATTATGCTATTGGTGTCTAAAAAAGTTCAGCTTTGACCATAAAATGCAAGAATTCTTAACTTTACATGTTAGGTGTGGAGGATATAAAGCATGAAGACAGAATGGACATTGATGGAGAATTAAAAGATACTGAAAACACCATAGAAATGCATCCAAGAATCTCCTTATATGCCATTATTGGTTCAATCTTAGATTTAAAAGAATATACCATAATGAAAGTACAATAGAAGGGCAAGAATCATCCAATATTATTGCTCATAGACATGGGCAACACTTGCAATTTTATAGATGTTACCTTAGTTAAGAGACTTAAGCTGAAACTATAACAGACAGTTGGTACTAATGTTTCAATGGCAAATAGTGATCAAGTTTTAGTGGAAGCTGCATGCAGTGGGCTACAATAGAGTTTGGGAGGAATTTCATTTCAATTAGATTTTATGGTGATGAATTTATTGGGATTTAATACAATTTTAGGGATAAATTGGTTGGCTACCTTGGGAAATATTATATGGAACTTAAAAAAAATTAATTTATGCATTTTAAGCTTAAGGGAAAGTCCTATGAGATGTATGGAATTGATCAACTATGATTGCTGCTACATGATAAAGAAGTGCATGGAAAAAAATTATTGAGGGGGAGACATGTCTGTTTTATTCAAATGAAGCACCAAGAGCACCATGAGTTGTCAAGTTTGAGCATAAGCCAAGATGGTACATTGACAAAGGTAGAGGAACGATCCTAGGCCACATTATTAGAGGAGTTTGTTAATGTGTTTAGGAGACCTACTTCCTTGCCTCCTTTAAGAGATGTTGATCACAAAACTACTCTTAAGGAAGAGACGCTAATAAGCTTGAGATCTTATTGTTATGGCCTTATTTAGAAGGATGCTATGAAAGCATTCATAAGAGAGATGTTAGAAAATGGAGTAATGAGGCCAAGTAACTATGCTTTTGCCTTTGTGGTGGTAGTCAAGAAGAAAGATAACTTATAGAGATATTATGTTAACTATGAAGAACTTAATGCTCAAATGATGAAGAACAAGTCCCCTATTTTTATAGTGAAGGAGCTTATTAATGAGTTAAAAGGCTCTAAGTACTTTTCTAAATTAGACCTATTTGTGAGGTATCATTAAATTCATATGGATCTTAATGATATTCACAAGACTACTTTTAAGACTCATGAAAGATTATATGAATTCTTGGTTATACCCTTCAAACTAATAAAAGTCCCTGCCACATTTCAAGGTTTAATGGACACTGTTTTTAAGCCCTAATTGCAAAAATTCATTTTGGTCTTCTTTGATAATATCTTGGTTTATAGTAGTTTATAGGAATTGCACCTCAAGTATATTAAAAGTACATTAAGTTTATTGAGGTAGCATTGCCTTTCTACAAAGAAAAGTAAATGTACCTTTAGAGCTAACCAAATTGATTATTTAGGGCACATCATTTTTACTATAGGTGTCACTATTGATTGTAAAAAGATTGCAACAATGCAAATATGGCCTATTCCTTTTACTATAAAATCTCTTAAGAAATTTCTTGGCCTTACAAGTTACTATTGTTTTTTTATAAGGAATTATAAATGTATTAGTAAGCCACTAACAGATTTGTTAAACAAGGGTGCCTTTGTTTGGAATGAAGAATAACAAAAAGCTTTTGAACAACTCAATAAAGTTATGGCTTCCACCTTAGTACTAGCTCCAACTTTTTAACTTTTTTGATAATAAAAAATGGATGCTTCCAATATTGCGTTTGGGGTAGTCCTATTCCAAAAGGGACATCCTATTGCATTAAACATTGGCATTAATACCTTTATAGGAGGTGTTTTACTATTCTCATTTTCATCTTTTATTAAAACATTTGTTTGAGCAAAAAGAAAAATCTTACTAAAACAATTTAGATAGGTTAATAAGCTATGAGGCCTTCAGTATGATATTGTTTATAGGCAAGAAAGAGACAATATAGTAGCAAATATGTTATCTCATCAGTTTCATGAGGTAACAACTGCTGATACATCTTGTAATGCTATAATTTCCATTGTTTCAAGTTTGAATGAAAAGGTCAAGGCTTCATGTCCAAGGATGACAAACTTAAGGCTTTAATTGTTGAATTAGAGACTGAGACTAACTCTCATCCTAAGTTTAGTTGGGATCATCAGGTCATGTAAAAGAATGACAAGTTAGTCATGGGAGATGACTTTCCTCTTATAAAGTAGTTACTTTACCATTTCCATAATAACCCAATAGGGAGCACTTTAGTATTATACCCACTTAGAAGCAACTGGTAGCAGTGCTTTATTGGAAATGAATGTCTAAAGATATGAGGAAGTTTGTGGGAGAATGTCAAAGATGTCAACAGCATAAGTATGAAATAGTAGCCATTACAGGTTTATTGCAACCCTTGTTAATTACAATCCCAATTATGGTTTGATATCAATGTGGATTTCATTGTAGGTCTTCCTAAATCCTACCATAAATCATTAATCGTAGTTGTGGCGGATAGGCTTATCAAAGCTGCATACTTTATGACACTTCATCATCCCTGTACAACCATGGATATGGCTCAAGCTTTCCTTGATAATGTGGTTAAGTTGTATGGATTACCTAGTTCAATTGTTACTAACCATAACCCTATCTTTTGTGGGAACTTTTAGAAGGCCTTGTTCAAAATTAACAAAGTAAAGTAGCTATACTCTTCTGCTTACCATCCTTAAATAAATGGCCAAACAAATGTTTTGAATGAGAGTTTGGAGTGTTATTAGTAGTGTATGATAGAAGACTTCCTTAAGAAGTAAATCAAGTGGTTATCTCTTATTGAATTGTAGTATAACACATCCTATCATTTAGCTATAGGTATGTCACTTTTTGAAGTTGTTTATGGTGTGGCCCCTTTTACTCACCTTACTTGGTTGGACAAAGTAACAATGCAATTATGGATAGAAGTTTATGAGAGAAGGAAGCCACAAGGTAATTACTAAAATATCACTTGAAGAGGGCTCAGAATCGAATGCAGTAACTTGCTAACAAACATAGAAGTGAGAAAGTTTTTAAGGTTGGTGATTTGGTTTATTTAAAACTTTACCCTTTTAGACATAATACTCTCAATAATTCTACCCTTTATAAGTTAGCTACCAAGTATTTTAGACTTTATAAGGTGCTACAAAGGGTAGGTTATGTGGCCTACCAATTAGAGCTTCCCCTAACACCCATATTCTTTTAGTTAATGTCTTTATTGAAAAAACATAAAAGAGAAGTTGTACCAGCAAGCACAATATTGTTTGCTATGACTGAAGAAGACTATTTTTCTATGGAGCTTAAAGCTATCTTGACAAGGAAAGTTGTTAAGAAGTACAACTTGCCTTTGACTTAGGTTTTGGTCTAATGGAAGCACACTAATTTGAAGGATGCTACATAGGAATCCCTACCAACCCTACAACAGTAGTTCCAAGATTTTGATACTATTATTTCCCTTATTTTTGAGGTTAACGATGTTCTTGAAAGGGGAATAGTTGATACATAATAATCAAGTGCATGCATTTTAGTGAAGAACTTTTATATATTTTGTTACTTTAATATTCTATTGCTATAATATTCTAGTGTGCACATGTTAATATTTTGTTAGAAAGTTAGAGTTGTCAATTCTATTAGTAAGTTGTTAGTAATTAGCAGCTTATAAATCATAAGCTTGTAATTGCAAAAAAAAAATTGATGGATAGAATTAAGTTTTTTCCATTGATGTCAGGTATTAAAGTAGAGTTTCATATAAGAAAGCTTGACTTTAAGGGAAACTTATAAAATTCATTATCAATATCATATCATTGCCTCAAGTTGGAAGAATAGATATACTTGTCAAAGAACCCAAACTGATCAGTTGATATATTTGTTTTCCCTTGTTATTTATTTATTTATTTATTTTGGTACTGTAATACTAGAACTGGCACAAATGAAATTACAACATATATCATCAATTTCATATGATAATTGGTAGTGAGCACTAAAGCTTGAAGATGCATTTAGTTTATATATATTTTGCAAACAACTATAATTCCTTTCTTTATTTTTTAATTCACACATTTAGTTTATAATATGCTCATAATATTGCTTATAGGAACATTACTTTATTTACTATTTTATTATTTATTCGACTAATTCACTTACCATTTTATATATCTAATTTAGTCACATAAGTACTATGGCTTAAAAAAGAGTTTAATTCAGTCACAACCTATTATTGATGAAGGCAAATCATTGACCTTGTCTATTCCTTTAGCAAACACCACTGCCATACCCAACAAGAAGTGAGCCTCAATGTGGGAATGGAACAACCACACACTTGGATTATTTGCCTGAAATCTTATACCAGTCCATCCATAGGGATGAAGAGGCACTGTATCCTTCATAATGGGATTTTTCAAATTATACTTTTTGCTATCTTTTTCCTTATCAAAATTACCACTTCCATATCTTATGACCCATAAATCATGCCCATGAAGATGCCATGGATGTGTTTCACTTTGACCTTCTTTCATTGTGTTGGCATTCTACAAAATCACATCCACTACAGAGTTGAACACTAACTGGTAAATGCCACTGCTTGAAGTGGCATTCACATTCTAGGGTACGTTAAAGATATCATAATTGGTAGAGTCATAGTCATCTGGAGGTGTGGTTTGATCAAAAGTAGTTGTTAGATTATATTTGAGAGTAGCCAGATAAGGGGTCGTTGGAAGATTCAATGATACATTGGTCAAGGACCAATGAATAAAACCATTGACCATATTTTCTGTACTAAGGAGCACAATGGTTTGATTTGACTTAGAAGGCAGTGGTATGATGAAATCTTTATGTGCTACAATGGAAAAGCTTTAATCTAAACGTGATGAAGTGTCATTCCAAACGGGTCTAGGGGTGGAGTTGTTAAGGGTAATTTTGATGCATCAATTAGAAAGTAATTGAGGATTGTTAAGCCCAATAGGGTTGAAGGTTCGCAACTAACAACATTTGTGGTAATCTAATAGTTTCTTCTGTGGCCATGGTTGGTTGTGAAAAGCACAGAGTACTTATCACCAAAGTAAATGTAAAGGTTCTTCACCACAAATGGTTCCACATGGTGACTATTAGCTCCGACCACAGTCATATCATGATCCTACAAGCAACCAAAAAAAAAAATTGATAAATTCTTTGAAACATATATAATGTGAACGGATTTTGGTTTTCCCTTATAACTGCGACCACAATCTACAATTATAGAGAGAAAGAAATAAAGGTATGAACCCCATTCAAATGGAGCTCATTTTTTGTTCCTCCTCTTTTATTGCACAACATATAATAAGAGGGAAAATCCAAGTTGAATGTAAAATGGTATGGTTATTATAGCTCCTTCATTTAGACAATTTCACAAGCAATATAGATGTCACTTCAATTTGGAAGCTAAGAGTTGAAAGGGAGGTCAAGCTACCAATCATCAGGCGATATGTTTTTCCTGGCTCAACTATGAAAACGTGTAGGGAGCATTCAGGATTTGTTGAATTGCAAACTTTCTCCTCTAAGTTGGAGCAATTGAACTTCCTTTTTCCATTTATTAACAGTGACTTATCATTGTAACAAGGATGAGTTTATCTTTATTTGATAAAATGAAATTTTTTTTATAAATGAGGATAAAATACCTTTTATTTTATTTTCTCAACTAATATTTGATTACAAAATTGGTATACAAAATTTAAAACATAGCAAAATGTTTTTGAAACTGCATTTGGTGTTTATAAGATATTGTGTTACATTTTAAAGTTTGCATACCAATTTTTCAATTAAACCATAGTTCTGGGGTGAAAATATAATTTCTTTAATATATATTAACTTAAATACTATGCATGCACACACACAAACACACATATGCCACTTAGCTACCTGAGGTTCCCCTATAAATTCATAGGGTATGGAGGTCAAGCCTGTGATGTCCTCAAAAGAGCTCTTATGATACCAGTCATTAAGGAGAATGGTATGGTCATAATCATAGTGAAAAGGCTCAATTTGTCCATTAGGAAGAGCCACTTGAATAGACCCATAAAGCCCTGCTCCTTTTTGGAGACCATAATGTGCATGATATAGAAAGGTCCCAGCTTAAAATTTATTAACCAAATGAAAAAAGCGCAAAAGATTTTGATTATGGAACAATAATGTGAATGAAGTTAAACAGAAATAATATGGAGCAAATTTATGATTTAGTTCTCAAAAAATTATTTTTAACTTAATCTTTTAAAAATAAAGTTTCTTAATTTAGTTTTTGAAAAGTCATTTTTCTTTTAATTTAGTCTTTCAAAGATAAAATTTTTCATTTTAATCCTTAAAATATTTATTTAATCAAAATATTCCCTTCAGAAAGTATTCGTAGCTTTCTTTGAAGATTTTGATTAAAAGAAAATGTTTATATGATTAAATTGAGATATTTTATTTGGAGGATCAAATTGAAAAAGAATTCCTAAAAATTAAGAGATTTTATTTTTAAATGACCAAATTAAAATAAGACAAATCCATCAAGCTAAATAAGTAATTTAGTCAATAATTTATTTGTAGCGACATGCATAGCACCATTCTTAAAAGCCTTACCTAGTCAACAACAAACTTGTAAGTAAAGGTCTTTCTAGGCATAAAAGGACATTGACTAACAGATGCAGTTCTATCACTCCAACAGCTATTAATCTATTATTCATTCACAACAAAATTAATCAAATTTTTTAAGCAAAAATTGATCAAGAGTGTATTATAGAAGAGAAAAAATTACTTTACTTATCTTTTAAGAAGTACTTCTAAAAAAATTATGTGTTTGGCTTGGACAAAAATTGTTTTAAAATGATAACACAAAGTATTTTTTCTGTTAAAAAAAAAAAAGAAAATACATAATTAAAAATAATTTTTTTGAATGAAAACACTATTACTCCAAATAAAAAAAAACTATCACACATTATCCTTTATCTAAACATGTCATTTGCAATAATTTAATAGTAAAAAGTAATTTTTTAAAAAAATTGGCCAACATAAATTGCTTACTTGTAATATTATTATATAATACCATATATATCAAAAAGTATTTTATAATAATTTGAACTTTCAATTAGAATAAATACTTTAAAATTTTGAAGAAGTTATTAGTATTATAGAATTTGATCCATAACTCTTTATGTCAAAATAAAAAATATAACATATATGATATTATTAAGTTGCTAAAAAATTATGGTATTTTGCTCTAACATTTTTATAGCCATATGCTAATATTTATTTTAAGAATATTTTTACAAGATCAACTTTACTTCTTGTTTGAGGTGGTATCACTTTGATATTTGTATATGTAGAATTTGTCATAATATGTTTGTTGCTCCAGTCATTAAATCACTTTATTAAAAACCTTATCAACCTTTTTTTCATAACAATATGCACAATATATAGAGTTTGTCCTTATTGTGACAACTTTAATTTTATAAAATTTAGAGAATAATTTTTTCTTAAATTGTAAAATTAGATAAAAGAGTATTTCAAGCTAAGTAAGTATTTTTTTCCCCTTATTCTAAGATAATATAGTAAAAGGTTTTAGTTTAGATATGGCAAGAAAATTTTAACATTTTAAAAATTGGATGAATCGTTAAAGGTTTCCCTAAGCATAATGAAATATTGACTAATAGACCTAGTTCTAATCACTCTAATAGTTGTTAACATATTATTCATACACAACAAAATTAATCAAAATTCTTAAGCAAAAAATAATCAAGAGTGTATTATTGTAGAGAAAAAATCACTTATCTTTTAAGAAGTACTTTTGAAAAGAAATAATAATGTGTTTGGCCTAAATAAAAATTGTTTTAAAACAATAGCGCAAAGTATTTTTTTTGTTCTAAGAAATAAGAGAAGACAAAATTAAAAACATTTTTATTTTTCAATAAAAACCACTGTCATTCCAAATAAAAAGGAAACTATCACATATTATCATTTGTCTAAATATGTCATTTTTTATAATTTAATAGTAAAAAGTAATTTTTTTAAAAAAATTGGCCAACATAAATTAATTATTTGTTTATAACTATTTTTTCAAAAGTTATTTGAAAAGAAAATAAAGTAAATGAAAATCGAAAGCACAACCAAAGAAGTACTTCTTCAATGAGCATATAAATGAATCAAAAAGTGAACTTTTGAGGGATGGATTACTTGGGGAATACCATGCCAATGAATAGCAATATACTTAACGGGCAAGGACATATCCTCTGCCCAGAGGCACTCTAGGCATGCAGTACCCAGAGCAAAACACTGTCGTTTTTGCACCTTTTTTCAGTTGATTCAAAGTTGCATCTCATCCATCCATTTTGAGCAATCATATCCATCCATTTGCCATACCAGTGCTCGCCATTTTAAAACCAGATCCTGATATCCAACGCATCTTCATCAAGTGCTAGTGTGGGCATCAAACCTCAGCATTGATTGAGAATTTAACTCGAGCGAACTAATAAGAAGAAAGCAAGCATAAGCGTAGTAATTAGAATTAGAGTTTCTTTCGCATCTAGCATGAAGCTCTCGACTGTATAGGAGAGGGCATAAACGGGTAGAGGAGTGCTATCAAGCCGTTGCATTTGGTGAGTTCAGATCAATGGAAAAAGTTGCCTCTTGGAATTCACTTCTTAGCGAACCCAGAAACACATGTTCAACCAAATTATGAGACTCTTCATCATTGTTCTCCTTTCCTTTCTCCGAATGATGACTTCTCTGATGTTAATTTCTTGCTCTTCCGTTGTCTTTAAGGTTCTGACAACAATGGCTATCTAATTATCTGCATTGTTGGCACATATTATGTTGTTGGTGTAATTCTGATCCTACCTATCCCCAATTCAATTGCTCTGTCTTCCATTTATTTGGCTTATACTAACATGTGATAACTCCATCATTTTCATCTTTCTGTGTCTATTTCATGTATAAAACGTGTGAAATCTATTAATGTAGTTTGATAGTGTTGAGTTACTCTACCATCTATGTGAATTTCCAATCTAGATTTAAGTATCCTTGGTTTTTACCTGTATAAGCTATACATATGGTATAATCACTTCTCTACCCTTTGTTTTTGGTAAACTCTGATATGTATTGGTAGAAAAAAATCAAAGAATAAAAAACCTCTTGAACTTGCTTCTCTGCCTTTGAACTAGCATGCTACTAAAAATGCGTTTGGAATTATATTGGATAATCTTGTGATGGATGGTATCATTTAGTTTTTCTTCTTTCTATTTGTCCTCTTCTTATATTGATTTATATAGATTATATTGGAAAATCAAGTGTGTAAGAAGGGTGAGATGGAGATACTTGGATTTGTGGAAAGTGATGATGATGTGTTGGAGCATAGACCACTCACAAATTATGGAGATGCCTGGATTTGTGAAAAGCTCCTTGATGTTGTGTTGGCATTCACATGATTTATTATCTATTTGTTACCTTTGTTGTACTGCTACATGCTAGCATGTTAGAATTGCTTATAGTGAGAAGAAATCAGCAGATTCCCAATTTGGCTTTAGAGAAGAAAAACTAAAAAATGGCATTGATCCACATAGTAAAGGTTGCAGGAAATTATCAGCTTGTGAGAGTATTCCATTTGATTTTGGCTATGCAAGCCTTGTGGTTAAGAAAAACCTGTATGTGGATTTTGTGCATAAGGTTAAGTCACATTCAAGTTCATCTTTTTCTGCAATGAAGGGTCAAACCAATTATAGATAGGATCTAATTGAAACTTCAAATAAAGACAGTGACAATTGTAAGAAACCTTCAATTAAACCTAAAAGTTCAGAATCTCTTGATTTGTCTCTTGTCTCCTATCTTGATAAATCCAATAATGATATGCAAATGGATATCACAAAGTATTCCAATAAAATAGAGTTAGAACAACAGAAGTTGACAAAGCCATCAGAGCACAAAATTGACTTAGATCAGAATTCAGTGATCTCAAGTTCAAAAATGGCTCAAGTATAGATGGATTAGACTTCATCTATGGCTAAAAAGGATAAATCTACTTTAAGACTAAGAAGGATAAATCTGTTATGGATGGAACTTGGTAATAAGATTGAGAAGGCTCACAAAATAGAAAATGTCAATATAAAGGTTCTTTAGTTGTTGGTGTCCCATGATAATTCTGTTAGCAGGAAAATACTTCATATTAAGGAAGGCACTGCTAAAACTATAAACTTCCATTTTCAAGTAATGTGAATTACAAAATGATTTACAATTGAAGAATTTGTAAAGTTGCACATATACGGTAATGTCAGTATAAGGAAGTTGTGAAGTTGCATTACAAAAAGATTTCTATTTGATGTTGATTACAATTGTCTTGGGTTAGTACAACTCTTTTGATGGTTCTGAAATCTACTATGACTTGGCTCCCTTGTAAATATGATTTCTGAATCTAAATCTTCAGAGAGGAAAGGCAAATGAAGCAATGAACAAGAATAGCTCATGTACTATGAAGCCAAATGAAGTAATGAACAAGAACAAGGGTATTATAATTGAATGTCCTGAACTTCAACAGGGACTTGTACTAAGGAATGAACATGTTGAATGTATTGTACTAAGTCTTACCATATGTTGTAATAAAGAGTTCAATGTAATGCAAATATTTATCTTAATAAAGTTGATTCTTTTCTTGTCTTTTTTATAAAATTGTTATTTAATTATAACTATGTACCTTTTGATATATCTTTATTGAACTCTAATGCTTCAAGGGATGACATGAGACAATCATCTGATGCTTACATTTTAAAAGAACAAGAATAACAAAGTTTTACAACAAAAAGGAAAATGAGCAAATAAATGAACTACAAATCTTACCATCAATATTCTAATTAATCTGACAAAAATAAATATATTAGTTATATTGTTTCTATTCTCATAAAAAATAAGTTATTTTTAATATTAGTTTTTAGAAAAGTTATAAACGTTTACAATGGCAGATAAATAAACTACAAATTTTACCATTAACATTTTAGTCAAAGTAAGATCACTTTCAGATGTTTGAGAGCACGCGTAAATGTCTGAGATGCATATGGTGCTTACGTAGCATATAGTTCTTGAGGTGGGATTAAAGATGCATATAGTTCTCGAGGCATGATTTTAGAGGTGCTTGCTTGCATTTGAAGGTCCTAAAAGAGAAAAGTAACATTTAAATTTTGCAAATACTGATCATAAAATAGAAACATATACACATGTCCATACCGATGAATTTCTAACTAGTGAAGTTCTTCTTCTTCTTTTTTCATTAGACGCTCAACCCAATTCATTTGTCGTTTCTTTTTTCTATCGTTATCTTTTTTCTTGAATCACTTTGGCCATGCAACGCACTCTGTCGATAGTACTATGGTCACACCATCATCATTGTGTGGATTCTTTTGGCTCAAACGAAGCTTTGTTGCTTTCTTGCTCAATTCTAGAATCCCTTGATGTACTAATGAAAAAGCTTCTGGACAGTTAAACACCTCTATTACTAATTTTATCATCATGAGATAGAGTTGTCTATAACGTTGCATGCTTTCTAGTTTAGGATCTGCTTAGACCTCATTTCCTCTAATATCATGTATGACACTGGTCGTTGTTTCTTTTGTCCATTTTTTTAAAATATATTGTTTAGGGAGTTTTTTTACATCCTGCACATCATATACCTTCAAAACATGACAGCACAATATACCAAAGGTTTTAAACTTTCGACAACTACATGAAATTGACCTATTACTGGGATCAAACTGAACTTTCCATTCTCCTACTTCGTCAACCATAATAACAATATAGTCCAACAAAGGACATATCTCATTTCTATGTGTTATATAAGTAGCAGTACAAAAATCCCATTGTTCTTAGAACAACTCAAAGATAGGGGTAGTGTAAATTTTAGAAAGCTGCCGTAGTATAGGAGAACTCTAAACAATCAATCGTGGTAGTTTTTGTCGCGACTTGAACTTATGCTTTAGCTCATTGTATCTCTCTTATCCTTGAGAACCCATTCAACTTGCTTGAAGAACTAATTAACATCCAAGTTCAATTTTATGCACCTTTTGATATCAGAATTTATACTTTTACTAAGTTGCGTGCTTCGCATGCCAATTATTAAAGCATTCTTCATATAACATCATGCCCATTTCTCCTTTACTTTGTAAAATGAACTCAACCATGAATTTTCATGCACATTGTAATTCACTATCAAGCTACACCATGCTACCTCAAACTGTGTCTCCCCTAGATATTCAAACATACACTTTTTGAAATCCCTAAAAAAATTTGAACCTTCTTTCATCAAATTTCGCATATGCTTGACACCATTTTGCATTGAGTGCCAAGTGCATAAACAATGCTTTGTGTCTGGGATCATCTCCCGTAAGGCTCTTACCATTGCTTGATCCTGATCAGTAAACATGGTAAGATATTTTTTTTTCCTTGTGTGCTTTTAAAAAAGTTTCAAGTAACCACTTAAATGATTTAACGGTCTCATCATATAATAAAGTTGCCCCAAAAATAACTCTTCTTCTATAGTGATTGAATCCTACAAATAATGCAAGTGGTCTATGGTCATGATTAGTGTAATATGTTGTGTCCAATGCAACCACGTCACCAAAATAAGTATAATCTATTAACATTCTTGCATTAGCCCAAAACACATTAGTTATTTTTTCTTCTAGATCCATCTGATAGACATGATAAAATGATAGATTTTTAGTAAACTGTTGTTGGAAATATCGCAAAACACAACCAGCTTCTTCATACACCATGCTCCTCTGCCATTTCGATTTCAAATAGTTCTTTGCATCTAATTGGGTATAGCCTAAATTAGCTCTTCCATCGGCATGCATACTTATCAATTAAAAAGATTCTTTTTGTTGAAGCGCATCATCCCCTGCTAATTCAATCTCTTGCCCTTGCACTTCGGTTACTTTACGTTGCGAAGCTAACATTTGACCTGCTTCTGGGATATGAAGTAGGTGATTATGCTCTTGGATAAATTCAATGACCCTATATTTTCCATTCACCCGTGTAACTCCTATTCTCGCCTTACAATTAGTCTTAGTCTCTTATCGAGGTTGAGTGGTCAAAAAATCTCTTTTATCTAGTCTTCATAAATCCTCTTTGCAACAAACATATTTATATGATGCTATAGAGTTATCTTTCTGACTTTTGCAAAGATTACGTTTCCTAACACCAAATTTGATTCTCCCACCATAATTAACCCAACATTGTCATGTTTCTTCTACATTATCAAAATTTAAACCAAGTCTTGGGGTCAAATTAACTTCCATTGTATGATATGTGACAAAAAGTATAATTCAAGAAAGGGGTGCAATAGCTTATATTAGATAACTCTCAAAATAATTTGCATGGAAAGAAAGCCTATGACCATCAAAAGAAAACTTGATCAAAAAACTTAATCGTTCTAAAATTAAAAAAGGAAAATTAGCATAAAGTGTCATTTCATTCATACAAACTTCCGTCAATAAGCAATATGCAATATTTAGATTTGTTCAATAGAAAAAACAAAAAAATTCAACCACAACTAAGGAAGAAAAAAAAAACTCAACCACCACCTTGAAAAGAGACAAAAATAACAACTTTGAGCTTTTCAAATCAATGAAACATCATATCCCCTTTCTCTGATAAATCACCCAAAATCTGCCTAAAAGAAAAAATCAAGTTTCAATGAGATGCAAATGATAGCAAAACACACACAACTTCAACATAGACAAAAACACACACAACTTTATATATGCATGGCGTTTAAGTGCTGAAGAAGATAAACTTGAAGATTGCCTTTGGTTACATTCTTAAAACACGATTAACACTTTGTACCAAATTGCATTTGGTCAGTTTTTGGCCACAAGTACCTTTTCTAGTTGAAAATCAAACTCTTTCCAAAGATTTTTGTTATCGTGCTTTTGCTCGTTGGCCACATTTGCTTTCCCACCTAATGAAACTAACGAAGAAGATGCAAGTTTGTGCAACGTATAAGGGCTTTTATCTGTTGTGAAATGGGGAGTCAAAACGACACCATACCCAAAGTAACTTTTAATTAGCTGTAAAGAAAAGTCCGAATGACATCATCCTTGCTTTAGGTAGCACGTACCCACAGAGAACTCTGGGTAGAGAATCACAACCCACTATTCTTGACCTTAACTAAGATTTCATCACCTTGTTGTGCCTTGATTTGAGGTCCTGGACTCATCCCATCAATGGTCATTCCCAATTCTTAAAGCAATCTGGAGATTTGTACTCATACTTCACCTCCCACTTGTGAGCCCTAGATCTACCCTCTACACTTATTGCCACAGTACTCGTGATTGTGAATGAACCCATTAATTGTTTCAAAAAAAAAAAGTGAATTAACCCATTAATAAAAATGCCCACAATAAACCCCGTATTTATCTTTTCCGAAATAAAGACTCAGCCATCTTCAAGAATTCTCCCTCACAGGTTTAAGATTAATTTCAGTCTTGGAAATTAAGTGATGAATACTATGGTGTTATTTGTCATGCATTTATAGGAAGTGATGAGTCAGTGTTAGAATGAATTCACATTGTATCGTCTGAACAATCTGAATGGTATTGTACGGGTTCAAAAATTACATATAACTCCTTTAATTTTAGTTTAATTATAATTTTTACGATACAGGTGTACTTACCAATCTAGTTCTAATAATAATAGAAGATAATATACAATAGATTGTTGTTTCTTAATTTAAGGATCAATGACTCAATTTTTTGTGATTGAAGGATTATACACTAGGAAATAAAACAATCTTCAATCATATAATGAAAGATTAATAATAGAACAATAACGTCGTAAACCCACCTACAAAATAAATTGGAACAAAACTCAGCAGTACGTTTCATTAATGCACTGCCACTATGGTTATATTTAGTAAAATAATAAATTTTTAATGAAATGAAATTTGAAGTCATCAATTATGTTGAGTATAGCTGATAAATAAATAACAATATCTTTTTATTTGATAAAGTAAAAATAATATAAAAATAAAAAGAAAGATTGTAATGTAAAATTTCTAATAGTCATTTCTCTAATGTAAACAATTATTAAAATATATAAATTTTTGTATTAAATAATAAAATATTCATTTGAAATCAATTTTTTAAATTATTAATAATGAAAATATTTTTAAATTTTTAATTCAGACAATATTAAATTACTTAATAATTATGTTAACTTCACCGTTAAATAATATCACTTATCTCCTTGGTCATACTCTAAGAATGATATTAAGGATAAAAATAGTGTTTAAAATATTAAAATCAGACGTTTAAATAAATTTATTTTTCCATGATCCAAATTTCAATTCTTGCACTCTTTATTTTAATTGGGATTTTTTAAAATAAAAGTTAAAATGAAAAGCGGAGAAGATGGGTTGGAATGCAGGGGGTTTGAGGCCGCCTTTTTAAAATTTTTTTTCCTCTCTCTCTAATACATAAATATTCTGTTTGGTAGATCAAAAAAAAATAAAAAATTAAATGAAATCCATTAGCTAACTGTTTTTGGTAAAAGAAAAAAAAATTGGATAAGAAAGAAAATTTCTCTTTCATAGCCTTTTCATGCTAAATTGCATGGGAAGGGAACAAAGTTGGAGTCATTTATGAAAAAAATCCATTTTGCCCCTTATGTCACCCATATAGAAGCCTAGTGATAAATCAACGGAAAAAAAAAAAAGAAGCCTAGTGATAAAAATACTGTGATAGTGTGTGTCTTCGATGGGTGCAGCGTCTTTGATGATGGTGAAGAAAAGAAAGAAAAAGAGAAAAAAAAATTAACATAAAATATTTTTATTAGAATTAAAATAAGATGTAAAGGCATTTGTTTAGATATACAGAAATTAAAAATAATAAAATTATATAATTTAAAATTAATATTTAAAATAGTGTATCTATATTTTTTAATATAGCAAAAAAAAAATTAAGAGTAATTTTGTTATTTTTTTCTTATTTTTTTATTTTTTACTTTAAAGATATTTTAATCATCTATTATTATTTACTTTCTATTTCATCACTTTTTCTATCCTATCAAATAAATATAAAAAATATTTTTTTTGTATCAAATATAATTAATTCAATTATATTCTATTTAATATTTATTTTTCATTTTTATTAAATTTTTTTATATCAAATGAAAAAAATTGAAGCACGTAATAAAAGAGAACGTTGAATAATGACGTAAAATAATTTTTTGCCTAGTTTTTCTCACAAGAACAATGGTTTTACTGTCTTTATTGATAACTTACTAGAAAGTACATTATATCTGATAATAGGAAGAGAATTTTATCTCAAATTTTTTTTTTTTATAAATGTTCCAAATAAGGTTTTAATTTTTTTTTTTCTCTACTTATCCAGCTCTTTTCCGCGCTTTCTTACGTGCCAATGAATGCAAAAAGTGATGATGGCATGTCCGCGGGAACATCTCTCATTCCCATGTAGTGATTGCAATAGTGCCGATGAATGCATTAAAGACTCTTACTTGACCTTACTCGTAAGATACAGTTGACTATACCAGAGCCACATAAAATAATAAAATAAATGATATATATTATATTAAAATCACATTTTTTTAATATATATAATTTAATATAATTTTTTTATTTTTTAAATAAAATACTCTCTAAAATGATATATAAAAGAATTAATGAAAAGTATTTCCATAAAAAATATTAAATTATAGCATAATTTTTATTATAAAATTTTTTATATATTTTAAAAATAAAAAATATCTATATATTTTTAATAAAATTCAAGAAAAACTTATATAAAAAAATTTGTGTCATCTTGGGTTTTTTAAAAATTAAAGTTTAAGAACGAATCTTTTTAAATGGGGCGCTATATTTAGGAACGCCGAGAGAATATTGTGGAGTGATAAGCCTCTACATATAATCTGTTTTCTATAAAATACGGATACATGAAATTAAAAAAAAGTTGTGTTATGTTTAGTATTTTTTAAATATTTATATTACACATGATAAAATATTACGTGATACTTTAAATTATATATAAATATTTTAAAACTTGTCATGTCACTGAATTTGGGCCTTTATCGTGGCCTATGTCTTATAGGATGTTTGACAGTAACTCCAAAAAAAAATTAAGACAGAATTAAGAGTTTGAATTTTCTCACTTTCACGCTGATATGATGTCATCGTGATAAAAGAGAAATGATATTTATCCATGCTTGATCTATTTAAATATCTACAAACAGCAATTGTTGTTGATTGGTAGATATTAATAAACTTGTGTTTCTTATAAATATATGTATATATATATAACATACTATTTTTGTTTGGTTGTGACTTAACCTAAATTTAGCAATTATACTTTATTTAATTTAATAATTAGAAATACAGTACTTTTTTAATTAAGATTATACGGATGAAATTTTTTCATAAATAAATTGGAAAAACACGGTTCTAATTAAAATTAAAGAGACCGATTTTTTTATGAATAAATTAAAAAGATTAAAACTACATTAAGTGAAAAAAAAAAATTCGCTTGGACAGTGCTGATTACTGTATATTTTTGCTGAATAAGATATCAGCCCGTTCCTTGAGTACGATGTTTCCAAACGGATCTAACTCACGCTATTTTATAAAGTTTTTTTTTTCCTCAAAATATTGCATTATAAATGCCGGCTTTAAACCCATCCATATGATGCAAGAAAAGAAAAAAAAACAAACCGAAAGAAGTTTGAATTTGCTAGAAAGTGGCAAAGGTGCCTGAATTTGTGATATGCAAATGAATATTCAAGTAGGCAAGCCTGCTTTTCAGGCAAGAATCTATTTTTAGATACTTTGTTTGGCCAAATTCATTTGCAGATACTTTTCTTTTCTTTTTTTTTAACCAGGGAAATGGGAATTGCATTTTATGCAATGTTTTGAAAATTAAACTAATAATATTAGTCTACAATTTATTAATTTAACAATAGTTGAAGTGATAATAATTATATATATATTTACAACTCCACCTCTTACACTTTTTTATATTACTTTCTTTTTAAAAATTATATTACTTTCTTTTTAAAAATTAAAAGAAATTTACAAAAAAAAATTAGAGAATAAAAAACTACATGGTACTTGATAGATAAGAAATTTAGTTTCTCAAGTTATTGAAGATCTATTCAAAATATGTTTGATAACAATGAATATGAAATTTTTAAAATTTATGTATTATATATGTTCTAAATGATATAAAGACGATGATTTTTTGGGCATATTTCAAATTCAAAATTTTAATAAATAATTTTTTAAGCGTTTTAAAAAATTAAAATACCCAAGAAACCTAATTCTTTTATTTGGTACTTTAAGGATGGATCCAAGAGTGTCTTGAGCCAAATTTGAACAGGCTAATTTTGAATGCAGGAGAGTAGCAGAACGAAGTTGTGTGAATTGCAATGGGAACAAATAAGAATTTCAACCACACAAAACTCATGGATGAACCAAGTTTGAACCAGCATTAATACTCTGCGGAGTTTATTTTAGGATTTGCTTTCATTGAAATTTGAACACCAATTGTCGTAGTAGTCTGAAAATAGGGGAAATGAAAATTGCAATGTATTGGAACGATGGTTCCACCGAACTGCAAAACCATTACCACCCATCAGCCAGATATGAAAAGTGGGTATCTTTAATGGTGTCTCTTCATGCTCAACTACTAGATTTATCAAGTTTGTGAACCAAGATTGGTGAAGAACTAAACCAGAATTCGCGCCAGCGATATCTTCTTCTTGATGTAATGCTCTATCTCGCTCCACTTCTTCTTCTTATACTCTGCGAAGTCCTTTTTCTTCTGCTCATTCTTATTCTTATTCTTCTGCTTGTTTATGGTGTGGCCCCTTTTACTCACTTACCTTACTTGGCTGGAGAAAGTGACAGTGCAATTATTCATAGAAGTTTACGAGAGAGGGAAGCCACGAGGCAATTACTAAAATATCACTTGAAGAGGGCTCAAAACTGAATGCAGCAACTTGCTAACAAACATAGAAGTGAGAGAGTTTTTAAGGTTAGTGATTGGGTTTATTTAAAATTTTACTTTTTTAGACATAATACTCTCAATAATTCTAACCCTTTATAAGTTGGCTGCCAAGTATTTTGAACCTTATAAGGTGCTACAAAGGGTAGGTCATGTGGCCTACCAATTAGAGCTTCCCCTAACACTTATATTCTTCCAGTTAATATCTTTATTGAAGAAACATAAAGGAGAAGTTGTACCAGCAAGCACAGTGTTGTTTGCCATGATTGAAGAAGATTATTTTCTATGGAGTTAAAGTTATCTTGACAAGGAAAGTTGTTAAGAAGTGTAACTTGCCTTTGACTTAGGTTTTGGTCTAATGGAAGCACACTAATCTTGAGGATGCTACATAGGAATCCCTGCCAACCCTACAGCAGTAGTTCCAAGACTTTGATACTATCATTTCCTTTATTTTTGAGGTTAACGATGTTCTTGAGGGGGGAACAGTTGATACATAATAATTAGGTGCATGCATTTTAGTAAAGGACTTTTATATTTTTTGTTGCTTTAATATTCTATTGCTGTAATATTCTAGTGTGCACATGTTACTATTGTGATAAGAAGTTAGAGTTGTTGATTCTATTTGTAAGTTGTTAGTAGTTAACAACAACTACAACACCTATAAATCATAAGCTTGTAATTGCAAAAGAATTTTTTATGGATAGAATTGAGTTTTTTCCATTGGTGTCAGGTACTAAAATAGAGTTTCATATAGGAAAGCTTAACTTTAAAGGAAACTTATAAAATTCATCATCAATATTATATCATTGCCTCAAGTTGGAAGAATAGATATACTTGTCAAAGAATCCAAATTGATGAGTTGATATATTTGTTTTCCCTTATTATTTATTTATTTATTTTGGTATTGTAATACTAGAACTGGCACTAATGAAATTACAACATATATTATCAATTTCATATGATAATTGGTAGTGAGTATTAAAGCTTGAAGATGCATTTAGTTGGGATATATTTTGTAAATAGCTATAATTCCTTTCTTTATTTTGTAATTCACACAATTAGTTTATAATATGCTAATAATATTGCTCGTTGGAACAATACTTTATTTACTATTTTTGACTAATTCACTTACTATTTTATATGTCTAATTTAGTCGCATTAGTACTATGGCTTGAAGAAGCGTTTAGTTTGGTCACAACCCATTATTGATGAAGGCAAATCACCGACCTTGTCTATTCCTTCAACAAACACCACTGCCATACCCAACAAGAAGTGAGCCTCAATGTGGCAATGGAACAACCACACACCTGGATTATTTGCTTGAAATCTCACAGCAGTCCATCCATAAGGATGAAGAGGCACTGTGTCCTTCATAATAGGATTTGTCAAATTATACTTTTTACTATCTTTTTCCTTGTTAAATTTACCACTTCCATAACCTATGACCCAGAAATCATGCCCATGAAGATGCCATGGATGTGTTTCACTTTGACCTTCTTTCATTGTGTTGGCATTCTGCAAAATCACATCCACTACAGAGTTGAATATTAACCGGTAAATGCCACTGCTTGAAGTGGCATTCACATTCTGGGGTACACTAAAGATATCATAATTAGCAGCGTCATAGTCATTTGGAGGTGTGGTTTGATCAAAAGCAGTGGTTAGATTATATTTAAGAGCAGTTAGATAAGGGGTCGTTGGAAGATTCAATGATACATTGTTCAAAGACCAACGAGTAAAACCATTGACCTTATTTTCTGTACTGAGGAGCACAATGGTTCGATTTGACTTAGAAGGCGGTGGTATGATGAAATTTTTGTGGGCTACAATGGAAAAGCTTTGTTCTAAACGTGATGAAGTGTCATTCCAAATGGGTCCAGGAGGTGGAGTTGTTGGGGGCAATTTTGATGCATCAATTGGAAAGTAATTGAGGATTGCTAAGCCCAATGGGGTTGAAGGTTCACGACTAACAACATTTATGGTGATCCAATAGTTTCTTCTATGGGTATGGTTGGCTGTGAAAAGTACAGAGTATCTTTCACCAGAGTAAATGTAAAGGTTCTTCACCACAAATGGTTTCACATAGTGACTGTCAGCTTCAACCACAGTCATATCATGATCCTACAAAGCAACCAAAAGAAAAAAAAAATAAACAATTGATAAATTCTTTGAAGTATATATAATGTGAACAGATTTTGGTTTTCCCTTATAACTGTGAGCAGAGTCTACAATTATAGAGAGAAAGAAATAAAGGTATGAATCCCATTCAAGTGGAACTCATTTTTTGTTCCTCCTCCTTTACTGCACAACGTATAATAAGAGAGAAAATCCAAGCTAAGTGTAAACTATATTATACTTATTATAACTCCTTCATTTAGACAATTTCACAAGCAATATAGATGTTACCTCAATTTGGAAGCTAAGAGCTGAAAGGGAGGTCAAGCTCCCAATCCTCAAGCGATATGTTTTTCCTGGCTCAACTGTGAAAACATGCGGGGAGCATTCAAGATTTGTTGAATTGCAAACTTTCTCCTCCAAGTTGGAGCAATTGAACTTTCCTCTTCCATTTATTAACAGTGACTGATCATTGTAACAAGGATGAGTTTATCCTTATTTGATAACATGAAATTTTTTTTATATAAATTAGGATAAAATACCTGTTATTTTATTTTCTCAACTAATATTTGATTACAAAATTGGTATACAAAATTTAAAACGTAGTAAAATGTTTTTGAAATTGCATTTGGTGTTTATAAGATGTTGTGTTACATTATAAAGTTTACATACCAATTTTACAATTAAACCATAGTTCTGGGGTGAAAATATAATTTCTTTAATATATATTAACTTAAATACTATGCGTGCACACACACAAACACACATATGCCACTCAGCTACCTGAGGTTCCCCTATAAATTCATAGGGTATGGAGGTCAAGCCTGTGATGTCCTCAAAAGAGCTCTTATGGTACCAGTCATTAAGGAGAATGGTATGGTCATAGTCATAGTGAAAAGGCTCAATTTGTCCATTTGGAACAGCCACTTGAATAGACCCATAAAGTCTTGCTCCTTTTTGGAGACCATAATGTGCATGATATAGAAAGGTCCCAGCCTAAAATTTATTAACCAAATGAAAAAAGTGCAGAAGATTTTGATTACAGAACAATAATGCGAATGAAATTAAACATAAAAAATATAGAGCAAATTTATGATTTAGTTCTTAGTTTTTTTTAATTCAATCTTTTAAAATTAAAGTTTCTTAATTTAGTTTTTGAAAAGTCATTTTCTTTTAATTTAATCTTTCAAAGATAAAATTTTTCATTTTAATCCTTAAAATATTTATTTAATCAAAATATTCCTTTCAGAAAGTATTCGTAGCTTTCTTTGAAGATTTTGATTTAAAAAAATATTTATATGATTAAATTGAGATATTTTATTCGAAGGATCAAATTGAAAAAAAATTATTAGAAACTAAATTAAGAGATTTTATTTTTAAATGACCAAATTAAAATAAGACAAATCCATCAAGCTAAATAATTAATTTAGTCAATAATTTAATTGTAACGGCGTGCATGGCACCATTCTAAAAAGTCTTACTTGGTCAACAACAAACTTGTAAGTGAAGGTCTCCCCAAGTATAATAGGACATTGACTAACAGATGCAGTTCCATCACTCCAGCAGCTATTAATCTGTTATTCATTCACAACAAAATTAATCAAATTTCTTAAAAAAACATTAATCAAGAGTGTATTATGGAAGATAAAAAATTACTTTACTTATCTTTTAAGAGGTACTTCTAAAAAAAATTTAATGTGTTTGGCCTGGACAAAAATTGTTTTAAAATGATGGCACAAAGTATTTTTTCTGTTCCAAAAAATAAGAAAAGACAAAATTAAAAACAATTTTTTTTTGAATGAAAACACTCTTACTCCAAATAAAAAAGAAAACTATCACACATTATCCTTTGTCTAAACATGTCATTTGCAATAATTTAATAGTAAAAAGTAATTTTTAAAAAAGATTGGCCAACATAAATTGCTTACTTGTAATATTATTATATAATACCATATATATCAAAAAGTATTTTATAATAATTTGAACTTTCAATTAGAATAAATACTTTAAAATTTTGAAGAAGTTATTAGTATTATAGAATTTAATCCATAACTCTTTATGTCAAAATAAAAAATATAACACATGATATTATTAAGTTGCTAAAAGATTCTGGTATTTTGCTCTAACATTTTTATAGCCATATGCTAATATTTATTTTAAGAACATTTTTACAAGATCAACTTTACTTCTTGTTTGAGGTGGTATCACTTTGATATTTGTATATGTAGAATTTGTCATAATATGTTTGTTGCTCCAGTCATTAAACCACTTTATTAAAAACCTTGTCAACCTTTTTTTATAACAATATGCACAATATATAGAGTTTGTCATTATTGTGACAACTTTAATTTTAGAAACTTTAGAGGATAATTTTTTTCTTAAATTGTAAAATTAGAGAAAAGAGTATTTCAAGCTAAGTAAGTATTTTTCCCCTTTATTCTAAGATAATATAGTAAAAGTTTTTAGTTTAGATATGGCAAGTAAATTTTAACATTTTAAAATTTGGATGAATCATTAAAGGTTTCGCTAAGCATAATGAGACATTGACTAATAGACCTAGTTCCAATCACTCCAATAGTTGTTAATCCATTATTCGTTCACAACAAAATTAATCAAATTTCTTAAGCAAAAATTAATCAAGAGTGTATTATAGTAGAGAAAAAAATCACATATCTTTTAAGAAGTACTTCTAAAAAAAATTTAATGTGTTTGGTCTAAATAGAAATTGTTTTAAAATGATAGCGCAAAGTATTTTTCTATTCTAAGAAATAAGAAAAGACAAAATTAAAAACTTTTTTATTTTTCAATAAAAACCACTGTCATTCCAAATAAGAAGAAAACTATCACACATTACCCTTTGTCTAATATGTCATTTTTTATAATTTAATAGTAGAAAGTAATTTTTTAAAAAAATTGGCCAACATAAATTGCTTTCACAACTGTTTTTTTAAAAGATTATTTGAAAATAAAATAAAATAAGTGAAAATTGAAAGCATAACCAAAGAAGTACTTTTTCAATGAGCATATAAATGAATCAAAAAGTGAACTTGTGGGGGATGGATTACCTGGGAGACACCATGCCAATGAATAGCAATATTCTCAGTGGGCAAATTGTTCTTGACCTTAACTAAGATTTCATCACCTTGCTGTGCCTTGATATGAGGTCCTGGACTCCTCCCATTAATGGTCATTACCAACTTCTTAAAGCAATCTGGAGATTTGTACTCATACCTCACCTCCCACTTGTGAACCCTAGACTTACCCTCTACCCTTATTGCCACAGTATTCGCGATCCTGAATGAACCCATTAATTGTTTCAAAAGAAAAGTGAATGAACCCATTAATAAAAATGCCCACAGTAAACCCCGTATGTATCTTCTCCGAAATAAAAACTCAGCCATCTTCAAGAATTCTCCCTCACAGGTTTAAGATTAATTTCAGTCTTGGAAATTAAGTGATGAATACTATGGTGTTATTTGTCAAGCATTTATAGGAAATGATGGGAAGCAGATCCTCTCCCATAAAACTCTCTCCCGTGCGTCTGCAGTGTGACAATCTGAACCATCCATGTTATCGTGCGGCACAAAGAAGGACACAGTGATTATAAACTGCAGACAATATGATTACTATCTCAAAATCATTCCAAAGGGTATAATAAAAAAAAAAGGCTATAAATAATTTTCTTAACACAAAAAAAAATTAATATTACATTGTCTTTTGATAAAAATAAAATAAAAATAAAAATAAAATATTTTTTCCTCCATAGCATCAGACATTACAAAGAAGCTTTCTTATCATACAAATTACCAAAAAATTTCTTATCCTACCCTTGAAAAACTGGAGCACAAGCACCAAATTCTGATTCAATGAGATTTTAATTTTGGCACACTTCAACTATTGCAAGCAAAGTGACAAGGAAGATAGCAATGGAGGAGGAAGAGAGAAGCGGGAACACAGATGGAGGAAGAAAACAGAGTTGGTAAAATGGAGGGAAGTTTCAGCATTTTTGCCTCGATTAAATACGCTTTGTTTTGCATTGATCAGAATTCTTCAATTTTTTGTCAAAACGCACCGTTTGAATTAGTTAAAACTCTACGTTTTGCCCTGTGCAGAAAGCTCTCTCTTTTGGGCTGTTGGATGCATTCAATGGTGAGGATCAATCACTGCAGACAATATGGGAGAGGTCATGGGAGAGGATCCGAACGCGAAATGATGAGTCACTGTTAGATAGAATGAATTCACATTGTATCCTCTGAACAATCTGAATCGTATTGGGCGGCTCAGAAAATTACATATAACTCCTTTGATTTTTAGTTTAATTATAATTTTTACGATACAGGTGTACTTACCTATCTAGTTCTAATAATAATAGAAAATAATACACAATTGATTGTTGTTTCTTAATTTAAGGATAGGGGCGTTTACCAAGTTTGTAAATCTGGTGGACCCAGACCTAACGGCCAAATCAGGTCGAATTAGACTAAGTAGAAAAAAAATAAAATAAAAATTTGGAGTTGGGTTGAGCTATAAAATCAGGTTAGACAGGATATCGGGTGAGTTTTAAAGGCTATATTGATTAATGTTAGCTTAAAAAATAAAAATTATTTTTTAAAAATATTTTTTTATAAAAATTTATATCAAAATTTTAATTTTTTAAAATAAAATATAATTTTATAAAGATTTATATTAAAATTTTATTTTTTAAAGATTCTTTTATTATTTTAACAATAAATCTATGGTGGCTCTAAGGGACATATTAATTCGACCAATATCTAAAAAATATTAAAAAATATTTTTATAAAGATTTATATTAAAATTTCAATTTTTATGAGAATTTACATAAAAATCTTCTTTTTTTTTGTTACTTTATACTTTTAATAATAAATTTTTTAAAAAAATTACTAGGCCACCTAATATTGCCCTCATCTACCTAATATTAAATTGGGTTAGATTGGATCAGATTAGACCTAGGTTACAAACTTTGATTTTGAAATCTATTTAAAATTGGGTAGGGCATCAGATTAGATTAAAGCCTGGCTTGACCCGTAAACACCCGTGTTAAGAATCAATGACTCAATTTTTTGTGATTAAATGATTTTACACTAAGAAATGAAACAATATTCAATCATATAATGAAAGATTAATAATAGCACAGTAACGTTGTAAACCCACCTACAAAATAAATTGGAACAAAATTCAGCAGTACGTTTCATTAATGTACTGCCATTATGGTTATATTTAGTAAAATAATAATTTTTTAACGAAATGAAATTTGGAATCATAAATTATGTTTTAGTATAACCGATAAATAAATAAGAATATATTTTTATTTGATAAAGTAAAAATAATATTAAAATTAAAAAATTGTAATGTAAAATTTCTAATAGTCATTTCTCTAATGCAAAAAATTATTAAAATATATAAATTTTTGTATAAAATAATAAACTATTTATTTTTTATTAAAAACTGTTTTTTCATTTACCAATGACAAAAATATATATTTAATTTTTTAATTAATTTTTTTAAACTATTAATAATAAAAATATTAAACATTTTTAATTTTTAATTCATAAAATATTAAATTATTTAATAATTATGTTAACTTCACCGTTAAGTAATATCACTTATCTCCTTGGTCATAATGTAACAATGATATTAAAGATAAAAATAGTGTTTAAAATATTAAAATCAGACGTTTAAATGAATTTATTTTTTCATTATCATAATTTCAATTCTTTCACTCCTTTATTTTAATTGGGAATTTTTTCAAATAAAAGGGAAAATGAAAAGCGGAGAAGATGGGTCGCAATGCAGAGGGTTTGAGGCCAACCTTTTTTAATATTTTTTTCCCTCTCTCTAATACACAAATACCCTATTTGGTAGATCAAAGAAAATGAAAAATTAAATAGAATTCATTGGCTAAGTGTGTCTGATAAAAAGAAAATTGGACAAGGAAGAAAATTTCTCTTCCATGTGATAAATTGCATAGGAAAGGATCAAAGTTAGAGCCATTTATGAAAAAATTCATTCTGCCCCGCTTGTCACCTATTCAGAAGCCTAGTGATAAAAGTACTATGGTAGTGTCCTATCAAAAAAACAAAAAAGTACTATAGTAGTAATGAGGATGAAAAAAAAAAAAGAGAGGAATTAATATAAAATATATTTTATTAGAATTAATATAAGATATAAAAGCATTTGTTTACACATAAAAAAATTAAAAATAATGAAATTATATAATTTAAAATTAAAATTTAAAATATTGTATCTACATTTTTCATGTAGCAAAAAAAAAGAGCAGTTTTGTTTTTTTTCTTATTTTTTATTTTTATATTACTTTTTTAATTTAAAAACATTTTAATTATTTGTCATCACTTACTTTTGGATCACTCTTTTTATTCTACCAAGTAAATATAAAAAATATTTCTTTTTTTTAGTTATACTAAAAGTAATTAATTCAATTGTATTTTATTTAATATTTTTTATTTTCATTAAAAACTTTTTATAAGAAAAATTCAAAAAATGTAATAAAAAACAACATTGAATAATGACATAAAGTGGTTTTTTGTCTAGTTTTTCTCACAAGAACAATGACTTTTACTCATGTTATTGATAACTTACGAGGAAGTACAATATATCAGATACTAGGAAGAGAATTTTATCTCAAATTTTTTTTTTAAAGTTCCAAATAAAGTTTTAATTTTTTTCTCTCTCACTTATCCAGTTCTTTTCCACGCTTTCTTACGTGCCAATGAACGCAATAAAGTGATGATGACATGTTCGTGGGAACATCTCTCAATCAACATAAAGTTGTTGCAATAGTACCGTGTACCAGAAGATGGTTGTTGCATTAAAGATCCTTACTTGATCTTATTCGTAAGTCACAGTTGAGAGAACGGATCCTCTCCCGTGCTCTTGGTGTCCAGTGCGTCTCCCTTGCGTAAATCTACACCGTCTGTGTCATCGCATGGCCATGGGAGGGACACGTTGCAGCTGTGAGGAATACGGTGCGTTTTGTATTATTGAAAACAGTAAACCTGCGGGGACATCGAAACACTTCGTTTTGAAGCAAAATATCTGATACGAAAATTGGTTCAATTGTATTTCAGCGTGACAGTGTTTTGGCGCCAAAGAGCTCTGCGTGGAGAGGGAGGAAAATGGCTGAAACCATGTTCTAATTTCATTTTTCTTATTTAGCTTTTATTACTCTCTCTCAAAACTTCTATCTGCTTTTATCTCTCTTCCAGTGGATGTGTATCAAGTTTAAGGTAAAAAAACTTTTGGGTATGAATTTCTTTTTGGGTTTCCTTCTATGAAGAAAAAACTTATAATAATCTATGGTATATAGTAAAAATTATTTGTTTTTATTTTTCTGTTACTTTTCTTAAATGGAAAATTAAAGTAGTTGTAGTATTATTTTTTATATATGGTAAGAAGACCATTTGTAGTCATTGATTTTTTTTTCCTCATTTTTCCATTTGTAAAGACCTTTGTAAAATAAAGTTTTTTTTTAATGTGTAGTAGAAGTTTGGTAGATCTCTTTGGTCTCAATTTTATTTTGTTCTAAGATTAGCTCAAATGTTAAATTCTTTTAATAATACTATTGATATATAAGTTAAAATATAAATTTTAATAAAATTTCTGATTAAAATTTTTAATAGAGTTTGGAGTAATAGTATTGTAGATCATTGCTTATGTTCGATGCTTATGGCAAGTATTGCATTGATGTAGGAATGAACTTGCAAAAAGACCTTCAAGTTGACAAGTCACTTAACAACAATTTATCTATTATGCATGTGTATGTCATTGCTTAATTTAATTAAATGTTATTTATGTTGTTTTAAAATAATGTTGTTATATGATTTGCAGGGAATTAGGTATGTCAAGCTTTCCTTCAACAGAAAATGCTAATATTAATGTTGATTGGAAGCCAAAACTGGGAATGATATTTGACAATTTAGAAGTTGCTTGGAAGTTTTGGGTTGCTTATGGTGGAAGAGTTGGGTTTGAAGTTAGGAAACAATACCATAACAAGAGCAAAAAAGATGGCTCCATTGGGTCATGCAGATTTGTTTGCTGTAAAGAGGGTAAGTGGAAGCATGACAAAAGAGATTACCTAACAACCAATCCACGACCTGAGACCAGAACAAATTGCCAAGCGAGGATGGGAGTCATGAACATTGGGGGAAAATTTAAAGTGCATGACTTTGTGGAAGAACATAACCATATTCTTCATCTTTCGGAAACAACCCATATGTTGTCATGTCAGCGAAATTTATCTGAAGTTCAGTGTCATCAAATTGATCTAGCAGATGATGCCGGTTTACGACAAAGAGCCTTATTTGATTTGATGAGTACACAGGTAGGAGGAAGAGATAATCTTGGCTATACTCGCTTAGATCAAAAGAACTATCTGCGAACTAAAAGGAAAAGGAGCTTGGTGTATGGGGAAGCAGGTTATTTGATGCAATACTTTCAACGACAGTCAGTGGAAAACCCATCCTTCTTCCATGCCTACCAAATGGATTCAGATGAACAAATAACAAATGTGTTTTGGGCAGATGCAAGGATGCTTATTGATTATGGATATTTTGGTGATGTTGTTTCTCTTGATACAACACATTGTACTAATTGTGCACATAGGCCACTTGCAATGTTTTCAGGATTTAACCATCATCGAGGAGCTATTGTTTTTGGGGCTGCTTTATTATATGATGAGACTGCAGAGTCTTTCAAATGGTTGTTAGAAATATTCTCTGAAGCCCATAAGCAAAAAAAGCCTCAAACCATTTTCACTGATCAAGATAAGGTTATGGCCCAAGCACTTAGAGAGATTTGGCCTGACACGTACCATGGACTTTGTACATGGCACTTGAGGCAAAATGGCATTAAGCATTTAGGTAATTTGATGAAAGATGAATCTTGTTTCTTAACTGACTTCAATAAATGCATGTATGATTATGAGGAGGAAGCACAATTTGAAAAAGCTTGGAGTAACTTGCTTGCAAGATATGATGTGTATGAGAATGCTTGGTTGGGTCATATATACAATATAAAAGAAAAATGGGCGGCATGTTATATGAAAAAAGTGTTTACCTTGGGTATGCGAAGTACACAGTTGAGTGAAAGCATAAATGCAGACATCAAGAGTTGCATGAATGCAACATTGGATATCATTAAGTTTTTCAAGCGATTTGAAAAGGTGGTAGAAGATAAACGATATAATAAATTAAAGTGTGAATTTGAATCGCGACAAAAAATGCCAAGATTGAAAAGTCAATATTCTCCTATGTTGCTTCAGATGGCACAGATCTACACGCCCGCAATTTTTGTCCTATTCCAAAAAGAGTGGGAAAAATATGAAGCTGCTTATGTGAAGCAGAGGATAGAGATTCCTCCATTGATTGACTATGTCATTACCATGGTTCATCATGTAGGTGAGTGGAGAGTTTCATTTAACCCAGATGAAAAGTTTGTTTCTTGTTCATGTAGGAAATTTGAGACTATTGGTATATTATGTTGCCATATATTAAAAGTATTTAGTATCGTGGATCTCAAATTAGTGCCTGATCAATATATTTTAAAGAGATGGACAAAAGAAGCAAGAAGTGGTGTTATACATGATGTTAGGGGAAATGAAGCCACAGGAGATACCAAGCTAGCTACTACACAACGCTACAGAGAAATTTGTCCTGAGCTTATACGAATAGCGACTGAAGCTTCTACTAGTGAAGAAGCATTCTTGTTTCTACGTAAAACTATTGTAGAGTTGGGCAAACAAATATCAGAAATTTGTAACCGGCAAATCAATATGGACAATAGCTCGAGCGATCCTACAATGATTCCAAGTGGTAGTGAATTCATGGCACGAGTAAATGGATTTAAGAAAAAGGAGGGTAAAAAACGATCAAAACGGTTCAAAAGTTGTCTTGAGCATAGAAAAAAAAGGAAAAAAATGATTCCAGTTCTAATCCCACCCAAAGTCAACAACATTTCATGGTAACTTGAAGTGATGATTTTTACTCTTTATTTAGTCTTTGCCAATGTTTCACATCTAGAATGATTCAAGTACTAATAATTTATTTTTCATTTTACTTGTAAGACCACAGTGTTGTTCAACGTCAAGTGCAAGATCAAATTCTCCATCCAATAGCTCCCTCAAGCGTTAATTTGACATATAGTCAACAATTCATGGTCTGTAATGTTATCCTTGTTACCTTTTTTGGTTTACTTATTTGTTTCCATTGATTAAGTCATATTTTTTTGATTTACTTATAGGACCATAGCATTACTCAAGGTCAAATGCAATATGAGATACCTCTTACAATCACTCCTCCACTGGTTACTATTCCCTACAATTGCCATTTTATGGTATACATAGATATTCTTGGCACCATATAGTTATTTTATGTCATTAGTTCATTAAATAATCAAAAGCTATACCTTTTTCTTTTGTAGGACAATGATTCTTTGAGGCAATATGGTTTCACTAGTTATACTGATCTTTTAATGGTAAGTTGCTATAAAAATAATATTTTTTTCATGGTACCTAAGATGAATGTTCTGATTTTTTTTCCCATTTGCAATATGGGGTCCAATTGATCAACCTTTTCAGTCACATGAGGTTCCTAATCCCCTTGATGATGTTGCAAATTTAAGCAAGAATGAAGATTGATTGGTTCTGTTTTGTAGTTTTCTCATTTTGGATGTTCTAATTTTTTGGCAGGGTTCTTATTGTTTTGTAATGTATATCCTATTAGAAATTGGTTCTGTTTTGTAGTTTTCTCATTTCGAATGTTCCAATTTTTTGGCAAGGTTCTTATTGTTTTGCAATGTATATCCTATCAGAAATAGAAAGTTACACGTTCAATGAAAGAGAAATGCACTATTTTATTGCATAGAATATATTCATTACAATTTTGTGTCTTTACACTTTCATTCATAGCTTAACTTTCTATGTACAACTTCATTACATGTTGGATTCATTCCTATTCTCCCTAACCATATACTTTCATTCTTATACTAAAATTGGCTTCAATCTTGATCTTCAATATCAGATCTTTGCATAGCACTTTGCGTAGAAATATGCATAAAACTTGAACTTTGTGAGTCCAAAATAGTTTTCCAATCTTGAACATAAAACTTGAATCTTCACCCCTACTACAAAGGAATGGATTCCATTAAACTAGCTTCATTGGTATATCCTCACAAGGTGTGTCTTGGTTGAAGCCAAAGCCTGTTTTATCAAAAATATAGCAAAAAAGAAATTAATAACTAATATTTAAAGTAACCAACCCAAAAGCAAACCATAGTGATAATCTAAAATATAGTAGTATGCATAGCTAAATGTGTGCTTTACTAACACAGCTATCTCAAACATAATGAAACATTGCATCTGATGCAGTGGCTTCAATAAGTGATGCTTAAAGCATTTTGTGATCAACCTATCTCTTATCTTTTTGGGTAATTACTTTGTTTATAGTTGTGTACATGTTTGGGACACCTAATGAAAAAATTGGAATACCTAACACATAAATAATAGCAACCATATATATCAATTGACAGAACATTGAATAAATGATAATTTTATGAAGCATTACAAAATTACAGTTGCACAAAAAGTTTCCTTAGAACTATAGCTCAATCATGACCTTGAATCATGCCACTAGACATACTATTTTATATTATCAGCAAAAACCAACTAGAAGAAAAACTTGTCATTATGAGCATCTCATTACATCTTACTATTTTATGTTATTCATCTTAGAATTTGGCAGTCTAACTTGAGATAAAAATACAAATCAATCAATTTCAATTATAGACAAAACTACCAGTTATCATTATTTCAGAATAGTCACCTTAATTGAGCATAATATCATTATGCAGCCAAATTATCACCGTATCAGAAATCCACAATAGTAGTAGAGCATAACACAAAATACCTATAATTCTGGCCACCAGATAGAATGCTAACATAACAAGAAATAACAGGCTCAGCACTCAAAAATGCCATCTCATTATTAACAGCTCTTATATTACAATAAAGGTCAGAGAAACAACAAAAATTATCCCAACTTCTGCCTAACTTGAGATAAAAGTACAAACCAAGCAATTCCAATTATAGATAACAATACCAATTATCACCATTTTAGAATAATCACATCAATTGAGCACAATATCATTCTGCAGCCAAATTATCACCATGTCAAAAATACACAATAGCAATATAGCATGAAACAGCATCCCCATAACTCTGGTTAGAAGATGGAATGCTCACATAACAAGAAATTGCAGCCTCAGCACTCAGCACTAAAAAATGGCATCCCATTATCAACAATTCTTATATTACAGCAGAGGTCAGAAAAACAACAAAAAAATTATCCCAATTTCTACCCATTCTTGAACAGCCACCTCTTTTCTCAAAGCATGTATATCTCACAATCTGCCCCAGTTGCCCATTTATTTCTACTGAATTCTCAACAATCTTTTAACTCAATGATACATAAAGAACGAATAAAAAACCAGATACCCTCCACATGGCCAAATTAACAAAAGCTACCAAACAAGCAAATATTTTCAAAGAGATCCCGAATTAAACCTTCAATCATGGCTCCCATGGTCGAATTACCCCCAATCGTGGCTCAAAATACCAAGCTCATGAAGGGAAGAGCAAATATCCCATGGCCGAACGTTATGGAAGCCCAAATTCGAAGAATGAAAAGATTGAAGTTGCCGACGCTAAAGCTGCATGTATTCTGTGTTTTCATTGGCATCTCTGCATCTCCATGATCTTCGACATTCAGTGTGTAACAGAAAGGATTCAGCAACCATTGAAGTCGACATTTGGGGATGGATCAAAATTGAAGGTTTTCAATCTCTCACAGTAAGTGACATGGCGTTTTTCCTTTTGCAGCATCTCTTTTAGCGTTTTCCCTTTGCGGCATCTCTCCAGCATTTTCCCTTTGTCTCTTTTACTGAAATGGTCCGTTTCCTTTTTTGGTTCATCGACGCTGTGGCTTGCGAAACGTGATAGTGTGGAAGGCGTTCGATTCATTCCTCACCAGCTGCGACGTGTCCCTCCCAAGGCCATGCGATGACACGGACAGTATTGATTTACGCACGGGAGACGCACTGGACACCAAGAGCACGGGAGAGGATCCGTTCTCATCCGTTCTCCACAGTTGACTATACCAGAGCCACATAAAATAATAAAATAATTATATATATTATTAAAATTATATATGTTTTTTTATTTATTTTTAAAATATATATTTAATATAATTTTTTATTTTTAAATAAAATATTTTCCATAAAAAATATATAAAAGGATTAATGAAAAGTATTTTCCATAAAAAAAATATAATTAAATTAAATTATAGCATAATTTTTTATTTTAAAAATAAAAATATCTATATATTTTTAATAAAATTCAATAAAAACTTATATAATTCACTCAAAATACTAATACTGTCAAAAAATCGGTGTCATCTTGGGTTCCTTTAAAATTAAAGTTTAAGAACAAATCTTTTAAATGGGGCGCTATATTTAGGAATGCCGAGAGAATATCGTGGAGTGATAAACCTCTACATATAATCTGTATTTTATGAAATACAGATACATGAAAAAAAATTGTGTCATGTTTAATGTGTTTTAAATATTTATATTACACATGATAAAATATTACGTGATCCTTTAAATTATATATAAATATTTTAAATTCTGTCATGTCACTAAATTTGTGCCTTCATCGTGGCCTATGTCTAATAGGATGTTTGACAATAACCCCAAAAAGAAAGAAAGAATTAAGAGTCTGAATCTTCTCATTTTCACACTAATATGACGTCATCATGATAAAAGAGAAATGATATTTATCCATGCTTGATTTATTTAAATATCAACAAACAGCAATTGTTGTTGATTGATAGATATTAATAAACTTGTGTTTCTTATAAATTTATACAGATAACAAATTATAATTTTCTTTGTTGCGACTTAACCTAAATTTAGCAATTATACTTTATTTATTTAATTTAATAATTAGAAATATTGTATTTTTTTAATTACGATTATATGGATGAAATTTTTCAGTAAATAAATTGGAAAAACACGGTTCTAATTAAAATTAAAGAGACTGAATTTTTATGAATAAATTAAAAAGATTAAAACTTCATTAAGTGAAAGAAAAAAACTTCCTTTTAGACAGTGCTGATTACTGTATATTGTTGTTAAATAAGACATCAGCCCGTTCCGTGAGCACGATGTTTCCAAACGGATCTAACTCACATTATTTTATAAAGATGCTTTTTACCTCAAAATATTGCATTATAAATGCCAGCTTTAAACCCATACCTGTGGTGCAAGAAAAAAAAAATTCGAAAGAAGTTTGAATTTGCTAGATAGTGGCAAACGTGCCTGAATTTGTGATATATAAATCGATATTCAAGTAGGCAAGCCTGCTCTTCAGACGAGAATCTATTTTTAGATAATTTCTTTGGCCAAATTTATTTGCAGATACTTTTTTTTCTTTTTTTTTTACCATTGAAATGGGAATTGCATTTTATGTAATATTTTAAAAATTAAATTACTCATTGAATCAGAAAAAATACTAATTTATGATTTATTAATTTAAAGATAATAAAATTGGTAATAAATAAATAAACATATATATTTACAACTCTCTCTCTCTCTCTCTCTCTCTCTTATACTTCTTTATATCATTTTCTTTTCAAAAATTTAAAAAAAATTAGAAAAAGGAATTTTAGAGAATAAAAACATTCACGGTACTTAATACATGAGAAATCTAATTTTTTAAGTCATTGAAGATCTATTTAAAAAATGTTTGATAATAATAAATATGAAATTTTTAAAATTTATGTATTATCTATGTTCTAAATGATATAAAGACAATGATTATTTTGGCATAATTCAAATTCAAAATTTTAATAAATAATTTTTTAAGCGTTTAAAAAAATTGAAATACGCAGGACACCTAATTCTTTTCTTTGGTACTTCAAGGATGGATCTGAGAGTGTCTAGAACCAAATTTGAACTGGCAAATTTTGAGTGCAGAAGAGTAGCAGAACAAAGTTAGGTGAATTGCAATGGGAACAAATAAGAATTTCAACCACACAAAACTCATGGATGAACCAAGTTTGAACCAGCATTAATACTCTGGTGAGTTTATTTTAGGATTTGCTTTCATTGAAATTTGAACACCAATAGTCGTTGTAGCTTGAAAATAGGGGAAATGAAAATTGCAATGTATTGGAACCACCGAACTGCAAAACCATTACCACCCATCAGCCAGATATGAAAAGTGGGTATCTTTAATGGTGTCTCTTCATGCTCAACTACTAGATTTATCAAGTTTGTGAACCAAGATTGATGAAGAACTAAACCAGATTTCACGCCAGCGATGTCTTCTTCTTCATGTAATACTCTATCTCGCTCCACTTCTTCTTCTTATACTCTACGATGTCCCATAACCAAAACATACAAGTCTCACATAGGATGAAGTCTTTTAGAGAGTACCTGGCTATAACTCCATAAATAGCAAGCCAAAGGTGAAGATTTATGCACACATTGGATTGGATCAAGAAGGCCTATGAACCACTTTTTTTAATTAATTAAAATTGGGTAGTATATTAACCTGTTTGGTTTTAGTTGGTTTTATTTGTTGTTGACTGGTGTTTTGAAAGTCTGGTTTGGAGTGTTAATTGGATTAGATTTATAGTTAGTTCACTAGTTTCTTGGTCTGATGAATCAATTCTATTTGAATTTTTTAACCATGATTCCAAGATAGAAGGACATTACATAGTCTTATATATTAAGTGAAATTATAATTGAGGGTGATAAAATAAAATTATTTACTATAAAAGATTTTATATTTTAAAATTGTTTTAAAAGATTCAAAAATGTAATATTTGAAGTGTGATGACATAATTTTAAGTGGATGCAGAGAATGATGTGTTATGCACCTTGCACAAGAGAGCATCTATTCACATGGAACAAAAATATCTTGTCAAAATTGAGGGTTTTGTATGAGAAAAAGTGACTGAGTAAGTAAGTAAGGTCCAATGAAATCTATCTGTGTGAGTCCCTTTCATTCAATCACTCTTTCTCCTACAAGACTAGTTCCTTTGGATGGGAAGTTATTTAAATTAGAGACTAAGAAAAATGAAGAAAATGGGAAGTCGATTGTCTTAGTTACCAATGTAAGGATATTTTTGTCTTAACATTTCAAAATTTAGGTCCTTGGATCCTTTAATATAATTTTAAAATATGAGATCATTTAGAGTAAATGAATTTGTACTGTGGTCCCCAATAATCATGTTTCTGTCTATTAAATTTGTAGATGCTTGAACTTATGGAATTTTGGCAATTAATTTTTCTCTTTTTCTCTTAGATTTTGATTTTTTTTAAAGCAAAAACATCTTGAATTAACTTAACATGATAATAATTTTTTTAAATGATCAATCATTTAAAATTATATGAAAACTGAATGTTTCATTTTAGTTAATGTTATGGGGACTTACAAATATAATATATCAAAATGGATCGATCCGTATCGTCAATGCCTATGACATTAAAGTAACCTCGTTAACTTTAAGGAGCCTTATAACATTTGACATGGATCCCTAGGTGTAAAAGAGAAACGAATCCCAATTGGCGCAAGCAAGTAAGAAGCAAGCATATTGAGACTAATATACATTCCTTAGATTCTAGAACCTTAATTACTACTATATATTAGCAACAATAATCTGTCTTTTTCTTCCTCTAAGCTAGCAGAGAGAGGAACTTGTAATTTCATTCTCATACTAATCAATACGCTACTCTATTGCTATATTGAATCTCCACTTTTTATTCCAAGTCATAACCCAAGTTTCACCGCGCGTGTGTGCGCGTTATTTTTAGTTTCGATTAGATAAATATTTTCTTTCATTTTTCATGAGAGAAATTTAGTTCCTCCAAATTATTTATAAAAATAATTTATTACTTCTAATATTAATTAAAATTATATTAATTATGTATTATTAAGCTAAAATAATTATATTAGTAATAGTTAAATTTTGTTCACCATTATAAGTCATAAAAATAATTTAAAATTGACTTAATTCAATTACTTTTTCTTGAAATTAAAAGCGCAATATTGATATTATTAAAATTAGGAACTATATAAACTAAATCATTTTCATTAGTCAACAAGAAAGACCAGAAGTATAATTGAACTTTTGGATAAAATACTTACTCTTTCTCAAAAGATAACTTAATTACAAGAATCTGTATTGTAATATGAACATATAGACAAGCATCCTTTAAAATAAAAAAAGTACATTACAACGAAACCTTATTTTAGATCAAAAGTTAAGGGATCTGTTTATTTTCTAGTGGCTAAATAATTGCTACATATTTTCATTAAAATGCCTTAATTAGAGAACTTTAAGTATAAATCTTAATTCGTTGCAATGCATTTTTTTTAATTAAGAGTATATTGTCACAATAAAAATCTAATTAAGAGAAGAGTGGAAGTATTTTAACCTAAGTTTTTTTTATATAATACAATAATGTAATTTTGGGTTAGATGGCACTGCTCTTCATTGTGCTATTCCTTATCAAAATTTTTCTTTTAAATAACCAAAAATTGTAAAAATCTGTGTGTGCGTGTGTTCTTCAGTTTTCTATGAGAGTATCTTTCGCTTTTTAAGTGTGGGATTAATCCTGCGAGGGGTATGGACGTGCAAGTGTTTTTCTGTGAGCTCAAATTCCTAACACTATAGAAACTCCTTAACAACTGAGTTGAGGCGTGTATGCCACTTGAAGCACTCCTTGTGAGTTATATATGTAAGACAAACTCACATACATATGTAAATCTCCCTACAGAGTCAATCACATATTTCTTTTGTTTATAATTCATCATACAGAATAACAGCTATGAAATTTTCATTAGGTAAATAAATTTATGATATGTAAGAGGATAGTAAAAGAGATTTTGCAACGGAAATACAAATAATTCATAAATGCCTTCAGCCATAATATAGAAATTTGTAGATGAAAGACCAAAAACACAAAAGTAAAAATAAAAATCTACGTTCCCACTGCTTGAAGTGCTGCTATTCACGTTCTGGGGTACACTAAAGATATCATAATTGGCAGAGTCATAGTTGTCCGGAGGAGTGCTTTGATAAAAAGCAGTGGTTATATTATATTTGTAAGCTGCTAGATAAGGGGTTGCTAGAAGATTCAGTGATACATTGTTCAAGGATCAATGGAAAAAACCATCGACCTTATTTTATGTGTTGAGGAGCACAATGGTTTGGTCTGATTTAGGAGGTGGTAACATGATGAAATCTTTGTGGGATACAATGGAAAATCTCTTATCTAAACGTGATGAAGGGTTATTCTAAATGGGGCCAGGGGGTGGTGTTTTTTAGGGCAATTTTGATGCATCAAGTGGAGAGTAATTGAGGATTGCTAAGTCCAATGGGGTTGAAGGTTCACGACTGACAACATTTGTTTGTAGTGATCCAATAGTTTCTCATGTAGTCTTGGTTGGCTGTAAAAAGCACATAGTATGTGTCAACAAAGTATAAGTTCTTCGCCACAAAAGGTTCCACATAGTGCCCGTCAGATTCTACCATAGTCATATCATGATCCTACAAAGCAGAACGAAACAAATGATGAAATCTTTGAAGCATGTATAATGTAAATGGACTTTGGTTTTCTCCTGTAACTATAAGCATGCCCTATAATCATAGAGAGAAAGAAATAAAGGTGTGGATCCCATCCAAGTAGAACTCACTCTTTGTTCCTGCTTCTCACTTACTGCACAACATACAATAGGAAAAAGGATTCAAACCAAATATAAATTGTTATCCTCATTATCAATCCTTCACTTTAACAATTTCACAAGCAATCTAGATGTTACCTCAATTTAGAAATTGAGAGCTAAAAGGGAGGTCAAGCTACCAATCCTTAGGCAATATGTATTTCCAAGCTCAACCTCAACTTTGAAAACATGGGGAGCATGGATTAAGATCCTCTACAGTGGAGGATTCCTAAATTGCCTCTACATTACCTCACAGGTTTTTTTACCTTCCCAAATTTTTTTTTCGAAAATTGTGCCCCTCATAGATTTCATTGCAGGCTTATTGCAGATGGTTCTTCACTGCAGAGGATCCATTTCTTGTGGAGCATTCGGGATTTGTTGGATTGTGAATTTTTCCTTGAAGTTGGAGCAATCCAACTTTCTGTTTACTTTTATTAGCAATGACAGATCATTGTGGTGAGGATGAGTTTATCTTTATTTAGTACCATGAATTTTTTTAATAAATTAAGATAAATTACATTTAATTTTATTCTCTAAACTAATATCTATAACAAAATTGGCATACAAAAGTCAAAATGTAACAAAAAGCTTCTTAAAATATTGTTTGGTGTTTGGTATTTATAGGATGTTGTGTTATGTTTAGAAGTTTATATACCAATTTTGTAATTAGGATGAAAGGAAAATATAGTTTCTCCAATAAATTAATTAGAATGCCACACACACACACATACACACACACACTCCCCTACAAATACAAAAGGTTTGGAGGTCATGCCCGTTGGTCTCCTCAAAAGAGCTACTATGGTACCAGTCAATAGGGAGAATGGTATGGTCACAGTCATAGTGAAAAGGCTTAATTTGTCCATCAGGAAGAGCCACTTGAGTAGACCCATAAAGCCCTGCTTCTTTTTGTAGACCATCATGTGCATGATATAGATAGGCGCCGACCTGAATATTTTTTAACCAAATAATAATAAAAACAAAGTGGAAGATTTTGATTACAGAACAGGTGAATGAAATTGAATGGAAATAATATAGAGCAAATTGATGATTTGGTTCTCAAAAAATTATTTTTAAATTTGGTCCTTCAAAGATAACTTTTATAATTTAATTCCTAAAAAATTACTCTTCTCTTAATTTAATCTTTCAAAAATATATTTTTTTTCAATCAAAGTCCCTTCAGATCATATTTGTAGCTCTTTTTGAAGGATCATTTTAATTGGGATAAAATGTTTGAAGGATTAAGTTGAGATATTTTATCTTTGGAGGATTAAATTGGGAAGAGAGTGATTTTTTAGAAATTGAATTAATAAACTTTATCTTTAAATGATTGAATTAAATAAGAGAAATCTTTCAAGGACTAAATAATTAATTTAGTAAATGATTTGAGTGTAGCTACATGCATTGCACTATTCTAAAAAGCCTTACCTCCTCAACAACAAACTTATATGCGAAGGTCTCCTCAGGCATAATAGGACATTGGCTAACAGATCCAGTTCCATCATTTTAGCAATTGTTAATTGGTTATTCATTCACAACAAAAGTAATCAAATTCCTTAAGCAAAAATTGATCAAGAGATTGTTAAGGAATAGAAAAGCCTACTTATCTTTTAAGAAGTACTTTTAGCTAGGAAAAAGTTTGATGTGTTTGGACCAGACAAAAGTTGTTTTAAAATGATAACGCAAATTATTTTTCTATCATAAGCAATGTTAGGAAAATTAGATTAGGCTAGTTAGTTTAACAGAAAACTGAAGAACTAATCATTGATTTGATTCAATTGACTCAAAATTAACTTGTTAAAAAATTAGATAAATTAGTTAAAATTGGATTAGTTCAAAGATCAATTGATTTTGAATTTTTTTTTAAAAAAATTCTTTTCTATAAAGCATCACAGTTTATTTTGAACAAATGTGAAAAAAATAAAAATAAAATGCAATAGAAAAAAGAAGAGATTGAAAGAGAGAAAAAAAATTAAAGAACAAAGAATATAAAATAAACAAAAGACATGTACTTGTCATTATCAGTACTTCCTATATCATTTTTTTCAAGTATCAATGAATTTGATCAAAATTATTTATTTCTCTATCTATCATTTGATTCTTAATATAATTTAGGAATTTTAAAAGTTTAATATTAAATATTCATAAATTTTAATCATGGGTATTTTTATTTTTTTAATTTAAAAATGATTTTTAAAAATATTAAAAAATATAAAATTAATAATTAAAATTTACTAATATTTATTTGTTATATTAAAATTTTAATATATAAAATTTTTAAAATATATATTTAATTACCATCAATTTAAATATGATTCAATTATATCAATTCAATGAATATAAACCAATCCTTTTATTAGTTTAATAATTAGTTTAATTTAAAAAATAATTATCATAAGGCAAATCACCAACCTTGTCTATTCCTTCAGCGAATACCACTGCCATACCCCACAAGTCAGCAACAATTTGGCATTGGAACAACCACACACCTGGATAATTTGCCTGAAATCTCACAGCTGTCCACTTATAGGGATGAAAGGCATTGAGTTCTTCATAATGGCATTTGTCAAATTATACCTTTTGCTATCTTTTTCCGTGTCAAATTTACCACTTCCATAACCTATGACCCAGAAATCATGCCCATGGAGATGCACTGGATGTTTTTCACCGTCACCTGCTTCAATTATGTCGGCATTCTGCAATATCACATCCACTACAGAGTTGTATTGCAACCCGTAAATGCCACTGCTTATAGTGCCATTCACGTTCTGGGGTACACTAAAGATATCATAATTGGCAGAGTCATAGTTGCCTGGAGGTGTGCTTTGGTCAAAAGAAGTGGTTAGATTATATTTGAGAGCAACCAGATAAGGGGTTGCTGGAAGATTCAATGATGCACTGTTCAAGGACCAAGGGAGAAAACCATCGACCTTTTGTGTGGTGAGGAGCACAATGGTCCGATTGACTTAGGAGGTGGTGGTAGTATAAAATTCTTGTGGGCTACAATGGAAAAGCTCTGATCTCAACGTGATGAAGCGTCATTCCAAATGGGGCCGGGGGGTGGAGTTGTTGAGGGCAATTTTGATGCATCAATTGGAGCCCGTGGCGTTGAAGGTACACGGCTAACAACATTTGTGGTGATCCAATAGTTTTTTTTTTCGTGTGGTATTGGTTGGCTGTGAGAAGCACAGAATATGTCCCACCAGAGTATATGTATAGGTTCTCTACCACAAATGGTTCCACATAGTACCCGTTAGCTTCAACCACAGTCATTTCATGATCCAACAAAACAAAACAAAATAAAACAAATAATGAAATCTTGGAAGCATATATAATGTAAACGGATTGTAATTCTCTCCCATAACTGCAAGCATGCCCTACAATTATATAGAGAAAGAAACCCATTCAAGTGGAGCTCACTCTTTGTTTCCCCTTCTCCTTTAGTACACAGTTTACAATAGGAGAGAGGATCCAATCCGAATGTAAATAGTTATACTAATGATAACTCCTTCACTCAGACCATTTTACAAGCAATCTCAACGATACGTCAATTTGGAAACTGAGAGCTACAAGGGAGGTTAAGCTACAAATCCTTAGGCGATAGGTTTTTCCAGGTTCAACTGTGAAGACATGTGGGGAGCATTCAGGAGTTGTTGCGTTGCAAATTTCCTCTAACAATTTGGTGCCATTGTACTTCCCTCTTCAGTTTATAAGCGGTGACTGATCAAGAAAATAAGGACGGGTTTATCCTTCTTTCATACCCATATGAAAGTTTTCTTGTAAATTAGGGAAAACTATATTTTATTTTATCCCTTAAACTAAAACTTAACTGCAAAATTGATACATAAACTTGGAAACATAACAAAATTATCCTTAATACAATGTTTGGGGTTTAGTGATTATAGAGTATTTTGTTACATTTTCAAGTTTAAACAGTATCTTGTTACATTGTAAACTTCATAGACTAATTTTATAATTAAATCTTAATTTAGATAATAAAGATGTAGTTCCTCCAATAAACAGAAATAGATATTTTCAATTTCTCTCAAGAAATTAACCAATTGATATGATTAATTATAAAGAGAGCAAAATGTGTGGAGCCTACTTAAATGGTTGATAGTATTTGAATTTGCGGGATCCACTTTAATAATAGAAACCACGTACTTTATCTATTTCTCTTTAAAATTGATATTGATAATTTCAAAAAGAAAAAGAAATCCATTTTTCTAAAAAGATAATTACAAAGTGTCAAGTTTGGGAGAAAAACCTCAACAACAAAAAATTCATTTTCCCCATAAACTAAAAGAATGCCATATATTTAACTCACATACCTACCTAGGGCTCCCCTGCAAATTGAAAGGCTGTGGAGGTCAAGCCAGTGGTTTGCTCAAAAGAGCTCTTGGGGAACCAGTCATTGAGGAGAATGGTATGGTCATGGGCACAGTGAAAAGGCTCAATTTGTCATCAGGGAGAGCCACTTGAATAGACCCATAAAGTCCAGCCCCATTTTGCAAACCATAATTTGCATGATATAGATAGGTCCCAGCCTGAATTTTTAGCCCAAAAAATGGAGCAATAGAGTTTGATTACCCAGCAATGTGAATGGAATTGAACAAAAATACTTTTATTTTAATTTGTTGCTAGATTTCATTATTATGAAAAGCCTTACCTTGTCAACAGCAAATTTGTAAGTAAAGGTTTCCCCAGGAATAATGGGACATTGACTAATAGGTCTAGTTTCGTCACTCAAGCAGTTGTTAATCTCCTGTTCATTCACAACAAAATTAATCAAATTCCTTAAAAAAAACTAATCAAATGTGTATTATGGAAGAGAAAAAATTAATCATGTTTTAAAAAGTACTTCTAGAAAAAAAAATTAATATGTTTGGCCTAGACAAAAATTGTTTTGAAATGATAGCACAATTTTTTTTTTTTTGGGTTGTAAGAAAGAAGAAAAGACAAAATTAGAAACATCTTTTTTTCAGATAAAAACATTATTACTCCAGATAAAAAAATCCCACATTATCCTTTTTTTTCTAAGGATGCCATTTGTAATAATTTAATAGTAAAAATAATTTTTTTAAAAATTTGGCCAACATGCATTGCTTATTTGTGACAATTCTTTTTTAAAAGCTTTTTTAAAAATAAAATAAAATAAATAAAATTTCAAAATGTATAGAACTTTTAGAACTTTGGCTTATATATAGATAACTTTTCTCATTTTCAAAACTTTAAAATGATTCCTTCAATGTTGAGATTATTTGCAAGTAACTCTCTTTTATTAATAAATCTGTTATTTTATTAATGGAAATATGATACATCATGAAGATTATTAACATATAACTCAAAGTTTGCAAGAAGTATTTGCCCAAAAAATATAGTTTGTTAGGTCTATTTAATCTAATGTATTACTCTTTTGTTAGTAAATTAACATATTTACTAATAACAGAGTTTTTCTTTAAAAAAATAGATAAGATTTTTATTTTAAAATTTTAAAAGTTAAATAAATTATCTATATATTTTAAAGTTTATGAGATTATTTTCATTTTAGCCTAAATAAAAAATTAAAAGCACAACACAAGAGGTACTTTGTCTAAACAACTCCAAAAACTTATATATCTTCAATAATGAATGAAAAAGTGAACGTTTGGAGATTAATTACTTGGCGGATACCATGCCAATGAATAGCGACATTCTCCGTGGGCAAACTGTTCTTCGCCTCGACAAAAATTTCATCACCTTGCTGTGCCATGATCTGAGGTCCTGGACTCATGCCGTCATGACCAGCTTCTTGAAGCAATCTGGAGATTTGTACTCATACTTCACTTCCCACTTGTAAAGCCTAGATCTACCACCCTCTACACTTGTTGCCCCACTCGTGAATAAACACATTAATAAACCCCCTATGTATATTCTCTGAAATAAAGACTCAGCCATCTTCATCAATTCTCTCTCACACGTTTAAGATCAATTTCTCTCTTGGAAATTAGGTGATGAATACTAAGGTGTTATTTGTCACGTATTCATAGGAAGCGATGAATCACTGTTAAGTGAAAATTGAGCATCCATAGGTGGAAATCCTCTGAAGAATTCTGAACCGTATTGAGCGGATCAGAAAATTACATACAATTCCTTTAATCTATAGGTTAATTATAATCTTGATACACAAATTTTAAAACATAATACTTAAGACCTTGAACTCCTACAAAAAGTGAAAATATTACATATAAGATAATACTAATATCTAAAAGTCACCCGGTTATCACATAATATCTTATGTCTTTATCATCTTTTAAAAAAAAATTCTTACTAAAGTATTATGTGATAATTAAGTAGTGTTCGGATGTTTTATTTTGACTAATATTTAATGTTTTTATTAGTTTTGATAGCTTAAGAAAGTAAAGTATTATGATTTATGTTTCTGTAAGAAAATTTAAAGTTTCTCTTAGTTTAAATTATCCGATTAGATAATATTGCTTTATATATATATATATATATATATATATATCTCTCTCTCTCTCTCTCTCTCTCTCTCTCTCTATTGCCTAAGAAATAATGCCAGGGTCAATCCCGTTTGATGTATGCGACAAAACAAAAAAATTTCATTAAAATAATACGCTAGATAAGGGGAACTAAAAACCTAAACAAAGATAATATTAAAGAAATCATGATATTAAAAATTAAATTAGACTAATTGATTGAAAAAGTAGTAAATTAATTATAATTTTTGTCCGTTTGACCCTCAAAACATATATAAGATTTTCAATTTCTTCATCTTCCAAATGAGATTCCTTTTCAGGATGTAGTAGCCTTTGCATTGACTCGGAGTGCAGAGATGTACTATTTGGAAAAGAATTTGGTGAGTCGACTATGGATGGACAAGAGGACGGCTATGCAAAACAGAGGGTTTATGAGATGAAAGCCAACATCAACCCCAGGAAACTATAACATTATATTTAAGTATTTGTGGTAAAGTTTTATACAAATGTATTTACAAAAATAAAGATAAAACTATATCAATGTTGATTCTAAAGTTAGTTATCAGATAATAATATTTTAAATTAAATAACAGATAAATAATTAATTTTAACATACAAAATTAGTTATGTGTTATAATTTTAAAATGAGAGTAATAAATAGAACAAGAAAGTTATAATTTCTTTTAAATTAATTTTTTTATTTTAAAATTTTTTTAATTTCTATTTGTCCACAACAAATAGACTAAAAAAATGAAAAATAGAAAACTATTTTTTCAAAATTTATATATGTTAACAAATTTTAAAAATTGTTCGACTGCTTACAAAAATTTACAAATTTGAAATTTAATATAAATAAATAAAAATTATAGGTTAAAAAAATAAATTAGACAAATCAATTTCAAAGTTGTCAGCGTTGAATTTCTTTAAAAAAAAGTGAAGGTGCAACTACTTTAGAAAAGCTTTTATATAAGATTGAATTATATATCCCGCGTTTCCTGTAAAAAAAGAAAAAATAATCCGTGACCTGTCAAAATAATTAAAAGATCGTGGGATCGCCAACTCTGCGATCCCTTAAAAAAATAATTAAGAAAAAAACTAAGTGTATGAAAATATAAGATTAATGGTTGGGTATTTATAATTTGACACTGTAAAATATTACAGAAGGGAAAGCCAAAGAGAAGTTTGCGTGTAGAAGTGAAGTTTGGCTACAGAAATGCGTCTTCTAAGGTCATTTTACTGGACTAGGGTATGTGACTCACTTTTTGAAATTTTTTTTCTACAATATATATATATATATATATATATATATATATATATATATATAACCAGAAATGAACAAGGACAGCATTCTCATGGGAAAATGATATTATAATTTATTTATTGCTTGAAAGTGATAGGAAATAAAACCCCATGATTCCTGCATAAGAAAATATTAAAATATCTCCATTTATGTCATTGGTAGGGTTTGTTGCGTTACAAAATGCCAACCAAAAGACTACACCATCCCCCCCCCCCTTCTTTTTCTGTAAACCCAAAAATAAAAAACGAAAGCAAAACAAAACAGAACAAAACAAATGAAGACTATATCATGTGAAGCTTACAAAATTTTAGCAGATCATTGATACTTCCGTCTAGATTAGGTACTGCATTACAAATGCTAGCTTACTACCACGTGATGTATGAGCCATGAAATTTGAAAATGTTACCAACGTTCTTTAGTTTTACAATTTAAAAAAAAATCCAAATACATTTTAATTTGTTGTAAATGTTGTAATTATGTAAATATTTATAATTCTCCAAAAATGACTTTTTAAGATCCTTCCTTATATTTAATATTTAATGGCATATATTTTATAACTCTAAACGAATTTATATTATATAATTATGTAAATTAATTTTTTTATTTATATTATTATAACTCAGATTTATTTTTATCATTGAAAGCCAATAAATAGAGACTATGTATTAAGTATGAAAATTTTAAGTGAATGAGAATTATCTTCTTTTTTCTCTTATCAATTTTCTCCTTTGCTTTTATTATATATCTTATATTTTTCATTAATTTTGCAACAAATTATCAAAATAAATTAATATATATATATATATACACTATATATAGCTATCTTTTTAGTCAGGTTACATTTTTTCATTTGATAAATTATTTTTTCTAATTTATGATCTCTAAACTTTTTGTTTTTTTGTTTTTTAATGACAAGTTGAATTCTAACATAATTTAGAAACCCCAAAAACTCAATATTAAAAAATTTTAAATTTTAATCATGGGTAATTTGTATTTTTAAATTTAAAAATGACATTTCAAACATCTTAACAAATATAAAATTAATAATTAAATATTTAAAATTCATTAATATTTATTATATTAAAATTTTAATATATAAAATTTAAAAAATATATTTTTTAATATCACTAGTTCGATTATGGTTTAACTATAGTTATAGTAATAAACTATAAATCTATATCTCTATTAGTTCAATGATTTGTTTAATTTTAAAAAATTGTGATTTTATTATGACAATTTATATGCAAATTTTTAAGATTCTAAAGGAGAATACCAATTGCAATTCTTCATATATATATATATATATATATTGACTGGTATCCTTCATTATGATGGGAAAAAAAAAGATGTATTCATTTTATACTTTAATTTTTTTTTCTTTACCTACAACTAAATTCTTTATATGTAACACTTGTTAGAAAAGAAAAGAAAAGGAAAAGTATCATATGACACTTAAATTAAGAAAATGATGCATTTTCATAAATTTGTTGTGCTTCATTTTTATGAGAAAAATACTTATTATAAGTATTTCCTATTTAGATCATTCTAGTGTTATCAATGGGAAAAATACTTTAAAGGAAAAAAAATCAAGCATTCTTGCAAAATATATAAAGTGTTTATTTTTATTTTGAATCATTTTCATAAAGAATTGGATAAAAAAAGATTTTATTAATAAATCTACAGTCTTTAAAATAATTTGAAGGAAGAATATATGTACCGGAAGTGATAATTTTTCCAAATGAGAGCTATTATGAATGTTTTGTTTTGCAAATTTTCAAAATTATGGATGAGTGTAATTCATTTTTATTTGGAATTAACTCTCAATTGAAAGAATGCATTAAGAAACTTAATTACAATTATATGGAATGAACAATAATCCATTTTTCATACTCTCAATGTACTCATGGAATAGTAATATTGAAGTAGTTCATATTATATGTAGTAAAAATGTAAAGTAATAATTATATATATATATATATATATGAAAATATAATTTTTTTTTAGTTTTTGAAGAACTAGTATTCTATTTTATAGTTGGATACAAAATCTATAATAAAGATATATGTCTTGTAGATATTATTACAACACATAGCACACTTAAAGATAAAAATATTTTCTTATCTAATAATAAATGATATCAATGTCAATATTGTATCAAGTAGTATAAAACTGATTAAAGGCTCTAAAAGGGATACTATATTATTATTCAGAAGGATAAAGTTTATTAATGATAACGCATTATTTTTACAAAGTATCAAAGAAATTTATTAAATTTCAAAGAAATCTACCACTATGGATATCATGTTAAAAATGTAAATGAGAAAAATATTAAATATCTATATATTACAACTATTGTATCAAGAAAGAAATACGTTTGGAAAAATGACTTGCCTTGTCTTCTGATTTGCGATATACAAATATTAATATAATTGAAAGACATGTTACAGTAAACCAGAAATTTATTGATCTAAATACATTAATTATTTGGCAATGACCAAATAGACCATTCTAGATCAATTATAATGCAAACAATCATTGAGAATTCACATGGATATCTATTGGAAAATTAGAAGATTCTTCCATTTAAAAAATTATCATGTATTACTTGTTCTCAAGATAAATTACTTACTAAAGCATTACCAACTAAAGTTGGGATTAAATCCTTCGCATTTCTGAAATGTATCCCAATTAATGTATGTGGGCCTATTCATCCATCATATATAGCATTCAAATATCATATGGTTTTGATATATTCATATACAAAATGGTCACATGTATATTTATTATCAATTTGCAACTTGGCATTTTATGAATTGCTTACTTAAATAATTCAGTTAAGAACACAATTTACAAATTATGCAATGATGATTGATAATGCTACTGAGTCAACATCTCAAGCTTTTAATGACCATTATATATGTATTGGAATGATAGTTAAAAAGCCTATTACTTATATTCACACAAAATGACTTAACATAATCATTCATTAAATGCCTCCAACTAATTCTTAGACCAATGCTTACAAAAATGAAACTTCTTGTTTTAACTTGAAGATATGTGATTTTATATGCAACAACACTTACATGTATCAAACCAACAAGCTATCATAACTTCTCTTCATTGCAATTGGCTTTTGATCAAGAGCCAAGTGTTTTTTTTTTTTTTAGAAATTTTGGATATGCAGTACATATTTCAATTTTCCCCCACAACACATAAAAATGGGTCTAAAAAGAAAATAGTTAATAATATATGTTGGTTATAAGGCCCTTTCTATAGTTAAATATTATGAACCATTAAATGGAGGTTTATTTATGGCACAATTTGTTAATAGTCATTTTGAAAAACAATTTTCCTAGCATTATAAGGGAGATAATAAGCAGTTGGAAAAAAATTATATAAAATGTATTATCATTATCTCATTTAAATCCTCATACAAAGTAATGTGAACTAGAAGTTTAGATAATAGTGCATTTATAAAATATTACAAATTAATTCCTAGATGCATTCAATGATCTAAAGAGAATTACTAAATCTCATATACCAACTAAAAAAATGTTCCAATTTGAATTAATGTCCTAAAAGGACAACTAGTTAGTACAAATGAAAATAAGTAACACATAAAGTGTGGGAGACTAATCTATTCTAAAGATAAAAACTTTTCCAAAAAGAAAAAAAAAAGAAAGAAAGAAGCAAATAACTAAAAAGATTGAGTAGGCGAGTACTTAAGAAAAGACCCAATACATAACTAATTATAAAATCCTATAAGAGATTTAGGTAGCTGAAAATAATAAAAAGATCTCAGTATGTTATGTTACAATTAAAAAAGATGAAAACAAAAAGATATAGTTATGACCAATATTTTTTCATATAATGTTACTGTTGAAATGACAGAACAAAATAAAGATCTTGAGTCTAAATTTGTTAAAGAATGTAAATATGGAGATGATTGACTAAAATGGAGAGACATGATTTAATCAAAATTAAATTCATCTTTAAAATGTGAAAATTTTGAACCTACAATCCAAATGCCTTGAATGTGTAAAGCAAGTAAGGTTTGTGCAAAATTGAAATAAGAAAAATAAATTCATCATTAGATATAACGCATGACTTTTTGCAAAGGCCTAACATTGATTATAAAGAGACATATTTTTCCATGATGGATACAATTATTTTTAGACATTTTATTAGTTTTGCAATACATGAAAATTTTAATATACGTCTAATAGATGTTATTATAATCTATTTATATAACTTGCTAGATAAATTTAGATGAAAACCCTTAAAGGATTTAAAATGCCAAAAGCATATAAAAGTTTATAGGAAAATTGTTTAATATGTTTACATAAGTCCTTATGTGAATTAAAATAATCTAGATGTCTGTGATATACTTGTCTCAGTGAATATTTGTTAAATGAAGCTTATACAAATGACCCAATTTGCCCATATGTCTTTATAAAAAGATCTAGATCAAAGTTTGTCATAATTATTGTATATGTTGAGGATTTAGGTATTATTGGAATTCTTAAAGAGCTTTAAAAAGATGTTAGTTATTTAATGAAAGAATTTGTGATAAAAGGTTTTGGAAAAACAAAGTTTTGTCTCAACTTGCAAATTGAACAATTAACAAATAAAATTCTTCTTCATGAATCAACTTATGTTAAAAATATCTTAAAGCAATTCTATATCATAAAGCACATCCATTGAGTACTCAAATTGTTAGATATAAACAATGACCATTTTCTTCCTTGAGAGAATGATAAAGAACTTCTTAGTTTTGAAATATCATATGTTAGTGTTATAAGAGTATTAATATGTTTTGCTAATAGTATATGACTTGATGTTACATTTATTGTAAGTTTATTAAAAAGATTAAATTATTCTCTAACAAAAATACATTAAAATGGAATTAAGCATTTATTGTAACATATCAGGGAGATCATTGATTTATGGTTATTTTATTCAACTAAAGCTATATCACAATTAATTGGCTATACAAATGCATGATATTTATCCAATCCATAAAAAATTTGATATCAAACAAGTTATTTATTTATAGATAGAGTTATAACTATATCATGAAATTCTACAAAACAAACAATGTTTGAATATGTTCTATGATCACCTAATGAACTCTCACATGCTCTTTTAAGAATAAACATTTAATGTTGATATATTTGTTTCAACTTCTACTTTTGTTATTCTTAACTAATAAAATAAAATAACAGTTATATTATCCAATATTTTTAAAACTAGATAGATCATTAAATTAGTAGAAGTATTGGTTCATAATTCATTAATATAATTATAATCGAATAGGTAATGATTAAATATAAATTTTTAAAATTTTATATGTTAAAATTCTAATGTAACAGATAAATATTAGTAAATTTTAAATATTTTATTATTAATTTAATATTTCTTAAGATATTTGGGAAATCATTTTTTAATTGAAAAATAAAAATTATTGATGATTAAAAGTTAAGAGTATTTAATATTGAATTTTTAGAGCTTTCAGATTATAATAAGATTCCACTTATCATTAAAAATACCAAAAAGAAAATTGGTAATTTTTGCCAAATACTTTAATATTTAAAAGAAATGTGGCTAAAAGATGAGGCATGATAAATAGCAAGCACCAAAAATAGTCAAGGACGTGCCTTTTGTTTATTTAATATTCTCTCTCTCTCTCTCTCTCTTTAATTTCTCTCTATTTCAACCTTATCTTTCTTCTATTATTTCTATTTTCAATTTTTTGGATTTACCCAAGATGAAGTATTCTATTTTATAAGAAAAAATCTTTAAAAAGATTCAATAATTGATTCAGTCGTTTCTTGACCAATTTAATTGATTTTTTGACCAATTTTTTGGCTGACTAGTTTTTTGGACTAATCAAGATGAATCAGGGTCTAGTTTCTGATTCAATCGATTGAATCAACTAATCTAGTTTGGTGTTATCATAATACCCTATAATAAGTTTAAATATTAAGTTTATAATCTGAAGCTTGGTGATGAAACTCCTTAACCATATGACTTATGAACCTACCTTAAAATAAGAGATAAATTTAGCTCACACGGTGGAAGTAGTAGTAAAAAATTGTTTTGCACTTCTACATGAACTAGCTCCTATAGCTAGCAACAAGATATATCTATATGTTGACTTTTAGGTGTCAAAACTTCCAACTATGTTGTTGATTCTCTTATAATTAAACATATAATCTTTCATATCTTAAAGGTAACTCATGACTTTTTTATAGCTTTGTAATGATCCATGTCTAAATTGCTTTAGTATCTTCTCAACATATATACAATAAAAGGGAAGTTTGATCTTATGTAAACCTGACCATATATCAAGCTTTCAACTGTTAAAATTTAAGGAACATTCTCCATCTCTTTTTTTTTTTTTTTCAGTTCATTCTTGAAACATTAAAATAAGTTAAATTTGTCCATTTTCATAATGGGCGCCATACTAAGTGAACAATCTTTTACCTAGAACCATTTAAGAACCTTATTCATTGGCTAGATGACTACTCTTTTAGTTTGAACATGCATTTACTAACTTAAGTGCCATTAATAAGATTGCCAGTTTGTCCAAAAACTGCTTTTGAAGAGTTTTCTTCTCTTTTATATTGCTATTGTGTGTTTTCATTGTTAGGAATGTTGATTTTTTTTTTATGTGTTCTTGGGCTCTCAACTATATGTTTCTACATTATGGCTTAAGGTATTAGTGAATTATTTGTATTTCCACCACAAAATCTCTTATACTATCCTCGTGTAGATCAAAAATTTATTTACCTATGAGAACTTCATAACTATTATTCTATACAATGAATTATGAACAAAAGAAATATTATGTGATTGACTCTGCAAGGAGATCTGCATATGTATATGAGTTTGCCTTGCATATATAACCTACGAGGAGTACTTCAATTGGTAAGTAAGCTTGAACTCATTTTTTAAGGAGCTTATATAATGTCATGAGTTCGAGCTCACAAAGAAAAAATGCTTGCACTATAATATCCTTAACAAGATTAGTCCCACACTGAAAAAGCGAAAAATACTTATAGAAAACTAAAGAATATATTGAAAATATACTCCTAACTCAAACGTAAAAAAATACAACTAATTAAGGATTAGACTTAAGTAAGGTTATCTAATTAAGGATATTTTAATAAAAATATGTAGTATTCATTATTTGGTCACTTAAAAACCAACAAATTCCTTAACTTTTGGTTTAAGATAGGTTTTCATTGTAATGTATTTTTTAGCTTTCAAAGATGTTTGCATATATCTTCATGTTATAATAAAGCACCTTGCAATTAAGTTATCTCTTGAAAAAGAGTAAGTATTGTATCCAAAAATTCAATTATACCTCTAGTCTTTCTAGTTGATTGATGAAAATGATTTAGTATTTCTAATTCCTAATTTTAATATTAACATTGCGCTTTTAATTTCAAGATAAAAATTGAATTAAGTCAAATTTAAATTATTTTTAAGACTTACAATAATTAACAAAATTTAACTATTATTAATATAATTATTTTAACTTAATAATAAAATAAGTAATATAATTTTAATTAATATTAGAAGTAATACATTATTTTTATAAATAAATTGGAGAACTAAGTTTCTACCATAAAAAATAAAAGAAATTATTTCTCTAATTGAAACTATATATATATATATATATATATCATGGTTGGGAAACTAGTTGGTCAAACTAAAAATCAGAGAATTGGCCATTATTTTGGTCTAGTTGATCATGAAAATTAATTAATTGGGAAAAAAATAGTTAAAACCTATAAAAACCAAGTGACTGGCAATGAATTGGTCATAGACTTATTTGTGATTCTTTTATTTTGTTTAAATTAAAATTTTGACATTTTGCAATAAAAATTTATGATATTTATTAGGTTCTATCCAACTTATTTCATATAGATTTACTGTCATATGTAAATATCTTATCTAATTTTTTATATTTTCAAATATTTATAGTTATTTTAAATATTATTTTACAATATAAGTATCTATTTAATTAAAAAATATTATATATATATATATATATATCTCTTAAACAATAGTTGGACCCTAGTTCAACCAATCAATATTCTTTCTTATTTCCTTCAGTGAATGGATCGCCTAGGAGCTGGACTGAAAGGGGAGGAAGGGAAAGAACTTACTCGAAGAGTAAGGAAGATTGCTCCGTTTGGTTTTAGTTTGTTGGGTCAGCCCAACTGATAGGACTAGGATGGAATAAAATAGGCCTGCTAATATGCCCAATTTGCTGCAATACCGTTTCGCCCATATTCACTAATTAAAATATGGGGGTTTTGATGGCAACGCAATAATTTTACTCGTTCAAGAACAATTTTTTATACTAATTCAATAACTGATTTGATTTTTAAAACATACAAACACACACATATACTTGTTGGTACACAGGTTATGACTTAAAATGAGAGAGGAGGTTTAGTTTAGCAACGAAGTAGTGTGTTGCTTAATATGAGAATAAGATACAAGTTTTTGTCTTTGTTAGCTTAGATGAAGAAAAAGATAGACTGTTGCCACTAATATATAGTAGTAAAGTTCTAGATTCTAGGGATTGTGTCCTAGTCTCAATGTGCTTGGCAAGAGATGATCATGATTTTTTTCTCTTTTATATCTAGGGATCCGAATTAGTTGTTATGAGGCTCCTTAAGGTTAATGAGATTACTCTAATACTATCATGGGCCTTGGTGATATAGATTGGTCCGTTCAAAGTCGATGGGACATTATGTCTGCATGGCCCCATAACATTAGCAAAAATGAAACATCTAGCTTTTATATATTTTTAGATGATTGATCATTAAAAAATTATTATCATGGTAAGTTAATTGAAGATTTTTTTTGCTTTTTTTAATATCAAAATCTAATAGGAAGAGAGGAAAATTGCCAAATTTTCCATAGGTTCAAGCATTTACAAATTTAATAGATAGAAAAAATTATTATTGGGGATCAACAATGAAACAAAATTATTTACTTTAAAAGACTTTATATTTTAAAATTATTTTAAAGGGTCCAAAGACTTAATATTTAACGTATAAGGATAAAAATGCTTTTACATTAATAACTAAGGCAACAAATATTCTATTCTCTTTGTTTTTCTCAATTTTTAGTTTAGATCTTCTCCTACACAAGAGGAAGTTTTGTGGGAGAGAGAGTAGCAGAATGAAAGCGAGGTTCACACTGAGTATTTCATTAGACTTGCTCATTCAGTTACTTTCTCTCTCACATGACTCTTTTTGTATAGAAAAAAATCTGAACTCTTTAATCTTGACAAGGTACTTTAGTTCACTATATATTGATCCTTTCCTGTGCACTTTATATAGCACGTCATTATGTGCATCTCCTTGAGATAATGTCATCATATATTATCGTATAGATATAAATATATAAAAACGACATTAATGTCATCACACTTCAAATGTTAGGTTGTTTAATCATTTAAAATAATTTTAAAATATAAAATCCTTCAAAGTAAATAATTTTATTTTATGACCCCCAATTATAATTTTTCCTAATAGATGAGATTCTATGTAATATTCTTCTGCTTTGCAATCCAGTTCCCTTCTCACTGGTAAAAAAAAAGAAAAGAAAATATCTACACATAGATTTGGCCAAAGAAAATATTTAGAAATAGATTCCTCTTTGAAAAGCAGGCTTGCACATTTGAGTATTTATATATCACAAATTCAAGCACTTTTACCACTTTCTAGCAAATTCAAACTTCTTTCGATTTTTCTTTCTTGCATCGCATCCATGGGTTCGAAGCTGGCATTTATAATGCAATATTTTGAGGGGTTAAAAAAGGAATATTCATAAAATAGTGTGAGTTAGATCCGTTTGGAAGTATCTTCCTCGTGTAACGGCCTGATGTCTTATTTAACAAGAATATACAGTAACCAGCACCGCTTAAGCAAAGGCTTTTTTTTTTTTCCCCACTTAATGCAGTTTTAATCTTTTTAATTTACTCATAAAGAAATGGCATGTTTAATTTTAATTAGAACCATGTTTTTTCATTTTATTTATGAAAAATTTTCATCCATATAATCTTAATTGAAAATTACTATATTTATAATTATTAAATTAGAAATTTTAAATAAATAAAGTGTAATTGTAAATTTAGGTTAGGTCGCAACAAAGAAAATTTGTCATGTATAAATTTATAGGAAACACAAGCTTATTAATAGCTATCAATCAACAAAAATTGTATTTTGTAGATATTTTGATAAATCAAGCATAGATAAATATTATTTCCATCCTATGTCGTGACCAAAACTTATAATTCCCTTTGTTTTATACTTCTCTTAGGAATCTTCTTTGCCCAGACGGCAGCACTCCAGCCAATATGATTAAGATGAAACTCCTTAATTAGGCATAATTCTTGATAATGGATCTTCTTATTAAAGAATGCACATAGAGGGGGGGTGAATAGGTGCTTTCTTCAATAATTGTTTATCTTAGTTAAAACTGTAAGGCTAAAAACCTTGTAGATATACCAAGACCTTGTTGACAAGATCTTCGATAATGTGTTTTAAAAATGAGGATCAAGGAGACAAACGAGGACCTTGTTGACAAGGTTTTAGTACACAGACTGGAAGATAAAGAGAAGAGTAAGGAAAAGATACACCTGATTTATCCTGGTTCGGTCCTCAAGACCTACGTCCAGTCCCCTTGACGTTTGACAAGGGATTTCCACTAAACTGAATCAACTCTTACAGCAGATACACTAGGTTTCAAGCTCACCTAGAACTTATACAAACTTTAATGGCTTATATACAGCCTTCTCTTCTTTCTCACACTTACAATACTTTTCAATGCTTCTTACAGAGATCAGCACTAGTATTGCAGAACAGTTTGTCAATAGACCAAACACAGAGTATATGCAAATTTCGAAATAAGCTATGGATTTTCTATGTGTTGTGGTAAGATACAAGTGTAGCTTTAACAGATATATATATTCATAGAAAAAACTAGCTGTTGCTTTATCTTCTTCGTGCTGTACTGTCCAGTATGGTTGAGACTGAAAAACCAGAGAGCAGTTACAGCAGAGAGTTGGTGAAGCTCCAGTCAGATGGCTCAGAGAAGTTTTCACAGCTCCTTTCTATCAGTCATCATTACAGAGGAGTAGGTAGATTTATGTTTACTATGACTGAACAAACAGGGAGTGGTTGACTTGGAGCAGAGCAGATATATAGTCTCAGGCAGCTTCTAACTTTTAGCTTGTCAGATCAGTAGAGATATTATAAAAGAAACCTTTTATACTGTCTGAGTGGAGAAACGAAAAAGCAGCTTTAAAGGAATTATCTTGGGTGGGCTTTTTCTTCACTTGGGCTTTTGGAATTTATCAAACACAAATGGACTGAGAGATCATTGGGCCAACAATCTCCCCCTTTTGATGATGACAAAAACCAAGTGATAGAAAAGTCTACACGGATAATTAAAAAGGCAAGGCTCCCCCTGAATATGTGCTATCCTTTAAAAATATTTTTCAGAAATCAAAGCACGGAAGTAGGAGCATCAAAGAGGCTCAAGATACCTTAAGTTATTGAAGATTTAATTTTTAAAAACAGAGAGTATCTATTAGCAGATATATAGTCATTATCCAGATCAGAAAAATATTCAGCAACAAATAAGATTCAGCGAATATAATCAGCAGTATGATTCAAAATTAACAGCACATATTGGTAAATATAACCAGACACGATTGTTCAAATATAATCAATATTATCAGCAGCAAATAATATGAGTGTTCTCCCCCTTTTTTGTCAACATCAAAAGATAAAAAAAATTTCAAAAAGGTAATAATTACAGCATGATCATCACTGGCCAGGAAGGTGAGGAAGACCAAGGAGATTACTGGCGTCGGCAGATAGCTTTTAACACTTTGAGGGAGTCCATGATAGCAGTGTTAATATCTTGAAGCCGATGATCAAGAACAGTAGCTTTAAGATTGACACTGGTCTTTGCAGCTTGAAGTTCCTGATGGACATCCTTAAGGTGGTGAGAAAGAGGACCGCTGTCTGCCAAAAGGCTCCTCATGGTGCCGAGATTGGTGGTGAGATCTCCCATTTGATCAGAAATTTGATGGAGGTGGCCTTGAATGTCTTGGAGAGAAGTGACAAACAGATGATTAAGTGAAGTCTGAGCTTCAAGGATACGATGCAAGAGATCAAGGGAGTCAGGAGAAGAAGAGGAGGGTGGAGCTGAGGATGAGGGAGCAGCAGGGTCAGGGATGGAAACAGGAGTTTTGCCACGGGGATGTAGGGAGGGAGGTGAGGCAGGAGGACGATCAGAGGTGGTGGGAGAGGTAGGAGGCGAGGATTGAACTTTAGTGGTATCAGAAGTGCGTACCCAGCGATTATTAACAAGACTGTAGTGCATTAGTTGAAAGGTACCTTTGGTGTAGGTTGTGTCGACCAGAAGGGATGGATAGTGTTTGAGACTGACTTTGTGAGCTCTGAAGATTCGAGTAAGAAGCATACCATAGGGGAGACTGGTGGAAGGATTTGAAATTGAAATTGATTCAGCCATGAAGCGTAAGATCCATGTGCCAATGTCGATGGGCGTTCTGGTAACGAGGCAGTAAAGAAGGCAGACATCCCGTTTGTTGAGAGATTCTAAGGAACGGGACCGAGGAAGTAGACAGGTGCTGATAATGTGGGCCATAATGCGTCTCTCGAAACTCAATGCCAGACCATTTATTCGGCCGGAGGAAAGAAGATCAGGTCGTTCAACTAAATAATCTCTGGCTTCTTCATAGGTAACAGGGAAGTTGTCTCCCCAAGATTTTTGGAAAAAATATGCATTCCCGATGAAGGATAGACCCAAAAGCTTACCGAGCTTTTTCTTTGTAAGCAGGATACGTCGTCCTTTGATGAAGGATACTAGGGATAGGCCATCATCCATGATCGACAGATTAGCATAAAATAGTCGAACAAGATCTTCATAGACTTTCTCCTGGATTTCTAATATTTTGTCCCAACCCATTTCTTCAAAGGGCCTTTTGATGTCGCAGTGAATGGTCTGTAGTTTGGTCAATGAAACAGTTTTGCGGCAGGCAACAGACCGGCGTCGAAAATTTGATTCGTATCGTTCCTTTTCTTTCGGGGACAGAAAGTCTTCGGCATCAGTGGAGTCGCCGGAATCAGAAGGAATGGGTTCAGATGACTCATTGGAGGTTTGTGCTGAAGAGTCGGGTTTCAATTTCTTTCCCTTTGACGAAGAGGAAGGTTTTAGGGTTCGTTTGGAGCGTCGAGTGTGGGATGGAGAGGACTGAGGAGACGAGGTAGGAGAAGAGTCACCGGAAGAGTTATGAGATGGAGAGTGTGGGGAAGAAGGTTGTTTTACCGGTTCCGATTTTGAGGATTTGGTACGAACAGCCCTTTTGAAACGGCGGGAGTAAGTGGATACTGGAGAAGAGGATGGTTGTTCAGGAGCATTTGCCGCTGAGGATGGATCGGATGCAGAGTCAGAAATAGGAATGCTTTGCTTCACCGGAGATTTTTGGGCAGCTTTCTTGGTGCGAGTCATTTTGAGACGCCGAATGAGGAAGATACTATCTGCTAGGGTTCAAGGAAGATTAAGGACAGAATGACGAAGTAACTGAGGAGACGCTGATATAGGGAGAGGTGTGCACGGAAGAACCTAATCCATCATGTCATCAATTTAATATTGGGAAAGAAAGGGCGAGTTTTTCTGACACCTGTGCCTTGTACGCTATTTTTCAAAATGTTGCAGAGGAAAGAGACTGTGATTTGAAAAGACAGACCATACGCCATAGTTTGAACGAGAGAGAAGATGAAACAGTATTTTTGGCGCGAGACACCATGGTCAATATAAATATTTGACTTTCTATGGCCTCAGATCTTGTCGACAAGATTTTTGATCCAGTCGACAGGGTTTTTTTTTTTTTTTAAAGAATATATAACCATATAAAGATTAATCATTGCTAATCATGCCTAATTGAGATCTTAATGTAGAAAATCTGGTTTCTAGTAGAGGTTTTGTGAAAATATCAGCAAGTTGCAAGTTAGTTTGTATATATTTTACCTGAACATCTCCTTGCTGTACATGATCTCTAATGAAGTGATGTTTAACCTCGATATGCTTGGTCCGAGAGTGATGTACTGGGTTTTTGGTTAGGCAGATGGCACTGGTATTGTCACATAATATTGGGATCTGCTTGTATGAGAGTGAAAAATCCTCTAGTTGTTGTTTCACCCATAGGAGCTGAGAACAACAGCTTCCTACTGCCATATATTCTGCTTCGGCAGTTGATAAGGCTATTGAGCTCTGTTTCTTACTGAACCAGGATACTAAGGCTTTTCCCAGAAATTGACAAGTACCTGTAGTGCTTTTTCGGTCATGTTTATCACCTGCAAAGTCAGCATCTGCATATCCTACTAGTTCAAAATTGTTAGATCTTGGATACCACAAACCAAAGTCTTGAGTTCCTACCAAGTATCTAAAGATTCTTTTCACAGCAGTATAGTGGGATTCCTTAGGATTGGATTGAAATCTGGCACATTTACACACACTAAAAATAATGTCTGGTCTACTAGCAGTGAGATAAAGCAAGGATCCAATCATACCTCTATATGATTTTTGATCAACATTTTTACCTTTTTCGTCTTTGTCGAGGTTTGATGAGGGACACATTGGTGTACCCACGGCTTTTGCATTCTCAAAGCCATATTTCTTGATTAACTCCCTGGTGTATCTAGCTTGATTGATAAAGTTTCCTTCCCTAGTTTGCTTGATTTGCAGACCAAGGAAGAAGTTCATTTCTCCCATCATACTCATTTCAAATTCTCCTTGCATAAGCTTAGAAAAGTCTTGACATAGAAGTTCATTAGGACTACCAAATATAATATCATCCACATAAATTTGAACAAGTAGTAAATCATTATCTTGTTTTCTAATGAAAAGGGTGGTATCAATTTTGCCTCTAATAAACCCATGTTGAAGTAAAAAATTGCTCAACCTTTCATACCAAGCTCTAGGAGCTTGTTTTAATCCATAAAGAGCTTTTGACAGTTTGTAGACATGATTGGGCAGATTTTCATTTTCAAAGCCAGGAGGTTGTTTGACAAAAACTTTTTCATGAATAAATCCATTTAAGAAGGCACTTTTAACATCCATTTGAAATAATTTAAATTTCATAAATGAAGCATAAGCAAGAAGCATGCGTATGGATTCAAGTCTAGCAACTGGAGCATAAGTTTCATCGAAATCAATACCTTCCATTTGAGAGTATCCTTGGGCCACAAGTCTAGCTTTATTTCTTATGACATGTCCTTGTTCATTGAGCTTATTTCGAAACACCCATCTTGTTCCTATTACTGAAGCATTTTTAGGAGGTTCTACCAAACTCCATACTTCATTCCTCTTAAACTGATTAAGTTCTTCTTCCATTGCAGCTGTCCAGTCTTCATCTTTTAAGGCTTCTTCTATAGTTCTGGGCTCTATTTGAGAAAGAAGAGCTAAGTTGTTTTGTTTGAATGAAGCTCTGGTTCTAAGTCCTTCATTTGGATTTCCAATTATAAACTGCATAGGATATGATGAGGAGTGCCTCCATTCTCGAGGAAGCTTCATATCTGCACTGGGAGGATTAGTATTTACAGTTTCAGGAATATTTGAAGTTTCTCCTTTTCTGAATACATCTTGTTGACAAGATATAGGATCCTGTTGACAAGATATAGGATCTTATTGACAAGATCTAGGATCTTGTTGACAAGATATAGGATCTTGTTGACGAGATCTAGGATCTTGTTGACCAGATATAGGATCTTGTTGACAAGGTATAGGATCTTGTTGACAAGATCTGGACATTTTGTCAACTTCTTCGATTTTACTTGATTTTTCTTTTTGTCTCATATTCTGAGATTTGTTCAGACGTTCTGCACTTTCCTCATCATCTGTATTAGATATCTTCTTCAAAGAGAGGTTAGAATCATCAAAAACTACATGAATAGATTCTTCAACTACCAATGTCCTTTTGTTAAATACCCTATATGCTTTGCTAGTTGTTGAATATCCTAGGAAGATTCCTTCATCACTTCTAGCATCAAATTTTCCTAACATATTTTTACCATTATTGTGTATAAAGCATTTACATCCAAACGTATGAAAATACCCTATGTTGGGTTTTCTTCCTTTCCATAGTTCATAAGGAGTTTTCCTAAGAATAGGTCTAATGAGACATCGATTTAAAATATAACAAGCAGTGTTTATGGCTTCAGCCCAAAAATATTTAGGAAGATCATTGTCAATCAACATGGTTCTAGCCATATCTTGCAAAGTACGATTTTTTCTTTCAACAACTCCATTTTGTTGTGGAGTCCTTGGAGTAGAGAAATTGTGAGAAAAACCATGTTCATTGCAGAAATTTTCAAAGAGTTTATTTTCAAATTCTCCACCATGGTCACTTCTAATACTAGAAATTAAATGCCCTTGCTCTCTTTGAACCCTTTTGCAGAAGATTTCAAATATCTTAAAGGCTTCATCCTTATGAGCTAAAAATGAGACCCAAGTAAATCTAGAGTAATCATCAATGATAACAAATGCATAACTTTTACCTCCAAAGCTTCGAGTTTGAGAAGGACCAAAGAGATCCATGTGCAATAATTGAAGTGGCCTCGATGTGGAAACAAACTCCTTAGTTTTGAAGGAAGATCTGGTTTGTTTGCCTAATTGGCATGCATCACATACATGATCTTTTTGAAAATCCATTTTAGGAAGTCCTTTCACAAGATCAAGTTTTGACAGTTTAGAAATCATATGCATGCTTGTATGTCTAAGTTTCTTATGCCAAGTCCAGGGATCATTGCAAATGGATGAAAGACATGTTATGTTCTTAGATATAGCATCTTCAGAGGTAAGAACATAAATGTTTTCAAATCTTTGTCCAAAAAACAGAGCTTTGTTATCATTATCAGATACTATGCAATGAACTGACTTAAATTCAACCTTATATCCTTTGTCACACAATTGGCTAATACTAAGCAGATTATGTTTGAGACCAACAACAAGACATACATTATCAATGCAGCAATTTTCATTCAGACTTATTTTTCCAAAGCCTATAATTTTACCTTTACCTCCATCACTGAAGGTAACAGAACCACCATCTTTGTGAGTGAATGATTGGAATTTAGAGTAATCTCCTGTCATGTGTCGTGAACAGCCGCTGTCCAGGAACCAGTCATTCCTTGATATTTTTCCCTTGAAGCATACCTGTATGTTAAATCAGTTTTCTTAGGTACCCAATTTTTCTTGGGTCCTTTATGGTTAGAGAGAGTTTCCTTTGCAGAGAGAGAGTTCTTTAGGACCCAAACTAGTTTTCCAACTTTATTTTTACACTTATGACAAGCATGACCTAGTCTATTACAATGGGGACATGTGACTGTAGATCGTGAGCTATTACTTTCTTTAACAAAGAAGTTCTTATATAGTTTAACATCTTTTCTTTTGTCATATCCCAAGCCAGTCTTATTAAACATACATTTCTGCTGTCCTAACAGTATCTTCAGATTTTCTTCTCCTTTTACAAAACTAGCTAAATCCTTTATCAAGAGCTTTTCTTGTATTTTTAATCTATCTATTTCTTTTACAGCAGTATCTAATTCTTCTTCCACTTTTCTTGAGTTCTCTTTTAGACTAGAGTTGATTTGAATAAGATTCTCATATTTTGAAAATAATTTTTCAAAATCTATCAACAGATTATTAAAATCATTTTGTAGGTCAGAAATATCTGTTTCAGATGTTACCTCAATTTCTTGAGTTGCCATGAAGCACATGTTTGCAAGTTCTTGCTCTATTTCAGCTTCTTCCTCTTCTTCTTCATCGCTCCAGGCAGCCATGGCTTTTCTCCTGACATATGGTTTGGTTGGTCTTCTTCTTATGAACGGGCATTCTAATCTTATGTGACCATTTCTGCCACATTCATAGCAAGTAACTGTGTTTTTGGTAGCTTCATCACGTCTTGTGACATTGTTTGAGGAGGTACCTCTGAGCTTTCCCATCAGCCTTTTTCTTTTGGCATAATTCTCTAATTTCTTTTAGAAGAAGGCTATATCTTGTGCGTCAATCTCTCCTTCTTCTTCCACAGCTTGTTCTTCTTTTGTCATAACTTGCAAGGCAAGAGCTTTTCGTTTTTGTTCCAACTCATGCCTTTTTAGATGATTTCTTTCATAGGCAATGAGATGGCCCCGAAGCTCATCAGGTGGCATTGCGGCAATATTTTGACTTTCTAGATTGTCTACCTTTGATTGCCATATGGGAGGAAGACATCTTAAGATTTTCGAGTTTTTCTCCATATTTGAGTATGTTTTTCCAAGTGCCTTCAGATCTCCCACAATTTTAGCAAATCTGTTGAACATTTCTTCAATGCTCTCATTTTCTTTCATATGGAATAGTTCGTATTCGTAGACTAGCATGTTCATCTTACTTTCTTTAACTTTTGATGTTCCCTCGTGTGTCATTTCAAGCTTTAACCACATTTCTTGTGCTGTGTCGCAGCTGGAAATTTTATCATACTCCTGACCACTCACAGCACAGTATAGAATATTGATTGCTCTAGCGTTGCTTTCTACCATCTTGATATCATCTTCTGACCATTCATCTCTAGGTTTATCGATGACTTCTCCTTTCTCATCTTTCTTTGAAGGGAATTTTGGACCTTTCTCCATGATTTCCCATACTCGGTAGTCTGTTGATTGAATGTAGATTTTCATTCGAGCTTTCCAGTGAGTGTAATGATTTCCATTGAAGTATGGAGGTCTGACAGTCGAGAATCCTTCAAGAAAGTAAGATCCTTCAAGTGGTTGTTGATTCATTTTTCTGTAAACAAAAACAAAAGATCTTTTCTCTAGGCGGTTAAGCACTAAAATCAGTGAGACCCGCTCTGATACCAATTGAAGAATGCACCTAGAGGGGGGGTGAATAGGTGCTTTCTTCAATAATTGTTTATCTTAGTTAAAACTGTAAGGCTAAAAATCTTGTAGATATACCAAGACCTTGTTGACAAGATCTTCGATAATGTGTTTTAAAAATGAGGATCAAGGAGACAAACGAGGACCTTGTTGACAAGGTTTTAGTACACAGACTGGAAGATAAAGAGAAGAGTAAGGAAAAGATATACCTGATTTATCCTGGTTCGGTCCTCAAGACCTACGTCCAGTCCCCTTGATGTTTGACAAGGGATTTCCACTAAACTGAATCAACTCTTACAGCAGATACACTAGGTTTCAAGCTCACCTAGAACTTATACAAACTTTAATGGCTTATATACAGCCTTCTCTTCTTTCTCACACTTACAATACTTTTCAATGCTTCTTACAGAGATCAGCACTAGTATTGCAGAACAGTTTGTCAATAGACCAAACACAGAGTATATGCAAATTTCGAAATAAGCTATGGATTTTCTATGTGTTGTGGTAAGATACAAGTGTAGCTTTAACAGATATATATGTTCATAGAAAAAACTAGCCGTTGCTTTATCTTCTTCGTGCTGTACCATCCAGTATGGTTGAGACTGAAAAATCAGAGAGCAGTTACAGCAGAGAGTTGGTGAAGCTCCAGTCAAATGGCTCAGAGAAGTTTTCACAGCTCTTTTCTATCAGTCATCATTACAGAGGAGTAGGTAGATTTGTGTTTACTATGACTGAACAAACAGGGAGTGGTTGACTTGGAGCAGAGCAGATATATAGTCTCAGGCAGCTTCTAACTTTTAGCTTGTCAGATCAGTAGAGATATTATAAAAGAAACCTTTTATACTGTCTGAGTGGAGAAACGAAAAAGCAGCTTTAAAGGAATTATCTTGGGTGGGCTTTTTCTTCACTTGGGCTTTTGGAATTTATCAAACACAAATGGACTGAGAGATCATTGGGCCAACACTTATTTTTTGATGTCAATATAATGCTGCTATGTTAAAGAAAAATAGACATAAGATATAAGGCTCAATATTATAAGAGAAAGAATGAGAGTAGACCTAATTACAGGACGTCAAGTTTGTATAAAAAAAACTAAACCTATGAAAAAGAGATTTTAAAAGAATTGGACCCGAGTTGGCCGATAAAATAATGAATTTTTTTAATGTCAAAATATTAATAAATTTTAAAAAATAAATAAATAACTACAACAAGAAGCACCTAATGCACGAAACCAACATAGGAACTGAGTTTTCCATGTCCTACCATTTGTTTGCACAATTTTAAATAAATTTTCAATAAGTGAAACGTAGTAGATGACAAAAATACTTAGAATTACACCATAAGGGAATGAAAGATATCTATATTGTTATACATAAATTAAAGCCATTTAAATAATAATAATAATAATAGCGCCTAATGCTTCCAAGCAAAACAGAAATAAAAACTTATCTTAAAATTGGGTTATCTGAAAGTCTAGGATCAGAAATCCAAAAAATTCTTTTCTATACATTCCGACCTTCAATGTGGTTGTGATAGAACCCACTGCTACTTCACCAGAATTTAGGACAGAACAATAGACAAACTTTAAAAACAATACTTTAACAAATATTAGAGGAGGTTATGATAAAATGGGTTGGACTTGGGATAAGGCTAGACTTGCAAAAAGAAAAAAATCTTAAATCTAACCCGTTTTATATTCAATTTTTTTTAAACAAATCTACTTTTTATTGATTTTTTAAATCTCATTCATTTTATTTTGGAGACCAAGTGAGCTTTTTAACTTATGTTCAGATCTACTTAAAAGTGTATGAGATTTATACTTTTCAGTTTATCTTTCTCTATTATGATAATATTATATTGATGCCAAAAAATAAAAAAATTTGAATTGCTAATTTTTTCTAAGATGTTTCTTTCGTATAGTCAGGCATCTCATAAGACATGAGCCACGATATAGATATAGATTCAGTGACATGACAAAATTTAAAATATCTATATATAATTTAAAATATCATGTGATATTTTATCGTGTCTAATATAAATATTCCATACACGGACACGACTCTTTCTTTCAATGCGTCTATTACTTTATAGAATATAGGTTATATGCAGAGGTTTGTCACTCCACAATAATCTCTGGGGGTTCCTAAATATAAGCCCCATTTAGTGTGTGGTATAATATTAGGCTAGATAAGATAAGGGTCACTTGATAATATGAAAAATGTTTTCAATTTGATAAATTTGGTATTGGAAGACATAATCGAATCCTATGTATGTTGATAATCTGTATAGTAATGAGGATAAAATTTAAGTGGACAAAAATATTCCTATAAAAAAAAGTACGAAATTTATTTTGTTTTTTGAACAATTTTTTACAAAATATTATTATTTAAATAGAATAAACTTAATTCAATAATTTTAAATTAATAAGATAAGGCTTAATTTGACATATTAATTTCATACTTGATTAAAAAAATTAAATTCTTGACAATATAGAATGGATACAGACTTCGAATTCAACAAGCTTAATAAGAAAAACGTAAGAAAGACTTCAAAACATGATGAAGATTAATAAATATAAATCACAATATTTAAATGAAAAATTAACATGATTCATACATGTTGATTGAAAATTTTAAAATAAGACAAAGTAACTTCAGATTTGACAGAAAGATAAATTGAAAAAATAAAATAAAATAAACCAAAATGCCACCGTTTCCGCGTTGGCGTATCTCCAGCTGTTTTGTTTAGCTTAGGGCTGGCTTCCCTTATCACACCTATACAGTAAGCTGAAAACTATTTAGAACGCTGAATTCGAAGTTTTCTCTTTCCTAGCACTTTCCAGGAAAATTAAGAGAAAATGGCATCCACATACTTTCATAAAACAAAAACAATCATTGTCACGAGTTTCTTGTTTCATTATATTAAAATATCTTTCGCCCCTTGTGCTTTATCTGCCGAAATTGAATGATGTGCACACGATATAGTCAATTTTTTAGCCAAAAGTGATAGCTTTCAAAACGGGTACAATTTTTTTTTTTAAAAAAAATAAACTCATTGTTGCTAAAAAGAAATTGGAAGATAAGTACAGATCATCTCTAGAATGAAAGTAGGGAGAGTGGGGTCTATTGCCAGATTGGAGATCCCAAAGTGCAATCTCAAGAGATTGCAGGAGTGGAAAGATATTATGTATCACAGCACTTAATCTCCTAGACAGAAATTAATCTTAAACCAGCAAGAGAGAATTAATGAAGTTGGCTGTCTTTATTACTTGAGAAAAGATGCTCAGTATTAAAGGGCTTCTGGGCATTATCAATGTGTTTATTCATGTGTCTGTTAAGTGTGAAAGTGTATAGGTTAGGTCTCATCTTTACCACTCCAAATCCTTGAAATTTTTTTGTTGTAAATTTCCTATAAAGTTGGAGAAAAATAAAGAGAAGAAGGGAGGGGGGGGGGGGGGGGACACACTTTTTTTTTCTTTTATCTTTATAAAATTTTATAAAAATTTACAATAAAAAGTTTTAAAAGCTTCTTTTTTTCATCTTGACAAGTGGGAAATGAAGTATGAGTCCAAATCTCTATATTGCTATAAGAAACTAATAATGACCATTAATGGGATGAGTCCAGGATCTCCAATTAATCAAGCCACAGCAAGGTGATGAAATCTTTGTTGAGGCCAAGAACAGTTTGCTCACTGAGAATATTGCTATTCATTAGCATGGTACACACCAATACCTAAAAGTTTTCACTTTTTGATTCATTTACCCTCATTCAAAGTAAATTTTTTGAGTTGTTTAAAGTACCTCTTTCTTGGGCGTGCTTCTAGTTTTCATTTATTTTAAACTTCTTTTCAAATAAGCTTTTAAAAAAGAGTTGTACCAAATAAGCAATTTATGTTAGCCATTTTTTTAAATTACTTTTTACTATTTAATTATTAAGAATCACATACTTAGAAAAGGATAATGTGTGATATTTTTTTTTGGAGTGATAGTGTTTTTATTGAGAAAAAAGATGTTTCTAATTTTGTCTTTTCTTATTCCAAAGATTAGAAAAATACTTTGTGCTATCATTTTAAAACAATTTTTTGTCTAGGCAAGACACATTATTTTTTGAGAGAATTATAAAGAAGGACTTAGAAATAAAGAAATTTATTCTGAAAGACCTGTTACCACTGAGTTTAATTATTTTTTTATTAAAATCAATGGTAATCAAATCTAAAATAATGATAATAGGTTTTTTAGAGTAAATATTTTTTAACTATGAGTCTTTAAACATAATTTTCTCTTATTTCTTTTAGAAGTAATTTTTAAGAGATAAGTAATTATTTCTCTTATGCACTCTTGATTAGATTTTGGTTAAGAAATTTGATTAATTTTATTGTGAATGAATAATAGATTAACAACAGCTAGAGCAATGGAACTAGGTTTGTTAATGAATGTTCCGTTATGCTCGGGAAATCTTCAATGATTGGTTTGGTTTTCAAAATATTTAATTTTTTTGTACCATATCTAATCCAAAATCTTTTACTATACTATATCTTAAAATATAAGGAAAAAAATACTTACTCAGCTAGAAATACTCCTTTTTTAATTTTATAATTTAAGAAAAAACTTATTCTTTAAAGTTTCTAAAATTAAAGTTCTCACAATAATGACAAACTCTATTGTACATACTATTATAAGATAAGGTTGACAAGGTTCTTAATAGAGTTGTTTAATATCCAGAGTAACATAGATAAAATCACAAACTCTAAATATCAAAATGGTATCACTTCAAACAAGATGTCAAGGTCAATCTTGTAAAATATTCATAAAATCAAAATTAGCACATGACCATAAAAGGTGTTAGAGCAAGATATCGAAACTTTTGAGTAACTTAATAATATCATGTGTCACAACCCAAAATCCAAGGCTATGACTAGTGCATAAATTAAACCAACTTAGGTTAGTTTAGTTTAACAACCCTGATAACTCACATCCACAATTGACTACAAGTACATATATATACACATTTTTAATTACATTATTTATTTTATTATTATTTTTATTATTTTATAAAATCATTTGGGATTATCAAAAACCTAATAACATCTCCCATAAAAGTTGGATATCTAATGCACAACAGTCCAATCTACCGCCAATACATATAATATCAAGTTACAATCAACATAATATTTCATCAAGAGATTATAAATAATATATATACACATGTACAAAAGTGGTCATTAATGAGCCCACACAATGACATAATGCATAAACTTCCTAAAATATTTTAACACCTATGAGCCATTATGTCATAGATTCTAACACCAACTGCAAAAGGCTAGGGACATGCTCAATGGGTCTTGAAGCATGCCTCATTGTCCTATTTGTTGGTATGAAAAATGACAAAAAAAAAAGAGTAAACCTACCATTAGATTAGTGAATACATAAATAACAAAGTGTGTGAAAGGAAAAACAAGCACACTTAACAATTTTTAGAAATTGAATAGTTTAATAAATAATTTTAAAAATATTTTATTTTATAATTATAATGAAAAACAACAAGCTAGTAAACAAGAAGTTCTAAAATAAAAATTAATTTTTAAATAATTAGAAAGTATCATGGAATAGGTCTTACAAAAAGATCAATAATTTTAAATTAATAAGATCAAGCTTAGTTTGACATATTAATTTCATACTTGATTAAAGAAAACTAAATTCTTGACAGCATAGAATGGATACAAACTTCGAATTCAACAAGCTTAATAACAAAAATGTAAGAAAGACTTCAAAACATGATGAAGATTAATAAATATAAATCACAATATTTAAATGAAAAATTAACATGATTCATACATGTTGATTGAAAATTTTAAAATAAGACAAAGTAACTTCAGATTCGACAGAAAGATAAATTGAAAAAATAAAATAAAATAAAACAAAATGCCACCATTTCCGCGTTGGCGTATCTCCAGCTGTTTTGTTTAGCTCAGGGCTGGCGTACCTTATCACGCCTATACAGGAAGCTGAAAACTACTTAGAACGTTGAATTCAAAGATTTCTCTTTTCTAGCACTTTCCAGGAAAATTAAGAGAAAATGGCATCCACATACTTTCATAAAACAAAAACAATCATTGTCACGAGTTTCTTGTTTCATTATATTACAATATCTTTCGCCACTCGTGCTTTATCTGCCAAAATTGAATGATGTGCACACGATATAGTCAATTTCTTAGCCAAAAGTGATAGCTTTCAAAAACAGGTACAACTTTTTTTTTTGGTTAAATTAACTCATTGTTGCTAGAAAGAAATTGAAAGATAAGTACAGATCATCTCTAGAACAAAAGTAGGGAGAGTAGGGTCTATTGCCGGATTGGAGATCCCAAAGTGCAATCTCAAGAGATTGCAGGAGTAGGACTTATAACGTGTTTATTCTCTATTTATAGATAATTTTAATATTTAAAATTCAATTCATTTAAATAGTATTAAATATAAAATTAATTATTTGATATTATTATAATATAATATGTTACTTAGCCTAATAATTAATTAATTGTGATTCACAAATTAATAAATATTTCAACAATTATAATAACTTTATTTTTGTAATTAACTCATTGTGGAAAGATATTATGTATCATAGCACTTAATCTCCTAGACAGAAATTAATCTTAAACCAGAAAGAAAGAATTAATGAAGTTGGCTGTCTTTATTACTTGAGAAAAGATGCTTAGTATTAAAGGACTTCTGGGCATTATCAATGTGTTTATTCATGTGTTTGTTAAGTGTGAAAGTGTAGAGGTTAGGTCTCATTTTCACAAATCCAAATGCTTGAAAATTTTTTGTCTTAAATTTCTTATAAAGTTGGAGAAAAATAAAGAGAAGAAGGGGGGAGAGTTTCACACACTTATTTTTTTTCTTTTATCTTTATAAAATTTTATAAAAAATTTACAATAAAAAATTTTAAAAGCTTCTTTTTCTCATCTTGACAAGTGGGAAATGAAGTATGAGTACAAATCTCTATATTTGCTATAAGAAACTGATAATGACCATTCATGGGATGAGTCCAGGATCTCCAATTAATCAAGGCACAGCAAGGTGATGAAATCTTTGTTGAGGCCAAGCACAGTTTGCTCACTGAGAATATTGCTATTCATTAGCATGGTACACGCCTGGCAATACCTAAAAGTTTTCACTTTTTGATTCATTTATCCTCATTCAAAGTAAATTTTGAGTTGTTTAAAGTACCTCTTTCTTGGGCGTGCTTCTAATTGTCATTTATTTTAAACTTCTTTTCAAATAAGCTTTTAAAAAAGAGTTGTACCAAATAAGCAATTTATGCTGGCCATTTTTTAAATTACTTTTTATTATTTAATTATTAAGAATCACATATTTAGAAAAGGATAATGTGTGATTTTTTTTTGGAGTGAAAGTGTTTTTGTTGAGAAAAAAGATGTTTCTAATTTTGTCTTTTCTTATTCCAAAGATCAGAAAAATACTTTGTGCTATCATTTTAAAACAATTTTTTTGTCTAGGCCAAACACATTATTTTTTTAAAGTACTTTTTAAGAGATAAGTAATTATTTCTCTTATGCACTCTTGATTAGATTTTGCTTAAAAAATTTGATTAATTTTATTATGAATCAATAATAGATTAACAACAGCTAGAGCGATGGAACAAGGTTTGTTAATCAATGTTCCACTATGCTTGGGAAATCTTCAATGATTGGTTTGGTTTTCAAAATATTTAATTTTTTTGTACCATATCTAATCCAAAAGCTTTTACTATATTGTCTCTTAAAATATAAGGATAAAAATACTTACTTAGCTAGAAATACTCCTTTTTTTTAATTTTACAATTTAAGAAAAAAATTATTCTCTAAAGTTTCTAAAATTAAAGTTTTTACAATAATGACAAACTCTATAGTACATATTATTATAAGATAAGATTGACAAGGTTTTTAACAGAGTTGTTTAATGTTTGGAGTAACATAAATATAATAACAAATTCTACCTATATGAATATCAAAATGGCACCACTTCAAACAAGATGTGAGATCTTGTAAAAATATTTATAAAACTAAGATTAGCACATGACTATACAAGTGTTAGAGCAAGATATCAAAACTTTCTAATAACTAAATAATATCACATGTCATGACCCAAAATCTAAAGCTGTGACTTGTGCGTTGATTAAACCAACTTAGGTTAGCTTAGTTTAACAAGTCTAATAACTCACATCCACAATTAACTATAAGTACATATACAACACACTTTTAATTACATGATTTATTTTATTATTATTGTTATTATTTTATAAAATCATTTAGGGTTATAAAAAACCCAACAACATTTCCCATAAAAGTTCGACATCTAATGTATAACAATCCAATCTACCACCAATACATATAATATCAAGTTATAGTCAATAGAATAGTTCATCAAGAGATTATAAATAATATATATACACACACGTACAAAAGTGGTCATTAACAAGCTCACAAAATGACACAACACATAAATTTCCTAAAATATTCTAACACCTATGAGCCACTATGTCAGAGAGTTTGACACCAATTGCAAAAGACAAAGGACATGCTCAATGGGTCTTGAAGCACACAAGTTCCAGATCACCTCATTCTCCTATCTGTTGGTATGAAAAATGATGAAAGAAAGGAGTAAACTTATCATTGGATTAGTGAATATATAAATAACAAAGTGTGTGAAAGGGGAAACAAGTACACTTAAGAGTTTTTAGAAATGGAGTAGTTTAATAAATAATTTAAGAAATATTTTATTTTATGATTAAAATGAAAAGCAACAAGTTAGTAAGCAAGAAGTTCTCAAATAAAACCCAATTTTTAGATAATTAGAAAGTATCATAGAATAGGTCTCATAGAAAGGAACTAAACCACTAATTGCCTTTGCATTATCATGTCATAATATCATATCTCTTACTATTGCATTGGATATATTACATCTTCATGCTTTCACAATACATATCAAGTATATCAAGTCTTTATACTAGATACATCACATCTTAGTGCTATCATAGTGCACATTACACATCTCAAGTTTTAGCATTAAATATATCACATCTCGATGCTATCACAATATTGCAACTCATACTAGTTGCACTTATATTGTTATCTCCACTAACAACCATGGTCTTAATTAGATCCCTATCATTGTTTTATTTAAAATGAAATTAAGTAATAACATCAAATAAAAATGGCAATTTAGATAATTAAAAAAAGAACAATAAATTAATAAAACAACACAAAGATTTATCAAATAAGAAAGTCACCATAAAATAATGATTAATAAAATAGATGTAAGACACAAATTTAAATAATTCATCACCCTCATTATTTCTTATACAAATATATGTATATGTACATCATGACTTTTACTTTATAAGTTACTTCATTTGCATTTTGCAAGTGCATAATTTACACATTACCTATGGCTCATACAACATCTCTTTGCAGCACTTTGGCATAGCTCAATATATTATTTAGCACGTTTTCAATGTAGTGATTTACACACATACATACTTGCATCACAACATACAATTGAAGTTTTGAAAACACAGATTTATTACCTCAAGAGTGAAAAATGTATAAATCATAAAAATGAAGGTTAGGCTAGAATAACATGACATGGAATGAAACAAAAATGCCACTTTGCCATTTTTAAGCTCATTTGTCAGGACCAATAGAAGAGGTCCTTATTTCCTACTACTTAAAAGAGAACTCAGGTAGAAGAAGTACACTCAATGCCACTTATAGTTACATACAACATAAAAGCATTGTTCTTGCTACTCAATTGTTGCCTATACTTATCAAGCTAACTAATTATACTCTTTAACACCTAAAGCCCTAATCTTTATCTAACTTTTCTATCATAACTACTAACTCTAGATTTAGGTTAGCATTAAAGTGTGGGTTTCACACTGGAAGAACCAAATTTGAAAAACCCCAAATCAAGGGCTTAACCCATGATCATTAATGAAGAAGAAAGAAGAAAAAGGAAAATGAGGAGGATAAAATGAAGAAATAAAAGGAAGAACCTACCTTCACTAAGACTCACAAAACCATCAACCAAATAACATGAAAGATAAAGGTAGATAAAGAAAAATGGAGTTGCAATTGTGAAAAGGATGTTCGTGATAGAGCTCACGAGGAAAGATAAACAAAAGGCATGTGTGGGAATGACAGGCAAAGGGCACATGACGGAATGGAGGAAGAGAACCCACAGCATTTGAAGAAGAAGGCATTATGCTTTTTGGAAGAAAAAGGATTGAAAGCTTCATGAAGAGTCTAAGAAAAGTGACACTCGAGAAAGAGAAAAAAATGGAGAAAAGTGAGTTGGGGATTTTTATATTCTTTTGACTATTATTACAATGTAGCCCTTTAGTTAAAATTGCTCTTTTGCCTAAGAAACATTTGAAGTACTTCAATTAAGTCCTTAAAATTTTTGATAAAAAGTCCTTAGAAAATTTTTTCAAGCTCTATAATTATTCTAAAATCATTTAGTGTTTATTTGCTACCCCAAAATAACTTTTTCAATTGCCATTATTTTTATTTTTAAACTTCATTTTTAACTATTAGGGACCTAATTGAAAAGTTTAAAATTTTAAAGCTATCACATTCTCCCTTTTTAAGAAATTCAATCCTTTGAATTTCAAGCAAGCTCCCTATTAAGAGATTCGAAGAAATGTGGATATTTATCATGCATAGCTTCCTTAGCTTCCCAAGTTGCTTCTTTTTTCAGAGTGATTCTGCCATACTACTTTTATCAAAGCTATGTCTTTATTTCTCAACCTCTTGATTTTTCTATTTACTATAGCTACAGATCGTTAGAAAGTTGCTCATCTAATTGTATTGATTAGTATTAAAGCACAAGAGAAGGATCAGGTAGATAATTCTAAAGCATTAATACATGAAAGACAAAGTGAACATTTGTAAAATTTAGTGAAAGAGCCAAATGGTAAGCTATAACTCCTATTCACTCAAGTATCTTAAAGGCTTCAATATTCCTCTTTTTTCAAGACATAGGCTGCCTTTCATTGGTGATACTCATAATAATACAAATTCTTTAATGTCAAATTTTAGTTTACGCCTTCTATGATCGACATAGGCCTTTTGCCTACTTTAAGCAACCAATAACGTTTCATAGATTAGCTTCACCTTAGCCACGGACTCGTGAATTAGGTCCAAGTCTAAAAGTTTCAACTTGCCCACTTTAAACCACTAAATAGGTAACCTCAATGCTACTATACATTTCTTCAAACAAAGCCATCTGAATGTTTGATTGATAACTATTATTATAAGCAAACCCCATTAAAGGCAAGTATCTATCCTAACTCTTGCCAAGATCTAAGACACATGCAAAGAGCATATCCTTTGATATCTGAATTGTATGCTTTGATTTTCTGTTAATTTTATTGTGAAAGGTAGTGCTAAGATCTAATTAGATTTTTAGGGTTTCTTGAAAAGATTTCTAGGACTTAGTTATAAATTATGGCCTATGATCCAAGATAATGGACACTAGCACATCATGAAGAAATATAATCTCATCTAAGTAAAGTTTAGCATATTGAGCCACACTTTAAATGGTCTTTACAGGCAAGAAGTGTGTTAAATGGTCTACAATCACCCATATTGAATCATAACCCTTTATACTCTTATGCAACTAGTCACAAAGTCTATAATAATTCTTTTCCACTTTCACACTGGTATTTCAATATACTCAAGCAAGCTCATTGGCTTTTAGTGCTAAACCTTTACCTACTTGCACACTAAACACCTAGATACAAACTTTGCCACATCTTTCTTTATCCTTTTCTATCAATATAACTCTTTCAAATTTTAGTACATTTTATTAGAACATAGGTGGAAAGTATAAGTTGAGTGGTGAGCTTTTTCTAACCACATTTGGCACACACACAACCTATGATCACATCTTAAAATGCCTTCATAATTCATTGAGAACTCTTGTAACTTTTTTTCATGAACTTTTTCAATAATCCTATTCATTTAAGAGTTTTGGTCTTGCGTAGCCTTAATTATATCCACTAGGTTAGAACAGAGCTGGACATAGGCTAATGAAGCACCAGATCTTATGATATTTAACCTTACTCTACTTTTAACAAGCTTTTAGAACTCTTTCACCATTGGCCTCTTGACTTCAACCATGTGAGCCAAGCTACTTGTTGACTTTCTACTTTATGCTTCAACATCCACTTTGGCTTTGCCAAGGTAATACAAAATATTACAATCACAATCTTTTAAAAGCTCCATCTATGTCCATTGCCATAAACTCAAATACCATAGTTGGAAGATATACTTGAAACTTTTATGATTAATGTAAATTTCATAAGTTTTGCCATACAAGTAATGCTTCCATATTTTTAAAACAAAGATCCTTGTGGCCATCTTTAAATCATGAGTTAGGTAATTCTACTCATGTTTCTTAAGTTGCCTAAATGCATAGGCTATCACTTTTCTATATTGAAATTAACACACACCCAAAGCCTACTTTTGATGTCTTATAGTAGATTGTATAACCCCCACTTCCAAATGGGAGAGCCAACATCAATATGAAAGTTAGACAATCCGTCGACTACTAAAAAATTTGTTCACATGAATTTAACCTGTTAAAATTTTACATCCTTCCTTGTTAACATAGATAAAGGAGCTACAAGCTTTAAAAAATCTTTAACAAATTTATGACAATATCTTGTTAATCTAAGAAAACTATCTATTTTAGTCACTATAGTAGGTCTTTGCCAATTTTGAACTGCCTTTATCTTCTTCGAATTTACACTGATCTTATCCTTGGACACCATGTGTCCTAAGAAAGCCACACTATCTAACCAAAACTCGCATTTTGACAACTTGGCATACAACTGATTCTCTTTCAAAGTTTGTAAGGCCAATCTTAAATGCTGCTTATGTTTCTCCTTACTTTTCGAGTATACAAGAATACCATCAATAAAAACAATCATAAAATGGTCTAAGTATGGTTTAAAGACTCGGTTTATCAAGTCCATAAAAGTTGATGGGGCATTTGCAAGCCAAAATAACATGATCAAGAACTCACAGTGCCGATAATGAGTCTTGAAAGTTATCCTTAGGATATCCTCCCCTCTGATCTTTAGTTGATGGTATCATTACCTCAAGTCAATCTTAGAAAAATATTAAACCCCTTGAATTTAGTTAAACAAGTTATTTATCCATAGCAACGGATACTTATTTTTCATTGTCATTTTATTCAGTCATTTGTAATCAATACATATTACATAGAGCCAGCTTTCTTCTTTATAAACAACATCAGAGTATTCTAAGGAGAAGAACTAGAGTTTATGAAGCCTTTATCAAGAAGATCCTGTAATTGTTCTTTCAACTCTTTAAGCTATGTAAGAGCCATATGATGTAAGGGTATAGACACAGGCTAAGTGCAAGGAACCAAATTTATATAGAACTTAATCTTTCTCTCTAGTGGTAAACCCAATAACTTTTTTAGAAAAAAAAATAAGGGAATTAACATATCATAGGTACTTGCTTTAACTTATTTTTGCCACCTTTATGTCTCTAACCTTTGCCAAATAGCCTTTGCATCCCTTTCTTAATAGCCTTTTAGTACCTAAAGAGGAAACTAGATTGCTAGGTGCCAAGCTTCGATTACCTTAAAAGGTAATAGTACCTCTTTCCATCAACTCAAATTTCACCATTTTATTATGAAAACCAAGAGTGACATGACAAGATAGCCAATCCATGCATAAAATCATGTTAAAGTCCATTATATTAAGAACTATTGAGTCAATTGGTAATCAATTGTCTTCCACTAGAACTTCACATAACCTATGCACACAGTCAGCTATACTTGCAAGTCCTATAGGTGTAGCCACCACTAATGGTTCATCTAGAAGTGATGCATCTCTATCAAAGCATAATGCAAAGAATGGGGATACAAAAGAATACATAGCCCCAAGGTTAAATAAAACATGTGCATCAAAAGAGAAAACTTGATATATACCGATAACTATTGCATTATGTTTGAGCATTTTGATGTGTCATAGCAAAAACATGAGCTTGGCCTTTCATGGCTTTTCCCTAACCTTTACCTCTAAGCCCCTTATCACTAGATTAAGCCCCTAATAGAACCTCAACCTCCAGAGTCCACAATCTATTTTAAAGGCACTATACATATAAGAGAAGATGGTAGCATTGGAAGGTTTGATGCGTGACTAGAGAATAGTTGAGTTAATAGTATGGGACAGTCATTCTTGAGGTGGCCCTACTAACCACATTGATAACACAATCTTCCCAGTTTGAAACAAACTTTGGTATAAACTCTCCCAAAAATAAGACAAAGGGGAAAAATCCTAAAAGATCTCCTTCTACAATGGGTGATATGAGAGGAATGTGATTGATCATTTTTAGTACTCAATATTATGCTAGATGAATGTTTATTATTGTAATACTTTCAAATTTAGGAAATTTGTAATAATGGGAATTTAATAATAATATATGCACAAATATTAAAAATTTAATTAAAAAGAATAACCTAGACTTGAGAAAATTTACTTAGAGCAAACTAAAGTAATTTTTAGGATTAGACATACAATAATAGTAACAACAAGCCTTTTTCCACTAGGTGAGATCGGTTACATGAATTAATGATACCATAACAATTTTATCATGAATCATGTTTTTAAACAAATCATTTAAGTTTACATCCTTTTTAATGGTTTTGCATATAATTTTTTTTAATCTTCCTCTATCTTTAATTATTGGCCTACTCCCCATCTGATTTACTCTTCTTATTAGGGCTTTTATAAGTTTTATCCACACAAGCTAAAACCATCTAAGGGGATGATTCTATAATTTTTTTCATAATATATGCGACCTTAACTTCCTCTTGAATGTATTTATTTATAATTCTATCTTGTTTAGTGTGTCCACTCATCCAACACAATATTCTTATTTTTGTAACATTGAATTTATTCTCTTATTAGTTTTTATTATCTAACACTCAATCCTGTAAAACATTGCAAGTATTATAATTGCACGGTAAAATTTACCTTTAAATTTGAGTGGTACTTTTCTATCATAAATAATAATTGAAGTACTCATCCATTTCTTCTATCCTACTTAGATCTTAAGGTTTACATATTTCTCTATTTTTTCATTATGTTGTATAATGGACTAAAGATACTTAAACCATGTGATTTGTAGTATAGCACATTCTCTAGTTTTCACTTCTACATTAAAATTAGTGTATCTCTTGCTAAACTTACATTTCATATGCTTCATTTTACTTCTATTTAAACAGAATCCATATGTTTCCAAAGCTAATCTCTACATCTCTACCCATTTATTTCCTCTCTCAACTATTTAACTAAGACTATATCATTGATAAAAAGCATTCATTGTGGCACTAACACTTAGATATATTCAGTGAGCGCAGCCAATATTAAAGCAAAAAGATAAGATCTCAAAGTTAACCCCTAATGCTGGCTAATTGTTATTGAAAAATCTTCTATGGGCTTATCTTTTGCTTCACACTAGTTGTAATTTCATCATACATATCTTGAATTTCTCGAGTATAAGTAATACCAACTCCTTTTTTCTCCAAAACCTTTTACAAAACCTCTCTTAACACCCTATTGTATGCATTCTCCAACTCGATAAACACCATATATAAGTCTTTTTGATTTCTTCAATATCTCTCCACTAATTTTTGTAGCAAGTATATCATTTTTATGGTTTACATTTCTGGCATAAAACTAAATAGATTCTTTATAATGTGAGTCTCTTACCTTAATCTTTGCTCAATTATCTTCTTTCATAGCTTTATAATATGGCTCATGAGTTTAATTTCGCTATAATTTGCATAATTTTATATGTCCTCTTTATTTTTATAAATAAGGATTAAAGTACTTTTTTCTCAACTTGTCCAGCATTTTCTTTTTTTAATATCAAAATAATAATAGTAATAAGTAAATAAATAAATAAAAAGGTAAAATAAATACTTAAGTAAAAAATCTAAGAACTATGTTAATCCTTTTATTTAATTTCTTGATTTTCCATTACCTCTCTCTTTCTTCATATATGTTTCCTTTCTTACCTTTCTCCAAATCTTTAATGTAATTGCGGGACTAACAAGATGTTATTTGCAATTTCCACTTTGTCCTTATTCTCCTATCAAGTCTTGCACATGTGAAGGTGTAATACCATATATATCTAACCCTATTCTTGGCATTCATAAACTTCATATCATTATGTTTATAAGAGCACATAGAAAAGGAACCCACAATAATGGATTAAATCGCGTTACATCATGCTTAAAAATTCACAATTAGTGTCACGTGGATCGTGTGGGTTCATACCATGCATCCTTATATTTAAATACATCATTACTACTCATTTACATCACAAAATCTTGTTCATGAGCCAAGGAAACCGAAATGGAGCATAAATTGAACTTGTTGAATTTCGGCCAGATTTGCCCCCATTCTGTCAATTTTGAAAAATCATAACTAAATCTAGAAAAATTGAAATCATGTAATCTTGGCATTCTAAAAAGCTTGGGTCTACTTCATACTAAAAATATGTACAAGTCATAACATCCCACACACAGAGCGTTTGACATGCGAAATATTCTGGAGGTCGGACTGGGTCCTAATGCTGTCACAATTTACTGATATGAATTTTAAAAATGTCCAATTAATTCCACACAATTCCAATTTGAGTGTATGATACCAATTTGGAAAGCTGAGGATGTTATCTAGAAGGAAAAAATCACTCTAGACCAGTTCAAGCTCACCCAGACCCTGAATTTCGATCAAAGAGTGACTAAGGTCTGGTTGGACGCCTAACACTGGACTGAATCTTTGAAAAATCATATCTCCCTCTCTAGACATCCAAATGGAGTGATTCTAGTTGGCACAGGTCACTTATAACCTCTAGTTTCTGCCTATAAAATTTTATGGCAATTGGACTTCATTTGAGGTTCATGTGATAGAAAGTAATTTCGAACCCAATGTAACAGTGCATCAGACCATTTCAAGAATTTTGGCCAACTTTGAAAAATCATCAAATATTCTATAGATCTCCAAAAATTATGATCTTTAGCTTCTTAAAAAGCTCTCAACATATTCTAATAGCATGCCAAATCTCAAATCAAGAATAAATCATTTAGCTAAAAAGTGACATAGGATACCAAAATTGTCATTTAGCTTCCCTTGGGTCTTGGCACCTTTTGGGCAAGTCTAAAAGTATGTTTAAGCCTTGTGAGAGCTGCCCAAATGGTCCCAAACCATTTGCATCTCATTTTGGTGTCTCAACATCTATTTATGCATAGTTACATCAAGTCATCTAAGAGCCAATTTGCATAATATTATTGATTTAGTGTCATATAGTGTCTACATTATATTCATATATCATTTTACACTTGTCCATGGCCTTACATCATAAAAATATTACATATATCATTACTTTGACATTGAACCACCACTTAAAGTACATAATATACTAAAATAAAGATGTTCAATGTCCTTGGCTTGCATCTCCTTGACTTGGAACACCACCTAGACAATTCAAGGATAAGGGGAAAAGGGGAGTGAGATTCCAAGAATCTCAATAGCTCACACACCCATTCACACCACATTCAAGGCATTCATACATTAATTTAATAACTATACAAGCATAAAGTGTGCAATAAATTTCATTCCATGCCACATTCACATGTCAAGATCACTTTCATGCTCTAAGGACTTTTGGTTTAACCTCACCCTATGTCTAGGACTTTTGGATTTGCCTCACCCTTGGTCTAGGGACTTTTGACTTTGTCTCACCCATGCCATGAGACTTTTGGCATCTCCTTACCTTCATCAAGGGACTTTTGGCATCACCTCACCCCTTATAAGTTCTTTCCAAACCATAGTCATTCAAGACAATACATTGGTACCAATACACAACAAGAATCAAGTGGCATGTCATCAAGCATCAAGAATGGATGTAAGCATATTAAAACATACATATGCACACAAGAATGCAAAAAGAATGAGGTGAAAAACTACCTTTTTATTTATGCAAGCTTACTTTGCAATTTCCTTACCCTTGTTGGTTTCACAAGAGCACTTGGGTGGAGTGGGGTTCTCTTGGCCTAGACATTACAAACATCACACAATTATACACTTGAAGCAAGCGAAGACATTAAACTAAAGCTTATTACACACTTGGTTCCATAATGGATATATTGGTTCCATAAATGGCCTATTGAAGTAACTTATATCATTTAAGTGCTAGGCTCTATTCTCTTGTTATTTCTAGACTTCTTGGACTCATTTAAGGTCCTTGGAGCCATCATCAATTCAATTGCACTATTGGAAGATCAAGTTGCTTCATAAAGCACTATTATGGACACTATTGTCCCATCTCCCAATCCATGACTCCTAAATTTTTTCCAATGATTCCTCCCATCTTCTAATACCATATGGAGTCCCAAATCAAGGCTAGAACAAATTTAAACACTCCCTAACCCATTAAACCCCTTTTAGCCGAAACAAGCATGAATTTGGGCTTCTTGGAGTTTCAAAATTTTTCTTGATGGGAGAGCCACTTGAGAAAGTTTCTAAGGGTCTTAAAAGCTCAAGAAAACATTCAAATAGCCAAAAAATTACTTACACAAAATCAGATTTCACAAAACCTCCAAGAACACTACACTTTTCTAACTTAATTTCCTTTAGTTTTTCTTGAAATTTCTTGCCATATTCTTAATCCTTGCACTCTTTTCCCTAGGTTTCTCCTTTGGTTCTGCCTAAAATCTAGCCCCTCTTATCCCATCCTAGGTTGGCCAAAACATACAAGAAGAAGGGACAAGAAGAGGCTACCATATGAATGATATTTTACTTTATTTTTCCTTAGTTTCTTGGATGTTTCTTCCCTTGGTTGGCTTCTCCTTTCCAAACATGAAATTTCCCTCCTTGGTCTGACCTCAAAACAGAACCAAATCATTTAAAAAATCCATGGAAAGAAAGGAGGAAGAGAGGAGAACAAGATTGAAGGAAGATGGAGTAAGAAAATCCATGAAATTGCCTAGTTTCTCCTTAGCTTTCTTCCTCTTTTTCTCCTCCCTTTAGTGTGCCTAAGAGAGCTGAAGATTTTCTATATTTTGGGCAGAAAGGGTCATGCTCATTAAAGAGAAGAATAAGGGGGAAAAGTGTGAAATTTTTTAGAATATTCAAGAACCCATTATTTCTAATTTTGCCCTTCCATAATGGTAATTTTGTTTTGGCTTCGTTTTAGCTCCTTTTTTAGAACTGTATTTTCCATCATAAAATTTAGATTCCCAATTTAATAAAATACCTTTGGAATCACTCAAATCAGAGCTAAAACCTTCCCAAACGAATCGGTAAAAGTTTAGGTCAACTGACGTCAGAAAGAGTACATCAAAGGGCTTTACCGGTCCCGGGGCTTCCCATGATTTTTGGGGCCCCTGAGAACACTGGGCTACTCAAAATTTTCATTTAAAAAGTCTTCCTAGGTGTTTTTCTAAAATTATACTTATTTACGAAAATGCTGCCGGCCTTTGTACAAATTTTTCGAATCACTCCGACCCTGGTTTCTGGGCAACTCAAGGCTCAAATTCTCATTTTCTATTATTTAAAATTTTATCCAAATTTTATTTGACCTTGAATCACTCATCTCAGGGGGCTTGCTTTTCAAACCGACCCGTTTCGGTGTTTTTACAACGTACCGGGCATTACAGAAGGTAACTAATTCATTATTTTGTTTAGCTTCATTTCATCTTTCATTTCCCCACCCATTCCATCAGCATTAAACAAAAAGAAAAAATAAATTTGATAATAATATACCAAAAATATTATATTCAACAATGGAGCATGTGATTTTTCCATACACTTCTCTATTTCCTTACAAGTACTTTATCTCTTTCTCACTCTTTTATTTCCCTTCTATGAAACGGTGGTCTTTCTCTTTCTAAGACTTTGAAGTTTTATGTTTGTGTTCTTTCTTCATTTTCAGTGAACATATGGTCCTCTTTCTTAGCTCTTGAAGCTTTTGATATGATTTTTCCTTAAGTCCATTTCATCTTTCATGATTTAACACATATGTTGAAGCTTAGCAAATTTCAAATTTACTTGAGCATGGCCACCATTCATGTTATAATAGTCATTTCTGCCCTTTTCTTCACTTCCTTGTAAGGCAACCTCTTTTTGATTTTGATTCAGTGGGATGCCTTGTTTTTGTGATTATACCTTTTGCCAAACTTTAGTTTCTCTTAATCATTATTTGCTTTTATCATTTTGTTTTATCTATTTTGAATATCTTACATTCGTTACTTCCTTAGTTGCAAGAGTGTACCTAAAACACCCTTTGTTTCTTCACTTTTGTTTTTCTTTTTCATTCTTCCTAGCCTTTTCATTTGTTAACCAAAATGTCCATTCATTTTTATACTTCTACCTCTTCATTTTAGGCTTTGTGTGTGTATCTTTTCTCTCTTACCATGAAATTGTGATTCCTTCTCCTTGGTACTAAGAATTGTGTAGGTATATGGGTTGTGAACTTATCTTGACATTAGGAAAGCAAGTGGCTAGACTCCACTAGTGCCTTGGTGGTAGGATACCTACTCACCAATCCAAAGCATCTTAGCATAAGCCTCTAACTTGCACTCTTTACCTAAGAATTTATTTGAATTATAAAGTTAGGGAGGGATATCATTATGAATAAGAATTTAGAATGATAAAGTAGTAAAGTGATTAAAATAACCAAGACTTATATGGAAAAAAATAGATTAATTAAGAAAGAAAGTGATAATTAATAAAGTCAAATGTTGAGCTGAAATTGAAGAATTCTACAAGAATAGTAAATTGTTTGAATTGATAATTGGGTGCATATAGACCAAACTATAACTTGACTTGTAAGGTGGGGCAATCACAATTGTGGAAAGTTTAGGTTGGTATTAATACTCATAATATTGATTAAGAATAGGTGGTGGGTTGACCAAGTGAGTTGGGTATTACTTAAGGCTAATATGGAATGGGAATTAAGTTAGGAAAGGAATTTGGCTAGTTGAATAATGAGCAAGATTGTAGCTAGGATAGTATTACGCCTCAACGTAGGATGAGCTATATTGATTAAGTTTAATGGGAAAAATAAAGAAGTTATAGAAAACTAAGTTCTTGAGATTTAAAGAATTTTTATGATTGTGTTCTAGGACACACCTTGGATGTTCTTATTGGAGAGTGATAATGGACTAATGATGGGAAAATCAATAACTAATTCGACAAGTACTATGAGTAAATTATAAAGCATGATACATTTTTAACTTGCATTCCATCTTTATTTCTTTTATTTTTGTTTATATTCTACGTGTTTGTTAGGATGGGCATGTGAGGTGGTGCCTCGACGTGTATATTATTAATGATATTAAATATTCCAAACTGTGATATGCTATTTGCATTATTTTATCCAAATTGATATGAAACGATATGCTGGCTAAAAATGTGATTTTTGGAAATTCAAGTAATGATAAGTTTGTCTAATATGCTTTTAAGGTCTTTTAAATGTTAAGATTATGAAATACCATACTATTAATTGTATAATTTGCTTTTTGATTTACTTACTTTGGAAGATTTTTTTATGTATTATATATATATATATATATATATAAAGGTATGCTTGTGCCTAATGCTAGCTGCTAACAGTAATCCTATTAGCCCTTAATACACCATAGATATTATCATATAGTTCCTGTGACTGGGCACCTAAAGGGTACCGAGTTGGATGTCTTTTGAACGTTTAAGTGCTATAAGGATAGCGGTATGCAGGAATAGTCGTAGTTCCACTTATGATTCCCACTTATAGTGCTTTGAGATTAAATCTATGGTTATTTACTCTTGTGGGATGTGTGCCCATGTTAGCATATATATCTTAAAATTTAGAGTTTTACATGGATTTTCCTAATGAATTATATTTTTTTAATTTTCAAATTGTTTTTAGTACAACAATTATTTTTTGTTCCCATTAAACTTTTAAATGTTCAAATTAAATTTTTATTTCTTTTATCTATTTTAATTATTTTTATATTTATCTCCTATTAATTGTTCTATCTTAATTAAAATATTATATGTTAATACATCCCTTGTATATTAATTCAGTAATAACATAATGAATCAATTCTCTATTAACTTAAATCCTTTAACTTTTTATTTATACAAATTATTTCATACCTCTTTCTATCTAAAGATTTATAAATTTAAATTTTTATAAAATTTATTCTACGCCTTTCTATATATAATGTCTGTAATTTACTATCATATCAAAACCTATTTTTATTTAGACAAATTTTGTACCTGCTTGTCCCTTTAGTTATCATTTTCTACTCATCGAGTATTGTGACTTATTTTATTATTTATTTTTGTAAATATTAGAATTGTGTCCAAACGATCTTCTAATTTAGCTCAAAATTGTTTTTAGTAGAGAACCAGTCGTTGGTTGGTCAGGTATTGAAGGTCTTTGTCCTTTGTGTATATATATGTTTATACTTTAGAGTCAACTTTACAATCTATAGGTAGGATCCTTGCCTTGTTGGCTGTATTTTGTTATTGATTGGAAGAAAAAGTGGAGCTCTATTTTTTATGACTAAAATTAGCTATTTGTAAATAATTTGAAATGTCTCAAATTTAGGGAAAACTCTATCCAATTTTTTACAAAAGTTTAAGTACTTTTTGATATGATTAGAAGAAAAAAAAATGTAAACTTTGAATTCATATTGAATAAAAATATTTTTATGGAATTGTGTTTTGGATTGGAGTGATCATTTGTAATATTATTATGCATGAAATTAAATAAGGATTCCTATATTTGTACTGTGTTTGCTAGGCTTATAGATGCAAGATTTCTTGTATTCCATGTTAGTCATGTCTTCGTTTAGGAGCGTGACAATTGTGGCCTCCCTAATGCCGGGAGCTCTACGAATGGCCCTAATTGAAAAGATATCATTATTGCAATTCAAATACAATGAGATTAGATAAACCCAACAAACCTTAACAATGATTTCATTTCACTCATGATGATATTTTTATATTCTCTTCGTGCAGGAATCATGTGGGGTTTTATTTTGATAAAATTATAGTTTAGAACTTTAAGTTAATAATATTTATATTAAAAAATTTTAAAATTTAAAATTTTTTTAAAAGATCTTAGAATAAAATATTTAAATTATGTGAAAAAATTATAATTTAAAACTTTAAGTTAAAATTTTTATTTATAAAATATTTTAAAATAATTTTAAAATTTAAAATTTTTCAATATAAACATTTTTAACTTAAAATTTTAAATTATAATTGTTTCCTTTTATTTCCTATCACTTCTAAGCAATCAATAAATTAGAATATCATTTTCCCACGTGAAGGCTGTCCTTGTTTATTTCTTCATTATTGTCTTCGTTAGGCTTCCCCGTTCCCACGGTCCAGAGCTAGAATGCTTTTTTAATTAAAATTTTTTGTTTCCATCATATGCATCACATGGGATTGAAGCTGGCATTATTCCTTACTCAATAGATACAAAAAATTAAAACAAAACGAAAAAAAAAACTGTCAGGATTGTTGCCCAATAGATATTAAAAAAAAATAGATATAAAAAATTTAAACTAAGAGAAATTACGGATATAAGCTATATCGCAAACACTAAAAACATTAAATATTAATTAAAATTAACATATTAACACCATTTAATTGTCATATGATACATTAGACAACGTGAATGAATTCAGAATTGTTCAAAGGATGCAATGTGAATTCCTTCTATGTATGGCTGCTAAATTTTGACTTAACAGTGACTCATCACTTCCTATAAATACATGATAAATAACACCTTTATATTCATCACTTAGTTTCCAAGACAGAAATTCATTTTAAAACAGTGAGAGAGAATTAACGAAGATGGCTGAGTCCTTATTTCAGAGAAGATACATACGGGGTTGTTTATTAATGTGTTTATTCACAAGCGTGGCAATAAGTGTAGAGGGTAGATCCAGGCTTCACAGGTGGGAGGTTAAGTATGAGTACAAATCTCCAGATTGCTTCAAGAAGCTGGTAATGACCGTTAATGGGATGAGTCCAGGACCTCAAATCATGGCACAGCAAGGTGATGAAATCTTTGTTGAGGTGAAGAACAGTTTGCCCACTGAGAATGTTGCTATTCATTGGCATGGTATCCGCCAGGTAATCCCCAAAAGTTTCCACTTTTTGATTCATTTATAGTCATTCAAAATAAATTTTTTGAGTTCTTAAACTACCTCTTTGGTTGTGCTTTTAATTTTTTATTTAAGTTAAAATGAAAATAATTTTTTGAACTTTGAATTATATATCAATAGCTTCTTTAATTTTTAAAACTTTAAAATAGACTCTTCAAACTCTATTTTCTTTTCGTAGATAATCTATGGGATTAGTAAATCTATTAATTTACTAGTGAAAGAATGACACGTTAGATTAAATGAACTTCTCACACTCTAATTTTTTGTGCAAATACTCTTCTTAATTTTTAAGTCATCTGTAGATAATATTTTAACGTGTTACATTTTTGCTAATAAATAGCATATTCACTAATAATAGGGAATTATTCGCACATGATTTCAAGTTTGGAGATAATTTTAAAGTTTTAAGGATTAGTGGGATTATTTATTTATAACCAAAATTTAAAAATTTATATTTATTTTGGCCTTTTATTTATTTTATTTCCAAATAAGCTTTTGAAAAAGAGTTATAATAAATAAGCAATTTATGAACTACTTTTTACTATTAAATTAATAAGCTAACATATTTTGACAAAGGATAGTGTGGGATTGTTATTTTTTTTTTCGTTTGCAGTAAGAGGTTTTTATTCAATTCTTTTTTTCTAATTTTGTCTTCTCTTCTCTCTTACACCAAAAAATAATTTGCGCTATCAATTTAAAACATTTTTTGTCTAGGCAAAATAAATTTTTTTTTTAGAAGTACTTTTAAAAGTATAAATAATTCTATCTCTTTCATAATACACTCTTGATTAGTTTTTGGTCAATGAATCTGATTAATTTTTGTTGTGAATGAATAACAGATTAATAATTGTTGGAGTGATGGAACTGGGTCTGTTAGTCAATGTCCCATTATGCCTGGAGAAACCTTCACTTACAGATTTGTTGTTGACAGGGTAAGGCTTTCTAGAGTAATGCAATCTAGCTACAAATTAAATTAAAAGGATTTTTGTTCAATTTCATTTACATTGTTGGGTAATCAAATTCTTTTGCTCTTTTCTTTTTTTTTTTTGGCTGAAAATTCAGCCTGGGACATATCTATATCATGCACATTATGGTTTGCAAAAAGAGGCTGGGCTTCTTGGGTTTATTCAAGTGGCTCTTCCAGATGGACAAATTGAGCCCTTTCACTATGACCATGACCATTCCATTCTCCTCAATGACTGGTACCACAAGAGCTCTTTTGAGGAGACCACTGGCTTAACATCCATACCCTTTCAATTTGTAGGGGAGCCCCAGGTAGGCATTCTAGTTAGTTTATTGGCAAAATAGATTTTTTTGGCAAAATAGATTTTTTTTTTTCTTGAGGGTTTCTCTCCAAATTGATAATTTGCAATTAGTTTATTGGGAAAATAGATTTCTTCAATTTTTTTAAGAAATTAATAATTTTAATTTAAAAAAGAGATAGACAAAGTGTGTGAATTTTGTTATTAAAGTGAATCTCACGTATTCAAATAAAGCCTATCATTTAAGTAGGTTTCACACATTATGTCTCTTTTCAAAATAATCATGTTAATTAGTCAATTTCCAAGAGAAATTAAGAAGATCCACTTTTGTTAATTGGAGAAACTATAATTTTATTTTCTGAATCAAAGTTTAATTACAAAATTAGTATACAAATTTTAAAATGTAACAAAATACCATTTAAACTTTAAAATATAATAGAATACTCCATGATCACTAAACACCAAATGTTGTTTTAAGGATAGTTTTGTTATGTTTCAAAGTTTATGTATCAATTTTGCAGTTAGGTTTTAGTTCAAAGGATAAAATAAAATATAGTTTTCTCCAATTTATAAGAAAACTTTCATATGAGTATGAAAGGAAGATAAACTCATCCTTGTTTTCATGATCAGTCACTGCTTATAAACGGAAGAGGGAAGTTCAATTGCTCCAATTTGCTAGAGGAAATTTGCAACGCAGCAAATCCTGAATGCTCCCCACATGTTTTCACAGTTGAGCCTGGAAAAACATATCGCCTAAGGATTGGTAGCTTGACCTCCCTTTCAGCTCTCAGTTTCCAAATTGAGGTAACGTCTACATTGCTTGTGAAATTATCTCAGTCAAGGAATTATAATGAGCATGACAATTTATATTCGGTTTGGATCCTCTTTCCTATTGTACGCTGTGCAATAAGAAAGAAGGAAGAACAAAAAGTGAACTCTATTTGAATGGGGTCCACATTTCTATTTTTTTGTTTCTAGAATTGTAGTGCGTGGTTGCAGTCACAGGGAGAGAACCAAAACCCATCAATATTATATATGCTTCAAAGATTTCATCATTTGTTTTGTTTTGCTTTGTAGGATCATAATATGACTGTGGTTGAAGCTGATGGGCACTATGTGGAACCATTTGTGGTGAAGAACCTATACATATACTCTGGGGAGACATACTCTGTGCTTGTCACAGCCAACCAAAACCCCACAAGAAACTATTGGATCACCACAAACGTTGTTAGCCGTAAACCTTCGACCCCTTTGGGGTTAGCAATTCTCAATTACTCTCCAATTGATGCATCAAAGTTGCCCTCAACAACCCCACCCCCTGGTCCCATTTGGAATGACACTTCATCACGTTTAGATCAGAGCTTTTCCATTGTAGCCCACAAAAAATTTCATCATACCCCCACCTCCTAAGTCAAATCGAACATTGTGCTCCTCAATACTCAGAATAAGGTTGATGGGTTTACTCGTTGGTCCTTGAACAATGTATCATTGAATCTTCCAGCAACCCCTTATCTGGCTTCTCTCAAATATAATCTAACCACTGCTTTTGATCAAACCACACCTCTAGACAACTATGACTCTGTCAATTATGATATCTTTAGTGTCCCCAAGATGTGAATGCCACTTCAAGCAGTGGAATTTACAGGTTGGAGTTCAACTCCGTAGTGGATGTGATTCTGCAGAATGCCAACACAATGAATGAAGGTGACAGTGAAACACATCCATGGCACCTTCATGGGCATGATTTTTGGGGTCATGGTTATGGAAGTGGTAAATTTGACATGGAGAAAGATAGCAGAAGGTATAATTTGACAAATCCCATCATGAAGAACACAGTGCCGCTTCATCCTTATGGGTGGACTGCTGTGAGATTTCAGGCAAATAATCCAGGTGTTTGGTTGTTCCATTGCCACATTGAGTCTCACTTCTTGTTGGGTATGGCAGTGGTGTTTGCTGAAGGAATAGATAAGGTTGGTAATTTGCCTTCCTCAATAATGGGTTGTGACCAACTAAACGATTCTTCAAGGCGCCATAGTACTCACTATCATTAATCATCCTCTGAGAATGAAGATATATATTGTTTTCGTTAGTGGTAGTTCTGTGATTTCTTTTGTACTTTTAAGTTTATGATATATATTTTTTGCTCATTGATTTTGAAGGTCTTCAATTTTTTGAAACATTAGTATCTATCAAAGATTCGAAAGTGTCAGTGGGGTCCCACTTGTATTGTATAAGAAGAAAAGAAACCACAATTTATGATGATATCTCTTTTTTTGTCAGAGTCAATATGTGTATAACCTTAGCTAATCTTTGTATTATTATTATAATTATTATTTTGCTAGTTTCTTAATTTAGTATATCATTTCTAAAGTTGTAGGCTTAGCTATTGAAAAACCTGATCTAAAACGCAAATAAGACTTGCAAGAAATTCTTAGATATTAATTAATTTATTCAAGAAAGAAAAATGAGCAGCCCGCACCATCTTCTTTGTTTTCTCAAGAGTAAATAAAATTTTGTGAAATAAAGTTTTAAAGTTTTAGATTCATCTTAAAAGGAAGAAAACAATGTAGAACATAAGCGTAATATTATCCGCCATTTAAAATTCTATAAAGTAATTTAATAATAACTTAGTTATAAATTTATGAATACTTCCGTTTTTTTTAAATAATTATTTACTTTGACTTGAAAGAAGCCAAGTTATGTTAACTTATTATTCAAACTGAGTAAATCAAAATAAATTCTAGCAAGTTAGTGTGAGTCCTCAGTTAAACAGCTTAGCAATGGACTATTAACATATTTGAAATAAATGATCTAAAATTGTTTGAGCAACTTTTACCTGCATTAGTTTTTTTTTCAAATAAAAACTTTCAAGTTAAATAATAAAACATATTTCACAAGAAAAAAGAATAAAAGTTTTTCTATATCAAAGAAATCAATATAATAAAATAGATGCATAACAACCTTTAAATCTTGTGGACTAAAATGGCCAACTTGTTGGTAGGTCAATTTATGACCATTTTTTTAATTTATTTGGGGTAGTTTATACATTTCTCTTTTGAGAGATGTTTAAATTACATAATTCTCCTTTTATTTTAAAAATTATACTTTCTTTTTCTAAAATCAAAATATATGCTATATTAGCTTCTTTTATAACAAGAGATAAGTTGTAATTACACTTCTTTTAACCCAAATATTCAGATACTTGTTATTTATATAATATAATAAGTGTTAGTTATGTATAATAACAAAAACATAATTAATTTTTTTCATTTAAAATAAAATAAAATAATTATTTTCAACACAAAATAAATAACATAAAAAAGTTAAGAAATATATTTTTCTAATAAGTTATATTTTTAATAAAAGAAATCAATAGTTGAGAGTATTTTAATTACTTTACTTTAAGAAAAGCTTGCAAATATCTTTATAATAAAACAAAATATATAATTTAGACATTTCCAAAAGAAATAAAAAATAATTTACCCAATTCATTTTGACAAGCCAATTTGCATTCAATCAACAATAGTATCGTATTAGTATTTGATTTTATCCTCTCTTTGAGTACAATAATCAAGAAACTCAACAAGATTGTGGTGTTGAAGTTTGGCACACAATATAATTTCATTCTTAAATTCTTTTGCTCCTTGGTAAGAATTGTTTGAAATTCGTTTGTAGCATTTTCTTGTCCAAGCTTCTGGTTTGAGAAGTTATTAGTAGCCCTAACTAATAATCACATTTAGAGGGAGGTGAATAGGTGTAGTATGTGAAAAATTAAATAATACAATATTTTATAAATATAAAAGTGAAGGAAGCACAAAGTAAAGTGAGCAAGTAATAAATGAAGTGAGCAAATAGTAAGTAGGTGGAGCAAACAAACTACAATATGCAGGTGGAACGAGCTATATGAAAGTGAAGCAATCTTGTATATGGAAGTAGAGGATCTTCCAAAAGTGAAAAAAGCAGAATATGCAATAAATAAAAGGAGATAAAGAAAGAGAAAAATACATTACTAACTTTATCTTAATTCAGCCCCTCACGTTTATGTTCTACTCCTTTAAAATTTAAGAAATTTTCCTTCAATCAATTTGAAAAATTACAAGATGTTGGTTTCACATACTTATCATTAACACAGATTTTACAAACTTATCTTAAACTTATATAGAGTTTCTTACTCTCACAATCAAGGAGTTACATATTGTAATATAGAATAATAATTCACCCTTTAAATAAGAATTTCACTAAGATTAGTAAATGCTTCTCAAAGTTGATACATAAAAATTTAGGAATATTTTTTAGAGGTATAACTGCTCTCTTTTTACATGATGTGTGAAATTGATTTTTAAGTTTAATGTTTGCATTTAAGTCTTTCATATATTTATAAAACTTCAATAACTTCTAGCCATTAAAGATGGAATGATGATAGTAATAGCTTTTTGACTGAAGGGATTTTCCTTTAATCAATTTGAAAATTACAATATGCTAGTTTCACATGCTCACCATTAACACAGGTTTTACAAGCTCACCGTAAACTTATACAGGATTTTTTACAACTTACCCTTAATTCACTCTCATAATTAGAGAGTAACAGATTGTAATATAGAAAAATAATTCACCCCTTAAAACAAGAATTTCACTAAGCTTAGTAAATACTTCTTAAAAGCTGATACATCAAAAATTGGAAATATTTTCTAAAGGTATAACTGCTATCTTTTTATACAATGTGTGAAATTGATTTTTAAGTTTATTGTCTGCATTTAAGTCTTTCATATATTTATAAAGCTTTAATAATTTCTAGCCATTAGAGATGGAATGATGATATTAAAAGCTTTTTGATTGAAGGAGAGGGAGTGTGTCTCTAACGTTCATAAACTTTCTCTTTGGTAGTAACTGGCAACATAAGGAGTTCTTTCCAAGCAACCCATTCTGTCTAATTTTCATAAATGTTATTAAATGCCTACTTCATGGGTTAAAGAACAATTATCACCTTTTCTTTATAAAAGAGATAGTTACAAAAGAGAGAGGGACAAAAAGAATGGAATAATTATCCCATGTTTTCATTCACCTTGTTTGAGAGAGATACATATTTTATCATATATTTATTAATATTTTTGTTTTCAAACAATACAAAGAATTGAAAATGGACCAACACAAAATGGGTTTTTATATGAATAAATGTTGGTTTTTGTTATTATCAAATTCATAGGCCAAAATAACTTTAAGTTAACAATTTTCCCTTTTAGATGATGACAACACCACATCAATGCAAAATTAAAATTCATGTAAGTGCTATATATGCTCCCCTTGAATATTTGCATTCCTTAAAAATTAATTTGCTTAACAGTGCAAGGCACAAAGGTAAAAATAGATAAGAAACAAAAAGATTTAGTAGAGCTACAATTAAGCTCATAAAACACATAATTGAATTATGCATGTAAACTATTCTCTTTCTTTTTGTCAACAACAAAAGGATAAAAGAGAATAAGAGTATAGAACAAATAAGAGAAGACTGTAGAAGCAATTGATGCATAGCATAAATTCAAAGCATCACTCTTATGTTACTAAGATTATAAAGTATTCAATCATCACTTGCTAGTTAAAAATTTTTCCAGAAACTAAAGTGCATCTTTAAATTGTTAATCTAAATGATGAATGGCTTGCCCCTTATGATTAATGAGGCAAAGAATGGCAAAGTCAATATCTTGAAATTATTGCAGTAGCACTTGTTTATCCTCTTGAAAGGCTAGCTTGAAGTCATGTGATTTAATAGTAACAAAGTCAAGTTGCTACCTTATAGCCCTACAACTGCTGATCATGCTTCATATGGTTTTAACATCTATGGCCATGCAATCAAAATTGTTCCTAAGTTCTTACACATTTGAATTTAAAGTGTGATAAGCTAAAAAACTTCTTCATCAAAAGATGGCTAAACATTGGCCAGAGGAGAAGGCAAAGGTGAGGGATGAGGAGCTTGGTGATCTTCATAAAAGAGTGTAAGAGGAAAATCCAAAGGTGTAAAGGGTGTAAGTGAAGGAGGTTTAGTTGAAGTTAAGAGCAAGAAAGGGGATTCTGGTGGAGGAATAGATGGAGGAGGAGAGTTATGATGAATGGAAGAGACAAGTGAAGGTGATAGAGATTAAGGAAAGAAAATAGGCATAGAAGGTGGAAGAGAAGAGGGAGAGATGATAGGTGGAAGGAGCGTATCTTTTTTATAGTCAGAACTTTAAGTTACCTCAAGTTCTTTTCTTTTGCACAAGGAACCTGTACTAAATGGGAGGGACATAAAAGATGCTGGAGGATGAACTTAAGAAGTGGAGAAGGGTGGTGGAGATGGTTCCAAAGGTAGAAGAGCTTCATCATGTTGCACAAGAGAAGAAGTATTGATTTGGGAATAAAAAGGTTTCTCAATTGGTTATGACAAAAGGTAATCTTTGACTAGTGTTTCCTTTAGAGTTGGCTCATCAACTTTCATTTAAATAGATTCCTTTGTAGGTTCCTCTAGAATAAGCTCAGCAATTTTCTTCTATTTAGAAAAGGAAGTTTTGATGAACTTTTTTATGACAAAAGGTGGAGGAGCTTGTGGTAGGTGTCTTTTAACCTTGGTATGAAAAGCTTTAAGATCAGCCTTGAATTTCCCCACATCACAATTTCTTATCCATTCTCTATTAATTGGTGTATACTTCATGAATTTGAGGATAACATCATCATAAGTCATAGAAACTATCTGATAGGCATATCCTTTGAAACTTACTCCTTGGCCTTTGAAAATTTAAGCGAGAAGCATCCTATAGAACAAACTTGTAACTTGTGAAAAGTTGTAAGCAACTTCCTCTGTATACTTTAGCATCTACTAGTATACATTAATATTTTATTGAGCCATTAAATTATAGACATAGAAAAGATCTCTTTGGGGCAGCACATTCAAAGTTCTAATGCGAGGAAATGTAATAGTTCTTATAATATATTATACTACTTTATAAGGAAAAGAAATTGCTTGACCATTGATTTTCCTTCCAATTATTAAGTCCCTCTATTCAACCACAACTTCAAAAGCATTAGTATACATTGCTTGCATTTGGACATGCTAAGAATATCTAGCAAAGAAATATTCAGGGTCTCCTATAAAAGAAACAACAAAAATGTTTTCTTAACATATTTGCACCCACAGTCACTATTTTTTCATTAATCAGTAAACTTAAAGCTTTTCCTTCTTTGATAACATGTAAATTTGCATAAAATACTCAAACCAAGTCATCATAAACTGGTTCATTTATAGTTAACAAAGGAGTCTATTTCATAGATTTAAAATCCATTTTAATAAAATAGTTCAACTGGGTCAATTTCATAAAACCTATGCATCTACTAGTGGTAATAGGTCTATGCATAAAATCAATAAGATATCTTTTCAACTATTCTTCCAAGCAAAAATTAGGCAGTAAATGTTCGATAGATTCTCTAGCTCTTTATCCCCAATCTTTTTCTTCTTTTTTCCATTTACTGTTGCTGACAATTTCCTTAAGGGGGTTTTTCGAATATTGATGCTTATGGGTTTTCTTAGTCGCTTTTGTATTTCTTCTTCAGTCCAATCTGTCTCTTTGTTAACATTTCTCTTTCTATTTAGGGTTGAAAATTTCTTCATTTCTTTCTTCTTTTGCTTTAATATATTCTTTAAAATGAGTTTTTCTAATGCTTGTTGGTGCTTACTGTGCTCCTCTTCAATGTCAATAATGCCTTCAATAGGGATAAATTTTTTTTTCTTTGAAATCTTTGAAGAAGAAATGTAAATTGATTTATTCATTCATCCATAAACTACTTTAGGGTTTGGACAAAAAGTTTCACGAGAGAGAAATGGGAGAGGTTCAAGGGAATGATGTTTCATTTTTGGTATTGACTAGTTTTAAAACACTCTCCATTCAAACATCAGAAAGCTTACCATTATTAATGCTAGCCTTTATTAATGGTAACTATCGTTAATGTTAAACCTCAAGATGCATTATTTCAAAAACTAACTGAAAATTTAACAATCACCTCAGATTATATGGTAATTAATTTTAGAGAATTAATTTTTTAGTCAATAAGTTTAAAGACATGTGTCCTGCAATATCATAGATGCAAAGTATACTCATTTTAAAGAATAAAGAAATACATTTATTTAGCAAAGTTACAACAACATGCAAAAACAAGAGTGGAGTAACCAACAATATAAATTGAAGGGAACAACAAATAAGGTGGAGGAACCAGGTAGCTCTACATAAAAGAACACATAGAAAATATCATATATTGTCAATCATTCCAAGTTTTCTCTTAAGAGAGACAAACCTATTTTCCAACAAGGATTTGGTAAATATATCAATAATCTGATTTTCAATTTGCACGTATGTTATCTTCATATTTCCTCGCCAAATATGATCTTTGATAAAGTGATATTTTATCTTAATGTGATTAGTCTAAGAATGATGAACTAGGTTCTTTATAAGATAGATAGCACTTGTATTATCACAAAACATAGAAATGTAGTTGAAACTAAGAGAATAGTTTTCTAATTGCTATTTCATTGGGTGTAATAACTTCTGACTACCATATACTTCACTTCAGCAATAAAGAAAGCCACAGAACTTTGCTTTATGCTAAACCAAGACACTAGAGCATTTTCAAGAAGTTGGCAACTACCACTAGTGCTTTTTAATCTAATTTATTTAGAAAGTCTACTTAGTATATCCAACTAGATCAAAGGAGTTAGTTTTGGGACACCACAACCCATAGTTTTGTGTTCCCACCAAATATTTTAAAATATGCTTATGAGTAGTGAAATGTAATTCTTTAGGATTTGCTTGAACTCTTGCACACTTGTAAACACTAAATATGATATTTGACCTACTGGAAATTAAGTAAGGTAGTAACCCAATCATAACTTTATAGTTTTTCTATTCAAAGTCCTTGCCATTCTCTTCATTATCTTGAGTAAAAGAGGCATACATTGGAGTTTTCATAGGTTTAAAATTTTGAAAATCATATTTACTGATAAGCTCTTTAGTGTATGTAGTTTGATTAAGGAAGTTTTCTTTCTTTCTTTAATTTATTTGTAGTCCAAGAAAAAAAAAATTCATTTATCCCATTGTACTTATCTCAAATTCACCTTTCATAAGTTTAGCAAATTTTTTATATAAAGATTTTATTAGTATTGCCAAAAATTATATCATTTATATAAAATTGTACAAGTAAAGAATCATTTCTATTTTTTTTAATGAAGAGGGTAACATCAAGTTTTTCTCTTAAAAATCCATTCTCTAAGAGAAAACTACTTAAATTTTCATATCAAGCTCTGAAAGCTTATTTTAGACCATAAAGAGCTTTAGAGAGTTTAAACACATAGTTAAGTAACTTTTTGTTCGTAAAATTGATAGGTTGCTTAACATACACCTCTTCATTTATAAATCAATTCAAAAAAACACTTTTAACATCCTTTTGATATAATTTAAAATTTATAAAATATGTATAAGCAAGTAACATTCTAATAGATTCTAGTATAGCAATTAAAGTATAAGTTTCATCAAAGTCTATACCTTTTTGTTGAATATAACCTTAAGCTACTAATATAGCTTTGTTTTTTATGACATTATCTTACTTATTTAACTTATTATGAATAACCCATTTTTTTCTAATGATAGAGGCACCTTTTGGATGTTCCACTAAATCCTATACTTTGTTACTCTCAAATTGATGTAGCTCTTCTTGCATAGTTATAATCCAATTTTCATCATCAAGTACTTCTTCAACTGATTTAGGCTCAATTTAAGACAAAAGTGCAAGGTTACTACTATTATTTTTGAATAAGGATCTAATGTGTAATCCTTCATTTGAGTCTCTTATAATATATTACAATGGATAAGTAAAGGGGTATCTCCATTCTCTTGGTAGCCTAATGTCTCTTAGTGCAACTTCTTGCACATTTGATTTTTGAACAAAAGCTATTGGTTCAGCTTCCTTGTTGTTGTTGATTTGGGGATCTATATCCTCTTTGGTTCTTTTCTCAAAATGTTAGAGTAAGCTTTCTCTTAGAGTTTGCTTGTCACTCTAAATTTAGAGTTCATTTTTGCTAGAAGGATGGAGTTCACTTTAACTTTTATTAGTAATTTTGAAGTGGCTGAAACTATTTTTTTTTAAGTTTAGTTCTTTTCTTCTATCTAATATACTTGAACTTGACTCCTAATTTTTTGAATGATTTACTTTTGAAATATTCTTGTCCTTATCTATATTCATTATATTTCTCAAAATGGGATTAGTTTCATTGAATGCCACATGCATAGACTCTTTTACAGTCATGGTTCTCTTATTATACACTCTATATACTTTATTAGATGTTGAATATCTTAAGAATATGCTTTCATCACTTCTTGCATCAAGTTTTCCTAAATTAACTTTTTTATTATTATGAATAAAACATTTACAACCAAAAGTGTAAAAATAACTAACATTAGGTTTTTTATTTTTTCATAATTCATATAAAGTTTCTTAAGAATAGATCTAATGAGACAATGGTTCAAGATGTAAAAAGTAATATTTATAGCTTTTGTCCAAAAAATATTTAAAAAGATCATTATCAATAAGCATGGTTCTAGCCATATCTTGAAGAGTATGATTTTTTGTTTCAATTACTCTATTCTATTGTGGAGTTTTTGGTGCATAAAAGTTATTATTAAAACACTGCTCATCATAAAAATTCTCAAATAATTTGTTTTTAAATTCCTCATCATGATCATTCTAAATACTAGAGATTAAGTACCTTTATTTTTTTTTTTTTGAACTTTTTTGCAAAAGACCTCAAATTTTTTAAACGTTTCATCCTTATAAGAAAAAAAGAGAACCTAAATGAATTTAGAAAATTTATCAATGATAACAAAAGCATAAAGTTTTTCACAAAAAGTTTGGGTTTGTGTGGGACCAAAGAGATTCATGTGTAATAATTGGAGTGACTTGGAAGAAGAGACAAATTTCTTTGATTTAAATGAAGATCTTACTTGTTTTTTCAATTGGCATGCCTTAAATAAGTTATTTTTTCTTTTTCAAAATCTAACTTTATAAGACATTTTTTTTACAAGATTAAATTTGGATAATTTGGATATAGTATATATGCTTGCATGACTAAACTTTTAATACTACAGTTAAGGATTATTATAAATGGAAGAAAGACATATGACACTACTTGAGCTCAAATTATTTAAGTTAAGAATATAAATGTTTTTAAATATTTAACTTACAAACAAATTTTTGTTATCATTATAAATAGTACAATGCATGGACTTAAATATTATTTTATAATTTTTATCATATAGTTGGTTGATACAAAGTAAATTACATTTTAAGCCTATAACTAGATAAACATGATATAAATAATAATTTTTAGTTAGCTCGACTTTATCAATACCAATAATCTTATCTTTTCTTCTATCACCAAAGTTGATAGATCCACCATCTTTTCTTATAAAGGAAAAAAACTATGGTAGGTTTCCAGTCATATGTCTATAGTAGCCATTGTCAAGAAACCATTGATATTTTGATATCCTTTATTTCAGGCACACTTGCAAATTTTTTAGCTTTTCTTAATTATTCAAATTTTTTTAGGTCTTTTCAAATTAGTTTTAAGTGTGACAATTGCTTTTTGAACCCAAACTAAATATTCCTTTTTGGATTTACATTTATAACATATATGACCATCTTTATTATAGAATAAATAGGAAGTGAACAATACTGACTTAACAAAGAAATTTTTGTATAATTTTACATTTTCTTTTATTTTATACCCAATACCTGATTTATCAAACATATATTTTTGTTTACCTAATAGTATATTAAATTTTCTTCTTTTTTGTACAAAATTTGCTAAATCTTTTGTTAAGGTAGCAACTTGTTGATTTAGGTCTTTGTTTTTTACAAGAGCCAACTCCAATTTGGTTTCAAGAATATGAATATTTTTTTTCAATTTTAGAATTTATTCGGAGTTCATCCTCATATTTTGAAAACAGATTCTTAAAGTTAATAAAAAGCTTATTAAAAGTTTCATCAAGTTTAATATAGGAGAGAGAGTTTTCATTTTGTACTCACTATCTTTTAGTGTCATGAAACACATATTTGCAATTTCTTCCTCTAGTTCTTCCTCATCTTCATCAACATCACTCCATGCTGCCACAACCTTTTTCCTTCCATAAAATTTAATAGGCTTTTTTTTAACATGCAAACATTCTAATTTGATTTGTCTACTTTTTTCACATTCATAACATGTGATTACAACTTTTTCTTATTCTTCTTTCTTGTAGTTATTTTTTGAAGTATTCTTTTTATTCTTTTAAAGTTTTTTTTTCTTTTTGGCATATTTATCTAGTCTTTTTAAGAAGAAAACTATGCCTTGAGCATTTAGCTCTCCATCATCTTTTTCAATAAAGGCTTCTTTAATAATAGTAACCCTTAGAACAACTGATTTTCATCTCTACTCCAGTTTGTATCTTTTAAGATGATTATTTTCATATGCAATAAGTACACCTCATAGTTTATCATAAGAAAATATTGGTAGATTTTCACTTTCAATGGAATTCAACTTAGATTGCCATCTTTGCAGAATACATATGAGGATATTGTGATTGAGTTAAAGATTAGTATATTTTTTGTCAAGAGTTTTTAGATCATCTACAAGTTTAGCAAACTTATTGTACATTTCTTTAATATTTTCATTTTCTTTCATATGGAACAGTTTATATTCATATATGAGTACATTCGTGTTGCTTTCTTTAACTTTGGAGATTCCTTCATGTGTGACAATAAGCTTCTCCTACATTTCTTTTGTTGTTTCATAGTTTGATATTTTGTCATATACTGATCCATTGACAGTATAGAACAGGATGTTTTTGCTCAATCATTGCATTGAACTAGTTTAATACTATCCTCTATCCATTTGTTTACGGACTTGTTCATGATATCTTTAGCCATCAAATTCATCTTTTTAGGCATCTTAGGACTATCTTCAATGACTTACCATTTTAGATAGTAGAATGAATATGTATTTTTATTCTATCTTTCTAATGTGAAAAGTGTTTCCCTATGAAATATGGTGATCTAATAGTTGAGAATCCCTTCTAGAAGTGAACTCTCCCAAGAATATAAATATTCAATTTTTTCAATAACAAATAAGACCTTTTCTCTTGGCTATTAAGCACATAAACAAGTGAGACTAGTTTTGATACTGATTGATAATCACACTTAGAAAAAGGGTGAATATATGTGGCATGTTGAAAATTAAATAATACAAAATTTTATAAATATGAAAGTAAAGGAAGTACAAAGTGGAGTAAGCAAATAGTAAATGGAGTAAGTAAAGAGTAAGTAAGTAGAGCGAGCAAACTATTATATGCAAGTGGAGCAAACTTGTATACAGAAGTGGAGGATCCTCTAAAAGTAGAGAAAGTAAAATATGCAATAAGTAAACATAGATAAAGAGAGAGAAAAATGCACTATCAATTTTATCTTAGTTTAGCCTTTCAAGCCTATGTCTAGTCTCTTTAAAACTTAAGGAATTTTCTTTTAATCAATATGAAAAATTACACGATACTAGTTTTATGTGCGTACCATTAACATAGGTTTTATAAGTTTACCTTAAACTTACATAGGGTTTTTTTACAACTCACCCTTAACTTACTCCTATAACTAGAGAGTTATAGATAGTAATATAGAATAAAAATTCACTCTCTAAATAGAGATTTCACTAAACTCAATAAATACTTCTAAAAAATTGATACATTAGAAACTAGGAATATTTTTTAAAGGTATAATTGCTCTCTTTTCACATGATGTGTGAAATTGATTTTTAAGTTTCTTGTTTGCATTTAAGCTTTTCATGTATTTATAAAACTTTAATAACTTCAAGCCGTTAGAGATGGAATAATGATAGTAGTACCTTTTTGGCTAAAGTAGAGGGAGCATGTTCTCAACGTTCATAAGCTTTCTCTCTAACAACAACTGTCAACATAAGGAGTTTTTTTTTCCAAGTAACCTATTCTATCTAATCTTCATAAATACTATTAAATGCTTGCTTCATAAGTTAGAGAAAAAGTATCACTTTTTCTTTGTAAAAGAGATAGTTGCAGAAGAGAGAGATAGAAAGAACGAAACAATTATATCATGTTTTCATTTAGCTTGTTCGAGAAAGATAGGATTTTGTTATATGTTTATTAATATTTTTATTTTTAGACAATACAAAGAATTAAAAATGGGCCAACACAAAATGAGATTTCACATAAATAAATTTTGGCTTTTGTTATTATCAAAGCTATGGGTCAAGACAACCTTAGGCCAACACTAGCTATTATAGTAAGGTCATAGAAAAGAAGCTCCATATTTCCTTCAGGGCCTTCCTTATTATTTACTCTAGACTTATTTCTGCTCTCGTAAATGTAAAAGAAAGTGAAAAGCATCATGAGAGTTGAAAAAATGGTAACTATTATTTCAATGACCTTTATCATTTCCATCAGCATTTTTATGTTCAATTGTTGTTGGAGTAACAAGGCAAATATATACATGAAGGTTAGCATCTGAAATATTCCTTATGTCAATTATATCACCAAACCACATGGCACAAACACTACCTCCTACCTTGATATTTGAATTAGCATAAGCAGTACAAGAACATTTTTCCAAGCATTTGGCTTTGCATCCCTCAAGTGTCAAACTTGTATTAACCTAAAAATGTGTAGTATTGGGCAATTTCAGCATATTAAATTTAAAAAAATTATCTTTGTTTTTTACATTATAGCTCCATGGTTCACTATGGATGTATCCTTAACTCTAGTCTAGCATCTCCTAGTTTTTGGGTGATTTTGGCTTGAATCCTCTCAAGCACAGGCATACTACTATCTCACCCTGATGCAATTTCCATATGGGCCACAAAGAGTAAATTTATAGCAATTATCTCTTGGTGTATAACCAAAAGATCTCCAACTTTGATCATCTTTTATTCATATGAAGTTCTCATCCTTATTGGAGATTTAAAATAAACCAAATATTAAATATCAATATTTAAATGAACTTTATTTTTAGAGCAAATTATTGTTTTTGTTCAAGAAATATAACCAACTTTTCACATTGTCCTATGTAATTTTACCTTTTTTGATTTAGCAATTTTTCTAATCATTTTTGTTCCAATTAAAATCATGGAAATTGTTGAATCAAAGATTATTAATTATTTTAATTATGGCAAACATTTCAATAATTAATTTTTTAGAAAATAAATTTATTTAGGTTGCTATTATTATTTCTATATTGTTTTGGGCATTAGGTGTTTTGTTATATCATCTTAGATGAGTTAAATGGTGTTTAATATTATTTATGGAATTATAATTATCTAATATATATTTTTATTTTAATTCAAAAAATATCATTTTAGGGCAAATTGGCACAATTATGTCTCATTTGTTTTTTTTTTGGGCCTAAGAAATACTCTATAGAAGTTATCTTTTTTTTTTTTTATCAAAGAATTTATAAGGAAAGGTTTTCAAAGATACTAATATAGAAGGTTTTTCAAATAAGGATTCTATAAGGAAGGATACTAATATGGAAAGTTTTCAAATCAAATGGATTTTAATGAATATATATTGTTGATTTTATTTCACTAAGTTTTAATTAGGTTAGATGTGATCCCTACACTTATATTGAATTATTAATATTTAGGGAATGAAAAAGATAAAGCTTGAAGAATCAGGAAGCAAAAAAAAAAAATTATTTGAAAAAATGTAGAAATAGAAACAAGTTGAAAGAGAATTAGTCAACTTTGCTGCTTACATGTAATTAATGAAGTCAACATTCTATATATGAAAGGGAGCTTAAAATGGCAATAAGACATTGATATCATTAAAGATTAATTTAAGGCATTCAATGATATGCATTCTTATACATTGAAGATAATATGTACATTTAATGAAGGAACCTCTTGTCCATCCATTACATGCTAAATGGCTACATTATTTAAAAAGACCATTTGAAGATAAAAATTAATATTTTTAAAATTAAATTAGTCATTATATAGGCTGAAATTTTACTTCATGATTCATTGGTTTGAGTGAGGTTGAATAAGTGATAATTAAATATATATTTTGAAAATTATATATATATATATATATATATTAAATTCTAATATAACAAATAAATACAAATAAATTTTAAATATTATTAATTGATAATTTTAAAAATTGATGAAGAGGAAGGAGTTATTTTTGCCAAATATGTTGATATTGTTAGAGAGATGCTATCAAGAAATGGACCATCATGGAAAACAAGCATTGAAAATGGCCAAGTACATATATTTTGTTTCTCTTATATTCTTTTTTTCTTTAAATTTTCTTGTTTCAACCCTTTTTTCCTATTATCTTTTATTTTCAATTTTTTCAATTTGTCCAAGATCAAATAAGAAATTATCTTAAAAGAAAATCAAAACCAATTGAACTTTGAACTAGTTTAGTTTTGACTAGTTTGATCAATTCTAGTTTGATTTTGATAATAATGATAAAAATGCTACAGTGAATTAATGCTAATATTTTGAAATGTTATACTAAGAATTTGTGATACTTTATTATTCATTTTGCTCTGAGTGAGTTATCCTAATATTTAAAAAATTCTTAATAAGTCTTGTGTGCACATCTTTATCATACCTCAACTTTAAGTTTTTAGGTATTTTGAGAGAAAATAATAGTGACTGTAAGGCTGTAAAAACCAATGAATTGAGTTCATGAGGTTGCCTTATATTTAGAGTTACTAAGAAATTTTTGAAAAAACCTAGAAGATTGGAAAAGATTGTAGAAGTCGGTGTTAATCCTTATGAGGTTATTTGTTCAGTAAGGAATAAAAGTTAAGAAGTTGCATCTTTGTTTAGAGTTGTCTTGTAACTTTGATGATTACCCATTATAATAAAATTTCCTTGCTATGTGTTTAAGGAATAGACATACAATACCATTGATTCGTATAAATTTGTTGTATGATTTCTCTTTTCTCTACTTTCTTTGTTTTCTGTTCAAAGCTTTTTCTAGATGAGTGGGAATCTATTTTACAAAATCAATCAAAAGTTTCAATAGGAATTAGAAATTTTAAAAGGGCAAAAATAATTCTTAAATCCAATTCAATCCCTCTCTTTGAATTACTTACATGAACAAATTTCTCTATTTGCTCATCAAATGAGACAAAAATATTTAAAAAATAAAAAATTAAACTAAAAAATTTACACCTTAAATTATTAAATTAAAAAATTAGTCACTTTCAAAATAAAAAACAATAATTAATTCTTAGTTTTATAAAACCAACTTATATTTTTATTAGAAATCTAACCCTGCATGAGCCGAAAGTCCAATCCTCTTTTTACAATCCCTCATGCATATGCCTTCATCATTTGGTTAGTTTAGAAAAGCTGATGTTAACTTCTTAAGCAACTATCCATCTACTTCAATGATAAGTTGTCAAATGGCGCTTATTTGCAGAATATTATAAATTTAAGGCGTGTTTGATTAGAAGAAAGAATGGAATTATAATGTCTATTATATTTTTTATAATTATTGTTTAATAATTTTTTAAATAAAAGATATATAAATTTTTTTTTAAATTACTTTTTTTCCCCTTTAAATCTAGGTCAATTGCTTATAAAAAGCATTACGGAAATCAAAAGGACGTATATGGACAATGACGCAAAATTGAGGGGTGCAGTGTAATTTATGCGAAGATCATACTGCAAATACTCTTTGTATTTGGGCAACGGAGATACTGAATCCTAGCAATCACCGAACTATTTTCACGCAGTGCACGTTGCGTCACGGGTGGGCGAAAGGGTTCTTTCGGGAAACAAACAGGTTTGGAATCCTTTCTTGTTAACAATAATTTATGTTTCAAGTGCTTTAGAACGATGGTTTAAGAGAACAACTTGACTTCGATTACATTTGGGTTTTTCAAAGTATGATCTTTCTCACCTTGAGAATATACTCCGGTTACATTTTACTTTCATTAATCCAAATCGGTTATGTTCTCTAATGCGTGAGATTGTTTTTGGTGAAATGAAATTTTAAAGGAGACTAATCTAAATTGGTTCTGTTCTTTAGTGGTTTTTGTTGTGTAGTGGTTGAGATTGTTGTGTATTTATAGCTTGTTCATTAATCCAAATCGATTCTTTTCTCCAATGGTTTTTGGTGTGTAATGGCTGAGATTGTTGTGTATTTATTGCATGTTCATTAATCCAAATCGATTCTGTTCTCTAATGGGTGAGATTGTTGTTGAAATTGTGAAGGAGACGCAGTTCTCACTTTCTTTTTGGGTTGAAAAGCTGTTGTCGGGGTTTTTATTGTTTGGTCTTGATATTATTGTCGCTTTTGGTACTGCAGAAAATGTTCAAGAACACGTTCCAGTCTGGATTTCTTTCCATCTTATACAGCCTAGGGTATGTCGTTTTTTTGTTCTATATGTCTCAATACATGTTTTGAAACCCAGCTGGACATTTTTGATATGATGATGCTGAAATTCTTTTTTGTTTGGATTTTATAGGAGTAAACCTCTGCAGATATGGGATAAAGAAGGTGAGTGTTTTATGGTTTGCAATATCAAGTGGTAAAATTTAGACCTTGTTTTGAAATCAATTGTTTCGCATTTATTGGGAGGTTGAGTCAAAATGCCAATTTATTGGCATTGTCAAATTTACATATCGTTGTATGAAGATTGTCTTTGTTTTCTACAACAGAAAAACTGTCACACTACCACTTTTTTTTTAAGAAGCTTGGCCAAACACCTAAAGAAAACCCTAAATAAGTACTTAAAAAAAGGCATCTTATTCTTGGTTAAACAGGTTATTAATTTGTTGAAAATTACTATGCAAACTTTAATAATATGATAGTTTGACAGGGATTGATAAGATTTTGTTTAGCGTTAGCTTTTGGCAGTGAGTCCTCCTTTTAGTATCTTAGTGCCCCTAGAGAGATAAAATAAGCAAGAGAAAGATTCTTAATGTTTTAAGAATTTTCTTATGTAGATATATCCCAGGTGATCATGTTATCTGTTCTGCTGCATTTTGGTTATGTGCTTTGTACTTACCTTGAAGCAAATAATAAATGTGTGTCAGCATAATATTTCTATTTCTTAACCAATTCTATTTATCGGTCAATTGCTTCGGTTTGTTTCTAGGTGTCATTTCATGTTTGAGAATGAATCTTTGTCCAAACCTGTTGATTGTTGTCTCAAGATCTCTGTGATTTGCAAGATGATATGGGTCGCCTTTTTTCTATTTTTATTTTTTCTCTATCCTAATCTATACAAGTAAGATTAAAATGCCATGTGACTTATATTGTGTGGGGTTTATTTTATAGTTGTCAACGGCCATATAAAACGACCACAGGATGAAGATATACAGTCCAATGTACTTGAAATAATTGGATCAAATATCCAATCCACATACATTACATGCCCAGCAGACCCAGCTGCAACACTTGGTATAAAACTTCCATTTTTGGTTATGATTGTGAAGAATCTAAAGAAGTATTTCACATTTGAGATTCAAGTTCTGGACGATAAGAATGTGAGACGACGATTTCGGGCTTCTAATTTCCAAGTCTGTAAGTCTGTCCATGTTTGTGCTATTTATTGGTTTTCCAAAAGACTTGCAGGCATTCAATTTTCCCCTTGTGTTTTTTGTGCCTGATTGCATGCTAGTATCTAATATGGAAAATTTTCTGATTAGTTACACAGTTGCATGTTTACTTTACTGGTCGCTATACTTGTCATAAAGTCTGAGAAGAATCTTGGTTTTAAAAAAATCATGGCTTACATTGCCTTAGTCTGTGATGAAATCATGAAACCAATCCAACATTTCTTACCCTCCCATGTAGATTCTTGAAGGTTTATATTCATGTGAATTCACAAATATTTGTTTTGCTCATACGTCTAGAATTTGACATTCTCAATTTGTTACTGGCTAGACATTCCATGCCAGAGTAGTGCAGGGAACACAATCATACTTCCTATTGTGTGAGAATGGAATTGGATTTTCTTTTTTTTTTAGCCGTTCTACTAAAAAAGAGAGGAAAGAAAAATATTCTTTTCTAGATTATCTGATTTTAATGATTCAATTACTGGATAACTTCAATTTAATTTGTCATATTTTTAATTCACTAAAAGGATTCTGTTTGTTACTGGTAAGAAAAGTTGTTGCTAAGGATGACACTTCACTGGATATAAAGCTATTATCTATGTATAAAAATATAGCATGTTTCATGATCATGTATGGATGTCATGTGTCTCTAAAATACTATCTCAGGGATATGTGTTATAAGCGGTTAATTGTTCCTCATATTATAGGCTGTGACTCGAGTAAAGCCATACATTTGCACCATGCCATTGAGAATGGATGAGGGGTGGAATCAAATCCAGTTGAATCTGGTTGATTTGACCAAGAGAGCTTATGGCACTAATTACATGGAGACTCTGCGAGTTCAGGTCCATGCAAACTGCCGCCTGAGAAGGATATATTTCTCCGATCGCCTCTACTCTGAAGAAGAACTCCCACCAGAGTTCAAACTGTACCTTCCAATGCAGGTAAGAGATACCTCACATTCGAACTTCTAGCCTTTTATGTTTTAACCTACGTTGCATGTTTGAACTCGCTGCAATTATCTTAATGCAGAAAGCAGCATAAAAATGTCATGCAAGGAGGGATTTAGAGCCGTAAAAGGAGTGGATGTTATTTTATATGTGTATTGTATGCCCTTTTTGTAAACCTACTTATTTCTTCTAGAATCTTCTCAATCTGAAGCACAAATTAGTGAGAACTCTTCCATCTGCACTATTTTCTTTGATTAGCTTGTGAAGACACTTTTCAGTTGGATCAAAGCAGTAGTAGGCTGCTATGCTTGTCTATAATACTTTTCGTCAATTTTGATGGTATATGCTTTTTTATGATTGGGTGTTGTATAGTATTACTATTATTCAACAAACACAATTAAAGAAATGACTAATATATTATAAGTTCTTCAAGCAGCATCTATAGAATCATATTTCTAGGAATAGGTCCTCAACTTGGGTCAGTTTTGAGGAGGTTTGAAGCTATTTAGAGAGCCACGTGTTGCTAAATTCCTAAAGAATTTGACAGAATTAATCCTTACTACATTGTCAATTTCTGAATAATAGGATAGCAAAGTGAAAAGTGATTAAAACATAAGATTGAAAATTATATTTTATCTATTTCATATTTCGGTATTCTTGGAAACTGAATTAAATTTGATTTGTTTTACATTATATTGAGAGCAGAGTTATTCTTACTTTCTTACCAAAACCGAAATGTTTATTTCTTCATTAAAAGTGGTTTCCATGTAGGAAATAGCAGAATGAATAACAATGATGAAATTGGATTGGCATAATAAACCATGTGAACTTATGAGGAAGGGCCATAAAAACGCTGCATCTCTCTGTGATGTTTCACACACATAGTTAGCAGCAACTTGTAGATATGGTTTTGCTTAATACTGTAATTTTTTACACTCTTTAAGACTTGAGAGAATGGCAAAATAGTCTCATACTTTACCTTTGGGCTCTGTTTACGGAAGAAATTTTAGTTAACCACAGATTTTGTCAGCCGAGTAAGCTGAACCCAGATAACAGGTACCCCACTAATTAGTAAATATAATGGAGTACATTATACTTTTTGTCCTTAAAAACATGACGAAATTCTTAATTTGTTTTTTTAAAGCGTGATTTTTTTAAAAAAAATTCATCCCCAATAATTTTTCTTAACCAATTTTGTCCCGTAAGTTTAACTCAATTATTGGCTTAGGCTAGTTGAGTATTTGTGACCGCTAAACTAACGAATTGACGATACTTGATGTTTCAAAAAAGTAAAAAATGGAGCACTGCTTTCTTCAACTCTTTGAACAGTAAACATGGCTACTTCATAACATAATTGCCACGCTAAGACATTTTGTTTAGAATAGGTCAGTAACTCGTTAAATTTATGTTGGTTAACAAATGGATAGACCAAATTGAATAAAAAAAATGTTGGGGGATAAAATAGAAAAGCGAATTTAACTTGCTAGCTCAATGGGGAGAGAGAGCACGCAATAGGCTGCTCATGCACGTGTAGTTCAAAAGTTGTTTACCATCCCACTCTGTTTCTCACAACAATATGCATGGACGGTGGTTGAATCTAATTTCAAAGATTAAGCATGAATCAAAACGAAGTCCAAGTATTTTTCCATATTGAAGTGAATGTTCAGAGACAGAAAGAAATCTATTTAGAATTCTTTTTAAGCAGTTTATGATTACCAATCAAGTGGCAATGTTTAAAAGGTTATGCCCTGCTAAAATTTCTTTCCAGGTAGTTTCAAATTGGGCTGCAAGTGACATTTTCAAAGTGAAATAACAAAGTACTAGTGTTGAGACTAGTAGACTCGAGAAAAATATAATTTAATTAGAATAAACATATTAGAGGCTTAGAAGTAGATCCATTATTGCAGAGTGCACACTGCTTCTAGTCAAATATAGCATCCAACAAAGGAGTTTCAAGGAACTTGTGTAGAAACAACTTAGTTAGCGTTTCATCAGACAGAATCCTTGTCAGACAAAAGTTGCACTTCATAGCAATTCCAATCACAACTATTTAGAATGTAGAATTTGAACTGAAAGTCTTTGGCATTTTACTATTTTAGTCTTCAAATGTCTTCCATCTTCTCTCACCAAAAGTAAAAGTAAAAGAAAAAGAAAAAGTTGGGTGTGATGTGACACTATCTTAATCACAATTGAGATCAATAGAAGAGGCTAACATTATTAAAAACTGAAAGTGAAGCATCACGAAGACGTATAATCATACACGTTCCCTGTTCAACAATAATTCCACTTCCTAGCTTATTCCTCTCCATTCTTCTCTTTGATGGCAGCAGGGAAATTACTAAAATCAGAAATATGGAATCTGAAGTTGTTATATGATTATTGGATTCAACCTTGAATTTATGTTCTACCATTCAATACTTGTATTTCATCCTTTAAACTTTTTTCAGCCTGATAGCATTAACAGCAGAAATTTCAGTGTCAAATTTTTACTATATAAATTCATATTTGTATATAGCATAGGTTCTTTGTATAGTTTTTTGGTTTTGTATATCTTATAATGACCAAATTTGAACAGAAAATTAATAAATCAAATAAAGGCAGCTGATAAAGTCAAGTTTATATTTTCACTTTCAGATAGATTAATTGCAAATGTTGTTTCAAATTAGACAGCGTGAGACCCACAGAGGCAAGTAGCAAGGGTGAAATCACAAGTTGGGCTAAGTTGTTCTATATTATACATATCTTTTTTCTCATATTAAAGGGAAAGTAAATCAAGATAGACCAGCATGCACGAGAGGGCGACAAGCAAATGAATTATTGCACACTGCACCAAAAAGAAAAATAGAAAGTTGGCAAAAGCAAATCCCCTTGAATCACTAAAGAGGATGGCATTATTGAAAGTGAGATTCCAGAGTAATTGCAAGGAACCAGCCAAGTAAACCTTTCATTTATCTCTCCCCACAAAGAGAAGAGAAGCATCAACAACCCACCAATTCATCTTCCGTATTGCTGAATTTTCCTTCCTTCGTTGCATAAACAGAGAAATCATGGCTGCTGAGCTGGTTGGTGGAGCATTTCTCTCTGCTACCCTCCAAGTGGCTTTTGAGAGATTGGCTTCTTCTGAGATACTTGACTACTTCCGAGGCAGAAAACTCAAGGATGGCTTGCTGATAATACTCCACATCACCCTTGTTTCTATCAACCAAGTTTTTGAAGATGCAGAGGAAGGCAGTACAGAAACTCCAATGTGAAGCAATGGCTTGATGAGCTGAAAGATGCTGTCTTTAAGGCTGAGGACCTGCTAGATGAGATTGCTACTGAAGCATCTCGACAGAAGCTGGAAGCTGAGTTTCAAACTGCAACCAGTAAGGTACGAGACTTCTTCACTGCTTTTGTTAGTCCATTTGACAAAGAAATTGAATCAAAGATCCAGGAAGTGCTTGATGACTTTGATTTCCTAACGAAGCAAAAGGATGTGTTGGGATTGAAGGATGGTTCTGGTGTTGGCAGTGAAGTGGAAGTGGGTAGGAATCTGTCCAAAAGATTGCCATCTACATCTTTAACAAATCAATCTAACATGTACGGTAGAGATGTTGATAAAGAGAAAATTATTCAGATTTTACTTTCACACAACACGAATAGCCAACAGCTCCCTGTAGATGTAATTACCATCATGGGTATGGGCGGGATGGGTAAGCCACCCTCGCCCAGCTTGTATACAACGACAAAAGGGTGGATGATCAGTTTCAACTCAAAGCTTGGGTATGTGTATCTGAAGAATTCAATGTTGTTCAACTTACAAAAGTAATTCTTCAAGCACTTAAATGTTCAACAAAAGATTGTGAAGATCTAAATTTACATCAACTTGAACTAAAGGAGAGGTTAATGGGGATGAAATTTCTCCTTGTTCTTGATGATGTATGGAATGAGAACCATACAAATTGGGAGATCTTGCAAGCTCCCTTCAACTATGGATCGCTAGGAAGTAAGATAATTGTAACAACTCGTAGTAAAAAGGTAGCATTAGTTATGCACTCTACCCGTTGCATCATTTGAAGCCATTAGCAAAAGAATATTGTTAGAAATTATTTTCAAAATATGCATTTTGCAACCAACAAAGTGGTGTAGAAGCAAATCCCGTATCAACTGGTAGAAAAATTGTTAAGAAGTGTGGAGGATTGCCTCTAGGTATTAAAACATTGGGAAGTTTGTTGCACACAAAACCATCTCACCAAGAATGGATTAAGATATTAGAAAGTGACATACGGCATCTATCAGAGGATGATAATAATATAATTCCTGCTTTGAGATTGAGCTATCACCATCTACCTTCAAATCTTAAGCGTTGTTTTGCCTATTGTTCTATCTTTCCTAAAGACTACCTGATATTTAAGGATTTCTTAATCCAATTATGGGCGGCAGAGGGTTTGTTACATTCTTGTCAGAAAAGTCAAAGCATCGAAGAAGTGGGCAATGAACTCTTTAATGATCTAGAGTCCAGGTCATTTTTTCAGTCATTAGGTCAAAATTATTTTATTATGCATGACCTTGTAAATGATTTAGCAAAGTCAATAATGGGAGAGTTTTGTTTTCATCTGGAAGGTGATTGTGCGAAGGATATTTCATTAAAGGCTCGTTACTTTTCACACTCAGTAACTTTTGATCTAAACCTTGTAAACTATGAGTCTATTTTCAAGTGTAACCAGTTACGTTGCTTCATGCCATTGCAAATTAAAAATTATGGACGTTGTGAAGCGATGGATAATCAACTGTCAAGACTTGCTTCTCTAAAGCATTTGCGGGTGTTATCTTTGTTTGGATATGAGAATGTCAAAGAGTTGTAGATGATATTAGCAATTTAACACATCTACGTTATCTTAACGTTTCTTTCACCTCTATCAAAGAGTTGCCTAATTCAATCTGCTTGCTGTTTAATTTGCAAACCTTGATATTAGTAGTGTGTTCTGAGTTGACTGAGCTGCCTTCGGATTTCCATAAACTCATCAATTTGCGCTATCTTGATATAAACATGACTGAAATAAAAAAGATGCCCAGGTATATAGGAAAGTTAAAACATCTTCAAACGCTGAGTCCTTTTGTTGTGGGAAAGAATAGAGGATCTGATATGAAAGAGTTAGGGAAATTAAACCGTCTAAGGGGAAAATTAACAATTTGTAACCTGAAGAATATTATTGATCCCATAGATGCCAAAGAGTCCAATATGAAAGATAAGAAAATTTTGGAAGAACTAATATTGGCATGGATTGGAAACAGTGAAGACTCGCAGCTTGCAAGGGGCATATGAGAGTCTCTCCAACCTAACAGTAATTTGAAAAACCTCTCTGTTGTTAGCTACAATGGCACTAGATTTCCGGATTGGTTTGAGGCTCCTCATTTGCCCAACTTAGTATCTCTTCATCTGTGTGGAAGTAAATATTGTTTTTGTTTGCCACCACTTGGAGTGCTACCTTCTCTCAGGGAGCTCCATATCTGGAAGTTTCATGGAGTAGAAGTGATTGGTCCTGAATTTTATGGGAATAATTCATCAAGTGTTCCATTTAGATCGCTTCAATTTTTACTATTTTGGGAAATGCAACAATGGGAAGAATGGAATGTGTGTTTTGAAGGTGAAAGTTTCCCATGTCTACGAGATCTTGTAATACTTCGTTGTCCCAGTTGAGAAAATCCTTGCCTCAACACCTTCCTTCTTTAACTCGGCTAAGGATTGAGGAGTGCGAAAATCTCGAGGCTACACTTCCCCAAGGTTTTTCCTGTGGCTCGGCTAAGCTGATGTAGATGATTCCTCCTTGAACCATATTCTGCTCGCCAACCCTTATTTTGAACGATTACACTTGACTGATTTTGATGAACTTGTATCATTCTCCATGGGTGGAATTGGATTTTCTGCTCCGAGGCTTATTTCCAGATCATTTGAGCAGACGCGAAATCTGAAGTCACTGGCTAAAAACATGCCAACCCTCTTTCCATCGTTTCATGATCTGACGTTATCGGATTGTAAGGTTACTTTCACTGATTTACTATGTGGTATTATAACACCATTGATCTAAGTTTCTTGAATTTTCATATATTTACGTTTGTCTTTCTTTTTCTGCTGTTTAGAATTAAAATAAATAAATAGCCAAAATAATAGCAGCTTAATGGATGTACTTACCAGACACTAAGCGGATTTGGGAAGCAAGGTCCCACTCCTACTATAAGTGTGCCAATTAGCGAGTGTTTGATATTTGTTCTCTATACATTTTCTTGCATCAGATTTTCAAATTCAATAATGTGAACTTTCTGTGAAGTTTGTAGTACTTAAGAATCAATATCAATATATATATATATATAATTTGTGTGAGTCATAACCTATGAACAGAGAATTCAACTTAACTTATAAAAAATATAACTTTTAAAAGACAAGCGTAAAAAAAATGTTGATATCTGTACATAAATAATATTTTATTTATATACTGACTATTTATTCATTTTTTTTTAATTTTTTCCAAATTTTTTTGTGGGACCTAGATTATTTTTTAAATTTTATCCCATATTATTTTAAAAATTTTCCTTCCATCTTGCAGAGTAAAGAACTAGTTAGCCAATGATACTAGTAACCCCTTTCTTCTTGCTTTGCTTACACCATGAGGTGTATGTTCTGTGTTTTGCCTCTAATTTTCATAACATATGCTTCCTATTATTCACACGTGCATTTAACTGGTATTAAATTCCCTGTCAACTCGAAAAAAAAAAAAAAAATATATATATATATATATATATGTCCCTTATTGGCAACTATATAAAAAAATTTACAGTTTTCTTGGTTACAAAGTATAACTATGGGCCACTTAATATTCTCCAGGGTGTTCATCTAGTGTTGAAGTTTTACTCTGTTCAGTCTTGTATGCAGATTTCATATTCAGCTCCATTTTAAGGGCATCTCTACTTTCGAGGCCTAAATGAAACAGAAGTGGAGAATGAACTATATCAACAAGGAATTTGGTAAGGGAGCACATTGCTTTCAGGTTGGCTTATTGAAAAATTTAGGGTGACGATCACAATTGAATTTTGTTTGACACGCGGAACAGCGTACAGTGTTATCGTGAGAGTATGTGCTCAGGATGAAAGACTCGATTGGCTATTGTTAGAGAAGTCCCATAATGTGCTCAGGTTCCAACATTTTCATCCTTCTGCAAATATGATTTTGTATCTCTTACGATCCCTTTGGTTGAATTTGTGTATATGGTAGCAGCTGGTGTACCAGGAACTAAATTTTCATTGTTCAAACGATTTTGAATGAGTGAAGATTTTATTATATTGTGATTTCTGAAACTTAATGACTGTTAGAGATTCAAGATCAGAGTACTACTCTGTCCGTTTTTCAATGCTTGGAGTTATAACCTATTCATTAACTTCAATAAGATGCAGGTCATCAGAAATGTTGCTGCAAATTTTGCTGTTTAAATACTTCCAGAAATTTCCACTAAAGTTAGAACAAAAGGGAGAAGACAAGTTTTCAAGGACAGCGCTTTGATTGACAGTTGAACCTGATGTAGTTGCCAAAAGTAGAATCATGAAAATAGAGTCCCAATCTCATTGCCGCTAGCATTTATAAAAGCAATTGATAAATGGGAATCGACTGTGTTTTGATCAAAACACACACACACACACACACACATATATATAAATATACACATATATATTTTTAATTTAGCCATGTCATTTTGGCAATATGGCAATGACGCACAAGATGAGCTATAGTTTCTTCCTTACAGCCACACAAAGGGCATGATATGCTTTAGTTAGCAATATCATATGTGTGATAGCTTAGTCTTCCTTTTTTCAAAGATTTTTGGAAATAAAGAAAAAAATGATCTTTCTGATTTTATTATTTCATAATAGGAGCTAAACAGATTTGCATTGTGGTTATTTCACTATTGTGTGTAGAAATTAATGACTGGATTTTTTTTATATTCTTTTTACTTTTTGTTAGAACTACTATTGTTATTTCAAATTATTGCATATTCCAATTCGTCCTTTGGTAGAGCAAGATTCTCACTCTAAAGTCGTTGCTCTTGGAGATACCCTTCTGGAGTAAGAATCCTGATTATCATTGTAATTGGTGTTCTTCGTAATCCTTTTGGATTTGAGATGGCCCTATACTGATTCTCCAAGGCTTGCCGAAGGAGGGTTTGCCCAAATCTCGTTAGTAACAACCAACAATCGTGAGTACTTTTGTTTTCTCATTCTGTCAATCTTGTTTGTTATGCTCTCGTTAAGTCTGTGTGACTTACCATTTCTATGTTGATTTATTTTTCAGATTAGCGAGCTCTCAATTTGAAGGATCTGGACTTTGTACCGATCTCAAAGATATCATGGTAGGGCCTCCTTTTGTTAAGTGGCTAGACTTTTAGGATCAAACTCAATGTTTGCAGCTACATGTGTTGGCCTCGTATACAGTATGAATTGTGGTTCTGAGACTTTGTAACGTTGTGCTTTACTCCATTCATTGATATATAGGTTGAAATCTATTAATAATGAATTTGGTAAGTAAGCTCTCGCCTTTCACATATTCTTGGCAAAATTTTCCTGTCACCTGACCACAGTTGATTTTATTTGACATACAGAAAAATGTTTCAAATCCAGCATAGTTTTGCGAATTATTACGGTTATGAATGCAATTCTTCTGAATGGCGAGAGATACACACTTCACCAAGAATTTTCCATTTCTAGTAGCTGTTGAAAATCCATTTGTCTTTTTGAGCTTGACACAGCATTCTGGAATTTTGAGAATGACCTCAGCAACTTGGAGAGTGAAGGGAGATCTGATTTTTGGGGATTCATGGTTCACTAGTCAATTTTTTCTTCACAAGAGAAGTTCTTCCAAGTATTGGGCTTAGAGCTGCTTTTCGCCAGCCTAATTGGTTGTTTCTAGATTTTGTTTTTTAGTAGAATTCTGCTTTTGGGATTCCATACATGATGAGAATGTAGAGGACCAACTCTTACGGACTGTCAGATATATATGATCAAAGTTTTGTGTCATATTAAGTTCATGAATAAATTTAGCTGAAATCTTTGTCTTCTTGGAAGCTGAATAAAACTCCTTCTATATCACATTTAGCTTTAAGAAGTGGCTTAAGTTGATCTTACTAAATTCCTATCTGATTTTTTATTTTTATTTCTTCATTGAAGTTTAGCTTTCAGCTAAACTTTGTGGCAACATTGAAAAACCTTGATGAGAATGAGTTTGCTTTATAAATGATAACTTTTTTGTGAGGACAAGTAGAATGACCTTTGGAGCAACAGCTATATGAATGTCTTAATCGTCAATAAGAGAATGGAAAATATTCTCCATACTGAAGTCATTAGATTGAAATTTGTCTGTTCGAATTTCCATTAAGCCAGAGACTAGTTATTGCCCTATGTGCTCAATTTCTCTCCGTGGACAATTTTGAACCTACATAACTACAAAGACACCCATGTAACATGTACTTTACATATTTGTTTATAGCAACTCAATATTGGCTCCACATAAAATTGCTCCGAGAACTGACAACGCCATATGACCTTATTTTATAATAATTTCAAGTTAAGCCACAGAAGTTGGTCAATATTTAGATGGTATTAAATTGTGAAAGTTGATTATAAAGCAAAAGTTCTAGTTTGCCTCTGCCACTTGTTAGTTGTTACTCAAAGTGAAACGTTAATATCTTCATTAAAATTGGTTTCCATGTAGAAAAGGGCAGCATGAAGAACAAGGATGAAGATGACTTTGCTTTATAAACCATATGAACTTATGATTATGAGCAATGGCCATATGAACACCCTATTGTGAGTTTGGCTATTCAAGACTTGAAAGAATGGAGAATAGTCTCAGGAGACGAAGGTTCTCTTTGTTAGGGAATAGCTGTTGCTAATCTTAAATATTTGATTCCATGTGTATCCTCGTAGGGTCGCTCAGTTATTGATTGATTCTGGCAGCTTTTATGCCAGGTGTTGCAAAACAATACTCTCAGGTCAGAGTGGAGGGCAATAAATAATACTAAATAGAAGGAATACATATCCTTAATTTACTTATCTTCCTTGTCACATACTTATTCACATATTAAGTCCAAATGAAGCAGCTACCCTGGTGTGCCTGTGCCATAACCAAAAAGAAACATTATGCAACCAGCAAGGTCATCAAATTTGATAAGGCAGAGGTAAATTGATGTAATACCTTAAAAAAAATACAATGAAATAAAATAAATTGTTCTAGATTATTAAAATAAAGACTAAATATTTTTAAATTAATTCTAGAGTTTATACAACTTCTTAAGAATTTTTAAAAATATCTTAAGGATTTTATTGAAGTGCGTAAAAATCTTTTAAAACAAAAAAATAATTTTAAGTTAGAACAATAATACAATTTGAATTGAAGAATAAAATATTCCTCCACTTTCTCTTTTTCATCTTTTTTCCCTCCCGAAATTTGCCACTTCCAGTGTCATTTTCTCGAGCTTTCCTTTTCTCCTCTATTTTTTGTTCTTTTCTCATTCTTCCTTCAATGTTGCAACCATGGATCTTCAACCATCATGCAACCACCTTCGTCAAGCTCTGGCCAGCTCTAATCATCGATGAGTTCTGCTACTGTGGGTGACCATGAACCATCATGAGAGACTGAAAGAAAAAAAAGAAAGGAAGAAGTAGAAAGAAAGCCATTGTTGTTGATGTTGGCTGCAAGAAAATTCGTTCGTAAAAAATGCAATCCGAGTCGTGCCCAAGGACATTGTCTTTGAGAGTTATTCCGCCACAAGTTGGCAACCCTCTAGGATTAAACGGACTCTTCTTGTTAGAGCAAGGCAACAGAACAATATAAGGGAGACGAAGAAAAGCTCAAGAGAGCTGAGAGGAGGGAAGGAGAAGCTTCGAAGAGTGTCCGTGAGCTTGGTGTAAATTGTCCAATTCTAGAGCTTAGTATTTATAGGCTCCAGAACATTGAACGTTGGGCAACGAATTCATTCCTTATAATAACAATGATTTTCGGTTTTTGGTTTTGATCAGGATCGAGAGCAAGCTAAGATTGAGTTAGCGCTATTGCAACTCCATGCATGTTTAGGATAGAAAAGATTCGCTCTTGCCACCTTTTAAAATTCTTCCCATCAAACACCTCAATTTTGGATGTGTCCAGAAACGGTTTGGGCATTGGCATGGCAAGAACAACAGTGGAAATATAGCCTCCAGAACTACTTGAACTTGCTGCTGCAACGTTAACTTGATCAGCAGGATTAGCTCCGACCGAATTGGGATTAGGACCACCAATGTGTGACACCATAATGTAACTCTCAAGATTGTTGGCTGCAAGAAAATTCGTTTTTAAAAAATGCAATCTGAGTCGTGTCCAAGGACACTGTCCTTGAGAGTTATTCCGCCACAAGTCGGCAACTCCCCAGGATTAAACGGACTCTTTTTGGCAGAGCAAGGCAACAGAACAGCATAAGGGAGAAGAAAAGAAGCTCAGGAGAGCTGAGAGGAGGGAAGGAGAAGCTCCGAAGAGTGTTCGTGAGCTCGGTGCAAATTGTCCAATTCTAGAGCTTGGTATTTATAGGCTCCAGAACACTGAACATTGGGCAATGAATTCATTTCTCATAATAACACTGATTTTCAGTTTCTGGACATTGGAAGACAAGGCAATCAAACCAAATCCGTTTCTGAATGTTGGTCAGCAATAAAACATTTAAAGATAAATTTGTTTGATGAAATCAGTTTCTGATCGTTTCAATGGACAATGAAATGAAGGAAAATAAATTGGTCAAAGAATGAATTTTAATTGGAAATAAAAACGGAAAAAAAACTCTAACATTCCAGAGAACAAACCTTTCAAATCCGAAACTGCTCAAAAATAATGTTTGTTTGGTAAGCTATTTTATATAAATTATTCTTATGATCTTTCAAAATAATTTTCGGTAAAAAAATGCCCAGCATCACATTTATTTCATGCGCAAGGGGGGGCAAACGGACATATTACAACTGTTTTGGGCCGTCGTTGTGAGCATGCGAGCCCATCTCCTCTCTTGACTCTTTTACAAGTCCACTAACACACCTTAGTATTTATACACTAAGGTCCTCTTTAGTTTAGTCAATGTGGGACTTCTTTTCTTTTAATACACACACACACACACACTTATGTTTACAACAGTTGATTTCTTTTTTCTTTTGTGCTAATGGTTTCCTCCCTTTGTTGTTCCCCCGTTTTTCATTCAATTTCTTTTTTAAAATTTTCGATTCTTCCCTTCCATATTGTGTCTGCTGTGGCTGGACATTCAAAAAGGAGATTTCATTATTGAATCATTAAAATAGCAAATTGCTATTTCTATCTTCAATTATCAAGTATTATGAAGTAAGTATTAAGCTTAATTTAAGTCTTGGAAGTTTAGATTGAAAAACTCCAAATTTAGGGTAAGTATTTAGAATAGAAAAGTATGTAAAAATTTAGGGATTTATATTTTAGGTAGTATATTAGGGTATATAAATAATTTAAGTGATATCGAAGAAACTCCTTCAATTAAGACTTGGCACTAAACAATAGACAATATGAACTTATACTATTAGTTTCAACTGGTGAGTGTGTAAATAATGGGGTGGCATATTTATTTTATTCTATTTTATATTTCTATAGTAAAAGTTTCAATTGTGTGATTTATTTACTCTACTCTTTAGGGTAACAAATCGGTGTTTTCAAAATTTTAAAATAGGTATATATATATATGTATTCATATGATGATTTAATACATTTATTAAAACAAATAGATAATTGAAATGTGGCGTGATATATCCTTATGGAATGCAAAAGAAGAAATTGGATGGAAAGAAAGTAGTATTGTATATATATTTATTTATGAAAGAAGTATTTTATATTATTTTGTGGTTTCATATGTTACAGTGATTCTATTGAAAATTAACTTGTCTTATTTAATTAATTATTTATTTCCTTGGTTCCTTATTTATTTTATATAGCTAAATGCCTTTTGAGCGGATTTTATTTTTTATTTTTTTTTAATAATGGATAGGAATTTAGTTAGAATCCCGTAATCGTTAACAGAGATAACAACCTAGGTGCACTTAGAATAAATTGTAAATTTTGATAGCACTGTGATATTATGTATCCAATGCCATGATATGAGATTTTAGATGTGTGCTATGAAAGTGATAAAGAGGAATGTATTCAAAGAAATGTGAAGATATATGATATTGTGGTTTAAGTGCAAAAGCCCTTGATATTTTGGATTCTTTCTATGATGCCCATCTTTATAATATTTTTTTAACACGTAAAAAATATGATTTTTATTTAAAAATTTCCTGTTATTAATTAATTGTTTTCATTTCAATTATAAAACGTTATTGCTTAAATTATTTGATTATTATTTGATTTCAAAAAGCTCACACATGCCCTTATTTCCTCTTTGCACATTTTATTATTTATGCACCCTCTAAGCTAGTGGTAGTCTTATCCCTTTTCTTTTATTATTTTAATTTAGTTTCAAATGTCTTCGGCATCCTTCCTCATCACAAAGTAAAACAGAATTGAAAAAGTTGGGTATGGTGTGATCTTTTCTAGTTTTTCTCTACTTTAATCTTGTTTAGGATACTGAGGTTATTCCTATCCACAAGTGTTTTTTCATGGACTCGACCTCTGACATTGCAGAGGCTCTTCTATCGCTAAGATGAAGTGGAGTGATCTTTGTCCACTTATACAAAACTTACCCACTAATTAAGATCAATAAAAGAGGCTAACATAATCAGGAAGTGAAGCATCAAGAAGCCATATAGTCATAGACATGCCCTGTTCAACAATAATTCCATTTCCTAACATATTCCTCTTCATTTTCCTCTTTGATGGCAGCAGGGAAATTACTAAAACAAGAAAAAGGGTATCTGGAGTTGTTACATGGTTAATGGATTAAATCTTTATGTTCTACCATTCAAAACTTGTATTTCATCGTTTAAATTTTTTCAGCCTGATAGCATTATCAGCAGAAATTTCAATGTCAAATTTTAACTAAATTAATTCATATTTGTATATAGCATAGGTTTTTTGCACAGTTTTGTGGTTGCGTATTTCTCATAATGATCAGATTTGAGCAGGAAACTAATAAAGCAAATAAAAAGAGCTGATAAAGTTATGTTGATATTTTCACTTTCAAATTAAACTGAATGAGATCCACAGAGGCAAGTATACCAAGGGTGAAATCATAAAATAATTAAATTAGTGTCGAACCAACAGAGAAAACAAAACCAATTGGCTAATTAGAGTAAATATATTCCTTTCCATGGATGAGTGATAGATTTGATTGCATATATATTCTTTTTTAGGGAATAGCTGTTGCTAATCTTAATTATTTGATTGCATATATAGTCTTATAGGGTCAGTCAGTTATTGAGTGATTCTGGCAGCTTTTGCACCACGTTACAAATCAATTTATAAGGCCAATAATCTCAGGTCAGAGTGGAGGGCAATAAAGAGTACTAAAATGAAGGCAAACAGAGAAAGAATGCTAAAATATACTTCAATATATTCTTTTCTTAAACTTTCATGTAACTAAACAATACAATATGATACAGAATAATTCTTGTGCCCCAGTGGTGTACATTCAAAAAATTCAAATTTGGATCATATGTGGGTCCCAATGTACAAACCAGATCTAAATCATTGCAAGTAGATACCTTACATGTACACAAAAAAAATTTTATGATTCATTCAGCGACTTGTTTATTAATTTCCAAGTTACGAAAGAGATATTGTTGTTCAGTTGAATCATTTCAATGAAGCTCAACTGAGATCATGGACATTAGCATTCAACAACGAAGTTTCAAGGAACATTATTGAACGTTTCATACACTGCTCCTAGTAAAAAAATTTTTTGTTACTCAGGAGATAATTCCTACACGTTGTTAGTCATGGAAGTGATTATTGGACATCAGTATTTAATAATGAAGTTTTAAGGAACGTTGTTGAACCTTTCATATAAAATATCAAGAATATGCATAAACACATTAGGTTAAAAGTCTTTGGCTCCTTACAACTTTAATTTAGTCTCCAAATGTCTTCCACATCCTTCCCCACCATAAAAAGGAATAAAAAAAGTTGGGTGTGGTTTAATCTTTTTCTAATTTTTTATGTATTCCACACTCTGTGTGGAACTAATCTCTTTTGAGATGCTAAGATTATTTTTTTTCTCTATTGTTTTCCTGTGAACTTGAACCTCTAAAGGAGGGGCTCTTTATCAATGAGATCAAGTGGACTGATCTTTGCCCCCTTACACTAAACTTACTTAAGAGCAACAATAGAGGCTAACATTAGTAAATACAGAAAGTGAGGCATCTAGGAGCCATAAATATAGTCCTAGACATGCCCTGTTCAACAACAATTCCATTTCCTAGCATATTTCTCTTCATTCTCCTCATTGTGATTTGTGAAACTTAATGACTGTTACTGTCAATTTTCTCCTGTTCCTTTGAACTAAACATTAAAACAGAGGTTCTGCTAATATGATATTGGTTAAATAGAAGCAAAAGGTACAAAAGTAGAGGAGGATGGGTTATGATTTATGAGCACTAATACTATCGAGTTTGAAGTCTCAACTATACACATTTCTAACTGATGGAACATGAGTAAACAGAAAATGACAGATTCAAGAATAGAGTACTTGTCTCTACTCTATCCCTTGATGGTGCTGCGTTGTATGGTTCCTTTGACTAATTTACGATGAGGTATTATAACACTACTGCCATTGATCTAAGTTTCTTGAATACGTTTGTCTTTCTTTTTCTGCTGTTTAGAATTAATTAAATAAATAACCCAAACATTCTTTTCTAGAGACAACACCTGACCTGGGAATATTATTTGAAGACCTTGAGTACATATTCAGTAAACTCTTGCTTTAACAGTTGCTGCATCAAGAAATTTCATGAAATAGCAGCTTTATGGATGTACTTACTAGATACTACTCAGTTTACAGCGGATATGGGAAGCAAGGTCCAACTCCTACTATAAGTGTGCCAATTAATGAGTTTTTGACATTTGTTCTCCATTACTTTTCTTTCTCTTAATTGTTTATCTGAAATTTTTAATTAGATTATGATTTAGGTCTTTATGCTAGCAAGAATGGGTGTATGTTTTTTCATTTTTTATCAAAAGGAATGGAAGTTCACTTCTTGTGAACAAGAAGAGATTTTCTGACATTAAAGCTGATCATTAACCACATACAAATTTTATGCCTGATGTATTCATACTTTCAACCACTGTAATGTTTTTATTGGATCTGTAGTGGTCAAGAATTAGTCAATAATATTGACTGCTCTTTCTTGTTGCTTTGATTATACTATGAGATGTGGGTTTTCTTACCTTCTTTTTATATTCAGAACATATGGTTCTCATCATTTACAAATTCATTGCATTGCTATTAAATTTCTAGTCAATATCAAAGCATATCTTCCTTACTGGCGACAAAAAGAGAAGCCTTCGATATCATTTTGGTCACATAATGAAATGCATTATTCTCTCCTTACATATTCAGAACATGTCGCACAGCAAAACATATTATCTCTGCTTACATGTTGAGAACATGTGTCACTTGATGTTCACTAGTGCGCTACCCCGGTGCCGAAGGTTTTTATCTTTTGGTCTTGATCTTATTGTGGCTTTTAGAGCCGCAGAAAATGTTCAAGAACACATTCCAGTCTGGATTTCTTGCCATCTTGTACAGCCTTGGGTATGTCATTTTTTTGGTCTATATGTTTCACTACATGTTTCGAAACTCAGTTTCACATATTTGATAAGATGATGCTGAAATTCCTGTTTGTTTGGATTATAAACCTCCGCATATATGGGCTAAAAAAGGTGTGGATGTGTGTTATGATTTCAGTGTCAAGTGGTAATATTCAGAGCTTTTTTTGAAATCTAGTGTCACATGTTTATGGGGAAGTTGAGTCAAAATGCCAATGTATTGGCTCTGTCAAATTTATATTTCGTTGTTTTTTTCTCGAAAGGACATTTATGTACGAAGATTGTCTTTGTTTTTTTTTTTTCACAGCAGAAAAACTGTTTCTATTACCATTCGGAGGCAGCTTATTTTTTCCAAAGCTTAGCCGAACACTTCAAGAAACCTAAATAAGTACTGGTTTGAAAAATAAACAGTTTCTTCTAGGTCAAACAGGCTATCAATTTGTTATGCAAACTTTAAAAATATGATAGTTTGACGTGGATTGATAAAATTTTGTTTAGCTTTTGCTCTTGCCAGGGGGTGTGCCTTATAGTATCTTAGTGCAGTAAAGCAAGTCTTAGAAAGATAAAATAAGCAGGAGAAAAATTCTTGATTTTTTAAGAATCTCCTTATATCCCAGGCGGTCGCATTATCTGTTCTTCTGCATTTCGATGTGCTTTGTACTTCCCTAGAGGCAATTAATGAATGTGTGTTAGCATAATATTTCTAATTTCTTAATCCAATTCCATTAATTGGTTCACTCCTTTGGTTTGTTTCTAGGCATCATTTCATTTTTTTAGAATTAAACTTTGCCTAGACCTGTTGATAGTTGTCTTAAGTAGTCTGTGATTTGCTTGATGATATGGGTCGCCTTTTTTTTTTTCCCCCTAATCTATGTAAGTAAGATTATGATGGAACCCAGAGTAATTTCTGTGTTATTTATATGAAAGGGGTTAAAACCTTGTTGTCTCAAACAAATATAAAAAGAGTAATCACAGAATAACAGTGGTTGAGAGAAAAATTTAGTATTCTTTTGCACTCAATAACAAATTTTTTAATACTCATGATAAATCTTTTAAAATTTGATGGTAATTATAATTTTTAAAAATTATTTTAATTTTTAAGAATTCTTATTATAAAATTTATAAAATTTGATTTCTTAATTATAATTTTTTTAAACAAAAAGAAATAACAAAAAAGAAAACTATTCCTTTGACTTTCAAGAAAGGCTAGGGTCTCTCCCACCAAAATGCCAAAAGTTCCTTCCCTTCACTTTGACTCCTCCATCCACAACACATGCCCCACTAACAGCCTTGCTCTCTCTCTCTCTCTCTCTCTCTCCCACACCTCACAACCCATGTGAGTTTTTTTTTTTTTTTGATATCCCTCAGGTATCCTCCTATTGAAGACAATCCTGTTTGAGACACTGTCGGGCACTAAATGTAGACACCTCTCTCAACGGGGATTCGAACTGTAGTTCATCATGCTGTGGGGGACCAATCCCTTCTGCTAGATCCAACTCCCGTTGGTAACCCATGTGAGTTAATTAGTACTGTACTTTCTCTTTCTTCCTCTCTGGGCACCTCATCAGTAGACAATGCAGCTTTGGGCCCTGTTGCACACTTTCTTTTTTAATATTTTCTTCCCTTCTGATAGGTCCTTAGCATCCTTGGCCCAGTAAATACGGGTCCATCAGATTAAAATGCCATGTGACTTATATTGTGCGGGGTTTATTTAGTAGTTATAAACGGCCATATAAAATGACCACTGGATGAAGACACACAGTCCAATGTACTTGAAATATACAGTCCAATCCACATAATTACATGCCCAGCAGACCCAGCTGCAACACTTGGTATAAAACTTTCATTTTTGGTTATGATCATGGTTATTAGAACTGAACCAGACTGGTAAGTTTAACTAACTCTTAAAATTGATCTGTTTTAAAATTGATCAAACTTAGTCAAAAATTGAGTTGAACTAATTGATTTTAAACAAAAATCAACTTCAAACTCACGATTGAATTGGTCTGCAACATCTTTTATGTATAATTTCGCAAAATGGAGTCTGCGCGTCTCAAATCCTACTCCTCACGTTTGGTCATCGCTGCACGTTCATCATTGAGCCAGCAAGCATCTTCGAATATATACATGCAATATATAATATAAAGACACTTCAGATTTTAATCTTAGCAAATAATCAAAATTGGCTTTTATGCATCTCAAATACCATCCCTTGAAGTAGAATCAGCCACACTCTCATCACTGAACCAATCAACGATTTTGTATATTAAATACAATATTTAATACAACAAGTTAAAAACTTATTATATTTTTATTTCAACAAATCAAAATAATCTTGTAATTCAAATTCCTTGATAAATTATACCTTTTATCGTTGAATCTTTATTATTATTTTATTTATAATTATAATATTTTAATATAATAAATTAAAAATAAAATTCATATAATTTTTATTAAAATTATATAAAAATATTTTAATATATAAATAAATTAAAATTTAAATATTATATCGTATTTAATTTATTTTTATATATAATTAGTTATAATATGTTTTAAAATTTATTAATATTTATATATTATTATTTATTATATTAAATTTTAATATATAAAATAAAAAATATATATTTAATTATTATCAATTTAAACACAATTCAACGGTGCAGTAAATTATAAATGAACTAATATTTTTATTGATATAATTATCCATTCAATTTTAAAAATATTAATCATGATCGTGAAGAATATAAAAGGAGTATTTCTCATTTGAGATTCAAGTTCTGGACGGTAAGAATGTGAGACGACGATTTCGGGCTTCTAATTTCCAGGTCTGTAAGTCTGCTCATGTTATGTGCTTTTTACTGGTTTTCCAAAAGACTTTGCAGGCATTCAATTTTGCCCTTACGTATTTTGTGCCTGTTGCATGCTTGCATCTAATAGAGAGAATTTTCTGACCAGTAGCACTGTTGCATGATTACTTTTCTGGTCCTATACGTGTCATAAAGTCTGAGAAGAATCCTGCTTTTGAAAAATCTTGGCTTACATTGCCTTAGTCCGTGATGAAACGAATCCAACATTTCTTACCCTCCCATGTAGATTCTTGAAGGTTTATATTAATGTGAATTCACAAATATTTGTTTTGCTTATACTTTAGAATTTGACATTCTCAATTTGTTACTGGCTAGACATTCCTTGCGAGAATAGTGCAGGGAACGCAATGATACTACCCATTGTGTGAAAATAGAATTTGAATTTTTTTTTAGCTGTTCTACTTTCTGAGAAAAAATGGAGAAAAGAAAAATATGTTTTATAGATTTTGTGATTTTAGTGATTTAATTACTGGATAAGAACTGAGTTGTTGTGGTATATTGTTTCAACTTAATCTGTCATATTTTTAAATCTGAAAAAGGTTTGGTTTGATTGTGCATTAAATGAGGTTTCTGTTTGTTATTAGCAAGCAAAATTGTTGCGAAGGACGGCGCTTCACTAAATACAAGACTATTATCAATGTATAAAAATATAACATGTTTCATGATCATGCATACATATCATGTGTCTCTAAAATACTCTTTCAAGGATAGCATTACAAACGATTGATTGTCTGTGCCAGAGTTCAAAGTGTACCTTCCAATGCAGGTAAGAGATACCCCACACTTGAACATCTTGTCTTTTATGTTTTAATATTCATTGCCTGTTTAAATTAGTAGCAGTTATCTTAATGCAGAAAGCAGCATGAAAATGTCATGCAAGGAGGGATTTAGAGCCATACAAGGAGTGGATGTTGTGCACCCTTTTTGTAAACCTACTTATTTCTTCTAGAATCTTTGTCAATCTAATTCACAAATTAGTGGGAACTCCTGCATCTGCACTATTTCCTTTGATTAGCTTGTGAAGACACTCTTCAGTTGGATCAAGCAGTAGTAGGCTGTTATGCTTGTCTATAATACTTTTCTTCAATTTTTATGATATATACTTTATATGATTGGGTGTTGTATAGTATTACTATTATTCAACAAACACAATTAAAGAAATGACTAATATAATATAAGTTCTTGAAGCAGCATCTCTAGAATCATATTTCTAGGAATAGGTCCTCAACATGGGTCAGTTTTTAGAAAATTTGAAGCTATTTAGAGATGTTAAGAGCCTGTTGTTGTTAAATTCTTAAGAATTTGACAGAATTAATTCTCACTACATTGTCAATTTCTGAATAATGGGATAACAAAATGAAAACAGATTAAAACATAGGATTGAAAATTATATTTTGTCTACTGTCCTTACAAATAATAAAATTCTCAATTTGGTTTTCCTAAGTGTGACTCTTTTAATTTCATCCCCAATAATTTTCCCTTAATCAATTTTGTCCCTTAAATTTAAATAAATTATTGGCCTAGCCTAATTGAATATTTATGACTGCCAAACTAATGAATTGACCATACGTAATGTTCATCACCCCTCTCTATTGCTCACAACAATATGCATGGACGGCGGTTGAATCTAATTTCAAAGATCAAGCATGAATGAAAACGAAGTCAGTTTTTTTTTTTTTTTTTCATATTGAAGTGAAGGTTCAGAGACAGAAAAAAACCTATTTAGAATTCTTTCTAAGCAGTTTATGATTACCAACCAAGTGGCAATGTGTAAAAGGTATTTATGCCCTACTGATATTTTTCCCAGGTAGTTTCAAAATGAAATAACAAAGTACTAGTGTTGAGACTATCAGACTAGAGAAAAATATTGTTTCAGGGACTCAGAAGTAGACGCATTACTGCTTTTAGTCAACTATAGCATTCGACAATGAAGTTTCAAGGAACTTGTACTAGAAACAACTTAGTTAGCCTTTCTTTAGACAGAATCCTTGTCAGACAGAAGTTGCACTTCATAGCAATTCCAATCACAACTATTAGAATATATAATTTGAACTGAGTCTTTGGCTTTTTACTACTTTAGTTTTCAAATGTCTTCCATCCTTCCCCACCAGAAATATAAGAAAACATAAAGTGGGTGTGGTGTGACACTAAAGTTGGGTTTGGTAATTGCAATCAAGATCAATAAATGAGGCTAATGTTATTAAAAACCGAAAGTGAAGCATCACGAAGCCGTATACTCATACGCATGCCCTGTTCAACAATAATTCCACTTCCTAGCATATTCCTCTTCATTCTCCTCTTTGATGGCAGCAGGGAAATTACTAAATAAGAAAAATGGCATCTGAAGTTGTTATTTGGTTATTGGATTAAACCTTCAAGTTTAGGTTCTACTATTCAAAACTTTTATTTCATCCTTTAAACTTTTTTAGCCTGACAGCATTATCAGCAGAAATTTCAATGTCAAATTTTAACTAAATAAATTCATAATTGTACATAGCATAGGCTCTCTCTATATTTTTTTGGTTGCGTATATCTCATAATGACAAAATTTGTGCAGAAAATTAATAAATCAAATAAAGGCAGCTGATAATTAGACTGCATGAGACCCACAGAGGCAAGTGGCAAGGGTGAAATCACAAAATAATTAATTAAATATAATCCTTTCCATCGATGCATCCAGTGATAGATGAAGCAAAAAGACAAGAGGAAAAGCATAGAAAATAAAAGATGGGCTAAGTTGTTCTATATTATACATATATTTTTTCTCACATTAAAGGGAAAGTAAATCAAGATAGACCAGCATGCATGAGATGGGCGACAAGCAAATGAATTATTACAGACTGAAGCAAAAAGAAAAAGTTGGAAAAGCAAATCCCTTTGAATCATTAAAGAGGATGGCATTATTGAAATTGAGATTCCAGAGTAATTGCAAGGAACCAGCCAAGTATACCTTTCGTTTATCTCTCCCCACAAGGAAAAGAGAAGCATCAACAACCCACCAATTCATCTTCCATATTGCTGAAATTTCCTTCCTTCGTTGCACAAACAGAGAAATCATGGCTGCTGAGCTGGTTGGTGGAGCTTTTCTCTCTGCTACCCTCCAAGTGGCTTTTGACAGATTGGCTTCTTCTGAGATAATTGACTACTTCCGTGGCAGAAAACTCAAGGATGGCTTGCTGAAGAAACTCCGCATCACCCTTGTTTCTATCAACCAAGTTCTTGAAGATGCAGAGGACAGGCAGTACAGAAACTCGAATGTGAAGCAATGGCTTGATGAGCTCAAAGATGCTGTCTTTAAGGCTGAGGACCTGCTAGATGAGATTGCTACTGAGGCATCTCGGCAGAAGCTGGAAGCTGAGTTCCAAACTGCAACCAGTAAGGTACGAGGCTTCTTTACTGCTTTTGTTAGTCCATTTGACAAAGAAATTGAATCAAAGATCCAGGAAGTGCTTGATGACCTAGATTTCCTAGCAAAGCAAAAGGATGTGCTGGGATTGAAGGATGGTTCTGGTGCTGGCAGTGAAGTGGGAGTGGGCAGGAATCCGTCCAAAAGATTGCCATCTACATCTTTAGTAAATGAATCTAACATATATGGTAGAGATATTGATAAAGAGAAAATTATTCAGATTTTACTTTCACGCAACATGAACAGCCAACAGCTACCTGTGGATGTAGTTACCGTCATGGGTATGGGCGGGATGGGTAAGACCGCCCTCGCCCAGCTTGTATACAACGACAAAAGGGTGGAGGATCAGTTTCAACTCAAAGCTTGGGTGTGTGTATCTGAAGAATTCAATGTTGTTCAACTCACAAAAATAATTCTTGAAGCACTTAAATGTTCGACAGAAGATTCTGAAGACCTAAATTTACTTCAAATTAAACTAAAGGAGAGAGTGATGGGGAAGAGATTTTTTCTTGTTCTTGATGATGTATGGAATGAGAACCATAGAATTTGGGAGACCTTGCAAGCTCCCTTCAACTATGGATCTCCAGGAAGTAAGATACTTGTGACAACTCGCAATAAAAAGGTAGCGACAGTCATGTACTCTACCCATGTGCATCATTTGAAGCCATTAGCAGAAGAATATTGTTGGAAATTATTTTCAAAACATGCATTTAGCAACCAACAAAGTGGTACAGATCCAAATCTTGTATCAATTGGTGGAAAAATTACCAATAAGTGTGGAGGATTGCCTTTAGCTATTAAAACATTGGGAAGTTTGTTGCACACAAAACCATCTCACCAGGAATGGCTTAAGATATTGGAAAGTGATATATGGTATCTAGCAGAGGGTGATAACAATATAATCCCTGCTTTAAGATTGAGCTATCACTATCTACCTTCAAATCTTAAGCGTTGTTTTGCCTATTGTTCCATCCTTCCAAAAGATCACGTGATAGACAAGGAAGTCTTAATTCAATTATGGGCTGCAGAGGGTTTATTGCATTCTTATCGAAAAAGTGAAAGCATCGAAGAAGTGGGCAATGAACTCTTTAATGATCTAGAGTCAAGGTCATTTTTTGACCCATCAGGGCAAGATGGTTTTATTATGCATGACCTTCTAAATGATTTAGCAAAATCAGTGATGGGAGAGTTTTGTTTTCATCTGGAAGGTGATTGTGTGAAAGATATTCCATTAAAGGCTCGTTACTTTTCACACTCAATAACTTTTGATCTGAAACTTGTAAACTATGAGCCTATTTTCAAGTGTAACCAGTTACGCAGCTTCATTCCATTCAATGCTTTTCCCTTCATAAATTGTAAACTGATGGATAATCAATTGCCAAGACTTGTTTCTCTAAAGTGTTTGCGGGTGTTATCTTTGTTGGGATATAAGAATGTCGAAGAGTTAGTAGATGACATTAGCAATTTAATACATCTACGTTATCTTGACATTTCTTTCACCCCAATCAAAGAGTTGCCTAATTCAATCTGTTTGCTGTTCAATTTACAAACCTTGAAATTACGAGCGTGTGCTAACTTGACTGAGCTGCCTTCGGATTTCCATAAACTTATCAATTTGCGCTATCTTGATATGGAGCTCTCTAGCATAAAAGAGATGCCCAAGTATATGGGAAAGTTAAAACATCTTCATACACTGACTCTTTTTGTTGTGGGAAAGAATAGAGGGTCTGATATGAAAGAGTTAGGGAAATTAAACCATCTAAGGGGCAGATTTTCCGTTTATCACCTGGAAAATGTTATTGATCCTATGGATGCCAAGGAGTCCAATATGAAAGATAAGGAAAATTTGGAAGGATTAGAGTTGCGATGGAGTGAAAACAGCGAAGATTCACAGCTTGTAATGGGCATATTAGAGTCCCTCCAACCTAACAGTAATTTGAAAACACTCTGTGTTGTTGGCTACAGTGGCACTAGATTTCCGGGTTGGCTTGAGGGTCCTCATTTATCCAACTTGGTATCTCTGGAGCTGCATGGAAGTGATTACTGTTTTTGTTTGCCACCACTTGGAGAGCTACCTTCTCTTAAGGAGCTTGAAATATCTGAGTTCAATGGAGTAGAAGTGATTGGTCCTGAATTTTATGGGCATAGTTCATCAAGTGTCCCATTTAGATCGCTTCAAGTTTTACAATTTTGGTGGATGAATCGATGGGAAGAATGGAATGTGTGTTTCGAAGGTGAAAGTTTCCCGTGTCTACGTGAACTTGGCATATGGTATTGTCCGAAGTTGAGAAAATCCTTGCCTCAACACCTTCCTTCTTTAACTCAGCTGCGTATTGTGGATTGCAAAAATCTCGAAGCTACACGTCGCCGGGCTTTTCCTGTGGCTTGGCTAAGCTGAATTAATTGAAAGAAGATTTCCTATGAGATGTATGAACCAGCTGGGCAGAAGTTATTATTTCCAGGATTGATGTGGACGAGTCCTCCTTGAACCCGGAGAGTGAAGGCACATGGGACCTTGGATCTTATGGCTTTAAAGGTACTTCTTCCTTACACCCACATATTTATATATCTGGTAATTCTCTGCAGTTTATCTAGCATCATTTCTCATTTCTAATCAAAGGCACCTTCGATTTATGGAAATGAGATGGGATTAAATCCTTGAAGGATCTGGAACTTGTACCAATCCTAGATATATTTTGGTAGGCTTACTTTTGTTCAAGTGTCTGTGTTTGCATCTACATTTGTAGGTGTTGTGCATAAGGCTTTTGTGATGGCTGTGTTTTTATGTAAATGAATTGTTGAATTAGAGTATATATATCCAGTTTGCTTGATGATGTGGGTTGCTTTTTATTTTTTATTTTTCAAAATCTATATAAGTAAGACTAAAATGCAATGTGACTTATGTTGTCTGGGGATTGTTTTAAAGTTGTCAACTACCATATAAAACGACCAGAGGATACAATCCAATATACTTGAAATAGTTGGATCAAATGTCCAATCCACATACATTAGATGCTAAGCAGGCCCAACTGCAATACATGGTATAAAATTTCCATTCTTGATTATGATTGTGAAGAATCTAAAGAAGTATTTCGCATTTGAGAATCAAGTTCTGGACGATAAAAATGTGAGACAGCGATCTCCGGCCTCTAATTTCCAAGTCTGTACGTCTGCCCATGTTTTTCAATGGTTTTCCACAAGACTTTGGAGGCATTTAATTTTCCCTTTGTGTATTTTGTGCTTGATTGCATGATTGTATCTAATATACAGAATTTTCTGATTAGTAACACAGCTGCGTGATTACTTTTCCGGTCACTATACTTGTCAGAAAGTCAGAGAAGAATCCTGGTATTAATAAAATCTTGGCTTACCTTGCCCCAGTCTGATGAAACTGATCCAACATTTCTTACCCTCCCATGTGGATTCTTGAAGGTTTATATTAATGTGAATTCACAAATATCTATTTTGCTTATACTTTTAGAATTTGACATTCTCAATTTGATACTGGCTAGACATTCCACGCGAGAATAGTGCACGGAACACAATCATACTTCCCATTGTGTGAGAATAGAATTTGAATTTTTCCTTTTTAAGCTGTTCTACTTTCTGACAAAAAAGGGAGAAAAGAAAAATATTCTTTTCTAGATTTTGTGATTTTAGCGATTCAATTACTGGATAGGAACTAAGTTGTTATGGTATATTGTTTCAGCTTAATTTGTCATTTTAAATCACTAAAAATTTAGGCTAGATGGGGCATTAAATGGGGGATCCTATTTGTTACCAGTAAGCATAATTCTTAGAAAGGACGGCACTTTACAAAGCTGTTATTGATGTATAGAAATACATGTTTGATGATCATGCATAGATGCCAACCCCAGAGCCACCTGCGAATGTGATGACCATCATGTGATTATCAAAAGATTGCCAACAACATCTTTATTAGATGAATCTAACATGTATGGCAGAGATGTTAACAAAGGAAATCATACAGATCTTACTTTCCCACAACATGGGTGGCAACCAGCCAGATGTGAATGTGATTACCATAATTGGTATGGGCGGGATGGATAAGACCACCCTCGCCCAGCTTGTATACAACGACAAAAGGATGGCACATCAGTTTCAACTCATAGGGTGGGTGTGTATCTTTGGAGAATTTAATGTTCTTCAAATTACCAAAGCAATTCTTAAAGCATTTCATTGTTCAGCCAAAAATTATGATAATCTAAATTTACATCAACATGACCTTCAGGAGAGATTTATGGGGAAGAAAATTTTCGTTGTTCTTGATGAGGTATGGAATGAGAATCGTACAAATTGAGAGGTCTTGCAAGCTTCCTTAATTATGGAGCTCCAAGAAGTAAAATCATTGTAACAACTCACAATGAAAAGGTAGCACTAGTCATTCGCTCTGCCCACATACATCTTTTGAAGCCATTAGAAGATGAAGATTGTTGGAATTTATTTGCGAAACATGCATTTGATGACCAATTTAATGATACAGATTCAAATCTTGTACTAGTTGGTAGAAAAATTGTTAAGAAGGGTGGAGGATTGCCATTAGCTGTAAAAACATTGGGAAGTTTACTCAACACAGAACCATCTTCAGAGGAATGGGTTAAGATATTGGAAAGTGATATATGCCATTCATCAGGAGATGATACCAATATAATTTCAGCTTTAAAATTGAGCTATTACTAACTAACTTCAAATCTTGGGTATTATTTTGCTTATTGTTCCATCTTTCCAAAAAATTACAAGATTGACAGGGAAGTCTTAATCCAATGGTGGGTGGCAAAGAGTTTATTGCATCCTTGTCGGAAAGGTCAAAGGATCGAATGTAATGTCTGCTAATAATTTAAATAAGATTTAATTAATATTAATAATTACTAAGAATCTAAATATTTATAATTTAAAAGAATTTAAATAATTAAGACTTAAATTAATAACAATTTAATTAAAAGAGTATTTTAAAGTAATAAATTTGAAGAATTAAAATAACTAAGATTTTTTTATAATGATAATTTATTTGAGATGAAATTTGTAATACCCCAAAAATTAATTAAGGTGTTAATTATGGATTTAGATTAATTAGGAATAATTAATATAGGATGATTAGCAAGTTAAGTGAATGGAGATTTTAGAGAAATAAATTATTAATATGGGTTTAAGATTTCGATTAGATTAAAATCTAATTGGGGCCCAAAATTAATTTTAATAAGCCATGGGTAAGGATTTATGGAGGCCCAATGATTTTAGGTGCAAGCCCAACTCCTTATTGTGAGATTTGGGCCAAGAGAGATCACTTAGTAATAGCCCAATTTGATTTAATGAAATGGAGGCCCAAGACTCAATTTATATAACCCCTTATAGTTGGCTCAACACACATTATGCAGACCCAAATTAGATTGACCCTTGGCCTGACCTTATCAAGTTGCTGCAGCCCAACTTATGAAATAAGGCCCAACAAGAATGAAAATCTGAACCCACAAGGAATTGGGCCATCGGGTCAGCATACTTCACTTAAACTTAAAATGTTTTACAGCCCACCTCACTAAACAAAGGCCCAATAAGCACAGATCTGAACCTAAGTGGATTTTGGGCTTTAGGGTTGACCCAAACCCATCTAAAACCCTAACTCTTCAGCTTCTCCCTCATTTTGCTGAAACTCAAGAGAGAAAATTCAGAGGTTCAAGGGAGGCTAGGGTTCTACCAACATGGAAGCTCCATTTTTGACTCCTAGAGGATGATTTAGCCAAGGTGAGTTATATATAACTTAACCCTCTCATCCTCCTTTTCATTTTGGTCCGATTAATTTCTGGGTTTGAGCATCTTCATCTTCTTCTCAAATCTGAAATTTGGTGTTGGGTGATTCCTTGCAAAATTTTCGGACTTGGAGGTTAGAGGGAGGATTATGTAAGTTTTTCCCTTCCATTTTGTATATCATTTTGCTGGAAAATACCCCTAAGGATGTATTATCATAATGGGTTCTGTTATTGTGTGAAATTACAAGGAGATAATGGTGGAAAACTCAATTTTCTGGGCTTGATGATTGAAATGCGAATTTTGGTGAGTCCATGGTGGATTTTCGGAGGTGAGGCTATGATTGTTGTTAAGTAAGTATCTCCTTCCCATTTTGATGCATTTTCTGTTAGTTTGAGACCCCTATAGTTGACCTATGATATGAGCTTTAGTTTCATGTGAAATTACTCAGAAATTGGAGTGAACTATGGCAATTTCTAGTGTGGAAAAGTTGGAATCCGAAATTAAATCCTTTGGTAATTAGGTGAGTAACCTCTGGTCTGTCATTAGTAGTTCAACTCTTTGGATATTTGATTGTGATTAGAAATGATGATAATTATGTTTGTTATAGGCTTAGTGTGCATTTGGATTATTATAGTAACTAGGGGAAGAGTAATTGGCTTCATTGAGGTAACTAGGGTTATTCTTCACTTCCATGTATATGTTCATGTTGATTTGATATTGTTTGCACATATATGGTTTTAAAATGTTAAATGATTGGTTGACTACTTGAATTGTTATTGTGATTGGACCTTGTGAGTCCATGGTGGAGCTGTGGTGCGGTTGCCACCCGTGCATGTGCTTTGATCGGGCACTGAGTTGTGATCAGACCCCAGATACACTGAGCTCTGGTTGTGCTCATTATGGAGTAGGTGCTGTGGACAGACCTCTCCCAGTGTTATTGGCCATTAACATGTTGTGTATGACTGCTAGTATGAGACAGTAGTTCTTTGTAGTTCAACTAGTTCATTTGCAAATTGAATTGATGATTCTGGTATTGATGACATGAAATTGCATTGGATTGATTAACTTGTACATATATATGGAATTTGCCCTTTTGTTGCTGAGATTATATATCTCACCCCGTTGTGGGCTAACATTTTCAGAAACCGGACCTCTTAGTGGCAAGGAGAAAATTAACGGGAGTTTGCTAAATGGTTTGGTAGCACATAGGTTTGGGAGCTTTGACAATGTATTGTAATTAAATTGCTAGTTTTGTATCATTGCTACATTGTATCATGAGTTGCCAAGTATAGGGATTGTATATGTAATTTGATTATCATGGAATTGAACATTTTGATTGTAATTAGCTAATAATGGATAAGTGATTCGATTTTATATGAACATTAAGCATTGACCTATGTACTTTGTGACCATAATATATTTGTTGTCATTAATCTATGAACTCATTAGTTTATGGTAGTTAGAGGGTTAAGGATCCACATTTGAATTTTGAATTGGAAATGGAGGGTTAGATGAGTAAATAGGGTAGGAAACTACCATTAGGGTCATATAAAATGAGAGAAAGTGGTCCTAGAGAGTTCCTAAGATGAGAATTAGAGTGTGTGGGATGAAATTTAGGTAATGTGGTTACAGGAGAGAGTCACGCCACGGCTAAGAGGGCTTCGCCGCGGCCAAATGAGAGACAGAGTCGAAGGGCGCTGCGGCACAGCTAATCCCACCACGGCGCAAGGGAAGAAAATTGGCTTGGGGAGTGACAGTGGCGAGGAGCGCCGCGGCACAAAATGGGAAAAATCGCCCAGGAGGGTGACAGACCGGAAATTCGCAGTGGCGTAGTAGGTCCTGCCACGACGCGATTCGAGGAAATTAATTAAGGGTTGCACAATAGCAAAACTCGCCGCGGTGCGAAAGTATTGCGTCGAGGCGAGAGTCGTGGGGTTGAGAACAGTAGTTCCAAGAGACATTTTCGCCGCGGCGCCTTGTAGGCTGGCCGCGGCGAGATTTGCGAAGTTTGCCCCAGTAATTCCAGAGAGCAACTTGGCCGTGGCGCAAGTCTCTAAACTCATAATTTTAATCTAGAAACCCCTGTTTCTTCAATGGTAATACTAGGAAATGATATAGAAATCCTTGTGGGAGGTTTTTGGTATGTTGGAACTAATGAACGGTTGAATCACAGACCCCTCATGATAATATAATTTTTTCTATGCATTCTCACTTGTGTGGTTGTTAAGTGATGACCCTAATATCAAGGTTCAAATTTCTTCATACTTTTGTAATGTAGTAAAATATAATGAACTAAAACCTTGATCATTAATTAATAATCGCGCATTTAACCATCAATACAATGATCAGAAGGTAGGGTTGTTACAAAATTTGCTTAAACTAAAAATTTGAGAGTGAAAACTAACTAATAACTATTTGTGCCACAGCCTAGTGGCTGCAAACTATTCGAGGGACCCATGTTCAACTGAATTTTTATCCAAAAGAAATTAAATAATGACTGAAAAGTAATAAGATAAAAGGTATTTGATCAAGGTAACATTTTTACCAAATATGAAACATAGAATCATTGGTTTCGTGTTCTATACTACGTGAGAATGAACTTCAAGTTTATTTTGATACTAAACTTGGTTCCAATCTGGATGTAATATGAAAAAAAGAAGAAATAAAAATTAGTAAACAAATATTTTAAAAATACTTTAGCTTAAACTTTATATTATGTAAAAAAAATTGAAAATAAAACTTTAAAATACTTTAATATGTTTAAATTTATAATATATCAAAAAACTTAAAAAAAAGCTGAGAACAAGATAAGTTAAATTAGGATATTTTAGAAATAGTTATAGAAATAAAAACAAAACCTTAAAAATCACGATATTTTAGAAATAATTTTGTTAAAATAATAATAATATCAATAATTTGTAAAAATTGAGGAGAGAAAAATAACTATAAATATTTAATGCAAAACAAATATTATAGAAAGAAGGAAATTATAAAAGAATTGATTTAAAAATTTATGTTATGTTTAAGAAAATAGCATAAAATAAAAAAATGAAAAATTAAATAAAAAGAGTAAAAAAATTCCAGTATAGAAATTAGGATATTTTAGAAATGATTTTGTTAAAATAGTATCAATGATTATAAGTATTTAATGCAAAATAAATATTATAAAAAATAAACTTATAAAAGAAATGATTTTAAAATCTATGTTATGTTTAAGAAAATAGCATAAAATTAAACATTCAAAAATAGGTCATCTTAAAAATTATTTTATAAAAAATATAAAAACAAAACTAGATTTCAAAATAGCATAAAAAAATAAATAAAAATAGATAATTATAGTGTAAAAATAAGAATATTTTAAAAATAATTCTTTTAAAATAGTATGAATAATTATAAATGTTTAATGTAAAATGAATATTATAAAAAGAAGAAAATCATAATAGAAATGATTTAAAAATTTATATTATGTTTAAGAAAATAGGATAAAAAAGAAAAAATTAAATATTAAAAAATAGGGCATCTTAAAAATTATTTTATAAAAAATATAAAAAAATAAATAAATTATGAAATAGTATAAAAAGTTGAATAAAAATAGTAAAAACTAATACTCGTGTAGAAATTAGGATACATTATAAATAATTTTGTTAAGATAATATCAATAATTTTTAAAAAATTAAAGTGAGCAAAAATAATCATAAGTATCTAATGCAAACCGAATATAAAAAGAAGAAAATTATGAAAGAATTGATTTAAAATATTATGATCAAGAAAATAATAAAAAAATTATATGAGTTATATTAGTGAAAAAAGTATATTTATTTATATTGTATGAATTAGTAAATAAAGATGTGAATATAGGAAAAAATGGTTAAGAGAAATAATTTTTTTTGTATTTATATGAATGAAAGAATTTTTAAAAATACTCAATACACAATATTTTAGTGCATCTATGTCGAAATATATAACTTACAGCACTAACATCACTTTAGGGGCCTTAAAAGACACAGTTAATCAAAAGTTAAAACTTTCTCCATGCAAGTTGTATTTGATTTGATATATAAACTATTTTCTTAAACATAACAATGATTTTTAAATCATTGGTCACTATTTGATATATAAGCTATGTTCTTAAACATAACATGGATTTTCTTAAACATAACAATAAAATGAAGCTTCTGGCACATATCGGGACACAAAAATGAAAGAAGTGCAGAACAGAAGAAGTGGCGTTGGGGTGCAGAATCTAATGGCCTAAAAATGATAAAGCATTTAGAAAGAATGAAACCAAGTCAGATGTACGTTCAAGAGGAAACTCCACCTTACCAAATAGTGGCGGAGGAAAAGGTGGATCTAAGTTTGGAGTTTGGACAGCAGCTTGAAGAACAGAGCTAAGATTAGCTACCCAAGATGAAACTACCTTGCCAAAGAATGATTGAAGGTTGAAGTTGCGGACTCAAACATGGTGCAAGACTAAAACGCGAAAGCTAAAGCTGCTGGCCTCCGCAGAACAGACGAGTTGCACAAAACTGAAGGGAAGAAATATAGAGGAAGGAAGCATGTTACTTCGGTTTCTCTCTCGCCTCACAGCTTACCTGAAGTTGCTGGATTTAGGGAAGAAGGACAAGAACAAGGAGGGAGAAACTTCAGACAAAATGACGCTGAAAGAAGTAAAATAAAATGCGTGAAGGAGGGGCGTGGAAGCTTCGATCCGCTTTCTCAAGCGTCCAGATTTTAAATTTGTTTAGATTTTAACATTTTTATTTTTATTTTTTAATTTAAATGATTATTTTTTAAGAAATTATATTTAAAAGATTATTTTTATTTTATATTCTATGTTTTTAAAATAAATAAAATATCAAAACTTTTTTAAAAAAATTTAAGCTGTTTAAATATGATTTAAACAATTTAAATAAAAAAAATTTAGAGAACACAAGCTATTGGAATTTAGTCCAAGCACTGTTGGAGTTTACTCTTTTTCTACTATATAGATTAAAACTAGCCTCATGGCTAATGGCTTAATTCAATTTAACTAAATAAATATTAAAATAAATTACTTCTTTCCTCTTATTTTTCAACTTGAATCTCATGCTCTCATAATTAATACCTTGTCCAAAAATTTAATTTACCCAAATTTCATTATGTTTTTATTGTTTCAATTTTCTGATCTATTGAATTATTACATCTTTTATCATCCTAGATGCCGAATAAAACTCCTTTTATATCACATTTAGCTTTAACAAGTGCCTTCAAGTTGATCTTACTGAATTCCATCTATATTTTTTTTCTTCATTGAAATTTAGCAACACTTACATGAATGTCTTAATCGTCAATAAGAGAATAGAAAATATTCTCCTTACTCTCATAAGTCATTAGATTGAAATTTATCTATTTGAATTTCCAATAAGACAGATTAATTATCGCTCTCTGTGCTCAGTTTCACTCTGTGGGCAATTTTGAACCGACATAACTAGAAACAGACTCATTTAACACAATACATAACACATTTGTTTAGAGCAACTCAATATTGGCTTGTTCCCAGAACTGACAACACCATATGACCTTATTTTCTAATGATTTGAAGTTAAACCACTGAAGTTGGTTATATAGATGGTATTACATTGTGAAAGTTGATTATAAAACAAAAGTTCTAGTTTGCCTCTTTCACCTGGCAAAAGGTACTTTATGGTTTCAGGCTTTTGCCTACTTCTGGATTTTATCTAGGAGACAAAATCTACTACAGAAATTTCACCAAGCATAAAAAAGAGTAAGATATAGTATAGAGCAAAGGATTAATCTTACTTGTTAGTTGTTACTAAAACTGAAACGTTAATATCTTCACTAAAATTGGTTACCACGTAGAAAAGGGTAGAATGAAGAACGAGGATGAAGCGTGTAATAACCTAAGTTAGAGATGATAAACCATGAGGAATTGAGTTGTAAATTTAAACATGTAGGACAAGTTTAAGATTTAAAAAATTCAACTTTAAAGATAATAATAATAATCTATGGTTTAGGAATATGTTAAGAATTTTATTTTATTATATATATATATTATGTTTCAATATATTTTATCCATTTTATTTTATTTTATGTTGTACATATGACTTTCATACTTGATCTATTTATTCTTGTAAATATTAAATATATCCGATCCATTCCTTTAAAATCACATGTGGGACCCTTCCTTCTTTTAGTCTCTATTTTGTACCCAATATATCCATTATATTTCTTCATCAGAGTACCTTGGGCCACGTGTTCTCTTTCTGCCCTTAATCACTTTTTTCTTTCTTCATTGTCTTCCTACTTCCCGAAGCTTCTTTCCTCTCACATCTTTCTCATCTTGCGTCAGCCTTCTCTGAGGAAGATCACTGCTTTTCCTTCGCTTATTAGAGGCATCTCCCAGTTGGAATTTCAACGTGCAACAAGTCCACCACGAAACCTCCATTGTTATTTGACCATTGAAGTGGACTGATGTAATTGCTTTCCTCTTTTTATGTCCAAGAGCAACGTCCTAAGTGAGATGATTTTGTTCTTTGTTTTTCCTTTGTTTTCCCCTCTATTAGTTGTTGCAATTTATTTTGGGGAGGACAACAACTTGGTGTATATTTTTTTCCCCAATTTAAACTTTTTATTTTCAGCCTTTCTTGTTTGCTTCCTTCCACTTTCCTTTGCCGGATTGTTCTGTTTTTGGTTTGGAAATTTTGAGTAGCTTAAGTGTGTTTTCCCTCGACTTGAAGCTTGCAATTTTTAGCCATGTTTCTCTTTTCCCTTGAGTTATGGGTGGATCATTTATGGGTTGTGAAATTGAAAATTTTGATGGGCAAATAAACACATTTACTCTTGGTTAAGATAATTCTTCTCTTGTTTGGCTTCTCACAAGAGGTTCAAGTTGGTGGAGGCATTTGTGTGTAGATAAAATCTTTGGACTCCTTTAGTTTTCACGCCTTCTCTATTCTTGAAATTAGAGTTTGCTTAATTAGACTATGGGAAATTTTATGATTCCATAAGGTTCATTTAAGCTTGTTATTTGTTGGATTGAGAAATTGTCATTATAAGAATTCAAATACATTGCAACATTTCAATGGGTATCTGTTAAATTGTGACATTTTACTATTTTATTTTGGTCAAATGTTTAGATGATGGTTAATAGACAATTTTAGCCCGATTTCTTCAATTGGCTTAAGTTGATCATGTTTGAGAGTTGTTTGTAACTTTCCACTTTTTATTTGGTAATTGCTTAAATTATATAAACTAGAGTTAAAAACATAAATGATAAGGATTGTGGATTTAGTTATAGGGAGTTTTTGGAACATCCTTTTGTTAGGATTTCCAGTTAGGATTTCAATTGGAAAGGTGATGGAAAGTACCTTTACTGCGCTAAAAGCACTATAAGTAAATAATGTTGATTATGATTAATTTTCTATTATACATTGTTTCAGTTATTTTAAACATTTTCTTTTACTATGGCTCCTGTGCTTTGGGAACAAGCTTCCTGTCCATATTGTTTTGATAAATGTAAATTCTAGTTTGGAACATTCTAAATCTTTGAATGGTTATAATTTGCACCAATATTTGGAACTATTTAAATGCTTCATAATTCCTTAAATGATAAATTGTGATAAAAGACCGCCCTCAATATGATAATTCTGAACCATGATAATATTCTGATTTTGAACTTTCTGAATGTTTTAAATATGAATACATGAATTTGGTTTTTCCTTAGGAAGTAGTATAGTGTAGAACCCTGCAGCTAACAACAATATTTGTTAGCCTTGGTGCACTTCGATCTGAACCCCAACTAGCAGGATGTTGCTAGAATAGTGTATCTGCTATCACACGTGGATCTGTTTTGATTATCGTGAGTTATATGCTTTACATATATAGTTATTTACCCTTGCAAGCTATGTGTTATGTGTTTGTGCTGTTTTGGTTTTGACTAGATGCTTCCTATTCTAGTTTGTTAAATGGCCTTATAATAAGACTTTTATTTGAAGTATTGTTTTAACTATAACACAAACGTTGAATTATTTACACATTGGCATTATTGTTTTATATGAGTTGTGAATTATTTTATTCTTATTATTATTTTAAAATAAAGCGAATTCATGATAGTTTATTGACTCTCAATGTAAACAATGTTTTTGAAAAATTCTTGTGTCTAGGTTTGTCCCTTCATGTCACAGCTAGCGTTATCCGTTCATTGAATGTTACAACTCACCTTACTTAATATTTTTACTGGTTGCATATTATTATAAGATCACATGTCATTCTTGGGGTGGGTACTTAACATGTAGTTGTTATGTCTCGCATTTTCTTTTTCCTTAGGCAAAACTCTTTCATGAATGTAATTAATAATTGTTCTCTAGTGTAGCTCTACAATTCCACAGGCAGGATCCCCTGTGTTAATTTAGTTAGTTACATAAAGAGCTAAGCTTTCCTACTAGTACCATTGAGTTCCTGTATATAGTGGAATTTGCAGGCTGTTTATTTATTGAAGAGACTTTGCACCTAAAAAAAATTCCACAAGGAATAAAACTTGATTAGGCATTGATGATCTTGAATTATGTTAGGGAATTTTATTTGTTGATTATGTTTCCCAAAGTTATGGCCTTAAACTTTGGTATTATGAATTTAAGAATTTTGCTTTAGAATGTTAAGCTAGGCTTATGGATGTATGGTAAACCTTGTAATTTCGTGCTAGTCACATCGTCATTTTTTGGGATATGACAAAGATGGATTTGCTTTATAAACCATATGAACTTATGATTATGAGCAATGGCCACATGAGCACCCTATTGTAACTTTGTGCACATGTGGTGTACAGTTGCGCCTTAAATGGAGACATGATTGTCATGGAGTATAAGATGATCTCAAATTGTCTACAACAATCAACTAGTCAAATTAATGAAGGAGAATTCTATTATTATTATTATTATTATTATTATTATTATTATTATTATTATTATTCAAGGACAAAATACAACTGATAGGGCGAAGATCCTACCTATAGTCTACGGAGCGAACTCTAGAGTATAAACATCTAGGTACAAAGATAGTATTTAGTTAATATTGGACTAGTCGACTACTGGCTCTCTACTACAATACTCTTGAGCTAGGCCAAAAGAGCATCTAGACACAATTTCAATATTTGTGAAAAAAATAAATAATAGGGTGAGTTGCGGTACTCAATGAGTAGAATATAAAGCAAGATAACTGAAGGGACGGGCATGGAGTTTTCTCTTAATGAAAATTGGTTGGTACATTATAATAAAGAATATAATCTTTAAATTAAAGGATAAATAAAATAATTAACATAAATGAAAAGTTAAATAATTCAAGATAACGAAAAATTGGTTTATTGAAATAAAATATAAGAAACATATAGGCATATAATATTCTCTTCTAATGGAGATGTTAAATTAATGAGATATTCATGGAAATAAATAAAATAGATAACATTTACACTCAAACATTTAAATGTGAATTACTAAATAGAATATAGTCATTATGTCAAAAATGATTTAATTTTTTTTTAACCCTCCATTAGGAATATCTATGCAGAACTTTAACTTCTAATATATATACTAAAGTGGGCACACAACTCCGAGGGTAAATAATCACATATTTAAACATAGAGCACTATAGGTGAGAATCATAGGCAAAACAACTATCAACGTTCTTGTTTACCACCATCCTTATAGCCTCTAAGCATTTACAGAGTATCCAACCTAGTATCTTTCAAGAACTCAATCACTAAAATCATATGATAAGATCCAAGGTGCACCAAGGGCTAACAGTACTATTATTAGCAATTAGCATTTTGCACAATCTTACCTTATATATATATATATATATATATACAAACAAAGTCCATATACTAAAATCTCCCTAATAAAATCCATAATAAAATTCTACAGTTAAAAATATAACATCTTATAGCTATAGATCATTTGAGCAACCCTAACATCACTATGCCGATATAAACTTTTCAAAGTTTCCATTTTTTTTTTCAAAATAACACTTAAGATAGATACAATTTCAAATTCAGCTCAATAATAATCATATTTTAACATAACAAAATCTAGAAGATTTAATATTCAAAATATCTACATGCATGAAGATACTCCTTAAGAAGCCTGTCCCAAGGCTACATAGAAAACAAACAAGAAATAGAGAAGTAAAAACTAGAGTAAGGTTAAAAATGTATCTAGCTTTAAGGTTAAAAATGTATCTAGTTTTATAATCTCCTTACAGTATTTGCCAAACAATTATCAATCCTCCATCATCAAACCACCATCCTCTCCTTTCAACAGAAAGATCCAAAATCTTTTGCTAGACACCATAATAACAATTCATTGAAGTGCTAAAATAATTTTAATTTATTACCTTCCAACTTAGTTTGTTATAATTGCCTAGCTTGACTAAGTCTACTCTCATGCCCTTTACCATGCTAATTACTTTGCATTCTGATTTGGTTTATTTTCTAATTAGCCATTTCTACTCCTTAACATTACTTTATTTATGGCTGTCAAACTATTATTTAATTAAATGCAAAAATTTTTCCTTATAAATCCCTAATTTGAATTACCATATCTCTTTTTGTTTTTTTTAAGTATCAATATCATCCTTGACCGTTAAAACAACTTACCTAAGATTTCACAATAAAAATTATCTTACTTGACCTACTTAAATTGTAAATTCACCTGCGATATGTCTTGTTCTTAAACAATTTACTACACTTGCTATAATTATATATTCACTTCATTATTTAATTTATCCATTTAATCTCCTTAGATTAATGTTAAATTCCCCTTACCATTTATCTTGATTCTTATTTCAAGTATTGGACTTATTAGTACCCAAGCAACCATAATTGACTTAGTACCCAATTATTCCTCTCTTAACAATATTATACATAATTTCCATTCCTACTATTAACCTACCTTCCTTTCTTCTTCAAATAAAGTATATAGGGCTAAAAGCTTACCTTAGGTGACTATATTAAAGGATTTGCCGCAAGCTAACACCTTATTTTTCTATCCTTTAGGATAATTCCCTACAAAGACACAATTTTCTCATATTTGAGCTTTAAGACTTAGGTGGTTCAAAAGAATAACAACAAATATTTCTTTGTTAAGAACTCTAAGTTAGGTTAGCAATAAATGGAAAAGGAAAATCACAAGTTCATGGAGTAGAATTATCAAAAAATTTAAGACATGAAGGATGGTAAAATTGAAATAGAGGGTCAAACAAATTGAAGGGAACAGATGTTACCATTTGTGTTACTAGCATTGCAATAATGGGAAAAGAAAAGCTACTAAAATAGCTAACAACCCACAACTTGGATGAATGCCCTGCTATAGCAAAGCCACATGTAACTCTTGAGAAGCTGATAAAAAAAAAAGCGCAGAGTAGATGAAGGAAAATGAGGGAGGAAGAAGTAGTGCTTGAGGATCTCTCTCATTCCACTAGATGAACGAACAACTAGGTGGCCAAGACTAGTGTAGCAGACACAAAAAGGAAGATGATGCATGACAGATACAATAGGAAAAATGGAGAGAAGACACTAGAAGTCAAAATGAGAGAGAAGAAGAGCTCTAGACCATTTTGCCTAATCTGACTTTAGGGAGAATCATGTACAAGGATACAAAAAAAAATCTTGAAGGACTAATTAGCAAATTAGAAAGGAGAAAGGGTTGGAGAAAAAAAAAATATTTGAAAGTTTCATTTGGCCCCAAAAAAAATAGTCCAACAAGGAGGAGGAAGGAAAAGATTTATGTTTACTCTCTTTAAAAAAAAACTTAGCTTATGCTTCATTTGATTTATTTAATTTAGGTATTATTTTTATTAATTTTCATATCTTAATTCTTTAAATCCTAAGTCTTTACCAAGCTTTGCAATTTACTTATTTGGGTTTAATAAATATATGAATGAATTCTTTCTTATCCTTTACCTTCTAATTATTTTATTTATTTATTTTTAAAGATCTCATTTTCAAATATATTTTTAGCCCAAAAGTTATTTAATTATTATCTTTTTTTTTTAATTATACCTCTATTATAATTCCTGGGTTATAACATACACGGAACAATTAAAATTTGGACCATACGTGGGTCCTAGTGTAGAGACCAGATCTAAATCATTGCAAGTATACACCTTACATGTGCATAAAAGAATTTTATGATGCATACAGTGATTTGTTTATTAATTTTCACGTTACAAAAGAGGTATAGTTGTGTAGTCGAATCATTTCAATGAAGATCAACTGAGATCATGGACACTAGCATTCAACAATGAAGTTTCAAGGAACATCATTGAACCTTTCCTATAAAATATCAAGATTTTGCATAAATACACAAGGTAAATGGTTTTTGGCTCCGTACTATTCTAATCTTGTCTTCAAATGTCTTTCATATCCTTCACTACCACAGAGTAAACAAGAATAGAAAAAGTTAGGCTAGGAATCATCTTTTTCTCTACTTTAATTTAATTTTCAAACGTCTTCCACATCCTTCCCCATCACAAAGTAAAAAAGAATTGAACAAGTTGAGTGTAGTGTGATCTTTTTCTAGTTTTTTATGAGTATTAAAAGGTATGGAATTAATCTTGTTCAAAATACTGAGATTATTCCTCTTCATAAGTGTTTTTTCATGGACTCGGACATCTGACATTACAGAGGGCGCTGTTGTGCTAACTAAGATCAATAAAAAAGGCTAAAATTATCATAAGGTGAAACATCAAGAAGCTATATAGCCATAGACATGCTCCGTTCAACAACAATGCCACTTCCTCGCAAATTCCTCTTCATTTTCCACTTTGATGGTAAAACAAGAGAAAAGGTATCTGAAGTTGTTATATTTTTATTGGATTAAACCTTCAACTTTATGTTCTCCCATTCAAAACATGTATTTCATCCTATAAACTTTTTTAGGCTGATAGCATTATCAGCAGAAATTTCAATTTTCAAATTTTAACTAAATAAGTTCATATTTGTATATAGCATAGGTTCTTTGCACAGTTTTTTGGTTGTGTATTGCTCAAAATGACCTATTTGAGCAGGAAATTAATGCAAATAAAAAGAGCTGATAAAGCTATGTTTATATTTTCACTTTTCAATTAGACTGAATGAGACCCCCAGAGGCAAGTATAACAAGGGTGAAATCGTAAAAGAATTAAATTAGAGTTGAACCAAGAGAGAAAACAATCTCCATGGATGCATCCAGTGATAGATATTGCAAAAAAGCAAGAAGAACGGCATAGAAAGTTAAAGTTGGGCTAAGTTGTTCTATATTATACTTATCCTCATATAAAAGGAAAAGTAAATAAAAAAAGACCAGAAAGCATGAGATGGCCGACAAGCAAATCAACTAAAGTAGATGAACTATTGCACAGTAACAAAGCGATTTGCAAGCAAGTTACGAGGCACTTGTGTGAAAACCAAATTGACAACCTTTCATCAAAGCATCAACGTAAGTTGCTGCTCCGCTTGTTTTTAACAAAGTTTTCCATCCTTTTTCACTGAAATGGAAAAAGAAAAAGTTGGACAAAGCAAATCTAATTGAATCACTAAAGAGGATAGCATTATTAAAAAAGAGATTCCAGAGTAACTTCAAGGAAGCAGCCAAGTACTTTTCTAATACGATTTTTTAATTTTTTTTAATCTTAATTTTTGTCCAGTTCAAGCTGATTTTAAACCAGATGTTAAAAATCAATTAATAAGGTCAATAATCTAGGTCAAAAGACCGGGAACAAAGAAAGAATAGTAAAGTATTATTTTCATTCCAAAACTTCGATATTGTTATTTTAAATTTAAAATGATAAATTAAATTATTTCTAATACTTTGTTATTGAACACACATAGCGAAATTATTTCGGAGTACTTACATGGAACCCACCATGTAACTGAACCCTTTTTTTTTACTTCACGAAGTGAAGCATCAAGAAAGAAACCATATAGTCATAGACATGCCCTGTTCAACAATAATTCCACTTCCTAGCATATTCTGCTTCATTCTCCTCTGTGATGGCAGTAGGAAAATTACTAAAGGAAGAAAAATGGGATCTGAAGTTCTTATTTGGTTATTGGATTAAACCTTCAAGTTTATGTTCTATCATTCAAAACACGTATTCCATCATTTAAACTTTTTCATCCTGATAGCATTATCAAAAGAAATTTCAATGTCAAATTTTTACTAAATAAATTCATATTTTTATATAGCATAGGTTCTTTGTATAGTTTTTGGTTGTGTATTTCTCATAATAACTAAATCTGAGCAGGAAATTAATAAAGTAAATAATGAGAGCTAACAAACTTAAGTCTACATTTTAACTTTCATATAGCGATTAATCAGGGAAGTTATTTTATCCAACATAGACCAGCGAGCGTGAGATGGCCCACAAGCAAATAAACTGAAGTAGATAAATTATTGCACATGCCCCGAGTCATATCTCGATTTGCAAAGAAGTTAAAAGGCACTAGTGCAGAAACCAACTTGAAAAACCTTTCATCAAAGCATCAACAATTCACAGGAGCTCCTTACGTAAACCTTTCATTTATCCCTCCACATAAGGAGAAGAGAAGCATCAACAACCCATCAATTCATCTTTCATATTGCTGAATTTTTCTTCCTTCGTTGCATATACAGAGAAATCATGACTGCTCAGCTAGTTGGTGGAGCATTTCTCTCTGCTACCCTTCAAGTGGCTTTTGATAGATTGGCGTCTGAGACAAGTAACTACTTCCGTAGCAGAAAACTTAAGGATGGCTTGCTGAAAAAACTTCGCATTACCCTTGTTTCTATCAACCAAGTTCTTGAAGATGCAGAGGAAAGGCAGTACAGAAACTCCAATGTGAAGCAGTGGTTTGACGAGCTCAAAGATGCTGTCTTTAAGGCTGAGGACCTGCTTGATGAGATTGCTACTGAGGCATCCCGACAGAAGTTAGATGCAGAGTTTCAAACTGCAGAAAGTAAGGTACGAGGCTTCTTAACTGCTTTAGCTAGTCCATTTCACAAAGAAATTGAATCAAGGATCCAGGAAGTGCTTGATGACTTAGAACTCCTAGCAAAGCAAAAGGATGTGCTAGGATTGAAGGGTGGCTCCGATGTTGGCAGTGAAGTGCCAGTGGGTAGGAATCTGTCCAAAAGATTGCCGACAACATCTTTAGTAGATGAATCTAACATGTATGGTAGAGATGTTGTTAAGGAGGAAATCATACAGATCTTACTTTCCCACAACATGAGTGGCAACCAGCCACCTGTGAATGTGATTACCATCATTGGTCTGGGCGGGATGGGTAAGACCACCCTCGCCCAGCTAGCATACAATGACAAAAGGGTGGATGATCAATTTCAACTCAAAGCTTGGGTGTGTGTATCTGAAGAATTCAATGTTTTTCAACTTACAAAAGTAATTCTTCAAGCATTTAAATGTTCAACAAAAGATTATGAAGATCTAAATTTACATCAACTTGAATTAAAGGAGAGGTTAAAGGGGAAGAAATTTCTCCTTGTTCTTGATGATGTATGGAATGAGAACCATACAAGTTGGGAGACCTTGCAAGCTCCCTTCAACTATGGATCGCCAGGAAGTAAGATACTTGCAACAGCCCGCATTAAGAAGGCAGCATCAGTTATGCGCTCTACCCATGTACATCATTTGAAGCCACTAGCAGAAGAATATTGTTGGAAATTATTTTCAAAGCATGCATTTTGCGATCAACAAAGTGGTACAAATCCAAATCTCATATCAATTGGTAGAAAAATTACTAAGAAGTGTGGAGGATTGCCGCTAGCTATTAAAACATTGGGAAGTTTGTTGCACACCAAACCATCTCACCAAGAATGGGTTAAGATATTAGAAAGTGATATATGGCATCTAGCTGAGGATGAAAACAATATAATCCCTGCTTTGAGATTAAGTTATCACAATCTACCTTCAAATCTTAAGCGTTGTTTTGCCTATTGTTCCATCTTTCCAAAAGATTACAAGATTGACAAGGAAGTCTTAATCCAATTGTGGGCAGCAGAAGGTTTATTACATTCTAGTCAAAAGGGTGAAAGCATTGAGGAATTGGGCAATGAAATCTTTAATGATCTAGAGTCAAGGTCATTTTTTGAGCCAGTAAGGCAAAATCGGTTCATTATGCATGACCTTATAAATGATTTAGCAAAATCAGTGATGGGAGAGTTTGTTTTTCAGCTAGAAGGTGATTGTGCGCAAAATATTCCATTAAAGGCTCGCCACTTTTCACACTCAATAACCTTTGATCTCAAACTCATAAACTTGGAGCCTATTTTCAAGTGTAACCAGTTACGTAGCTTCATGCCATTCAAGGTTAATAATTCCAAACGATGTAGAGTGACGGTTAATCAATTGCCAAGACTTACTTCTCTAAAGTTTTTGCGGGTGTTATCTTTGTTTGGATATGAGAATGTCGAAGAGTTAGTGGATGACATTAGCAATTTAACACATCTGCGTTATCTTGACATTTCTCACACCTCAATCAAAGAGTTACCTAAATCAATATGCTCGTTGTTCAATTTACAAACTTTGAAATTACGACGATGTCGTAACTTGACTGAGTTGCCTTCGGATTTTCATAAACTCATCAATTTGCGCTATCTTGATTTACACTGGACTCGCATAAAAGAGATGCCCAGGTATATGGGAAAGTTAAAACATCTTCAAACACTGACTCCTTTTGTTGTGGGAAAGAATAGAGGGTCTGATATGAAAGAGTTGGGGAAATTAAACAATCTAAGGGCCAGACTTTCGATTTTTAACCTGGAGAATATTATTGATCCTATGGATGCCAAGGAGTCCAATATGAAAGATAAGAAAAATTTGGAAGAATTAAAGTTGAGATGGTGTGGAAACAGTGAGGATTCTCTGCTTGCAAGGGGCATATTAGAGTCTCTCCAACCTAACAGTAATTTGAAAACACTCTATGTTTCTCACTTCAATGGCACCAGATTTCCGGATTGGTTTAAGGCTCCTCATTTGCCCAACTTACTATCTCTTCAGCTGTATGAAAGTCATTACTGTTTTAGTTTGCCCCCACTTGGAGAGCTACCTTCTCTCAGGGAGCTCCGAATCTCCAAGTTTCAGGGAGTAGAAGTGATTGGCCCTGAATTTTGGGGGAATAGTTCATCAAATGTCCCATTTAGATCGCTTCAAGTTTTACATTTTGAGGATATGCAACAATGGGAAGAATGGAATGTAGGTTTCGAAGGTGAAAGTTTCCTGTGTCTACGAGATCTTGTAATATTGCGCTGTCCCAAGTTGAGAAAATCCTTGCCTCAACACCTTCCTTCTTTAACTCGGGTTCATATTGAGAAATGCGAAAATCTCGAGGCTACACTTCCCAAGGTTTCTCCTGTGGCTCGGCTAAGCTCAATTAATTGAAAGAAGATTTCCTACAAGTTGTGTCAACCAACTTGACAGAAGTTATTATTTCTTGGACTAATGTGGACGAGTCCTCCTTGAATCATATTCTGCTCGCCAACCCTTATCTTGAAGGGCTGCAGTTGGCCGATTGTGATGAACTTGTATCATTCTCCGATAGGTGCAATTGGATTTTCCACTTCCAGGCTTATTTCCATATCATTTCAGCATATGCATAATCTGAAGTCACTGCCTGAAAACATGCCAACCCTCTTTCCATCGCTTCATGATCTGACGTTATCAAATTGCAAGGTTCCTTTGACTGATTTACTATGTGGTATTATAACACTACTGTCATTGATATAAGTTTCTTGAATTTTCATATATTTACATTTGTCTTTCTTTTCCTGCTGTTTAGAATTAAAATAAATAAATAACCCAACTAATAGCAGCTTAATGGATGTAGTCTCTTGACACTAAGCGGATATTGGAAGCAAAGTACCACTCCTACCATAAGTGTGCCAATTGGTGAGTGTTTGATAGTTGTTCTCTATTTATTTTCTTTCTCTTCATTTTTTATCTGAATTTTTAATTAGATTATGATTTATGTGTTTATGCTAGCAAGGATGGGTGAATGTTTTTTCAGTTTTAATTTCAGTTTGAATATGCTTAATTTTACTCATTTGGAAACTTCAAACCCACATAACCAGAAACATACTCATTTAACTCAAGCCTTATTGGCTATTTTATGCACACACATAGCTGACAACACCACTCACGAGCTTTTTTGTCCCTTACGAAACCAAGTTCAAAACCCAAACTATTTCTTCCTATCTATCATGAGCATAGAATGCTGATGAAAGATTATTACTGGTCTTTGTGAATTTGCTTACTTTATGTACATTTGTTGCATTTGATTTTCAAATTTCAACTATTGTGGGCTTTCTATTATTGTGAGAACCCGACGTGAATTCTTGCATAGGAAGGGATTGACTTTTCAACGCAAAACATGCAACTGCCACGTTAGAGATTTTCTCTTCCAGAAATTACATATGTACCCCTCCTCTTCTTCTTCCTTCAGCTGGTTCTTCGGTCATTTCCCATCCAGAATTTCTGCAGTATTTATCCTCCAGCGCAGCATTACAGAACCGCCAGAAAATCACCTCTTCATCATCTGTTTTCTGGATGCTACCATCTCTGCTCGTGCGAACTGCTGGACGCTGGTTTCTTGTCTCTGCAAGTTGTGAAAATTCTCCTGGTGAGTGCTCCATTCCAGTCGCATACTCCTCCCTGCTGAACGAAGTTGGATGGATTAATTTGGCAGCTTATTTCCTCCTCTGTTCAGCGTTTTATCTGCTCTGTTTCAGCGCTGGTTTGGGTGGAATTCCAGCTGCAAGCTTCTCTTCGAATCTAGTTGAGTTTTGCTGCTGTTTTGGGTGAGAGCACGCCAGAAATTTTCATCATCTTCTCCTCTGTTAGCGCCATTCTTAGCTGACCTGGTTGTTACTTTTTGCTGCAGAAATCCTCTCCCTAGATTGCCAGATTTCAGCGCTGGTTTGTTGGGAAGATCACGCCAGAAAATTCTGATTCTTCTCCTCTGTTCAGCGTCTCCCATATACACCTGTTTCAACGCTGGTCTAGGTCCGAAATTCTGCTGCACAAATTGCTTTTGTTGGACCTAACTTCCTTCGCCATTTTTCACGCCATAGGACTCACTGTGTTTCTTTTCGATGCAGCCTTCCTGCTCTCTGTTCAAGCGAAGCTTCAAGACTATGTGTGTGGAGTAAGAGAGCAACGTTGCATAGTAATCGTAAGCCTGGAATTTTCGAAATATGTATTGTTTTTTTTGGTCAACTTTCCCAGTGTTTTCTCCCCTGTTTTGTACGAGTTTTGCATGTGTTTTGGGTGTGGTCAGCTAGCTAAGCTTAGCACAGGAAAAGAATGCTGAAGGAAGCTAATTTCGGTTGGAGTAATCTCAAATTCCTTCATGCTAAACTATACACTCATTTTTCGGTACAGTAATTCCCCCTAAAAATTTTACATATATATATATATATATACCATTTTAATTAAGGACCAAAACCCATGTGCTCCTTTCTTAATTGTTAAATTAGAATAAATTTTTCGATTAAAGATGGTAGACATTTCTTTTAATTTTTGAAATTGGGTTTAGCTCCTAAGTGGAACCAAGGAAAAGGAAGCACAAAAAGTGAATATGGAATATACTGTACGAGTTGAAAGGCGTAAAATCAGTAGAGGAATAAATTTAAATTTTGATAAGTCCGAGTCTTGTATAAAATTAATTGGGGTGATTCATTTTCTAAACTCTGGTGAACGGGTATTGTAGGAAATTCTGAAGGTTGAGGTATAGCCGAGGAACGAGTTAAGGAATTTCTGTAGTATCTCGGAAGGTGAGTAAGTAACGCAGACCAAAGACTCAGGAAATTCTTATTTCTGTTCTTAAGTTTCCTTGCAGTGTTTTAAGAATTTGATTCTCTATTTATGGAGATATATATTTCAAAATGTAGTCATAAGCATATTTACCAAAATTTGATTTCAATCGGGAATTTTGCAAGTTTACGGATGTTGAGTTAATTGGAAATCCTACTGTGAAACTGATCTGAACATACCTTGTCTGAAATGCTATGTGGAAATTTTATGGAGTTATCTGCTCAGAACCCTGTAGCTAACAGCAGTAGATGTTAGCCCTGGTGCACCATGATCTGAACCTCAGCTAGCAGGGGTGGTGCTAGCCCCGTGTGCAGGCCACCACACGCGGAGTCATTTTATTTTCGCAAGCTGAAAGCTTTGCGTCTGTAGTGATTTTCCCCGCGAGCTGTGTGCTCTGCGTCTGTTCCAATTGGTTCTGTTTAGATGCGTTCGGTGTATTTTGAAAAAGGAGTTTGTTTAAAATCTGTTTCATATTTATATCTGTATATATATATATATATATATATGTAAACCTATTTGACCTATGGTTATTTTAAAAAGGGTCGGTGTGCTTATTCACTGAGTATTCGACTCATTTTTTTTATATATATATATATTTTTCAGAGAGCAGTAGGGACTCTAGTCTGCCCCCAGCCGCCTTCTAGTGACTGACCTCTTGAGACGTCCTTTGGCGAGCCTACGGAGCTCCTGTGGGTGTATTTGGATTGTATATGTATTTTGTTTGGAACTTTGTAAAACCTTGTAAATTTAGCTCCACTGAATCATAGTTAGGGTATCCCCACACCCCAGATGTTTTCTTTTGGTCTGATTGTACCCCTGTTGGGATATATTGTACTGGCTGAGCGTTTGTAGAAATATCGGGAGGTCTACGTTATAGAGGAGACTCTGCCGAAATTTCTACAAATGCCCTTCAAAGAAAAGCTTGTATGTTTTATATAATTCAGATTAAGGCCATAAGTATTTTTCTCTATGTTTCCGCTTCCGCGTCAGAGTACACAAATTTTGGGGTGTGACAGTTTGGTATCAGAGCTTAGGTCTTTCTGTGGTCCTGTGGAGCAAGAGTTTTCAGTGGAATCTCAATTATGGTTATGAACCCGGGCGTAACTATACTTGAGATGTCATTGAAAACCTTATAGGGTATTCTAAGTCCTTCCTTTGAGTCTATTGTCTTGTTACATGTTACTTCCAATCTGGACAACGATTTGAATAATGCTCATATTCTTTTTGTAGTGTGTGGAGATGCCTCCCAAAGTTCGTTCGGTTAACAGATTAGCAGCCGTGGATGAGGCTGTAGATGAGGCTTCTGCAAGTGCCTCAACCTAACAAACTACTCCACCTGTTAGAGGCCGTGGTCGAGGCCGGGGTAGGGGTCGAGGAACCATTCAGCCCTTTAGACAGGCCTCACCTGCGGATAAGGCGGAGCCTCCACAGCCTGTGGAGGAAATTGCACCACCCGTTCAGCCAAGACCGGCCGGGCCTCAGGTGATGAGGGAAGAGAGAGAGGTCCCAGTAACCCTCTCCCAATTCTTAAAATTGAAGCCTCCTACTTATTCTGGGACAGAAAGTCAAGAGGATCCCCAGTTGTTCATTGATGGCATCGAGAAGATATGCCGAGCTTTGAGTTGCTCAAGTGCAAAATCCGCTGAGTTTGCCGGGTTTCAGTTACAAGATGCAGCTTACGTGTGGTATCAAACTTTACTGGGGGAAAGGCCGATTGGAGCTCCTCCAATGTTATGGGAAGAATTTAAGGGACTTTTTATGGACCGCTTCTTGCCACAGAGTGTCCGGGATGCCAGGGCCAGAGAATTTGAAGGCCTTAAATTAATTCTAGGCATGAGCGTTTCCGATTACGACATCCGGTTCACATAGTTGTCCCGCTACGCCCCACACCTAGTCCCTACTGAGAGGGATAGGATCAAGCGGTTTGTGAATGGGCTACCTCGCATGTTGTATAGGGTGATTACTCCACAGATGAACCTCTTTCCTTCATATTCAGCTGCGGTGGATTGCATACGCATGATAGAGATGAGAGATAAGGAGGAGGACGCTTCTCAGAGAAAAAGGAAGCGTGACGGTGATGGGAGGCAGGGAGGTAGTTCCTTTGTAGCTGGACCTTCTTATGGTCCCAAGCCCCAGAGTTATCAGAGATTCACTCCAGCTTTTACGGGGCCTGCGACCTCATTTCCCATCGGTACTGACCAGCCCAGAGCATCTTTCCGAGGGGTTAGCACGATGTCTACCCCAGTTACTGCTCCATCCTGTCAGTCTAGAGGTCCCTGTTCCCTTTGTGGAAAGATACACTCAGGCATTTGCCACAGAAAGACGGGGGCATGTTTCCGTTGTGGGCAGATGGGACATTTGGTGAGAGACTGTCCTCAGCGCTACCCTGATTCGAGTTAGGCATCAGTTCGACCTGCCAGGCAATTTTCAACGAGGACTCCATCTACTGGTGTAGCTACGGTTCAGAGTGGTCGAGGTAGTAGCAGTAGAATCGTAGTGGGCAGAGGACAGGCGGCTGTAGGACAAGGTCAGGCTCGGGTTTTTGCCCTAAATAGACAAGACGCACAAGCATCAAATGTCGTGGTGACAGGTACACTTACAGTTTGTTCACATGCTGCTTACTCCTTATTTGATCCTGGTTCTACGCATTCCTATATATCTCCCTATTTTGCAAAGAGGGTTGGTAAGGATTCTGAAAAGTTAGAGTGCCCGTTGCTTGTGGCAACCCCAGTGGGGGAATCTGTAGAGGTAGATCGGGTATATAAGGCATGTGTAATTACACTGGCTGATTGTGAGACATTGGTTGACTTGATAGTGTTTTCGATAGCGGAGTTTGATGTAATACTCGGAATGGATTGGTTAGCGTCCTGTTATGCAGTGGTGGATTGTCATCTTAAGCAAGTGAGATGTAATTTTCCTGAAAAATCATCCTTTGTCATTCAAGGTGACCGAAGTGAAGCACCAAACAATTTAATATCTGTGATAGAAGCTCAAGGGCTCATAAAGAAGGGGTATCAAGGATATTTAGCGATGGTTCGGGATATGGAAGTACAAGTCCCAGTATTGGAACAGGTTCCTATAGTAAAAGAATTTCCTGATATTTTTCCTGAGGAATTACCAGGATTACCTCCTGAAAGGGATATTGAATTTTGTATTGATGTGTTATCAGACACTCAGCCTATATCTATTCCCCCCTATCGAATGGCACCTTTGGAGCTTAGTGAACTAAAGAATCAATTGCAAGATCTGTTGGACAAGGGTTTTATTCGCCCTAGTACGTCTCCTTGGGGCGCACCAGTTCTTTTTGTTAAGAAGAAGGATGGTTCTCTTCGCTTATGTGTAGATTACAGACAGCTGAATAAAGTGACAGTGAAGAATAAGTACCCTTTGCCTCTTATAGATGATCTATTTGACCAATTACAGGGGGCTCAATACTTCTCCAAGATTGATTTAAGATTAGGTTATCATCAGCTACGAATAAGAAGGGAAGATATCTCAAAAACTGCTTTTAGAACTCGGTATGGTCACTATGAATTTCTAGTGATGCCATTTGGGTTAACCAATGCCCCGGCTGCCTTTATGGACTTGATGAATCGAGTGTTTAAGCCATTTTTAGATCGATTTGTTATCGCGTTTATTGATGATATTTTGATTTATTCTAAGGGTTATGAAGAGCATGAACAGCATCTGAGAATGGCGTTACAAGTGTTACGGGAACATCAACTATATGCTAAACTTTCTAAATGCCAGTTTTGGCTAGAAAGAATTGCCTTTTTGGGCCATGTAATCTCAAGAGATGGGGTGCAAGTTGATCCTAGTAAAGTGGAAGCGGTTCAAAAATGGCCAAGGCCTACTACCGTTACCGAGATTCGTAGTTTCTTGGGCTTGGCAGGCTATTATCGTTGGTTTGTTAAAGACTTTTCTAAGATAGCTGCCCCACTAACAAAACTAACCCAGAAAAATGTGAAATTTCAGTGGTCTAAGCTGTGTGAAGAGGGGTTTCAGAAATTGAAGGATTGTCTGACTTCTGCGCCAGTCTTGGCGTTACCCTCAGGATCGGGAGGTTATGTTGTGTACTGTGATGCTTCTGGGATTGGTCTGGGATGTGTATTGATGCAACATGGTCATGTGATTGCTTATGCCTCTAGACAACTTAAGAAGCATGAACAGAATTATCCAACCCATGACTTAGAAATGGCGGCAGTAGTTTTCGCTCTCAAAATCTGGAGACATTATTTATATGGGGAGACATGTGAAATTTATACAGATCATAAAAGCCTTAAATACATTTTTCAACAGAGGGATCTGAATCTTAGGCAAAGAAGGTGGATGGAGCTACTCAAGGATTATGATTGTACCACTTATACCATCCAGGTAAGGCGAATGTAGTCGCAGATGCTCTGAGCAGGAAATCTATGGGGAGCTTGAGCCATATTGCGGAGATACGGAGACCACTAATTTTAGATCTTCATAAGATTAAGCATTCAGGAATCCAATTGGAGATTAAAGAGCCAGGAATGTTGTTGGCTCATGTGCAGCTTCATTCATCCTTGTTTGAGAGGTTGAAAGTTGCCCAAGCCAGGGATGCATAAATAGGTAAATTGGTGGAGGACATCAAAAGTGGAAGGAAAAATGAATTCATCTTAGATTCAAATGGCGTTTTATGGTTTGGTACTCGATTGTGTGTGCCAAATGTGGATGAATTGAATAGGGAACTTATGGAAGAAGCTCACTGTTCTCGATATACGATCCATCCAAGTTCTACCAAGATGTACCAAGATTTAAAGCAAGTATACTGGTGGGAAGGCATGAAGAGAGATATAGCGAATTTTACCTCTCATTGTTTGGCATGTCAACAAGTTAAGGCAGAACATCAGAAACCTGCAAGGCTACATCAACGGCTGGAAATACCCGAGTGGAAGTGGGAAAGAATCACTATGAACTTTGTAACGAGATTACCTCGAACAGTAAAGGGTTATGATTCCATTTGGGTGATTGTGGACAAACTCACTAAAACAGCTCATTTTCTCCCTATGAAGACAACCTATAATATGGCAAAATATGCACAACTTTATATGAATGAGATAGTGAAGCTTCATGGTATACCAGTGTCTATAATTTCTGATTGAGGACCCCAATTTACTTCTAAGTTTTGGAGAGCCTTTCAAGAGGCTATGGGTACCCGATTAGATCTTAGCACTGCCTCTCATCCTCAGACTGATAGGCAATCTGAGAGGACTGTACAAATAATAGAAGATATGCTAAGGTTGTGTTATGGACTTTGGTGGTAGCTGGGATAACTATTTATCATTAGTGGAATTTGCTTATAATAACAGTTATCAGGCTAGCATACAGATGGCACCCTTCGAGGCATTATATGGGAGACGGTGCAGGTCTCCCATTGGATGGTTTGAAACTGGAGAAGTTAAATCCTTAGGGCCTGAGTTAGTGCAAGATGCCTTAGAAAAGGTGAAAGTAATCAAGGAGAGGTTGGTAGCAGCTCAGAGCAGGCAAAAGGCGTATGTGGACCATCAACGCCGTGATTTGGAGTTTATGATTGGAGATTATGTGTTTCTCAGGGTGTCACCTATGAAAGGTGTGATGAGATTTGGGAAAAAGGGAAAGTTGACCCCGAGGTATGTGGGACCATTTGAAATCTTGGAACGAGTTGGGGCTGTAACTTATCGGTTAGCATTGCCACCGGAATTATCTAATATTCACCCAGTATTTCATGTTTCAATGTTAAGGAAATATCTACCTGATCCTTTTCATGTGTTACAGAACCAAGATGTTTCTTTAGGTGAAGATTTAGCTTATGAAGAAGTTCTTGTTGCAATTCTGGATAGACAAACAAAGAAACTGCGTTCTAAAGAAATTATGTCAGTGAAAGTTCTGTGGCGTCACCATACACCAGAGGAAGCTACATGGGAGATGGAAAGCGAAATGCGTGCAAAATACCTCTATTTATTTGAGAACTAAGGTTAGTATGTGTACGTATATATAAATTCGGGGACCGAATTTTTTTTTAGGGGGAGAGATTGTGAGAACCTGACGTGAATTCTTGCATGGGAAGGGATTGACTTTTCAACGCAAAACATGCAGCTGCCACGTTAGAGATTTTCTCTTCCAGAAATTACATATGTACCCCTCCTCTTCTTCTTCCTTTAGCTGGTTCTTCGGTCATTTGCCATCCAGAATTTCTGCAATATTTATCCTCCAGCGCAGCATTACAGAACCGCCAGAAAATCACCTCTTCATCCTCTGTTTTCTGGATGCTACCATCTCTGCTCGTGCGAACTGCTGGACGCTGGTTTCTTGTCTCTGCAAGCTGTGAAAATTCTCCTGGTGAGTGCTCCATTCCAGTCGCATACTCCTCCCTGCTGAACGAAGTTGGATGGATTAATTTGGCAGCTTATTTCCTCCTCTGTTCAGCGTTTTATCTGCTCTGTTTCAGCGCTGGTTTGGGTGGAATTCCAGCTGCAAGCTTCTCTTCGAATCTGGTTGAGTTTTGCTGCTGTTTTGGGTGAGAGCACGCCAGAAATTTTCATCATCTTCTCCTCTATTAGCGCCATTCTTAGCTGACCTGGTTGTTACTTTTTGCTACAGAAATCCTCTCCCTGGATTGCCAGATTTCAGCGCTGGTTTGTTGGGAAGATCACGCCAGAAAATTCTGATTCTTCTCCTCTGTTCAGCGTCTCCCATATACACCTGTTTCAGCGCTGGTCTAGGTCCGAAATTTTGCTGCACAAATTGCTTTTGTTGGACCTAACTTCCTTCGCCATTTTTCACGCCATAGGACTCACTGTGTTTCTTTTCGATGTAGCCTTCCTGCTCTCTGTTCAAGCGAAGCTTCAGGACTATGTGTGTGGAGTAAGAGAGCAACGTTGCATAGTAATCGTAAGCCTGGAATTTTCGAAATATGTATTGTTTTTTTTGGTCAACTTTCCCAGTGTTTTCTCCCCTATTTTGTACGAGTTTTGCATGTGTTTTGGGTGTGGTCAGCTAGCTAAGCTTAGCACAGGAAAAGAATGCTGAAGGAAGCTAATTTCGGTTGGAGTAATCTCAAATTCCTTCATGCTAAACTATACACTCATTTTTCGGTACAGTAATTCCCCCCAAAAATTTTACATATATATATATATACCATTTTAATTAAGGACCAAAACCCATGTGCTCCTTTCTTAATTGTTAAATTAGAATAAATTTTTCGATTAAAGATGGTAGACATTTCTTTTAATTTTTGAAATTGGGTTTAGCTCCTAAGTGGAACCAAGGAAAAGGAAGCACAAAAAGTGAATATGGAATATACTGTACGAGTTGAAAGGCGTAAAATCAGTAGAGGAATAAATTTAAATTTTGATAAGTCCGAGTCCTGTATAAAATTAATTGGGGTGATTCATTTTCTAAACTCTGGTGAACGGGTATTGTAGGAAATTCTGAAGGTTGAGGTATAGCCGAGGAACGAGTTAAGGAATTTCTGTAGTATCTCGGAAGGTGAGTAAGTAACGCGGACCAAAGACTCAGGAAATTCTTATTTCTGTTCTTAAGTTTCCTTGCAGTGTTTTAAGAATTTGATTCTCTATTTATGGAGATATATATTTCAAAATGTAGTCATAAGCATATTTACCAAAATTTGATTTCAATCGGGAATTTTGCAAGTTTACGGATGTTGAGTTAATTGGAAATCCTACTGTGAAACTGATCTGAACATACCTTGTCTGAAATGCTATGTGGAAATTTTATGGAGTTATCTGCTCAGAACCCTGTAGCTAACAGCAGTAGATGTTAGCCCTGGTGCACCATGATCTGAACCTCAGCTAGCAGGGGTGGTGCTAGCCCCGTGTGCAGGCCACCACACGCGGAGTCATTTTATTTTCGCAAGCTGAAAGCTTTGCGTCTGTAGTGATTTTCCCCGCGAGCTGTGTGCTCTGCGTCTGTTCCAATTGGTTCTGTTTAGATGCGTTCGGTGTATTTTGAAAAAGGAGTTTGTTTAAAATCTGTTTCATATGGTCTGTATCTGTATATATATATATATATATATATATAAACCTATTTGACCTATGGTTATTTTAAAAAGGGTCGGTGTGCTTATTCACTGAGTATTCGACTCATTTTATATATATATATATATATATATATTTCAGAGAGCAATAGGGACTCTAGTCTGCCCCCAGCCGTCTTCTAGTGACTGACCTCTTGAGACGTCCTTTGGCGAGCCTACGGAGCTTCTGTGGGTGTATTTTGATTGTATATGTATTTTGTTTGAACTTTGTAAAACCTTGTAAACTTAGCTCCACTGAATCGTAGTTAGGGCATCCCCACACCCCGGATGTTATCTTTGGTCATTCCTTTCGTTGTATTGTGCTGGCTGAGTTCATCCCTTAGGATGTATTACTGTGTCTGAGACTTTGTAGAAATTTTGGGAGGTCTACGTTATAGAGGAGACTCTACCGAAATTTCTACAAATGTCCTCTAAAGAAAAGCTTATATGTTTTATATAATTCAAATTAATGTCATAAGTATTTTCCCTATAATTCCGCTTCCGCGTCAGAGTACTCAAATTGTGGGGTGTGACACTTACTATCTCTTCAGCTGTATGAAAGTCATTACTGTTTTAGTTTGCCCCCACTTGGAGAGCTACCTTCTCTCAGGGAGCTCCGAATCTCCAAGTTTCAGGGAGTAGAAGTGATTGGCCCTGAATTTTGGGGGAATAGTTCATCAAATGTCCCATTTAGATCGCTTCAAGTTTTACATTTTGAGGATATGCAACAATGGGAAGAATGGAATGTATGTTTCGAAGGTGAAAGTTTCCTGTGTCTACGAGATCTTGTAATATTGCGCTGTCCCAAGTTGAGAAAATCCTTGCCTCAACACCTTCCTTCTTTAACTCGGGTTCATATTGAGAAATGCGAAAATCTCGAGGCTACACTTCCCAAGGTTTCTCCTGTGGCTCGGCTAAGCTGAATTAATTGAAAGAAGATTTCCTACAAGATGTGTCAACCAACTTGACAGAAGTTATTATTTCTTTGACTAATGTGGACGAGTCCCCCTTGAATCATATTCTGCTCGCCAACCCTATCTTGAAGGGCTGCAGTTGGCCGATTGTGATGAACTTGTATCATTCTCCGATAGGTGCAATTGGATTTTCTGCTCCCAGGCTTATTTCCATATCATTTCAGCATATGCATAATCTGAAGTCACTGCCTGAAAACATGCCAACCCTCTTTCCATCGCTTCATGATCTGACGTTATCAAATTGCAAGGTTCCTTTGACTGATTTACTATGTGGTATTATAACACTACTGTCATTGATATAAGTTTCTTGAATTTTCATATATTTACATTTGTCTTTCTTTTCCTGCTGTTTAGAATTAAAATAAATAAATAACCCAACTAATAGCAGCTTAATGGATGTGCTCTCTAGACACTAAGCGGATATTGGAAGCAAAGTACCACTCCTACCATAAGTGTGCCAATTGGTGAGTGTTTGATAGTTGTTCTCTATTTATTTTCTTTCTCTTCATTTTTTTATCTGAATTTTTAATTAGATTATGATTTATGTGTTTATGCTAGCAAGGATGGGTAAATGTTTTTTCAGTTTTAATTTCAGTTTGAATATGCTTAATTTTACTCATTTGGAAACTTCAAACCCACATAACCAGAAACATACTCATTTAACTCAAGCCTTATTGGCTATTTTATGCACACACATAGCTGACAACACCACTCACGAGCCTTTTTGTCCCTTACGAAACCAAGTTCAAAACCCAAACTATTTCTTCCTATCTATCATGAGCATAGAATGCTGATGAAAGATTATTACTGGTCTTTGTGAATTTGCTTACTTTATGTACATTTGTTGCATTTGATTTTCAAATTTCGACTACTGTGGACTTTCTATTATGTCAATAGTACTTAGAATTAGTCAATAATACTAGCAACTCCTTTCTTCTTGCTTTGCTTAAACCAGGAGATGCGGATTTTTTTTTTTTTGCCTCCCATTTTCTGAACCTTTGCTTCTTGTCATTTAATTGGTATTAATTTCCTTGTCAACTCCAAAATATATATATATATGTCCCTTATTGGCAACCCAGGAAAAGAAAATTTTAAGCTTTCCCTGGTCACTCGGTATAAATTATTATTTCTACGCATTTGTTCAGAACATGGGACACTTAATATTCACCAGTGTGTTCATCTGGTGTTGAAATCTTATTTTGTTCTTTCTTGCATGCAGATTTCATATTCATCTCCATTTTAAGAGGATAGATACTCTAAAATGGTGGAGGGCATCTCTACTTCGAGGCTTGAATGAAATAGAAGAGTATATTGAAATCTATCAACAAGGAATTTGGTGAAGAAGCACATTGCTTTCAGTTTGGCTTCTCGAAAAATTTTGGTGTAACATAATAACAATTGAATTCTGTTTGACATACAGAAAAGCAGACAATGCTGTTGTTAGAGTATGTTCTCAAGATAAAGGGAACTTCCACTTACACAAAGGCACGAATGAATTAGAAGTGTGTGCTGATCCCAGGTAAATAACTTTTGTTTGACATACAGAAAAACATACCAAATTTAACTTGCTTAATTGCCCCTAACAATTTCCGACATCTGTCCTACGAAGGATCACAGCTATGAAACCTTTGTATGAAATGATTTTTTGTTTTATAAAGTGTTTTGTTAAATATTTTCCAATTTGAGGAAAATGAGATGTTTAGTATCATACTTTAAATCTTGCTTTACAGTAGACTATGAAATGTTTTGGAATTGCAATTGAAATATTATTTTACATTGACACATCTTTACTTCAATGTTCTAATTCTGTGCATCAGTTTTTTTCTAAAAATAAATGCTTGTGCATTTTCTTGTTTCCTATCTTATCAGCCTTATTATGTTCTCACTAAGATTGTGTGACTTATCCCTCTATGTTGATATATTTTTCAGATTAGAAGGCTCTCAAGATGAAGGATCTAAAACCTGTGTCAATCTTAAAGATATCTTGGTAGGCCTCCTTTCGTTGAGGTGGCCGTTTTGGGTTTGAAACTCTTTGTTTGTAGCTACATGCGTTGATCCTGTGTATAATGTGTATTGTGATTATGAGGCCTTGTGATGGCCATGGATTTACGTAAATGCATTTTGGAATTTGAATATGTATATTAAATTTTTAAAGTGGGACTCTGTCAGACTTTAGGTAATCTCAGAGTATGAAACATGAGAATTGTTTGTGTTTCTTGTTGACTGACGGTTAGGTATGGCCACCTATGGGAGGATAAAGAATTGTTAATTTGATCTGTCATCCCAAAGAGATGACATGGATAAATTATGATTCTCTCATGTGAAACCTTTGTATGAAATAATTTTATGTTTTATAAAGTGTTTGTAAATATTTTCCAATTTGCGGAAAATGAAGTGTTTAGTATCATACTTTAAATCTTGTATTACACTAGACAATGAAATGTTCTCAGGATGGAAGACTTTGTTGGTTATTCTTAGAGAATTTCCATGACGTGCTCAGGCTTGGTTCCAACATTTTCTTGCTTGTGCAAATATGATTTTGTTACTCTCATAGTCCCTCAAAAACTACAAGAATGTTAGTGATTTCTAACTGAGGATTCTAACTGCCTTTTAACTGATTTGAGAGCTTTCTTTTTTTGGGCATATATTTATTTTTTAACTAATTTTCAAATGCTAAACTGTAAAATGTAATAAAAAATTATAGAAAAAACTTGAAAAAGCTGCAAGTATGTTGGCCATGGCTGACTGATTTATAGTCGCCTAAGGAATCGATTTTAATTTGGTCGATCAATATAAACCAACTTGGCCCTTATACTTTTTAACTTTTTTAATATTTTAAAATTAAATTTTTTTACCGTTTTCTTTGTAACAGTAATATCAATCGTTAAAATTAATATATATAGCTATTTAATACATAATTGTTTAAGAAAAAAAATAGTCATTTGAAAAGAATGTTTCATAAGTTACCCCCTCCTTCCATATTCCACTTTTTCAATTTTGTTTTTATTCTCTCTTTCTCTTCTCTATATTTTCTATGTTTACTGTATTTACTCTCAATTTTCTGTTTACTTTGCATTTGGATTTCTATAGTTGGGATTTCTTCATTTTATTTCTCTCAGTTATGTTTAATTTGTGTTTGGATTTCTACCTTCACAATATCTTCATTTTCTTTCCCCCCAATTTTAGTTTCTCTCAAGATAAATATAAATGATTACTTAACAATATTTTTATAAAATATTATTTGTTATTTAATGTTGTTATTTATTGATTACTTTTGTGATAATGTATAAATAACTGCTTAATAATATTTGTATGAAATATTATTTGTTATTTATTGATTATTTTCTGTGATAATATAATGGAAAAATAATTTTTTTTGATAATATTTATAAATTAGAAATATTTTTTTATATTTATTATTTTTCTAATGATGTATTAAGAAATTTTTTATTTAATAATATTTTTAAAATAATATTTAAATTGTGTATTATAACAGAAAATGAAAATCCATGATAATCGAAAGTAAATATATAATAGATTAAATCTTAAACATAAAAAATATAATGATAAATTTTTACAGCAAGTGAAAGAATTTATTGCTTTTGCTTGTTAAAAAAAATCTAGTTCAAGAAATAAAAAAATTAAATGTCCATATTCTACACATAAAAATAGAGTTTATCTTACTACTAATGAAATAAAGGTTAATCTTTATAAAAGAGGATTTTAACATGGATGTTGGTATTAGACATATGATGAGATTGAATCATATCCAACTAACATACATATTGGAACTATATTAGCTCAAGGTTAGTAAATGAAGAACATAATACTAGATATGAAAAAATGATTTTTGATGCAATTAGACATACTTTTTATATTGCTAACAATGATAAAATAGATTATGATAATAATATTAATCCTATTGAAGAATATCCAAATTCATAAGTCCAAATTTTTTTTAATTTATTAAATGTGTATCACAACTACTATGGGTAAAATCTAATAATCAGTTTGAGTTGTCTTTTGTAGTAAGAATGTTAAGTATTAAATCCGATAGCAATATATCACAGCAAAGTTTTAATCAATTTCCAAATATGATGAAATAAAGTTGCCCACCTAATGATACTATACCAAGAATTGGTTTTAAATAAAGAAGTTAGTATTAAAATTTGAATTATTTATTCAAAAAATTGATATTTGCATCAATATATGTATGTTGTATTACAAAAATAATATAGACAAGACAATGTGTAAATTCTATGAAGCAACTTAATATAAAACTAGTTAACTTGGTTGAAGATGAAGTTCTAAGAAGATTCCAATAAAAAGAATGCATTATTTACTAATTACTCAAAAATAGCAAAGGCTTGATACCTTAATGAATTATGTTGAATTTATGCAATGGCATTAGGATAATAAAAGATATGAAGATGTAATATGCCATTCATCAGATGGAGAATTGTAAAAACATTTTGATAAGGTATATTCCAATTTCGCTATAGGGCCATGAAATGTTGAACTGGATTTATGTGTAGATGGATATATTTTTTAGAGTCAGTTTGCTTCATCATATTTATGTTAATATGTGATAATTACTCCTTACAACTTCCCTTTTGAATTGTGCATGACTGTTCTTTATTTATTTTTTTTATAGTAATCATTTTTAGATTGCAAACTTCTAAGATTGAGATTGAGTATTTTTTTAGCCATTTATTGATGAGTTAAAATTATTATAAGAGAAAGAAGTATTAACCTATGATATCTTAAAAAAGCAAAATTTTCAAATGAGAATAATACTAATATGAAGGATAAATGGATGTCCAACATATGAAATGTTGGAAAGGAAAAGTACTATTAGAAAATTAGTTTATCTTTATTGTATACACAACTTAAAAGTAATATGAAAGGAGCGATGATGCATGAAATTTGGAAAAAAAAATCTTAATGGATTAAAGAGTTCATTTGGGATGACCTATGTGAACATTGGGGCAATCTTCAGTTTTGATTAAAAAGTGAGCAAATGTTAAAAAAATAATGCCTTCAATGCTAAGTTTGGTTCATTTATGCACACAGAAGGTTTTATTTCTATGGTAAAGCATGCTAGAAGAGTAGTAACTACTTTTGTTTCTTTTAATAATTACTTATTTTTTTAATTATGTATTTTAACTACTAATAATTTCTTTTTTTATTTTGTACATAAAAGGAACAACAATTGAGAAAAGATCTAACATATTTTGAGGTATTCCTTAAAACACAAAAAAAATACAACAATTGACTTAACCAAACAATCACAAGTTGTATATATAAGTATCATTTTATATTTAATTTATATTTATATATATAATTACAAATTTTTTATTTTGACCATTTTTATTATTTTAAGATAAGTATACCCTCACCACCAAGATTATGCAAAAAGTTCAATGGAGAGTATATTAGACTTGGAATTATGGTTGCAAATTACTAGTGAAAAAAAGAACGACCCAATTTATGGTTTAGGTAGTATGTCACATAATATAGTTAAAAACTTGAGTATGGGATACAGCCAAGGATACTCTAGTACTCATATGCCATCATACACTCACTCTTCCTATATACAAAGACATAAGAAATAAATTTATTGATTATACAAAGACAAACTTATAATATATAATTAAAAGAGCAACAAAAACCAATAAAAAAGCTTAAGTCACAATTAAATGAATTTATCATTCTTGGTCATCATAAATCTCAATCTTAAGTTGGCTAAAGTTCGTCACAAGAATATCTACCCCATGTAGGCCAAATATCTTTACTATTAGATAACAAAAATAAGGATAATGAGGATGATGATAATGATAATGAGTAAATTTTGATTTTTTTTAAATTTATCATTTAATTAATATCTATATAGAACAACAAATGTTTATATATGTGAATTTCTTTTACAATTTTTTAATTTTAATTTCTATACATTTAATATTTCTAATTGATAAAAACCATTTTAACCATTTTTAACAAATTCAATGAAAATATGTATCAATTAAGTTATGTATTATATATTAAAAAGTTTAATGAAGATATATATATATATATATATATAAACTTTCATATATAATATATAATATGTTAATGAAATAGAGAAATTAAAAAATAGCAACAACCCAAAAAGAAAAAAAAAAGCCAATTTACTTCTTTAATTAGTTGAAATATATTGTATATCAAAAAATAGAAATTAAGAAATGAAAAACATGAAAAATCTTGGCGGTAGCCGTTCGCTTAATTTTTTGGATTTCTCTTCAAATATTATGCACCCAATTATAAAATTTACAAAGATTTCTGAATTCGCACTTGGAATACTCTTGCTAATTTTTCTTTATTTTCTTTCTCTCTCTCTCTCTCTCTCTCTCTCTCTCTCTCTCTCTCTCTCTCTCTCTCTCTCTCTCTCTCTCTATATATATATATATATTGTGTTTTTATCTTCTGCTGTATTCAAAATTTCTCTCTTTATTTTCTTTCTTTTTTTGTTATGTTTATTTATAATGCTCTCTTATATATTCTTTATATGTTTTTCGCTCGATTTTATAATTCTAAAGGTTTCCTCGCATCTTCTAAAAGCATCTTCTGGAGCATTAAGTTTTATATTAATATTGAGAATGAGATTCATTATCTTCTTCTCTCTTTTTATCTAAACTCTTTATTTTTATTTTTATTTTTGTTACTTGTTTTTATTTTTCTTTAGGATAATATATTTTGCTCATTTGGATGTTGGATTCAAATTATTCTAAAGTTTTGAACTAAGAAAAGAGAAAAGAGAAAAAAAAAAAAGACAAAGGAAGAAGTTAAAATAAAAGAGAAAGAATAATAAAAGAGAATATGAGAACAAAGAAGAAAGAACACGAAGAATAATGGCGTATTAAAATGGATAATTTTCTTTCTCAATGTATGACCATAGATAATATGAAAATGAAGTGAAAAAGTAACAAAATTTAAAATAATAAAATTTAAAAAAAATAGAAACAATGTAATAATAATATATAGTTTTCTTCTTAATGAAAATAATGTTATTTTTTTGAAATAAATGTAAAATAAAATGTTGATGATTATAAAACAATATGAAAGATGGAATATCATTTTGTTTAAATTATTAATTAATTATTATTCTAGACAAATAATTAGTAATAATTATTATCTATAAAAAATTAATAAAAAATTATTTAAAATTGAAATATATCTAAAAAATTATTTAAAACTATTTTTTTAATTCATTCTTATTTTTTAAAAACCATTTTATAAATTTTTTTAATTAAATCTATTTTTTTAAAAGTATTTATTTTCAACTAAATATCAATCAAATTTAGGATTCAACTCACGTTTGGTTAAATTAAATCCAACCAAACGTCAGTTGAATTTTTAAATTTTTAAAATTTTGTCATTATCAACTAGATGCCAGACAAATTAAATTTTAATCAGATTGAATGTTAGTCAAATTTTTAAAAGAATTCTATCATTACCAACTGAATGATAACACATGTCAATTAAGCTTGAAATAATGCAATATGATGCAAAGTAATTTTTGTATACATGTGTACTTACATGTAATGATTCAAATTTGATCCATATAAAGATACTAGATCCCGCATGCACCAATGAAGTTCTTTTATAATACATTCAGTAATATCATTTCAAGTGACAACTCAAATAAAGATTCAAATAGGTGCTAGATCCCACATCCACAATTCAATAAAAGGTTTCAACGCATGTTAACCTACAAGCAACTCTGTCATATTTGACCACTGGACACTGACTGGACACTTAACCTTGCATGAACTTGTGAGTATCATATTTACAAAAGCTAAGGAAGCTCATTACCCAAAAAAAAAAAAAAAAAAGCCAAGGAAGCTATTTGTTGTCATTATTAGATTCTGCAACCTCAAACCCAATGTAAACTGCAACCTCAAACAATGTCTCAAGAAAAATCTACCACTTTACTCTCCTTCATGACCTTTCTCTGCATTTTCCATAATGTTCTTGGAGAAACTCATGCTTGCATTCGCTGCCAACTGTTTGCACCCCACGGCCCTTCTGTAGAAAACTTGTCTGAGCTTCTGGGTTATCTCTTCGACAAAGCACCACCCACGGGCTTTCATTTGGGCTCCAAGGATGAAGGCCCAGTCCAAGCATATGGGCTTGGCCTCCATCAGGCCAACTGGTCGTCGACAAGCTGCAGTGACTGTTTTAGTGCACTGCACAACAATGTCGTCAACTCTATCCCCAAATTTTGACTGCAACATTTAATTGGAGAAAACATACGTAGCCACAAAAATTAATTTTCAAAATATTTTTTTTATATTATAGGAAACGCGGAACCTTTTTATTTTACATTTTTTAAGTTAAAAAGCTGAACACGAAGCTACTCACTTAGTAGTTAGCTTTAATTTTAAAAAAATAAAAAATAAATAAAGTTGTTAATGTGATTTAACATCATATTGAGAGCTGGAACGTGAAGCTAATAACTTCATGTTCTAGAAGGCATCAGTCAAATTTTGATTGCATGGATAAGGTAATGTCCACGTCGCAACCTGGATTGGTAAAAAAATATTGGATTGCCATGTAAATAAATTTGATTGCCTAGCATGTTTAACTACGGTATTAAAAAATAAAAATAAACACTATCTCACTTAGTTTAAATGTGAACCTCACGCCTCGCACCTCCTCATAAATTTCATTTTTCTCTCAACTCGTAACACTCTTGTTGCTCAACTCTCTCATATGCTCTTTTGCGAATCTCAACGCTCTCATATACTCTTTTGTAAGTTTAATTTGTCATCCAAGTTTAATTTGTCATATTTTTTTGTAAAATTTTGGTTATGGTCCCTATATTTCTCAATTCTCTTCTCTTATCTTTTCTTTCATTGTCAAAATTTAATCTTTTCCTTTTAAAAAAAAAACATTTAGCAGCTATGGTCTTAATAAATTGTGTTTGTAGTCTTAATATAGAATAAATTTTAGCAATCCCTTCATCTGAATGTTTTGTTACTTTACCTTAATTTTGTCCATACAGATTATGTGGGTTATTTTGCTTCTTCACTTGGCCAGTTTATTAATATAGGTAAAAAAAGAGGTTATAAGATATTAATTAAATAAAATATATGCTTACATTTATAATATTATTTTTTAAGGATGTCTTCCTATATAATGATGTAATAATGTATTTATTTAAAATACCGTAATATATTAATATGTTATAATATCATGTTAGTTAAAAATGTGCTAATATTATGTATATTTACTTTTCTAGATGAAATTATAAATAAATTGTATAAAATATTCAAACTTGAACATAAAAAAAATTATATTTTTTTCATGTGCTTATACCCAAATTTTATTATAGGAATTATAATGAGTAGAAGAAAGGAGACTATATGCATATATAGAAATGGGAAGATTTATGATAGCAATGAGTGCATAACTTTTATGGGCATTGAACAAAAAATATTAAGAGTTGACCTTGATATCACTGTTGAAAGGTTAAAGGAAGCAGTCAAGGAAAAGTTATGAATTAAATCAAATTAGTTTGTATATGAGTTAATATATAGGTGCCCTTATTTGTATAACTCAATGCAATACTTGGTGTGCACTTTAGAGGACAATTATGATATACAATTGATGTGGCAAATGGACCAATAATTTCAAAACTAACTTGGTGCACTAGATCTATATGCATATATGTCTACTACAAAGGAGGGTTTTAACATAGCATAAGAGTAAGTTTTTGAACAAGCAGCACTCCCATCAACCAGTCAATATCATAGAACCTATGAATCGACCTCATTGTTTAGATCACACCTAGGGGATAGATTCCCAACTCGTCTACACCTAGCAATATCTTATACTTATAGTAAACAACATTTCCTAACCACTAATTGACATTACTAGTCCTTTTTAAACCCTAGATAAGCTAGAGGATATAATGGACAAATTTGAGAAGGAAGATGATGAATATGATGCCATACTTAATGCTAATGAATATGGAGCATACGATGATGAGGGGGATGATGTTAAGGAAGATCCAACAAGTCTATTAAACTAGTATGAGAATTGGGTAGCTATATTACTTTCTCATATTAACATAAATAGTGGGCGTAATGCTAAGATTCTCAAGATGGAGGACACTGTTGATTTAAATGACACCCAAGAGTTCTATATTGGCATGTAGTTTATTGATAAGTAGTCAATGCAATGTGTGTTTAAGATATACTCAGTGTGCAAATACCATAATTTCAACGTGCATTACTCCTTAGCAAAGATTGAAGAATATATAGCATTGAGTATGATGGCTAGTGCAATTAGACGATCAAGATAAGCTGAGATGATAAGGAAAATAATTAGTAAATCACAATATACAGGGGCCCACACATATCTTTCTATAATGTTGTCACAATATCACTCAAAACTTAACTTTGATGTGATTTAAGCACACATTGTGTCAATGATAAAAGGAAATTCATTGGTAGTTATTTGCAAAGTTATTAAGAGGGTGTAAAGCATATTTGGATACATAGTGTCATATTAAAAAGCATGGTCCATAAAGCATCAGGCAATTAACAATGCATTTGGCAATTAGGAGTATTCATGTACTTTTTTGCCAAGATGGTTGGCTACAATTTAGAAATTCATGCTTATATCACATTATAAGTTTGTTCATAAAGAGTACCCATAGACTAGTTTAGATACAGAGCCTATGGTGATATTTTGTTGAGTATTTTGGACTTTTAAGCCTTATTTTGATGCTTATAAGGGCATCTTACTGATTGCAAGCTCACTAGACAAAGCCAAAAAGGTGGCGCCCTTAGGATTTGCCATCATGAAAAGAGAAGCACATGATTTGTTGACATGGTTATTTTATAACCTATGACGATAAGTGGTGCTAAACAAAAAAGGGATTTTTTTCATTCATATCTATTAGCCATTGTTTCTAACCTAGAAAATGGGTGGCAACCACCTTACATGTATCATATGTTTTGCCTTTGTCGCATTTCAAGCAACCTAAATGCAACATTTAAGAGCAAATGGTTAAAGAAAATGTTCATCAACATTGGTAAGTTTTGGTTCCTTAGTTGTAAGATATTAGTTACCTCCATAAATGGCTTCTTAGTTATAAGATATTGGTCTAATGGAATACCATCAGTTTCATGTATAGGTTACTTCAACGAACGTCATATATCATATGTTTTACCTTTGTCACATTGCAAGCAACCTGAATGCAATCTTTGAGAGCAAATGGTTAAAGAAAATGTTCATCAACATTGGTAAGTTTTGGTTTCTTAATTGCAAGATATTAGTTACCTCCATAAATGGCTTCTTAGTTATAAGATATTGGTCTAATGGAATACCATTAGTTTCATGTATAGGTTACTTGAACAAACATCATATGGTTGATGAACAATTAGCCTGATTATGTCAACTACATACAAAGGCTGTAAATTGGATTACAAATATCCTAAAGGGTATATGGTCTTGTGTATATGACATTGAGGACTAGCGTTGGGATCACATGGTGATGAATTTGGCTAAGTATATATATAGCATGTTCAAAAGAGTATGGTTCTTGCTCATAACCAACTTAGTGAAGACAACTATATATAGGGCAAATTGATATCAGGTGGAGTGTGCATAATCTACAAGTGCTTAGATTGAGGCTGGTGAAATGTATTCCAAGGATATATGAAAAAAGTTGTCTACGAGGATTTAAAGAGCATCTACTTTAACCATGCATAGGTTTGATCATCAGGCATCAAAATTTAAGGTAAAAAAGTCCTATGATCTAATGAACAAGCAATATGGTTGATGTTGCAAGGCAAGCTTGACCAGTCATACATGTAACTATGATGAGTTTCAATTAAAAAAGTATCTATGTCAACATGTGATGGGCATATGCACCATGATCTTTCATGATCATTAATAATTTATGGACCAGATTTTCCATTTGGAGATAGTTTTAAATGCATATAAGATTAAGTTTCAATTGATGAGAAATGAAATGTATTGGCCCTATACAACGGGTCCAAGGCTAGTGCCTAACCTTTCTAAGATTCACACAACTGGTTGATCCAAGTCATCGAGGATATGGAATGAAATAGATTGGAAAGAAGGTTTAATGGAGCAGCAAAGATGTGGATTGTGTAGACAAATTGGTCACAACCATGCTTCTTGTCCATCCTATTAACATAGCCAACAATATAATGCATTGGACAAATATTTGACTTTATGATATATTTGACTTATTAATGTATTTCATTTGTTGATGTTCTTTATTTGATTATGATGTATTTGACTTTATAATGTATTTGATTTGTTGATGTATTTCATTTGATGATTTATTCCATTTGATTATATATCTAATAAAATTGATTAACGATTATGTATACATTTGTTTAAACTTATTGGTTGTAAGGGAGCTAAATGGCTAGCTATTAAGGTGTTGGAAATCCAGGCCTAAATGGTGATTCTTTTTTTTTTTTACCTGTAAACTCATCACATGTCACAAGTTGTGTGGCAAAATTAGGTCAATTGACACAATTGAGCTATGTACATGGTCTTGTCGAATTTGTTGTTGTTAGTGTCATTGAATTTGTTGTATAATGATTATCACTATCTACCATAAGATGATCAAGTTTTTTGCATTTTCTAGATCATGTATGAGGACCAACTATTAGAGCCCTTAATTGTTATCATTCCTTTGCTTACATAGGCTAGTTTTTATGGAGTGTCCTAACTTGGTTACTTTGATTTTAATGCCGCACTTGTTTCAACTCTTTTAAAGAGGTGACATCCAAAGACACATGCTTTCCACTTGATAAAAGGCAAGTGTATAATCACACTTTAAGATGTTATAATCCAATTAGGCTTACCTTGTATGGGGGTGTTAGTTTCAAGACAAATAGGGTACAATTGCCAAGATTTGCTTGGCATGACACCACCTCCAAGGATGATAGACAGATAGAGGCTTAGCATTCCTTGGACTACACAAATATTTACAAACCTACCAAATGATACAAATGACATTGACGTACGATGATTTGCATAAGCCTATATTTTGAGGTTGATTAGAAGATACCTTATGCCAGATAGAACTAGCTACAAGATAATGCTAATATATTTAGTTTTATTAGTGCACTTTGAAGAAGTTGGGTAATATAGTTAGGCATTAGTGGTGTTGGCACACTTGTATAGAGAGATGTACAATGCAACAAATTATGATGAGATAAACATTAATGGATGTTTTACCTTGCTACACTTATGGGCATAAGATTGATTCCCATGGCTTGCTTTAAAAAGACCCGACACTTAGACCTAAATATAGATATATATCCTTTAATGCCACCACTAGGTTTCAGGTGAAGGCATATTCCACAACATTCTCATCTAACCATGAAGGCATTATGTTAATATAAAATTCTCATAGATGAAATGAAAAATGATGAGATTCGTAGTCAAAGATTGATGCTTATGTAATCAAGCATTATTCCCCAAACATTTGATTATTTCATTTTTACTTTATGTGTATAGGTTATTTGGTAGTCATACGATGCAACTAGTGTCCATTAATTAATTCTAAACCATTGCTTAGCATTGTTTGATGTATGGAGTGCATTCATTCCCCTTCTTTGCTTCTGGATAGTTGAATAACATCATGTCAATCTCATTCTTTATTAGCTTGGTAGGTTCTAGCATATCCTCAGGAAGCCATTCAACATAGGCTCCCTCCATACACTTTAACTCAGAGGTAAAGTTAAGAAAGATTGGTAGTAAAAGCACATATCATTCATTGTGGCATGAAATGCATAGCCATAGGTTGTAGCCTAGAACAATTTTCTTTTATATATATATATATATATATATATATATGTCCAACACTTATTTGTTGATTTTCTTTTTCTATAAGTTGATGTGTTAGAGGATTTATATCGACTTGTTGTTACTAACCTTCTAGAACTTGGGTTTAATAAGTTAAAGGAGAGTGCAATGGAGATATTCAAACCATGTTGCGTGCCCTTAGTAAACATTCAGAGATGATGGTCTCCTAATTAGCTACACTTATACCTTATTTGATAAGGCCACAAAAGCCAGAGATTAGGCAAAAAAAAAAAGAGGTTACAAATTTATCTTAGCTAGGGAGCCAATGTGGATAGGACACGAGGTGGTAATAATGCAAGTTTCTTGTTATCTTCCTACACCTCAGCATCGATGCATGTAGATTTTAGAAGTGTAAGCCCTTCTTCCTTTGCACCATATACAACTTTTGAAGGTTCTGGTCCTTTTTTTTTGGTATTAACTACATAGTACACAAATGTAAGGGTTATTAGTCCTTTCTAATTTGCTTTAGCCATGACATTCACAGACTACGAAAAAGCTAATGACTCTTACTATACACCATTAATTCCCAGTCTCTGCACATGGATTCATCATTTTAGTCCTTGCTAACACAACACATGCCATCTAGTGATGGCCCACTTATGACACTATTTGTAGGTCCATTTACATTTAGTGTAGATTATGTCGATGCATTTTTTAGATAGTAGAGATCATCCTATCAACAATAACAAAGGTTTTTCACCCCAAATCAACCATTTCACATATTCAATCTCCTTAAGAAGACTTGAATTCTTGACCTACTTGCAATGTTAATCATAGTAAGTCATCAAAAGAAGAAAAGGAAGAAAATTAAAAAAGAGCAAACATAGTGCCAGCTACAATGACTCAAGAGAAGGTCTTGTTGTGCCATAGAAAGTTATTACAGTTGATTCATAATTACTCTAATATTTTCATTTATTTGTATGTAAAATTTTAAATATATTTTTTAGCTAGTTATGATATTTTTATTTTTACATTTTTTATTAAAAAAATGTTAACTAGCTGTTTCACATTTCTTGTGTTAATAAATATATATATATATATATATATATATATAAACATACACATAAATGGAATGTGGAAGGAACAACCCATGTTTCCTTAAGTTTTTTTAAAATTAAAGTTGAAAATAGAGTGAGCTGTTTTGCTTTTAAATTTTTTAATTTAAAAAAATAAAAAGGGAGCACAAAATTGCTTTCTCTACATTTCCTATAATATTAATATATATATATATATGTATATATAACATTTTGAGAATTAGTTTTTACGACTACCTCATTTTGTTAAACATTTTCTCTAACTAAGTGTTGCTATAAAAAAGCCCTAAAGAATGAACTAAGGTGTTTAAAGGTTTGGTTGGATTCAGTTTTAAATCAAAACTAAATCAAACTGAGCTAATTAGTTTTGTAAAAAAGATGATATATTTGGCTTTGGATAATGGTTAGTTTGATTCAGTTTGGTTTATATTCACTTCTGTTAATTTGCTTTTTTAAGTGATTTAACTCTTTTTTTTGGTTTTTAGATAGTTATGTGATAATAAAAATTTAGATGTGACTTGAGTCAAATGTTCATTATCATCAATTTATTTCTTTTCTTCTTCTTCAAACAACAATCCCTTTTATCTTACAAGCTATTTCCTCCTTCATTCATCTATTATTCACATAATTAACTAACTATTTGCAAATATCATAATTATATCTTGTATGAAAGTTAAACAACTAATTTTGATTTATTGTTCATTGTATAATTCTTCATTATACTTATTAACGTAGCATATTAAATAAGCATGTAACCAAATTTATTGGTTTTAATGGGAAGATTAAAAGAAACAAAAATCTAGTTTTGGTTAAAACAACTAAAAAAAAAGTGAACAAATTTTTACATGTAGAAAATTAATTTAGACTAACTTTTTTTTTAATTTTGCTCAATTTTAATCAATTTGATTCAATTTAGGTTGGTTCAATAGATTTAGTTTGATTTTAAACATGCAGAGAAATCATATGAAATAGTGGTTGTCAGTAAAAGATAAAGAAACCACGTATTACGAAACAATGAAAGACACTGCAACTTACCTATCGCCCTTTCAATTGAGATGTGATTGTCGTTGCTTGAGTAATGTCCATTGTCTTTAAAAGCCTTTTATTGTTTCTAGAATGATTTGCCTCTTCTTTAAGCCATATGGCAATTTTAGTTATTTCTTTATGAGAGAATTTTGACTTGATCACTAATAAGAAAAGTCTTGAACCTAATTAAGCAAAACATATTACCAACTAATTAGCTCTTAAATTTTTATATAATCAATTATATCACTCATTATTAAAAGCACTTTTTTTGATAAAATCATGGCTAACACACTGCTCCAAGTCAAATAGCATTTCACAACTTGAGGAGATATTGCTACTTTTAATCTTAAATGTATTCCATCATTCCACACTAGATACAAAAAAGAAAAAGCTTAGAGAAAGTGAGATTACAAAGTTGTTGCAAGGAACCAACTGAGTAAACCTTTCATTTATCACTAGTTACATATCCTTCCCTCCAAATAAAAGCATCAACAACCTACTAATTCATCTTCAATCTTACTTTATTTTTCTTTCTATATTGCTGCTCAATACCTTTAATTTACCTTTACAAAGAAATCATGGCTGTAAAGCTTGTTGGTGAAACTTTTCTTTTAGCTACCTTCCAAGCAACTTTTGATAGATTAGCATTGTGTGATGTATTTGACTACTTCTATTGAAGAAAACTCAAGGATGGCTTGCTAAAAAAACTACACATTACCGTTATTTCTATTAACTGAGTTATTAAAGATGCAAAGGAAAGGAAATATAGAAACCCCAATGTGAAGCAATGGTTTGATGAGATTAAAGATGCTGTCTTTAAGACTGAGGACCTATTAGATGAGATTGATATTGAGGCATTGCAACGGAAGCTAGATATTAAATTTCAAATTGCTACTAATAAGGTACAAGGCTTCTTTTCCACTCTTGTTAATCCGTTTAATAAAGAAATTAAATCAAGAATCCAAAAAAATGCTTCAAAACCTAGAATTCCTTGCAAAGCAAAAGGATGTGCTTGGATTGAATGAAGGCTTTGATGCTAGTAATGAATTTGGAATTGGTAAAAATATGTCAAGAAGATTACCAACTATATTTTAATAGGTGAATCTAACACCTATGAAAAAGATATTAGTAAAGAGACAATAATCAAATTTGTACTTTTAAGTAATTTTAATGGTAACCAAAAACCTATTATTACCATCATGAATGTGGGTGGGATAAGTGAGACTACCCTTGCACAGCTTGTATACAATGACAAACAATGGAAGAGCAATTTCACCTCAAAGCTTAGGTGTGTATTTTAAAAGAATTTGATGTTGTCAAAATTACAAAAAATATTCTTGAGGCACTTGGTTGTTTAATAAAAAGATCAAATGACCTAAATATACTTTAGCTAGAATTGAAGAAGAGATTAATGGGGAAAATTTTTTTACTTGTCCTTAATGATGTCTGGAACTAGAATAGCACAAGTTGGATGACTTGCTAGGTTTCTTTAACCATGGAGCTTTGGGAAACAAAATCCTTGTAACAGCTTATAGCAAAAAAGTAGCATCAATGATGCACTCTATCCAAGTCTATCATTTAAAGCGGCTAGAAAAAGAAGATTGTTGGAATTTATTAACAAAATATGTCTTTCATGATCTAGATGTTGGTTTATATACTCATTGGAAATTAGTTAGTGAAAAAAGAGTTGATAAGTCCAAAGGGTTGCCTTTGGCCATAAAAACTTTAGGGAGTTTGTTAGAAAGTGATATATGGTGTTATTGTCCAACTTCATTTCATTAACACCATAATTTTATAATATAAACAATAATGCTATGCATGATATATTGTCAAGGCTTAAGGATTTAATTTTGTCCTCGTTGGGTTGTCTAGATATAAATGAATTTGTTGATGATATAAGTAATTTAAAGCATCTGTGTAAGTTAGACTTCTCTTTCACAATCTTTAAAAGATTACCTAATTCATTTTGTGCCTTGAATAATTTGCAAACATTGATATTGGATGGATGTGGTTCCTCAGTTAAGTTGCCTCCAAATTTGTACAAATTGATCAATCTATAATATCTATCCTTTTCAAACAATGGGATTAGTAAGTTACCCTTATCGATTTGTTTGCTACATAATTTGCATACACTAAAACTATATCACTACTCTTTTATGGTTGAGTAGCTACCAAGTTTGCAAAATCTTATTAATATACATCATTTTAAACTGGCAGGAATTGAGATAAAGGCATTGCCAAAGCACATAGGAAGGTTGAAACATCTTGAAATATTTACAAAATTTTTTTGTGGGAAAGGAAATTGGGTCTTCTATCAAGGACTTGGGGAAAGTTAACTATCTTCATGTATCACTTAAAATTTCACAACTAGAGAATATTAGTGATGATATTGATGCCAAGGCAGCCAATATGAAAGATAAGAATTATTTAGATGGATTTGAGTTAGAATAGAGTGAAAACCATGATGATTCACAAAATGAAAGATATGTATTGGAAGCTCTCCAACTTGATAGAAACTTAAAAGAACTCACAATTAGAAGCTATAGTGGAACAAGATTTGCAAATTGGTTTGATGCTCTTTATTTGCTTAATTTAGTATGTCTTATGTTGGGGAAATATATATACCATTTTTTTCCTTGCCATCTTTTAGGTAGCTACCTTCTCTTGGAAAGCTATGTATTTATTAATGTAATGGAATAAAGACCATTAGTCCCGAGTTTTATGGGAATATCTCCTTAAGTACTCCATTCAAATGCTTAAAGAATTTGGAATTTGAGTATATGACCAAATGGGAAGAATGGATCCATATGGAAGGTGATAATGAAGGTGAATGTTTCTCATGCCTTCAAGAGCTTGTATAGGGCATTGTCCTAGGTCGACAAAGTCCCTAGTTCCATTCCTTCCTTCTTTAAGAAAACTAGGCACTAAGTATTGCTAATAACTTGAAGCCTCAATTCCTAAAGCCATTTCTATAGGTGAGCTATCATTACTCACTTGTAAAAAGATTTTGCTGAAAGTGGTTCCAACTAGCTTGACAATAATTCATATTTTTGAAAGTGGTATAGACAAGTCCTTTTTGTTGCATATTTTCCTCAACATTTCCAATCTTGAACAACTCATTATTTGGGTTCATTTTGGCATGAATATTAAATAGACTAGCTCGTTGCCTTGTTATAACTCTATTCACTAGACTTGTTTCCAAATTTCTATATGCTAACATTGTTTGCTTGTCTTGAACTTAAGTTATTCTATATAGCTTGATAGTCTCTCTCATACTTGAATATATTAGCCTTAAGAATTTGAGTAATCTAAAGTCATTGCCTAAAAACATGCATGCCCTCATTCCATCCCTTGATTATCTATCATTGTTGGATTGTCTAGAGTTAGAATCACTTCCAAAGAGATTTTCCTTCAAGCCTAATCATTCTTTCAATCTCAGGTTGCCCTAAACTTGTTCCTTCTTATAAGGATTAGGATTTGCATAAACTTCAATCTTTACGAAGCTTTGTAGTTGGTGATGATTTTGAGAATGTGGAGTCCTTTCTTGAAGGAGGACTTCTACTAGCTAATCTTTAGTCTCTTTGCTTTTTGGATTGTACAAGTTCAGAAACAATAAACTACAAGGGTCTTCTCCATCTCAAATCTTTAGATCCTTAAACACTTATAGCTACCCTAATCTCTAAAACTTGCTAGAAAAGGGTGTTTCCAAATCCCTTTCTCGTTTAACAATTGAAGGTAATTGTCTATTGTTTAAGCAGCAGTACCACAAGGAAATAAGACAAGACTGGCCTAAGATTTTCTCACATCTAAGGCATTAGATTTTGTTTGATTGATATTACCAAAGCTATACTTTAAAAATATCTAAAAGTTATGACACCTGAACATTAGTTCTTATGACCTAAAAGGTACTGATTTCTCTATATTACACCTATCTATATGGTAGACTAGTAGTTCTCTGTCATTTATCTAACAACTTCTACTCATTCTCTAATGAAGGTATATAATATCCTTCATGTTGGAGTTATGGCTTGAAGATGATGGGGGTAGTGCCATAATTAGTTAGTTCTTGCTTTAGAATTACTGCTTCAAGATACTTAATAAGATAGCAATTCAATGGAGAAACCTTTTGTGGTGGAAATTGGGTCTTCTTATCACAATTACTATCAAAGTGGGTTATTAATTATCTAACATATGTCCTTTAATTTTTTTATGTGAATTATTTTTTTTAAAAAAATTATTTAAGGTTATCTTATGGTTAAGCTTCAATGTATATTTGAACATGGAATGATATCTATTTTTACAAGAAATTTTTGCATCTAAGATTGATCTTAAATCACGTATAAACTGTTTTTCTTATGTATAAACTTGCTTTAAGAACTTAAAATGATGAGGAATTATAACTCATTACATGCCTTTGTAAATTTGTTTGCCTTATGTACACTTGGTGCCATGATATTTTTAGACAACTATCAAAAACTTTAAATTGGACTTGCAATACTCAAGAATTGGTCAATACTAACTCACAACCCTTTACTTGTACTTTACTTTCAAAATATACGCTTCTTATTGTCCATAATTGCATTTCATTGGGTATTAAATTTCTAGTCATTTCTGGAACTTATGTTCCTTTGTCTACAACTAAATAAATAATAATAATTTTTTTATGCTGATTTCATTCAAAGTTCCATTTTTGTGAAATTATATGACTACTTACTCAACTTGTTCCTGCTTCTTTTGACTAAATATTAGAATAAAGGTTACTATGAATAGGATATTGGTTAAAAAGAAGGGGAAAAAAAGCTACAAAAGTGAGGAGTGATACTATTGCCTTTAAACTATACAAATTTTTAACTGTAAGGGCAAAGGATAGTAGAAAACAATAGATTCAAAATAGAGCAAGTAAAGCTTAGTACAACACTATCTCTTTTCTATACCTATAGTTATAATCTATTTAGAAATACTAGCTTTGTAATCAAATTATAGTTGCTATGAGTTCTAGAAGATTAATTTCTAGAGAAAGGTTTTTATTTAATAATTGAATCTAACTAGTTAGTTCCTACTATTACATATCAAAATGTTTTAGTTGAACTGGGGTGGAAGAGTGATGGACCTGTAGTAAATTCTAGAAGATATAAGCATGTGAATAAGGGAAAGGTAGGTTATAAGAGAATGTATAACTAACTTTGATGGCAAGGATGGGAGACTTGGCTTTTGGTAAGAGTTTCAAGAGCGGGTTAGTTATGGATGGGTCAATAAAAGGAGGGTCTAAGTGAAGAATGGGCATGGATGAATCTTAGAGTGGTTTTGGGATATTTCTAGTGTCTTGAATAGGTAGAGAGTGTTATGTATTTCAATGCATTAGCTTTTATTTTTGTGTAAAAGCAATTCTTCCATATTGGTGGATTTGCCTCTATTTGCTACATTGATTTCATCAAATCTAGTGTTTTTCATATAATTTCTATGGCATTTGTTTGGTATCCATCAATAGACCCAGAAGACAACAATGATAAAACTTGTGTCCCAATTTCATTATCCTAGCCATAGATAGAAGCAATCAATGAATAAGCATTGAACTCTACTTCATCAAAATATATTACTATTTTTTCATTTAGTCCTATCATTTTGTCAATATGGAAATGAAAGACAAGATGAGTTATTGTTACTTCCTTAGAGCCATGATTTTGATGTCCTATGATAACCTTAGTTAGTGATATCATTTTGTAGCAACCATTTCCCTTTTTAAAAGATTTTTGGAAATAAGAAAAATAAACAAGTTGATACTTTTGATATTATTTCATAAGAAGAGCTAAACAAAATAAGCTATTTCATCATTATAGGTAGAAACTGTAATTTAGTGACTAAATTTTGTTATTCTTTTACTTTTTATTATCATTATTTCAAATTTTTGCATATTTCAGACCTTCCAATTTGTCCTTTGATAGACCAAGATGCTTACTCTAAGACACTTGTTGTTAAAGATTCTTTTTTGGAGGAAATATCCTTAGGTTAAATTATACATTTAGTCTATACTTTTAGGATATAATATGTGATGAGAATGAATAAGAGCAACTCTTATTGCCATTCAAATATGATTTAAGTATTGTGTCAAATTAAGTTCATCAAATGATGATGATGATGATAATACTATTTTGATTTTCTTTAAAGCTTAATTAAACTGTCTTTATTTCACAACTTGCATTGCTATAGTGCCTTTAGTTGATCTTACTGAATTCCAATATGACTTTTTTCTTTTCAAAATTTCCTTGATTGAAATTTAGCTTACCATTGAACTTCGTGGTAAATTAAAAGACAATAATGAGAATGGCTTCACTTGATAGCCCTTTAATAAAGACAAACATGATATTTATAATGTCTTAAATAGCTAGAGAGTGTTAAGTGTTTTAGTGCATTAGTTTTTGCTTTTGTGTTAAAGCAATTTTGCCAGATTGGTGGATTTGCTCTATCTTACTATTTTAATTCCATCATTCTAGTGCTTTTCATATGAGTTATGTAGCATTTGTTTAGTTTGTGTAACACCATACTTTTAGGACTCAATTCATACAATTCCCATGCCTCATCTTATATTTGTTCTATGGGAACAATATAGTGGCATAGGGAGTTATGAATAAAAATACATTTCTCTACAGGTAAAATTTTTCTTTCAGAGTCCCGTAAGCAATATGAAAGCATATATCACTTTCTCATACTTAAAAACATGAATATAACTCATTTCCATCATCAAATTTGGCCTACAACTCGTAGAAAGCAAAGGAGCATATGAAATCCATGTTTGCATTTTCGGCCAGGATTTCCTCTTTTCTGTCACAAACTTTGAAAAATCATAACTAAATCTATAAAAATCAAGAACATGCAATCTTGGTCATTATGGAAACCTTAGGATGTCTAATTCACACTAAAAATACGCCCAGAGCATAAAATTTATCGCATAGGACGTTTGACATCCAAAAAGGTCCAGAGGTCGCTGCTGCCTGGGCTGCTGTTTCATATTACTGATACAAACTTCTAAAATTCATAACTAATTATATAAAAATCGAAATCACACAAATTTGGTCATTATGGTAATTTAAAAATCTTAAATTTATGCTAAAAATAATTTCAGAATGAAAAAAATACGTTTAGTCAGCTGGACCCTATGGAACAATAACCGGACTCATGGGGCGCTACTGATGCTGACTATTAACTTCAAACATGCATAACTCACTGCTCAGATCTTCAAATGAGGTGATCTCGGTGGCCACAGAAAGCTTATGACCTCTAGTTTATGAATGTAAAATTTAATGAGCATTGGACACCATTTGGCCATCAGGTGACACAGAATTCAAAACTGCCAATATGAACAGTACCCATACTAGAATCCATGAAAAATTCCAACTTTGAAAATTCCTCAAATATTCTCTAGGTCTCCAAAAATTATGATCTTTAGCTTCCCAAAAATCTCTTATTGAGACCTAATTGCATGCCAAGTTTCAAGGTAAGACTAATTCATTTGGCTAAAAAATGGTATAGGGTTCCATTATGGTCAATTTTGACTCCATATTGGGTACCAAAATTGCCAAATGGATTTTCCTTAGTCTTGGCACCTTTTGGGCAAGTTTAAAAGAATATTTAAGACTTGTGTGAGCTACTCAAATGGTCCCAAACCTCATGCATCTCATTTTGGCCTTTTCATCCACACTTATACACATTTGCATCAAACTTCCAATTTGCATAACTTGGCATTACATACCTAAATTTATTTCTAAAGTTCATACATCATATCCATATATGTATACATCACATAATATCATATTTACATGTGTCTTATGGTTCATGGTACATATATAACATTATATACATTATGAACTATCATTATGGTTCCAAAATGGCTAAAATAACACATAGGCTTGTCAATCCTTGCTCTTCATGGTTGTTGGCTCCCTTCACCATAAGTACTTGGTCCACCTAGCATGTTAGGTCATTGGAGAGGAGGGGATGAGATTTAAAGAATCTCAATAGCTCATCTCCCATTCGATCACACATAATATGTACAAAGTAAGCTTTTCAAATGCATGTATGGAAAAATGGAAGTCATGGACATTTTCAAAGCAACCTTGGCATGTGAATCAATCATACAAGACATTCAAGAGTTTCCCAAGTGTTTGGATTGGCCTCACACTTCTCCTCATGGATTTTGGACTTGCCTCACCCATTCTTTAAGAGCTTTGGACTCAACCATACTCTTGGGAGCCCATTTTGCTTTTGGGAAGCTCTTTTCTATGTCTCAACCAAGCTCAAGGGTTCTTGGCTCATCCTCACCAAAGGGAAGAGTTCTTGGCCACTCCTCACTCAAGCAAACTCATACAAACATCATAGATTCATTTAAAACATAACATGGCATCAAGGATCATGGAATATAAAGGCATGCTAGCATACTTTTCTTAGCTTGAAAATACACATACACACATTCTAAAACAAGCTAAACACACATCCATGCATGAGAGAAGGTGGAGAGAGCTACCTTGCACAATTTCACACACTTTTTCCTTAGCTTTCAAGCCTCCTCTTTCGGCCACACACCTACAATTTGTTAGAGATAGTTTCTTTTGGCCTAGATATAATTTATGGGAGCCAATTAGGTCTATGAAATATATTCTAAGGCTACATCACTTGATAAAACACTATATTGCTCTATAGGCTCCATTATGGTCTATAAAGGCACCTAATGAAGCAACACCCCTCAAGGGACTTCTAGGCCTCATTCTTTCCTTTCAAATATGATTCTTGACTCCTTTTAAACCTCTTGGAGTCATCACATCATTAAAACAAAAGGCCTAGCACCATGTTGCTTCTTTAGGTCATAATATGGAACCTAAGACACCAAATCACTTTCTATGAGTTTTAAATTTTTTCCAAAGCTTCCTCTCATCCTCTTCCATCATATATGACTCAAAAATGGGCTTGAAGCAATTTAAAACTCTCCCTAACTATGCCATCCCTACTTGGCCGAAACTTAGAGTATAAATGGGATTTCATGGCTTCTTGATTTTTCCTTGATGGGAGAACCATTTAGGGAGGTTGTTAAGAGTTGTAGGAGATCAAGGAAACACTTAAATAGCCAAGAGAACTCATAGATTAAATCAGTTTTCACAATCCCCTTAAATGCTCTACATTTTTCTAACTTTTAGGTTCATGACTTTCCATGGGGTTTTACTCATTTTCATGGAGGAAGAGACATATGGGGGACCTCTTAGGGATCTTAGAAGCTCAAGCAAACACTCATCTAAGCTAGGGAATTCATGGATCAAAACAGATTTCACAATGTCTCCATGAATCCCTCACTTTTCTATCTTGTGTTTTCATGCTTCTTTCTTGATTCTATTGGTTCCTTCTTAATCTTTGCCATCTAAAATCTCTAATCCCTCCACAAATTAGGTAGAAAACAGCCCCTAAGAATTGGGCTCATGGTGCCCAAATTCGTGCAAGAGGAAGGGGGAGGGAGAAGCTACCAAAGAATGGAAGTTTTACCTTATTTTCTTGCTCTTTCTTGGTTGCTTTTCACTTTCCTTGGTTGCCTCACTCCAAACACGAATTTTTCCTCTCTGTTCTGCCCCCAAAACAGCACCAAACTCTATATTAAAACCATAGAAAGAAATCTTGAGAGGAGAGGAGCAAGGTTCAAGAAGGAAGGATATGGAATTTCTTAAAGTTTCTTACCTTTTTCTTGAATTTCTTCCTCCAAAATCTTCCTCCTCTTGTGCACCTAAGAAGGGTAGCTTTTTCTCTGGTTTTTGGCAGAATTAAGGCGGTCTTAGAGAGGAGAGAAAGAACGTGGTATATAAAGAAGAAGAAAGAAGCTTCCTTTTTAAAATGGTTTCTAATTTCACCCTTCGTAATGGCATTTCCGGTTTGGCTTTGTTTTAGCTTCTTTTTTAGAACCGTCTTTTTCATCATAAAATTTAGATTCCCAATTTAATAAAATGCCTTTGGAATCACTCAAATCGAAGCTAAAACCTTTCCGAACAAACCGGTCAAAGTTTGGGTCAACTAACGTCGGAAAGAGTACACCGGAGGGGCTTCACTGGTCCCGGGGCTTCCCATGGTTTTTGGGGCCTCTGAGAACCTTGGAGAACTCAAAAATTTTATTTAAAAAGCCCTCCTATGAGTTTGATTTCTAGGCAACTCAAGGCTCAAATCCTCATTTTTTATTATTTAAAATTTTATTATAATTTTATTTGACCTCAATTCCTTCTATTTGGAGGACTTCCTTTTATATTTAGCACATTTCTGACGTTTACGGAGAAACAGAACATCGTGTTTTTCATGTTTCGCGTTTCTCACATTTACGGAGGGTCTGAATGTTACAGTTTGCATCAATAGGCTCAGATGATGGTAATGATAAAATAAGGATTGGGTAGTATGGGATGTCTAAATCTTATATCAAGTAGTATGGGATGCTTAGTTTGGTATTTAAGGAAAGTAGCCCTTCTACTTTGATAGTGGAGCTTTTAAGGGTGGATTCCAAATGTCTCTTTAAGTCTTATCATTTCCCAATTTCATTGCCTCTACCATTGATAATATCCTTAGCTCATATTTGAACCTTTTGTAGTTAGAACTTCAAATTATGGATTTACTCTTTTAAATGCCTTGAAATTTTGAAATTTAAGTAATTATTGAGGATTTCACCAATAGCTTAAGGCCTCACTTGTAACACCTTCATTTCCAGCTCATACTCATCATAAATACATGCTCATATACATCTAGGAAGTCTAAGGTGAGATCTCCCTTCCTTAGATGCTTACACTTTCTTAGAGTTGCAACATGACTAAAAATTCATTTCAGGGTTATGTGGCCCATGTGAGCTCATACTATTCCCCATCATATTCAATTTCATTGTTATAACTCATTTATGTCATAAAAACATGCTTTTAGCCCATGGAAACCAAAAGTTGGTATGAATCATGCATGATCATTTTCGGCAGACTTGGCCTCATTCCTGGGCAAAGTTTGGAAATTCATAACTAAATATAAAAAAATTGGAAACATGCACTCTTGGTTATTCTGGAAAGCTTAGACTGTCTACTTCATGGGAAAAATATATGCAAGTCATAAAATCCACACATAACACGTTTGACACGCGAAACCATCTAGAGGTCGGAGGGGTTCTGTTACTATCACAGTTTACTGATATGAACTTCAAAAATGTCTAACTAATTACAAAAAAATCCAATGCTTGCAAATGATACCACTATGGAAATATGTGGATGTTAAATAGAGAGAAAAAATATCTCCAGATCATATCATCAAGCCAAACTCCTAGAAACCGATGAAACAGTACCTCAGGTCTGGGAAGATGACTGATTCTGGGCTGGAACTTCGAAATTGCATATCTTCCTCTCTAGACCTCTAAATGAGGTGCTTCTAGTTCCTATAAGTCACTGTGACCATCTAGTTTCTGCCTATAAAATTTAGTAGCCATTGGACTACATTTGCCCCTTAGATGACACAATTCTCCAACTGACCAAATGAACAATGCAATTACAAATCCGAATTTCTGATACCAACTTTGAAAAATCATAAAAAATTCTATAGACTCCAAATGACTTGATATTTAGCTTCCCAAAAAGCTCTAGACAAGATCTAGTCACATTCCAAATTTCAAGGCAAGAAGAGGTCATTTGGTCAAACTTGGACATCATGGGCAAAATGACCACTTTCATGTATTGAATGAGGCTTTAAGGGTTCACATTTGCCTCTTCTACCTCTAAGGCTCTATGAGCACGTGGGATAGCATCAATATAGGCTATCAAACATGGCTCAAGTGTCTAACAACCCAAAATTTCAAAACTCACTCTTCCACACCAACACATACACTCATGGGAGAATGCTAGATCTTATCATTCATTGCAAAACTAGCTACCTCATACACCATGGGTTCAATTCTCATATATATATATATTGAATACATTCATTTACAATGGTCATATATGCTACATCATGTACATCATATCATTGGATTACATCTCTTGACTAGCTACAAGATAAATACAAAAGACCTCTTTTACAATCTCTTCATTGATCTCCCTAGCTTCAAGATTGGTGGCTCCCATCTCTTGCCTCACTTAGTCCACCTAGCATGTTGAGATGGTGGAGAGGGGGAGTGAGATTCAAAGAATCTCAATAGCTCATCTCTCATTCAATCATACACACAAAGCATGCAAATAAGTCTCACAATGTATGCATGAGCATATTAGCATGTGAAGTCATAAGAAAACCTTTACAATATTTGAGTTGGCTATGCATAAGAAAAGCATTTTCAATATGTGAGTAGGCCATACATAACATACAAGAGCTTGCCAAGCAAATGGACTAGCCTCACCCACTCACTTGTGGATTTTGGACTTACCTCACCCATTCTTTAAGCGGTTCTTAGACTCAACTCTTATTCTTTGGGAGTCAACCTCACTTTTGGGAGACTCTTTACTTTGTCTCAACCAACTTGAAGGTTTTTGGCTCATCCTCACCATAGCTAGAGGGTTATTGGCTTATCCATACTCAAGCAATCTCAAGAAACCACATAAAACATTATGAAAATACATGAGGCATCATTATGCTAGCATACTTTTCATGGTTCAAAACATACATACACACAAGCAAGACAATGTAAGCATACATCTTATGCATGAAAGAAGGTAGAGAGAGCTACCTTATTGGCTAATCTCAAACTTTCCCTTTCAACTTGTCTCCTCCCTTGTGGGTTTCACAATCACCTCTAGAAGGGAGAGCTTCCCTTGAGCCTAACCACACAAGAAGTATGGAATTATTCTCTTAACACTTATCTCATAAGCTAGGGATTTCTTCTAATAAATCCTACCAAGCATATAAAGCTAGGGGTTTCTTTCTCTCACTAGAAGCTCACCAACTCTCCTTCCTCTCTCAAGCTCTCAAGAAAGGAGCAAGGAAGGAGTAAGCATATGTGAGTCTTGGTCTTTTTCAAGAGGGGTTTTCTACTTTCCCTCCTCTGAACCAAGCTCAAAACATGGCTACTTTAACTACTAAAACCGTAGGAAGAGAGAGCAAGGGGAGAAGAACAACATTCTAGGAGAAAAGCCATGAAATTCTTACCTTTTCTTATTCTTCCTTCATCCTCTAGGCTTCTCTCTCTCTCCTTCGCCATTTTCTCTGTCTTAGAGGGAGCTTAAGTCGGTTGAAAGAAGAAAGGAGGGATTGGGACACTTTAATAAGTCAAATCCTCTTTTTTCTCGATTTTCCAAATTAACCCTAGCTATAGCGAGCCATAACCCTCGCTACAGCAAGCTCGTATTAGTCCTAGACCCTTGCCTTCGTTACAGCGCGCGCTACGGCGAGCTACGCTCTGGTTTTTATATGGGATGCCCGCACTCGCTATAGCTAGAAGTATTTTCGCTATAGCAAGAAGGCACTCTCGCTATAGCTAGACCATTTCTCGCTATAGCGAACAGGTACATTCGCTATAGCTAGGCTGTAGCTAGCAAACTTAAAAAATTTTCAGCCCCTCAAAAATTTTCAAATTTTTCTCTTCTTCTTTTCTTCTTCTTTCTTTTCTTCTTTTCTTCATTTTTTCCTGGTTGTTACATCACTACCCAAAGTTATGGTTGTAGATGAGGCCAATATAAAAAATTAGAACTATTTAGAGCATTGCATTGTTAAAGTTAATAATAAAGCAAAGTTTCTATGTTCCCTTTGCCACTTGGCCAAAAGTGTATTTGAGTTTCTCTAAATCATATCATATTTCCTTCAAAGTTGACATAATTCTAAATTGCAAGTTGTCTTAAAATAAAGGTTTATAGCTACGTAATTTTCTATTTCTAGATCCTATTTAGGAGCCAAATCTTTTTTTTTGGAATTTCATGATGTGTCAATTTTAAGTTAGGTAGTGAGTTTAAAATAGTAAATATAATAATATTTTCGCATTACAAATCACTAATATTTTTTATTTCAATTTTCTTAGTAGCTATTGTTCCTCTTATTCTAGTTGCACTAAATTTTATGAATATCTAGATTATGGTGAGTTTGTTGTGTGTTAATGAAAATTTACAAATCTTCAAGATATTTTTACAAGTAAAGCCTATTAATTAAGATCTTTTATCTTAACTATTGATTGATTTTAGCAACTTTTATGCCATTTGTTATAAACCATTTAATAAGGCAAATAATCTCATGCCATAATAGAGGCAATAAACAATGTAACAAAAAAAAAATACATAGAAAGAATGCTAAAACAACTCTATGATGAAAAGGTGATATAAGGAAAAAAATTTTACCAAAAAAAAAAATGAAGCAAAAGGTACTACCTTAAAAGGGCAATACTTTTGCTAAATTTGAATTAGTTTAATTCAAATGTGGCTTGAATCAATTTGAATTTAAGACAAAATAATTATTTAAAAAAAAGCTTCAATTGACTCAATGGGTTGAATAAGTTAACTTGTCGAATTTTTAGTTAAGTAATTTTTTTTGCATGAAAGTATTTTGAACAATTAATTACATATGAATTTAATTTAATATAACACAAAATAAATAAAATGATATGCAATAATAAATAAATTTTTTTTAAATCATTTGATAATAAATTACATCAATATTAAAGAAAAAACTATAATAAATGACTCTCAATGTCATAATGAGGCTTTTTCCTTTCACGCTATAACTGTTGTTGCCCTAATTCTTTTAGTTATTATTACTCCTATACACTGTAAGTGAAGAATTTAAATTTAAGCATAGGAATTCAATTGAGGAGTTGACTTATACAGCATCACAAACCCTAGTTATAATAATCCTTTAAGTTCAAAGAGGTAATAAGTGTATATGGCACTAAATGCAGATGTATTGAAAAGAAGCTTGCAAATGATCCTAAAGTGTCAGACATCTATTGGGGTGTTTCAAAATGAGACATAGGTGATGAAAACATGTAATAAAAAAGACTAGCCCTTCCAAAGTTACTAAATTGGCTAGCCAAGATAGAAGAAGATGGACCTATTATATTAATGCCAATGTACTGTTGCATGGACTCCTCATTTTGTTGCCTTTCTCTTTCAACAGTGAGCTACTAGGTTGATAAGGAACTTTAACGTTTGTTTCTTAATTGACCTATTAGAATATGAGACTTAGGTAGATTGAGTGCTGATTCAAGAGGTTGGAAGAATAGCAAGAGTCATTGTTCACCAAGAACCAAAAACATATTCTTAAAGTCCTAGCCTACAATCTCATAGAAATTTGTAAATAAAGAATTTTACAAGTGCATCTTATAAAGTTCTTCTGCTAAATCGACCTAAATAAAAAGAAATAAAACATTAATTGTCAAGATAATATATATATATATATATATATCAAGAAAAAGAAGATAATAAATGTGACAACTATTTAAAATTTATTACATAGCTAATAGTGGCACTAAGTGGTTAGATCCACTATTGGGTACATCACTAGTATCATCGCATGTACTTAGATATGTGGTTAAAGGCTCCTCAACAATATCCTATTACTCAATTGGTCTAGATTCTTCCTCAATGCTATAGAGCATGGAAGGTATCTAATCTAACTAGCACTTGAGAGATTAGTTAGCGTTGACCAAATTAGCACAGGATGCAGTGTGGATGGTGCCGCTTTAGGATGTGGAAGTATATGAGTAGGACCAAAGCAATCTAAATATCTAGAAAAGTCAAGCAGTACTTTAAAATTAGCATATGTACACTTTGTGACTGATATAGGCACCAAACAATCTATGAGCAATATAAAATGATAGGAAATTAAGAAATGTTAAAGCTATGATGTCTATAAAGAAGAGAAAAATAAAAAAGCAACCCACCTTGTTGTCCCCCATCGCATCTAGTAAAATCCAATACTAACTCAGAGCTCACAAACCCAAATGAGGAAGTCATCTAACACTATTCCAGTTATCACAATTTTCAATCTTATTAGGTAAACAATGATAAACATATAGAGCTATCATAGATGCAATTATATGCACATTTAAACTATAATTCATACTTAAAGCCAAGAGGTAGAAGTAAAGGATACTTTTTATGTGAAGATTGGGGGTCAACAATCTCTCCGGTGTGAGTATAGGGAATTGACCTCATGCCAATAGGTGTAGCAGTGTCAAGCAACCAGTTTGCTCTTAGTATAGGTAAGCTAACACTATTTACCTCTAATTAAACTTGCCAGTTTGCTCAAGATCCATAAGCAATAGGAGGTACATCAAATATACCTTATGGCTAGGCTTATCTGGCAATAAAAAGACCTCTGATTAATCTAAGAATATAGGTTCATGTAAATTGATGCACAACCTTGTCATCGACATCATTTAATAAGTTAGTAAAGTTTTCAGCCAGCCATGCAATGGTTAGTTGTTGCCTATTAACCTTTTCAACTAATAATCCCAAGAAGCCACTTATATATGTTCACCCAAGCCTAATTTGTCCTTCCAATAATAAGGTCCCCCTCATATGGTAGACTTAATTGCGTAGCTACATCTCAAAGGTGGATCACTCAAATGATTTTTGTGCCAAACATGACGTGGGAAAAAAATCCAATTGTCCTATAAACAAGGTAAAATTACATGGTGCTAGTAGTTCATTTGGATTATCATTAGTCCAACATGATCAAATAGTTAACATCACCAATCAAATTATCTTACCTAGCTATGCTATAAATATCCTGCATGGTGTCCAGGCAAAAAACAAGATTTACAAAGCTGAAATTGGTCTAGGGATACAAATGCATAAGCCGTAAAAACATGCTGGCAAGGGTGCTTCTCCACTTAGAATTTACCACAATCACATATGCCCTTAGTTAAGCTCACCTTGTAGCACCAATTGTACTAGCGATTCATCTAATCATATAGCTCCTCTATCTTGAATTATGCAACAAGTCTGTCATGTACCTACATAGTACATGTAAGGACATGCTACATATTTAGTGCCATCTTTTTTATAAGGGTTTGGGAATAAATTAGGCTTGTAGTTATCTAAGCATTGACATGCTTGACACATTGCATAAAGTATTGGTTTACTTTATAATAAGTTGTTTTAACTATGCTTAATATCAACAAAGACCTGATGCTTTTGAAGACACTATTCATGCATTATACCAAGTTAGTTGTCATATGGCTATAGCAATAAATACACTTGAGTCCATTGTTTCTTCGAGATATTTGTAAGACACTTAGTTGTAGCCTCATGTATAGTTGCCAGCTCGGCTAATTTTTCATCAATATATCATTGCTTGTATATATAACCTATTAAACATAATGAGTGACGTTACAATTAGTACCCAATAAACTTTAATGTATATGGTTACTTAGAGATGAGAAACAAAACAATGTTTTTTTAACTTCTACTTCAAATGTAATTACCTAAAGTGAGTATGCATATTGTTAGCCACATGATGAGGATATAAAATATGATGACTATATGGTGGCTATCAATCATTTTATGGATTAGCAATAGCTAATATAATTCATGGATGTCTATTAGATATCAAACAAATCTCATATCCTTTTAGTACCACTCATTCATGCAGGTTGAAAAGAAACCATGTCTATGCTGATTATGTCTCTTCCTTCACTATTGTAAATGCAATGGGCATAATCTGTCAATCCTTATCTTATGTCATTACTATCATTAGGGTCTCTTTGTATTTGCATAAAGAAATGTCCTATTGATAAGAAATATCCCATTGATATGAATCATAGTCTTTGGGTAATAAAATGCATCTATATAAGGCTTGAATACCCAAAATACACACTTTAACATTGCCACTAGCTCACTAGTGAAACTATTTGGTTAACATTGTTTGGTCACAATCTCAATATATAAGCTAGGCATGAAATGTTGAATCATGACTATCCACTTAAGCAATATAATATACAAGCTCTCCTAATTACCAAAAGTAATTGTGGCGGCATTATGTTTTGCTTTTCATGCCTTCATGTATGGCATTGTATAACTAAACAAGTTTTTTCATCTATTCGATGACTTACCTAATTGAAACATTAGGTGTTTCAGTTACTATTGCCATAATATATAATGATATAATGTCGGAGTCTAATTTTGGTGATCTTGCAATAAGGTTATAGATAAACATATATATGGATTCCTATATTTTGTTAATTGCTACTACGATCCTTTTCCCCTGCCTTTTCTTTAACATGTCCTCACCCCCATCTACAATCGGTTCCATAATTAAGATACTGACATTTTTTGTACTTTTTAGATGTCAAGTATTTCTTAAAAATATAGTGTACTTTCATAAAGTATAATTTAACAACATGACATAACACCTTCCAACTTAGATATTGCAATTTGATGTACAACTTATGGTTGTTCAAATTCATTTGGTCATTGACTTCCTAAAATTCATCACATAGAAGAAAGTAGTAATAGGGTTTACATACTGGGATACTGGTATAACTTCAAGTGCATTTATTGGATCCTCTCCAACTATATCATCACTATCATTTTCAAACTCTGCATCATCATCATCATGATCATTGTTATAATAAGGATCAATTTTAGCATCATATTCATCTTCATTTGCAAAGTCATCCGAGACATTTTCTTTTAAACTATTTGGAAAAGGTGGTTTCATAAAGCTGAGTGCTAGCCAAAAGGAACTTGATCACAAACTAGGGTCAATTAGTATAGTATAATATTGTTAAGCATAAGTTGGTGGTAGACAAAATGGGTGAACATTTGCAAGGTATAAAGAGAAAAGGGGAGCTTGTTTATCTGTGTTCACATAAGTTGGCTAAATTTTCATGCTCAAGTGTGGGTCAATGATTGATGTGTTTGCATACAATTCTACTACATTCACTTGAGATGGGAAACATGAGTGCACTTGCCACATTCTTTAGGCATCAAAATCATCTTATAAGGTAATTATTTGGTGCCACATGAGATTTAATGACATTAGAAGTCTATATATCAAATGAGATACAACTTGATTAGAGGGAAGTTGTAACTTTTGACAAATTATGTCTTTCAACACCCTCAAAGTAATGTCGATGCTAATTGTTATATACTTTGATATAGCATATTAAAATGTTGCATCCTAAGCACTTTAAAAAATTCTTACGCTTACTTAAATGTAAACAAACTTATTTTTTTTAGCCTTTTTTTCTTACATTCACATCTTTGTCTGAGTAATTCATCTAATATAAATGAAATGTGCTTTTCTTACTAATATAACTCATATAATTTTTTTTATTTGCTTTAAATATTTATAATTATTTTTTCTCACATTAATTTTTAAAAACTATTGATATTATTTTTAAAAAAATATTTTTAAAATATTCTAATTTCTACGCTAGTATTTTTTTCTACTATTTTTATTTAACTTGTTACACTATATTTACATTTTTTTATATTTTTATAAAATAATTTTTAAGATGCCCTTTTTATACTATATTTATGTTTCTTTTATACTTTTTATAATATTGATTTTGCATTAAATACTTATAATTATTCATATTATTTTAACAAAAACATTTTAAAAATATCCTAATTTCTATACTATAATTATTTTTTATTATTTTTAATTAATTTTTTATGCTATTTGGGAATCTAATATTGTTTCTTTTAATTTTTTATAAAATAATTTTAAATATGCCCTATTTTTGAATCTTTTATTTTTTTATTTCATGCTATTTTCTTAAACATAACATTATTTTTAATATTTGAATTGCATTAAGTTCTTATAATTATTTTTTCTAACTTCAATTTTGTAAAAATTATTGATATTTTTTTAACAAAATTATTTCTAAAATGTCTAACTTTTAAACTAGAGTTTTTTTTTCTAGAATTTTATTTACATAATTAGTTCAAAGTTTTAAAAATTATTTTTTATTATTTTAAAAAATGTTCTCATATATCCTTTCTTTAATTATAATTTTTTTAATAATCCTTTTTTACATTTTTAGGCTATTTTTAAAAATTTCCACCATGTAATAGACATTTCTATCTAAATAGTTTTTTATGACTTTTTTTTAAACTTTTTTATTTATTTCTACTTACAAAATGTATATTCCTTCTTTCATACATTAGCCAAAATGATAACTTATTATAATAATTTTTCTCTCTTAACAAACTTATATGATCATAAAATAATTTACCTGTACAAAAATATTCAAAAATTCATATATATTATGTAAAATAAAAAATAGTAGATTAAAAATATTACACATAAAATGATATCTATCTTTAATAATTAGATATGCTAAAAAAAATTGAGATATTATATGTTCCACTTGTTTGAAAAATAGCTCTCAACTTTGAGCCTCTCTCAACTTAATTCATTAAAAGGAAGAAGATTGATAGAAGAAGGAGTGGGTCAACTAATAATAAAAGAAAGAAGGTTGTTAGTCATTTTCAGTGGGAAAAAAAGGGATAGTTATAAACAAATTGTAAGAGGCATGATTGTCATTTTATAATTTATTATTATCTATTTTTTTCTTATCAACCAATCATATTTTGTAAAATTCTCCTCCAGCCAATTATTGGATGCCACATGGTTGGGTCATCTATTGCATATTTGACCATTCTACTTTTAATAACTAGTCATTGGTTGACCAATCACATCAGTTAGCCTTTTGTAGGTTAGCTATACCTAATCTATGAAAAGTTACTTTCGAGTTCAGCTAGTGTCCCACATGGCACAACATCTTAGAACCATTGGTTTTGAGTTCTTCTTCAATTTGCATAAACTCAAATTAAATTGATTTGAGTTTAGACAAAATATTACTTTTCTATGCAAAACTATTTTATATATTTCTTATTGATTGTTACTTTTTTTTGTTACTTTAGAATCAAAATTTGATGCTAAAACATTATTTCATATCTAAACTTCAATATTGTCATTTTCAATTTTATATAATAAATTAAAATAATTTTTTTCTTATACTTTCACATAAGTAAGGGGAAGACCTCTTAAGGATAAAAGACATAGGGCTAAGAGAGAGTCCAGAAAACAAAAAAAATCTTTTACGATAATCTTGCATAATCTCAAAATACTATCAAATCTAGTAATATATCAAATAATATGATGCAAACAAAAGTTCTTAAATTCACAGAGATATAGAACAATATATAAGTTATAATGCTTGCATATCTACCATTTAAGCCTTCAATAATTATTCCAATAATTACATATCCAATTTGATCTATGAACAAATATGCAAGCCTATGTTTCATGCTTGTTTGAATAGTAGTAGTGAGATTCCCTAATATCATGCTAAGAATAAGAAATAAAGGAAATATAAAAAGTTCAGCCAAATGTATTAAGGTTGAAATAATGCAATATGGTGACGAGCAATTCTTATGTATATTTAGTATACATATGTGTGTGTGAATATATATATATATATATAGTGGTCTAAATTACTTACATTAGAGCCTTACATGTTTAAATTAAATATAAACTGTTTCATATATGCACATTTTATGTACACAAGAAATTTTTATGATGAAAAGGACATTGTTTTTCACTTGAATCATTTCAATGAAACTCAATTGAGATCATTGGCATTCAACAATTAAGTTTCACAGAACATCATTAAAACTTTCATATAAAGAATCAAGAATTTGCAGAAATGCAAGGTAAAAAGTCTTCCATATCCTTTCCCACCACGAAGTAAAAGAAAAAAAAATCGGTGTGGTGTGATGTGTAATGTCCGATTTTCGTTAAACGACAAATGAGAATTCTAGCCTCAGATGGAAGGAAAAATGGAGCTAGAGTGAAGAAATAAATTTTGACGAACACCTTATGAAACAAAATGACATTTTCGTAATTTTAGGTAATTTTTGGAATTCACACAAGAGGGCTTTTTAAAACAAATTTTTGAGTTCTTTGGGGTTCTTAGAGGCCCTAAAAACCATGGGAAGTCTCAGGATAGTTAAATCCCCTCTGGTGGATGTTTTCCAACGTCGGTGTGCCTGAACTTTGACGAGTTCATTTGAAAAGATTTAGGCTCGATTTGAGTGATTCAAAAGCTATTTTTTTTAATTGAGGACCTAAATTTTATAATGGAAAAGACGGTTCTCAAAAGGAAGCTAAAACAAAGAAGAAACAAAAATGCAAAGTACGAAGGACAAAATTGAAATTTTTGAATAAGTCCTTTTACCTTAGCTATATATAGGTGGTGCCTCACACTTGCCCTCATTTCACTTCAGATATTCTAGCCCCAAATTAGAAGAATAACCCTAAGGGAGAGGCACCCAAGAGAGGAAGAAGAAGGAGGAAGAAAGCCAAGCTTAAGGTATGTTTTCATGGTGATTTTTCTTGCTTTTCTTCATCTCCACCACCTCTCCTTCATTCTCCTTTCTTTCCTTAGATTAAAATGATGTTTATAAATCTGATTCAAGGGAGATATTCAAGGGAAAGTTTGGATTTGAAGAAAGGAACTTGGAGAAATCAAGATTTAAGCCAAACTAGCCAAGGAAACAAGGTAAAAATGCATCATATGGTTGATATCTTCCATGGCCCTTCTTCTCCATTTCGACCCATGTGTGTTCTGCCCTAAGGAGTCAGATTTTTAACCAAACCAAGGATGATTCTTAGGTATTTGATGGAGAGGAATAAGAATATGCAAAGAAAATCAAGAAATAGGCATTAGGATTCAAGATGCAAAACCTAGGGTTTTAAGTGCACCTTCCAATTTCTAAATTTGTATGATGCTTCCTAGGTTTAAGTAAGAGTTTAAATGAGTTCTTGAGACATCTAAGATGCTTCCCACAAGCATCCTCCTTCAAGGAAGCAAAGAAATTTTCATAGAGGCCAAAGGATGCCATAGTCTCGGCCTAGTTTAGTTTATGTAGGTGGAGGGAGTTTTAAATTTTTCTAAGGCCATTATTGAGTCATGTTTGATGAATAAAGATGAAGGGATGCATTGGAAAAAATGTAGAACTCATAGAAAGTGATTTGGTGCCTTAGGTTCCATAATATAACCTAAAAAAGCAACATGGTACTAGGCCTTTTGTCTTAATAATGTAATAACTCCAAGAAACTTAAAAGGAGTCAAGAATCATATTTAAAAAGAAAGAATGAGGCCTAGAAGTCATTTGAGGAGTGTTGCTTCATTAGGTATCCTTATGGACCATAATGAGAGTTGTAGAGCAATCTAGGGTTTAAGCAAATTGTGTAACTTTAGAATATGTTTCATGAACCTAATTGGCTCCCATACATTGTATCTAGGCCAAGAGAAACTATCTTCATCAAATTGTGGGTGTGTGGCCGAAAGAGGAGGCTTGGAAACTAAGGAAAAAGTGTGTGCTTGTATACAACGTAGCTCTCTCTACCTTCTCTCATGCATGGATATATGTTTAGCTTGTTTTAGAATGTGTGTATGTGTATTTTCAAGTTATGAAAAGTATGCTAGCATGCCTTTACATGACATTATCTTTGATGCTATATTATATTTTAAATGAATCTATGATATTTGTATGAGTCTGCTTGAGTGTGAAAAGGCCAAAAACTCTTCCCTTGGGTGAGGATGAGCCAAGAACCCTCGAACTTGGTTGAGATAAAGCAAAGGATCTCCTAAAAGTAATGTGGGCTCCCAAGAGTATGGTTGAGTCCAAAGTGCTCAAAAATGGGTAAGGCAAGTCTAAAATCCATGAGAAAAAGTGTGAGGCCAATCCAAACACTTGGTGAACCCTTAAATGTCTTGTATGATTTATTAACATGCCAAGGTTGCTTTTAAAATGCCCATGACTTCCATTTTTCTATACATGCATTTGAAAAGCTTGTTTTGCACATATTATGTATGACTGAATGGGAGATGAGCTATTGGGATTCTTTGAATCTCATTCCCTCCTCTTCAATGATCTAACATGCTAGGTGGACCAAGCAATTATGGTGAAGGGAGCCAACAATGATAAGGAAGAAAGATTGCTAACCTTGTGTCTTGTTTTGTTTATTTCGGAACCATAATGGTGGTTCATCATGTATATGAGGTTGTATATGTACTATGAATGTTGAGACATGTGTAAATACACTATTATGTGATGTTTAGATGTATGACTATGATATATGACCACTAGCCTATGTTTTGAGTATGTAAGGCTATATAATGAGAATTTAAAGTTTGATGAATATGTGTATAAGTGAGGATTGAAGGGCCAAAATGAGATGCATGAGGTTTGGGACTATTTGGGTAGCCCACACAAGTCTTAAATATGCTTTTAGACTTGCACAAAAGGTGCCAAGACTAATAGAAATCCATTTGATAACTTTGGTACCCTATATGGAGCCAAATTTGACCAATATGAAATCCTATATCACTTTTTGGCCAAATGAATTAGTCTTGATTTGAAATTTGGCATGAAATTAGGTCTCATTAAGAAATTTCTAGGAGATAAAGATCATAATTTTTGGAGATCTACAGAATATTTGATGACTTTTTGAAATTGGCAAATTTTATGGATTTGGTCTGCTGTACTATTCACTTGGTCCCAAATTGTTTTCTGTCATCCGAGATTCAAATGATGTCCAATTTCCATGAAATTTTATATAGAGAAATTAGGAAATCACAGTGACTTGTGCCAACTAGAAGCACCTCATTTGGAGGTCTAGAGAGGAAGATATGAATTTTTGAAATTTCTGCCCAGTATCAGTCATCTTGCCTGACCAGAAGTACTGTTCCATCGATTTCTGAGAGTTGGGCTTGATGAATTGATCTAGAGATATTTTTCTCTCTAGCTAACATCCATATATTTCCATCTTGGTATCACTTGTATGTATTGGATTTTTTTAGAATTAATTGGATATTTTTGAAGTTCATATTAGTAAACTGTGACAGCATCAAGACCAGTTCGACCTCCAAACCAATTCGCATGTCAAACGTCCTGTGTGTGGGATGTTATTACTTGTACATATTTGTACCATGAAGTAGACATCCAAAAATTTCCAGAATGACCAAGATTGTATGTTTTCAATTTTTCTAGATTTAGTTATGATTTTTCAAAGTTTTCCTAGAAATAAGGCCAATTCTGGCCAAGAATGAATACCCATCTCCCATACCTCTTTTCAATTTCCATGAGTTGTAAGCAAGTTTTTATGATACAAATGAGTTGTAATAATAAAATTAAATATGAGGAGGCATAATATGAGCTTCTATAGTCCACGTGACACCGAAATAAATTTTTAGATACAATACAACGCAAAAATATTCATTATTTTCCCTTACTTTTCTATGAGAAACCCATATCCTCCATGATAGTAAGTCATTGAAAGGCATGGGATGAGTTAGAATTTATGGTGTTACATGATATTTGTCCATTTACACAAACTAACCCACTAATATCACTAAAAGAGGCTAACATTGAATATTAAATACATAAAGTAAAATTATTTCAGAGTACTTTTATGGAACCAACCAAGTAATAAACCTTTCTGTCCATGAAGTGAAGCATGAAGAAGTCATATAGAGATGCCATAATAATTGTTAAACATTAATTCCAATTCTTGATAAATAGATTCCTCCACCAATTGTCTTTTGATTTCAACATTAATTTAGTTTCCTTGATGGGAGTAGGAAAATTATTAAAATGAAGAAGTGGTATTTGATACTAAAATTCGTCATATGAATATTTGATAATTTGGGTAAAGAAATACTCACCTTTTTATGAGAGATGACTTAATAATCCTCCTAAAAAAAGGAAAAAGCCCAAATTAAGCACTATTTAATGATGTCAGATGCCTTGAAATTTTAGACTATATGAATGAATCAGTTGAGATTTAATTCGTATATAAAATTCTCCTTCGTTGACAAAGTTCTTGTTTCACACACCTTCTTCTCTATTAGAAAAAAAACCTAATGATTACTTTCAGTGTGATGCAAAAAACTTTAAAATGACCTTTTCTAGTGGTTGAGATTTCTAATAACAAAAGGATTAAGAATCATCACCATCGACAACTCCAGGATTACATCACACTATAATCAACAATATAACACTTCCATGTTCTTATATGAGATGAGAAAAACTGGTGTTTAATCTAATGCAAACTATACATATCGTGTACATGTCATGCCACTACAAAAAAACGTGGATTTAACCACGGTTTTTTATTGATCCTAACCACGGTTTTAACCATGATAAAGAACCATAGCCACGATTATCAAATCCGTGGTTAAACCGTTTGTGGAGAAAGGCATAACCATCGTTTACTTAAATTGTTAGTAAAACCGTGGCAATTCCTAGCAATAACTACGGTTTTACAAAACCGTGACAATACCATGTCTTAACCACGGTTTAAGGAAATTGTGGTTAAGACATGACATAACCATGGTTTTTTTTTACCATGGTTATGTTTTGTCTTAACCACGGTTTTGAGAAAACCATGGTTAAGACGTGGTATTGCCATGGTTTTATAAAATCGTGGTTATGGCTGGCTAAGTACCATTATTTATTTATAATTATATCTTTTAATTGATATATCCAACAATTAATTTCTAATAATAATGTTGAAGAACATATTCAATAGCAATAAATCTATTTTAATAACAACAATCATAATATCATTGAAATGAAAAAAAATACATTGATAGTAGTAATATTGCACAATACATTCAACAGCAACATCTATGTTTCAATAATAACAACCATAATATCATTGAAGTTAAAAAAATACATCAATGGCCTAATAATCTACAAACAAGCTTATCCAAGCAATATCTCCAATTTTATAGGGAGTGACTATCATTTGTTGGTTGGTGTTCGTTGTCCTGATCACTTGGTCCCTAAAATTTTAAATAAAATATTAGTTATTATTAATTGATATGATTGCAATTAGAATGAAAATTTAAAAAATTACCCATCGGCCTTGTAAGACTACAAGCTCTAGTGGCAATGTACCTTGAAAATTTTGGAGTATGAAAGCCATGATTGCTTCTAATTGTCGGTGTCGCTCAACTATTGCTGCATTTTCAACTTCTGTTTGTCGTTGTCGCTTATCTCTCTCAGCCATTTGTGCTTTTAGTTGATCAACCTCATTTTGCAACTCTACGTAAGAAGGTCCGGATGAACTCTCATGAGCCTGACATCCAAACACTTAAGATGGACAAACACCAAATCCCATTCCTTGAACCCGGCCATAATACTTTCTATTTCCTAAGGCTCGGGCCAATGAATTATCACTTGAAATTTCTTGAGAAGAAGAGTCCTCAGTTTGAAACATTTTAATCTGTTCCTACAAATTTGAATATAGACTGAAAAATCAGTTAGAAAATAAAGTTTTTAATTAAAATCAAAAGTCAACACCGATGATATTCAAACATTTACACAAATAGTTTTAGTTTCGTCATTGATATAAGATCCATCATCATGTTTGTGAATTGCAATCCATACATCTTCACGTGATATAGACCCCCATGATCAGCTTCTTACAAAATAAAAAATGTGTGACATGTCTTAAATTGTTTTTAAAATTCAAATGACTTATAATTCAAATATCCTTACCATCTCAGCTTTTTTTCGTGCAAAGCTTTTTGAACCACTTATATGTGGCATGATTAGCATCTTTTTGTTCTGTTTATTTATCGCTGCAATCCTCTAATTATTAAAAAAGATATTAAATGTGATTAGTACATCTTAAAGTGCTTTATAATGTAAAAAGTAATACATCTAAAAAATTAAATGAGATTACCTGAGACCTCTCACTAAAGCACTGATTTATAAATGATGCCCAGTGGTCCCTATCTATGCTATCTGGGACATCTTCAATTATTTGTTCTCTACTGCAAGTCCTATCATTTTTATATAATTCATAGCGTGTAGGTCACCATCTAGCTCCCAATGATTGTAGAATATATCTCATAGCGTGTAGGTCGCTATCTAGCTCCCAATGATTGTATATCATCAACAACAAATTTAGTCTACAAAATAAAATATTACAATTAGTTAATATATACACTCAATATGATAAGAAATGAATATTAAATATGCTATTACCTGAATAACATTGGTATATACATTATCTTTATACTTTTAAGGGACATTTCCCTAATTTAGGTAAATGAGTGAAAATGATTTAAAATCCGTCCCAACCATGCCTAGAAAAACACCTAACAATCCATTGCCATCTTCAATCGGTTGAAGGGAATTGTTCCATAATACTATTATCCTTTGTCGAGGAGGAAAGGCCCAAACATCATGTACAGTCATTTGCCTATATGTCATTGTTCTGACCTCATCTATTGAATTAAAGTTAGTACACAAATGAGAAATAAGTAAATTAGCATTAATACTAAAATACTTGTTAATTTACTTACCAATAATTTCAACGAACCAATTTCTCCTCCGTGGTCGTTGTGTGGGCTATGTAGGCTGCTTGCATGCCTCTTGATCATCATCTGCAAATAGGTCCTCAACGTTCAAATCTGGCTGCAAACTGGGGATATTAAGAACATTTGAAACAAGTGATGTTGATGTACTTGTTGGATTAATAGGATCCAAGTAACTAGAATGTCCCCCATCATTAACAGGCACATTCGGCATCGAACTATTGCTACTGGACCTACCAGCTTTACTTGTGCTAATTGATCTAGATTTCTTGAAAAACTTCTTCATCTTTTAAGGTTCTATTAATTGCAACAAAAAACATATAAAATTATATAACCCATGGAGATAAAAAACATACAAACATATCTATTTAATGACAATGCAAAAAAGGAAAAAACTAAACAAAATAAATAATGTTTGACCTAGACAAGCATAAATGGACTTCCAAGTTTAGGAATAGCGTCTCTATTCGCTGAGGTTGGTTTGGCTCATTCTCATAAATATCTTTATCATCTTCACCCATATCATGTAAGTCACATGGTTTTAAATGCACAGCTATGCTCTAATCTTTATCTAACTCATCTTCCACATAATATACTTGCTGAGCTTCAGAGGCTTGAATGTATGGTTCATCATCTTCATTGTCACCAGTATGTATCAACCGTGAAAAATTGACAGAAGTGAATCCGAAATCACCTTTCTTCATGCCTCTTGAATTAGTTGTGTTAGCCCACATACACTTGAATAGTACAACTACAAATCAACCACAATAATTTAATTCAATAATGTCCAACAATTTTTCCATAATATGGTATACCACCAAAATGCATGTTATTATCGCATCTATTGCATAACTTCTTGTTCCAAAAGAACCAAAGACTCCACTATTTTAAGCTTGCAATCCTTGGTCTCGAGCTAAAGTTCAAAATTTGAATCCATTGACATTATACGCAGTATATCACCTTGCTTTATCAAGTGGAACCATGGCAAGAAAATTCATATCAATAGAATGCGATCTGTTGACATCATTTTTTATCTGGAACAAAAGAAAAGGAGTATTTAATCATAGTGTTCCTTATGAAAGGTAAAATGGTAAAAGATATACATGTGCTTATACAGTGAGAAAACCAATCAACAAACTCTCTATAAACTCTCTTTATCAATTTCTAATGAAGATTGCGTATGACTTCTTTTAACGTGATCTCTAAATTCCTTACATGACATACATAAACTAATTAGGTCATCAAAATTATATAGTTAATACTAAATTTAAAATATAAATCACTCACTAAAGAAAAGGATCCACTTCTCTACAATTGGTTAGTACGTGACAATGTGCTTGTAATTTTTCCTTAGGGGAGAGAGTAGTGTATTCAAAACCACCCATTGGTTTTCCAACAAGTGGAAATAAAGTACTGACAAAGGATGGACCAACATCGGGCTCATCGTTTACACGTCTAGGTCGATTGAATACTATCTTAATTCCATCCAAATATCTCAAACAAAATGTTAAAACTTCTTGAGCCAAGTAACCTTAAGCTATGGAACCCTCCGGCTGTGCCTTATTTCGCACGTAAGACTTCAACTTCCTTAAATACCTATTAAGCACATTATATTACATTATCACAAATGGAAATAAAATGATTTGGAACAGATACAAAGGATATGATAAGTATTAATTACCTTTCTATAGGATATATCCATCGACACTAGACAGGACCTCCAAGTTTAGTGTTATTAGTTAAGTGTACAATCAAATATATCATAACTATGAAGAATGAAGGAGGAAATAACATCTCCAGATGACATAATGTAACAACAACTGTATTCTGAAGTTGATCAAGCTCATTCACACTTAATGCTTTACTACATAATTGTCTAAAAAATGAGCATAAGTGAATCAGAACTACTGACACTTGCTTAAGAAGTGTGTTTCTCATAGCTAAGGGTAGGAGTTGTTGCATAAGAACATGTGAATCATGACTTTTTAACCCTCCAATCTTATGTTGTTTTAAATCAATACATCTAGAAATGTTACTTGAATAACCATCTGGAATGGTAATATTTTTAAAGTCCTAAGGAATACATCTTTGTTGGCATTTGTCAAAGTAAATACAGTGGGGGCGGGTATCTACCATTGTTATCAGGCCAAAGATCAGGTCTAATGCCTATTTGATATGAATCTCTCCATGCATTTAAATGATCTTTTGATTGGCTAAAATCATTTAACAAAGTGAATAATACATTATCACAAACATTTTTCTCAATGTGCATCACATCAAGATTATGGTGTATTGAATGATTTACTCAGTAGGGAAGTTTAAAAAATATACTCTTTTTACGCCACTGTTGAGTATCACTATCTATACTACTAACTCTTCTAGGTCTCTTTCCTTAACCTTCAACTTCTACCTCTTTTCCGAATACAATATTAACATTTTCAATTTGTTGTAAGATTTCTGAGCTTGTAATTTTTTTTAGAGGATTTCTCTTATCTTCTCTTCCATCAAATTGATATTGAGCCAATCTAAATTTATGTCTTGAGTTTAAAAAATGACGATGGCCCATAAAACACGATTTTCGACTATGATATAGTCGCACAGGAGTTGAATCAAAGTTACAAGATGGATAAGCTAACCCAGTATGTACATTCTAACCAGATAATATTCTAAGCCCTGGAAAATCACTTATAGTCCACATCATAGCTGCATGCATATTGAAAACTTCATTAGTATAAGAATCATAGGTTTCAACTCCCATATCCCATAAATCTATTAACTCTTTTATTAGCGGTTGTAGATAGACATCAATGTCATTGCCTAGTGCTCGCTTTCCTGGAATTATGATTGATAGAATGAATGAGCTTTGTTTCATACACATCCAGGAAGGAAGGTTGTACGGTATAAGAACCATTGGCCATATGCTATAGCTTGTACTTAAAGTACCAAACAGATTGAAGCCATCAATGGCTAACCCAAGATGTACATTTTGAGGATCTAAAGCAAATTGAGTATGTGTCATGTCAAAGAGCTTCCAAGCTTTAAAGTCCCTCGGATGCCTCATCATACCATCATTATTTTTATCAATGACATGCCATCTCATATGCTCAGCAGTCTTAGATGACATAAATAGTCTTTGCAATCATGGTTTTAATAGAAAATATCTAAGTACTTTTGCGGGCCGTTTGATCCATTTTCTGCCCTTAACTTTTCGTTTCCATCTAGACGTATTACACTTTTCACACACGTCCTTATTTTCATCATCCCCCCAATACAACATACAATCATTTAGACATGCATGAATTTTTGTATAATTTAGTCCCAATTTATTAATGATTTTCTTGACCTCATAGAAAGAAGGTGGAATATGTGCTTGGTTAAAGGCATCAGCTAATAATTCTAATATCATTGACACAGCTTTATCACTTATTCCACATAAACATTTAATGTGATATAATTTAACTAAGAAAGATAATTTTGAATGCTTTTCACACCCTTTAAATAAATTCTATTGTCCATCTCTCATTAACTTATAAACCTCTTTTGCATCAGTCCTTGACCTTTGGTTTACTGGTGTAGCTGGATTCTCAACTTCCTCTACATTTTCGTTATCATGAACTTTAAATGCATCAATAATCATGTCTTGCATAGGATCATTCTTAAAAATTCGTTCTTTTCTCCCTTGTGGTTGTAACTAAGGTTCTACAACAAGTTCATTTCTAAGTTTCTCTCTATGTTTAACCCAAAATATATATCCTTGTGGGAAAGATTTAACAATCAAGTGATCATGCACAACCTCTCTAACATGCCATTTTTTAAATCGACATTTAGGACATGGACATATGGTTTTTCCTTCTACAATTCCATTAACAAATGCAAAATCTAAAAATTCATTCAACCCATCTAAGGATTCACGGGTATTCGGGGTTTATTAGTCCAAGACTTGTTCATTTTACAACCTTCAAAAAAGAAAAAGAAACATCTTTAATTGTTTGATCATTAAAAAAAGACCTTATTAATTTTGTGTAATTTATCTTCTTTAACTTTAAAAAATAACCATAGACCCTCAATTCTGTGCAAAATCTTAATACTATTTGTCTAATTAACTTTTAAAGTTGATAATAGTAAATTACACAACTCTTTAGTCAAAAGAGAATCTTGCATCTTGAAAATTCATCATCTAAATAGATTATTTCTTTTTTATGAGAGATTTTTCTATTTAATGTAATTTTCTATTTTATGAGAGATTCATATAATTTTAGCAAAACTTAATAGAGGCATATATAGTTTATTCATTACTTTAAAATAATATTAATTTTTAAAATAATTTATAAAAATTAATAACTTAAAAAAATGTATTCAATATTTCTCTACCATAAGCCTATACTTGAATGAAAACAAATCCAATTTGGGTATAAAATCTCATTTGATTAATGTTTTACTCCTCTTAATAAATCTTGTATCAACATCTTGTGTTTTTTTAAAATCTTTGTTGAGAGGGATTATATAAGTGGGATTGACACGACCTCTTGACATAAATTTTGAAAGCATTAAATATGAGTTATTTCTAATTATATATCTTTTTTTTATCTAATATAAAAACTTTTTTCCATTTACACTCATGATTAAAATCAACAATCTCTCTCTCTCTCTCTCTCTCTCTCTCTCTCTCTCTCTCTCTCTCTCTCTCTCTCTCTCTCTCTCTCTCTCTCTCTCTCTCTCACAAGTATAAGTTCATCACACATTCACAAGGATGAGCTCCCATTTTTTTCTTATATTTTTTATACAATAGTCTCTTAAATATTAATTACAATATGTTTCTATTTAATTACAAGAAGTTAACATATGCAAAATTTCTAACAAAAGATATAAAACAAAATAATTAATTCAAATTGATAAAATATATTATCATTTTACTATGGTTTAGCATTTCAAATGTAAATGTCAAAACATTACTTTCAAAATGATAAATATTTTTTATTTTAAGCAAATATCCTTTTTTCATATAAGCAATAATAATTCGAACCACAAATCTAACCACATTTTAGAATCCAAATCAAAATCTCAACCACAATTTTATCTAACATTTCAATCAAAAAAACAAAGCTTCCATGCCATAACTAAAATCAGAATCTCAAATCAGATAAAAGAAAACTAAAACTAACACAAAAAGGGACTTAGATAACTCATAGAACCAATGCCACCCAATAGAGATCTTACGCTGAAGGAAGATGCACAAACGGGCAGCAACTGAAACAATAAAGCAATGGCAATGTAGAACGGCGAAGAAGCAGAGAGAAATCAAAGGAAGAAGGGAAAATGTAAACAATGAAAGTGACAGACGCATAAAACAGGAGTGGCTTGCAACGGTAAAAAACCTTAAGACATAATTTTAACCACAGTTTATTAAAAAATCATGGTTATTTTACCATGGTTTGGGAAAAACCGTGGTTAGTTTCCCACAATTTTCCCAAACTGTGGTAATGATTCTCACGATTTTAAGTAAACCGTGGCTAAGTTTCAACCTTAGTCACGGTTTACTAAAATTGTGGGTAAATAACTACAATTACAACCTAACCGTGGTTATTTTCTGTGGCTTAACCACATTTAGGTTAACCATGGTTAAAGCCATGGCTTAACCATGGTTGTGGTACCCGTGGTTAGGCCAGCGCCCTTTTGCCAATAATTTCCTTTTAACTATTTTAAACTTTGTATTGGATGTATATATTAAAATTCTTCATCTGAGTATTTAATAATCTAGGTAAAATACTCACCTCGGAGATGACTTACAAATCCCACTATCCATTATAAAATAAACATAACCTCCTATAAAAAAACAAATTAAGCACTATTTAATAATGCCAGATGCGTTGAAATTTTGATTATATGAACGAATGGGAAGAATGCATCAATTGACATATAAAATTCTCCCAAGTTGACAAGAGTTCTTGTTTCACACACCACCTCCTTTATAAAAACAAATATAATGGTTACTTTCAACGTGATGGAAAATTCAAATGAACTTTTCTAGTGGTTCAGATTTCTAATAACGAAAGCATCAAGAATCGTCACCCCCAACAAAAACAAATGAATTATTGAACAATGCTCCTAAGTTAAGTTGCATTTTACAATGAAGCTACAAGGCACTCACGTAGAAACAATCTTTAAAATCCTTCCTTCATTGAATCAAAAAGTTCAAGAGTTCATAGAAGCTTCCTGTTAAACTGAAGTTGCAATTCATAGCAGCTTCCCACCCTTCTTGGGCTCGTAAATTGCTCGTCGTTCTCTCGTTCTGCTCAATGTCCCTTTGCATTTATCAGAGGATGCTAGCAACATAATCCAGCTTTAAGATTGATCAACTATTTTATACCTTCAACTTAAGTATTGTTTTGCTTTTTACTATATCTATCCGAAAGATCATTACGATGTAGACAAGGAAGTTTCAATTCAGTAGAAATGGATGTTGCTAAACCCACCTTAGGATGAGTAAGAAAAACCAGTCCTTCAAAAGTTTTGTAATAAACAAGGAATAATTGGAAACATAAAACAAACCAAGTCCCAAGGTTGCATCACATGCTCATCCCAAACAGGGTGCGTCACTCCCCAGGTTCACCACTATAGAAAACATGAAAAAGTAGGTAATAGGAATAAAAAATCAAGTCAACAAAATTGGTCTAGATTAAACTTACATTTATACAATTGAATAATATTTGAAAAATAAATAATTAAAATTTAAAATTAATGAATGATAATTTAGTATAATTAATTAAAGCTTTATTAAATTTTCAAAGTTAAATATTATTCGGTTAATGTTCTCCAAACAAAAAATTGAAGTAATATATATAATTTTAGCGGCTGAAGATGCTATATATATAATTTTAGCAGCTAAAGATACTAGATTAGAATTTAAAATGCAGGCACCGGAGTACTTTTGTATTTAAAAATGTTTTCCATCTTCCTTCACTAACCCATCGAACCTTTCATATATCCCTCCCCCACAGAGAGGAGGGAAGCATTGACAACCCACAAATTCATCTTCCGTATGCTGAATTCTTCTTCCTTCGTTGCGTATACAGAGAAATCATGGCTGCTACACTGGTTGGTGGAGCATTTCTCTCTGCTACCCTTCAAGTGGCTTTTGACATATTGGCTTCTTCTGAGATACTTGACTACTTTCGTGGCAGAAAACTCAAGGATAGCTTGTTGAAAAAACTCCGCATCATCCTTGTTTCTATCAACCAAGTTCTTGAAGATGCAGAGGAAAGGCAGTACAGAAACTCCAATGTGAAGCAGTGGCTTGATGAGGTCAAAGATGCTGTCTTTAAGGCTGAGGACCTGCTAGATGAGATTGCTACTGAGGCATCCCGACAGAAGCTGGATGCGGAGCTTCAAACTGCAACAAGTAAGGTATGAGGCTTCTTTCCTGGTTTTGTTAGTCCATTTGACAAAGAAATTGAATCAAGGATCTAGGAAGTGCTTGGTGACTTAGAGTTCCTAGGAAAGCAAAAGGATGTGCTGGGATTGAAGGATGGCTCTGAGGTTAGCAGTGAAGTGGGAGTGGGTAGGAATCTGTCCGAAAGATTGCCAACAACATCTTTAATAAATGAATCTAATATTTATGGTAGAGATGTTGATAAAGAGAAAATTATTCAGATTTTACTTTCCCACAACATGAGTAGCGAACAGCTAACTGTGGATCTCATTACCATCATGGGTATGGGTGGGATGGGTAAGACCACCCTCGCCCAACTTTTATACAATGATGAAAGGGTGGATGATCAGTTTCAGCTTAAAGCTTGGGTGTCTGTATCAGAAGAATTTAATGTTATTCAACTTACAAAAGTAATTCTTCTAGCACTTAAATGTTCAACAAAAGATTCTGATGATCTAAATTTACATCAACTTGAACTGAAGGAGAGGTTGATGGGGAAGAAAATTTTCCTTGTTCTTGATGATGTATGGAACGAGAACCATACAAGTTGGGAGACCTTGCAAGCTCCTTTCAACTATGGATCCCCAGGAAGTAAGATACTTGTGACAACTCGCAATAAAAAGGTAGCTTTAGTCATGCACTCTGCCCATATACATCTTTTGAAGCCATTAGAAGATAAAGATTGTTGGAAGTTATTTGCAAAATATGCATTTAATGACCACTTCAATGGTACATATTCAAATCTTGTATCAATTGGTAGAAAAATTACTAAGTGTGGAGGATTGCCTCTAGCTATTAAAACTTTGGGAAGTTTGTTGCACACAAAACCATCTCACCAAGAATGGGTTAAGATATTAGAAAGTGATATATGGCATCTAGCAGAGGATGATAACAATATAATCCCTGCTCTGAGATTGAGTTATCACTATCTACTTTCAAATCTTAAACGTTGTTTTGCCTATTGTTCCATTTTTCCTAAAGATTACATGATAGACAAGGAAGTCTTAATTCAATTGTAGGCGGCAGAGGGTTTTCTGCATTCTTGTCAAAAAGGTTAAAGCATCGAAGAAGTGGGAAATGAACTCTTTAATGATTTAGAGTCAAGGTCATTTTTTGAACCATCATAGCAAAATTATTTCATTATGCATGACCTTATAAATGATTTAGCAAAATCAGTGATGGGAGAGTTTTGTTTTCGGCTAGGTGATTGTGCGCAAGATATTCCACTAAAGGCTCACTACTTTTCCCACTCAGTAACCTTTAATCTCAAACTTATAAACTATGAGCCTATTTTTAAATGTAACCAATTACACAACTTCATGCCATTCCAAGTTAATAATTCCATACAACTTGAAGTGATGGATAATCAATTGCCAAGACTTGCTTCTTTAAAGTATTTGCGGGTATTATCTTTGCCTAGATATAAGAATGTCAAAGAGTTAGTAGATGACATTAGCAATTTAACGTATCTACGTTATCTTGACATTTCATTCACCTCAATCAAAGAGTTGCCTAATTCAATCTGCTTACTGTTCAGTTTGCAAACCTTGAAATTACAAATGTGTTCTCACTTGACTGAGCTGCCTTCAGATTTCCATAAACTCATCAATTTGCGCCATCTTGATCTGGAGTTCTCTAGCATAAAAAAGATGCCCAAGTATCTGGGAAAGTTAAAACATCTTCAAACACTGACTTATTTTGTTGTGGGAAAGAATAGAGGGTCTAATATGAAAGAGTTAGGGAAATTAAACCATCTAAATGGCATATTTTTGATTCGGAACCTAGAGAATATGAACGAAATACTGAAGGCTCAAATCAGTGTATCTTTATTTGATCGGAGCCCTTTTATTTATAAGGCAATACATCAGCAAAATATGGCAGTAAAAATAAAAACTGTTTACAGAGATTTTAGGGAATAAAATAAGATAAATATTGATCTAAATAATCCCAAAGAATCAGGAAAATATTTTGTTGGGATAAGCACTAATCTACTACTGTTCATAGGGCCTTAATGGGTTGAGCCCACTAACACTCCCCCTCAAGCTGGAGAGTAGATATTTATCATTCCCAACTTGCTGCTAAGTTCTTCAAACTTAACTCTAGACAGAGCCTTCGTAAGAATATCAGCAACTTATGAATTTGATGAGACATAGATAAGATCAACTATCCCCGCATCAATTTTTCCTTGATAAAGTGTCTATTGATTTCAACGTGTTTAGTTCTATCATGGTGTATTGGATTTCTAGCAATCCCAATAGTGGTCATGTTATCACACCACACTTTCATAGGAGGGTTAGTCTCAATTTTCAATTCATTTAACAACCTGAAAATCCACATTCCTTCACATATTCCCAAAGCTAATGTTCTATATTTAGCTTCGGCACTACTTTGTGCAACCACTGCTTGCTTCTTGCTCCTTCAGGTCACCAAGTTCCCTTATACAAAGGTACAATAACCTAAAGTTGATCTTCTATCCATGGGACACCAAGCCCAATCTGCATCTGTGAATACTTTAATGTGCTTAGCTCCTCTTTTTCCAAAAAATAAACCCTTTCCAGGTGTCATTTTTAGATACCGTAGAATTATGTAAACAGCTTCTATGTGTTCCTCTTGAGGCTTGCTCATGAATTGGCTTACCACACTAACTGGATAGGTTATATCAGGTCTAGTATGAGATAGGTATATTAGCTTGCTAACTAATTGTTGATATCTGCCAGTGTCAACTGGCGGTGAATCTCCCTTTTGACCCAATTTTATGATTGAATCCATTGGGGTCTCAGCAAGTTTTGCTTCCAGCATTCCTATCTCCTTCAACAAATCTAGAGTATACTTTCTCTGGGACACAACAATCCCTTCATTAGACCTGGCTACTTCTATTCCAAGAAAATACCTTAGAGTTCCTAAATCTTTCACTTCAAATTCAGCTGCTAGTGACCGTTTGAGTCTCTGAATTTCCTCTAGATCATCACCTGTTAAGACAATATCATCCACATAGACTATTAAGATTGAACTTCGTCCATGTGAATGCCTCACAAATAGTGTATGATCGGTTTAGCATTGGGTTTATCCTAGACTCTTCATTACATTTGTAAATCTGTCGAACCAGGCCTTTGGTGACTGTTTGAGACCATACAAGGATTTGTGCAATCTACACACTTTATGTGGTCTATTAAAATCTAAAAGACCTTGCGGTATATCCATGTACACTTCTTCTTCCAAATTGCCATTCAAGAAGGCATTCTTCACGTCTAGTTGATAAATGGGCCAATTTTTGTTGGCTGTAAGAGACAAAAGAATTTTGATAGTATTGAATTTTGCCACTGGGGCAAAGGTTTCTTGATAATCAATACCATGCATCTATATAAAGCCCTTTGCAACCAGGCGAGCCTTATATCTATTTATGGTACCATCTGGGTGATACTTGATAGTAAATACCCATTTACATCCAATCGTAGTTTTTCCTCTAGGTAGATCAGTGATCTTCCACGCGTGATTTTTGATTAATGATCTTAATTCATCATCAATAGCATCCTTCCATTTAGGATCTGCAGCTGCCTCTTGGAAATTTGCTGGTATTTTCTCATAAAAAAGATTACCAATAAAACTCTAAAATTTGTTAGATAATTTATCATAACTGACAAATTTACTGATAGGATGAAGAGTACACTGTCTTACTCCTTTTCTCAATGTAATGGGCTGGTTGAGATCTTCAAGAATGGAGTTTGAAGCTGACTCTTGAACCTGCACAAGATTTCTTGAGGTCTCATGTGTCTTATCTTTGTCCCTCCTGATGTATACTATCAATTCATTTTCTTTAGGTTGATCCACTATCCTGGTTTCAATATGATCTTTCTTTGATAGGTTATTTTCAGTGGTATTAGGCTCAGACACAGGTCTGTTCAAAGCAATTTAGTCAAGTTGGTTAGCATCAAGAATAGGCTCTAGATTCTGGTCAGATTGAAATAAAGGTAAATGTAGGTTGCCTAAAGATTCATTTGAGACTAAAAACTGCCATTCATTATCACTCTCCCCCTGAATAGGAGTTTGAGGATAAAAGGACTGTTTTTCATCAAAGGAGACATTCATAGTGACAAAGAACTTCTTTAAGGTGGGGGAATAACATTTATAACCTTTTTGGGTGGATGAATATCCTAAGAAAATACATTTAAGCGCTTTTAGGTCAAGTTTGCCCCCATGATCATTGTGAACATAAGCAACACAGCTAAAGACTTTCTCAGGAATTGATGAGATTATGTAGGAATTGGGATAAGTTTCGGTGAGTTTGTGGAGAGGGGTTTGAAAGTTTAAGGTTTTAGAGGGCATTCAGTTAATTAAATGTGTAGAAGTGAGTACTCCTTCCCCCCAATAGGTTTTAGGAACGCTATGGGTGGCCATGAGAGCCTTTGTGACTTCAAGAATGTGTCTATTTTTTTGTTCGGCAACTCCGTTTTGTTGGGGGGTATTAATACAACTAGTTTGGTGAATAATTTTGTGCTGTTTAAGGTAGGTTTGTAATGTATCACTCATATACTCCCTCCCATTATCACTCCGAAGGACTTGGATTGGGGTTTGAAATTGAGTTTTGATCATGGAGTAAAAATTTATGAAGATTTATACCACTTTAGATTTTTCTCTCATAAGAAACACCAAAGTGAGGCGAGTATGATCATCAATGAAAGACAAACCATTTTGCTTTGGTAATGGATGGAACACGGGATGGTCCCCAAATGTCATTATGAATCATGGAGAAAGGATGTGTTAGTTTATGTATGTATGATTTGTAGCTATTTTTTGTGTGTTTAGAAATTTGACAAATATCACAAGTCAAAGAAAGATCATTTTTATTCATGGAATTTGGAAATAGCTTGAGCATATAATTGAAGTTGGGGTGACCTAATCTATAATGCCATAACAACACATCTTTATTTGAAAAAATGAACTAACAAGGCTTTGCTTCTCTCATTTTGCAATTGGTTATTGCTCCTTCCTTCCAGATAATAGAGACCTTCAAGTATCCTAGCAGTGCCAATCGTCCTCTTCGACTCCAGTTCCTAAAAGATACATTTAGTAGAGGTAAAGTTAACATGGCAATGTAGATCATCAGTAACTCTTTTAACAGATAGTAAATTGCACTTCAGATCGGGTGCATAAAGAACATTTTTTAGTACAATATATGCAGTTATATACACCTTTCCTATCTTAGTAACTTCAGTAAGTGTCCCATCAGTAATTTTAATATACATTGGACTACCACATGGCTGTATATTGCAAATAAGAGACTTGTTACTAGACATATGATCTGTAACACCTGAGTCTACGAGCCACAGATCTCAGTGATGAACCTTGGCATTAAATGTAAACACTGTGTTACCTGTATAAGCAATATTGCTGGCTGCCACCACTTTATCTTGTGGTAAAGTTTGAAGATCATGCTTTTCTAAGAGTTTTCTAAGGAGTTCAATTTCCTCCTTACTGATTTTACTAGGATTATTTTCTGTTTTATCATCTAATACAGCTGCAAAACCTTTGCTCTCTTGTCAGTCTCTTCCCCTTTGGTTTGGTGGTTTACCATGTAATTTTCAGTAAACATCTCTAGTATGTCTTGATCTTTTATAGTGGTCACACCACTTTGTATTTCTCCGGGTCTTACCATTATTCTGTGACCCCCTTGCAATTAAGGCTATTAAGTCATGATCAGTAAGGCGTAGCTGATCATTTGAGAGAAGTTTCTTCCGACTTTCTTCATGTTTGATAGTAAAAAACACTTCCTTTAGGGATGGTAAGGGGTCTAAAGCTATTATTCTTCCTCGGACCTCATCAAAGGGTGAATTGAGTCCAAGAAGAAATTTAAAGATCCTCTTTTCCTCCTTTATCTTAGAGTACTATAAAGTATCAGCAGAGCATGCCCACTCTATTGTGTCATAGAGATCTAGTTGCTGCCATTGAATCACTAGAGTGGTATAATATTCAGTGATACTTAGAGTTCCTTGTTTGAACTCATGGAGGAATCCTTAATTTCAAGAAGAGCTACTTTATTCTTAAGAGATGCGAACATATCTCTAGCAGCCTCCCATACATCACGTGCTGATTCATAGAGAGAAAAATGAGCGCTGATTTCGGTAGTCATGGAGTTGACCAGTCAGGCTTGCACGGTGGAATTTTTTGCCTCCCATTCATGAAACTTTGGATCGCTGGTGGTGGGTTTAGGGAGTGCACCAGTAAGGTAACCATATTTTCCTTTTCCAGTTACGTACAGACGCACGCTTGCTGCCCATTGTAAATAGTTTTAGCCATTCAAGCGATGAATGGTGATGGAGACAAATGAAGCTTCTGTTGGCACTTGGAGACCTGAAGCGACCAACAGCGACGGCCCAGGAGATTGGTTCATCGTCGAGCTTCAATCTTCCTAGCCATCTGCATTCAGGCCAAACCTGAACTTAATCATGGCGACCCGGAACCAGGCTCTGATACCATGAACGAAATACTGAAGCCTCAAATCAGCGTATCTTTATTTGATCGGAGCCCTTTTATTTATAAGGCAATACATTAGCAAAATATGGCAGTAAAAATAAAAACTGATTACAGAGATTTTAGGGAATAAAATAAGATAAATGCTGATCTAAATAATCCCAAAGAATCAGGAAAATATTCTGTTGGGATAAGCACTAATCTACTACTGTTCATAGGGCCTTAATGGGCCTGAGCCCACTAACAGAATATTATTGATCCTATGGATGCTAAGGAGTCCAATATGAAAGATAAGAAGAACTTGGAAAAATTAAAGCTATGATGGATTAAAAACAGTAAAGACTCGCAGCTTGAAAGGGGCATATTAGAGTCACTCCAACCTAACAGTAATTTGAAAATGCTCTCTATTATTGGCTACAACGGCACTAGATTTCCATATTGGTTTGAGGCTTTTCATTTGCCCAACTTAGTATCTCTTGAGTTGAATGGCAGTGATTATTGTTTTTGTTTGCCATCACTTAGAGAGCTACCTTCTCTTAGGGAACTCCGAATCTCTAGGTTTGGTGGAATAGAAGTGATTGGTCTTGAATTTTATGGGAATAGTTCATCAAATGTCCCATTTAGGTCACTTCAAGTTTTGCATTTTGGGTGGATGTGACAATGGGAAGAATGGAATGTATGTTTTGAAGGTGAAAGTTTCCCATGTCTACGACAACTTGACATACGGAATTGTCCCAAGTTGAGAAAATCCTTGCCTCAACACCTTCCTTCTTTAACTTGGCTATTTATACAAGGATGCAAAAATCTTGAGGCTACACTTCCCAAGGCTTCTCCTATGGCTCGGCTAAGCTTAATAGATTGCAAGAAGATTTGGCTACGAGATGTGTCAACCAGGTTGACAGAAGTTGATATTTCCAAGATTGACATGGGTGTGGACGAGTCCTCCTTAAGCCATATTCTGCTCACCAACCCTTATCTTGAATAGCTATACTTGACTGATTGTGATGAACTTGTATCATTCTCCATAGGTGGAATTGGATATTCTACTTCCAGGCTTGTTTCCATATCATTTAATGGGATAAGTAATCTGAAGTTGCTGCCTGAAAACATGCCAACTCTTTTTCCATCTCTTCATTATCTGACCTTATTGGATTGTCCAGAGCTGGAATCGATTTCCCAAGGAGGTTTTCCTTCAAGCCTTGTCTATCTTGAAATCAAGGGTTGCCCCAAATTTGTTACTTGCTGCAAAGACTGGGGTTTGCACAAACTCCATTCTTTGTGGCACTTCTTTTTGAGTGATAAACTAGAAAATGTGGAATCATTCCCGGAGGAGGGATTGCTTCCAGCCAATCTTAAGTTTCTCAAAATATGTGGATGCTTAAATCTAAAATCAATAAATTACAAGGGTTTAATCCACCTCCAATCTCTTAAGTCCTTGCGGATTATGGATTGTCCTTATCTGACTAGTGAGGGCTTGCAAACAGAGGCTCTACCCAAATCCCTTTCTCATATTGAAATTTCTAGCTAGATTGTCCTTCCAAAAGCTACCCTCCCCTGTCAGAGTGAAGACACATGCACATGGGTTCTTATGGTTTTAAAGGTACTTCTTCCTTATACCTACATATGTCTATGTCTGGTAATTCTCTGCACTTTACCTGACATCATCCATCATTTTCTAAATCAAAGGCACCTTTGATTCATGGAAATGAGATGGGATTAAATCCTTCATGTTGGAGCACTAGCTTGATGGGAGCTGTTATTTAAGGTTTGTTTGATTGATTTTCTATGTGGTATTTTAATTCTTACCCCCATCAACCTTAGCTTCTTGAATTTCTTATCTTGAGTTTGTTTTGCTTGTTGTGCAGTGACAACACTCGGGAGTATCACATCAGGGCCTCCTCAGCAAAATAATACAAGTTATAAAACTCCCCCCCTCTTTCTCTGTTGTCAGCTGAAATATTTTCAAGTACCTGCCTGACAGTTTTTGCTTCAAGTCATGAAATAGCAATAAATTGGAAGCACATTTGGTTGTGTTTCCTACTATCGGTGCAGCAAGCTACAAACTAATGATTGTTTGATGTTTATTCTTCATCTCTTTTTCTGTCTATTTTATCTGAGTCTCAAAATTAGATTGTTTGTGTGTATGTGAGCTACCGTTATAAGACTTGTGATATTATATGGAACTGAGTGTTGGACAATAAAAAATCACAAGAGAATAAGTTCAATGTTGCAGAGATGAGAATATTGCGTTGGATGAGTGGACACACTAAACGAGATCGGATTAGAAATGAATACATTAGAGAGAAGGTGGAAGTCGCACCTATTGTGGAAAAGATTGTAGAATCAAGACATAGATAGTTCAATCATATCGGGAGGAGACCTATAAAAGCCCCAGTTAGGAGAATAGATGAGATGGAGAATAGTCCAATAATTAGAGGTAGAGGAAGACCAAGAAAAATTATAGGAGAAATTATTAAGAGAGATTTAGATTTAAATGGTTTGTCTAAAAATATGATTTACGATAAGTGTTTATGGCGTCGATTGATACATGTAACCGACCTCACTTAGTGGAAAAAGGCTTTGTTGTTGTTGTTGTTGTTGTGTGTATGTGAGCACAAAGGGATATGTGTTCTTTTAGTTTTTATCAAAAGGAATGGAAGTTTTCTTCTGGTAAACAAGAAGATTATGCATGCAGGCACACACACATATTTATTTATTTATTTGAGATGCAAATTGATATTAAGCCACTTATGAGCTTTTCTTTCCCTGTGAAATCAAGGTCAAAATCCAACTACTTCTTCCTATCTATGATGAACACAGAATACTAATGAAATATTATTATAGGTCTTTGTGAATTTGCTTACTTTATGTGCATATGTTGCATCAGATCTCAACTACTGTGAACTTTCTTTGAAGTCTATAGTACTTAAGAATTAGCCAGTAATACTAGCAACTCCTTTCGTGCTTTGCTTACACTATGAGGTGTAAGTTCTGTTCTTTGCCTCTAACTTTCAGAATATATGCTTCTTATAATTCCAACATGCATTTAATTGCTATTAATTTCCTTTGTCAAATCCAAAACACATATATGTCCCTTGTTGGCAACCATATAAAAAAAATTATAGTTTTTTTGGTCACATGGTATAATTCTTTATTTCTATTTATTTATTCAGAACATGGGCCACTTAATTTTCACCAATGTGTTCATCTGGTGTTAAAGATGGTAGCACTCGTGTAAGGTCTGGTTTACTTGTTTTATCATCCGGGTTAAAAGAACTATGGCTAGGATAGTTGGTCAGGATCATAGAGAAAAGGGGTGAGTCTTCTTCCAGTGCTTGAATCCTCTACTCTAGTTGAAGTACAAGTTCATCAAACCCCATAATGAGGTAGTTTTTTTGTAGTTAATAGATATCCTAACCTTAGTGGTTCTTTATCCTCTTTATTGGTTGTTTGTTTCCGCAGGCGAGGGATTCGTGAGTCCATTCTTTTCATCTTTCTCTTATAATGTATGTAGTGAGTCGAGTTCTGACTCCTTGACTGGTTGAATCTCTGAATTAGGCAAGGGAGTCATGAAGGTCGTTTACTCTGTTCTTTCTTGTATGCAGGTTTCATATTCAGCTCCATTTTAAGAGGATAGATACTCTACGATGGTGGAGGGCATCTCTTCTTCTGAGGCCTGAATGAAACAGAAGTGTAGATTGAAGTCTCTATCAACAAGGAATTTGGTGAAGGAGCATGTTGCTTTTAGTTTGGCTTGTCGAAAAATTTGTGACATAATCACAATTGAATTCTGTTTGTTATATGGAAGAGCATACAATACTATTATTAGTGTATGTGCTCAGGATGAAAGACTTTATTGGTTTGTTAGAGAATTTCCATAACGTGCTCAGGCTTTCTTCCAACACTTTCATGCTTTTGCAAATATGATTTTATAACTTTCATAGTCCTTCAAATTGAATTTGTATAGATGGTAGCTGCTGGTGTACCTGGAACAAAATTTCCTTTCTTCATACGCTTCTGAAAGAGAGAAGATAATATTATATTGTGATTTGTGAAACTTAATGACTGTTACATTCAATTTTCTCCTGTGCCTTTGAACTAAACATTAAAACATAGATTCTAAACTATGTAGAAGCAAAAGGTACAAAAGTCGGGGAGGATAGGCAATGACTTCTGAGCACTAATACCATTGAGTTTGAAGTCTGAACTGTACACATTTCTAACATATGAAACATAAGTTAATAGAAAATGACGGATTCGAGATTTGAGTACTACTCTGTCCCTTTTTTCATGGTTGGAGTTATAACCTATTCATTATCTTCAATAAGATGTAGGTTATCAGAAATGTTGCTTTTAAGATGCAAATTTTGCTGTTTAATGAGTTCGAGAACTTTCCACTATGTTAGAACAAAAGAGAGAAATAAAGTTTTCAAGGAACGCACTTTAATTTCGCAATTGAACCTGATGATTCAGTTTCTACTGCTGCTGCAGAGTAGTTGCCAAAAGTGGAATCATCAAAATAGATTCCCAAACCCATTGCAGCTAGCATTTGTAAGAGCAATTGAAAAATGGGAATTGACTCTCCTTGATTGAAATAGATTATTATTATTATTATTATTATTATTATTATTATTATTGTTTGTTTAGCCTTGTCATATTGGCAATAGGGCAATGAAGGACAAGATGAGTTATAGTTTCTTCATCATAGCCACATAAAGGGCATAACATAACTTAGTTAGCAATTTCTTGTATGCAGACAACCTCATTTTCCTTTTTTAAAAGATTTCAGGAATAAGGAAAAATGATCTTTCTGATTTTATTATTTCATCGGAGGAGCTAAACAGATTTGCATTATGGCTATTTCACCATTGTGGGTAGAAATTAACGACTGTATTTTCAACATTCTTTTACTTTTTGTTATAGATAATATCATTATTTGAAATTATTGCATATTAAGGAGCCTCACAATTTGTCCTTTGGTAGAGCAAGATCTGTAGCCGTTGCTCCTGGAGATATCCTTCTGAAGTAGGAATCCAAATTATCATTATGAATCCTATTCTTTGTAATCCTTGTGCATTTGGGACTGCCCTATATTGAGTCTCCAAGGCTTGCCAATGGAGAGTTTACTCAAATCTCTTTAGTAACAACTAACTCGTGTATTCTTGTTTCCGGTCTTGTCAACCTTATATACTCTTGCTAGGTTTGTATGACTTACCCTCTCTATGTTGATATATTTTCAGATTAGCAGGCTGTCAAGTTGAAGGATCTGGGACTTGTACCAATCCTAGATATATTTTGGTAGGCTTACTTTTGTTTGAGTGTCTACGTTTGCTTCCACGTGTAGGTCTTGTGTATAGTATAGATTGTGGTCTAAGGATTTTGTGATCGCTGTGGTTTTATGTAAACGAATCGTTGAATTAGAATATATATATATATAAGACTAAAATGCCATGTGACTTATATTGTCTGGGGTTTCTTTTATAGTTGTCAAAGGTCATATAAAATAACCACAAGCTACAGTCCAATATACTTGAAATAGTTGGATCAATTGGAATAAAACTTCCATTTTTGGTTATGATTGTGAAGAGTCTAAAGAAGTATTTCACATTTGAGATTCAAGTTCTGGATGATAAGAACGTGAGATAGAGATTTCTGGCCTATGATGTCCAAGTCCGCAAGTCTGCCCATGTTTGTGCTTTTCATTGGTCGTCCAAAAGACTTTGCAGGCAATCCAATTTTCCCCTTGTGTATTTTGTGCCTGATTGCATGCTTGTATCTATTGTAGAGAATTTTCTGATTAGTAGCATCGTTGCATGATCACTTTTCTGGTCACTTGGTCATAAATTCTGAGAAGAATTTTGGTTTAAAAAAAAAAATCTTCGCTTACGTTGTCTCAGTCTGTGATGAAACCGATCCAACATTTCTTACCCTCCCTTGTAGATTCTTGAAGGTATGTATTAATTTGAATTCACAAATATTATGTTGTTCTGTTTATACTTTTAGGATTTGACATTCTCAATTTGTTACTGGCTAGACATGCCATGCGAGAATACTGCAGGGGACAGTGTGAGAATGGAATTTGAATTTTTTTTTTAGCTGTTCTACTTTCTAACAAAAAAGGGAGAAAAGAAAAATATTCTTTCTTGATTCTGTCATTTTAGTGATTCAATTGCTGGATAAGAACTAAGTTTTTATGGTATATTGTTTCACCTTTTAAATCACTAAAAGGGTTGGTTTGATTGGGCATTAAATGGGGTTTCTGTTTGTTATTGGTAAGCAAAATTGTTGCAAAGGACGGCACTTTACTGAATACAAAACTATTATCGATGTATAAAAATATAGCATGTTTCATGACCATGCATAGATGTCACGTGTCTCTAAAATACTCTCTCAAAGACATGTATTATAATGTGCCCATATTATAGGCTGTGACTCAAGTAAAGCCATACATTTGCACCATGCCACTGAGAATCCAATTGAATCTAGTTGATTTGACCAAGAGAGATTATGGCACTAGTTACAAGGAGACTCTGCCAATTCAGGTCCATGCAAAGTGCCGCCTGAGAAGGATATATTTTTCCGATTGCCTCTACTTTGAAGAGGAACTCCGACCAGAGTTCTATTTATGCCTTCCATTGCAGGTAAGAGATACCCCACATTTGAACATCTACTCTTTTATGTTTTAATATTCACTGAATTTTTAAACTAGTTGCAGTTATCTTAATGCAGAAAGCAACATGAAAATGTCATGCAAGGAGGGATTTAGAGTCATAAGAGTCTTTGTCAATCTAATGCACAAATTAGTGAGAACTCCTGCATCTGCACTACTTCCTTTGATTAGCTTGTGAAGACACTTTTCAGTTGGATCAAGGAAGAGTAGGCTGTTATGCTTGTCTGCAATACTTTTCGTCAATTTTGATGATTTATGCTTATATATGATTGGGTGTTGTGTAGTATTACTATTATTCAACTAACACAATTAAAGAAATGACTAATATATTATAAGTTCCTGAATCAACATCTATAGAATCATATTTCTTGGAATAGGTCCTCAACTTGGGTCATTTTTGAGGAAATTTAAAGCTATTTAGAGATTTTAAGAGCCATGTGTTAAATTCCTTAAGAATTTGACAGAATTAATCCTTACTACATTGTCAATTTCTGAATAATAAGATAACAAAATAGAAACAGATTAAAACATAGGATTGAAAATTATATTTTATGTATTTTATATTTTGGTATTAACAGAAACTGAATTAAATTTGATTTGTTTCACATTATACTGAGAGCAAAGAGTTATTCTTACTTTCTTACCAAAACGGAAGTGTTTATTTCTTCATTAAAAGTGGTTTCCATGTAGAAAGGGGCAGAATGAAGAACAAGGATGAAATTAGCTTTGCTTAATAAACTATATGAACTTATGACAATGGCCATAAGAGCACCCTGCATCTCTCTTTGTCTATGATATTTCACACAGAAAGTTAGCGGCAATCCGTAGACATGATTTTGGTTAATACCGTAATTTTACTTTTCAGGACTTGAGAGAATGGCAAAGTAGTTTCATAATTTATGTAAGAAATTTTATTAGTTAACCACATAGGTTTTGTTACTCAAGTATGTTGAACCCAAATAATAGATATTCAGTTAATTAGTAAATATGAGAAAGTAAATTATATGTTTGTCCTTAAAAGTGACGAGATTCTTAATTTAGTTTTCCAAAGTATAATTTTTTTTTATTTCATCCTCAATAACTTTTCCTTAATAAATTTTTTCTGATAAATTTAAATGAATTATTGGGCTATCCTAATTGAATGTTTAAGATGTTTAAACTGATGAATTGACTATACTTAATGTTCATAAAGGCGAAAAATGGAGCGCTATTTTCTGTGACTTCTTGGATTTAAACATTGTTACTTCAGGCCACATTAACACATTCTGTTAAGAAAAGGTCAGTAACTGACTAAAATTATGTCAGTTAACAAATGGACAGACTAATAGGCTGCACCGATTTCCACCTTCAACACCACACTCAGTTTCTCACGACAATATGCATGGATGGTGGTTGAATCTAATTTCAAAGATTAAGCATGAATCAAAACGAAGTCAAATATTTTTTTTTTTTCTCCATGTTGATGTCAAAGTTTATGATTGCCAATCAAGCAGCAATGTGTAAAAGGTATTAATGCCCTACTTCCCAGATAGTTTCAAATTAGACTGCAAGTACACACAAAGGCGAGTGTCAAAGTGAAATAATGAAGTACTAATGGTGAGACTAGTCAATATAGTTTCATTAGAATAAACGAATCTCAGAGACTCAGAAGTGGATGCATTATTGCATAGTACATACTGCTCCTAGTCAAATAAGAAAAATGATATCTAAAGTTGTTATATGGTTATTGGATTAAACCTTCAAGTTTATGTTCTATCATTCAAAACTTGTATTTCATCCTCTATACTTTTTCAACCTGATGGCATTATCAACAAAAATTTCAATGTCAAGTTTTAACTAAATAAATTCATATTTGTACATAGCATAGGTTCTTTGTATATACATATATATATATATATATTTGGTTGTGTATTTATCATAATGACCAAATATGAGAAGGAAATTGATAAAGCAAAGAAAGAGAGTTGATAAAGTTAAGTTTATATTTTCACTTTTAGACATATTAATTGCCATAAATTAGATTGCATGAGATCCACAGATGCAAATAGCAAGGGTGAAATCATAAAATAATTATTTAGGGTAAAATTTAGAATAAATATAAGTATTTGCAATTGTATTTAGAGAATCTAGACTTAATTGATAATAAAGTATTTTCAAAATATTTGCATCTCTCCCTATCATTTTTCTCTCCCCCTTTTATTGTTTTTATCTTCTCTCTCCTTCTTCTATTTTCTCCTCCTTTTCTCCCTTGTTCTACATCACTAAGCCACCTAATTTTGGAGATTGAAAGCATACTGAGGAGGGATATTGGGAGATCAAAGTGCTCCATGTTTTTTGGGAGAGAAACAAATGCACTAATGCCCTTCCGAACCACAGCCTTGACATGGCCCTATAAACTTACGATTGGGATTGCATGCATTCCTTTTTAAGTGCTTGTTTTTCATATGACTTGATGGGGATATTTATACTTGTGGTAACTAGTTTTTGCTATGTTTTTTTAACAGGCCTCGATGCCCCTTTTTGTTCACCAAAAAAAAAAACAACAAAAAAGGTTTGATAATCACAGTTCTTTTTAAAAAATAAACTTTGTGAACCTTGATGAAGATATTTCTTATAATCCAAGAGATTCATTTGATGAGAATTGGTTGAGGTTTGAAGGTGTTAAGTGTCAAGACTCTTGGGAGCATCAGTTGACGAGATTTCAAGTGTGACCTATAAGTATCAAAAGCAAAACCTATCATTGTCACCATGTATTTTGATAGTCTCATTATTTCTTGTAAGACAGTGATACTTAACAAAAAGGAAAGAGGATGGCTTTGTTGACAAAATTACAGAGAAAAAATATATATATTTATAAGGTCGATAACAATGTCAAATAAACTCTTTCTATAATATAATTAATCAAATTTAACAGCATGTTAACAATTGATTAAATCAAAATATCACACAATAATATGTCACTTATTTTTCACATACATTCCTCATGTGACACTCAACCCCTAGAAAAGCTTATATTTATAAGCTTGGAGAAAGTTTTTAGTATATCAATATCATTGCTATGCATGTTAATGAAATTTTTTAAGATTTTATCGCACTCTAATTAAAAAGCTTAGACCTTAGACCAATAAAAACTCAATTAAGCCACCATTACCATATTTTATGACCATTATTTGCCCATGACTTGTTAGCCTTCATTTCCTTTGAATCATAGTGAAACGTTCATATGCCCTTTTTAACCTTATGTTTGGTTATAACATATGGCCTTCAATACATGAAAGTTGGCCTTAAAAAGTAGAAAGAGACAAGCTATGCAATGGCTATCAAAGGGCCATGAAACAGATATATTTCTTAAATTCATAAATTAATTTAATTTTATAACAATACACTAACAAAAATTAAATTAAAAATTCAATAAAAATTTTAAACTGAATAATTTAACTAAAAATATATTATCAAAGACAAAGACGGGCCCGCCCGCCCACAAGAGAATCGGGTGCGCCCCGCCTCTCCGTTATCCCGCCGTAACGGCTTCTCGCTCCCTCTGCAAATCTCGCAAGGCAAGAAATTATGGCGCTAAAAAATGACAAACCAACCCTGTGACGTGTTAGGCCCTTATTGGCCATGAATGGATGTATATATGTCAGCCATGAAACCCATGCCATCATCATTCATGTTGGTTTTCCCGCGCGAAAACACGGGGACGGAGGGTTTCCCCAGAAAGGGCGAAATTTACGGAGAAGTGAAAGTGAGTAAAAGATAGGGTTCAGAGCTGCTTGAAAATCCTTGGTTTGTTCGATTCGATCCAAGATTACGTCGTCGTTTTGTGTGGTTTTGGGCTGGATCTGCTGGTCACAATGGGAACTAAGGAAGAGATCAGAGGATCCTTGTTGATATTGTTCTAATGAATATGTTGAGTTTTTTTCTTGTGACTTTCATTTTTTTGGCTCTCAATTTTCTCAAGTCTCGTTCCAGCTGATTGTTCTCTGAAATGGGGTTGATTCAGGAAATTTGTCATAATTTAAGATTTGGGAAGGTTGCCAAAACTCTTTGAAATGGGGTTCGTTTGTCAGAGTTGAAAGCTGAAAACTTTGCCTCGTGTTTGTTCGTTTGTGAAAGTTATTGATAGGTTGAGAATTAACTGCAGTTTTGTTTTCTTCGGACTTTCTCTGTTACATGTTACATTTTGGCCTTGTGTGTTAAAGTTCCAGGGTTTTTAGTTTGCATGAGTGGGTATTCAAATGAAGTCGTCTTCTTTCCAAATAGTGCAGAAAACAAGAATTGTGGGACTCGGAAGCGCTTCAATTGCAGGATTAGCATCAAAATTTACCCATTTTTGTTCCCGCGCAGGTTTGATCTGGGTCTGTAGTTGAACAGGTAGGGTTTGCATGAGTCCTCTAGCTGTGATGAAGATGGAGGATGACAAGCCCTCAGTTGCCTTCAACCGATCATGTTGTTAGCCCCAAAGTTAACTTATTTTGATGGTAACAAAATTTTTAAGTTGAATTTATAAAAATATTAAGTTAAAAATAATTAAATATTATTTATTATTTTATTACATTAAAAGTCATTTATTTTATTTTTAATAGATAATAATAATTATTAAAAGAAAAATAAAATAAATCAAAATAAAATATTGTGTTTTGATTGGTCTATTTTATATAAATCAATTGATTAAATTTTATTTTTTTATATTTTATTTTATTGACTTTTTAATTTAATTATGTTTATAATTTATTTTGATCATAATATTTAAAATTATTGTTAAGTTTCATTTGGTCTTGTTGATTTATATTTTAATATAAAAAAAATTATAAAGTACATTTAAATTAAAGTGTGAAAAGTTAAAAGAAAATAACTAAATGATTATAATATTTTGTAACAAAAGTTAAGTGTGCAGATGGGTTGATGAGCCTTTATATATCACACTTCTTTACAAAAACGTGACTTGATTAAAATATGCATTTAAATATGTTAAAATATGTATTTAAATATGCTACTGTACTTTTATTCTCTTATTTCAATAAGCATTGGAATATATTTTTGAAAAGTCAAAAGTTTCTGAACATATATTAAAGTTCTCCACATTTGTCATTTTCATATGCAAAAAGTATTATATTATATTATGTGAAAAGTGACTTTTCAACTATTTTGTTTAGAACATTTATTGTACTTTTTATTAAAGAAAAATAGAATAAGGTAAAGTATCATTTTTTCTTTCTCTGCAACTACTGGAACAGTAAAAAAAAAAAAAAAGCAAAGTCCGTGCAAGTCGAAAGTTGTCTTTGTACTCATCTATGTTTTATGATAAGGAAGATATAAATGGATAATAGATATTATGCAAATTTCTCTTTCTTCCACAAGGGCTATTTTTCAATGAAGTTGAATTTCAACGGATATATTTTTGAAACTTCTATATAAAAGGAAGAAGATGAACAGAAAAAAAAAAACAAGAAAAGGAAAGCATAGAATAAAAAGACAAATTACATTATAGTTTTCCTTTTATCTCTTCATCTTATCTGAGCTAATTTTTTTGTATCATCTAACTTGAGACAGTTTTAAAGAAAGAGTATACTTATTGTAATCTCTTTTCTTATAAGGGTTTCAAATTATTCTCATACCATTTTGTAAATTGAGCTTAAGGTGAGCTTAGTAAAAAACTCTTGAGGGGAACAAGTTTTGGGTGAACTTGTATGAAACCCAAATACTGTATTAGTTTAAGGTAAGCTAAGAAACCCTGTGTTGTTGATGAGCACGTTAAAACCATCACTATTGTAATATTATTTTGAAGATTGAAGAAAAATCCCTTAAGTATTCTAAGGGGATTGGACATAGGTCGCGATAGGCCAAACTAGAATAAATCTTTGTGTGCAAATTTTCCACTGTGCTGTCCTCTGATCCTCTATTTTTGGAAGACCTTACTTTGATTTTATCTACATTATTAATTACATTCACAAAAGTTATTTTACTACATCATTTACAAATTGTTTCATACATAGGTCCTTCACTTTTTTACATACTAAGATAAAGGACCATTGATCTTTCACTTTTGAAAAAACATTAAAATTGCATATTCTGCATATCACACCTATTCACTCCCTCTAGGTGTGATTATCAATTGGTATTAGAGTATGTCTCTTTTTTTTTTTTGTACTTGACATGCAAGAGAAAAGATCCTTTGTTATTTTTATAAAACAATTATGCATCAACCGCTTGAAGCATGCTATATATTTACAAAAGGTTTTGATATTACTAAACTTCTTTTACTTAGAGGAATTAGCTTTAGATTTTGGAAAGCTAGAATGGAAGCTTTTCTTAAATCTCTTGACAAAGATATATGGGATGTAATAGAAAATGATTTTGTGCCTAAACCAAGAAAAGATTGGGATGAAAATGATAGGAAATTATTTGCCTTGAATATTAAAGCTATGCATATATTATATAGTTCTTTAAATTGTTGTGATTATGTTAAAACCAAAAATTGCTCTAATGCTAAAGATATGTGGAATACTCTTCAATCATTATATGTTGTTGAAAATGAGAATGTTAACAGTTTTCAAGAAAGTGTGCAAGAAAAAGAAACATGTTATTTAGCAGTTGAAGATAATCAACATCAAATTAAGGAAGATGTTATTGGAAGCCTGAGTGAGAAGAAACACCTTCATGAACTTATTATTAACAATGGTATAACTCACAAAGATTTAAAGGTATATGGTTCCAAGTTTACTACTAGTCATGTTTATACAAAATTGTCATATGTTTTTAATGTGTTGCATGATACAATATCTTCCAATTCTAAATGCTCAAGTTGTTGTAATGAAAATAATATTACTGTTGGAACTTCAACTACTTCGATACATGTTAAAAAAAATAAAAATGTATCTTTTGGAAAGTTGAGAACGAACTTTGAAAGAAATAATCTAAAAAACTTTCCAAACAAAAGGCAAAAGTGGTCTAATAGCTTTCAAAATATTTGCAAATCTGTTATTTGTAATTTTTGTGGTCGTCAAGGACATATCTCTCACCTTTGCCCTATTAGAAGAAATTCTTATGTGAAAAAGAAATATATTTAGGTTACTAAAGGTTTTAAAAGTCTAAATACTGACATTCAAGGACCCAAGTTAAAATGGGTACCAAAATGTCCTTCTAGTACTTCAATTATACAGAATATTTTTAAAAAGAATGGATAAATCAATTCAAAAAGGGAGGAACCACCAAAGAAAGCTTCTCAAGTACAAAAAGTGAGACTTGTAAAGTCTATACCTTACAAGGAGAAGCAAAGGGTAAGAAAAAGGCTTTCTCCACGCACTATGATCAAGGTATTGAATTATGAAACCTCTTATGTTACTATCTTTGATATTCATTGAGGTATATTATTTATGACCTTAGATATAAGCATTGCATTGATCATGAATATATTGTCATTAATACATATTTTATCATTCTTATCTTAAGATTATTAATAAATTACTTGCAATGCTTGGTATCAATATCTTTTATACTTTATGCAATTGTGCTTTAAAGAAAAATCAATATGCCTGTCTAAAGTATTTATAGGTACCTAAAAAGTACTTATGCACTCAAGAAAAAGAATCTAACCTTGTAGAACTTAAGAAAGCTTGGGTACCAAAATTTAAATGATCTTTACATGTAAGTATATGCTTAAGAGTTGGATTCAAGATTTAGATTAGCTCAAGAAACTCTCAAAGCAAATAAAAAAAATGTCATATTAAAAAAAAAAAAGGCCAAGGGCTAAAGTAAGATAAATTTGATTGTACTTTTCTCGCTTTAACTCTCTCTTTTATAGTTTTACTTTCAAAGCTACTCAAAATTTAAAGGATGAATACTCCTTCACTATTGTTAAAGTTCCTCCACCTTCCTCTGAGCAAATTAATCCTCCACATTTCCTTTAGCACACTAACCCTCTACCTTCGTCTTGTTCAAATTGATCCTCCACCCTCCTCCACGCAAATTAATCCTCCACCCTCCTCCACATAAACTGATCTTCCACCTTCAGACACACAAACTGATCCTCCACCTTCTACCTCGGAAATTGTTCCTCCACCTTCACCAACACACATTGATCCTCCACCTTTCTCCTCGCAAATTGATCCTCCATCTTCACCAACAAAACTTGATCCTCCATTGTCATCAACAGAAATTGTTACTCCACTTCCATCTAATCCTCTTGAGTCTTCTCTTTCTCTCTAACTCATAGTACTTCTGCCACCATCATCCTAACCTACTATCGCTCCTCCACCTTTTGTGTATCTGAAATTTGGAGGACGAATGCTCATCCACTATAGGTAAAGTTAATTATTGTTTTATTTTACATATACAGATATATCTATGTGCTTCGTCCACTTGCTCCTTCATTTGTTATTTGTTACCATTTACTTACTCTACTTTATGTGTGTATGAAATTGAAACTCACTGCCTCCTCCACTTTTGAATTGGCAATATTTTGATACAAAAGCCAAAAGTATCATATTGAGTGATAAAAGCCAAATGTGAAAGCAAGCTAATAGGACAATAAAAAGAAATGAAACTTAAAACTAGCATTGTTGCCCAAGGTTTTAAGCTTCAAAAGAGATGCCAAGTATTCTAAGGATATAAATAAATTAGTATGGCAAATCAAATATATTTTATTTATATGGCATGTAGAATATGTGAAAATTGTGTGATTGACTTCACCTTATGAAATGTATTTAAGTTGTTGAAATATACATGTTGAATGCTAAATATGTTTGAGTTGAAGCTAATTAGTTTTGAGCTCCGGTTATCTATGTTCAAAAAAGTTGTGTCAAAACTAATTATCTCGATATTTATATGCATAAAGCCTACTTGTCCTTTGTTAATTTAAAATTAATTTTTGTTATCTATCCACAAAACTTGTTAGAGTTAGTTGTTTTTGCATTTGGAATTAACTACTTCATAAGGGTGAAAGTCCTTCGTACTTTAAATATTTTTATAATCTTTGACTAAATGTTTGGAATTAATCTGGAAGTGCTGTTTAAAATTTAATGTAAGAGTTGATTCTATCACATGTCTTAGTTAATTAATTCTATATCCTAGTTAACCAAACACTAAATTTTTGTGATCCATATAATTATTGAATTATTTTAGTTGCCTGAAATGATTGCTTATGAAACTTACTTGATCTATATCTAAATCAGTCATTTGATTTTTTTTTTGGCTTAAGTTAACAAGAAATATTTTGTTCCTAAAGCTTTAAAACACCTTGCTATCTTTGGTTATCATTGTTTTATTCATTATAATAGTAATGATAATTTTTGAAAATTTGATGATGAAGAGATATTCTGAGAATTCTTAACAACTAGCAAGTTATATATAGTTTATAATAAAAAAAATATTAGTTGTTGAAAAATCCTTGATATGCTATTTAATAGAACTAACTCTTCCATGAGAAAAATTATGAATATAGATGATTATGAAGGTGCAACAGGTCTAAGCATAACATAGAATATTAAATAGAAAGAGAAAATAGATTTAGCAACATTAGAAAAATATAAAGAAATTGCTAAAGAAAAGTTTGAAGATTCTACTCAAAGATTAGGTCGACAATATCTTACATCCTGTCAACAAGATATTCCAAGAAAGAGTTCAACAGAAGCTACAACATCAGAAGTTGAAAAGATTTAATGTACACCTTCAATCAACTTGAAATATCTAGAACAAATATAAAACTTCTAAAAGAGCGGAGGCACTATTCCTCATACCCTATGCAATACATCATAAGAGATTTAAATGAAGGATTAAGATCATGAGTATCTATGCTTTAAATTACTATATCTTTATGCTCTTGTTCCTTATCTTTTCTTTTGTGCTATTTGGTATGCTAACCCATCTTTATGATGTCAGAGAAAAGGAAGATAACATATGCAAACTTTAAAAAAGAGTTTCATGAAATTTTGTAAGCAAGCTCGAATTATTGCTACATATATGTGCACTTGGTATTTTGCTAAAATTTTTAGGTGTATATACAAGAAAAGCTTTAAGTATATGCAAGGAAAAGTGGAAGCTCACATAACCTTAGATATGGGGAGTATAAAATTCTCTTATATCTTATCATTTTAAAGGTTTCTTGAAAATATATTTTGAATTAATAATGAATTGACACCTTGTTTTATATTCTAACACTTTGTGCTTCACTGATATATGCTTCATAGAGAAACTAGACATTCGTAGTAACCTATAATAACTAGAAGCACCTCATTTGAAGGTCTATAGAGAGATAAATGAATTTTTGAAGTTTTGCATCAGAACCAGTAATACCAGTCGACCTTGGGTACTATTTCATTATAATTCAGTTTCTAAATGAACCTAACATGATCCAAACCTATTTTTTCTATAAAGTTAACATTCATAGCTTTCTAGATTGGTATGGTTTACTAGGTTTTGGTTTTTCTAGAATTAGTTATGAATTTTCGACGTTCATATCAGTAACATGTAACAACAAATCATGGTAGCCAAACCTTTCATACTTTTCTATCGTCAATTGTGGCCTAGCTAGGTTTTTATGGCCTGGAATGATCTATAACTTATAGTAGTCATCTAGAGCTTTCCAGAAATCTATCATATGCTTTGTTTTGATTTTTTTAGAATTAATTATGATTTTCTAAAGTTGGTGACAGAAACTTGAATTCTGAACTCGGGGCAAAAACTTCATTTTTCTAATATGTGGCTCCTAAATTGAAATGTATGGGATGTTTTGTAGTGGTTATGACTTGTTTAAATGGAATATAAGTAGGAGATGATATTGGGGAGTCCATGGGGTCCATAGAACAAAAATTTAAAATTTTAAAGTACTCTATAACGCATAAGTATTACATTATTTGATTCCATTGTCTTGAAATTCATCAATGAAGTATATATGAGCTTTGATATATGATATAGTGAGGCTAGAGGGATATGGTGTGACAGACACAGACATTCACTTGATAAATATCATACTTTATTTGAATGATTGTTTGTATAGTTTAAACATATTATAACTTGTGTAAACTTATGGTTTTAAATTTGACGTGAATATTTTGATTTGCTTTTATTGCTAGTTGATATATTTGATTTGAATATTTTATGCCCATGATTATATTGACTGCTTTTGTTTGATTGATTCCTTTTGTTATTAACAAAAAAAAAAGGAGGATTAACTTAAGCAAAATTTTAACATGATTATAGTTGGAGTTTATGGCAATGTTACTACTAAATATTTCTTATATTATTCATGTTTTTTCCTTTGTACTTTGCTCTTTCAGACTATCATTTATTTTATAAAATGCTTATATTTGGGGGGAGCAAATGCAAATTTCATTAATGTTATATTGACCTCATCTTGTTGAAACTTATATAATTATAATTTATAACATATTTGGATTACTCTTGTATCTTAAACATTTATTTATTTATTTTTGTGAGATTTTATCTATTTTTTTATGATAACAAATGAAAGAAATTTTGCATACACATTATCTAATGATTTTGCTTGAGTTTCTTTGAAAAATTAGTATAAAGATGCAAAGAACACTAGAGAAGAATTTTTTAAAAACAACAATTACTGCACTCTTAATTGACTTATAATATTGAACCACGTTTCTTATGATGTCAAAAAGGGTGAGAAATATGTGTGGTACAAAACTATGTTGCTATCATACTTATAGCGAGTTCAAAGGAGCACTCTCATGGTCTTATCAAGCATATATTCAGGGGGAGTTTCAAAGGAAGTTCTTTAAACCTAAATGTTGATGATTTTATATTGCTACTCCTTATACTTAATGTTTGTACAAAGTTTTGTACTTAATAGCTTTGTTATCATCAAAAAAAGGGAGATCGTATGTTTTGATATAATCTTGAATTATTTTGATGATAACAAAACTCTTAAGTTAAATTTATAAAAGTATTAAGTTAAAAATAGTCAAATATTATTTATTGTCTTATTGCATTAAAAGTCATTTAATTTATTTTTGATGGGCAATAATAATTATTGAAAGAGAAATAAAATAAATCAAAATGGAGTATTGTGTTTTGATTGGTCTATTTTATTTAAATCAATTGATTAAACTCCATTTTATTTATTTTATCTTATTGTGCTTTTTAATTTAATTATGCTTATAATTTGTTTAGATTATAATATTTGAAATTATTATTAAACTTCATTTGGTTTTATTGATCTATACTTTAATATAAAAGAAAAAAATTATAAAGTACATTTAAATTAAAATGTGAAAAGCTAAAAGGAAGTAATTAAATGATTATAATATTTTGTTACAAAAGTTAAATGTGCAGATGCGTTGATGAGCCTTAAAAGCACTATATATATATACTACACTTCTTTATTAAAACATGACTTGATTAAAATATGCATTCAAATATGCTACTGCACCTTTATTCCCTTATTTCAATAAGCATTGGAATATGTTTTTGAAAAGTCAAAAGTTTCTGAACATATATTAAAGTTCTGCACATTATGTCATTTCCATATGCAAAAAGCATTATATTATATTATGTGGAAAGTGACTTTTCAAATATTTTGTTTAGAACATTTATTGTGCTTTTTATTGAAGAAAAGTAGAACAAAATAAAGTATCATTTCTTCTTTCTCTACAACTACTGGAACAGTAAAAAGAAAGAAGAAAAGCAAAGTCCGTGCAAGTCGAAAGCTATCTTCGTACTCATTTATGTTTTATGATAAGCAAGACACAAAGATAATAGATATTATGCAAATTTCTCTTTCTTCCACAAGGGTTATTTTCATTGAAGTTGAATTTCAACAGATATATTTTTAAAGCTTCTATATAAAAGGAAGAAGATAAACAGAAGAAACAAGAAGGGGAAAGCATAGAATGAGAAGAAAAATTACATTATAGTTCTCCTTTTATCTTTTCATCTTATCTGAGCTAAATTTATGGTATCATCTAGCTTGAGAGAGTTTTAAAGAAAGAGTATGCTTATTATAATCACTTTTCTTATAAGAGTTTCAAATTATTCTTATATCATTCTGTAAATTGAGCTTAGTAGAAAACCCTTGAGGGGAACAAGTTTTGGATGAGCTTGTATGAAACCCAAATGCTATATTAGTTTGAGATGAGCTAAGAAACCTTGTGTTGGTGGTGGTGAGCACGCTAAAACCATCACTACTGTAATATTATTTTGAAGATTGAAGAAAAATCCCTTAAGTGTTCTAAAGGGACTGAATGTAGGTCGAGGTAGACCAAACTAAAATAAATCTCTGTGTACAAACCTTCTACTGTGCTGTCCTCTGGTTCTCTACTTTTGGAAGACCTTACTTTGATTTTATCTACATCATTAACTACATTTACAAAAGTTATTTTACTACATCACTTTCACCTCAGTATCAGCATAATTGTTTTACTTATTACAAATTGTTCCGTACATAGGTCCTTCACTTTTCTACATAATAAGATAAAGGACCATTGATCCTCCATTTTTGAAAAAGCATTAAAATTGCATATTCTGCACATTACACCTATTCACCCCCTTCTAGGTGTGATTATCAATGGTGACCCTGTTGATTCGAGATTTAGAGAGTTCTGCAAGGTTCTTGTTATTTTATTGTAAAAGAATATCCTCACTGTACCTCTCACTCTAATAATTTTTTTCCTCTTTTATTTGTTAGTTTCTATTTCTTAACTTCTCTTGCACATCGTTGTTAAAAATTTCTTTTGCAATCTAGGACAAATTCTTTTTGTTTTTTGTTTTTTTTGCCCTCATTATTTTTAATTTTTTTTAATGTGATGTTGTTATATTCCTTTTTTTTTTTTTTCTTTTTGTGGTTACAATGTGATGTGTTATTATTGAGGAAGAGGAGCAGTAGAGGTTACCAGTTGTAAATTTACTAGTGTGTTTGGTGTAATTTTTTGGGAAAAAGTAATTACTATATATTAAGTTAGCATGTTTAAGTTTTGATTATGCTTATATTTGATAAAGGACCGGGTGCATGTTTTATAAGGACAAGGTTAGAGGTAATTACTTTCAAAGACATGAACATTCACAATGTCTCATTGTAAGTCAATGAACCACGCGTGAATGGTGTTAGAGATTTAATAAAATTAATCATAAGCTTTCACTTAATAGTTTAAGCTTTTGGGTCAAAATGATCCTTGACAAATGGCATAATATGTGACAGGTTTAGAATAGAAGAAAAGTCCAAATATAGTCTTGTTTGTAATTGGAAGATTGCATATTGCCATAGGTTTAAATTAAGATTTTGTTTCCATGAAATTATATAGTGATGTTTATTTTGATACAGAATGGACTATCATTGGATGAGAAAATTTGTACACAAGCAATGAAGCTGTTTGGAGAAATCAAAGACCTTCTACTGACAAATATCTCATCTATTGGAATTGGAATGGTACAATAGAATATTATTCTTTTAATATAAATATTACTTACAGCAAAGTCTTTATTATTCATGAGGTTATATATCTCTTTTCCAGTCAGAAGAAGCAGAGGGGTATTGGTTTTCATTTATCTTATACTCTGTCAAGAGATTGACTGAGAAAAATGCAGACAGTGAGAAGGAAGAGACTGATTACAATGGGCTTACCTTATGCCAGATACTGAGGGTGGCGAAGCTAAAGTATATTACTGGCCTTTTCTACATTAGGAGCTTTTAATTGTTTTAATTATTTACTTTTGTCATCTATCTTGTGTTCAACAGTATTGCAGATTTTTTAAAAGAACTTCCTCAGTTTCTTGTGAAGACTGGTCCAATTTTAAGTACTCTATATGGCACAGATTGGGAAAACAGGCTTGAGGTATAGACTAAACAGAGAGTTATGCTTACATTTTTGCGAGGCTTTTGTTCAAGTGTGTGCGTGTGCAGTTGGCCCTCTGTTTTAATCCTTGGTAAAAGTTACTCCTGATCCTTTCTTTATGTTGGTCTTTCAAATGTCTATACCAGGTGAAAGAGATGCAAGCCAATGTTCTTCACTTATGCATTCTTAGCAAGTGAGTTGTCAATTATCTTCATTGTTTACTTTGATTGATGCCTTTAGGTGGCCTACTTTAGGTTTGGCACAAATAATGTGGTAATGGTCTTTTGGAAATATGCAACTGTGAACAGCTACAAATTTATAGTTAATTTACTGAAAATATATTTTATCAGGAAATATATCTTCTTTTGGTTAAAAAAAAAAAAAGATACATTTCCTGATACAATATATCAGGAAACATATCTACTCTACAGTCCTATCATTCATACTACTGCTCACACTTATCGCTCCAAGGAAGCAGAGATATAATGGTTTTGATTTAGTCATCTCTCAGATTTTGTGATAGTTATTTGCTGAGCTTACCTATTTTTGCAGTATATGTCACTTTAAGTATCACATGCAGTATAAATGTATGAAATCACATCTGATATATTTGATCGTGCTAGGTACTATAATCGTGCATTTGGACAGTTCTTCTTAGCAAATGATGCAAATGTTTGAAACCACTCATCTATTACTGTTCATGCATCTGAATACCATCGATTTGGATGGTTACTTTTCTTGGCACTTCGTATACATGCTTTCAGCCATTTTAAAGACTTAGTAACTTGCACCAATGGTTTAGTTTCTGTCTTGGTAAGTTGGATTTCTCTGATACATTATTTTATTGTTATGCTTTGACAAAGATGTAAACCATAGGATTCAAGTAGGGTGAATGAAATGAAAGAGTGTTTCAAGTGTTATTTACGATAAAAAAGTACCACTCAAGTTTAAGGATAAATTTTGCCGCATAACTATAAGACCTACAATATTGTATGGAACTAAGTATTAGACAATAAAATACCAATAAGGGAATAAGTTCAATGTTGCAGAAATAATAATGTTGTGTTAGATGAGTTGATACATAAGACATGATAGAATTAGACATGAATAAATTAAAGAGAAAGTTGAGGTAGCACCTATTGCAAAAAAAAAAATGGTAGAATCGCGCATTGAATGGTTTGGACACGTGTGAAAAAGACTTATAAAAACTCTAGTAGAGAGAGTAGATTAGATAGAAAGTAGTCCAATAATTAGAGGTAAAAAGAGATTAAGAAAAACTATATACAAAACAATTAAGAAGGATTTAAACTTAAATAGTTTGTCTAAAGGCATTATTCATGATAAAACTTTACGACAGCCTTTGATACATGTAGATGACCTTACTTAATGGGAAAAGGCTTGTTATTGTTGTTGTTGTTATTGTTGGTTTGATGAAGATATTTCTTGTCCTCTTGTTAAACCTATTTTAGACTTAAGACTAGTATGAAAGGGGTTGTTGGAACATCCATGCAAAATTTGGAATTCTTATAGAACATTGGTTTGAAGACTTTAATATTATGTTCATAATACATCATAAAGTCAATGCCTAGGTTGGAGTGGCAGTGCTAAAGAAACAATTTCTCATTTGCTTGTTGTATCTTTGGCAGGCTATCTTGATTATCCATGTTCCTGTTTGTTTGTGGGATTTCAACATTCATGACTCTTCACACTTTGGTAATCCTCTTTGCCTTTTTACCTCTTTTGTTCAAATCAGTCTTCTTCTCTTTCAAGCTACATTCCTTTTTACATGCATACATGCTCATGCTTGCACACATGCTCGTTTCCTTATAGAACTGATTATATATACATTAGCTCTTTTTATATGTTTTTGTTCCATTAAAATGTGTTTCAGTTGGGAAAGGTAGTAACCGTGTGGACCTCCTTGTATCACTCTGCAACTTGTATCACACTTCAGAAGATGAGTTGAGGAAAACCATGGAGAAAGCCAATAATTTAATTTCAGATATATTGAAGAAGAAGCCTTGTTTGGCATCTGAATTCAAAAATGAGAATCTAGATAATTTTGATAGAGGTTCATTTGATAATTTCTCGATGTCATTAAAATTTTGCATTTAGAATATATGATATTATTTACTTATGTTTATCCTCCTTTTCATTTGCAGATGGTTTGATCTATTTTAAAGATCTAATGGAGGAATCATATCTGCTGTCCAGCTTAAATATCTTAGAAAAAGATTATGATTATGCGATTCATAACAAGGGTGAACTGGATAAGAGGTTATTCATTGATGAGGAGGACAGCTTGCTAGTTTCAGGAAGCTTGTCAGGAAGTTCTATGTCAGCAATTGATATCAAGGTATGATTAATGGACAGTTGTATTTACATTATCCTGTCTTGTGTAAGAAAATACCTAAATATTTTTTTTTCCCTGTTCCATAGAGGAACTTTGATTCGTTGGCATCACCTTCCAAGACAATTACTAGTCCACTTTCGCCCCATAGCTCTGCTGCATCCCATGCAAATGGAATTCTGGGTAGCCCAAATTCAAAGCTGGCAGCCACCCCGGTAAACACTGCAATAACTACTGCAAAGTGGCTTCATACTGTCGTCTCTCCACTTCAGTCAAAGCCCTCACCAAATCTGGAGAGATTTTTGACATCATGTGATTGGGATGTTACAAAGTATGTAGTGTGCAGGGCACAGATTATATTGCAGGCTACATTTCCCAGTAGTCCTCTGGGAGAACGATGTGTAACTGGAAGTCTCCAAAGTGCAAACCTCAGCGATAATGCTTGGGCTGAAGAGCGGAGACTGGAAGCCCTGAAGTTATATTACAGGGTTTTGGAAGCAGTGTGCAGAGCAGAAGCCCAAATACTGCATGCAACTAATTTAACATCATTATTAACTAATGAGAGGTTCCATAGATGTATGCTTGCATGTTCTGCGGAATTAGTCCTGGCAACACATAAGACTGTAACAATGTTGTTTCCTGCGGTTTTGGAGAGGACGGGAATAACAGCTTTTGATCTTAGCAAGGTGATAGAAAGTTTCATTAGACATGAGGAATCTCTCCTAAGAGAACTGAGGCGACATCTGAATTCATTGGAAGAACGACTTTTGGAGAGTATGGTTTGGGAAAAGGGTTCCTCAATGTATAATTCTTTGACAGTTGCTAGACCTGCCCTTTCTGCAGAAATTAATAGTCTTGGATTGTTAGCTGAGCCAATGCCATTGCTAGATGCAATTGCAATGCACATTAACTTCTCCTGTGGAGGGTTGCCTCCTGTGCCTTACTTGCAGACGCTTGAGACTTCACCAAGTAGTGGTTCTCGTTTTAGTTTGAAGATTTAAATCACACTGCTCTGTTTCCATATAATTCTTTGTTCATAGAATGGTTTCCACAATGACTCATAATCCCCACTCCCAAAATATATGTTGAAAATACAAGTTGTTCAACTTAAGTAATATATTCATCCATTAATGCTTTTCAGATCAGAATGGGGATACCAGGTCTCCAAAAAGACTCTGCACAGAGTATCGAAGTATGCTAGCAGAACGAAATTCCTTTACATCACCAATGAAGGATCGTTTTCAGCCTTTCAGCAACCTTAAGTCAAAGCTACCCCCACCTCCTCTGCAGTTAGCATTTGCGAGGTATAATTGGATTTTAAATTTGGTAGTAGCTATTTATGTAAATTTGCATTATTTCAATTGTTTTACCACTTTAATATTGTCCTATTATGGTGCTTCCGTTGCAGTCCAACAAGATCAATTCCAGGAGGGGGAGGGAAAACATGTGCAGAAACCGGGATTAGTATATTTTTTGGCAAGGTATTACCCCTTAATGACATGATAAGATGTATTATTTTTTGGGTACTATTACACCAATTCACTTGTTAAAAAAGCCTTGCAAGTTATTTTTAACATGGTTGTTGGTAAGGGAGTGAAGACAACTGGCCCATTTAATTTGATGGATTGAAGAAGTTCTTTTATTTTGTTGTGTAACTAGTCTTGTTGTACCTTTGTATTACACGGAATATTTAAAATTTTAAATTACTTTTAATACAATTTTATGTTATTAAAATAATCATTCTTCGTATAATTCCTTTAAAGTTATGTATTGAATATATTTAAAGTTCAAACAATGAATCCTATTATATCTAAGGAACATTTCCAATTTTTCAAAGTTTCTCCCAATTTCATCTTAAAATTCATAATTATTCTCATTACAACTGAGTCTCTGACTTCCTAAATTCATAATTTGAAGTATATTTGGTGATATAATTGGGTGAGATTTGGGGATTCCACTTAAATCTTCATGGAATTAAACATAGGGTATTCCTGTGCTGATGAATCTAATCTCAAGATAACAAATTGTCCATTTTTTAATCACATAGTAGCACTGACTAAAAGACTAGAAGACATTTACATTTTAATTAAATTTTGAGATATATCATTCTCATATACTGTTATTATGTTTTTAATAGTAACTCATTTTTTTATTTTAATTTATTGCAAATTCTCATCAAAGCTTAAACCGTTCTTACTATATTTTCGTAAGTATCAACAGAAAACACTATCCAAGTATGCAAGCCTATTACAAAGAAAACTTGCAATTTATTTTTAATATGGATGTTGATAAGGGTGTGAAGACAGTTGGCCTTTTTAATTTGATGGATTGAAGAAGGGCGTTTGGCAATGGCCTTTTACTTCCCTTCCTTCAGACAGTTGTTTAGAGTCAGGCTTAGAATGTTGATTGGACAGCTATTCTGGTTCTTGTGTTTAGTTAAGATATAATGAATTACCTGCTGTTTTCGTAAGCATTTACATATTGTTTGTATTTCCGGTTTTTCCAAGGTCATTAAGCTAGCAGCTGTCAGAATAAGTGGCATGGTTGAAAGGCTACAATTATCTCAGCAGATACGGGAGAATGTTTACTGTCTTTTTCAAAAAATCCTAAATCAACGAACATCTCTCTTTTTCAACTGCCATATCGACCAAATTATTCTTGGCTTTTTCTATGGAGTTGCAAAGGTCTTTTTTTCTTTTTTTAAGATCCTTGTTAGGGTTTGTAATATGCTTTTCATTCATTATATGTTTATCATTTTATTCTGTTTCTCAGATTTCTCAACTGAGCCTAACTTTTAGGGAGATCATTTACAACTATAGAAAGCAACCACAGTGCAAACCACTAGTTTTTCGCAGTGTATTTGTCGATTGGTCATTGGCACATCATAATGCGGTATGTATCAAAATTGACTCTTAACTATCTTTTCTAAGAAATCTGACCCCGTGAATGATCTGAAAACAGAGAACAGGACAAGAGCATGTTGATATCATTACATTTTACAATGAAATATTCATTGCATCTGTAAAGCCTCTGTTGGTTGAGCTTGGCCCTGGGGAAACAACTTCGAAAAGTATTGGGATACCTGAAGTCAACACTAATAGTGATGTTACATGTTTGTTTCCTACGCTATATCTAATTGTGTACATGGCTTTCACTGCTATGAAGTTTCTGCAATTCATTGACTATTGTGCTGTTTCTCTTTCCAGGTCATTTTGTTCAATGTCCTGGATCTCCTAAAATATCCTCATTTCCAAGCCTTCCTGATATGTCTCCAAAAAAAGTGTCTGCCACGCACAATGTATATGTCTCACCATTACGATCGTCCAAGGTACTGGGTTATTCAGTTTGCTTTCTTCTTTAGATCCCATTTTCTATTCTTATCCAGTGCACCACAATCAATGACAAGTGTGCTGGAAAAACAGAGAAAGAAGCATGTACGAAGCTGTAATTCTTGTGCAGCTATTAGGAGTGTCATTAAATGCTGATGTCAAAATTTCAACTGCCTAATTTTTAATCTGCTTCCCTGAAGATGACTTTGTTTTTCTTATTGATGGCATTGGCAAATTGATATCATGACTTGTGAAAGAGATGAAACCTGTCCTAGACAACAATTGTGAAGAGAAGAACAAAATTTTGTTTTGGTGTATTGAAACACCTGGAAGCATGTTCATTGATAATTTTGCGGGTCCTCTGGGGTCTTGGTTCAAATAAAGTATTTAAAATCAAACCTTAATGACACTTGATGAACTCCACCCACTTTGAATCCAACAAAATCATAAGTTTCTGGCTTGGCCCACCTTCATTTCCCCTCCCCCGTAGAGTTCATGGACATTTATTTTTTTAAGTGCATGTTTGGTTCAACTTTTTCTTTTCTCAAACCATGGTTTTGGCCAAAGCAATAAACTATAATTTCTGCATTTTGTGAGTTGCAAACCATGATTTTCTCACCCCCCAACGCTAAACCAAATATGCACTAAGTCAATGAGTTTTAATTTGTGAGGTGCACAATCCGCTGAGGATTATTTTATTATAGAATCAATTACAAAAAGGTTCTCTTGGATTATGGAGCTTGAGATGCAAGATTGAAGAACCATAAATTGAAAAGCATAGTTTGAAAACATGACATAGAGGATGTTTACTGGTTGAATACAATCTATAAACCAGTCTATGATGTTAGGGGATGCTTCTGAGGTGTGGCCAGCATTATTTTGTTTCATGATCCAAATACGAAAGGACTAGTTCATACGTCTTTGGCATCAATACATGAAGTGAACGGCGATTGCTTCAATACTATTTTCCTTGTTTGGAGGTATTTATTGTCATTGCTACTTGTTCTCAATGCATAAACCTAGTCATTTAGTTGGAATAGCGAATTGTTTTCTTCATGGACTATAAGCGTAATCATTCATATCATATTCACAGATGGATGCTCTAATGTCACATGGCTCAAAAAGCTACTACGCCTGTGTAGGGGAGAGTAATCGTGCATATCAGAGCCCTTCAAGAGACCTGACTACCATCAATAACCGTTTGAATGGAGATTGGAAATCATTTATAATCGTAAAGTTTATGTCCTTGCTTGCTCTCATTCCTCTTTTAGCTCTCAGAAGGTCCGGGGTACCCTAAACTTTGATGACGTCAATGTCGGCTTGGTTAGTGACTCTGTGGTTGCAAACAGCCTCTATCTTCAGAATGGCAGTAGTGCTTCCTCCTCAGGTGTACCACTGACGTCTGAGCAACCTGACTCTTGAATGCAACAGACTCTAATTCCTTCTGTAAATTCTACTTATCTCCGTTCTTACAACTTGATCCATATTAGTGAGTTTGAAAGAGTATTTTTGGACCGGTGGAGTTTGTAGAATGCGGCCCCTACCCTTTTGTGTAAGTTAGGTATTTAAATGCAAAATCTAGGTCTCTGATTAGTTAATCAAATAAATGTTTTCTCCTCTCCTAGTCATCTTATTTTCTTATCCTTCGGAAAAGTTTCTTACACTATTCTTGGTATTTCGTATATGTGGCTTTATACTTTGTTGTAACTGCAAAATATTTAAGCGAAATTACCTAAAATCGTATGAAGTATAATTAAAGAAGACCACACAAGAACTAGACCTTGCCGCCCAACTTTAGCCTAGAGCTAGTTATTTTAAAAATTGCACACTTATGGAGTAGTTTTTTAGGCTTAAAATTATTTTCACGAAAAGAAAAATTGAACTTATGTTATATTCATAAACTTCATTCAGCTCTTACAACTTTTTCTACTATTAAATTATTTATATCATTGTTTTTATTATAATATAAAAATATGGAATTGTGTTTAATAAGAAAAAATTATTAGAGGACATGCGCTCAAAAGGTATTATTCCTGTGAGTATTATACTTTAAATATGTTTATACCTTCAGTTTTTTATGCTGATTTACAAATCCCTCAACAATTACAGAGAATTAATCTTAATACATTGATAGGATTATAAAAGCATACAAGTGAACTTATTTTTAGAAGGGTCATTAACTAGACTTGGAGTGGAATTTACTCAATGTTAATAAAATTTTCCATTGCAGGTCTTTTAATCTTGATCATTAATTATAAAGCTGGGATAGATAATGACTCTTCACAATAAACTACTCCGATTTCCCCCAATTTTCAGTATAAATAATTATTGGCAAAATTTAGTGCAAAGTGAATTTATGTGAGCCTTATGACTGTTCAGCAGTCAAGCTCCAAGTTAAATTGTTATCAACAGTGAAATGCAGCAAACCAGCCACAAGCAGATACAGCGATTCCCATTAGAGCAAGGAAACAGAGTCCTATCTCACGGATTATTTAAAAGATAACTTAGCATGCCTCAGCCTGAGCATGCAAAAGCAACATCATCCTAACTACCCATTCGTCATATTCCCAATTGTTTCTCCAGTCAACAAGTCAGCTTTACAGGTTGAAGCTTCCTCTTCTTAGGAAGACTACTTGGATATTCACCAGACACAACATCGAGCAACTAAGCCAACGATTGTTGTCCGTACTTCATTAAGCAGAAACCTCACACCACACAGCCAGGCATACAGGCTTCCACTAGGAAACAATCCAACCCACCCACTACTTTTATCATCCACTTTCATTTTTCTCCTTTTTTTTTTTTCATTTTTTTCCTTCTTTTTTACATAAAACATCTAGGAACACTTAGAATTTGACCATGATCGGTGCTTTCAATTAGGAAGAAGCCCATTCAAAGTAATGGCAGCGGGCACCTCTAGCTGCAGTCCAATTTCCACAGCCGAAGAAAAGGCTTCCTTGCTTGGGACCTGGCTTCCTGACTATTCCCCTACTGCTTTTCACCCCACAGAAACAGCAAGGGTGATACTGAAACATAGGGGTACTCATACCCTTTGCTTTGTAGGGGGGATGAGGGAAAACACTCATGTGCTCTGGCAACTGCCTCCACATCAATGATCGATCAGCAGTTTGCCACGTAATGGAATTTGTAATAGAAAATCTAAAACCCCTGCGCATGAGTAGTGCCAGCAGGCGAGCAGTGTTTTTGGCATCATCCAGGCCACAGTGAGCACGGCCCTGCCAGCCCAAGCCTGCAATCTCAACGGCCTCCTTTAGATTGCACCTTGCAGCACCAAATACTTCACGGAAAGGAATCTTCAAGTTAATCCAGCTAATAGAAGATAAGCAATAGAGAAACTTAAGTCAGCCAAAAATGAAATCCGGATAAACATTGAAGATATCAATAACCCTACTGCTGCAGCATTTACCGGTTGAAATAAGGAGGCTTTCGTATTTTCTTATAACGGCACTCAGATTCCAGCATCACCCGACAGTCCCAGTTAGACCATGTAACCACTGCAAAGTTGGCATTCTTTATTCCCTTTTTCTCAAGCCATTTATCATGCCTAAGGAGAGCCTCACTCAATGTAACACCTCTGTCCACCTGGACCACACAGTCGGAATGCAATTAACAATCTACACTCCACGGACAAGAATAAACAGATAAATGTAATAGTTGAGGAGGTACAAATAGAAGAACGCAAAAGTAGAAAAAGCACTGCGATATTTCTATGGGCCAAGGTCAACTTTTGGTCATATGTGGCAGCTGGGTTCACATTAACTTCACCCATGTACAATCTTCTAAAAGCGGAATCTTTCAAGTTCCACTAAAGCATTCAGTCCTCATTGAGTTTGACAAAATATGTCCTTCCTTAGAAGAGCTGATCATTTGAGCTTTCATATAATGTAACTCCTAGCATAGACTACCAAGAACAAAGTGATTTATTGAGAGGACACCTATGAGTCCTTGTCTCAATTTTGTAAAGGAGAAGTCTATATATCATACTGACTGAAACCCAGAGGTCAGTGGAACACCGAACAAAAATTCTTCTTCCTACCACTCTCTTCAAAGAACTCAAAAAATCACCCCATTACATTACAGCTGAAATTAAATGACAAGGCATAACAGCACACAAAAAAGCTTCTGATATTTTTTTTAATTAAAAAATTACTAAAATAGAAGGAGAGATACAAATAGGAAGAAGGATAAGAAATCCTCCTCCTACAAAATGGTAGAAAAACCATAAACCAACATCAACATAGCAAAAACCACCAACAGAATTATTAAAACAAAAAAGCTCTCCAATGCCTCTCAAACCTAGTGAATAGGTCAACAAGGACAAGAAAGTGATCTAGTCCCAAAGCATGCCTTAGGGTAAAATTCTTCCCTTAAATGTCTGAGCAACCCTTTTTTCTAACCAATGGACAGCAAACATAGCATATTCCCTTAATACTTTTCCTTCCTTGCTCCTGTGGTCCTGCCAAACTCTCTGAACTTAACAGAAAAACCTCCCATCTTTTAGGACACACCCAATGTTCATCAAACACTCCAAAAAGCCTACACCACATGTAGCTTGCTGCTTCACAATGTAAATGTGCAACTATTTCTAATCTAAATTAAAGCAACACATCACACAAACATTCAAGCCTCATTGGGTCTACGACATTACAGCATATCACAAGTATTAATCTAATAGAGTAGCACAGTCCAAACAAAGACAATAGAGGAGTTTGGATTTCCAGTGAGGTTGTTACACTAGGGGTTTTTGTGTGGAGAAGGAGCAAGAAACTGAACAACTTGCAAGCAATTAAGCTAGGAGAATCAAGAGTCCATATTCCCCTATCCAGATTAGAAGACAGAATAGCAGAATCAAGCAAATCCAATAGGGACTCCAATTCAGAAGGTTCTTTATCATGCATGTTTCTAGAGTAATGGAAACCCCAAACAATATTGGAGTCATAGTTTTTGCAGAAGTATAGGATAAGGGATTTATGCAAAGGATAAAGGCAAGAAAATGCCTCTGAAAAAGAAATATGTCCTCCTGCCCAAATACCCTTGTTAGAGATTATAAAAAGCTATCCATTGGCCTTCAATTAATAACCTAAACTTTTGAGTTGAAATTGTCCTTAACATGGTAGTAGAGCTTCTATAACCAAGTGAATAGGAGCTGGATCCTTGCTGTCCCCCAACTCTTGATTAAAATTAACTTTTAGCACAAGGTATAGTGGGCCTAAGAATTGTCCACACTTCAAGCCCAAAAGGCTTTCATGCAAAGGGGCATGTTAAATATTATGATAAAGCTATTCATATGCCTTCACTTAATAGCTTAAGGTTTTGGATTGAAGTGATCTTTCATATGGTATCAGATCACAAGATATGATAAGCCCATGTAATGTCCAAGCTTCAAGCCCAAGGTGTTTTCACATGAAGGGAGGTGTTAAAGATTATAACAAAAATATTCAAAAGCTTCTACTTAACAGTTTAAGTTTTTAAGTTGATACGGTCCTTAATGCTCCAAAAAGCCCAATACAATTATTAGAATATTAGAAGATTTATTTCTTTAAATGTAGATATTGTAATCTGTGACATAATCATAGGAATAGGATATGATTACGTAATCATTAATGAAGGCTCCTCCTCTCTTGTATATATATTTTCCAATCCTCTGAATGAAATGTGTGTGAGATTCAATTCATATTTCTCTACATGGTATCAGAGCTTTAGGTTCTGTATCAGTGGAATTACGCTCTGTTTTTTTACGTCGTTGCTCTCTGTAAGTCCGAAAGTCAGAGGTTCCTACAGGCATTGTTTTCAACGTCTCCATATATGACACCTCCTAAGAAGCACCAATACAGATACGCGTATTGGGTACGAAAAGATACGATATATGAGATACGGCAATTTCTAAAATTTTAGGATACAGGTATGGGAATATATATTCAATAATCTAACACATTAAAAACTATGTGTAAGATTATTTTTAAATTAATAAATTATGTCAACGCAATTAATAGAGTGCCCAATAATATGTGTAAAAATAATATGTCCAATAATTTGACTTGTTTAATAAAAGAAACAACACAACACAACCATGTCTGTCAAAAATAATGGCCTTCTCTGAGTCTGTTTACACATCATTTTCCACCTATCACACTCTAACCAAGTACCTATATAACATTTTCATTTTTGTTTATTTGATATTACTCACTCGACATTTTATGCTGCTAGAGGAAGCAACAATAGGGGTCAATAGCTATTTTGGTCAAAGCGTGTAATAGGTCGAAATAAATACTACAGGTTCCATCACACATGGGTCCTATGCAAACAAGGAAAGAAAATGAACTGTACATACACAAAATTAAGATACTCAAGGATTGCAAAGAGGCAAGAAGAAAATCACCAACTTAATTTACGAGGAGCAAGAGAAGTTAGTGTCGATGAAGAGAAGATCTTGTTATTTATGAGCCACTACATGATAAAGGTATAGAGGAAACACAATAATTGGGCCTTTTTTTTCCTTGGGGTAATAGGAAAACAAAAAAAGAGGAGTAAGTGACCCAAGATGAGCATATCATAGCAAATAACGAAAAAAATCAGCACCCAAAGTCCAAACTAAGGGGAATCTGAAGCTGAGAACCTGCCACCAAAGAAGAAGATGCAACCTGCCACTTCCACTGGCAGGAGAAGACGACGGAGGCACAGAGTAGAGGTCGCCAAAGAAAATGACGCAGCACAGTAGGAGAAAATGATGCAGCAAGCGACGCATGGCAAGACGCAAAGAGCTGAGGGCGAGGGTTGAGAGAGAATAGCTGAAGCAGAGGGCGAGGGTCGAAGGAGAAGAGCTGAAGTAGAGGGGGGTTGGGGGAGAAGAGCTTAAGCTTTCGGCAAAGGATTAAATGCGAGAAAAAATGATGTCGTTCGAGGCAAAACGTTTTGTCTGCTGTTTCGAAGCCGTTTCAAAACATTTCGATACAGACAGAAATATTTCCAAAACATATGGACACAAAAAGAAACATCTGGGTACGTTTTGTACCCGTACAGTACGCATATCCGTACCGGATACATATCCTGTATGGGTACAGCTCTTGGATAGACATATCCATGCTTCAAAGGACACCTCCTTTGATCTACCCATTACTCTTCAAAAGGATAAACACACATGTACTTATCCCATTTCGTCTTTTGTTTTTTATGACCACTTATATCTTGCGTTCAGCTCCTTTATTGCTTCTTTAGATGTTATTTCTGTCCCTAAAATTGTTCACGAAGTCTTATCTCACCCAGATTGGTGTGCTACGATGGAGGAGATGACAACCTTTGAAAATACTAGTACTTGAACCTTAGTGTATTTACCTGTCGGGAAAAAAGTCATTGGGTGCAAATGGGTCCTTACTCTAAAAACGAAGCCTGATGGTACTTTTAACCATCTTAAGGCTCACCTTGTTGCTAAAAGCTATGCTCAAACCTATGGTGTTGACTATTCAGAGACCCTTTTTCCTGTGGCTAAACTTGCCTCGATTCGTTTGTTTATTTCAATGGCTGCTATTTATGAATGGAATTACATCAGTTGGATATCAAAAATGCCTTTTTATATGGAGATTTCCATGAAAAAGTCTACATGGAGCAACCACCTGGCTTTGTTACTTAGGAGCGTGGGAAAGTATGTCATCTTAGAAAATCTTTATATGGGCTAAAACAGAGTCCTCGAGTTTGGTTTGGCATGTTTAGCAATGTCGTTCAGAAGTTTGATTTGAGTAAAAGTAAGTGTGATCATTATGTGTTCTACTAGAGAACAGATGCTGGCAAGATTCTCCTTGTTGTGTATGTTGATGACATTGTTATTATCGGCAATAATACCTCAGGCATCTCATTACTCAAATCCTTTTCTTCATTCTCATTTTCAAACGAAGGATTTAGGACCGTTGAAGTATGTTCTAGGGATTGAAGTCCTAAGGAATAAGAAGGGCATTATCTTGACTCAGAGAAAATATGTTCTTGATTTATTGAAAAATACAGGAAAGTTAGGAGTTGCACCATGCAGTTCTCCTATGATTCCTAATCCACAACTTGATATTGATAAAAGTAAATTATTTGACAATCCTAAGAGATATAGAAGATTGATTGGGAAATTGAACTATCTCTTGATAACTCGTCCTAATATTACCTACTCAGTCAGTATACTTAGTCAGTTCATAGTCTCACCAACAGTTAATCAATAGGAAGCTCTAGAACATGTTTTATATTATTTGAAGGGAACTCCAAGTCGTGGTATATTATACACTAATTATGGTCATACAGATATTGAGTGTTTCTCTGATACAAATTATGGCGAATCTAAAGCTACTAGAAGATCCACTGCTGAATATTGCGTATTTGTGGACAGAAATTTGGTATCATGGAGGAGCAAGAAGCAAAATGTAGTCTCCCGATCAAGTGCAGAATCAGAATACAAGGCCATGGCATAATCTGTGTGTGAAATAGTATGGCTATATCAATTATTGAAGGGAGTTGGCCTTAAGACCTCATTACTGGTGAAATTATGGTGTGACAGTAAGGCTGCTCTACACATAATCTCTAATCCTGTTTTTTATGAACGCACAAAGCACATCGAGATTGATTGTCACTTTGTTCGTGACAAGATTCAGGAGAAGTTTATCTTTACTGGACATGTGAAGACTAGAGACCAATTGAGTGATCTTTTTACAAAAGCTCTTCATGGGGCTCGAGTTAGATATCTTTGTAACAAGTTGGGCATGATTAACATCTATACTCCAACTTAAGGGGGAGTGTTAGGATATTAGAAGATTTATTTCTTTAAATGTAAATATTGTAATCTGTGGCATAATAATAGGGATAGAATATGATTATGTAGTCATTAATGGGGGCTCCTCCTCTCTTGTATATATATTTTCCAATCCTATGAATGGATGTGTGTGAGATTCAATTCATATTTCTCTATATTTCTCCACAACAATCATCATTAACACTTTGAAATTGGAAGCCCAACGAAGGCATACTCCTAAGAAATAAACTTCCAAGGGCTCACATGAGAGGCATTAGGCATCATTTCCATTTCTCTTTTAACCCATCCACTAAAGTAATTTCCCAAAAAATGAATTCTTGTACAATGTCCTTATCCTAAAGGTAGTTTCCAATTTCAATAGAATACTTCAATTTTCTCGCTATTCAAATAGTTTCAATTGAAACAAAAAGGGTAGTGTCATATTTCAATTCATTAACCACATTGCATAATGAAATAACAACAGAATATGGTCGAACTAAAGAATTCTTCAAGGTATCACTCTGACTAAATTAAAATTGAAAGAAAATCATAGTTCATCCCTCTATTCTAAAATAACCCCACCAAGGAGGAAATATAGTCGAGGTCTGGGAGAATTCACCAGAACTTGCAGCAAAATAATTATGCAAGCATGGTAAAAACAGAAGACCTGGAATCTAAATCATGACCTAATTTCTCCCCCATGAATTTTTATTTTTTTGGGGGGAAGAGAAGAGAGGATAATACAAAAAACAGAGGGCAAGAGATCCTCCTCAATCAAAAGAAAAGAAAATAAAAGGAAAACCAAGACACATAACTCAAACAGAGTTTTCCAATCCCTGTGTAAATCCATAAAGAACAACCCCCAAAATAACCACTCACAGAAACTCACAAGGAGCCATGTAAATGCTGTTCTATATATATATATATATATATAATGTCTTTGCACTCAAGCGGATTCTAACAGTTTATGAAATAGGTATGAACCACAACAGAATTTTCCTTCACTAGCACTAAGAGTGGAACCATTTACAAATATTAAAGAAAGCAGGATATTTAATGTATACAGAGCAATGTTATTGGTAGTTCATTGAGAAGGGACAAAATGAAGAATCAGACAAATCACAGAAGAAATTCATATGACAGTTTGTCCTGCTCTTATTAATGTTTCCCCCTTGTAAGTAATAGCAAGCTTTGCCCTAACACACCTGAATTTGCTGGATACCAGTCAGATCCTTGCAGAAATCACTCAGGAGCTGATTGCAGGTAGGCCTCACATATGTCTGAAAACATGCTTCCAGCTGGCCAGTCATGCTACTCACTATAACAGATGGAAACTCAATGATTTCTTGAGGGTGGGGATTTTTATCCTTGTCGCAGGTAGCCTCAAAGTCTATGACCACAAAATACTGAAATTCTTGATGTTGGAAGTCATGAGGGTAACCTTGAGTGAACATATTGATTGGAACATATTGAAACTGGTTCTCAACAGGATAAGGGTAAAAATGGCTCCCAAAAGCATTTGATTGGGACTGCGACACCTTGTGAGCATTAAAATGGCAGGTTGACCAGGTACTGTAATTATGGTTATAAGAAGGTTTAGTGTGAAATTCCTTAGAAGGCTCAGGAAACTCACTGCCTAATGGGAGGTCGGGTTCAGCAACATCCCCAGCTGGATGAGTATTAGACACATTTTGAAGCTCTGTAAAGCCTTCCACAGAACTCCCATTATATTGCAGATTACAAGGGAATCCCTTGCCCTGGAGGCATTTTAGGGATGCCTCACAGCTTTTTTGCATAGTTTCTGCATAAAAAGATAGACATAAAAATGAGACATGAGAAATTTGTTTGCAAGAAGAATTAATTATACACTAAGAAACCCATGTTTCGCCAAAGGAACAACACATAGAACTCAACCAGAAATATGTAAATTTCAAATAATTTCAAATAACAGGCATAAAATTGCATGTTTAGGCATAAAAAGACACCTCCCAACATCAAAAACAGTCTTGCTAATCAAATTAAGGGAATTTGAGTACACATTAGACAAAAATTTTTACAATCCCATCAACTAATATATCTCATTACATTATTATCATCATATTAAAAAGAAATTAATCAATCTACCAACAAAATTATACTTCATTGCATAATATCATTATCCAAGTCCCACTATTACCTGGTTCAAACAGTATTTAATTAATAAATAATATTAACAAGTTCAAATGATCATGCTTTTCATCTTTCCATGTGTAATGCGTTGCTGTGGAAAATGCCAGCAGCCTAGCCTTTCGACACTGAAGTTGGCAACATATCCAAAAGCTAATATGTAAGCAAACAAATCAGCAAATACTGCACTTCGAAATGAGATAGGCCAGGTTTTCTAACTATAAGAAGTTCATTGATACACTTGCCATTTTCATTAATCGACCAAAATCAGAAAGGTCAATATAACACAGGAAGGCAATAATCAGCAAAAATAAATAAATAACCAGCAAACAAAACAATCAATTCAAAAGTCTTATTTAGTACACCATTTTCCTTCCCTCTTCCATTAAGTTTAAGGTTGACAAATCAAGTAAAATAAACTGATTTCATCTAATTGATAAAGCATTAGTTTTTCTTATGAAAACCAAGAATACAGTAATTAAAACAAGAAAATGAGGCTTCCAGAAGTCCTGAACTGAAACTGGATCACTAGAAGAAAATTTAAGATAGTCTCAATCATATTTTGCTGATAGATGCAGAACTATAGTTGCAAAAGAGAGAGGTACTCAAGTTCAGAAATTGACAAGAATTACTTGAGAACTTGAAGTGATATGATATCAGTGGAAGAGATAAAGATAGTGGAATAGGCAGATATAGCTCAAGATGGCAATGCCAGTCACAACTAAATTTCTGTGAAGAATCCCTGAGCTAAACAAAAGTTGAGTAATTCAACCTTGCTACTCATCTTAGTTTCAAGCCATAATGGTCAATAATAATATATCAGTGTGTCCACTTTTAATGGTTAACCTCCGGCTCTCAACCTATTAATAAATTGCCATTTCATGTACAGTTTGCTATCTACAAACTGACCCTAATTTTAACTCTGCAATTTGGGATCGTTAGAGATCAATTAGGTTTCAAGCTTAGCTGAAACCAAGCATGAAACTTCAAAATTAGACTTCTGCACAATCCCCACTACTCATTGATATAAAGCTTAGAAAAACACTCTGGGTTTAGATACAGATATGAGGCATGTGAACTAACATCCCCCAACCACATCTCTATACCATGTTCACACTTTCCCTGCCTTTAACTACTGATTCTTGACATCTTAGCTACACAACATCATCGAACTCAAAATCGCACTTTCCTTTTAAGATGTTACCAGTTCTAAGTTTCAATATCCTCTCCTATGATTTTACACGTCCTAGCATCTCAGTTGCAGAAAGTAAAATCCTCGACCCTTCATAATTCCACGACTCTAACGCCACCAACCATTACATTTGGACCCGTTCCAAGTAAAACTTATTCATTTGAACCCAATATCCATATACTTATCTTCCACATTGTTCCCAACCACATCAATCTATGATCAAATCAAATTGATCCACCGTGAAGCAAACGGACACTGGCCCAGAAGCTAAAACAACGAAATTTTTAGAGAAAACAAAAGGGAAAGAAGTAAGTCCACAATCAAACAAAATTCGCACGTGATTAAGAACCCCACCAAATAATCTGCGGTCATAAGAACAAAAACGCAATCAGCACCGAATTAAATCAATAATTACACTAAAACTGAATTAGAGACACCAAACACACACGTGCCCACCTCTATTTTCAAGGGCCATCATGATCTTCAATATAGATGAGATCCACCAGCGGGTACATCAGATCCTCCTGTGATAAAAACTCCCACCTGCATAGAAAACCAAACCCAGTCGAAAGTGAATTTCACAGCTCCACACACAAACACATTAACGTCGCAAAATCAAGAGAAAATGTTAAGGGATGCAGAGAAATTGCGAACCTGGTGTGATTTGGAGTAGAGGAAAGAAAGGAAGAGAGAAGTTGCATTACCTATATACACAAGGAAGAAGACTCTCGCCAGTTGATTCGTGGAAGCAAGGAATCCGAGAAAAGATGGAAAAAAAGGATTGGGCCCCACGCAACGGTGAGAAAATATTAAGAAAAATAAAAATAAAAGAAAAAGAAAAAATACATTTTGATCTTATAATTTTATTTTAAATTTTCATTTCATCTTTAACTTAATTTAATTATATAGATTATTTGATGTACAAAAAAATTAAAAAAAAAGTTTTATAAAAGAGAAATAACTCTTGTACTGATTTTATAAAAAAATAATAAAAAAGACATAAAGACATTTTATAAAATTTTCTTTTATTTCCTTTTCTATTTGAATATTAAACAAGCTTAGTTTATTAATTTTAGTTTAAGTTATCTTTTCATCTCTTAACTTATTTAATTTTAATTTTATCTTTTAATTTTTATCTCAAATTTTACTTTCATTTCTTAATTTTATTTCATTCTAATTTACATTTTAATTTTCAAAAATTAATTAAAATATTTTTTCTTCTAACACCATCAAATTAAAATACTTATTAGTGGCTTAACTCTAATAACATATGTTATATTTGGTTGGAGGATGTAATTGTGAAGGAAATATAAAATGTAGGCAGGTGGAAATAAGTAAAATAAAAAATAATTATTTTACTCTTATTTTTAAAAAGATAATTTGATAGATAGAATAATAAGTATAAAAATATAATAGACATTATACCAATTATGTAAAGGAAATATTTTCACTCCACACCCAACCAAACGGAACCATAAGCTATCAAAGAACCACTTAAATTTTTTCTATTAAATGAAGTAATGTCAAAAAGAAAAGATAATTAAATGATTTTTATAAATTAAATAATTAACTTTAAACATAATAAAATTAAAAGGCAATAGTAAAACTTAAAGAAAAATTATGATTATATTTGTATACAAATTTGTTAAATATAAAAATAAAAAGAAGTAAGAATGTGAATAAAAATGGTTCTTGTACTTCTATTAAGAAATAATAAAAAATAAATATTATTGAGTAATAATAATATTATTATTATAAATATTATATAAATTAGATAATCTCTCATGTGCTTTCTTTTTTTCCTCTCCCACTCCTTTAGCCAACCAAAACTACTCGAAGGATCATTTGATACACAAAATAAAAATGAATAAAATAAATTATTTTAAAGATAAAAATAACCATCATATATTTACTTTAAAAAAATAAAAAAGATAAAAACGATTAATACTAATTACTAGAATATAATAAATATTGAAAAAATAGGATAAAACGTATCAAATAGGTCCTAACAAAGTATTTTAGAATAGAATAAAATTAAAAGAATAAAATTAAAATTAACTTAGAACAAAGTGAATTTAATGACGAAGGTGACCCTTCAAGTAAAACAAATGGACGAAAAGTGCATTTTAATCCCCAAAAAAAAACATTCAAAGCGAGAGGGAAACGTGTCGAAAGTTCAAGGGGACGTTACGTTGAAGTGAGACAACGGGGCTGGGCTTGCGAGATATTTTCCGTGACACCCAACGAAAGGGTGAGATAGAGAACGGTTGATGGATCAAGGAGAACCGTCAGATCTAATGACTTTTCTATTTGGTCCCCATTTCCATGCCAGTGATGTAACCCTATGAATCTGAACGTTGTGACATTGGAAACTGGATCAAGTGGATCCGATTTTTTATTTCACGTGGGCCCCACAGTGACGTTTGACAAAACCACATTTGTTCTAAATTGCTATTTAGTTAGTTGTTGAGGCAAAAAAATATGGATTTTGATAATGGCGCCAAGCAAGGAGTGTGTATTGCGGAATATAATATACATATATATATATATATATAGATACATAGATATATGTGTGTGTATATATATATATATCAGCACATGTTCATCTTCACGAGTTGATGGCGACATAGATAAGGATCAAATTTAAGAAAAATATTTATATTGAAATATTTTTAAATTTAAAATTATTTTTAAAAATTAAAAACTTAAATTATGGTAAAAAATTACAATTTAAGATCTTAAAAATTTTTTTTAATATTTTAATCTTTTAAAATAATTTTAAAATTTAATATCTGTTAATATAAATATTTTAACTTTGAATCTTCAGCTGTAATTCTTGTTTAAATTTAAGTATAGATATTTATATTTTTATTATTAAATTTTTTAATAAAATTATACTATGTCTAAAAAAAATGTTAAAATTTAATTATACAATATTGAATTATAAAAATTATATATTTATTATATTATTATTAAAAAATTATACTCTGATATAACATGGCAAATAGGAATATTATCCTTATTTCTGAATTCGACAGTATTAATACCACTGCAATATAAGTCCCGATGGTGAATACCAACCCATCGGAAGAAGGCCCTGGCAATCATAGGTGCTTCAAGGAGGAGGACGATTTGATGGACCGAAGCATCAAGAAACCAAGACATGACGCTGTTGCAACTTTTAACAAGGATAAGGGCATGAAAGATACAATCAAAGTGGAAAAGGCTTCAGATGCTCAGATTCAGGGGAATCTGGAGGGACGTGGGAGTGCGAATGTGGCTCTCTAACTAACGGACATATGGATAGGTCAACTAATCATGTGCAAAAACGAGAGACCCTCTCTTACAGGACTCTTTACTGGGCTATAATGGGATTGATAACCAGAGGGTTCAAAACCAGGATGAAGATTGGATGCTTGGTTTGGAGAAAGAGGAGGAAGAAGCAGAGTTTTCGACTGAGATTAAAAAACTAATGAAAGTCCATCAAGTGGTTCTAATCTCTCGTAAGGAATGGAGGGAATAATGCCAACCATGGAAGAAAAACCTTCTGTTAACATTATTGGGAAAGAAATTGTGTTATAGCTACCTAAAAGCTTATATTATCAAGTCATAGAACATCTTTGATTTTGAGCTAATAGACTTAAACTATTTCTTTGCACAATTTGCTAATTCCACAGAGGCACAGACTACCAATCTGTCTCGAATGAGGGCCTTTAAGTGATTATAGAGCATTACCTAGGGGTCAAATGCTAGACATCAGATTTTGATCCAATCCCTTCCCTACTTAATTCCTGTTTATTAATTATTATTATTTTTACCTATTATGGATTACGCATTGCGAAAGGTAAAAATTCCATAGGGTGGCATTAATATAAAATTTAGACCTCGAATGTATATGGAGTTTCCATAATATTATCTATGCATAATATCATCACATTAGTAAATTCATGGAACATCTATATACATCAAAATGTTCATTGATATAATAACTAAGCTTTATAGTTCTGAATTATTATCATAGTGTCTAAATAGCACATAAGGATTGTTGATTGCCATCTACTTCTCGTTCAAGATGAGCCTTAGCTAGTTTTTGGGACATCTATATTCATTAATTTTACTTCAAGTATGAACTTGAGTGTTAACTTTGGCCTAATTCTTTATTTAAACACACTACCACAAATAAATGAGAATTTGCATTCTCAATAAAAATACCATTAGGTTTAAAAATTAGTAATGATTCAGTTTCATAAACTATAGAAAACATTTCTTTTTCCCTTGATTGAAGCATATAAAAGACAACAAAAAACTAAACAGCATGCATAATCGACAGGACATATGCATATACAAAAGCAAATAATAGCAATCATCCCATGGCTTGGTACTTTCCTCTATGTACATATCCAAAATATTAGGAATCACAAGTATCATATCTGAATGTCAAACCAACTATATCACAAAACTAGGAATATTATTACAACACAAAGGAGATACAGTTGATCCATCCTTAAGAGTATTGGTTATGGAAAAATTATCTCCATAAGTACCACACTAAATATCTTATATTATTTGATATGAGGCTTAGGTTTTTAATACAATCAAGGAGAAAGAACTACTTCCCTTAAAAACTACCATGATTATTTGGACACATTAGCATTATTATCAAGAGACATGATTTCATAAACGTAAGTATTTCATACCAAGGTGTCCCCTGCAAGATATCCTTATAAATACATGCAATTTGAGGTTACCTCTTATTGGGACTCTAATACATGAGGGACTTTAACCCTCCAGAACCTCTTATCGAGACTTTAACTTGTGAGTGATTCTGACTCTCAAGAACTTTATCTTTTAAAGGCTATCTCTTATTGGGACTTTAACTTTCGAGAACTCTATCTTCTTCCTTTTACTTAATGCATCTAAATGAATATATTCTTCTCAAAGATGATGAAGAGTAATACATGAGAAATCCATATGGAAGAGATACCATGAAATCAAGTTATACATAACCCCCTTATTTATTATTAGATGAATACTATTTGTTATTACTTATTATTTAATTGTTTAATACGTGTGAAAGCTATAACTATATCACATGAAATCAAGAAGATCACACATGTATCAAGTATTAGAAGTCATAAGTCATCTTTCAGCTTAAATTTTTTTCAAAACACTGTATAATGAGTTACTATTTAAAGTGAACATGCCTTAAGCAAGACTTGTCATCTCATAAGCTTTCAAAATGTTATTTTTAGTTAAATCATAGGACCTACATATATAAATTAAGATACATAAAAAAAAAGAATCCTATGCTTAAGCAGACTATAGATTAGTCACAAAACCATCATATATACAACAAAAAGAGACATTGATTTCTTAACTTTACTTCCTACTAAGCTCCTATCAGCTACTGACAAACATTTACTAACCATCCTCATTTATCTTGGACCACTTTATGCTTAATATAACTTGGACTTGACCTACTTTAAGTATATCTACATACATCCATTCAATCCCTATTACAAACTTAACTATTGGCATTTTGTCCTGGATTTGAACACATTATCACATGTGTTAGTATCATAAACATGCTTAGGAAGACAATAATAATTTGAAAAAAGTTGATATTAATTTATCTGCCAGATATACAAAAAAATATTTCTATTTTTATACTCTTTTATATTTGAGAAATAATCATATAGGTGAATAAATGAAATAAAATGTATGGCATTATATAAATATGAGCTAATCATATCATCTATGTGTCATCTATAGCAACATCATGAAACATCAACCCATGCATATAAGCCATCAATAATCCTCTCGTGACAATAAAATCATCATATAGTTCAACCCATATCATAATTTATAATAAGCTTTACTCTAAGGAAACATAATAATGTCATTCTTAGAAATACTATTTAAGGAAAGATAATCATAGGTACTGTCACACCCGAAAATACGACCGCGTGGCGCTTTTTTTTCAAATAAATTTGAAAAATGCACTCGAAAATCGAGATTTAAAATTAAGATAAAATAAGCGTAATCGTAAGGGTTAGGAGTCGCCACCAAAATTTTAATTTTTTAAAAGGCAAAACTTTGGAAAATCCTTTTTATTTGAAAGATGGTCTACGAATCAGAAAATGGGTGCGGGAGTCGATTGTGAGTGGGGAAGGTGTCAGGCACCCCACTACACCCGTTACTAAGAACGGTTACCTTAAATCAGTTGTGCAAAAAATAAATGGCCTAAATTTTATTTTAATTCTCCCTACAAATCACATGCAAAATAGGAATAAAGGAAGAAAAGGAAATAAAGTTGAAAATAGAAAAGGAAATCAATGTTAAAAAACACAAACAAATTTAATAATTGAAAGGAAAGGAAAGAAATTTAAAGAAAAGATATTTTATTTATAAGGACGGACTTGACCTAGGATGAAAGCCTAGGGCCTACGTACCCTTTAGGAGGGATCAAAGTCCACGTAGTTCGATTGGAGATTTGATTGATGTTTTGTTTTGTTTTATTTTGTTTTTTCGTTGTTTATGTTTGATTTTCGTTTGATTTTTACTTTTTGATTGATTTTGTCATGTTTTTTTTTTGTTCTTTTTTTTTGTGTTTAGCTTATATTTGATTTTTAATTTTTGATTGGTTTTGTTTTGATTTTTGTTTGATTTTCCATTCTTAATTGGTTTTGTTTTGTTTGTCTTTTTTTCTTGTTTTTGTTTTGTTTTGATTTTTGTTTGATTTTCCATTCTTAACTGGTTTTGTTTTGTTTGTCTTTTTTCTTGTTTTTGTTTTGTTTTGATTTTTGTCTTTGTTTTTGTTTTTGTTTTTGATTTTTTGTTTGATTTTTGTTTTTTGTTGTTATTATTTTCTTTTGTTTTTAATTGTTTTGTCTTTTGTTAATTTTTTTCATCTATTTTTCGTGTGTTTTGTATTCTCTTTTTTCTTTAATTTTAATTATTTATTATTTTTTTATATTTTTTTTTATTCTTGATTTTCGTTATTTTGTTTGTGTGTTTTTTTTTTGTTTTTTTTTTGTTTTGTTTTTTTTTTATTTTTTGTTTTTTTTATTTATTTTTTATTTTTTTATTTTTTATTTTTAAAGACTAAGAAGTTCAAACTTACTTTTCTTTTTAACAAATAAAATAATTTTGAAATTGGTCGATTTGGTCTTAATTTTAAAAGTAAAAACAATTTTACTTTGCCTTTTCAATCTCTTTCTCTTTTCTTACCATTTTTTTTAAACTTTTCATTCAATCTTTATTTTTATTATCCCTTATTTTAATTTTTTTGTGTTTCTGTTTCGCTTTTTTTCTTGATTTTTGATTTATGATCAAAGTTAAAAAGATTTTTCCCCTTTTTTTTTTACCCCCTTTTTGTTTTTTTCTTTTTTTGAAAACTTTTAGTTTAATTCAATTTTAATCAATTTTCTTTGTATTTTATTTTATTATTATATATATTTTTTGTTTTTTTGTTTTTTGTATTTGAAAACTTTTATTATTTTTTTTTGTTTTTTGTTTTATCATTTTTCATTCTTTCTCTTCTCCTTTATTATTATTTTATTTTTTTGATTTTGTGGTATTTGTATTATTTTTCATTTTTTTTTTCTTTTATTTTTTTTTCTTTTACTTTGATTTTTCCTTTTTCCAGTTCTATTTTGGTTTTAAACTTCCCTCTTTTTTGTTTGTTTTTTCGAAATCTTTAGAATTGAGCCATTAGAGCCCAAAAGCATTTTTGGATTTCTTTGAATGGGGCTAGAAGCCCAAAACGTTTCTTTTTTTAAAAAAAAATCTTTGGGATAGGGCCATTGGAGCTCAGAAGCATTTTTTAATACATCGAATAGGGCTAGGAGCCCAACAGCGTTTTTTGAAATCTTTAGAATGGGGCCATGGGAGCCCAAAAGCATTTTTTTTATACTTCGAACAGGGCCAGGAGCCCAATAGCGTTTTTTTTTAAATCTTTAGAATGGGGCCATGGGAGCCCAAAAAAAAACTAGATCTATCAAAAGCCCAAAAGGCATCATGGAGGCTTATTGCCACACATGGCCTTTTGGCCTGTCCCTGGTTGCTTAGGGGGATATGAAATCCCACACAGCATTATCTAAAAATCCAAGTCGAAATAATAGCTTGATGTGTGTGCTGAGTGTTTAAATTTACTTACATACATCATTACTGAACCAATTTACAAGAGAGAAGAGATTTAAAGCGAAAATAAAATGTACAATATACACCTAACGCTGATTGCTCCTTACTCTTTCCTCTTCTCGGCGCCAGGAAGCAAACGTTTCTTCCTTACCTTTGCATTCAGGGGATAACCAATCCGTATGCATTGGAAGCTTAACTTCCTCACAAACGAGAATCCCAGCAAACTCAAGCATCAAAGAGACAGGTAAAGGAGTAGCAAATGAATTTTGAACATCCAATGAACAGAAAGGGGAACGTCCTATATTTTAATGAGCTAGGATATCCAAACCCAGGATTCCATACAAAGGGGTAGAATAAAGCACAGATTCAAATCCAGTTTCCATGGTGGTATGCTAAGCAGCCAATCAACCAGACTATCTGTGTCTATCATGGAGGACCCAACATATGACTCTATACAATATAAATGATAATATCCTAATTGCATATTTTGAAAAACCGAAATCAGAGAATATGTTCAACCCAATCAGCATGACTAGCAGCAGCTCTCAATCAACGCTATCCTTATTTCCATACAGAGGCAAACCCATATACACAAGGCCGTTCACAATCCTCGAGGATTCTAACCCTGACCTCAGGTTCAGAAGCCTCGCAGAAACTCATTCAAAGACTCTATCGTCAAAGGTTGTTTATTAAATAGTAACCTTAAGCGATTAAGTAATTCACCCCCCCAACATCCTAATCTGACAACCGAAATGAACTCAGCTTCTATAACCCGGCACAGAATATGGCAACATGTTTATAGCACAAGCAAACAAGATCCTATAGCAAATAGGGAAAATGCGACACAACAAGTAAAACTAATTGCAGATCATTCAGTACCCAAAATCAGAATACACCCACCCCTCGGATCCCAGGATAATGAAGAGGAAATGGAGGAAACACACCTCTGGAGTTTAGAATATCAAACGAATCGCTCCTGAAGCCGAAACACCGCTGCTATCTTCCCTCGGACCAGTTCGACCTTCCGATTGTTGTCTTTCTCCCTTCCTCGGTCTCTCTCATTTTCCTCCGTCACCAAACCTTCCTCATACTCAGCCCCTCTCTGTTTCTGTTTCTCATTCCATATCCTCCCCCCTTCTGTGCACTCGAAAAAGATTTCTCCCCTGTTTACTTTCTCGCTCTCCCGTTTTCATCCAACACCTAGTTCTCGCTCTCGACTTCCTTTCCTGATTTCTCTCCTCCTCCCCCAAAAACCTCACAGCCCTCACTTCCTCTCGTTAATCCCGAATCCCTCAACCCTTAGATCAAAAATCCAAAAAAATCCCCTTCCTTCGAATTCCCTTCGGTTTTTTATAGGCGTCTTCCGTATGGTCCCCCCTTTCCTCTGCACCTCTCTGCTCCACTCACCCCAGCGTCGATCCTCTTTTTCTGCAAGCGTCCTGCGAGCTTCGCGCCTCCACCTCTCCATTCGCTACCTCGCTCTCTCACTGTCCTTTCTGTGTTCGTTCCTTTGTTTCTGAGCGTCTCCCCAGTTCTCCTTCCACTCTGACGCCTTTTTCTGCGTCTCTCCCCCTTTCGCGCCTGTCTGTCCATTGCCCCCCAGCTGTCTGCTGTACGTCTCCTAGAGGACTGAATTGGGGGGACCAAAAGTAATCGGGTAGGCTTCCTGAAAGCGGATCCCTGAATCAGATAAAAGGGCTGACGGGTTATGGACGGGTTGGGCTTGGTTGGATCCAAAAAGACCTGCTCTTTAGTTTTTTTTTTATCCGTTTCTTAGCTAATTTTGGGCCCTCAACTTATTTTTTTTTTTTGGACTCTTTTCTTTCTTTTGATTGATTTTTTTTTAGCTTGGGCTCTCCTGAATTAAGCCCCAAAATTAAAATTTTCTTAAGTTTTTTCTTTTTAAATATAGATATATATATATATTTTTTTTATGAATTTTTTTTAATTACTATCCTTTTAATAATTTTTCTCTGCTTTTAGCCCCCTTTTTCATTTTTTTCTTTTATTTTCTTGTCTCTTTTATTTTTGTTTCAACTCCATTTATTTTGAATTTTTGTTACTCCCTCTGTTTTTTTGTTTTAATTTTGGATTAATTTGTTTTTACTCTTTTTATTTATTTATTTTTGAATTCTTTCTTCTTTAATTTTTTTTTACTTATTAAACTAAGAGGACTTATTTAATTTTTTTTTCTCTTTTTTTGTGTTTTTTTTATTAGTTTAAGTTTATCATTATTTTTGAAGTATGCCCGGACAAAATACGGTGTTTACAGGTACCATGTCTAGTATCCCATACCACCAATGCATACCGAAGTTTTTAAAATCATAAATAGTATATTAAGCACACATACTACTTGATGCAATGCCTAAGTTTTCAACATAATTGAGAATGATGAATTACTTTCCCTGCCTCTTTCATATTTGCATGAAAATTCCACTTGAGTATCCATAAAATATAATGAAACCTATCAATTAACAAGCTATCTATGGTGTCCCCTAGAGTGGCTCCAAAATACATGCATATTTAAGGTTTCATAATCAATCTCCAAGAAGAAACTAAAATATCTTTGAAGAGAAGTTGAAAATACCATCTCATATGAGAAGCTGCAGAGATCATCCTTGTAAGAAATATTTCTCCTAGATACTAACGACATCTTGTAATAAGAGTTTTTGCTTTTCATCTTTTATTACTCATACATGATTATAACACTGTGTATGCTAAAAATCATTCTTAAAAGAGTATAGTAATCATCAGTCTCAATCAAATATATGAAGCATGTATATATTAGCACAAATATTGTAAAACAAGTATAACATAGTTTCAAATATGCAAATATAGACAATTATTAAATAAGTATTCAAGAATGCTCATTATAATAATTTTGATGGAACCGTTTTTCTTTTAATTTGTTTTAAGTGTTTAAAAGGTCCATAACCCATATCAGGTATCCAAGCATTGGTCATTTATGCATGGAAATAATCTAAAGTTTGGTCTTCCATGCATAAGAATCAAGGTCTTTGGAAGGGTACAATTATCCATACATAGGTACAATTTAGGGTTTAGTATTCTATGTATTGGGTCCAAAAGTACTCCTTTGCTCAAAGATTTAAGCAACAATTTACTTAACTTAAATTTGCAGGGTTGTAAGATAATTTATAAATGCTAACCATAATCACATACAAACAATCAAACAAATAATCAAACATTTAGATCATGCCTCTATATTAAATTTCTAATATACTTATTTTCAAAGGACTAACATGGCTTATGTTAAAGTTTACACAGTCTTATGTGGAAACTTTTCTCCTATTTCATGATTTAAAAAGGGTTGCACAACTGGGTCATGTGGCATGATAGTTTTGGCCACATCCAATACACACAACCAGAATATAGGTAAGGCAACATGCCTAACATAGGTGGGCTATGTTATAATGCTCTGCATACTGGAAGTGTTCCCAAATTTTGCTTATTTTTTCTCCATTCAATCTAATTCCAGTCATATCTTTTGATTGTGTTCTAATATAAATGCTTAAAAACTAATTTTAATTCATCATATACAAAGTGATATTAAATTAAACTCAAATCTTTAAAAGTTACATAATTTCATATATTCGTACACTTTTAAGAATTTTTAAACATATACTAAGGAAAGAGAAAGAAATGAAGCAAGAATCAAAATATAGTTTTCCAAATCAAGTTAAAGTCTCTTCATATCATATTTACTTTGCTTCCATATTTTCCCCTAACCAATACATCATATTATAGAGAAAATGAAGATGAAGAATATGGAAGAAAAAAGACACCTTAACCAATTCCTTAGTAAGATAGGATGGGTGTCTTACCTTGATGCTTGCTTGGAATTGCTTCCTCTTCTCCTTCCTTCCTCCATTCTTCTTTTCTACTCCTGTTCTTCCTCTCTCTTATCCACTCTTTGACCCTCACGCTTGCAGCTTTCTTTTTCTCTTAATTTGATTAAAGTGCAGAAGAAAAAAAGGTGGAAGAGATTTACAAAGGTACAAAACTTCATCCAAAATCTTTTAGGTTTCTTACCCTCTCTCTCTATGTTTATTGACTTCTTCAAGAAACCAATCATTCTTTTAATAGGTACGGTGGAAAAAAATGATGCTTGTTTGTTTAATACTTAGTATAAAAATTATTCCCAATAATTAAAAAGCGTGTATCAAAATTTTCAACTTCTCTAACTTGTTCATTTTGTAGTGTTTTTGTCTTGGTAAGAATTACATTTTGGCCTAACCTAAAATTGTGACTTAGCCCTCCATTGAAATTATGCTTTTACATCTTAAACTTTTAATAACTATATTTTGACTCCAAAATTTTACTTAAATATTTTTCTTGTATTTTTAAGGTCTTATTAGCAGTAGGACTCTCCAAAATTTCACCTCTGAAATATTTAGGCCTGTTTGAAACTGTTTTTGTTTTAATGTTTTCAAAACATATGTTTCTAAGAACAAATTTTTTAGAACAAAAAAATTAAAAAATCTGTTTGAATCATTATTTTGAAAAGTAATTATTTTCTGTTTTTTACCTAATTCTGTAGAATAAAAATTACAAAACACTTAAAAAGTGTTCTGAATTTTTTGTTTTTGAAAACAAAATTTTGTTTTTTTGTTTTCCAAAACACTTCATTAAAAACACATTATCAAACAATTTTTTTTTGCTTTTTTGTTCTTGAAAACAAAAAAATTGTTCTATAGAACAGTTTCAAACAGGCCCTTTATTTCTTAATTATTTCTATTATGTAAGAATAAATTCTAAATAATTCAAAAAAATTTTTATTAAATATCTAATGGCTCCAAAAAATTTTATTCAGGTTCTATAAATATATATTTCATTAAATTACAAGTTTGTCTTTAAATCTTTCTTAAGTTTTGCAAAATTGTTTAAATATTATCTAATGAATTTTGTTTGGAAAAAGATGTTACAACTCTCCCATCTTTTTAGAAATTTTGTCAATAAAATTTAGGATTACTTTAATGAAGTAGCTTCAAATATTTTTTTCTAATTTTTCCCTTCATCTTTAATGTAGCTTCTTTGGGAGTTAATCCTTCTCAAATTACCTTAACTAGGGCAATAGTCTTTATTTCTTAAGTACTTCTTATTAGTGTGCACAATATGTATCAGTTTGGTTAGTACAATAGATTCTTTTTAATTTGTACTAACTCTTTTTCTATGATGTGTGAAAGATTAGGAATATATTTTTGGAGTCGAGAACCATGAAATGCATGATGAAGATTGGACAATTAGGGTGGTAAGGCAATTTGATAAGTAATAGGTCTAATCTTTGTTATGATTTGGATTAGGCTAATATTTAGGACTTAACCTTTTAAACTTAAACCTTTTAGATTTGAGGGGTCTACCAATTCTAGTAGTGGGAGTAAATTTTAGAAATACATGTGTCCCTTCCTTGAATTCCAAAGGCTTCCTCTTTTTAACTAAGTAATTCTTTTGCTTACTTTGAGTAGTAAGCATTCTTTTATAGATCAACTTAATCCGCTCAGAAGTTTCTTATACCAACTATGGTCATAGCAACTTCCTTTCTCCAACTTCAAGCCAATATAGGGGTAATGAAAGATCTATATGAACCAATTATCTGAGGATTCATTTTATTTTTTGGGCTACTTTTCACATGTGAGGCTAAAGATCAATTGCCTATTTATTTATTCTTTATCACCCAGGCACACCTTAACCTACTCCAATTCCAACTCCTAATATCAAATACGTAATAGCCCTTCTACATTTCCTACTATAGAGAGTTTCATAGGGTATCATTGCAGTGCTAGCATAGAAGCTAATGTTGTAGGCAAACTCTATTAATGGTAGATATCTATCCTAACCTTCCCCTTAATCTAAGGCATATGTTCTTAAGATGTCTTCTAAAATTTGGATTTTTCATTCCAACTAAACATCCATTTAAGGATGAATCTATACTAAAACACAATTTGATTTCAAAAGTTTCTTGTAGTGCTCCCCAAAATTAGAAAAAACAAACAAACAAACATAGGGTCTCTATCAAATACTATACTAGATGGCACTCCATATAGCCTCATTATTTCTTGTAGATACAATTGGGCTAACTTTTCCAGTACTATTTAGCCTTAATGGATAAGAAATACACAAATTTAGTTAGTCTATCTATAATCACCTATATAGCGTCCTTACTAGGAAGAGTCATAGGTAAACCCATCATAAAATCTATAGTAATATAACCCCATTTCTACTCAATGATTTCTAAGAGTTGGAGTAAATATAATGGTTTTTGGTGTTCTATTTTCAGCTTGTGACATGAAAAATACTTACCCACATATTCAGCAATTTCCGTTTCCATTCTTGGCCACTAATACACCCTCTTCAAACTTTGATATATTTGAGTAAATCCTAGATGAATAGTATATTTGCTTTTATAGGCTTCTTCCTAATTTTATTTATAAGTTCATCTTGGTTTGGAACATATATTCTTCCTTGGAAGAGAATGGTTCTATTAGGTGCTATAGAGAAATTCCAATGTCTTAATTACTTTTATAAGGACAAATCTAGCTTTTATGCCTTCCTTATTTAAGTCCTTAAATCAAACTCAAGTCTAAGTTCACTAAAATATAGACTATAGGGTAGGATGATCATGAAAAATGTCATATTCCTAAAATATTCTAACATCTTGATTTAGTCAAGCATTATTCTTATAATTTGAAAGGATTTTCTACTAAAGGCATCAATTACCACATTTGCTTTTCCAAGATGGTACCTAAGCTCAAGGTCATAATCTTTAATTAGCTCCACCTATCTTTTCTACTCTATGTTTAAATCATTTTGGTTAAGAAGATACTTAAGACTCTTATAGTCACTAAAAATCTCAAAATCTACATTATACAAATAATGTCTCCAAATTTTTAAGGCAAATATTACTAATATTAGTTTTAAGTTATAATTGGGGTAGTCTTTCTCATAGAGTCTAAGTTGTCTAAAGGTCTAGGCACCTACTCTCTCATTTTACATGAGCAAATATCCTAAACCTTCCCTTCTAGTGGCTTATCCTTGTTCTATGGCCATTATTTTGAAAAGTGACTTAGTTTCCCATAAGTATAATAGACATTCTGTCTTGTAAGGCAAGGCTCATTTTTGTGTGTCTTTTCATATCTAAAGCATACTATAGTTATTAGGTTTCTTACAAACAGTTTCCCTTTTCTAAGATTGAATTTGGATTTGAAATTTTTCTTTTGAACATTACCCATTTTATTCTTATTCTAGAACTATTTCTTTTATTTTTCTTTTTTGATCTCCACCAGGTGTTTCTTTATGGCCCAACACTTGTTCACTAATGTGGCAAAATCTCATATTTCAAAGGTAATTACCCCACACCTAATTTCCAGTCTTAGGCCCACCTCAAATTTCTTTACCTTTCATTTTTCGTCCAAATTATTCTTCAAATATGATGAAAATTTAGACAAAGTTTCAAACTTTGCTAGGAACTAGATTAATCATCATACTACACTTTTCAATTATAAAAATTCTGTTTCGTTTTCATTTTTGACACTTTTAAGGAAGTACTTTTTAAAAAATATTATTTTAAATCTTTACTAAGTGATTTTTGTACCATAGGCCACAAACTCATTCTTTGTCTCCTTCCACCAAGTGCAAGTGTCATTAATCAGCATATAGGTGGTAAATGTTAGAAACAAATCCTCTTAATTAAGCACCTTTAAAGTTTGTCTAAAGTGAGCCAATTACCACCATTCATCGCTTCAATGCTGGATAAAGAGCCACATCACCCTTTATAATCAAAATGCTCCATTTCAATAATTCAGCAATGTATTTCCCTTTGTTCACCTTGTTCTTTAGTTAAATCATTGCTCATTTCAATAATTGACAATCTATTGAGATTCTTATGGTTTTCTTGGTGAAGTTTGGAACTTTTTGTGTTATCAAGAATTGCTTGCATCTAGGTTATATCTAGATCGTAAGAAAATTAAGAATGCTAGTTTCAATTTAATTTCACTTAACTAGCTATGGTCAAATAAGTCAAACCCAAAACAAAGAACTAGAACTAGAGCAGATCAAGCAGATGATACCTTTACGACTCTTTCATTGAAAAACCCACACCATGGGCTAAAGGGAAGATGAAAGCTCTCACTGTCATTTACATATGTCAAAAGCAAGACTTTGCCTTTGTCAACTCGTTTTTAAACCCAATTGTTTAGTAAACTCATGAAGATAAGTTAGATAAAAATCTAAATTCATGATTTTGAGTTTTGCTTCTTCTTTTATTTTATCTTGGCAAATAAAACCTCAAAAAAAAAATCCTTAGGCCTTGCTATAGATAAGAGAAAAGGAAAAAGGTAGTAGAGTTAGTGAAAGCAATTCTACAATGGAGGAATGTGTCAATTTTTTGTTATGGTGCCATAATAGCTAGGAAAATATACACAATGCTGGGTACAATAGAGAATCATATGAGCCCTATACTTTCACTGCCACTAATTTTCCCCATCATGTTTTTGATACATGGAAAATGAAAATGTTTATTAAGATGAAATTTGCAATTTAAAAGGGCTAAACTTTGCTATGCACTCAATTAACCATCATTTTCTATAGCTCCAATAATTAGTGCTTACCCTTAAACATTTGGCGATCATTTAGTTTTACTAGTTTCTTGATGGTAACTTGTTACAAATGTTTTTTGCTATGTTCAACATATCAATATGTAGACCCAAAAGGCTAAAAAGAAATGTACACTTTTATGGAAAAGAGAAATACACTTCATTATTTGAGAAACATACAACTTCATTACAAGTTTATGATGGTAATGTACAATTTGATTCCTAATATAATTCAACATCACTTAGGCCAATATATATATATATATATATATATATATATATAATATTCAACATCATAATATAATTTAATGCAAAACATTGGCACTTGTTTTTCAAATGTGCTAGAATTGTCTTTAAGTCTAAACTTGTCTGCAATGTTGAAATGTGCCACTTATTCTTTAAGTATGAACTTGTTCTTCAAGTTTAAATTGTTTTTCAACTATGCTATAATTGCATTCTATTGGCTTATTTCAAATTTGAATAGCAATTAAAGAACTTGTGCTATTTTATTTTAAATCTAAACTTACACAAATAGTCTCAATTTCTGCCTTTCTGCCAGTAGTTCAGTAAGATATTTGCAAGTTATTAACAATTAATTTATGCACCAAAAATGCTAGCATGCACCAATAGAAAGTATCGTTATACTTAGCAACAAAAAATGATATTTTTTTATCATAATAGTGATTGAAAAATATAGCTTCACTAGAGCTAGCATATTTAAAGGCTAATGTCAAAGCTTTGCTTCACTAAACAAATATAGCTACCATATGAATGCATGATAAAAGAGCTAGGATATTTGAAGATTAAGTGACTAAATAATATCAAGCCTTACTGCAAACAAACATCCATAATGAGTTTGAGTCTATGGCTTCTTTATGGCTTTTAGCTTTCATGGTTAAATAATTTAAGCCTTAAATCTAACTATCAAAGCATATTCTAACTAGAGTTTATTTTTGCATCTTCATTCTTAATTCATTTAAATTCTCCATCCTTACTCGCCATTTGTATTTGAAATTAGTTCAAAAATCAATCATATTATTAAAATATCATACATGTAACTCAATTTTTTTAAAATCCTATCATAGTTGTCAAAATATGAACAATTAATCTAAATGTAGATTATTTATTACCATATCCTTATGAATTCCTATTGAAGGAATTCGTATATATTATAGTCTCAAAAATATCAAGAGTATACCATTAAAGGATTCATAATTTACTAGGCAATCATAATAATAATCTATGGAAAGAATTGAACGAGGGGAAATCAATCAAGGATAAAACTATAACCAACAGAACTTAAAGAACCCATTAAACTACTACGTCATTAAGGATAAAACCATAACCATTAGGAGTTTATCGCTTACTACTTAGATATTGTATTGCTACAATAGCATATAATAATTTCAAATTGAAAGAACCTATTGAAAACTATCTCTAGTCTATACTTTGTAATTTGGATATATCTGTACAAACATTAAGTCTACTTCATATTAGAATATATATTGGTTACAGAGTTCATCAATTATTAAATAGTTTGCCAATCCAAATAAACTCAACATTTTAAGCAAACATGAGAATATAAGAAGATGGCTTCAAATATAAGAAGGAGATCACCAAAAAAAAAAAATGAATGAAGTAAGGTGAGTTATCAAGAGAGAAGGAAGGAGATTGTGATGGATTTTGACCTCAACCTCCATGATGATCTACAAAATGATAGACGAAGAAGCCATTAGAAGAGAAGAGAAAGCCATTGTCGTATAGATGCCAAGGAGAGTGAGAGATCAAATAAGCCACTAGAAACCATTTTACTAAGGTATGCTCTTTTATATGCAGCATTTGTGTTGACTCATTTAGTCCATCCACATGGTGAATCCAGAATTGTTGATCTAGGACTTCAAAGGCACTTTAGCATTTTCTTATTCAAAGGATCTAATTTTGGTAAATGCCACCTTATGGTTATCAGTGCATCCCAAAGTCTTAAAAATCTTCTCTAATTCTTCTAACCATTCATCTACTACTGTAAAGTTATACTCTCCTCAGAATGATGGGGGTTTGGCCTTCCTGAATTTAAATAGACCTTAAAAATTTAGATTCAATCCTTGGTTTAATGCTGCATTGTCAATTCCAATCATAGGGCCTTGATCATCATTTCTATGCTCTTGCATTAGCTAGATTAACCAATTGATAACAACAACTTACTCTCTAACAGTGATGGCCGATCTCTCATTGGAATTCATCATGCCATGATCATCATTATTCTTATAAAAGTTACTTCTCCTTCTTGATGTTATGTTTTTACTATACAATAGAATAATTTAGATTGAAGTTATTAGGCTTACTACTTTATTCTTACTTGTAGACCAAAATCATAACATTAAATATAGATATGCAGGCGCATAAGTGTTGATATCGCTTTCACTTACAATTACTTACATATAAAGTAGAGTTAGGGTACAAAAATTCATTATCCTATTCTGGACTCTTCTAAGTGTCCATAAGATGAACCAAGCTCTAATACCCCAAATGTAACCCCTTTATTTATTAGATTAATACCATTCATTATTATTCATTAATTAATTGTTTAATACGTACAAAAACTATAACTATATCACTTGATGTACTATCTAAATAAAAAGATCAACATGTATCAAGTACTATAAGTCATCTTTCGACTTATAATTTTTTCCAAATATTGCATACATCTAGTTAAAATATTATCTTTAATCAGATCATAAGACCAACAAATATACATTAAATACATCAAAAGGAAAGTCTTATGCTTAAGCATACTACAAACTAGCCACAAAACCATCATATATATATATATATATATATATAACAAAAAGAGACACTAGTTTCATGACTTTACTTCCTACTAGGCTCTAATAAGTTACCGGCCAACAAACACTTGCTGACCATCCTCATCTATCTTAGACCACTTTATGCTTAATATAACTTGGGCTTAACCAACTCCAAGTATGTCTACATACATTTATTTGATATCTACTACAAACTTAATTGTTGGCATTCTCTCCTAAATCTGAGCACATTACCACACGTATGAGAATCATAAAACTTCTAAATAAGATAACAATAATTTGAAAAAAAAAAAGGATCATAATTTAGCTATCATGTGTGTAAAAACATTTTTATTTTTATACTATTGTCTATATGAGAAATAACCATACAAGTGAATAAATGGAATAGGTCATCAACAATCCTTTTATGACAATAAAACCATCTTATAGTTTAGCCTATCTAGGCATATCATAATTTATAATAAGCTTTATTCTAAGGAAAGATAATAACATGATTCTTAGAAATATTGTTTAAGGAAAAGTAATCATAAGTACTACGTCTAATGTCCCATACCACCAGCACAGACCTAAATTTTTAAAATCATAAACAATACACTAAACATCACATACTACTTGATGCAATGTCTAAACTTTTAGCATAACTAAGAATAAAGAATTACTTTCCTTAGCTCTTTTTGTCTGCATGAGAATTCCATTAAAGTATCCATAAAATATAATAAGACCAAACCATCCCCATGCTATCCACGATGTCCCTAAAGTGGATGAATATCTAAGATTTCATAATTCATCTTTGAAGATAAGTTTAAAATCTCTGAACAGAAGCTAACAATACCATTTCATATGAAAATCTATGGAAATCATCCCTATAAGAATCATTTCTCCTAAATACTAACAACACAATATAATAATAGTTTTCATTTCTCATCTTTTATTGCCCATATGTGATTATAACATTATGTATGCCAAAATTCATTCTTAGAAGAGTATAGTAATCATCAGTCTTAATCAGATATATTAGGCATGTATATACTAGCACAAATATTGTAAAACCAATACAACATAGTCTCTAACATTCAAATATAAACAATTATTAAATAAGCATTTAAGATTACTCATAATAATAATTTCAATAAAACTCCTTTTTCTTTTACTATGACATAAGTGTTTTAAAGGTCCATAGTCAATATCAAGTATCCAAGCACTAGTCATCTTTGCACGAGAATTATCGGGAGTTTAGTCTTCTAAGCATAAAAATTAAGGTCTTTAGAGGGGTACAATCATCCATACATAAGTACAGTTTAAGGTTTAGTTTTTGATGTATAAGGTCTAGAATTTTTCCTTTGCCCAAGGATTAAGTGACATTTTATTTGACTTAAATTTGCTGGATTCCACGAGAATTTACAAAGGCCAACCATAATCATACACAAATAGCCAAATAAATAATAAAACATTTAGATTATGCCTCTATAGAAAACTTCCATTATACCTATTTTCAGAAGACTAACATGGCTTGTCTTAAAGTATACACATCCCTAAATAAAAGTTTTTCTTCTTTTTTATTATTTAAAAGGGGCTACATAGCCTTATGTTGGCAAACACAGCTTGGCGCCCATCATGGGTTGGTTACGTTATCATGCTTCGCATTCTAGAAGTGTTCTTAATTTTTTTTTTCTCCATTCAATCTAATTCTAGCCATTTCTTTTGATTATGTCCTAATATAATTGTTTACAAGCTAATTTTAACTCATCTTATACAAGTGATATTAAAATAAACTCAATTCTTTAAAAGTTACATAATTTCATAGATTCAGACACTTTTATAAATTCTCCAACATACTAAGGAAAGATAAGGCAATAAAGTAAGAATCAAATTATAGTTTTCTAGACCAAGTTAAACTCTCTTTCACATCATCTTTACTCTACTTCCAATTTTCCTTTAACCAATACACTGTGTAGTAGAGAAAATCAAGATCATGAATATGGAAGAAAAAAAGATGCCTCAAACAATTTTTCAATAAGACAAGGTGGGTGTCTCACCTTGATGCTTTCTTAGAGTTGCTTTCTTTTCTCCTTCTTTCCTCCATTCTTCTTTTCTTCTCTTGATTTCCTTATCTTTTATTCACTCTCTAACATTTAAGCTCTCAGCTTTCTTTTTCTCTAAATTTGATGGGGTGTAGAAGAGAAAAGGGAAAAGAAAATTTATAAAGGTAGAAAGCTTCATTCAAAATCTTCTACATATCTTACCCTTTATAAATCTTCTTTTCCCTTTTCTCTTCTACATATCTTACCCTTTCTATCTCCACATTTACTAACTTCTTCAAGAAGTCAATAATTCTTCTAACAGGTATTGTTGATAAAAAAAATGATACTTATTTGTTTAGTACTAAATATAAAAATTATTTTAATCATTGAGAGATGTATATCAAAATTTTCAATTTCTATGACTTGTTCATTCTGTAGCATTTTTGTCTTGGTAAGAATTACGTTATGACTTAGGCTAAAAGTGTAACTTAACTCCCTATTTTATACTTTAAACTTTTAATCATTATATTTTGATCTAAAATTTCACTACATAATTTTCTTGCACTTTTAAGGTCCTATTGGTATTGGGACTCCCTAAAAATTCATCTTTTAAATATTTATTTTTTAATGACTTTAAGAATAATTTCCAAATAGTTTTTTAAAAAAATTCTCAAAAATTCCTATTAAATTTTTAGTAGCTCCAAAAAAAAGAAGTTCATATCCTATAAATTAATATTTCATTAAATTACACATTCAAGTTTAAATATTTCTTGAGTTATCTGAAATTGTTTAAATATTACCTAATTAATTTTGTTTAGAAGAGGATGTTACACAGACAAGTTAGGGTAAATTCACATAGGCATATATATTTATAATTTATTGATGGATATCCCCTTTTAGTTCTAGCGTCATCTTTTGAAAAGAGATAAAGAAGAATATTTATCCATATGGAGTAAATGTTATTGACATAATTTTCCTTTTGAACCAATTCTTCTAGTGTACATCATTTTCCTTTATTTCTTATTAATATTGAGGTGAGCATTCAAGGAATAAATACATAATGTTTAGTTGTTCTTCTCTTTGCATCAAACTCTATATGAAACAGGCCATCAGGTATGCACATGAACAAAAGTAATTACATCTATACAGTTTTAACATAATCATATCAAATTTATATGACCTAAATATACTAATATTTGAGAAACTATTTAATGCAAATTACCTAAACAAATTCTAATGAAGCTTTTTTTAGTGCTTGGTCTATATCAAATCCCAATCCATGTCAAGGTCATCCATGTATAGGTGATAATCCATTATTAAGTCATCTATGCATAAGGTCATAATGATAAGTCCATATATAGTCCCTGGATAGCGAATTAAATGGTGAAGAGTTACTTAAGTTCTTCAAGTTTTAGAAGAATTTAATAAGGCAACCAAATTTATTAAAACATGCAAGTATGCAAGGATTAGATTCATATAATGTGCAAAACCCACCTTTTTCAACTTTCTAAGGATCACATGGCTTGTGCACATTCACACAACTAAGCATAACATCCAAAAATTAATTAAATGAGATTGGGAAAAATAAAGAATTTAATTTGGCAAAAATAAGGAATTATTATAAGAAACTCAAAAAATTATGAAAAATAGAACTTTTTAAAGAAAATGATTATTTTAGGCATTTTGAGGTAAATAATTATTATTTAGCAAGTTTTGGTGAAAAATAAAATATTATTATATATTTAAATTTAATTGGGTAAAAATTTAATTAAAACTCCATAATTAATTTAATTATGTCAAGAATAATTTGTTGAAGCCTAATTTAAGTTTTACCAGAGACCGAACTCAATTGGGCCTATGTGACTAGAACCTAATTATCAGAGACAAGACCCACTTGGTTAAAAATGCCATTAGGTAGGTCAGTCACCTTTTCATAAAACCCTAAAATATGAGTTGAAGACCTTATTACTCCATTTGAAACACATGGGGCAACCAAAAGAAGAAAGGAAATTCACATAATTAGAGAAAGGCTGGGGTTCTTCATCATTTTGGATTCAATTTACACATCTAGAAGGAGATTTAATCAAGGTAAGTTATACAGAAGTTGATCCTCTTATATTCTTCATTGGTTCAATTAGTTTTCCATTTGGTGGATTTTCATCCACACCTTAAATTTAAAAATGGGTATTTTGGTGTTTGGTTACATGATTTTTGGAGCTTGAAGCTAAAGGAACTAATGAGTAAGTTTCCTTATATTTTGGTGTCTCATTATGTTGAAAATGGGCTCCTATGACTAATTTTTGCATTGGGTTGTGTTAATATACAAAAATGCAAGGATTTAGTGTGACCCATTATGGTTTTTGGGTTTAAAAGGCTCAAATCCATACATTGAACTCATTAGAGCTTGGGTAAGTATTTTCTAAGTAGTTCTTAATAATTGGAATGAATAAGTATATGATTCTTGTAGTGGGTGATGACTAAAAGCTACATTTCGGTTGATTTAGGATATTTAAGGTGTTGTGGTATTTGTTGGTGGCTCTTGAGGAATTGGCAATCAGGTGAGGTAACTAGGGATTTTAATTCTATATATATATATTCATGCTAATCTTATATTTCTTGCACTTATATGTTTTCCATGATAAATTATTAGTTTGGCTACTTAGTGTTTTGGACTATGATTTTATCCTTAATGGAACTGTGGTCATGCTTCCACCTGTGCATTGTGCTATAACTGTGTACTAAGTTGTGATCATACTCATTGGAATGTACCAAGCTGTGATCATGCTCAATAGGGAGTTGGTGCTCTGATCATGCTCTTTTTTTTTTATTTTTGGCTATTAACATGTTGTTTGTGATTACTAGTAGAAGATAATAGTCACTAGTAGTTAAACTTATTCATTTGTTGATTTACTTGCCATGTTTCTTATATTTATTTATATGAAAAGAATTTATGTTGATTAAATTGTATATATAAATGAAATTTCTCTTCGTTATTGCAATTCACATCTCATCCCTATTATAGACTAATATTTTTTAAGTGAAGGTTCTTCTGCCAAGGATAAAGGGAAAGTAATGGATAACACCCCTAATTTAAGGCCTTGTGTGGAGTTTCTACACTTAGACATTTTGATTTAGTACAGATACTAACTTTTTGTAACTTATTTTATATAGCATTATGATGCATTCATATTACCAAATATAGGTATTTTAATATTTTGTAACTTTAGAATAAACCTTTTTAGCATTAGGTTTCAAGTTATGTTTAATCAAATAAAGTTAATTGTAGCTGAGAAATTATGATTTGACATGCTTATTTGACAGATTTCCTTATCAACTAATGGTTATAGTTATTTCTTTACCTTTACTACTAATTCCATTATTGCCATATGGTGTTAGGCTATCATATATGGTTAACGATAAGGATTGATGCTTGTGCAAATATGAATTTTGGTGATGGACTTGTGTAGTGGCAACCTTAGAATTGAGTTTTGGTTGTTTTAGTCATGTAAGGTGTGTATTGGTTCATTCCTTTGGGCACATCATATTAATTTTGCTGTTATAAATTCGTTAAGTATGACATTAAGATGTGCCATAGTCATATTTTAAATCTGGGATTGTTTTAAAGATTTGAGTACAGGAACATGTTCATTTGGTTCATTAAAACTTACTCAAAGTGATTTAAGGACAATAGGTGGTATAATGTACATTTTATTTTAGGTTGTCATTTAGATTGGCACTTTGCCATTTGCTGTCATAATAAGTGTTGTGCTAATATGATTCAAGATTTGATTAGTATAATTATTCCTTATATCCTTAAATAATGGAAGTTCATAAATTAAAGACCATATGAGGATACATGCTCTAAAAGCCTTGCACATCATCCATAAAAGGGTCTTATAATTCAATTTAGGGTAGTTACAATTGGTTGGGATGCAAATTTATAGGTTTAGGATCAGTGGGAAATCGAGTTGTGGCCAAAATACTTGGAGTTATGGCCAAATTGAATTTGGTGCGTGGTAAAGGTTGAGTACACCACAGTGCAAGATTCCTAGCTGTAGCATAAGTTAAAGAATTAGGGGAGATGCACTCCCAAGAGCCATCTCAATATGGAACAAGTAATCTAGGTTGTGGTGAGAATCGTGAATGAGTGCATGTGTAGAGAACCAAGAGGCAACTCACTGTGGCACAGGTAGAGCTAATTGCAATGAGACACGGGCATGCATTGTTTTAGAGGACCCAAGGATCTCATTTTGTTGGAATTTTTGCCTTGAACCTGAGTTTAGTCGTGGCATGCGTGTTCTACGTCGCGGCTTAAGTATAAAATTTTGGTTTTTAAAGTTCCAGAGATCAAATTGGCCATAGTCTAACCATTCTAAGCCATTGTCTAAATCTTAAAGCTCTTAATTTAGTTATAGAAACTTGGTTTCCAATATGTCAGTGATGAATAGTGACTAGTAGTCCAATATATATGACTTTTACGCTTCTTAAAGGCATTTTGAATGAGATAAAAAGTGTTAACAAAAATTTTGATTTCCTATAAATATAAATTCTCTTGTATGCCTTGATAGTGAATATTGATGATATGAAAGTTCAAATTTGTTATATTTTCAACTGTTGTTAACTCATTATCTAAATTAAAGCTTGATTATGACTAATTAAAAACACAATTGTATACAATTAGCTTAATTAAGAGTTAAGGTTGTTACACTAAACTTGTAAATTTGGAGCTCAAACACATGTAACACCAGGGGAGAGTACATGGTCCATATGTTTTTATACCACTGGGCCATGTACTTCTTTGGCCATGGGCCATGCAAAATACAACATCACATTCATCCTTACATAGTTCATGTGAATTCACATAGCTGAGCCATACATTTGCCAAAAACATGTTTATCTATACATAGCCCATGTGAAATCACACGACCAGGTTGTGCAATCTCTAGAAACAAGTTTTGTAGTGCATAGACCATGTGAAAATACATGGATGATCATGTGAAAGTGCTCTATTTCAAAATTTTCACTGTATATAGCCTCTAAACTTGATTCTCTTTCATTTATAGTAAGCCAACATGATTAAAACAATACACAAGCATTAAAACAAGTTGAAATCAAGATAAACTCATGAATTCATGTAAAGAGAATTTCCTTAAAGTTTGTAAGCTTCACTTTCAAAATAGTCCCTCTAGCTTTCAATCTCATAAAACTTGGAGAAAGGGAAAAAGATAAGGAGGAGGAAACCATACTATCCTATAGTGTTTTTACCTTAGTTCTTGAAATTTCTTTGATCCTCTTCATTCAATTATGCTTCCTTTGTTTCCTTCACATTTTCTCACTCTTTTCTCCCCTTTTCTCTATGTGTCCAATCCAATGACAATGTTTCAAAATGTGTAGGCAATAGAAGTTGAAAGGAGCATTGCCTTATATCAGCACTCAAGAGTCAGTTATCCTCTTTCTTTCTTTGCCATTTCATTTCCTTCCTTTAGAAACTAGTCAATTTTTCTCCAAAAGTTCTCTACTTTCCCTCTCTCTTTCTCTCTTACTTCTTTATCTTATCTCATACTAAATCATCCCATTGGATTGCAACTAGGTTTTCTAACACATTTCCTAAATCCCAATATGCTTGCAATGTCATTTTAGACAAGTTTTGGTTAAAGAATTGAAGAATTTTTGTTTGGCTAAAATTGTATTTTACTCTTAGAAAAATTTATATTTTGGTCCTAGCTAAAGTGTAATTTTAGCCCCTAAACTTTTAATATTTCTATTTTCTCCCCCAAAATTTTCACTAAATATTATAACTAATCTAATAAATTTGACTCTATTGTTAGGATATATAGAAGTTTAGAAACTCACAAAAATTCTATTAAATTAAATACACTATTTAATATTTTCATACAAAATTTAATCTGGAGACGAATGTTACATTGTGCTGACTCATTTGTCATGAGGCAAACTACAATGTGAACTGGCTTACAAATGATGCTTACTCCCTCTCAATTGGTTATAGAGTTTTACAAACCCCCTCATAGTTGTGATGTTTTTCTTCATGTAAATTTTAATAGCTTTCCCTTCTCATGTTTGACTAGTAGCTAATTTGTTTTGATTTTCCTGGGCTGTTGCCCCTTCAACTATTCAAAAAATTATATTTTTATTATTAAAATTTTTAATAAAATTATAATATGTTTAAAAGAAATTTTAAAAATTTAATTATGTATTGTTGAATTATAAAAAATCATGTATATGTCATGATATTATTGAAAAATTATACATTTATGTTTTAATTAAAGAATCTAACAATAAAGAATTCAACTCTGTTTTTTGGCTAAAATCATATTTTGTTCCTAGAAAAAAAGTTATATTTTAATCCCAACTGAAATGTAATTTTAGCCCCTAAACTTTCAATATCTCTATTATTTCCCCCAAAAATTTCACTAAATATAAAAGTTTGGAAACTCAAAAAAAAAATTCACATAAATTAAATATACTATTTAATATGTTTATACAAAATTGAATATGGAGGCATATGTTAAGCTGTGTTGACTCATATCTATTGTGTGGCAAACTAAAGCGTGAGTTGGCTTGCGCATGATACTCACTCTCTCTATTGGTTAAGAGAGTTTTATAGACCCCTCCCCCCTTAGTTGTGATGTTTTCTTCATGCAGATTGTTTAGACGCGCCCTTTTTCACATTTGATGAATAGCTAGTTTTTTGTTTTTCTTGGGCTATCACCCCTTTAGTTATTAAAAAAATTATATTTTTATTATTAAAATTGGTAATAAAACTATAATATGTTTAAAAAAATTTTAAAAATTTAATTGTGTAGTTTTGAATTATAAAAATCATGTATTTATCATGTTATTATTGAAAAGATTATAAATTTATATTTCAATTAAAAATATAATAATAAAGATACAAAAAAATACAAATAATTTTTTTTCATTAATAATTTGATATGCTATATTTTTACTTTTTAGTATTTTCCTAATGTGAGGAAAAAACAATAATTTTTTAAAATCCTTTTTAAAGTATGAGTTGTTATTTTGAAAAATTTTTAAAAATATTATTTGTCAACTTTTTATTTAATTTGTTAACAAATTTAACAATCTAAATTTTATTTCAATTTAAAATATCTTTCAAAAATAAATAAAAAAATCATTTCTAATGCTTGTTTCAAACCACTATTATAATTTCTCTTGCCCACGTTAGTTAGTGGAGTGAGGAACCCATATTAGCACGAGTAAAAAAAAATTCCAAAAATTATTTTATATTATACTTTTTAAAATATTATTTTTATAATATATTATTTAAATAAAATATTTCCTTTTAAACTTTAGATTAAACTAAATTTAATTTAACTCATTAACAATATCCTATCTTTTTCTTAAATCCAAAAAAATTTTGAATTTAAATACACAGTGTATCAAAAATTATTTTTTTCAATAATTTCACTATATAAATACCCATGGGGACATAATTTAATATCTACTTAGTACTTATGTAAAACATAACAAATATACTAAAAAAAATACATCATCACTCAACAATATTATAATAATTCAATAAACAATTCATAATATTTTGAAAGAAAAAAATTTATCTAATAAAATATAAAAATTTATGATTGTCAATTTGCCAAAAAAAAATTTACAAAGTATTGCTAATATTATTTTATCCAACAATATATCATTTAGTTTGTAGCATTTTACAAAATAAATTTACAGAACATGATTCAAACTAGAGAAACTAGAACAAGATGGGAAGAACATAAGCAATGAAGAAGTTGAAAAACAAAACAAAAAAATTATCGAGCAGGGGCAATACAGAGAGAGTGAAGAAGCATTGTATAAAATCTAACTAAACCTATGGACAATTTAGATAAAAGAAGGAAAACTGAGGGAGAAATGGCAAGAGAGAAAGAAAGGTAGAGAGAAAATAAAAAAATGAAGTTAAAAAAAAAAAAAGAAAAATAAATGCATGTGTAGGTTTAGTGAATTCAAATTAAAATGTCCAATAAAAAATTGTATATGTGGATTTAGAAGGTTAAAAATTCAATGATAAAGTTTTTTATTTCTATATGCATAATATATGTGTGGATTTATAAGATTCAAATTAAAATGTTTTGTAATATTGAAAAAACCACATAAGATAGTGATGTAATAAGCATGAATTTAGTAAATTCAAAATTTTATAAAATGTGAAGTATAATATTATAACATAATACTCTACATAGAACTTTTAAGAAATTAAGCCCCTTAAATAAAAGTGGCTCAGCCACTTGCCATAAGGAGTCTTTCATTAATCCATTGTTGTTCTTGGTGAATTGATCTTTAGATCAAAAAAGGATTTGAAAAGTGCCAAGGTTGAACTCAAGCCTAGTCCTAAACATTTCAATTGTGACAAAAAATATGAATTTTTAAATAAATTTGAAAATAAAATGAACCTAAGCTTGAATTGAAGGCTATATATTATTGTTCGGGTTTAACAAATTTTGAAAATATTTAATAATATACAAATTCAAATCGAAAAAATTTTATTCATGAAAGGAAATTAATTGATTTGTAAATTCGAGTACTTACCTGGATACAACAGAATTTGAATCTTGTTCAAATTTTTGCCCCATACGGTTTAGAGGGGAATCACCAGTAGACTTTGATCTCCTTTCCATAGTAGATAACATCATAGCCATAGGGTTCTTTTCTATCTTCTCTGCCTGGGAGTTCTTCTCTGAAGATCGAGGACGTAAGTAAAAAAGGAGAAAAGATTTTGCGTGTTAATTCCAAATTTGATCATACGTTCAATTCACTAATCAGTTTCTCCCTTCTTTTCAAAAAATAAAAATAACTCCCTTTATTTGAATTTTGAAATTCAAAAGTTCAAAGTTCAAAATTAATAATTTAATAATTAATTAATAATTAATAAACCTTAATTAACTACTTTTTCTTTAAAAGAAATAAATCGAGATATAAATCAATCCGATCAATCCATTAAAAACGTCACATTTTCCAACATTTTGAATTGTGTACAAACTCAAATAAAAAGTTTGAAAATGACTCCTCCTTATTTTCGAGTTCAATTTTATTTATCTAATTTAGACCAAACTTAAGGCCAAATAAGAATTTTCAAAATAAATTAGGCTTAGGCCTTTTATTTTATTTTCTTTTAATAGCCAATGAGATAAGACCAAGTCATTTATCATTGTGAACACGGCACCTACTCCATCATTGCTATTTACCATCACGTCGCCCTTCACAATTTCACCACCGTTGTTTAATATTTACCAACTATCCTTTATGTAATCTTAACCCCCAAAAAAAAAATCATCACAAATTTATGCAGAGAAATTAACAAAAAGATATTATGTTATAAAATTTTCATTAAAAAATCAAAGAAATCTTTTCAAAAATTTTGATTTTTCAACAAAACAAATAGAGTCTTACTTTAAAAAAATGCAATTTTTTTGCTTAATTTTTTTAATCATTAAAGGCTTCTTTGCAAATACTTGAAACTAACATTTTTTTCGTTTTAACCGAAAATTAAGATTATACGATTATTTCATATCTAAAATTAATAGAAAATAGTGCATTATTGTTTTTATTTAGATATTTAATTAAATGTATATTGATATTTGAGTTGAATTATAGCCATTGAAATAGACCAGCCCACAATAATTTTACATTATGGCCAATCTTATATATGTATATATATATATATATATATATATTTCGAAAGAATTTTCGCGATCTCAGGCTGCATGCAATATATATATATATATATATATATATATATATATATATCTAGATATTAATTTCAATGTTTGCTATTTTCTTGCCCACTTTTCTAGAATTTCGTGCAAAACATAAGACACTCTAGTTATCCATAAAGTTGGATGAGGGCTATAACAAAATTATTTAATTACATTAATTTAAATATTGAAAGATAATATTAATATAATTAAATCTAGAAAACTAAATTAAAATATTTACTTACAATATTAAGAGGACTAAAAGTCTAACCAAGCCTATATTTTAAATACCAATTTGCAAATGTTCTGTCGAAATCAGAGGCCAAAAATGCATAAGCCGTTGCAGACATTGTTGCATGCGAGTTCCAAGGTTATTTATAAAGAAGGAACAAACTATTATCGTCCTAGTTTTGGTATTTCTTGAAATGGCGGTTGGAAAAGAAGTTTCCTTTACGAGGTATAATATAACATGATGGTGTTTGGATCTCCCGTAGGAGACCACGTCCATAAAGGTGTTTTAGTGCATTTTTAATTTTTTTTAAGGATTAAACAATTTAATGAAAAAGATAAAAATTATAATTATTAAGACAAAAATTTTAATAATTAGAAAAAAATTACACTTTAAAAATTCTATTCATATATAGTTAAAATTGTTCAAATATAATTTTTTTCACAGTTAAAATTTTTTGCTTGCATTTATTATTTTATTTTTTTCACCTAAATATTAAATCCTAAAAAAATTATAAAAGGCATTAAAATGTCTTACTAGAGGCACCCCTACTATAGGATATCCAAACGCAACATGATTGTGATAGAATGAGTTAGATTGATTCAACGTTTTAAGTCATATGGTTTTGACAATGGTGCTAGACTAGATACCATACTCAATCGAAATATTCTCAACAAATTTCCTCAAAAAAAGGATTTGATCATGTGCAAACTCTAATTTCAAAATATGGGTTGAGATGGATAAAGAAAATAATTGAAAAAGCTTATATATAGTTACTTATATTTTTATATTAAAATTTTTAATTAAAATAAAATAAGTGCATAATTTTTTAATAATAACAAAATAAATATATGATTTTTGTAAATAAATGTATAGTTCTCTAATTAAATTGTATATTTAATATGTTTTAATTAAAAAATATACTATTGTTATATTTTAATTACAAAAACCGGATAACAAATATATAAGAAGCAGCATATAAATATAATACCATAAAGAATTGTATTTGATTTCAATGGTTATGGAGGCAAAATGAAGAGTAAATTAGTAATTTAGTTCTCAAATTTGTGGATTCATTGATGTAATGCCTTAAAATTTTTAATTTCAATTAGGTCCTTAATAGTTAAAAATTGAAGTATGGAATTAAAAGTAATGCTTATGATTTCAAAATAAATTACTTTAGGATAGTAAATAAAGAGCAATTAATTTTAGAGTTTAGAAATTATCTTAATGACCTACTTTGATATCTATTTTGTATCCATCAAAATACTTTTATTTATTAGAATCTTAAGGTGAGTTAACCTTGAGAGTTTAAAATTTTGTGGAATTCTTATTATGACTTATTTTGATCTGGTAAGAAAATATCCTATACTATTTATCACTTTTCTCCTTTTTTATTTTTCTTCTCTTTCTTTCTCCTTCTTTCCCTTCTCATTTCCACAAAGCATCTATGAGCCTTTCTCATCTAGTGTAGTTTCTCCCTTCTTCAACCCTTAACTGCTCCTTTTGCTCCATTTAGCTATGAACTCTCCATCCTCCACTCAGCATCGTCATTGCCTTGTCTTCTTTAAAGGGTTTTGTCACCAATAGACCTTTAATTCTAATAATTTTTTTTGTTTCTCCCTCCTTTATTTTCTCCATTATTTCAAGTGTGGATCATGTAAGTTTATGAAGGTTAGGCCTTCTCTTTCCTTTTGTTCTTCATTTTTGCTCTTAGTTGAAGCTTGATTGTTGTTGTAGCTTTCTTTCCTCCATTGATGGTCCATGCTTTAGCTCTTAAATTGGGGTGCCTATGATTGAACCTTTAAATGTTAAATTCACACCTCCATCAAGCTCTATTAGGTAACATTTAAGCTTAAATTGAATTATGAAAGTCTATCTTAAAAAACCTAAATCTAAGGTTTGTAGTATAAATAGAAAACTAAGACTAAAATTAGGACTTTAGATATTAGAAGGTGAATCTAGTGAGATTGATAATAATATATGTTACTTTCATGTTGAATATAATTTTAGGTAGCATTAAAGATTGTAGATTTTCAAGACCAAAAAAAAAACTAGAAAGAATCAAACATGCTTTGGTGTTATTCTCATTCATCAATTGCTCCAAAAGATATAGTACAAATAAAAAATACTAGAGACTTAAGAAACGAGTCTACAATCCTATAAAATTAGGATTGAGGTGGGAACAAGAAGCAACAAGAAAGATAAAGACACAATCGGAAACAAATAACCACAATAACAACAACATAAAGCAGTAATAGAGTAAATATAATAAAAGGGCCCTTAACTAAATCACATGTAGTATAAAACGTGACCACTAGCAACACTTCCCCTCAAGCTAGAGAGTGAATATTTTCTAACTTGCCACTCAAGTTTCAAACTTCACTTTAGATAGGGCTTTAATGAGAATGTCTGTAATTTGGTATTAAGTAAGAGTATAGGTAAGAATTTAATGATTCTAGTGTGATGCTTTTCTTTGATGAAGTTCTAATCTAACTCCATGTGTTTTTTCCTATCATGATGAATAGGATTCTTGACAATATTAAAAGTTAGAGTCTAGCAATGGACCTTTTAGTTTTTCAAGGAGATGTTTCAGCCACAATCCCTTATAGATGCTAAGGGACAATGCCCTATACTCTGCCTTAATATTGTTTCTAGCTACCACATACTACATTTTACTCCTTCATGTAAGTAGGTTACTCCATACATAAGTATGGTATCCAATAGTTAATTTCTTATATGATATAGAGCTAGTCGAATTTGCATTAGAATGAACTTCAACATTCTTATCACTCTCTTTTTTGAAATAGATACCCCACGAAGTGTTATCTTTAAATATCTTAGGATTTGGTATACCGCTTACATATGTTCTTTAATGGGTTTGTTCATTTACTAGCTAGCAACATTGACTAGAAAACAAATGTCAAGTCAAGTATAAAAGAGATATATAAGTTTTCCAACTAGTATGTGGTATCTTCCTATATTAACAAGAGCAATCACATCTTTGAACCCTAATTTATAAGTAGTTTCCATAGGTGTTTCAATAGGCTTACACCTAAGTATCCTTGCCTTTTCTAAGAAATCTAAAGTATACTTTCTCTACAACACCATAATACCCTTTTTGAATCTTGCAACTTGATGCCCATGAAGTATTTTAAATTGCCAAGAATTTTAATCTAAAATTCCTTAGCAAGAGCAATTATCAACTATTTAACTTTTTCCTCAAAATCACATGTAACAACTATATCATCAACATAAACAATCAAAATGGCTATTTTCCAAATAGATGAAAATTTTATGAATAAAGTGTGATCTACTTGGCCTTGATTATATCGATATCCTCTAATCACTTCTGTGAATCTATCAAACCAAACTCTTGGTGATTTATTAAAAACATGTATGAATTTGTGAAGTTTACACACCTTATTATTGTCATTTTCAACTTTAATCTTAAGAGAAATTTCAATATAAACTTCTTTTTTTAAGTCACCATTCAAAAAAAGAATTTTTTTACATCAAACTAATGGAGTGGCTAACCAACATTAATAGAAATAGAAAGAAATACTTTGATGGTATTAAATTTAGCAACTTGGGCAAAAGTTTCCTAATAGTCAACCCTATGAGTTTGGGTAAACCCTTTAGCTATTAATCTAGCCTTATGCCAATTTATGCTTCTATCTAAATTGTACTTTATAATGAATATCCACTTACATCTTACATGCTTCTTCCCATCAAGTAATATCCACTTTTTTAACAACATTAACTGCTTCTTGAATAGCTATAATCCACTTAGATTGATTTAAAGCATTATGAATATTTTGAGGAATTTTATCTTGAGAAATATTAGTAATAAATGCTTAATAACCATGTAAAATTCTATCATATGAAAGGAAATTCCCAATGAGAAGAAGTGTGCAAGATCTTACCTCTTTCCTTAGAGCAATTGGTACATCCAATTATGCATAACTATCATTTTGAGTGTCTGGACTAAGAGTGGATTATGGGGCTTGTGTCATAGGAGTTGTGCTTAGCTCATATAGCTTCCTTCTCCTTGTATACACCTAGAAATCCTTTTATTGCTTCTATCCCAGATTAGTTTTACTGATAAGGGTAGAATTATCCTCAGTTATAGGCTTAGGTATAGGTATGCTTGCTTGTTCAGGCTCGAGTTTAGATATGGTTTAGTGTGTGGAGTCAATTTTAGGTGAAACATCAAAAGCAATTGAGTTACAATCCGCTCTTGGCCTTTGAGGTTTGTAATTCTTTCACCTCTAATTCCCATCCTTAGCCTTGAGTGGCAATTTCAAGAGGACAAGGAGGTTGGACACTGCCAAAATTAGGTGCATTTTAAGGAGTAATGATAAAACCCCATTCATCCTTACTCTTCCCTATAATAGGTGTTTTAGGAAAATAAGTTAAAGAAGGTAACATCTATAATGACATAAAACCTTTTTGTGACTAATGAATAACACTCATATCCTTCCTTATTGGATAAGTACCCCATAAATATACATTTAATAGTTTAGGGATCAGGTTTCCACTTTGATACAAATAAGCAAATGATGTGTATCTAAAAATCTTTTGAGGCAATGTAGAAAATGTGGAAATAGTGACAAAAAAGGCTTGTTAGAATTTTTCATAAGGAGTTTTGAATTTTAAAATTCTTCAAGACATTTTATTGATTAAATATATGCTTGTAAGTATAGCCTCCCCCTATAATATTTTAGGACATTTGAAGCTATTAATATAGATTTGGAAACTTTAAGTAAATGCTTGTTTTGTCTTTCTAAGACTCTATTTTATTCAGAAGGGTCTACACATCACATGTACATCCCTTTTTTTTTTTCTTTAGGAAGTTACCTAGGACCACATTAAAGTATTTATTTCCATTATCAACTCTAAGAATTTTTATAGTTGTATGGAACTGGTTTTGAACAAAGGCATAAAAGACTTTAAATATGAGAAACCTTAAACTTTTCTTTTATGAGATAAGTCCAAGTGACCATTGATAAAAGTGATAAACCATTTTGCACCCATGACATTTTTAATTCTTGAGGGACCCCATACGTTACTATGAATTAATGAAAATGGTTGAGAAGAAATAGTATTATGAGTAGGATAAAAGGACTTAGTATATTTGGATAATTGACACACTTCACAATTAAAATGGGTATACTTTTTATTAAATAATTGAGGATACAATTTTTCATATACTTTAGGTTGGGATGGCCTATCCTATAACACCACAATTTTAAATCACTAAATGTGGTAAATGTAGATAAAGCTACTTTATTGAGATTATTTGCTTCCTTGATGAGGTAAAGGTTAGCACATTCCTTAGCATTGCTAGTTATTGCCCTCACCTCCAAATCTTGAAATTGACATCCACCAATAGTAAATTTAATCACACAGTTAAGATCCTTTAACAATTTATTGACTAATAACAAATTGCAATTTAACTTGGGTACCAAAAGAACCTAGTTTGGAATAAAATCATTGGTTAGCCTTACTGTTCCAATGTTAATCACTTTAGAAAGTGACTCATTAGCAAATGTCACAAAATATCATCATTATAACCATTAAAATGTTCAAGACATGTATGATTACTTGTCTTATGGTCTATGGCTTCAAAGTCCACCACCCATGTATTATTTTCTTGAACTCTAGAATTTAGAGTAATAGGAAGGATTACTTGTAACATCCTTAGCTTTAAATCCTTACGAAAATTTTTATTAATATATTATTTTTAATTAAGAATTATGTAGTAAGAGATGTGTGCTAGAGGCAGTCACTTAATTCCCTGTTTCCACCTTATAAAATTTGTTGTGTATTTTTATGTGATTATAACTAAAAGGGAACAAAAGCTAAAGAAATGAGTTCACAATTGTAATACCATAATTTCCTAGGTCAATCTATGCTACTTTCATGTCTTATGTCGTGGACCCCATGAAGGGAGCAAGAAAATCAATTAAAATAATGAGTTTCTTAGTGCTGCATTGCATATAACAATTCCATTCAGTGTCACATGGACCATATGACGTCATATACCATAGTCTCATATTTAATTACATGGTTACAACTCATTTCTATCATCGAAAGTGCCCTACAACTCGTGGGAAGCAAGGAGACACATAATATTTATATATGTATTTTCAGACAGAATTTTTTCACTTCTGTCACAAACTTTGAAAAATCATAACTAATTCTAAAAAAAATTAAAATCATATATTCTTGGCCATTCTAGAAAGATACACATATCTAATTTATGTTAAAAATGCGTACAAACCATAACATCCAATACAAAGGATGTTTGGCATTCAAAAAGATCAAGAGGTCAGGCTGTCCACTGGTACTGTCACAAAATTCTACAGCAAACTTCAAAAATGTCAAATTAATTCCATAAAAATCAAATCCATGCAATTGATACCAATTTGGAAATCTGTGGATATTAGCTAGAGAGAAAAAATAACTCCAGGCCAGTTCAGGTATGCCTAGACCTCGAAACTCAATCAAACAGTAACTGAGGTCAGGTGGTGCACCTAGTACTAGATAGTTTCTTTGAAAATTCATATCTCCTTCTCTAGGCATCCAAATGAGGTGTTTCTAGTTGGCACAAGTTATTGGGAATGTTTAGTTTCTTTGTATAAAATTTTGTGGCAATTAGACATCATTTGGACCCTGTATGACAGAAATCATTTTTGGACCAATGCTACAGTACCAATAAGCAAACAAGAAAAATTTTCAACTTCAACAATTCAGAAAATATTCCACAGACCTCTAAAAATTTTCAATTTTAACTTCTCAAAAAGCTCTCAATAAGATCTAGATGCATGCCAAATTTTAGACAAAGAAGAACTCATTTGAACAAAAAGTAGTATAGCCTCATAAAATAGTCATTTTTGCTCTCTACCAAGAGTCACTTTGGTCCAAATGGCCTCTCTTGAGTTTGGCATCTCTTGGGTAAGTTTAAAAGCATAATTATGACTTGTAGGAGCTGCCCAAGTGGTCTTAAATGCTACACATCTCATTTTGACTATTCAACATCTATTAATACACTAAACACACATGTCATTCAAGGGTCCAAATACATAATCTCATTAATTTAATGCTATATAAAGTTTATATAGAGTCTATACATCATATTACATGTGCTCAAGTTCTTACATAACCAAAAATAATATATACAAAACTTTTTTGACATTTCATCATAAGTTAGATTATAAAATGAATAAGGTGTAGCCATTTAATGTGCTTGGCTTGCATTTCCTTAGTTTTAAACACCACTTAGACATTTCAAGAGTGAGGGAAAGAAGAGAATGAGATTCTAAGAATCTCGATAGCTCACACACCCATTCACACATACATTCAAAATATATATACATTAAAATCACAAGTGTGCAAGCATAAAAAGTGTTATAGTACATTTTCATGGCACATTTCCATATCAAGCCATTTTCATGTTTTAGGGACTTTTGATTTTGCCTCACCCCATTTCTAGGACTTTTGAATTTGCCTCACTTTGGCCTTGGGACTTTTGACCTAACTTCACCCATTTAAGGGACTTTTGGTCTAGTCTCACCTATGCCTTAAGACTTTTGGCACATTCTCACCCACTTTAAGAGACTTTTGGCATCACCTCACCCTTGAGAGCCATTATCATAATCAATGAAATTTAAGATAACATATTGGTACCAATGTAACCTCAAGACATCAAGTGGCATGTTTTCAAATCACAAGAGCATACACAAGCACACAAAAATATGCATATGCATACAAGAATGCAAGAGAATGATGTGGAGAGCTACTTTAAATTTATGCAAGCTTTTCTTGATCCTTTCCTTCTTTTTTTTAGCCTCACAAGTGCACCTAGGTGGTTGGATGTTCTCTTAGCCTAGCCACCATAAACAACACATAATTACACAATTAAAGCAAACCAAAACACTAAACTAGAGCTTAAACCCACACTTAGTTTCATACTTGACATTATGGTTCCATAATTGGCCTAATGAAGCAACTCTTGCATTTTAAGTTCTAGAATCCATTCTCTTGTTGTTTCTAGACTTCTTGGACTCATTTAAGGACCTTGGAGCCATCACACATTCAATTGCACAATTGAAAAATCAAGTTGCTTCACAAAGTATCATTATGGATACCATTGTCCCATTTCCCAATCCATAGTTCCTAAATTTTTTCTAATAGTTTCTCCCATCTTCTAACATCATATAAAGTCTCAAACCAAGGCTAGAACAATTTAAAACATCCCCTAGCCTAATGAACCTAGCTTGGCCAAAATATGCACCATAATGGAGGTTCATGAACTTTGTGATTTTTCCTTAATAGGAAAGTCACTTGGAAGGCTTTCTAGAGGTTTTAGGAGCTCAAGGAAATAGTCAAATAGCCAAGGAAACATTCACACAAAATCAGATTTTACAAAACCTTAGAAAACACTACACTTTTCTATCTCGTTTTTTATTGATTTTCTTGGAATTTATTGCCATATTCTATCTCCCTATGGCCTAAAGCTCTTGTTCCTTCCTTGTATTTGGATAGAACATCCCCCCTCCTTTGGTACTATTCTTGGTCTAAATTGTCACAAAGGGAGGGCGAAGAGAAGATGCAACAAAAAGCAAAGATTATCTAAGATTCAAGTGAGCTTTCAAGTGTCTTTCTCCTTGGTTCTCTTCTCCTTGGCAAATTCAAATTTTTCCCCTTCTTTCTAGACCAAAATAGAACCAATCATCCAAAAAAAATCATGGAGAGAAAGCCAAGAAGGAGAGGAAGAGAATTGGATGAAGGAAGAGCATGAAATTCTACAAATTTTCTTACCTTTTTCTTGATTTTTCTCTTCCTTCTTCTCCTCCTTTTGTGCACCTAGAAGAGAAATTTTATTTTTAAAATTTGGGTAGAAAATTTCGTGTTTAAGAAGATGGAGGAAGAAGGGAGAAGTGTGTGGGAGTTTCTAGAAACATATTTTTCCAAAAATTTTAATTTTATCCTTTTGTAATGGCAATTTCATTTCGGCTTCATTTTAGCTTCTTTTTGAAAAATATCTTTTCTATTATAAAATTTAGATTTCCAATTTAATAAAATGTCTTTGGAATTACTCAATTTAGAGCTAAAACCTTATCAAATGAACCAATCAAAGTTTGGGTCAATCGACGTTAAAAAATATAGGCTAGAGGGGCTTTACCAGTCCCAGGGTTCCTATAGTTTTTGGGGTCTCTGAGAATCTTAGGTAACTCAAAAATTTTATTTAAAAAGCCCTCCTATATAGTTTTCCAAAAGTTGCATTTATTTACGAAAATGCCATTACATTTTGTCAGTTTTTGTTGCAAATTATTTCTCCATCCTAACTTTATTTTTCTTTCCATCTGAGCCTATAATTATCATTTTTAGGAGTCTAGGACTCTACCTAAATTTTTAGGACATTATCTAGGTCATTTTGAAGGACTTGCATTTGTACGACTCATTTCGTCATTTTACAGAAATTACGTTCGTTACAGCAACTAATAGTAGTCAGATAAGTTCTTTCTTTACATTATTTGAATGTAAGGTTTTCAAAATATAGTATCCATAAAACATGTACATACAAAAGTGTGGAAATACTTTTACAAGAGTACAAAAATTTCTTACATTATACTACCTAGTACTACATTTGTGAGTAGATAGATCTTACCTTAATATTTTCCAAGCAACTAGTCCTATATCCAAATCTCTAGAGTGTGGCCTATAAAGGAAATGTCCACCCACTCAACTACCACCTCAAATGTAAGCCTTATAGTGGTCGCATGAACTAGACACATCATGAAAATAGTGAAATTTTATAATTCCCAATAGAATTAATACGTTTCTATCTCCGCTTTCTTCAAATGCATAATTTCCTTTTCTACTTTCTAAATAATCAAACATTCCTGTTTCATAACTAAGTAGAATTAAATCATTAAATGGTATAAAGCTATAGATCATTTTGAATAACTATCAAGTTAATCAGAGATTTTTTGTTATAAATAACTTGACTGAGTTATTTTGAAAACATTCCTTAAATAATTATTCTTAAAAGATATATTATGATTAATTAAAAAACTTACCATATATGGATTCAAGAAAACTTTCCTTAAGTAATTTCAATATAAAAAGTTTCCTTATAAAGCAAGGTAATAATATCACATATCATGTTAAACTTAATTCAAAATCTTTCCTTTTAGAAAATTTGACTCAGCTAATTTTCATTTGAAAGCTTTCCAAAAGTGAGATATCAAGATTATATTGAATTAAACCAATGTCTCTATCAAACACATTTTAGCATTTGTCATAATAAAATATTTTTAGCCTAAAATATTTTCATGAATTATAATTTTGGCCTAATTGAATCCATTTTCCAAAAACACTAACCAAAGATATTTGACATGATTCGAAACCAAAAGGACTAAAGCATTTAATCTAATGTTCTTCCTATTTTTATTATGGCAAACATGTGAAAATTGATGAAGTGTAAACTTTTTGGAAAATGCATAAAGACTATGGAATACTTGCTTTTCATGAAAAGATAAGAAATCGTAAAGAGCTTTTTACTCCATCTCAATAAGAGCATGTATGATACCCTTTACTTACAACTTCCTTTAGAACATGTTGCATATATATATATATATTCACATACAAAATAGAGTAGCAACAAAAATAAATATATCTCATAATTCAAATAAAATTTAATTTTCTTACAATGTAATTTCTCCCTTTTTGCCATAAGCAAAATGGTAGATCAGATAAGCATAAGATCAATAAGATAGATATTATTAATGTAGTAGTATTAAGTCTAATAATAATACTTAATGCACTATCCCAGAGAAAGCCAAATTAATCAAGCATAGTTAGCTAACAATAGTGAAAGCAAATGGGGATTTAAAGTGTGTTATGCAAGAGGCACATGAGAGCTTTCATGAGAAGGCACGGTGGGATTGGCTAAAACATCGATAGTTGGCTGAATGGGAGTCATAGTAGAAGGAATAAGAAAGGTAACAAAAAGAGTTAGCTTTTTGATGTGAAAGTCCTTGATATCTTGAATCAACTTAACTAGAGAGAGAGAGATGAATGATTTTAGATCCTTAACAGCATCTTCTTTAGCAAATTCATTAGCACAATTGTAAGAGGAAGCTTGATCAGTACCTTGAAGAAGCCTTTCAAGTTCATTAGTAGATAAGTCCAAAGACATATCTAATGGAACAGATGGCCTTTCATATAGCCATAAATATTCATAGCATTGGTATTATTTTTAAAGAAAACCAAATTATCAGATTCTTTGAGAGAAATAGTTAAGCCATACTCATAGTCAACAAGACATATGTTGGTGTTGGTCTCCATATGGCTGGTAAACAAAACTTGTTCTTCTTGGTAAGCATTTAAATTTACAAATAGGTGTTTAGCAATTAAGGTAATAATCATGCCATATGGTGGTTCACAAAGTTTGTTATTGAGGGCATTTTTCATGTGACTTAAGATGATAAATGGTAGGTTTAAGATGGTGTCATGCTGTGTACACTAGATATAGAATACTTCTGAGGAGTTGGAGAAGTAGCCCTTACAATATAAGGGATAACCAAGCATCTTTATATCAACATTAAGGATATGAATGTCCATTACAAAAGCTTTCTTCCAAAAAATTTCCTCAATAACTTCAGAATGGTTGAACCTAACAAATTTAATATCTTGGTGAGTGGAATAATGGTTAACTCTACCATTTGGACACTTAATGATAATTGCAATAAATGCATAGTCAAATTCAAAGCGTCTTTCTTTTACATTCTAGAGCCAATCAAGGATTTAGAATCAAAAGTCAAATTTGCATAAAATTCTCTTATCATCATTGAAAAAATTTCTTCTTTTATCTTAAAAAATTCCAGCCTAACTTTTCAAGTATAACAAAATAAAAGAAACCTCAAACATAAATAATTCTAGATTTACCTTTCTCAACACATAGTAGTTTCAAATTTGGAAGTCATTTTCATACTTTGCCTTTACTTCAATGTCCTTAAAAGTCCACACCTTCTTTGACTTACTCATCTTCTCAGTAATTTTTATAAGTCTCTTAAAGCTCATTCTTTTTTAGGTGTTTTGTGTTCCTTTTTCTTGGTTTAGAGTAATAGAGACAAATACTAAGGTTTGAGATAGTTTACAAGGAGAGAAATGGAGAAGGTGATGTTTAGGTTCAAAAAGCAAAGATATTCTGTAAAATTAGAGCAATTATATAGAGTAGAGACATTATTGGACATTTATGACATGTTGTGCATTCCCAAAGTTAGGCTATGATGATGGGAAGCATAATATTTTCAAAACTTTGAAAGATTTTTTACCAAAAATAAAAATAATCACAAATATGCTAGTCAGAAGTGAAATGATCAAGATTTTATATTTTCTAAGTGAAAGCAGCAAATTAAGAAACAAAATCAAGGCAATTATTTCTTAAAATGCATTCAAAATATTAACAATTGATTACATTTGCATAATTCTAATTTCTCTCCTAATCTTGATGAATTTATCCTCACTTAATGGTTTAGTAAAAATATCTACTAATTAATCCTTAGTTGATACAAAGTCTAAGACTATGCCTCCCTTAGCTATATGGTTCCTTAAGCGGTGATGCCTTATTTATATTTTCTTGGTTCTTGAGTACTAGATTGGAATTTTAGATAGGTTAATAGCACTCGTGTTGTCACACTTAATATGGACACGATTAAATTATATTTTATAGTCTTATAGTTGTTATTTCGTCCATAAGATTTGAGCATAACAACTTCTTATTAAAACATGTTTAACCTTAGTTGTGGATAAAACAACTGAGTTCTACTTTTTGCCAAATCATGAAATAAGATAGCAACCTATAAATTGACATATGCCATTGGTGTTTTTTTTAAATCAATTTTGCAACCTTCAAAATTAGCGTTAAAATGGCCAAACAAATTACAAGACCACCCTTTAAGAACTATATTCCTAATAGTTAAGTTCCTAATAGGTATTTAAATATTCTTTTTAGAGTAAATAAATGTAATTCTTTAAGATCAGATTGAAATCTAGCACAAAAGTATACAATAAACATGAATTAAGTCTATTAACTGTTAAATAGAGTAATGATCCAATTTTACCTTGAAACTTCTTTTGATTTATAGAAATACATGTTTTTTTATCTTTGTCAAGTTTGAGGAACGAATTTATAAGAGTTCTGCTTGGTTTAGATTTATACATATTAAATTTGTTTAACAACTATTTCATATATTTGATTTGATAGATAAACATTCATTCTTTTAATTATTTGATTTGTAGCTTGAGAAAGAAAGTCATATCTCCCATCATACTTTTCTCAAATTCACTAGTCATTAATTTAAAAAAATCCTTGCACAAAAGCTCATTAGTATATCTAAATACAATAACATCCATATATATTTAAACAATTAAAATATCATACTTTCGATGCTTAATGAATAATGTAATGTTTGTTTTCCTTTTAGATAATCCATATTTAGTTAGGAGCTTACTTAATCTTTCGTACCATGCCTATGGGCCTATTTTAGATTATATAGTACCTTTTTCAATTTATACACATAGTTAGGATGCTTAATACTTTGAAAGCCAGGAAGCTATTTTATATATACCTCGTCACTTAAATACCTATTTTGAAAATGCACTTTCTACATCTATTTGGTATAGCTTGAATCTTTTATAACATGCAAATGCAAGTAAGATTCTTATAGACTCTAATCTAGTCATAGGATCAAAAGTTTTCTCAAAGTTTATACATTCAATTTGATTAGAGTCTTGTACAACCAACCTTGCCTTATTTCTTACCATGTTACGTAAGATTCTCCCTTAAATATAAAAAATTAAATTACATTGTGTTGTGTTAAATTGTTTGATAATTAATATAATATATTTTCATGTATTTTTAATGTAAGGTAAAATAAGAATTTCCTAAAATTTTGGTATGAGAACATGTGTTAGGCAAAAAAGGAAATATTTTAAAATTGTTTATATAATAATAAAATAAAATTTTCATTTATGATTTATTAGACTTTTATACACTAAAAGTTAATAATAAAACTAATTAAACAAATTAAGGGATTAAGTGGAAATTTTGGGAAGGGAATGAAATAACTAAAAATATAAGGCAAGAATGTGTAATTTTCATTGAGGCGAAGGTGCAATTTTTTTCAAGACTAAAAGTTGAATTTTGGAAGAACATAGGAGGCAAAAGGTGTAATACCTAATATTATAAATAGCCTAAACCAATGAAGTTTAAATTATAAAATTAAACTAAAACTATAGCAAAAGCATACTTAATGAAATATTAAAAATTTAAACCAATTTTAGACCTTCATACTTGCTAGTTTGTTTGGACTAAAGTTAAGGACTTGTACGAATGCTAAGTCCTAGGTAACTACTCCTAAGTTAAAGTTGACTAAAACTTGTTTATAACACTTTTGTAGGTTTTCCAAGTTAGACAAACTATTCTTTATCTTCCTAGTGTCACTTGGTCTCCTTAAAATTTCATTTAAAAGCCTTTGAAAAGCTTGGTACTTTAACCAAAAAGAATGGCTAATCTTGAAGCAATCAGTTGACTACCCTTTAAAGGGCAGCCAACTGCTTGGGAGTATTCTAGTTAACCAATCCTAAGTAGTAAATTGACTAATACCTTATAGCATCAATCATTTTTATTAAGGCCATGATAATTAATTAGCTATAAACACCTATTCAATTGGTGGTTTATAGAATGCAACTTGTGCATTTTAAGACTTAGTCGATTGATTGCTTATCTTAGTTGGTTGACTGGTCATGACAAAACTAGCAACCTAAATTTTAGAACAAGGAAAAAACGCTTTACTTCTTATGGTAAGTGTTGATAAATATCAAATTTTATATATTTTATTGCCTCTAATTTGGACATTTTGATAATAAATTATGGCTTAATAGATTTAATTAAATGATATTTGATTTTATTGGCTATTGTTATACTTTAGGAATTAATTTACAAAATTCTTGATTTTTAGTGCATAAATATATATATATATATATATATTAATTTTCTTACTTAATATTTCTATTCTTTATGTACATTTTTAATGGGCAAATGAAAATTAAATGGTGAAAATTTATTTAAAGAAAAATTAAAAATTGGTCAAAATTTCAAGGATGGAAGCCACATTGTGCTACTTAAAGGAAGAAATTATTTATGCAGACTTTTAATCAATTTTTAGAAAATAAAAAATTAAAAAATAGAGGGTTAAATCACATAAGAGGCAGATCCATTAGAGCACTCTTGATCTCTCAATGATACACTAGTTCACTAGGTCATGTGAGAAAGAACAGATGTATACAAGCACGAAATTCACATTCAAGCACTTCCTCTCTTTGGTTCATACACATGCACATGTTTCATTCACTTAAGACCCATGAATTGAAGGAGCAGATTCACGTAGCACTCCAATATTCACACATCACACCCACATCTCTTCCTCATACATATACATATGACATCAATTACATTCATGGCTTTAGGTTCTCTTTACATCATACATGTATGACTTTCATTTTTAATCACACAAACACATCCAGCACACGTGAATGCACCTCTCTTCACTCACAGGCTCCATTCATAATCGTTTGCTCCATCCTCCATATCGCAAGCTTGGATGAATCACAGAAAGATGCACAAGCTTTACCACATAATCACACACCCAACTAAGCTCCACAGGACAGCTCACACTCCACCCATGCATTGATCCACGACACTGCCTCTTGTTCACACATATATGTGCAGGGCTTCATTAGATTCACACTTGGGCATGAGGTCTCACATGGAAGAGGATAGCTCATCCGTATTCACAAGAGACACCTAGGTTTATGATTGGGAGAAGTAGAATGTGAATCATGTGAAGGGCATGATTAGCACAGGATTATGATGAAGCCTGAAAACAAAAGGCTACATGAAGGAGAAAGGCTCAAGTATATGATACATGGCTCTTTCATCCACATCACATTCATGTTGACTCTCTCGAGTCCCACCAAGTTTTCTTACACATTCACATGTCCACTAACATACACACCCAGACATGCTACATCATTCACACTTCCAGGAGGGGAGTCTCATGGCTTTCCATTCATAATTCACTTATAGTTCGCTCACATGGAGTATAAATGACATGCCACATATCCTCACATCATTCACACACACACATGACTTTCACGTGAAGGGGGATTAACATGGGATGAATCTATTATTCAGGAGACACACATGAGCGACTTAGGAAGGACATCTAGAACAGAGAAGTAGGAGAGCAAATTATCATATTAGCTCATTCTTGGAATGCTCTAAGGCTGTGGCTTCATTCTCTAATTTCCTCCATCATTTCTTATAATCAATGAAAATTTAATTCCTTTTGGTGGCTGATCTTGGATGCTAACTCCTTAATAAAGATTTGAGCTCTCAAGTTCAACCAAGATTAGGCTAATTTTCTCATTTTTTTCTTTTTATTTTTATTGTTACTTCATTTAAGTTTTATTGATTAGGTTTGGTTGATGGAAACTTATTTGTAGTGGCTGTTTTGGATTAGTAAATCCTCTGAATTTTGTTCATAAATTAGAAATGTATTATTGCACTTTAAGTGTTTGATGAATTGTTCTTGAATTGTTATACATTTCCACTTACTTTACTTGTAAGTTCAGCTTAATTGTGCAATAGTTGTTATGTAATTGATGCTAAAATTTATTCTTAATTAGTATAATTGAGATTTTTAGGAGTTTAAGTGGTAATCTAAACTCTTAGATAGAAGGTTCAACAACCTAAAAGAACAATTAAACTCATATTTAGATGTGTTCTAACTCTTACATGCAAGTATTAATCAATTGATAATATTATGGTTACAAGCTTCCAAATAGTTAGGCACTTGTATCTCAATTGGTTAATTGAAAATTTCTTTAATAAATGCAACCAACAAGGAGATTAAATCTAAGTTTTAAGTCTATCTAATTAGATCAATGATAATTGAAGTCAAAAAAGTAAGTTCAAGAATAGCTACTTTACATTGTTAGTTGATTTCACCACTTTAGTTATAGTTTTCAATTTTTGTTGTTTACTTTAATTCAATTAACTTCTAGAAATTAAACCTCTCTATTTTTTTTATTAGTTTGCATACCTAAAGAACTATTTCATAAGCAATTAGAATCTAACTCCGAGAAAAACAATTTAGGTTGCATCACTAACGCATTTTAATTCAACCTAATTATTTAAAGTTGCTCAGCATAATCATCAAGCAGTCTCTAGCAAAGCAAAACACCTAAAAGCCATCCATAAGTATATATAAGTGGTTTACTAACATGCTAAAACTCACCTCCACTAAACTTAAATATATGGCCTTTTAAGTACACACATTCCCACAAAAGCCCCTAAAATGCCACAGTGCAACTTTGAAATATTCTTAACCAAAACCAATCCAACCTATTAAAGCAAACTCCAAATGTCATACCCTAAATTTAGAGATGAGATTGGCATGGAATATGAGATGACCTTACATTCGTAAGCCTAACTAAACATAAAAAGTTTTACTCTTTTACCGAGTTAATCAAGGGCCCTAAAAGATAGATGTAAATTTACACTTCAAATGCATAAGACTTTCAAAATAAACTCTCTTCCAAAATCATGCATTACATTGATATAATGGTCAACATTTATTTATGATATGAAAATAAGGAAATTAATAAATAAAGAAATTTAACAAAACATTAACAAGAGGTAAAAGTTTAAAAACACATGCACAGTTAATTTAATTGAGCAATAAAATTAATGTTGATCGAAAACTTGTTTGTTCCAATACTAATTTGATAAGGTATAGAAAATATGGAGTCATCGATAGTCAAAACATGTTATAACTTAAAGAAGAATAATAGTAAAGGTAAATAAAAATCTAGTTCATACAAAAGATGTTTAATTATCGAGAAGTAAAAAACTAAATTGTTTAACACATATACTAATGCGAATAAACAGCCTACAAAAGTAAATAATCACATATTCAATATCAAAGCACTGTAAGGGGAATTATAGGTGAGATTCTTGCCATCGTCCCAACTTACCACCATTTCTACAACCTTTAAACATTCAAAGAACATTCAACTTAATATCCTTTAGGTACTCAGTTATAGAAATTACATAGTAACATTTAAGGTCCACTAAGGGCTAATTAGATTACTGTTAGCAACCAATATTATGCATACTTCTATCATATGTGTATGTGTGCATCATATAATAAAGTATAATTCATATATAAAATCTTCCAAAGTAAGTGATTTAACAAGCAAATTATACAATTAATAGTATATTATCTTATAATTATAAACATTTAAGCAATACCATAAAAGTATATTAAGACAAACACTTCATTTTTCAAATTCTCAAAAATAACATCTATAATCATTATGCCATTTCTTATACATTTTGATAACATAAGCATATAGGGTATATCATAGTTTGGAAAATTTAATATATACACAATGAGATACTACCTACAATGCTTATCCCAATAAAAAAATGGAATACAAACAAGAAATAGAAAAAGGAAAAATGGAAGGAAAGTAAAAAAACATATTATGGTTTATAATTTACTCATAGTGATTGTCAAATAGTTTTTAATTCATTCGTTATTGCACTACCATCAATTTCCTCCAATGGAAAAGTGAAAAGGCATTCCTAAATGTAATTATAATAATATTTATACATTTAAGATACAAGTATATACTACTTCATACATCCTACATTATATGGCCAAACTATTATAGATTAATTCCTATCCTTAGGTACCATCAAGTCTCTTACGCAAGTTTTTTACATTACCTAACTCAATTTTCTTACTACCATGCCAACTTAGATTAATAACTTTGTTTAAAATTTTGAAAGTTTTAGAATTTGCTTTAAGATGTCAAGAATATGAAGTTATGTCAATAGGTATCTTATTATATCTTATTCTAATTTACTATTCCACTTAGCTTAATTGTTGTCCTAATTTAATGCCTAACTTGATTTAGTTATCTTTTTCCCTGTTGAATGTCTTACCCCTAATATTAATTTGTCTTAGTTAAACTTAGTAACTTCACTATTCTACTTAATTGAATCTTACTTAAGAAAGTTTTACTGCAACATTAATGTCAACTTTTAACACTTTAACTATTTAATTAGTACATTATCAATTTCTTCTTCTTCTTCTTCTTCACATTCATTCACAATACTACAAAGAACATAGAGTATTACCTTAGGAAGTTATATTTAAGAGTTGTGGCTTCTTAATATTCAATCTACTCGCCCAATTATTCCTAATAATCTATTCACTTGAAATTATCTATAAGGGTGAATTCACATAAGCCATGTGACTCTCTAACTTGTGGAATTAATAGGAATTAAGTGATGTTATGATCTTTCTCATGTGTCCCAGTGTATATGCACAAGTTTTTAGAAATAAATATTAATTCTTTAGTATGAAACCCTACTTTAGAAGTAAGATATCAATTGGTATTCTTGATGATTGTTTATAAAAGTGTTTTAATTGCTTGATTGCATATGAATCACTAAGGATACCAATGATGTTACCATGGTCTAAAAAGCCACATGGCCAGGCCAAGTGAGATTACATGGGTCATGTCACTCTATAGCACTAAAAGACAACATGCAATATAAAGGCCTGAGACTTACATAGCCTAGCTATATGAATCTACATGGGGTCATGTGATTCTTTGGCAAGGTGAGTAAGTAAATTTTAATGGATTATTTTCATATAAGTGGATGGTACTAACATAGTTAGTTATAACTCAAATCCTTGGGAACCTAATGCATAACTAAGATCATGACTTAATCCTTATGCTTAAGGAGTGCTGATGTCAGAATAATGACCTTGAGACATGGACTATGACTCAGATATTATGACCCTAACATAACTATAGACAAGAGTTGGGCTATGAAATCACAAATCCAATGACTTATATAGATTGTTGGACAAAGAACTATAAGGACATCAATAACTAAAAAGACACTATTAAATGGAAGGCTTTGTAGGAAATAACTATGCTGGGACAAACTATTTTGCTAACCATGTTTACTTACATTGCAAATATTTCCTATATCTGTTATGATCCATTTGCTTAATAATCATACATATGCCTATTTGATTGTTTTATGTCTTTTAAAAGATTATTTGTTTTGTATTAATTTTTTATAAGAGAAAGAAATGTGGATAATATATGTTAGGAGAAATGATCCTTAAAAGGGTGATCTTAGAAGACAAGGTTCTTGAGAGATAAAGTCTTGATAAAAGATGGTCTCTATCAATAGAGACCTTTAAAAAGGAGTGTGTTATAAGAAACAAAAGGCAATCCTCAAAAGGAAAGTGACATCTAATAATACAAATTTCTTATGAATTCGCTTTAGGGGACATCCTAATTAGCAATTTAATTTCTTGCTAATTTATATGTGTGTGTATTCTTTTAAAATGTGCTAACATAATTTGATCTAGATGTTTCAGATCAAACTTGCTTATGAGATCATACTTGATTAGTTATATGTAGAATGACTTGGGTTTGAAATACCAATTATCATTGATGTGTGCATGATAGCCATAGATAAGGGATAAAAGTAACGCTATGAATAGCAAGGTATATAAACATAGTCATTTGTGTGATACTAGAGAAGTGTATAAATAATGAAACATAAATGGGAAAGCTAAACCAATAGATGTTGATAGAGTTTATGTTGTATAAGGTGGATAGAGGATATTAACTACTTATGGTAAAAGTTCTTTGTATTTTTGGAATTTCATATAAAAGAGGACATATGATCATGGAAAAACTAGGTTTTGCACCTTTCTAAAGTAATAGTAGAAATATTTGCTTTTTTGTGTATGTGTGTGTGTAATGGTTACATCTAGCTTTGTGTGTGTTTGATATATTATTTTTCAAATGCAATAAACAAAGGTGATGAAATGATTTTTGTGATTACATAGCTAAACTATTACAAGGTTTTCAAAATATATTGTTTTATTACAAATGAAAATTCTCATTATTTTACTGTGATGTATTCAAATCTGATAAAATTAGAACATGTTGATGCAAAGGATAATCACTGAAGTAGAATGGATATGGATAGACATCTTGTTTATAGGACCCATGTAAGTGATTTTAAGCATTAATATAACCATGATCAATAATGGCATGCTAGATTTTCCTTTATCATAAAAATTATGTATTAATGAACTGAACATGAGTTATTCCTACTTTTTAATACTAATCTACAATTTTATGACCTAGTTAAAATAACAATAGATAGCTAGTACATGACAGAGGACTATGATATAAATTTTTGAATCTTCAATATTCCAAATTTATATGAAAGCATATTGTATGATATAGTTGATTAATTTATTTACTTTGTAGTTTAGTGATGCTATTCAATTTGGACACCTGGTTAGTCACGCCATCTATATGCATGTATATGAAGTAACTAATATTAGATAATAAATAGAATGACTAAATAAAAGATAAATTCAAAAATAAGAATAATAGCAAAGATGTTATATGTTACCTGATTTATTAAGCTTATTTCTAAGTACCCACTTTGTGCCAATGACAAATTGTTTATTAGAATTAGGAATTATGATCCATACTTAGTTCTTTTCAAACTGATTGAGTTCTTTTTACATTATCAAGATCCAATAATCATCTATTAAGGCTTTATCAATGTTTTTGGATTCTATTTGAGACATGAATGCTAGGTGGTTCATGCTCTTATATGATGATCTGGTTCTTCTTCCTTCATTTGGACTTTTAATGATGAATTCATTTAGAAAAGCTATAAAATGTCTCCATTCTCTTGGAATTTCCTTTTTGTCAACTTCTTGGTCAAGAGCTATCTCTTCATCTTTGTTTTGTTAACCAATGGAAGTTCTTGATGCCTTATTTAGGTCTTGTTAGGAACCTTATTCAGTATGTACATTTTCAAGTTCCTAATGATATGGTTTCTGAAACTTATATTGTCTTTTGCAAACATCTTCCTTATCATTTGGTCTTCTTTTATTTAGTATAGATTTGTTAAATTCAAAAAATACAACATTTATAGACTCTTCAATAGGCATTGATCTTTTATTATATACTTTATAAGCTTTTCTTAAATTTGAATATCCAATAAAGATTTCTTCATTAGTTTTAAAGTCAAATTTTCCCAAATTGTCTTATTGCATATATAAAACACTTATACCTAAAAATCTAGAAAAAGCTAATATTTATTTTTTTTTATTTTTTCCTTTCTAAGGCTCACAAAGGGTTATATTCAAAATAGGACTTAATAGGCATATGTTCAAAATGTAGTAAGAAGTATTTATCATCTCAACCCAAAGGTTTTTAAGAAGGTTGTTTTTATAAAGTAACATTTCTAACCATATAAATTAAAGTACAATATTTTCTTTCTACAACACCATTTTATTGAGGAGTTGTAGAAGTAGAAAAATTGCGATTTATTCCAAGTTTATTGCAAAATTCTTCAAAATATTAATTTTTAAATTCCTTTTCATGATCATTTTAAATAGAAGATATTAAGTATGCGTTCTCATTTTAAATAAGAGCATAATAGGTCTTAAACTTTTTAAAATAGTTATTCTTATAAACTAAGAAAAGAGCTAAGTAAATATAGATAAATCATTTACAATTACTGACCCATAAGATTTACCTTTGAGACTTTATGTCCTAATGAGACTAAATGAACCCATATGAATTAGTTGAAATGGTCTACTTGTTGAGGTAGGTTCCTTAGATATAAGGGATGATCTATTTTGCTTTCCTTTTTGAAATGCTTCCCATATTTGATCGTTTTCACACTTAAGTTTAGGAAAATCAATAAGATCTTTTGATGACAATTTAGATATTAATTTCATGCTGGCATGTTCTAACCTTTTATACCATAGCCAACTTTGATATGCGTTGATTCAAGACATGTTTGTTTAGAGATATTATCAAGATGCAAGATACAGATGTTATCATGCCTTTTTTCTTTAATTAAAATGTTCATTTCTTTGTCATAAATATTGCATGTACAAGGATCAAATGTAACTTTGTGTCCTTTATCACACAATTAACTAATACTAACAAGATTAAACTTGAGTCTATTAATTAGATAAATATTATCAATAGTAAGAGATGCATTTATGCTTATTATACCTAAACCCATTATCCTACCTTTTTTGTTATCACCAAATGTAATTGTATCAGATACCTAAGGAACAAAAGATATAAAATTAGTCTTGCTTCCAATCATGTGATTGGAATATCCAAAATCCAAGAATCATAAGTCTTTTCCAATTGTAATCTTGAGAGAGACTTGCATGCAATATATAAGAATTTAGGTACTTTAAAAAAACTTTGTGTCCTTGTTACCTTAACTCTAGATTCCTTCTTTCAAATTTTTGACTTTATCAATCATTAATAAGATGAATAAATTTTTCTATTACATGTATAGCACATTCTAGGTGATATTCTATTTAAGGCTTTCACAGAAATAATCCTATTTTATTATCCATCATCTTTACTATCATCATATCCAATACCATTCTGATTTAAATATCATTTTTTATTACTAAGAATGACTTTCAAAATTTCATGTCCTTTTACAAATTTAGCCAAATCTTCATTAAAGCTTGCAATCTATTTTCTTAATCCTTTTATTTTTAGATAGAAGAATTTGCATAAAATACTCTTTTTCAATTAAACAAAACTTTTCTTCCAAAACATCCTTCTCACTTTTAACAATACTAAAGCACTTCAAGATTTTCATATGATCCCTTTTTAGTTCATTAAATTTTAATGCAATCTTGTTAAAGTCTTCTACAATAGTATCAAAAGCATATAATAACTCACCATATGTAAAAAGAGTATTATTTACCTCTTCTTCCATCTGGTGTTAGCAAATACGTCGTTTGTTTTGAGACATACATTTTTAGCTTCCTTTTCTTTATCACTATTGCTCTAGCGATCTAATGATGCAAAAAGGTAAAGATTTTTTATTTTCTACTATTCTTTTTCACTGGATTTTGCTAAAAGGTCATTATTATTCCATGTTGAATTTGCAACTATAGCTTTTTTTTTTTTATTATTTGAGCTTGATTTGTTAGTTAATGGATAACTAATTTTTATATGACTGATTTTCTTACATCTATAACATATGAGTGTATCTTTATTTTTTTATTGTTTGGATATGCTTGCTCTTCTTTGATTGTTCTAAAATTGTTTCTTGTGAAAGTTATAGATCCTCTTCATTTCTTTGCCATTAGACTAGTCGAGCCTCCTCTCCTTCATCATGAAGAGATGCCTTTATTGCAATGGTCTTTTCTTTCTTTAAGCTTTCTGTGTTTCTATTAAGATAACTTCCTTTATAGGCAATCAAATTTCCTCTAAGTTCATCAAAAGTTATTTTCTCTAGTTTTCCATTTTCTTGGATAGTCGTAACTTTTGCCCTTCACAGGGAGTTGAGACATTTAAGGACCTTATAGATTAGATTTTCATTTGGATGGCATTTTCCAAGAACATCTAAATCATTGAATGATCTTTCCAAGCCTTCTAAACATCTCTTTATGTTTTCATCATCCTTTATCTTGTAGTTTATACTTGTGCACTAGTGTGCCAATCTTTGATTTTTTGACTTTTATGGTTCATTCATATGTTATTTGTTTATTGTTCCACATTTCCTTTGCTGAGTGACATCTTAAAAGCTTTTTAAGTTCTTTTGCATTTACAACACAAAAAATATATAGTTAATAACTTTACAATTTATTTCATACCTTTTTTTATCTCCCTCATTCCATTCTTTTCTTGCCTTTTCAACAATCTAATTACTAACTTTCTTTATAGGTATGAAGGGGCCATTTTAAATCATATCCCACACTTGTAGTTCAGTTAACTCAATAAAGACCTTCATTTTATTTTTTGGTACCAAAAGTTCATTCCATCAAAATATTAAGGCCTATTGATGGAGTGAACTTTAGTACTAAAAAATTGATTCATCTTTTAGATGAGATATTTTCTTTAAGAGATCAGTCCTATAAAATAGAGATCATATTCTAATATCAATTGTTAATTTAGAAGTAATCCAAGAAGAGAGTTGAATTATATTTAAAAATTATTTTTATATAGAAATTTTGATTTCTTGTTAACAACATTAAGTTCTTTATGAATCAAAACCTACATGACGCAATATATATTATGACCAATTTGAATAATTATCAAATCTTTACTTTTATAAATAATTTGACTAAGTTATTTTGAAAATATTCCTTTAATAATTAATCTTAAAAGAAATATTATGATCAATTCACAAACTTACTATACAAGGAATCAAAAAAATTTTCCTTAAACAATTTTAATATAAAAAGTTTTCTTATAAAATGAGATAATAATATTACAAATCATGTCATACTTAATTCAAAATCTTTCAATTTAAAAAAGTTGACTTAATTAATTTTTTTAGAAAACTTTTTTAAAGTGAGATATCAAGATTATATTAAATTTAAACAATATAGCTATTAAATATATTTTAGCACATTTATCATAATAAAATATTTTTGACCCAAAATATTTTCATGAATTGGTCTAATTGAATCAATTTTTCAAAAATAATTAATTAAAATATTTGGTATAATTGAAAATTAAAAGGTTCAAAACATTTGATTCAAAAATTTTAACTAAACACAAAAATATTATAAAATGAAATAATTATATTTACTAACTGTTTAATTTATTATCACATCTCATAAAATTCACCTAATTTTAATTTATTAGCACATCTCACAAAATTCACCTAAGTTATTTTAATAAAGATAATTTAAACATCTAAAACATCCTAATTAAACACAACTTAGGTGACTCAATTTAATTACAATTAACATATTATTCATATATTTACGAATGCCAACCGCGCTTTCTACAGCTGAAGTGCAGCGTTTTAGTGTCCCGATTTCCGACTCCCTCTCAGTACCGGAAACTCTCGTAGGAGATGGCGGGAGAGGGAAGCAGCGCTGGTGACGTTGAAGCGGGTTCACAAATGGTTGGGCTCACTGGGGACAAGGGCATTGACGTTGCGCAAGAGCAAGAGCAAGAGGAAGAAGTAGAAGACGCACCAGAGGAGGAGGATGGAGAAGACATGGAAGGAGCAGGTGAAGAAGAATATGTCGAAGACGAGGGGGAATATACTTTCAGGTTCGAAGAAGGGATCAACCCTTTGGATTTTGTGGAGAATAATGATTCTGGGGTTCAAAGTTATCAGCAATTCGAGCGCCTTGAGAATGAAGCCCTTGCTGATAAAAAGCGAAAAGCAGTTGAAGACTTGCACCGGTAATTTCAACTTCTATTCATTTTTCACTTTTTTTTTTCTTCATAATATTAAGCAACACTTACAGGTTCTCTTTTTGCAGCTGTCCAATTCATCTAGCTAATAATATTCAATGATTTTCATTAGCATGGCTGTGGTTCATGTGTTTGATGCCATTGCACAAAATGTGCAATCTACTTTCAACGTCATAATTGTGAACCCAGCGTATTGTGTATTTGATTATACCTTTTCATCATCGTATTATTATTCTGTGCTGTATGCTTGAAGCGGATTTAATTTAACTACGTATTATTCAGTTTCTTGAATGAATAACGTATATGAGCATAAAGGAAAAAATTTAGTGTGCTTTTTTATTTTGATAGAACATGAAGAATTTCATTAAATAAAAGAATAGGGATGCAAATAGGAGGAATTTTATTATATAGATGACGCATGTTTATTTAATGCCTCTAAAAGCAGTGATGGAAGTTCTTTAAAGAAGGCAAGGGAAGAGGATATTTCAGAAGCAAGCATGGAGGAGATAATGGAAGCACTGAATTTTGGTGCTCGCAGGAAATCAAGAAAGGTATGATATATACATACATATATATATATATATATATATATATTATCGGTCATACTTATGCAGCATCATGATAATACAGCCATCAAATTCTGTGAACAATATATCTGTACATAAGATTATATAGGGGGAAACCTTTTGGAACTCTGAATGAAGAATTGATCATAAATTTCTGGGACATTGTGCTGTCCAGATTGCTGAGTATAATTTATTTATACAAGCAAAGAATATTTGAAAAAAAGTTTAGGCAGATGTCATTGAATTCTTTTAACAAGGGTGAAGTACAATTTTTGAACTCTTTACAATGGAATGGACATCAGAGAGCACAATTGGTTTGAATTATGGGGCAAATGACCAAGGAAAAATTTTATTAACTGATTTTCCTGCTGATTAAGAAGGTGTAATTGAAGAACTGTTTGATTAGTCTTTTCAACTGGTGTTTGTATGATAAATTTACTGTGTTCAAAGTATCAAAAACCTTTAGTAGTTCATAAAATTATGGGAAAAGGATTGTCAATAATTAATGCAAAGTATCTCTCTGTTTGATTTTCTTGTCAACAGAAAAAAATGCTATACTCAGACATTAGACATTTAGACCTCAAGTTATCACCCTGCACCCTGGTGGAGAAGAGTTGCTATGTGCGCTTTCTCAGCCTATGAACTTTGATGTCTTGCTTTCAACATCTTAGGTTGAGGGTGCAACTAAGAGCATGTAAGTTAGGAAAGGAAATTGTAAATAAACCGGCATAATATATCTTTTATAAAAGAAAAGGAAAAACTGATGTAGAAGGTACTTCAGTTCTTTAGAAATTGATAGTTAACCTCTGCTTTGATTGTCAGAAACTTATCATTTGTCTTATCATAAGAGGAAATAATTGTTTTATGTTTTGTGTCCCTCAATAATGGCTTTAAGTTCACATGTAGAGTAAATTTGATTAGGGGATATAGTTTTTTGGAACTTGACAGATGATTGTGAAGTACAAGCTTATTCTCCTCATATGGTTACTTTGTAGTTTAATTTTTCCTTATTTTATTTTTTTTAACCTTTTTCATGGACAATAGTTTGCAATATTCACTCTGCACTGAATATTCAATGGTATTGTGTGTAAATTTCTGGAATCTCGTTTTCTTAATTATTTAATGCCCTAGAAAGGATTCTGTTGTGGTTTTTGGTGTTCTTGTTGGATAGAAATGCCCCAGAAAGGATGTAGATGACAGTTCAAAGAATAAGAATTCTCAGTTATGCATATGCAACTAACTACTGATTCATACTATATAATATATAATTTTGATGCAGTTTATTTTCTTTGTTATTTCTTTTTATGTTTATTCTAGATTCTAGATAACTATTTTGAACTTTACATCTCAGCCTGTGACACCTTTAATTCCTCTATTCTTTATCTGCCTGATGCAGCCCAAGAAAAGAGGTAGACGAAAAGGATCAAAGAATAAAATCAACCCTCAGCTAACACGAATGCTAGGTGATGCCACTCTTCACTATGCACATGAACGTTATGAAGAGGTACCGTATTTTGTCCTGTAATTATCTATAGCTAAGCACATCACCTTTGGCAATGGAATGTGCTATCACAGTTCTCAAGTGTTCACAAGCGAAGATTCCTCAGAGGCTTTACTTGTGCCTTGAAGCTGTAAATAAGAGTTTCTTAGCTAGTTGTAGGCTCATAATTGTGTTAGATGTTTATCATTTGAATAATCAATTTGGTCAACAACTACTTGTAGCTGTTGCTAGAGACTTACGTGAAATCATTATGTTACTAGATATGCAACGAATAGTCATGATGAGGACCCAAATACAAAATTTGAAAACTACAAGGACCTACTTACAAACATTTGAAGTATAGATACTAATTTGAAATTGAGGTGAAACTATAGGGCCAGCAAATTATTTAAACCTTAATTTGAAAAGCAATTTCAACAATATTTAACAGGTGATTTCAACAATTCTCTAGAGCTGGTATTAGAAGTTATGTAAGATCCATGTCAACAGTTTTTACAACCATGGCATCTAACATTATAGTAATAATGGCTTCAGATGCTAAAGATGGTCTTAGCTTTAATTACTATTAAGTCCTTTTTTAGATTTATTCTTGGTTTTTTTAACCTTGAAATGCTTTATTGTATCCATTTTTAATTGGCTCTTTAAATATCAGGAGAATTGTTAATTGGCTCTTTAAACATTAGAGCTGGGGTTTTAGTTTTTCTGATTCTTCATGCTACTCTTTCTTTGCTTGGTTGATACTTTGTGTCTGTTTAAGCTTGATGTAAATTGTAGATTCTTCCTGGGAGTTAGTAATTCATTTTCTTTTTCCTACTCTGTTGACTTTATGCAGGCTATTTCTGTATTGCATGAAGTTGTTAGGCTGGCACCAAATTTGCCTGATTCATATCACACACTTGGACTTGTCCATAGTTCACTTAAGGATTATAAAAAAGCTATGGATTTCTACATGATTGCAGCTCATTTGACTCCCAAAGATTCTTCTCTCTGGAAAATGCTTTTTACTTGGTCCATGTAAGAGAGTTCCTCATTTTTGTCGCCATCATTAATTTTGCACAGTGATCTTTCTTGACATATTTAACTGCATGAATTGACATTCCCACTGTAATTGTGAAAGAGGATTAAATTCCCTTAAGTGATGTATGTAATAAAAATAGAATATGCTGGATTGTTAATTTCCTCATTTTTTCTATTTGTAAATACTTTTTGCTATGTTTATCATATTAGAGTTTGTTGCCATTTCTACCTTAACTAAATTCATACATGCGTTCAAATATCTCATGGCTTTTATATATGAAAAAATAGAATACTTATTGAGATAGAGAACATTTCAATTGCAGAGAACAAGGTGACATTGGTCAGGCTGGTTATTGTCTTTCAAAGGCAATAACGGCAGATCCCAAGGACATTACTCTTAGAATCCACCGTGCTTCTCTCTATATTGAGCTCGGAGATTATCAAAAAGCTGCTGAGACACAGTTGCAAGTCCATCAACTCTTTCCTGAGAACGTTGATGCACTAAAAACAGCAGCTAAGGTCTGCCCCTTTCTCTGTTTATAAAGAGCCATGCTCCATATGATTATTCATGTACTTAGCTGTAAATTTTATCTTTTGCTGAATAACTCTTTTTTTCTTTTTATCATTTTTGTACAAAATCTTTGATTTGTCTTTCTGATGCTATGTGATTTATCTGTATGCTTGTGGGTCTTATGGCCTTTATGCCCCCTTCTGTAAGGGGCTGGGTATTCAGAGAGTTTCTTGGGATGAGGATGACACAGTGCCTCAAATTAGGCTTCAGGAAGATCCCTGTTAGAATAAGATCTAAAAGCCTGATGCAATGAAACATGGAGTTGATGATGATAAACGAAAAGTTTAAAGAAGAACATGGACATGATTAGTGCTATAGATGTCTGGAATAATAGATTGTGAGAGCTTTATCATTGTGCCTCATGGTCCTGGTTTGAATAGAATGGGAATATAGGATGCTTCTTCAGAGTATCAACCTCCTTGGTTTGAATCACATGAACCAACTTATTTTTAAATCTTAAGCGACCCTTTGAATCACAATCCCAAAAAGGTGTAGCTTTAGGGTTACCTACCAAGATAATATCCAAGTAGATAAGAGGAAAAATAAGAGAGAGCCGGAGTATTAAACTTAGCCCTGTCAAACTACTCTTAGCTCAATTAATCTTCAATCTGGACATAATTTCAAAAATTCAGAGGACAAATAGAACATTAGCAAAACTGTCTCTGTTGTCCTCCAGAAGAATTGTTATCTGCAAACTGGAGGTGAGAACCCAAAATCTCTGCCTAGCTTACATGAATATCCTTAATGATACGCCTATCCACAACCCTAGAAATCAATGTGCTTAGCACGTCTACCACCAAGGTATTAAAGAAAGTAGAAAAGGAGGATCCCCTTACTTAACCCCTCTCTAACCTTGAAACCAACATTTGGACTCAGCCTTCACATTCACCAAAAAAAAAAAATGTGGCAGTAGACAAGCAACCGGTAATAGGAGTTCCTAAATTATTTTGTCAGCTGTATTTAGCTAATATGAAGTGGTAATTAGTTGTAAATAATATTAGCTGCAATTAGCTAATTGTAGTAGCTGTACCTGCTGTACTTTTATTGTAATATTACTGTTGTAATTTCTCTCACACAGTATAAACATAAGCTGATGCAAGTTTGGTAGAAATATCCTACAAACTTCAGAAATTATTGTTTGTGTGTGTGTGTCTCTCTCTCCTTTCTGTATCTTGACTTTCACATTAGAATCTAAATACCATAGAAGAATTGAACCATAACTCTGTTCAATTGATGAAAAATAGAGAGAATGGATTAGTGGAAGACATTGATAGATTCTTTGTGCAAACAAACATTTATATAGAGCCAGAACAGTTAAATATGAGGAAAAAGAATGAAACACGTTTCCTTGGGGACAAATTATAATGAAATGTTGGACTTTTTTAGTTGTGGGGTTGACCCAGGATGGCCACTACAAAGAAAACATAAGCCTGAAGAAATACACCGCTGAAAATATGTGGTTGGTCTGTCATCTCTGCTAAATGTTTTGGTTTCTTGTTTAATTTCTTCCATATGTTCTTACACAGTTGTTCCCTTCTAACTCAGCAGCTCTGTTGAGGTCACGATTTGATAACATTGTTGAGCAATTGTTCATTTATCCCAGATCCAATAAAAATTCCTCTTGTTGACTTTCATTGTTGTTATGAATATATACTGCTTTCTGTTTAAGTTCTACCAAAAATGTGGCCAAGTAGAATGTTCAATCCGCATTCTTGAAGACTATCTTAAGGGTCAAGGGGCTGAAGCCAATGAAAGTGTTGTTGATCTGCTAGCTGCCATATACATGGAAACTAAGGCACATGACAGAGCTCTTCAGCATATTGAGTATGCACAAGCTGTACATTATTCAGGAAAAGAATTGCCTTTGAATTTGAAAATTAAGGTGGGAATCTGTCATGTTCATCTTGGAAACACAGAGATGGCTCAGGTGTGTCACATGCTTATTAGAAGATACATAAATCAGTTGACTTTGTTTGTTCTTGATTATTACTCCATTTAATTGTACACTCTTGAATCTGAGACTGATGTTTACAATTTATTGATAATCAAATGGTGTCCATGAATGGTCTCAAGCAGCTAGCTTAAACAAATCCTTCTCATTTGTGTTTGTGCGTTTTCCCCTATAGTACATTCCTATATCTTCAACCTGATACTACTATAAGAAAGCTGCACAGCCATCTTGTGCCTTTATATAATTTTGTTTTAAATTTTTATGATTGTATCACGTGATAGAAAATCTTCAAGGGTTATAGTTAGCACCCTCATGTTAAGTGGGATAGGATTGTTAATTTGACCTCCCTGTGGTGCTTAGCACATAGCTTTTTCAAGGGAAGCCTGCCTTTTGAATTTTCATAGATATTGGATTGGCAAATATTGTTGTGCTGATTTGCCTTTGTCATGGAGGAATTTCCTTTTGCGTCTTTTGGTATTACTGCTAAGGGTATCCTTGGGCTTTGCTTAGGTTAAGCCCCCTCTCTGGGTAATCTTTAGAACACACGCCCCTATTTGGTTTGGTGCATTTAGGATTTTACTCCTAGAGTGCTATACAAAAGAATTGAACCTAGGTTGATAAGGAGAGATACTATTCATGGAGAAATTTCTATATTTTCCTTATTTTGCTATTTTTCACTTTCCATACAAGACTTGTTGTTTTGTGCCCCCCCCAAAAAAAAAAACAAGACTTGTACTCTAATGTCACTTCACTCCTTTTATGATTTCTCCTTTTCTTATGTCAAACAAAGAATGTCCTATTTGACTTTGTACTCTTGCAGAACTTTGTCTCTCTCCCCCTCTCTCTGTCAGTTTTTTGATAAAATTGTTTATTTTTCATTAACTTCAGTTAATCTATAATGATAGTATATGTATTTTTACGTTAATTTTTTCTCATTTTATTTATTATTGAAAGTTCTTGCTTGATTTACAGGTTCTTTTCAATTATTTGAAACCAGAGAATGCCAGTGAGCATGCTGACTTGGTTACTGATGTTGCAGACTCATTAATGGCTCTTGAGCATTACAACTATGCATTGAATTATTATCTGATGTTGGAAGGAAAAAGTGGAAGTGAAAATGTATGGTAACTCATTCCTGTTCCTTGCAATTCTCTTACTGTTTCTGTTCAGAATTTTGGATACTGGTAGTTTGTATGAGCAATTGACTGAATCAATGCCAATCATACAGACAGTCAGAAAAATGTCATTGAATTGTTCATATGAGCTTTTTACAAATGTTGTCATTCTTAAATTTCTGTGTTTACAAGGTAATTTTGGATGGTCCTGGTATGGTTGGTATCTCACTCCTAGAATCATTTTTGATGTAGAATGCAAAAAATGAAAAGTAACAAATTGTTACTTTTAAAGCACTGATGGTGGCACTAATAAAGCTAGACACTATTATTTGCTAATACTTTCTCTACTTTGCTAGTTAGTTTATTCAATATGTATTTGCCTTAGCTTTTTTTTTTTTTTTGTGTTGGGGGGGGGGGGGGGGAGGGGGTTATGTGTATTAAAGAAATAAGTGTATTTGGAGAACTGATGGCGGTGCAGTGCTTTATTGTCAGACAATTTGTTTTTGAAATCAATAGAATGGTTTCTAACTGTTTTCTTGGGTCATTTGGGTTGCCATAAATCATGATACCTTTTATCCAGTTTAAAAATCTGTTTTCCTGGTATATTGTCTTTCAACATTAGGTTATTGAGAGAATCTGATGCCTATATTGAACTTTTCTTGCAGGGTCTTCTATATCTGAAAATTGCAAGATGTTTTCTATCTCTGAAAGAAAGATTACAAGCAATTCTATTTTTCTATAAAGGCAAGGTTAACCTTTTAATTATATTGGTTTTTCTGCAAAGAATAATAGATGAGCTAGAGTTTTCTGTTCTTTTTTTATTTTTATTTTTGTTACTAGATAAAGTGAAGTATTTTTATCCAAGAAGTTTCTGTGATATAAAAGTTTTTAACACCCTGTTAGGTGGGTTTCTTACAACCTTTCTTGGAGGGGCTCTCTTTTTTAGGGTTTTTAGATATCAGGTAGCTTAAACTCCAAAAGCATTTTGTGGTAATTCCTTGCTGTAAATAAGAGGCAAAATTGGAGACTGAAGTATTTGTCTGGCTAACTTGAATACACGTGCGATCTATATTTGGTTATTGGGGCATAAATCTTCTGGGTGTTACTGGAAAGCAATGTGAAGGCTCTAATGAGTGGTCTAGTGCTGCCACAATTAATACTTTAAACCTGATTGTGACCAGTCATGCTGCTAAGGAGACTTAAAGTGTATGTTTAGGGGCATGAGGATTAAGTTGAGGTACTAAAAGTCTTTTAAGTCCGGAGAAGTAATGTTTAATCTGTATTTATTTTGATATTATGTTTAGAAAGGAATAAAAGGGTATTGGTTTTAACTAGGCTCATCTTGTTCGGTAAATCTTGGCTCAATTCTAATTCTGTGTGTAGGAGGGTGGATGTTAAAGCCCAATTCCAATGTTGGCTATTAAAATAGACAAGCTAAGCCTAGGTTTTCCGAGCTTAACAAAAAATTTCAAAACCTTTTGTTTCCTTTAAAATAAAGAATCCTTGACATTTGATTTATGCTAACATGCTTTGTAAGAAGGGAAATCACAAATATCATAAAATTCCACTTTAATCAAAGGTTCCTACCATAAATATCATACTCGTAAAATTCTACTTTAATCTAAAGTTGTTTTGTGACCCATCATTATATTATAAAATTAACATGCAACATAATTTCCTAATATAAGAAACTATCAACTATTTGATTGCATGCTTTATTATGATTTGATTTTTAGAAAATCTGGCATGCAAGATGAACGTGGTACTTATTACTTCTAATACGGTTGGGATTTATGACAATCATATAATAAGATAGAGGTAAAGTGCCAAGTCTTACACTAGTGTCAATTGATCCCTATATATATATATATATATATATATGGGAATGCTAACCTCCACACTAGTTATGTGGAATTTAGCAATCTCCACATCTATTGTTTTGACCAAAATACCCCCACTTTTACGCTAAAAGACAAAATGTAGGGTTATTTAAGTAATTTCCTTATGGAGACATTATTAATGCAGGGGAATTTAAGTCATTTCCCCATGCCACAATAAATGCAAACTTGTGTGCAAATGACCAAAATACCTTGTTTTTATTGTCTTTTAGTGAAAGAGTGAGGGTATTTTAGTCAAATCAATAGATGTGGAGATTGCTAACCTCCACATAACTAGTGTGGAGGTTTGCATTCCCCATATATATATGTATGTGTTTTTTTTTTTTCTTTTTTGTGTGTGTGTTAGAATAAAGCTAAGTGAAGGATATCTCCTTTCTTTGCTGAGTTACACTAGAAGTCTTTCATTGGTCGTATCATGGGCTGAGCAACCTTAACTCTATTATAAACAGATGCAAGAGTAGCCTCCCTTTATCAAGCCTTTCAAATTCTTTACAATATTTGAAGTTTTAAAACTTTCTTATCTTAAACTCAGTATTCTCTAGACAGAAAATAATCAATAAATAAGTCAATTGATGCACTCTTACATGTGTGTCAAAATGTCAACACATATATATCCAATGCTTGTACATATATATCTGGTCCAATTTTCTGACTTAAACAGTTGAGTTAGTGAGATCTTTTGAGTGAGCCAATGTTTTTATTTCTCTTGTTCCTCCTGCTATTGTTTGTGAGCTGCAATCACAGTATTATACATCCTTCCTGAACCTTTTCTTTGCTTGCTTCCTTCCTTTTATCCTAATCAATATATATATTTCCTACCCATCAAAACACTAAATTATCAGGTACTTATGTTTCCTAAATCCCTAACTTAAACTATCCTAATATCCCTAGTTTGACTTGGATTCCCCCCACCCCCCCCAAAAAACAAAAAAATAAAAAATCTAGTGTGTTTTTTATTTTTTATTTTTGTGTGGGTTGGGTGCACCCTAAGCTACAGTGCTATGTGATAATTGTGTCCCTTCACCACCTGCTTGTAGAATATTGACAGATTATTAGATCGAGTTATGTGTTGCTTGGACAGATCTTTCCTTACCACTATTTGCATTTAAAATATTATCTTATTTAATAGTTAAACAAATTTTTGTTTCAGCCTTGGAAACGCTAGAAGATAATGTTGATGCACGAATAACTTTGGCTTCCCTCCTCCTTGAAGAAGGGAAAGCAGATGAAGCCATTTCCTTGCTGGTCCCTCCAAAGGATTTAGGTACATCCCAAAAATTTATTCTTCCTTATGATCTAAGTTTGTATTGGAGATTTTGATGTGAGTTGTACATGCAGACTCTGGTGAAGAACATTCTGATAAGTCAAATAGATGGTGGATCAATGAAAATGTAAAATTGAAGCTCTGCAACATATATTGGGATAGAGGGCTGCTTGAAAATTTTGTGGATACAATATTCCCTTTGATACGTGAATCACTATATGTTGGAAATCTTCGACAAACGGTAAAATTTTGGAAACTAAAATTTGAGAATCTTCTCTCTGTCACACACTCACTAACACATGCACATGCACGCATAAGCACCTTTGCATGCATACATGCTGAGTCAACAGCGTGTGCTTGATGGACTAACTGAATTGGAATGCATCAAAATTGAGCTTTTGGTTCATAAGGTTCAGCTGGTGAATACTTAATAGTCAATCTGTAACATATTTTGCCTTTTTCTTTTTTTTTTTAAAAAAAAGCCTTTGCTAGTGGTTGATAGTTGAAACCTCTGTGTGGATAGTCACACTTAAAAAGGATCAAATCCAGTGCTTGTAGGTAATCTTGAAGCTAATAAAGCAAAGGATGATGTTAAAAGGAGAAATCATCAGGACTTGCTTTATAAACTTTATTTTGTAGATAAGGTCATGGAAAGGGAGGGTTTTGGGTCTAGGTGGAGGAGATGGATATATGGATATTTTTCAACAACTAGCACTATAGTTAGTTTTGGATGCCTTGAATTGGGTGAAAAGAAATGGAGATAAAAATGTATTTCACTTTTTCAGTCTAAACATGATTGCCTAGCTCCAAGTTCCAACTATGGAGAGGCTCCTTGTTTTGACACATGAACATGCCTATGTAGAGGTTATGGTCAATTCGCCTAGGGTCTCTCCTGATGTAGGACTTTGCTGGAATTTGGTGCTGAATGAGATCTTGGTGTTGCTCCACTGTGAGACTCACAGCATGCATAATAGCAAATTGCCATAATTTTTGGGTGTAGAGCTCAACCGGTTATAGGTCCTTTGATTATCTAACTTGTTCAGTGCCGTAGTACTATTTCTTAGGTTTTGCCCGAGTGTTGATGTTAAAAGTAATTTTATGCAGCTTAAGCCTTTAGGTCTATGAATGTGGCTTGTAATTGTTGGAGGTTATAATAAAGCTATTTATGGGCCTTTGTTTAACAACTAAAGTTTTTGAGTGGAAATGGTTGGCATGGTATTAGAGCCTCTATGACCAAGTGGTTAGGAGTTCGATCCATACTGCCTCCCATGATCTTAATTAAAATTGTTTTAACACAAGGTTTGGTAGGCCTCTGCATTGTCCATACTTTAAGCCCAAATCTTGGAGGTTATAATAAAACATTCATGGGCATTTACTTAACAGCTTAAATTTTTGAGTTGAAATGGTTTTTTGACATTCATATTTTTTTGTTATGTTTGGGTATAGCTATTTACTTGGTTGGCTTCTCAATTCTATCATTGTCAATGGAACTATGGTTGTGGGAAGCCAAAGATGTGTTTTTCAGTTAAGAGAGTTATGATTTAGAAACTTTTTGGCACTCGTGTGTACTAAGTTATAAGAGAATCAAGATAGGCTGCAAAAAGGTCGAAGGGACCACTGAAATAGCGACATTAGTGCTAGATTGAGCAACCTCAATACCTAAGAAGTACTTAAGTTTGCCTAGGTCCTTGGTTTGGAAATGGTCAAAGAGATGTTGCTTTAATGATTGGATGCTGTCCTGGTCACTACTTGTTTTGACTATATCATCCAGACCATGAGAAGTACGTTGATAAAAAAATGGAGTGATCTAACTATGAGTCATTCCAAATTTTGAAATAACCATACTAAATCTACCAAACCATGCTTGAGGAGACTGCCATAGGCCATAAAGAGAGCGATGCAATTTGCAAACTAATGTAGACTCCACTTGAGTAAGAAATCCAAGAGGTTGCTACATATGTACCTCTTTAGCATGCTCAACATAGAGAAAGGCATTTTTTATATTCAGTTGATAAAGAAGCTCGTGGTAGATGGCAGCCATAAAGAGAAATAAATGAACAGAAGCAATCTTGGCCATTGGTGAGAAGGTATTACCATAATCCAATCAAAATATTTGGGTATACCCCTTAGTAACAAGACAAGCCTTAAGCCAATCAATTTGATCATCTAAACCAACTTTGACTTCATACACCCAATGGCAACTGACGGTGGATTTCTCAGATGGAAATGGAACTAAATTTCAAGTACCATTGGAATGTGAGGCAGTTATATCATCAATCATATCCTGGCGCCAGCCTGGAAATGAAAGGGCCTCACTAGTAGTTTTAGGCAGAGAAACAGAAGACAAAGAAGGTACAAAGGAATAATATAGAAAAAGATAAACAGTGGTAGCTCAAGAAATTATTAATGGGATGAGGGTTTTGAGTAGCATGAATACCTTTTTGAAGTGCAACTAGGAGACTATCATTAGGAGGAAGATTCAGGGTTGGTAAACGCATTGGAGCAGAAAGTGAAGCATCAGGGGTTGCAGTTAATCGAATAGGAGGATTGGGGCATGGACAATGTTAATACGATCAGATAGGTGGAGGAGAAAAAGTAGTAGGAGGGCAAATGTACAGACTGGGAAGAACCTTAGACACTTGATGAGTTTCAATCGATGAAGGAAAGAAAGGAGAACTTTCAAAGAAAGTGACATCTGCTGAGACAAAAAAGCTGTTTGCGTTTGGAGAATAATTACAATACCCTTTTTGAAGACAAGAATAGCCAAGGAAAACACACTTCATAGCTTAGGCAGAAAGTTTATCCTTTCCAGGGATAGGATATGAACAAAACAAGTGCAGCCTCAAAGACATGGAGAAAGAGAATAAGTAGGCTTATTTGGATATAAAAGAGAATGAGGTATCTGATGTTGCTACACAAAGGAAGGCATGCAATTAATCAAACAAAATGTAGTAAGAACACATCCCCCCACAAACAAAGGGGGGATATTATTATGAAAAAGCAGAGTTCGAGTTGTCTCAATGAGATGATGGTTTCTTATGCTCAACAACCCCATTATGTTGAGGGGTATTAACACATGGTGATTGATGAAGAAGTCCCTGTGAATTCATAAAATTTTGAAATGACATAGAAAAATGCTCATGAACTGTCATTGCATAAAACACAAATAGGGGCACCAAATTGTGTTTTAATTTCAACACAAAGCTGTTTAAAAATAGAAAACAAGTCTGAACAGTTTTTCATTGAAAATAACCATATACAACAAGAATAATTATCAATAAATGTGACAAAATATTGAAATCCTGATGAGACCTTCAAGCAATCTAGTATTATTTATGTATTAGGGACTATAATCCTCTTCCCAAACAGAGTAAAATAGGAAGAAGAAACACAGCCTCAGTGCTTACAGAAGGAAAAGTAAGGAGGGGGGTAAAGGCAAGATAAAATCAAAACACCCCCAGCATTTGAGAGGCCAAAGAACTCTCCTTACACGCAGCCAAATTCTTGCTTAGCCCCACTCTTCGCAGACCTCTTACAATATACCCTTTTCTAACCACTTCGTCTCTCTTCCTGCCAGCTCCCCCCCCCCCCTTTTTTCCACTAGGTACTGCATAGTTAGTTACATGACTCCCTTTCTTGGCTCTTCTAGAATAGGTTCTGACCTCCTTTAATGGTTTACTCCCCCTAGGTCCAAATTTCTTCCTTTATACTTCCTTTCCTTTGTTATAGGTCTTCAATACCATAGGCCCAATAACTTCAGGTCCATCATTTCCCTCCCCATCAGATTTCACTTTGTTCACAAGGTGGAAATTAGATGGTTGGATCATAGCAATGCCAAGTCGTCCCCTACCTAAGACCATTAAAATCACCTTCTTCATATGCACTCACAAAATTATAGGATAACTTAAGTTCATTCCATAGTAGAGTTAAATTCCGGAATCTTCTTGAACTCTGCAGTGATCCTTGGAATCCAGTTTTCAGCAATGAGCATGCATTGAGGACCACCAAATCTGCCACCAATTCTCTTTGTTTTACAGACTTCCTTTAACATTGGAAGAAAAAGAACAAGAGAAACATACATTTGGTGCTGCTGTGGGGTTTGAGTAGGTGAGAGTCATTTGAACTTTGTTCCCACTGTCCACTACCCATACCACCTTGTTATGTGGCTCCAAATAAAATTGTTCTTGACCCCCTATCTGAATTTTCTCTTTAATCATCTTGTTACATTGGCCAAACTGATAACAGTAATTTACATCACTTTTTCTCCAACATCTTTCTGTATTAGTATGAAAATGTTTAGCATTATTAGCATCTTGTATTGATAAGATGAATGAGAACTCTTCATAGTCAGCATGGACCTTCCTTGCTGCTATTTTTGCATTTTCATGAATATTGACAGCAACTACTCCCATTTCAAAACTAAAGATCTTCACCTCACGCAATACATCGGCCAAAATTTGAATAACCAGACACTCACAAAAATTCTTCAAGAGATGATTCTATTCCACTAATTCTTCACTAGGGTCATCAAAGTACGGAAGCCATAGTACTTGATAATCAAAGCAAGGTAACCATGGCACCCATTGAACTATATTCTCTTTACACATTATTGATTGTGGAGACTGCAAAAGTATTTCAGCAAACCCATTGGCCCGCATAAAAGTCCTGGTTTCTTCATCACTATCTTCAACAAGTGTAAGTGAAGAATATTGTCTTGGTGAGCTTCTTGAATCAGATGTGTCACTCTCCTTCACCTGATTTGTCAATGAGGAAACCCATATTGCCAATCCAATAGCCCCCATGAGAGGAAGTAATCTTCTATAACCTTATGTCAGCTCAAAAAGAAATAGGACTGAAGTCAAAGGTACTGTGTAAATTGATACTAGTGCAGCAACCATTCCAGCCAGGTCATATGCCTGAGGTTGGACAACAGCGGCATTTCCGGGAATGGCTGAGTTGATAAACTTTGTAGTGGAGCCTCCAAACATAGCACCAACAACAGCGCCAATCATTAAACTTAGTTTATAACAATCAGCTATAAGCCCATACCTCTTGTAAAGAGCTATCGTGATAACCTTGGCAACTGCTAATTGAGTTGGCAGCCATACTCCAGGACACTTAAGGACAGTAACCCCATCTCCTAAACCACCTAAAGCGAACTAGAGTAGGTAGGCCAAATTTCTCCTTAATGATGTCAAATGATTTGTTGAACCTAACAACCAAATAAGTAATGGCCACACTTGCAATGCCATGTTGTATGCTCAATATTAGGCATAAAGGTAGTTTTGCTTCAAATTTCAACTCATATGTAGACACCGTAAACACTGATTGGGTTCCAAGCAAAACCTTTGATACAGATGATGAGATAATGGAAGCCAATATAATCATGGCAGTTGTAATTGGGAAAGAATTCTCCTTCTCAGTTGCTTTTCCTCCTCCATTGTCATCATCCTCTTTATTTCTTCTTCTATCATTGTAAGACATCGAAATTGTCAGTTGATTCCCTCGTTCATCCCCAAATGTCTCAGTAGAACGGAGACTAGACACTGGTCCTCTTCATCTTGCTCTTTTGGCATGGGGCAGTTGCTGGTGGTTATTAAAATTGGTCACTGTTGAACATCTAAAGGAGCTTGCCCTGTCCTCTGTCAATTGCCATTGTCCCTCTGACGTTGCTGGACAAAAGGGTTGGATGGTCTACCTCAAGTCAGCAAAGGCACAATTGCTTTTTTTGTTTTGTTGAAATAAACTCACAGATTGCCGCAGTTTATGGGTTTGGGCATTGCATTAAGATTGGTTGACCCAATACCCAGGTTACCTGGTTAGATAAACAAAACAACCCAACAAAGTTTTCCACTCTGTTGAGTTTTGGGCTTCTTCCCTACTCAATTTCTCTAACCTGAACAGAAACCCAAGTACTTTCCATCCCTTTTGGACTGGATCCCTCCATGCTTTCTGGGTCATGGGTTGGGTAAATCCCTCCTCCACTCTTGATGCCTTCCTTTACGTTATCTTCGAGAGTCTTATTCAGCACATCATCTTCTTTTGCTGACAAAAACTGACATTGTTTGCATGCCCAGAAGATCTTCTTCCCCTGTGATATCTCTCCATTCTCTTGTGCTTCCTTGGGTGTCAAAAAGAAAAAAATCTGTCTAGTCTTCAACTCAGATTTATCAATGGTGGCTTGTTGTTCCTCTCCTTTTGATTTGTTCTCACAAGCCCCTATAGCAACAAATTCAACCACAGGACCATCTCCTTCAAAATTCTCTTCTCCAACTTCCTTCACCTGAGGTTAGTGCTCTTCCTTGGCTTCCAACTCTGTTGAAACTTAATCAGAAAACAATGGTAACTCTAATCAGTGGTCTCGGGTCCTCAATTACTTCCTCTCTTGCTTTTTCAACTCTGCATTCTCCTGTCTTAGCTCTGCCAAAAGAGCTTTCAAATCAATGCTTCTTGTCTTCCCTGATTGTGATGTGTGCTGAGTTACAGCCCTGCCTCTTCTAACATCACCAATCATCTCAGCTACTTGATCTTGTATCTCCATTGCTAACTCCTTGATGGAGTTCATTTTTTTCTTCATCTCTACAAAATCTCTCACCAAGACCTCAATTCCGTTCTCCATTCCCTTAGAATCATACCACTCTGATACCAAATTGATGAAACCTTCAAGCAATCTGGTATTATTTATGTATTAGGGACTGTAATCCTCTTCCGAAAGTGAGTAAAATAGGAAGAAGAGTCATGGTCTCAGTACTCACAGAAGGAAAAGAAGAAAAATATAAAGGCAAGATAAAATCAAAACATCCCTAGCATTCAAGATGCTAGAGAACTCTCCTCACACCTAGCCAAATTCTTACTTACCCCCACTCTTCACAGACCCCTCACAATATACCCCCTTCCAAGCACTTTGTCTCTCTCTGCCAGCTCACCCCCTTTCCTACTAAGTGCTGCATATTTAGTTACACGACTCCCTTTCTTGGCTTCTCTAGAATAGGTTCTGACCTCCTCTAATGTTTCACTTCCCTCAGGCCCAAATCTCTTCTTTTCTACTTCCTTTCTTCTGTTATAGGTCTTCAATACTATAGGCCCAATAACTTTGGGTCCATCAAAACTGAGAACAGAATTGACATTACTTGGACCCAAAATATCAGAATGAAGTTCAGAAGGAGATGCAGCTTGATAATTTGCAAGTTTAGGATACAATGCTCTGGTATGTTTACCAAGCTAACATGATTCACATTCAAAAGGCTTCAACATGGAAAGAGCAGGAATCATCTTTTGAGGCTTTGAAAGACTAGGATGTCCTAGGAAACTACAAATAAGCGCTAGTGAGTTTGTAGAGCTGGAGGCAATCGACATTGAAGATGATGAAAGGTATACAGCCCCTATGACTCATGCCCTGTGCCTTGTCTGTCCTGTACTCAGTCTTGTACTATAACATATTTATTAATTGAAAAAAGCTAATGGAATAATGTATGGTATGAATCAACCAGCCTACAAAAATCAAGTTAAATGGGCTTTTAGAAACGTAAAGAACTGAACCTAAAGGCATAGATGGAATAAGATGAGCTTGACCAATCCCTTTAGCAATAGTTTGTAAGCCATTAGCTAAGGTGATAGTGGCGAGAGGATGAGCAGTATTATTAAGACTAGTGAAAAGATGTTGGTTACTAGATATATGACCAGATGTGCCTAAGTCAAGAACCCATGGGCTAAGTTTTTAATTAGTGATTTCTTTCATGTAATTATGTTTATTAACTATTTCTTTTGATTACTCATCTATTAAATATAAAAATATTATATAAACTAGGTATTTATAGTGTTGTACTATATGACCTATTAAATTAGCATATCAATTAAACATACTCTACTCGTACCATGAATTATATAAATTAGTGTATCCTTCTGAATTGCGTACCAGGCAACACTAGTCAGAGTTTTCACATGCTCTCACACGTTGGCTTGTGGGATGCTGCACAAAACTGTTTTCATGCATGTAGGTGTGCATGGCTTGCTGTTGGACATCACCATGGCTGGGGATGGGCCAATCGAAGCTTTCTGAGGTCAATCGTAGGTTTGTCTAGTGTTGGGTTGCTGAAAAAGTGGTCAGAAATTGCACAGCCACCAAAATAGAAATCTTATGACAAAATGGGATTCAAAGTCCTAAGTTTTTCTCTCCTGAAGCTATGATATCATGTTATAAAGAAAAGACAGAGAATACTTTCGAAAGCGTGAAGAGATAAGTTCATGCTATATTATATTTACAATGAAGAAGAGATTGTAAAATAGGTAAAATAAGCAATGTGGGACTAAGGAATATACGCCATAGCCTGCTATTTACCCTTAAAATTCTAACAATAAGAAGTCCCTAAATCACAAATCCCAAATATATTGTAAACAATTATCATAATTAGCTTATTCTCATCATGTATCATGCTACACCTTGGGCTTGATTTCACTTTCTCAAAAATCATAATATTGGAGAGTTGTAACTTTCATTTGCTTTTTCAAACTCCTTAATTTGTTCGTCCTTCTTGTAGTCAACTGTGGCTTGTTGATGTGTTAAGTTGTTTACTTGCAAGTGTTCTTTTTCCAGTATCTTGTTTGCACTCTTGGGATCCATTGCCTTTGTTAAGTCAGATATTTGATAGGTAAATGCTATTTACATGTGGTGGTTGAGAAGACTACAAGAGGCTTTATTTCCTTATTTGTGTTTCTAACATGGGAACTTGTTTTCTTGTCAAGTGACTATTTTCTGTCATCAGTTAGTTCCATAAGCTGACGGAAGTACCCACTGTAATAATAATTGAGGAGCAAAGTAAAAAAATGTAGTTGAGCTTTATCTTCTATTTGTCCTGTGGCTTATATAGTTTGCTTATCCTTTTCTGGATAAATGTGTTGGGATATGCATTTCTGGCAGAGGTGCAATTTTGCAATGATTATTTTATTAATACTTGTATCTTTATGGGCTTTTAATCTGCTGTCAAATTTATACATGCCATCATTGGTTCTTTTTGTAGGGTAAGGCAAAAAAGCGGCTCTCCAAAAGAGATCTGGTTGAAAGGGTTAAAGTATTGGATGATCAGGATACAGACAATGTTTTTCGAGGATTCAGGCCAATAGCTCTTCCATCTGATCTGTGAGTATTGGATTCCACATACTGTAATTACTATCATGTGCATTCAGGCCTATTAACCATTTGAGTGAGTCATTATCCTAATGCTTCTGTTAATGTTTTGATTTTAAAAGAATTTGGTCCTATGCAACTTTAATGCTTGAAGTCTTGAACTGTATAAAATTCCTTACTTAATGAACAGCATGTACACCTGAGTTTCGAAACAAGGGATTATTAGTATGACCACAATCACTTCATCATACTTGTTTCTTCTGTTTCGCTCCAGCTGCCAAAAGCTTTTTGTTCCTCTCCCTCCCTCTCTATTAAATCTATGACTGTGGAGCACTAGAGCCTTCTTTGAAATAGAGTTTTGTTGATTGTATCCAAATTAGTACTTTTGTATATGATTGAGGCCAGTTTACCTTAGTTTCCTAATTTCACCTGATTATATCAATTCTCTGCAAATATTGCCTCTCAGTAGCCCTTTAAAAGGTGCTACTTTTAATTAATATGATTATAATTCTCTTTGAATGAGTTGCAGATTAGACAACAAAATTTTCCATATTACCCCCCAAAAAAACAGAAAAACAAAATTTTTCAGCAAAGAATCTGTATTTGGTATTTATATAGATTTTCTTGCTTGTTTTGGCCCTCACTACATCGTTACAAAGTGAAAATGAATGTCCCTTGTTTTATCAAATTAGGTTGAAAGCATCCAGGGCCAAAAAGAAGCTCCAGGAGAAGGCAATTCTGAAGGAGAAAAGGAAAGCTGAGGCACTGGCTGCTGGAATTGACTGGCTAAGTGATGAGTCGGATGATGAGCCTCAGGTAATCTGTTATATTAACTCTTCTTTGGGAGACAATTTTAAGTAATGGTATCACAAAGTATTGCTCAATGCTGACTATGTTTTCTGCGTATTGCACGGTATGTCTCCAGAAAGTTAAAAAACCTCCTTTGTGTAATTTTCTCAAAGAGGAAGAGCATCACCAGCTAATTATTGATGTAAGTACTTCTATCTCTTTTTTTAAGTCCCCAACTCCCATTTCCTTTGTTATATTTGACCCCTTAATATTGTTTACAGTTATGTAAGGCATTGGCGTCCTTGCAAAGGTATTGGGAAGCATTGGAGATTATTAATCTCACTTTAAGATTGGCCCATAATATGCTGTCTGCTGAGAAGAAAGAGGAGCTTCGGTCTCTTGGAGCTCGTAAGTCCTGAAACCTGACAGACTTTTATTCTTCTGGAGTGATTCTTTGATTCAAGCTTTTCTCTCCTACCCAGAAAATAAAGGAGGCAAAAGTAGTTTTCTTCTGCTTGTTTGTTTGTCTCCCCATCTTGAGTTTTAGATATCCTTGATTTTGTTGTTCTAAAGAACAAATGTGTAACTTACTAATAAAGCAAACATATGTTTTCTGCAGAAATGGCATACAAGACCACAGATCCTAAGCACGGGTTTGACTGTGTTAAATATATTGTTCAGCAACATCCATACAGTTTTGCTGCTTGGAATTGCTACTACAAGGTTATCTCAAGGTAATTACGAAATTCTATGTCTGTGTTAGGTCATTAACTTAATATTGGGTTCTTTTAGTAGATATCATATCTTTGTATTTTCTCCCTTTCTTCTCTAGTAAATTATTAGGTGGATTGGAAAACATGCCAGAAATGAAGTTTCCTTTTGCAGATATAATAAATTGATTATAATGCTAAGGACAATAATAACCCTGACAGGGGTAACTGGTAATTCTTGTAGGAGGCAATTCTTGTACCACTTCCTGTGGAATTACTTATATCTTCAGGTTGAGGGAGTTTATTGTAAATATATCTTGTATCTCTAGGCCTATAAATAACTGAGCCCATTGCTTGTAAAAACACAAAAGTATTCAGAGAAGATATAAATTCTTCAAAGCTCTTTCTTTCTTCACTTCCTTTGGGGACCTTCTTATTCAAAAGATGCTAAGAGACTTGAAAGGTGGAAAATTCCTTTCCTTTTGGAGGGTGGGTTACTCAAACTAGCTTCCTTTCTTTCCCTTGAACTCTCGCCCTCACATATGAAATGGGTCATTGTATAAAATATTTGTCTATGCCTAGCGATGCTTAATTCAGTAAAGAGAACAGATGCAAACAGGGCAGACAAAACTGCCCAACACTCCGTAACCTAGTCCACCAACTCCAATCTCTGTATGGAATATGGATTGGTATGGAGTGAATTGGCTTGTTTTATGGGGCATATTTTCCCTGCTTTCTCAAAATAGGTTTGCAACTCTAAAGGAATAAATGTAGATCCAAAACAAAATAGGTGAGGACTTGGCAAAATCAGACCATGCAGTGAAAAAACCGGTCCCCACAGAATCCTGGAGCTTTCTTGGCAAAATATTAGTTAGGCTCCCTAATCTTTCTTCACATTTACCCTTGCGCGTGCTAACAGTTAACAAAAGTAGGACCTATAATTATGGCCTAAAGAAAAGTAAGGCCTAAATTTCTTTGTAATCCATTTGCTGTCTGTCTGTTGTATGCCAGATTGGAGAATCGTGATACAAGGCATTACAAATTTTTGCGTGCTATGCAAGGAAAATTTGTGGATTGTGTGCCACCTATCCTCATTTCTGGGCATCAGTTTACGATATTTAGCCACCATCAAGATGCTGCAAGGAAATACCTTGAAGCCTATAAACTGTTGCCAGAGAACCCCTTGATTAATCTTTGTGTTGGTATGTTCTTTCTTGCCATGCTGTATTTGTGTGGTGTTTACTGAAGTTTGAGCAGTAATTGACTATTATTCATTCAATGTGTTTCAGGAACTGCATTGATCAACTTAGCATTGGGTTTTAGACTTCAAAACAAGCATCAGTGTATTGTACAGGGTTTAGCATTCCTCTACAACAATTTGAGGATCTGTGAAAATAGCCAGGTTTGTTTTACCTTCTCTCGTGTGGGAAAGGATGTTATACCTTCTCTCTCTAGTTCTACATTTTCTTTTGGTTTTTCTTTTTTTTTGGGGGGGGGGGGGGGATCTCATGGGTATATCTTGTGAGACTAGAGAGATTTTTTTTTCTTTTTTAAAATAATTCTTCCTTTTCTTTCCTGTTTCAGGAAGTTGTCTTCTTGTCTTAATAATATTCACTTTCTTTTCTTGTCCTGCTTAACTTCTTTCATCCAAAAAAAAAAAAGTGAATGAATGATTGAAAATATGTCAACTCTGGCAGCATCAGATCCAACACCTGACAAATGCATTGTTGCCTCCTGCCCCCCTACGTTCTAATTTTAGTGTCATAAGAATCCTCGTTAATCTTTAAACACTCACTTATCATTTCCTCAGAAATTGGTGATATAATTGAAAAATTTTTTCCCAGGTTTCTACTTAATCAGAATAATCACCTGCCCTTATCGTCTCAATTCCTACATTTGCCTAGGTTATCTTTCTGCTGGTGTTTACATAATGTATGTTATATTATGCACCCTTGAGTTCCAGTGATTTTTTATGAAATATGAATAAACACATACAGAAATAACTGGTGAATGAATCTCCATGAATGTTAACTTCAGTAGGTTGATTCTCGTCATTAGTTACTCTTTTCTTCATACACTGCTACAGATTGATTCAAGTTATGAGTTTCTTGCTTCTTCATACATTAATACGGTGAGACTGAAGCAAGCAACCTGTTCTAACTTTGCAGGAATCCTTATACAACATAGCACGAGCTTACCATCACGTCGGTCTGGTAACTCTGGCAGCTTTGTATTATGAGCAAGTTCTTGCTACTCGGGAGAGAGACTATCCCATTCCAAAACTTCCCGATGGTAATCCGGATGCCATGGAAAGTCATCAACCTGGTTATTGTGACCTTCGCAGAGAAGCAGCTTACAATCTGCATTTAATCTACAAGAAGAGTGGAGCTCTTGATCTTGCTAGGCAAGTTCTGAAAGATCATTGTTCATTTTGACTTGAGTTCACATGCGCCTTAGGAACGGCATCAACTTGCAGAAAATGTGAATATTTAAATAAATATGTATATATATAAAATGCATTATGCATCTTTTTTATGTTAATTATGCTAGTAACTTACCTAAATGATCGGTACTCTGATGAATGTTTCAGATAGTAGACAACTAGCATTGCTCAAAATGAATATAGATTGGTTTGTTTTGGCTCCTTTGATTTAATGGCCTTGGTTTCTCATGCCGCATTGCCTAGATTATTTTTTAATTAATATTTGAACAAATTACGAAGACAATTTTTTTTTTGGGAATATATGGACTGTTTTTGTTATAAGATTTGAGAAGTTGAGGTATTAGAGACATTTTGTGAAAAAAAAAATAAATAAAGAAATTACTTGATGTTATACTTAATTAGTCAACTGGAGCAGACTTAAAGCTACTAAGGCATTTTTTGGTTAGTAATTTTCTATTACAGAAAGAAAATTAACTATTGGTGGAAGTTTAATCCTCCAAAATGTATGATTTCTACGAATCAATAACATTTGGTTAAAATTTTGAGAAATATTATTAGTCTTATTATGGTATAAAAAAAGTAATTATTGCTATAATAATTTTCTTAACAAATCAAAAAGAATTCTAAATTTTAGTTATTCACTTGAGTTATTAATTACTTTACAAAAAAGAGATACATGACAAAATGTAAAAATAATGTCCACCTTTTTTTTGGGCCCCCGGGGGAAGGGGGGTGGGGAGATAAATGACAACAAACAGACACGCTAATCAGACCTAGGTATAGAAATTCTGAGAGTTAAAGAAAGACAGTAAAAAGATATTATCTAAAGATGCAAGACATTTGAAAAATTGTTGTAGCAAAGCCCTAGTATCTCGTCTTAAAACTTTAGTTCCACTGATAATCATGTAGACGGATGCAAAAGATCAAGGTGAGATCGAGCACCCAGAATCAATGTTATGGAAAACCTTTATGGAGTAATTAACCGTTGTTGACTTAAAATACATAGAATGCCGAATTCCTGCCAATAAGACTCGGGTTTTGGGGAGATAATATTGCTCTGACCAAGAAAAAGACGAAACACAACGTGGCCGAACCATATAACAATGCATACCCTGTGTTTTGTTTGTCCTGTTCCTCTTTTCACCAGAGAGAAATAAACTCGCCAGCAATCTGAGTGTAGTTGACCCCGCCATTAAGATCTAATTTCCTTCTTAGTTTGTTAGACTTCAACTATACTTCTTGGTAAACAATATTACTTCCTGAGCTGATTAATCATTCGTATTGCGAAATGAGAATCACACTCTGAATCTAAAAAAATTGCCCGATTTCAGCAATACCAAATGACATAAAGTGTAACAAAACTAGTCATCTTGTCCTCATTGCCTATGCCAGTGAAAATTTGCTGGTTCTTTAAATACCTTGGATGCATACTGAAACATCTAAGGATAAAGTTTAATCAATTCTTAAATCCAACAAAGATCTAAACCACACAGCACGAGCAAAAGGACATAATAAAAACATATGATTGACTAATTCATCATAATTCTAGCAAAAAGGACAACTTTCTTCAATATGCAAATGATGCTGATGAAGTGTTGAAGTTAATGAGTCAGCAGTTCTTAGTAGTCGTTCAAAACAATAATCATAATTTCCATAATTTGTTTTAAGCAGTAAAACTCATTTGATTGCTAAGATCACTATTCTATGTGAGAGTTTTGTAACCATCTGCAGCCTTGTATTGTCTCAAACCATTACTTGTCCAAATCAAATGATCTGGTTGACCAATAATTGAACAAGCAATGCTTACAATCTAATGCACCTATGCTGAGGAATATACATGGTTTAGGCATTGTATATTCCATTGGAATTGATCATGCAAAATAAGGTCGCCTGCTATCTCATACAAGACTAGGGCTTCTGATAGCATAGGTGACCTTTGTTGGCAAAATAGTGAAATACTTTGACCATCTCCAATTTGCCATTGAAGGTTGTCATATATAAGCAGAGCCGATTTCTAGGTACTTTTCCATACCTAAGTAGTAGTTGAATAGGAATTTAGAGAGCCATTAGTTCTATTATTAGAGAGCCATTATTGTTGGGGAAAAAGAATCCAAATTCTTAGTTAAATTCTAGATAAGCTTGGCTAATAGGGCTTTATTAAAGGCACTTGCCTCTTTAATCCCAAGACCTCTATAAAAGTAGGACAACAAAGATCATACCACTTCAACAAACGCATCTTTGGTTGGGCCCCTAAATAACCCTAGAAGAAATTTGCTACCAACATATTGATTTCATAACAGTATTTCTTTAACGGTTCAAAATAGGGAAGTGGATAAACTAGTATAGAATTCATCATTAACTTGATCAAATTTAGTCGTCCTACTTGAGATAACACCAAAGATTTCCAAGCTTGTAATTTCCTTGCTTCTCTATCCACCACATCATGTACAACATAGACTTACTGTGACCTAAATCAATATGATTACCTAAATATTTACCAAGCTGAGAACCAAATCTAACACCAAATATTCTGGACAACGCTTTCTTCATTTGGTGTAACACACATGGACTAGAGACCATAATTGATTTTCCTTCGTTAATACGTTTCCCTGATAATCTATTGTATCATTCTAAAATCCCTTAGAACTTGCGACACATTGGCTTTATGGCTTGGAAAAAGCATTTTCTTTAACAATGCTTCAAGGAAATTCCAAGACACTTTGTTATATGCCTTAGCAATGTCTAGTTTAAATGCACACCAAATTTTATTAGTTTTTGCGTAATGTATTTATGAATTAATTTTGATAAAAAAGCATTTTGATTTGAAGATATAAGATCAGTAAGAACTTCCTTCAAATGGTTGCAGATGACCTTGCAATTGCAAAACACTCGGTCTAGTTTGGCCCATATTGCCTCATCCTTTTGTCTATTATTAGTCCATGTGTACCAAACTCCTTTGGGCCTAATGTTAATAAACTTATAGGTATATATGATCTCCTAAAAGTGACCTCTACCCTGAATTACAAAACCACAACTTTTTTCTCTCTTATAAGGAAGAGTTTGATTAAAATCATTTATAGCTAACCAAGGTCCATTTATTTGTGATGCAGTTAATTTAAACCAATTCCATAAAATATAATGGTTAGATAAATCTTGGTACCCATAAACAAATGTGAGTGAAAAAGACTGACCTTGGGAATTGATGACTTTATAATAAAAATAAATTAATAAAAAATGGGAGGCAATTAGAATGCATGTTTATTAATAATAACACAAAGAGATCACTTGAGGTGTATGGTGTTGAAACTCTAAATGGTACCTACTATCATCCCTCTCAATTGCATTCTTAGATTTAGAGGATATACAAGATTTAAATGTTATTGTCCTAGAGAACCCAGAAGAAGAAGTATACTTGAACCATGATTGAAATGGTAATAATTACATATATTTTTTAAAATCTAACGTATTAAAATTATAATATAATAAATAAATATTAATACATTTTAAATATTACTATTTATTAATTTTAAATATGGAAGAAGATAATGAAGTGATTTTGGCCCAACACCTTGATATTTGAAAGAGATGTTGCAAGAACATGAAGCATGATGGAGAATAAACACAAAAAATAGCCAAGTATACTCGCTTTTTTCTCTTACATTCTCATTTCTTTAATTTTGTTTTTGTTTTAACTTCTTCTTTCTGTTTTTTTCCTTTTATTTTCAATTTTTTAGATTTGTCCAAGATGAAACAAGAGAATTTCTTTTAAAAAAATTCAAGACTGATTGAACTTTGAATTAGTCTGATCTTGACCAGTTTAATTATTTTTTTAATCAATTTAGCTAATTCTTGATTGATTTTTCGGTAGGTTGAGGTCAATCAAATCAATTTAGTCACTAATTCACCAATTTTTTTCTTGTTTCGTTTCAATTTTGATAATAATGCTTAGAAGAGATACAATATTTTTCCTTATTAGACATGTAAGGAACAAGGAAACTGATACAGGAAAAAAAGATGCTTAAATGTGGGTTGATGTCATGCCAAATAGGTTCATCATAGGCTAACTTAATTCTAATTCCAAGGGCTTAATGGAAAGTTTTGATGAAGTAGAACCTGGGATAGAGAAACAAGTAGGGAAAAATTACATATAAGGACCTAAGTTTTTCAAAAATTATAATAAAGGATCTTAAAAGTCAAAATTATTTCCAAAGCCCAAAGAACCTCATCTTGTTGCTGAAAAGACCAAAATGCCCTTTGGTATGCCTTTATCTAATGAATCAGAACATGATGTCCTAATCTCTCATTATTCAATCAAATCTGTCATTTCTCTCCTACTCAACAAACTCAGTTATCAATCATTGCTCCCAAGAATCCATTGACAGACTTATGATGCACCTCACGACCTCACTCATCCCATCAAAACTAGTTAATGATGATAGTGGTGCAAGGAGAGGGAAACTTAAAGTCCATTCTAGTCAACGATGATGACATAATTTTCAAACCAAGGTAAAGCAATTTGAAATCTCTTGTCTTTGTTTTCATTCCATCGCTTATTAGTTGTGATATTGAATGGGGAAATTGGTAAAGATAACTTGTTTTATGAACCATAACTTTGATTAATTTATTGGGTAAATCAGGATGGGCCCATTGCTTACTTCTGTTAGAATACTCCTAAAGAAAACTTCTACAAAGTTTATATATTTGACTTTTAGGTATAAACCTATTAGAAAAACTATTGATGGGATATAGTTCAAATGAGACAAATGCTTTTCAACTTCTTACAAAAAGAAAAAAAAAGTTATGATTAAGTAGATGTTTAATGCAAATATAGTTTTCCTTTATGATTATAGGCACACAAGTTTCTATCTTAAGGAAGTTATGATTTTATGACATTCTGTTTAGTTCAAAAAGCAATGAAGCAAAGTTAGGCTGATAATTTTTGTTTTACTGCTCAACTTTCTTGTTAATCTGTCTCCTTATTTGGTGTTTTCCTGCTCGAACTTTCTTGTTAAGTAAATTAAGGTAATTTTCTTTTTGGTTTACATAAATGAAATAGAGCATAATATATGATGAAGAGAGAGAAGGATGAAGTCTCCCATACACATTAGGGCTGTAAAAGTTTAGGTAATGTTTTTTAATTGTTACCTAATGTGTTTGTGATCTATGGATAATCCAATTACGAGTTACAAGCTATGGCAAGAAAGAATCATGTGTTTGTTTCCATTTGCAAGGAAGAATTTTACAGAAAAAACAAAGGACAGTTTCATGATGTAACTAAGGGAGCTAACATAATTGTTGTAGAGAATATGAGGCCAAAAATATGGTTCACTTCTAAGAAAAATGATATTTTGTTTATCATCTCCTTTTAAGGTAATGCTGCACCATTAGAAGAGTGAAGGAAAATGAAACCTAGTGAGAAGAAAAAAAATATAATGATGAAGCAGACAAAGAGCAAGGGTGCACAAAAAGAAACATCTTCCATTAAGTTCAAGTGTATAGAAATGATATTTACAAATTTGCATGCTTTTATCCCCTATTTCAAGGAAGTTGTAGGCTTCATAAAAATAACAATTTGCTAAAAATGATTATGAATGAAATAAGATTTGGAAGTTTGTTGGATATAGGGTGCTAACACTTGTCAAGAGAGATATGCATTGAGTCCATTAAAGCATTTGATGTTCATACCAAAACTCTATTAGTTAGAGGTAAATAGGTGTTGGTCATTTTTATCCAAAGGAGAGAAAGACACTAGAGCACACCAACAAATAAGAGAATGTGGTAAGGTTAACACTACAACCTCACGAGTTAGTGAGACTTCAAAGAGGTGTAAAGACAAAGAGAGAAAGAGAAGAAGAAGAAGAAGAAGAAGAAGATATGAATATTGCATCACATATGTCACTAAGGCATAGAAAGATTAGTGAGTTGCTACTATATTCTAATTTTGTGTGTAAAGCTAAATAGGTCTCTGTATCTTTATGCTAATAACTATATCTTCTTATGCACCAAGGTTATCATTGATATGTTCAACTTTTATCTTACTTAGGCTGAGTGCGAATGCTTGGATCGAAGAAAGTGGATTAGCACCTTTGTGAGTTTGACTTGTGCATTACTTGGATATTTTAATGATTTATCTAATTATTACTTAATGCTTGCCTTTCTTGTTTGGTTGTAGGCTGTAGTAACCATGGTGGTAAGAGTGTTGGTAGCAAGAACACTCAATTCTTAGGCAATATATACTTGATGTGGATTTCATGGTAACTATTTTAATGTTTCCTTCATGTTGTTATTAGTGTCTTATAATAAAATACATGGCCAAAAATAAAGAAACAACCTGACCCAATGATATTATGTATGTGAAATGACTTGTGTAGAAAATAATTCTTCAACATCGAAGACAATGCTAGGTGGAAGATGTCCAAGATAAAGTTTTTCTAGAAAAACTCAGTTATAACATCACAAATTATGACTTGGTAATGCCTTTATGATAAAATATGTGTTTTATATTGCTTTGGTTGATAACCTTGCATATATGACCTTATATAGTAACACTTGTAGGTTTTTGCCCCTATGTTATTTTTGAATACCTGGGTTTTACTTCATGTTAGACCTACATGTATGTATTCTATATACCCTTGACTTCTTAATTCAAAAGGATAACAAAGGACAAAATAAGCTTGCTATGTTAACGATGATATTATATAGCCAATAATGTTCATGTCTAATGTTATGTGCCATACTATAGAAAGATATGTTTACCAAGATGCTAAAAGCATTGAAACCTGAAATGTACATTGAAGCAAACCCAACTATCATTGTCAAAGATGTTGAATTGCCCTAGCAACCAAACATGTTAGTGTACTGCTTTATTCTTGCATCAAGGAGTAATTTACTTGTCGTATTTGTCTTCTACCATCACTTTCATTGCTTAGTGATGACTATGGTGTCTACCTCATAAAATATTTGCAATACTGGAGTGGGGAACTAAAATTGTAGGGGGTCTCACCATGCCAAACTATATTGTAATATAAAATTCTTTCATCTGTGCCATTTATGCTTTGTCATTAGTGGCTCACACATATATCGTTGTTGTTTTTAGGTATAATTAGATGAATTTCAAGTGCAAATTCTATGGGCCTTGCTTAACCACCCAAGTAACAAGTGTCAAGATAATATAACTAAAGAGTGTATAACACTACAACCTCTTAGTAGCGTTCTTAAAACATATTTGTAACTTTCTTAAAACCTTATAGTAACTTTCCTTAAACTTCATAGTAAATTTCTTACAACCTATTAGTAACTTTTTGAAAACCTCATATTAACTTTTCTAAGACCTAATTGTAACTTTCTTATAACATGATTGTAACTTTCCTAAAATCTCGTCATAACTTTCCTAAAACATGATAATAACTTTAGCAGGCCAAGTTTGTTACGTTCTAGTATGCTTAGGGCAGTGAACATGAACTCTAGTTTATGGCACTGACACCTCTATTAAAAGGTGGAGAATAACCATTCATCATTCACAAAAGTTATGAAGCAAGGTTGCAAGTTCCTTGAAATCTCAAGGTAACTTTATTAAAAGCCATTTGTAACTTTACTAAACTTTGGTTGTAAGTATTTTCCATGTAAATGTAACAGTGTGGAGTAACTTGATAAATAGTAACTTGTAACATAAAAGAGCATCATTAGTAACTTTCTTCACTTGTAACTATTATATACACAAAAGTCAACATTGTTAAGGCAATGTCCTTAGAATAAAAGACCTATACCTACCATTTGTACTAACTGACTCTAACTTTCCCTTATATGGCCAAGCTATAAGTGTTGCATATACCCAAAAAAAAAGTTGTTATATGTTCATGTGCAAAAAAAGATTGCTACTTTGGAACTACAAAATACAAAATATCACTTCCTTTACAAAAGCTATACACAAAACCAGTAAGTATCTAACTTTGCATCATCATAGTAAAAATGGATTAGGATTCTTGGACCTGCTCGATTATGGCCAGCTTCTTGACAATGAGAACATTGACATTGAACCTTGTCTTGGAATTATGACTCATGTTGTTTTTTTAAGGGTAATAGGATAGCTTGTAATAGGTGGTTGCAAGAAAATATTGCTAAGATAATCATTAAGAGATAATTTGTTCAGGTTTAACATATCATGTCTCTCCATAAGGAACATGGTATTTATGTAGATCTTCTATTGGGAGTTAAGCAAATAGCACTCTTCAACATAGGAGTAAATATTGCCATGCTACTTCTTTGCTGCTACACATGAATAGGGGCATAGGATTTTAAACATTTGCCAAGGTTGACAAGAACACTCTCAATGCCGCAATAACACTCAAATCTATAGATCTAGTATGAACTATGATCGTATTCACTTTATAGTGCTTGGTTAAAAGAGTTTATGCCCTTACAACATTTTCCTTAAGTATGGACTCAATCTTGAGTCCCACACCATTTTTTTCCTATTAACCCATTGCATTCTTGCTTGCAAATAGCTTTTTTGCAAGCTTATCTTGAAGCTCACTAATTAAGATGCATACATTATGCCTCCTTTCCTTAACTATCCATGCATTGAAAAATGTGGTAAGGCTAGTCATGATATTATTGTAATATTACATTAGAAACTATAGATAAGCATTATAATAATATTGCATGATTTAGTGCATAATATTTAGAACATAAAATAATATTATCTAAATAACTCACTCGACCTTTCCATGGCTGCATGGTTAAATTTGGTATGGCTAGATCTTTCTTTTTATGACCTTCTATTGAATAGCAGTTTTTAATGAGATAGATGCGCATATTAGGGTTAAAGAAGGGATTTATCCCTGACTTAAGTAGCGTTTCACTAAGCCCTTTAATCATAGGTTTTAATTAAAACCTAATAGCCAAAATTTTTAATTGCTAACTAGACTTAATTAAAATATGTATTAGACCTAGTAACCATGTAAATCACTTAAACAATTTGGGCTTACAATATCTCAATGGGGCATAAGTAAACCCATATTTTTTAAAACAAAATTAATACAATTAATGTGAGCCTACAAAACCCACAAAGAAATTCATTTTATTTTGTAAAATGACTCTTAGCTTGACAAACAACAAAACCTTTTGTGCACACTTTGATAAAAGAAATGGTCTTAAGACAACACAATAAAAAACACAATCCAATTTAGCACAACGATCAATATGGGATATTGGCGATCATATACTCTTTATTAACATACTCTCAATCCATAATCACACATATCAATAATTATGTTGGCATGGATTATAAGTTTAAAAGTGCAATAGGAAATAACTCCTAAACATGATCAACAATACATTGTTTCTTATGGGTCCTTTGAATGATCTCTTAATATCCTTTATGCTTAATTAGCAGTAGAAATCATTTTGGCTTAAACAAGATTATATATCTCAAACAAGTTTATCTTGATAATACTATATAGTGCCAACAAAGATATATCAAACTAAACACAATGTCATGTTTAAGAAAATCAATATGTCTTAAAATACATGTTGTATTTAATCTTTACACAAGCAAAGTATCAACATAATGATAATCATCAATAATCACATTAAAAAATGCAATAACAAATTGCATCAAGTGGATATAACAAAGGTTAGTGATATCCATGAAATCAATCTATCAATACAAAATATATATAACTCCTACTAACTTAGGAGATAAAAAATACTCTAAAATATACATGCATTTAGCTTGTCTTAAACTATATAGGTCTCACATATTTAGTTAGGGAATCTACCTCTAGTTGATTTGGTTACAAATTTTATTCCAAAACTCTCACTAGCTTAACATATCACAAGGCATACCTATCCCATAAATAAGCTAGAAAAGCTTTAGTAATAGAAACACTTAGTTAGTAGAGTTGCAAATATGTATTTTATGAAAATAATCTAATATGATTCTATAACTTAACAACATTATCTCTCTATTATAAATATTCTTGAGAGAAATATTCATGTAATAGTATACTATTATACATACTAAGATTTTCAAACTTTAGTTACAAATCAGCTATACTCATAACTTTATGAAAAAATACACTCTATGTGAAAACCAATTATGAGTGCCAATTTGACAACTCTAACCATCTTACATAAACACCTATTAAAAAAATATTTTGTAGCCAAAACAAATAAAGTCTCAAGTGTGTTTAATATTCTAAATAATTTACAAGTATCACAAGGTTGCCTTTATAAATTTTAAGAATTCACTTTAGGATTTCTCAAGTATCCAAACTTGTTGACAATGTAGGTAAGTATATGCCTACTTGATCACAAAAAAGGCTATTCAAACAATATGACCTATTTTACCCATAATTGAGAACCTTCAATATGCTTGGTTTTATTACCTTACACACGAGACATGCAAAAACATGTCAAGTTCAGTTACAATAGATTTTTATATCACTATTTGTATAAAATGAACTACAGTTCTACTCATATTAAGTAATAAATATATAATAATATTTATTAAACTATATGAATATATATTAAGGTAGTGAGAAAATTTTATTTTATTATATTAAAAGACCTTAATAATTTCTAAATAACATTTACTAGTATATCTAATTTTAATAATATCTAATTTTCTTTATAATCTCAAGCCTTTAACATATTTTAATAAATTGTTTCAAGAAAGTCATCAAACTAGATGTTCATTTAGAAACTTAACCTATATAGTTCTTAATATTAGGCCTAAGATATTGATGACAAACAATAAGAAAATTGAGAAATTAACATTGACTTACTTAATGCACATAAATCATTTTCTCATCCATCAATTTGTTTGGCTATTTATTTGATTCGAGCCTTTAATCATAAAATTCAAAAAAAATGTTAAAGCCTAATGGCTCCCACTAACTAAAAATATACAAACAAAAAAATGAAATGCTTATAATTATCATAACACACTTATAATAAGATATAGGCTTACCACTAATGGTCAACAATTTACAATCATTGGTTCAAAGAAAATTTTTATGAAAAGGTCACTTTGATAATAAAAATTCATATTAACCTATAAAATAATCTCATACCAAAATGTCACAACATTATTCAGATTGCTAAATGAAAACATATGGTTGCATTCAAATGAGATAAATAATATTTTCATGTGCAACAAATTTTTCTTAATTAGAGAGTTAGTTTTGGCCAAATTTTATTTCAAGAATTTCTTAATAATATCATCCAAAATTAAATATGTAACTTTAAAATTTCAAATAATATGTCAATAAATTAAATAGTGTCCCATTTGATTAGTAGTTCTTTTTTTGTCTTCCACTATATAGAAGATTAAGAAATAGGTGCAAACTTAAGTCATCACATTTAATGTGTACAAATCTACTCTCAACGTAGAACTTCTTCCAAATCATATTTGAATCCTAACAATCCTTCCTGCAAGTGAGTTTATTGTACAAAACTACTTCTTCCAATTTATGAGCCTAAGGAGCCTAAAAGCATTAGGAGATATTCCCTCATAGGCTTTGTAGATGAACCTAATGGATGGCCATGACACCACAACATGACCTAAAAAAAAAAGCTTAAAGTATTTATGACAAATTTATTCCCACTTGAAAGTGATTTTCATGAGATTTTTCAAGTCATAAAAATATTAACAAAATTGATAAAAGCATTTTTTTTACCACACAATATAGACAAATAAGACCTACTAATATTTATATATGTTATTTCAAAAAGGTTTTTATTTATCTATTTTGCTTATTTTGTTTAGAATTGTATTTTTATTTTTAGTTTTGGTTAAATTTTCTCTAAAAAGTTAGTACATGTCTATACATCCAAAAATAAAGAAATGGATATACTTAACGATTTTGCTTAAATATGATTTATATAATTCACAAATAAGATATAATCCATAAGAAAAAAGTATCTTTACTAAAGAGAGTTTATGTATTTTTCACAAAATTTCACAACTTCTTTGTAAACTAAAACATTATAAGACTCTTATCACAATTTATGTGAAAATTTACTTAATTGTCACTTACAAATCTATCCATAAAATATTCTACACAATGCATACAAGCACTTTAACCAATTAAATTATAATATTTTTTTGACATATCTTAAAAGTCTACAACATGGAAAATATGATAAATGTGTCTTATTGCGAAATTCAAAGTTTTATAAACAATTCTATTTTTATTTTCTTTTCTCCCACTATTAACAAGACTTTCACATATATGGACAATTTAACATTCTTCTTGTATTAATACTAGAAAATTAATTATTCTTAAACAATGATAAAAGAATATTTATACAAAATTAATTCCATTGATCCTTTGTCATGTATCATTAAGAAACAAGTCATAGCAATAATTCCATGTGCATACAAATATGAGTGTATAAATAACAAACTTTACATCTTGCTTCCACTTCAAATAATTATAACCTATCAAGACCTTTATTACTATTCATAGCTAAGGATATTGATTTATAAAATTACAATATGATTAGTAAAATAAGCAATTTTAGACTAGCTTTGAAATTGAATAAACTATCTTAAGGAACACCCAGTGCATCATCATAAACTCCCATTTGGGCAAAGATTATAACATGTTATTGGTTTCCTTTTATATAAAGCTAACCAAAATAGAAAAAGGATGTACAATATTAAAGGAATTTATCCCCTTTTGATAGACAAACACTCTAAACTATATATCTTAATAGATAAAAGAGAATATATATGTATATATATATATATATATATATTTGAAAAATCCATTTGCTAAGAGCAAACAAATCATTTAAATTATATACCTCAATCTGATAAGGAAATATATGATTTTAAGGAATCTATCCCCTTTGGACAGATGGACTTTTTTAACCATGTACCTCCACTTTAAGCTTCATGTAGAATAGGAATTAATACATATAGTAACCTTATTTAGGCAAGTGACTAGGTGTAATAAGTCATATAATTCCATTAACAATGGAAGTAAATAGTTTTGTAAATTTTAATGGGCAAATCACTTTAGTGATAAACACCTACAACAATTTACAAAACAATATTCTTATGTTGGAAAAAAAAAATTCCCTTACCTCCCATCAATAAAGGAGTTAAACAATTTTGTTAAACTTTGATGAATGAATCATTTTGATCATTAACATTCACAACTTTTTACAAAATAAAATTTTCAAACTAAAAAAAAAAATGGGATCATGCTTTATTTTCCATCAACAAGGGAACTAACCATATTTGTAAAATTTTGAATGATGAATCACTTTGGTGATAGACATCCGCAACAATTTTACAAAATAAAATTTTTAACCCAGAAAAGTTTATATATGATCCAATAAGTAAGATACTTCGCCAAATGTGTCTTTAAAAACCATTTATAAATTATTGTTGCAATTAAAATATAGACAACAATTTATTGCTACAAATTAAATTATAAATATCACAAACATAAACTCTTTTAAAATTATAGCAATACAAGCATATAAACTATATGGCCAATGTTACAATACTAGGCTTAATGGCAAATTTAATTAGGACCTACAAATCTTATGTGTATGCAAATTCAAATTCCCAAAAGTCTCAACTCATTTAAAATGAGACAAGCTATGAATCACTTTAACGGTTACAATATGAAAGAGATAGTTATATATAGTGTACAAGGCACATTAATCAAAACCACTAGGCAAATAACAGTTTAATTATAAAACATCACATGATTTCCAACCAAATTATTTGAAAAAATTCTACCAAATTGCCTTAATACAATTAAATACTTCCAAAGTATATTCAATTGCCTAAAATAACTTTTAAAATAGGACATGATTTATATGTCACTTGCATTACTTTTTACTCCTATACATGCCAATAATAAAGGTCATGTTTAGTTAAATGGATTGAAAATATAAGAGGAATTATTTATACCTTAAGTCATTGAGCGAAAATTAAATTTAATTTATTAAATAGGATACTACACTAAATGTACCCTAAAAGATCAAATCAAAACTATAGTTGCAATTAAAACATAAACAATAATCCCAATTATGAAATAGCTGCTAAATAGTGTAATATTTAACTTTATTAACTTAGATTTGAGAGTATATAAACTATATACTTATCTATGGAGAGTACAGCTTGATTTCATATTAAACATGCATGAAAATACCTTCCTAAATCTTTTTCAATTTTCTAATGATAATTACTACTGGAGAAAAATAAAATAGTAGATTTTACCATAAGAAAAGGCAAAAATTCATAATTTTTCTAGGTGTAATAAAAATAAAATAAAATTACAAAAAAATCCTAAAAATTAAGCAAAGAAAAATGATGCAAAAATTACCCCAATTAAAGTTAGGGTGGCCCTATGAGACCTTGTGTATAAGCTTGAATAGGCTTGGCTAAACGACCTCCAGCCTCTAATTGAGCACCCAAGAGCCCAAAATTAGGTTTTTCAAACCCGTTTTCAACCTAAAGCATTTTTTAGCATTTTGAGCCACTTTTTATTCCACAAAACCATATTTGGAAAGATTTTTGCATTTAAAAATTATCCATAGCATCAATTGGCTAAGAATAATACTAAAATGACAAGATTTTTATATATGAAAGTGTGGGTTTTCGAGGTTTCAAACCCACACTCTCCTCAATTTTTCTGACCATTCCACATATTTGAACAAAATTAAACATATTAAACAAGTCTATAATCATGTGAATAAGAAATCCCATACATATAGGAAATCAAATCAAAATTTATATATAACACAAGATCAAAAAAGAAAAAGAATTTTAAATGCCTATAAACCGAAAATTTCATGGCCTGAATTTTTCTTATTAGATCGGTACACAGGCCATATACAAAAAAATTAGGTTCTAAAATTATGCACAACCTAGCTCTAATACTGCATCTAATATGATACTAAAAACCACTAATAAATAGTATAATAATATTGCATGGTCTAATGCATAAAATTTAGACCATTAAATAATATTATTTGAAGAATGCATCTAACTTCTTGTAATACTTGAAGCAATATATATATATATATATATATATATATATAAACAAACTCAAAGGCAATGTACTAAGTTTCAAACCTTAAACCCTTGTCTTTTTTTTTTTTTTTTGCCTTTTTTCCTCTACCACTTCTTTGTTTCGTTATGCCATGATTACCCTTACCTGTTGTGTTTAAGGGTTGTATTTTTGTGGTCATTTCCTATCCTAATCTTCTACCTCATGTTTTCAACATCAGACCAATTTTATCAAACAGGAAAGCTATACATCAGGATAACCAGAATTGACAGCTATCATCTTTGTTTTTGTTGTCACTAGTGCTTTTCCCTTGCTTCTATTTTTTGGTATGGTATTTTGCTGGAGAAACCATACTCCATTGTTGCTTTTTGGCCTCCTTTCCTTTTCGAGCAGAACCACTTTTCCTCAAGTTTGAGACTTGGTTCTTGGTTGTGAAATCTTGTACGTATCTTTCTTGTTCTTTCTTACTATTCTGGTGCATTCTTCTATTTTCCATTTGCCTTGAAAATTTTTTGCATATTCCCTCTCTTTTTTCATGGTTTTTGGTCAAAATCTTAGTTTATTTGTTGTTGGTTAGGTGCCCTTAATATTCTCTAAGTTCTCCTTGCTTTTGGTGTGTGGTTGCTATTCCATACAAAATATGCTTTGTATGTTCTTTTTATCTTGTTTCCCGATGAAGTAGAACAAGAGTGTGATTGTGTATGCCTCGGCTAACAAGGGGGGAGAAATGCCATGGTTTATGAAAAATAATAATAATTTAAAGGCTTAACTAGCTCCGCTTTCTCTTGGTTTTCCTATGTAAGCCTTTCACCATGCCATTATTCTTATGAGCATGAGTTACCAATGGGATTTTCCTTCTTGATTTTTTGTTGTTAACAAAGTTTCATGATGCAGTGGACATTCAAGGCAATAACAACAACAACAACAACAATGAATAAACAAATAAATGAATGGATAAGGAGACAATTTTGAAGCTTGGTAGGTTGGCTAGTTATGGTGTTAATCTTTAAATCTTTGGGGTAAGTGGCCCTAAACCACATGAAGTGAATATTTAGCTTTTGCTTGTTTTAGTTCATGTTTTTGACTTTAAGTTATTGGTAACTTTTCATGGTAATTAAGGAATAGAATTCAAGAACTTAAAGTTGGGAATTTATAAAGGGTTCATCAACTTTAAGAAATCTTAACTCCCTTAAGATAAAAATTTTATAAATGTAAATTGATTGAGATCTAAAATTAGGAAGGAAAGCTCCTAAATGAATAAAGTACGAGATGGTAGTGGCTAGAAGTAATAGATAGGATATTTGAGTATTAACAAAATTGTAATTTGAATAAATAAATTAGGTTGGTGTTGTGAAAGAGATATAATTGATTATTATATTTAAGGAAATTTGTTAAGACTAAATGTTTAAAATAAAAATAAATTTCCTTATAAGGCATTTTGAGGTCATTTAAACACTAAAACCTTATGAATTGGCATTGTAGGGTGTTCAAGAGAATTAGTTATGACTAATGAGTTAGCAGTGAATACAATAAGAAACTTCTCTATATCATATTGAGAGGTAAGTAAATAATGCTGACTATATGTTATATATACCATACAATTTAATTTCAAGGTTTGTGGCTAAACATTCTTTAATTAAATATATTTACTTTATTAAATAGATTTTTAATTATTTAATTAATCAAATGTCTATTTAAGTAATTTCTGGAATTTGGGAATATGGATACCGATGATAAAAATTGCCTTTGTTGATTAGGGAAAATTTAAATTTCTCCTTCTGGATTTTTCTGCAAATGGGAATATTTACTGTTATACATTGTTTACATGTTTAGATTGCAAATATGCATAATTCATAATTTAATTCACTTTGACCAAATATGTATGAGATAATTTTTTTCTAGGAGTTACCTATATCAGGACCCTGTAGCTAATCGCAGTATTGGTTAACTATGGTGTACTGTGATATGTACCCCAGCTAGCAGGGGTATTACTAGCCTTATGTGGTTGGCCACCATACACAGATCTGTTTTGATTTTTGCGAGCAGATTGCTCAACATTTGTGTTACTTATCCTCGCGAGCTGTGTATTCTGTGTCTAACTCAGTTGATACTTATTAGATACTTTCCACTATATTTAATGAATGATTTTATTAGAAAAATTCATTAATCACTACTTTTAAAGTCCTAAATTGTTGAATTGTTATTTTAAATAAAAATTTAATGTAAAAATGTTCTTATACCATATAATTAGCCTTATTTATTCACTAAGCAATTGCCTCACTCCTTTTATTTTCAATTTATTTCAGATAGTGTGTCTGACCCCGATCCTTCTTTAGCAACTTAGAATTGGTCACCTTCCTTTATTCTTTGTTGATGTATTTGGAATTTATTTTATATTATAGAATATTGCATGTAACTCTACTGAACCACAAATAGGGTCCCTTACCTCTAAAATTTGACTTATATTGGTCTAGATTGATAGTAGAATTTCCTTTTGATGTATTTGTCTTGGTTGGCTAAGTTGTATAAATTTCGAGACGTCCAATTTATAGGGGAGACTTTGCCAAAGTTTTTACAAGAGCTACCTAGAACTAGATATGTTTAATGCAAATATGATTCCTAATTGTTTTGTATAGTTTTATTATTTGATAATGAATTTTAAGAATATTCACTAAATGTTTGGTAGGATTTTAGTTTGGTTAGGTTTACAGAAGAGAAATTGTCTATCTTTCACATCAATCACACTTTTGTTTATGGGGTGTGACACTTCTCATGGCTAAAAGGTCAGATCTGGTATGGCTAGATCATTTTCTCTATGACTTTTTGCTAAATAATAGCTTTTAATGGGATAGGCGTGCAAATTAGAATTACAAAGGAGACCTAGCTCTAGTTTAAGTAGTGTTTCACAGAGCCCTCCATTGCAGGTTTAATAAAACCCTATATTTTTAACTGCTAATCAAAATTAAAATTATGTTAGGCCTAATAACCATATCACTTAAATAGTTTGGACCCATAATATCTCAATGAACCATAAGTCAACCAGTACTTTAGAAAACAAAATTAATATAATTTATGTGAACCCACAAAATATAAATTTTTAACAATTATCCTAACATCGAAATGGGAATCATAATGCCTACCAATCAACATCACTCTTAATTTCCACCTATTTGGCCAACTCCGGAGAGAATGACCTAAATTTGCCATTACTTTCACAAAATTCATGTCCAATCAAGCACAAGTTATGCCATTTGCCAACTTTAATGTATCATTCTTACACTTTCTTCTTTGTCCATTGCAGACATTGGAGAGCTTTATTTTAAAATTCTTTTTTATGTGCCAAGAATAGAATGCATGATGCTCCCCATCAAGTACTTTTTTGATTGCACCAATTACAACATTATGGCTATTGGAAACTAGAGGAATTTGCATAGAACCTATCAACTATTTAACATTTCAAAGGAACCATACTCAATCATCGTATGTTTCTATACCTACAATTGTAAAAACAAATAAATACAAATCATTGTATACATCATATATAGATGCAACCAAGAGCATCCTTAACTATGGTCTACTAAGGTGGCAACTATCAATGTACAATATTAGTTTTGAACTAAGCATAAAACTAGTTAAACAACATCCATATGCAATGAATAACATCTTAAAAAATTGTTGTTTACATATAAAGTCCACTTTGCAATGGCTTCTAGATCGAATTCCCCTGAACGATTGTATAACCAAGGAATTAGCAGGTACAATTGGTCTAGTAGCCATTTATGTTAGCTAAGGCTACTTCTTTGCCCCTCCATGCTTGATGGTAAGTTAATGCTACTTTATAGTCTTTAAATAGATCACTGCAGATATTACTAGGGGCTTTATCCAAACTTGATCTTACATTGTCAACCATTATAAATGTTACTAAGTTAGACCTTCACTTGTGAGACACTACTAGGTTATCTTATGTTAAGTGCTCGCGTTCATTGCAAAAAGTTTACACACTCAAGAAGAGTGTGATTTCAGCCAATGTAAAAGCTATTAACTTCCACTAGTATCCATTAACGTTGCCTTGAACAATCATCTTATAAAGGCTATTTTTATTTTTTATAAAATTGTATCTAAATTTATGGGCAATGCTATTTTTGTATAGTGTATGCCTGAATTCAATAGCACTAGGAAAAATCTATCCACACCTAGCAATCAAATTTGTCTATTTGGTAGAAGTTAACTCAAGCATTAGTGTAGGGGCCCTTTATATTACACAAGGTATAAGTTCCTAGTTAGAGGAAGATCTAGCACTTAAATAAACCTACATTGCATTAAATCTACATTTTTAGTCAACAAAAATTTAGTGAAACTAGGGAGTGAGAATAAGGTATATAGACAATAAGCAACCACTTTGCCTCCCTACATAAGAATACATCCTAACCCCTTCTTTGAAACATCACTATAGACTACGAAAGTCTCTTTAGGGTCATGAAACACTAAAACTGGTGCTGTAGTTAACCTATGCTTTAACTCCTAGAAACTTTGCTTACATTTCTCATCCCACACAAATGGTACGTTCTTTCTAGTAAGTCTAGTTAGTGGTATCGCTATCTGAGAAAAGCTTTGAATGAACCTCCAATAGTAACCTGCTAACCCTAGGAAGCTCTTGATCTTTGTCACTATCCTACATCTCTCCCACTACAATACTATCTTTACCTTATAGACATCTACTGTGACCCCTGCTTGGGAGATCATATGGCTTAGCAATTGAATCTCAATGAGCCAAAACTCACATTTACTAAGTTTAGTATATAATTGCTTTTCTCTCAGGGTTTTTAGGGCTAATCTCAAGTGCTACTCATGCTTTTCTCTACTCTTTCAATAAATAAAAATACTATCTATGAAGACAACTACAAACCTATCTAGATATGGTCTAAACACCCTGTTCATATAGTCTATGAATATTGCCGGGGCATTTGTTAACCTGAATGGCATAACCAAAAACTCATAGTGCCTGTATTTTGTTCTAAAAGCTATCTTAGGAATATCCTCAGCCTTGATCCTAAGTTGATGATATCCTGACTTAAGGTCAATTTTGGAAAACGTTAACGGTCCTACTAGCTGATCTAAGAGGTTATCTATCCTGTGGAGATGGTACTTGTTCTTAATGGTAAGCTTATTAAGTTCCCTGTAATCTATACACAATCTAAGGCTCCCGTTTTACAAATAAGACTGAAGCTCCCTATGGTGCCATATTAGGTCTAACAAAACCTTCTCTAAAAGCTCTTCTATATGTTTCTTTAACTCTTATAGCTCAATGGGAGTCATCCTATATGGGGCCTTAGACACTGAACCCGCGTTAAGTATAATATCTATAGTAAACTCAACTTCTCTATTTGGGAGTAGTCCACTAATTTCTTTTGGAAAAATCTTAGGGACCTCTCTCACTGCAGGGATCTCATCTATACCCTCTTCTACCTTAGCCTAAACTGAAAAGAAAACTAAGAACCCTTAATCTATTTAAGGGGGGAAGTCTAGCACTCGAGACTATCAGCATCGTCCTAAGGTTCACTTTTATGACTATGCAAACCTCAACTAGCGCATTAAAGTCCTTAATCCTTTATGGCACTACCCTGCCTCTTATCTCAGGTAATAGTCCCTTTTCTAACTTGTCTACTCTCCATCTCTCATCATCATGCTTCTATAAATAGGAGGAATATCTAGAGAGCTCTACAAACCTCATTACATACTGGTTCGCCGACATCTCCTCTGTTTGTTTCAAGAGTACAAACTCTGACTCCTTTTGATCTTCAATGGAACTGGGGAAGCACCTATCATAAAAGGCCTGTAAGAAAGTCTCCCAATTGATCAGGAGGTTCCTTGATTTCAATATTGGTTCAATGCTTCTCTACCAGTAGTCTGCTTTATTTTTAAATTGGAAATTGCTCATCACAGCCTTCTACTTAGATGTACACTCCATCACCCTAAAGATCTTTTCTAACTACATAATCCAGGCCTCATACTATTTTTGAATTCAATTCACCATCAAAAGTGGGAGGCCCAAATTTCCTAAATTGGGTTGTGACTTGCCTAATGGAAGGCTGCTTTGGGATAGAAGGTGTCTAAGCTGGTGGAGTCTGTGTAACTTGCTGAACTTGCAATTATGGACTTGAGGGAACCGATTTAAAGTTCTCAAGAAGAGGGCTGAGATTGAGGAGGAGTAGGCCTCTTGTCTTTTCTTTAGGCAAGCCTCTCTTGTAGCTGCATGATTATTTCCTACTGCTGCTGTATCATGGCTTGCTGTTGATTCAAGCAAGTTATAATAGCCTGTAAGGCTCCACTTATAGGATCACTAGGCTCTACTTTAGCCTCTCTGTGGAGCCTACCTCTATCTCTCCTAGTGTCCGTCATCCTTCTAAAACCATTTAAACATAGTTTAGTACAAAAAAGAAATGGAACACAAGCCACATACCACTCATTACATGCTATATATAGCATATATGACTAGCAATTCACATCTCAAGCCACAGACCATACTAACCATACCTGAATCAATGCTCTGATACTAAAAATATAATACCTAATCTCTTTAACCTTTCTAATACATTGTCAAAGTTTTACTTGCTTAGTTTCATACATTCCTAAAGAAAATAGCATATTTAATATCATTTAATTGTGTTATGTAAGACTTTAAAAATTCAATTCTCCCTCTACAAACCTCTAAATAAGGTGATCTCAGTGGTTATAGAAAGCTTATAGTATCTAGTTTGCGCCTGTAAAATTTTATGAGTATTGGATATCATTTGACCCTTAAATGACACAGAATAAGAAATTGACATATGAACAGTGCCATTACCATTTTTGCAAAAAAAATTTAATTTTAAAAAATCATAATAAATTCTCTAGAGTTTCAAATTGGGTGTTCTTTATCTCTGTGAAAAGTTCTAGATAAGACTTACTTGTTGGCCAAATTTCATGCAAAAAATCATTCATTTAGTTAGACTTTGGTTTAACTTACAATTTGGTCACTTTTTGAAGTTTAAAATGGTTCTTAAGGCACTAAAAGACTCTTTTAATGTTCCATAGCCACTTAGAGATGTCCCATAATACAAACACAGCTTAGGGAAGCATGCCAAATGGTCCAAATCCTTATGGAGCTAATTCTCACTATGCCCTTTGCTAATCATACATAAGCATATCATATCACATAAAGGCTCCTTAGTAGTAAAAACATACATATTCATTCATATGGTTCCAAAATAGGTACATACATCATATTTATATATATTTAAATGTACTAAAGCATCTACATAACATATACATCATATGGTTACATCATTTGACATCAATATGTCAACAAAATAGTTAAATAACAAAGTCTTTGTCAAAGTCTTGATCTTCAAGGTTATTAGCTTCCATTTCTTTACCCATTTGACTCACCTAAACATGGGTAAATATTGGAGAGGGAAGAGTGAGATTCCAAAAATCTCAATAGCTCTTTACCTTTCAAACATACATAATGAATATATTTTCAAGTCGAAGAATACATGCATAGCAATTTAAGCTACTAGTAAATATACATAAAACATTTTCCATGTTCAAGAGACTCATACATATCATACATAAGCTCTCAAGGGCATTGGTTTAACCTTATCTATTTTTCTTGGGACTTTTAAAATTTTCTCACCTATTTTCAAGGAACTTTTGACTAAATTTCACTCTTTTTGAGACTTTTGGCTTTGTTTTACCAAATCCTAAAAACTTTTAACTCATTCTCACCCTTGCTAAGGGACTTTTGATATCACCATACCCATTCAAACCACATAACATTCATAAAACATATTTCAAGAATATTATGGCACCATAACATGTAGACAATAGCTAGAAACATTTTTCATAGCAAAAACACGTATACAAGTACCCAAAAACAAGAAAACATCCAACAATGCATGGAAGAAAAGTTAGAGAGCTACCTTTAAAGCAAAATCACAAGTCTTTCTCTTGATTATTCTTCCCTTCTCTTGGCCACACACTTGCACTTAAGTGGAGCTTAGTTCTTTTGGTTTAGACATATTAAATAGGATACAATTACATCATTGAAGCAAGCTCTAGCATTCAATTATAGTTCCATACAAGACCTAAGGGAGCAACTATGAGAATTCATAGTCTTGGCTCCATTTTCTTCTTTAATCTATAACTTTTGACTCCATTTAAATTTCTTAGAGTCATTACAAATTTATTTGAAAGAGCCTAGATACAAGTTGCTTTCTAATATCTTAAAATGGAACTTACACTTCTATCTCACAAAATATGATTTCTAAATTTTTTTTCAAGACGTCCTTTGGTGTTCTCCTTTCATATTTAGTCTCATTCTAGCCTTAGAAAAATTTAAAACTCTCCCTTGATACCTTATTCTTGTTTGGACGAGACATGCTCTCCATTGTGCACCTATGGAGTTTATTTCATTTCCTTTAGGGAATGGCCACTTGGAAGACTTCCTAGATTACTTGGGAAGCTTTCTAGATGTCTCAAGAGCTCATATATACTCTTGAACATATTGAATTACTACTAAGAAGCTTCATCTTAACCTAGATGCAAGTAAATCCCTAGGTTTGACAACTTGTTCTCTAATGCTTTTCTTTGGAATTTCATTGCATTTTCTAGTTTCCCACACGCTAAAACCTAAGTTCCTTGCTTGCTTTTGGTCAGAATTTAATCCCTCCTAGGTGGGCTCTCCTTGGCCAAACAACACACAAAAAAGAACCACAAGAAGAAAGTATGAAAGGCAAAGGAAGTTACATCATTTCAAATCTTTTCCAAGAGCTCTTTACTTTGTTATGGACTTCTCCTTGAAATTCTAATATCCTCCCTTTGAACCAAACCCAAAACAGTCCCAAATTAAGCATTAAAACCATAGAAAGGAAGAGCAAAAGGAGAAGAATAACATTTGTGAAAGAGGAACCATGAAAATCTAAGACTTTCTCACATTTTTTGCAAATCTTTCTCCTTCAAATTCCCTTCTCCTTGGGCGTGCTTCTCAGCTAGTCTTTCCTCTATTTTGGGATGGAACATATGTTGGTTAATGGAGGAGATGAATGGAACGTGACTTATAAGAAACTAAAAAGCCGCTTTATACAATTTTTTACTTTGTATTTTAGTCACTATTCTTAGTTTTTGTCATTTTGGCTCAAATCAACTCCTTTTCGAAATCTATTTTTTCCATCATAATATTTAGGCTCTCAAACTTATAAAATGGCATTGGTTTCACTCAAATAAGATTTAAAATTATTTCGAACCATTTAGTCAAAATTTTGATTAATCAACAGTCAAAATTTCTCATCAGAAGGGTTTTAATAGTTTTAAGGGTTCCCATGACTTTTGGGACCTCTAGGAATTTCGAAAAATTTAAATTTTTTTATTTAAAAAGTCTTCCTATGAGTTTTCCAAAATTTTCAGAAATTACAAAAATGTCTCAAATTTCTTTCACAAGCTTTTTTAATTCATCTGACTCAAGTTTCTGGGCAACTCAAACCTCAAATTCTCATTTTTTATTATTTAAAATTTTATTCTAATTTTATTTGGCCTTAAATCATTCATTTCAAAGGACTTGCCTTTACAACTGACTTATTTTTGACGTTTTAACGAAAACTAGATGTTACATAGAATGCCTTCAAGGATTTTGAAATTCATTTCATTGCATGAAAAGCTTCTTGAAAAATATCCCATAAATCAAGCCATGTCTTTTCTTCCTTATCAATTTTTTGGTCATTTGTCTATATGACCATAGGGGGAAACTTGAACCTAAAGCCATCAAGTGTATGTTTATGGGGTACTCATTTACCAAAACAGGATACAAGTGTTACTTGCCCTCTATAAAGAAAATGTTCACCACCTTAAACATGACCTTTTTTGAAACAACTTAATTTTACTCCTAAATGCCCATTTAAGGGAAGATGTATAATATTCAAAAGGAGAATGGCTAAAGGGAAGAGTTCTAATATTCAAAAGGAAGAATGACTATTTGGAAGTGTTTTTAGGCCTTCTCATCATGAACCTAATCTAATTAGCCTTAAACCAAGCCTAACTTTACCAAACAAAACCCATTAATTCTTGAACTAGACTCACCAAAACCTAAATTCACACTTGAACATGACATAACTCCCACTAAACCCAAGGTCTACCCCTTAGTGCCATATATAAAAAGGAAATGCTAACTTACAAGAAAAAAGGGAAAACTTAGGTAAATGCAATGGCAGATCAATAGGAGGAGCAAAGTAAGGTGACAGAATAGCAAACAAATGAATGCACACACTCCAAGCGAAGTCAACCCATTTCCCTTACTTTAAGTTCTAAACTCAAAGAAGAGTTAGAAGTTCTTATTGCTCTTAGGAAAAAGGTAAGAAGTTGTACAAAACACCATATTAATAGTTTTGTTGCCTATGACAAACTATCTCTTCAGTTATAGGCTTTTATGCATAATGTTTCTTTTGAAAGGATTTCCACTAATGTGTATAAGGCAATCAAGAAGCAAGAGTGGCAAGTTACAATTCAAGAGGAATTAAAGGCTTTTAAAAAGAACAAAGCTTAAGAAGTTGTTGATCCTTTTTTAGGAAATCCTCCAGTTAGTTACAAATGGATCTTCATAGTAAAATATAATCCCACTAGTAGCATTAACCGCCATAAAGTAAGACTTGTTGCTAAAATGTTTACTCAAACTTAAAGCATTAACTATCAAGAAATATTTACTTTGGTTGTAAAATTCAACACTATTAAAAGTGTTGTTATCCCTTGCTACAAATCTTAATTGGCCTCTACATCAACTTGATGTGAAGAACATATTTTTAAATGAAGACCTTGAAGAAGAGGTATGTATGCAAATGCCACTTGGCCTAGAGAACTTAAGCAATAGTAATAAGGTGTGTAAACTTTATACATCCTTATATGGACTCAAGCAATCCCCAAGAGCTTGGTTCAAAAGATTCACCATTGTTGTTAAGAAGCCAGGATACACTCAGTGTCAAACTAATCCCACCTTGTTTCTCAAAATCTCTAATGAAAGATTGGCAATTTTAATTATGTATGTGGATGAGATTGTTGTAACGGGAGACCAAAATGAAGAAATTACTTGACTAGTAAAGACACTTGTAGCTAAGTTTAAGGTAAAGAAAACTTGGGCAACTTGAGGTACTTTCTAAGAATGAAGGTGATAAGAACCAAGAATGTTATTTTTGTGTCCTAAGAAAAAACACCTTAAATCTCTTTGAAGAAACCGGCATGTTGGGATGCAAACTCATCGACACTCTAATGGAGGTTGACTACAAGTTGAAGCTCAAATAAGAAAGTCCTTTAGTTGACAATGAAAGATATTAGAGACTTGTAAAAAGGTTGATTTACTTGTCCCATACTTGCCCACATATTAGTTTTCCTATAAGCATAGCTAGTCAATTTATATATAAGCCAAACGAAAAACACTTGGAAATGATGCATAGAATCCTTCGATATCTAAAAATGACTCCTAGAAAGGGCTTATTCTTTAAGAAAGGCAACCATAAGGATATTAAATTGTATTCAGATGCTAATTGGGCAGGCTTTATGACTAATAGGAGGTCTACCACTGGTTACTCTACCTTTGTATGGGCAATTTAGTCACATGAAAGAGTAGGAAACAACATTTAGTTGCATAAAATAGTGCAAAAGCAGAGTTTTATGCACTTGTTTTTGGGATTTGTAAAGGAATTTCATTAATAAGACTCCTAAATGAGCTTAAACTATGTGTTAACTTCCTTATGAAAGTGTTTTGTTATAACATGGTCACTATGAGAATAGTAAAAGATCCTATCCATCATGATAGAACGAAGCATACGTAAATTGATCTCCATTTTATTAAAGAGAAGATTGACTCATGCTTACTTGAATTGGATTCTATAGTTCTCATGTTGTAGATGTGAAGACAAAGGCCATTACATGGGTCAAATTCAAAGAGTTGAGTTCTAAGTTGGAAATAATTAACATTTACTTCCCAACTTGAGGAATAGTGTTGAAAGTCACATACATATGGATGTAACTTAGTTATTATTTTTAATTTTGTAATTCAGTTTACTATCTTCCTTTGTTTCATTGCATAGATAAGTTTAGTTCTAATTTGTAATTAAACTCCTATTATCTTGGGATTTGATTGGCTAATTTGTATCCAATCTCTCCCTCCATTTGTATTGTTGCCATCTGTGCTAAATAACTTGAGAAAAACAAAGTAATTAACTCTAGGTTGCTTTAAAAGTAATAGGGCTTAAAGATTCATCATGCACATAGGTGGTGAGGGGGAGCATGGCTTCAAAAGAATTAGGACAAAAGCTTTCCAATTTAATAGGAAAATTAAATCAGTGTCAAGGTCTCTAGTAAAATGGAATAAGGATCATTTCATGAACATCAATAATTAAATGATGATAATGCAAAAGGCACACTACTTAGTTGAACAATTTTCAAAGTCTAATGATGCTATAGTTCTTTTTCATATAAAGCTGATTGATTCGAGTACAAATAAGGGTTGAAGTGTTGGGTTGCAATGTCCAAAATTTCAAGGAAATAGCTAAAGTGGATGTTAAATTAAAACTAACTTGACTAAAATATAAGGTCAAAATAAAAGCCTAACAACCTAACAAATAGATAAAAATTTAAAATATAATTTATCCTATCATAATAGAAAGATAAGATAATAAAAACCTAATAACATATTGTTTTTTAGAATAAATAAAAACTAATAGTAAAAAAGCTACTAAATAATAAGCATAATATTAAAATGCTGTTGAATAACACATGTAATAAAACACATCCTTTTAATAGCTTCTTCAAGAATGACATTCTCCAACATTAATTAGAGTGAAAGGATGAAGGAACTAGATACAAGGTTAAGGACGGAATTCCTACTAGATTGGGAACAAGTAATGTGGGACCAGAGAGTTGAACAACTATGGATAGTCAATGAGGATAAAAATACTAAATATTTTCATATTGTTGTTAACCACAAATGAACAAAAGCATGAATCCAAGGTACTCAAGATGAAAATGGTGTTAGGTCGAAGATCTCTAAAAAATAAAGGAACTTGTGGTGATTTTTTTTTTTTCATTTTTTCTCGAACACCTTTAAAAGGGATAACCAAAGGAGAAGAGTAAATCAAGAAAAGTGCTACAAGAAAGGTGCTATCCCCAACCTTAAAGAGGAACATTTATGCCATCTCAACAAACCGTTCAGCAAAATGGAGATTGAGAATGCTGTCTTTTAGATGGACCGAACAAAACCCTAGGACCAAATGGCATCCCTACTAGTTTTTGTCAGCATTTCTAGCTAATTTAGAAAAGGATCTTATGGGGATGGTGGCATCATTCCTAAATAGAGGGCATTCGCTGAGGGAACTCAAGCAGACAAATATAGTACTCATCTCAAAAAATGATGTCCAAAATCTTCAAACCTATTAGTCATTGCAATGTTGCTTACAAGATGATATCCAAGGTCCTGACAAATAGAATATAAGCAATCATACCTATGTAATCTTTCCATGCCAAAATGCCTTTATAAAGAACCGATCAATATCTGATAACATCATCATAGGAGGTGAACTCTTGCAATACATTAGGAAAATAAGAAGCAGAAATCCTTTTGGACTTCCTTAAAAATCAACATTCACAAAGCCTATGACAAAGTCTTGTGGCAGTTCCTGAAGGATGTTCCGAGAGAGATAAAATATCCAAAGCACTGAAGGAGTCTAGTGATGGAATGTGTTTTCACAACCTAGTTAAGAGTTTTAATCAATGGAGAATGCTCATATGTCTTTTACCTAAAGGCAGGATTCAGACAAGGAAATCCTTTCTCACCTTGCCTGTTCATGCTTTGTGCGAATTTCTAATCATCTGATCACTGCACAGTCAACTAGAAAGATAACAAGTATTAAAGTTTGCAAGGAAGCCCCACCAATAAATGAGAAATCTAAAATACTCTTAAAAGGTTCACTAAAATTACGAGTAATGTGTTCAAATGTTAGGCAGTTCAAAAAATAGGAAAATACTTGGGTGGGTACATTGACGAACTCAAAAGTAATAGGAAGCCTTTTAAGGAGAATTTCCGAGGTCTAAAGAAAAGACTACAGGGTTGAAAGGCAAACCTACTATCCCAAGTTGGGAGAACGACACTCATAAAATCAATTTCTTCCTTATTAATTTATCACTTATTGTATTTCAAACTTCACAATAAGGAAGCAAACAAATGTAGTTCCCTATTAGCTCATTTTTCGGAAAAAATGACCAAAATAAATCGAAACCTCACCTTATTGGATGGGATAAAATTTGCTGCCTATCAAGGAAGGAGGTCTAGGGATCACGAACATTGAGGATCCGAATCAAGCCTTACTAGGGAGACGTGTGGAGAATATTCATGACAAGGATTCGCTATTTAGCAAAGTGACAATCAGCAACATAGGCAAGGTTGAAGAATGCACCTAGAGGGGGGTGAATAGGTGCTTTCAAAAATAAAAATAGAATTAAAGATAATTAAATCAATTATATATTAATATCAAATGGTTTCAATAAAAAACTTGATAAAGAGTACTGGTGCAAAAACCTTGTAACCAAACTAAGATCTTGTCAACAGGATCTTCTAAAAGATAACTGAGAAGTAAAGATCAAGGAGATAAAACAGGACCTTGTCGACAAAGTTTTAGTACAGATGCTGAAACAAAATAAAAAATGCAGTAGAGGAAGGAAAACACCAGATATATTCTGGTTCGGTCTTCAAGACCTACGTCTAGTCCCCTTGATACACAACAAGGGATTTTCACTATAAAATCAGAGTATACACTCACAGAACCTAAGTTTTCAAGCTCACCTAAAACTTTTACAACACTTGGGTTTTACACAAGCTTACCCAAAACTTACTTTCCTCACACTTAGGAAAGATTTACAGAAAAATGATATGAGGATATATCTAAAATCCTTATCAATAAAGGATTACAATAAGCTCACTTTCAAAAGCTCTCATAAGCTAGATTTACTCAGAAACTAAGCTCAGAATATTTAAGATAAAGAGAACAATGAATAATATAACTTAGCTTTTCTTTCTTTGCTTTTTGGTTCTCTCTCTGTTACTTCAGTTCTTCATCATACTGTTATATAGTGGCTCTAAAAAATATATCCGTTGGAATACAGTAGAGTTTGAGTAGCTGAGTGATATCCGTTGGAATACAGTAGATGAGTGGTAGCTGAGGATTTAAGCGGAAGATCAGCGGTGCCATCTTAGAGAATCTTTCACCATTTCTTCTTTCGATCAGCACGTCCAAGAGAGTGGGTAGATTTAATCAATTAGCTCAGAGTTTTTTTTTCACCATTTCTCCTTTCGGTCAGCAAGTCAAAGGAGTAGGTAGTTTTTATGTATTTGATGACTGAACAGAAAGGGAGTAGTTGACTTTGGAGCAGAGCATAAATATAGACCCAAAACAGAGACAGTTTTTAGCTTTTCTGTGAGTCTGTACGTTCGGCTTCTGTATTGTCTTAAGGATCAGAATATTGAAGCAAAACACCATGACTGTTGAGGCAAGATGTTTTAGCTTCCCTCTTTCTCATTCTCTGTCTTTATCTTTTGCTTTTTCTCATTAAGGCCTTTTCTCTGTTTGCTTGCTCTGCTTTCTTTCTCCTTTCACGATTTGCTTCTGCAACTTTCCCTCTTTATCTCTCTTCCTTTTTCTTCTTTCTTCGATACAGCTTTTTGACTGTATGCGAGATGAATATTTTCTTTCACTTCATGGTACCAGATTTCACTGGTTTGATGAACCAGAGATTGCAAAAGAATTTGTGCGGTTTTGGTTTCCCATATTCCTTCATCTCCAATAATGGTCTTTGCCTCTTCATTTCTTTTGTTCTTTTCATCTTTCTTGCTCTTCTCTTCTTCTTCGATATAGCTTTTCTTATTGGTATGGGATAGATATTTTCTTTCACTTTATGGCACCAGATTCTACTGGTTTGATAAATCAGAAGTTTTGGTTTTCCATATCCCTTCATCTCCAACAATAGTCTTTGCTTCTTTATCTCTTTGGCATTTGTTTTCTTCTTCTTCGGTGTACTTTTCTGGACTTGTCAAAGTTTCTTCTTTTGCTTTTACTTTACAGCTTCAAGTTCCTTTATTGTTTCTTGAGCTTTTGCTTTTTCATTGCTCAATACTTCATTTAATATTCTGCAAAAATAAAAAGGTGATCTTCCAAAATAATATATAAATAACACAACATTTTCAAAGTCTTCACCTAGTCAAAATGCTTTAATGATATGTAGATATATATATATGTCATGTGTTACTACTACATCTTGTTTTTCTTAACAAATGATTTAACTTTAATGCTTGTATAAATTTTAACTTAAGAATTTTGTTATTATCAAAATAATTAAATTAAAACCTTGGAGCTAACAATGGTAACCTGAAAGAGGAATTAAAATGCCCCCGAAATGCTATGCCTCTTTTAACAGGTATTTTCATCGCATCTGATTCAATAACTTCATCGCTTAAATGGCGAGTAGGAAGCTGAGAGGATATACCATTAAACATTAGATTTTGGATTCCGCCAAACTTCCCAAACCCAGAAGTTAATACGATGAGGGAATTGATTAATGGGGACCGCCATTAGGACTAGACCAAACTGTCCCTTTTATATGATTAGACGACAGCTTTTTTAATATTTAGAATCCAAATATCTAGACTCGAAACAAGAGATAGAATCAAATGATATGGAAATAAAGCAGGCAGTCATAAAGTCAAGGATGGATATACAATTACCAACGGCGGGAGAGAGAAAAAATCCCAGTCGTAATATTTGGTGGGAGGATATCTGAAAACTGAAGCTCCTAATGAAAATCCTTACCTTCTGTTGGAAACTTTGCCATAACTTCTTCTTGCTAGGAAAAGTGGGTATAAGACACATGGATTTTACAAAGAATGGGATAGAATAAAATTATATATATATATATATATATATATATATATATATGATTTACATTTAATTTTTTTCAAAAAATAAACTAAACATTCACTTTTCTGCCCACCTTCTCAATTCAAATATACTAGAAGTATATATATATATATATATATTCTCATTTTTTTTTGTTACATAAGAGATACAAAGCAATTAGGAGTAAAGAAAAAGACAGGATAAGAATCGAACCTAGATACATCGGATTTGCCACTTGATGTGAAACTCTACTCATTTTTGACATTGTTAGACAAAGAACAAGCTAGAATTCAAAATTAAAATATAAAATTTGGTTTAAGTACATTTTATTTAGTCTTTTTTGTAGTATAAGAGTTTCCGTTTAATAGTCTATTTTAATTGAGTCAATATTATTCTGTAAAATTTAAATATTTATCTTAGTTATATTCTTGTGATAACAACAAATTATGTTTCATTTCTCTCGTTTGCATAGACAACTTGACCTACGTGAATCAACCGAATGACATCTAATCAAGCAAGGTCGTGCTTCAATCCTGATTTATTTTCTTCTCAAATTCAAGTAATAATTAAATTAAACTTGATTACTTGTCATCTAATCAATTTATGCAACCCAAATCACATACATATATGCAAATTAACAACAATATCATTTTTTTTGTCGTTACAGAAACAGAACTACAAGAAAATGATACGTTAGGTTTAGTTATTTCTAAATATCGAAACACAATATTAACTCAATTAAAATCAGAGTGACCAAATTAAATCTTTAATATACTAAGAAGTAGAGGTGTTAAAAGGTTCGATTTTGAACCAAAATCAAACTAAACCAACTTAATCGGTTTAACATTTTATTTGACCTTGTCAGTTTGATTTAGTTCGATTTTTGTTCGTTTTAATTCGATTTGGTCCGGTTTGATTCATGTTTTTTTTTGTCCAAAAGTAATTTTTTTAAATAAATTTATTCCTTGTAATATGTAAAATTTAACTTCTAATATCTTGTATCTCTTAAATTTTTGACCAATAATAACTTTGGAATAATTTATTATTTTTATCTCTTTTTTTTTGCCTAAAAAAATTTATTACATTTACAAAAAAGTTTTAAAAAGTGAGAAAAAAAATAAGAGCAATATTTTATAATAAAATAGTATAAATAATTTGTATATTTCTTGAACTATATAAAGCATGTAGTTTTGATACAAGTTTAATTGATAAAAGATCCAATTAATCTAAAAAGAAATAAAATATTAAATTTTAATTAATTACAAATTTAATGGTTCGATTTGGTTCGGTTAATCGAACCAAATATAAAAAAAAATCAATAACCGAATCAATTTAATCAGTTTTACAATCACAAAAATTAAACCAAATCAAATTAATTTTTAATCAATTTTATTCAATTTTTTATGATTTAATTTAATTTAATTGATTTGGTTCAATTTTGTTCCCCTTACTCAAAAATACAATAATTATAAAATCTAAGATATTTTTGCTGGAAATAAATTATCGCTGCGTCGGGCATCCCTCGCGTCCGTAGGATGATCGGAGGTGGTTTTTCCTAGTATATCCACAAGCTATTCGTAAATTAATGCTTGACGTGACGAGTATACCACAATAGTTGGCCCAAATGAAGAAAACCAGTATATAACAATAATAAATATTATAGCAATTCTTGATTAGAGCATTGGCTATCAGAAATTAGAGATTATATGTCCATATCACTGTAAGGTTCATTCATAGATTTTTTTTTTTTTTTGGTAGGAGTGGGAGTTGATGGATGCCTTTTCTTTTCTTGATTTGCTTTTGTTTTTCTTTTTTTTTTTAAGTAAATTACATAAATACCTCTTAAATTTATTAAAATTATACAAATTTCTCATCATTTTTCAAAATATACGAAACCTCTTTTAAAACAAAATTATTTGCACTTTAGTCTAATTTTAAATTTTTTTATCAAAATATCTTCTAATTTAAAATAAAACTAAAATGAAAGAGAATTTTTTGTTTTTGAAAAAAATTGTGTAATTTGAGTAAAATTCAAGAAATGTTTGTATAATTTACTTTTTTTTTCTCCTTATAATGGCATAATCAACTAATTGGATGATTGCCAGCAACATATGTATGCATGTGCACGTGTAATAAAAGAATTTTTTTAAGAGAGAAGAAAGATAAAAATGAGAAGGATTATGTATCCTCCTAGAAAAATAAAATTCAAAACAAGATAGCATGATAGAAAAGGAAAAAGAAAGTTAAACATGCACTCCCTTGAGTAATCTTTGAGTCGAGGACCAAAAAGAAACTGCAAACACAATCCAGGTCCCCGTGACATCTAGACTAGAGACAGTGAAACACTCCTAAAAATAATGGGATTCCACTTTAGCCATACATTGATTCCACATTATCACACAAACTGCATATTGCAACAAAGTTCTAACCTCCTTTGTATGGCCAAAACCTCTGAACCGTATATGGAGAAACTGCCCTAAATCCTGCAGACAAACAGAATTCTCACCAAAAAATCCCAAACAACTTATGCCACAAGGAAACAGCCACTAGACAATGTAAAAATAAATAAGCACCAGTTTCTGCCAATGCATGGACATAATACAAATGTTAGGAGACAAAACTATGTTAGGTCTTTGAATTTGCAACATGTCATTCGCATAAATTATACGTTGTCCAAATAACAGATTTGACTTTTGGAAGAGCTTTAGATTTCCAATAGGTTTTTCAAGAAGGAACACCTCCCTGGTAGGAGAAAAAATGAAAAAATGAAAGTAAGATTTACAAGAATATACACCAGAAGAATTTAAATTCCAAACTCTCATATTTTCAAATTGTGAAATTCTAACATTGTCAAGAAGGGGCAACAGAGTTTCTGCTTCATTCATATCTCCACCTGTAAGGTCTCTTGAAAAGTGAAAATTCTAAGAAAGAATAGTCCCCTGAATTGAACAGAAATTATGAACTAGAGCATTATGCAAAGAGAAAAGATAATAAAGATTCGGGAAAAGCCTGAGAAATAGAAATATTACCTACCCACACATCCTCCTAAAATCCGAAACGACACCCATCACCAACCTTTAATGAGATAGAAGAACAAAAAGACCCGTAACCCCGAGAAATGAATTTCCAGGGGTTAGCATTAAGTAGCACCAATAGTTACTGCATTCTAATTAGATCACTATCAACTGAATAGTATGAGAAATACCAGACTGAATCAATGGTAATGGTTCAAAGTTACAAATATTAATAAATATTAATTGTCAGCAGATGGATGTTGGCTGGTTAGCTGTGTCTATCAACTTCCCTTGTTTTCAGAAGAAAATAGTGTTATGCCCTAACTAATAGCTAAAACTTTTGATCTACCCATATACGCTCGATCCTAACATCTCAAACTAAGAATATAGATAAGTAACTAAAGCAAATATGATATAATCAGTAGTATAGTAAGCATTAAAAACTAACATTCTCTAACTAATGAGGTAATAAGAGAGAAGTATGCAGACAATAAGTCAAACTTGTGTCCATTATTACTCAAGTGCAAAGGTTGTTTGAAAAGAGTTTGGGATGATAATAAATGCATCTTGTATGTGGTCAATATTTTCCCTGGCACAATGCATGAGCATAACATCATATGACTGTAGGTGGTCAACCATCCAAAAAAGCTGTAGTGCAGAAAAATTACTTGAGGAAACAAGAAACTAACATAAATAAAAAGGGTGTAAATAAGAACAAGCACTTGTTATTTACATATCTTGCTGCCCTTTCACTTTGAGATATCTGCCGTTGATCTTAATGGTTGGAATATAACAAATCTTGCGCCAATATTTTCCAGTGTCCCTCTCACACTGTTGTTCAAGCAAAGGAGAACCATTGATGTTGAGTTCAGTCAGAGAGGGAGGCATCATTCCTTCTTCTGTTATTGACTCCAGCCTAGTACATCTATAGATATCCAATTGTTTGAGAGAGTTGAGATGTTCAAGCCCCTTGGTGTTCAGAGTTCGGAGACAAGATGAATTGTGGATATATAGTCCAGTAAGAGTACCAGGTAGCAGCCCCTCCTGTGGATATGTTTCTGTGTCTTGAAACTTAGCGTGGACAGAAAAGTGCGTGAGGCAAGTAGGAGATTGCGTATACAGGTTCATCTGGTTGGCAACAAGATTATCCAAATCAGAAAACTCTAGTGATCTCAAACTAGAGGGTAAACCACCATCAGGACACAAATCCAGTTCTGGACAATCCAATATTGTAAGTGCTTTCAAACTTGGAAGGAGGTGATGCATTCTTTCAGGCAGCGACTTTAGCTTCGCACAGCATTCAATGCTTAAAGAAGTGAGATTGGGGGTGGGCAAACCTCCACTGGGAAAAGATACTAAGTTTGGGCACCCATAAATGGACAAGGACTGGAGAGCTATGAGATGTTGGAGCCTTTCCTCTGGGTTTCCATCTCCCTCTTTGACTGAAACAGTAAGTGATTCTAGATTCTCGCAATACGAAATTCTAAGAGATCTGAGCTTGGGAAAGAGATCCAATGGGAAGGACCTGAGTGAGTGACAGCATCTTATTTCCAACAATTCAAGTGACTGGTGGCACTGATTTAAACCGAAAAATACTGGGAATTCTGGGTTTGAACAGCCATGAATGCGTAATTCACTTATTACCTGAGTAGATGGGAGTGAAGAAAAAAATTGCCCACAACCTCGAATTATAAGCTGTGTTAAGCGTGGAAGGGATTTTGGCAAATCACCAATCAGTCTAGGGCAACTACATATAACCAGTTGTCTAAGATGAGGAAAAGCTATGCATCTCTCATTGTCATCCGGGTGACTCCATTTCTCCCATGCTTGCATATGGTAAAATTTCAAAACTTCTAGCGAGGCAAAGGAATGGATGATATTCACACCACTTGAATATTTTCCATAAAATTCTCTTCCAACACTCTGCAGTGTCTTAAAATTTGAAATTTCAAGCTGTTTTAGACAGGGAAGTTGCCCAAGCGGAGGCAATGCATAACAATATTTACAATTTTCAAGGCATACAGACAATAGGTTACAGAACGAAAGGTCTCCCAACCAATTCGGAAATTCAGTACCTGTATAGTTGCGCATTGAGAGCTCTTTAAGGCTCTCTGTGTGGGGTTGTAGATAATCAAGTACACACTTCTCGTGTTGTGAGTCATCTGTATCCGCACCATCACCCCAATTCAGATCCAGCTCTACCAGATGTTTCTTGTCATATAACCTGGCCTCCATAGCCTCCTTGCGATGAACAACATCTTTCAAATTTTTGATCGAAAAAGAGCCTCGTATATCTGAGAGTTGTCCCAATTCAGCAACTGAACAGCCATAATCTTTCCCAACTATAAAGTGACTTAAATGTTGGAGGCTTTTCAATTTACTTATGTGCGGTGGCATCCCTTTTATTTGGGTATTTTCAATATGCAAATACCGCAAATTAACCAGATTATGCATTTCTTGAGGTAGCTCAGCAAGAAGGTAGCAACATGTTGCCTTCAATGTCTGCAAATTGTATAAACTGCAAATAGAATCAGGAAACCTTTTAATTCTAGTCCCAGATACTTTTAAATAACGAAGATGCCTTAGTAAGCCAATTGATTCAGGCAACTCCTCCAAGCCACTGAAGAATGAGAATGATAACACTCTTAAGCATCTCAGTTTTGAAAATGTATCATCTTGCAATTTATGATAATGAGAAGTGTTGCCTAGAGTGAATAAGGTGCGCAATTGATTTTTTCTGTCAATAGCTTCAAAAATCTCAGACACATGTGCAACAGGAAATGATAAATAGCGCATTCTGCTGTCAACATTTATATTTGAGTTATCATCTTCCAGTCGAACACAAAATTTCCCAGACACAAATCGAGCCAAGTCATTTACAAGATCATGCATCACAAAACGTTGTCTTACAGATTCTGATTGTTGCAAAAATGATCTTGATACTAACTCAAGAAAATACTTATATCCAATGTCTTCAATTCTCTGACCTTTCACAGGATTCTGAAGTAAATTTTCAGCCATCCAAAGCAAAATTAACTCTTCCTTCTCAAATTCATAATCCTTTGGAAATATTGAGCAGTAAGCAAAGCATCGCTTCAAATCTGAAGGGAGATAATGATAACTTAACAGCAAAGCAGGAAGAATATTGCTTTCCCTCTCTGTTAGATCCCATATATCACTCCTTAATATGTTTTCCCATTCTTTACAGTTAGATGTTGATCGCAGAAGGCCTCCAAGAGTTTTTGCAGCTAAAGGTAATCCCTTACACTTTTTCACAATTTCTCTTCCAATCCTTTCAATACTGGGGTTTGTACTTGAACTTCTATAACCAAACGCATGTTTTGCAAACAAATTCCAGCAATCTTCATTCGACAAGTACTTAAGTTTATAGAATTCAACAGTTTGCATGATTGATGCAACACGTTGACTCCGTGTGGTTACAACAATTCTACTGCCTTGAGCTCCATATTCAAAAGGACTCTTCATATGACACCATTTATCATAATTCTCATTCCAAACATCGTCTAGAACAAGCAAAAACTTCTTCTCATCAAAGATCTCTTTCAATTTTACCTGAAGCGAATTTAAATCATTGGTATCATAACAACTCAAACTAATAGCCTCCAAAATTAATTTTGTAACCCTAACAATATCAAATTCTTCAGAAACACAAACCCATGCCTTAAGTTCAAATTCCCTTTTCACTCGCTCATCGTTGTATACAAGTTGGGCTAAGGTTGTTTTCCCAATTCCGCCCATGCCCACAATGGGAATAACCCTTATTTTCTCATCACACGCGTTTCCAGACAACAACAATTCAATAATGGCTTCTTTATCGCCATCCCTACCGTACGCCTCAGATTCTTGCACTAGAGAAGTTGTGGGTATTTTTGATGACCATTTAACCCCCATTCCCTCTTGCAAACGAAGAACATCTTTTTCTTCTATAAGACATTCTAGCTTTTCAATGATCTTTTCAATGTCTTTCTCATATGAATTCCGAGAAGCCAAGGAGAAATTTAGTACCTCACTTTTTGGTCTAAATGTAGCTTCAGTCTCGATATCATCAAACAGATCATCGGCATCAAATGCAGCATCTTTGAGTTCTTCGAGCCATTCCTTCACCGCAGAATTTCTGATCTGCTTCCCTTCGGCGTCGTCGAGCACTCCTCTCACAGACAGCAGCTTCATCTTCAATCTCTTGAGCAACTTGTCGTTGAGTTTCCTGCTCTTAAAGAAGCCAATGACCTCCGGAGAAGCTATTCTATCGAACAAGGCATTGAATAGAGCATCCAGAAGAGCTTCCACCATAAGCTCCATAACCATGGCTTCCTTTGCCCCTAGCAAATGAGAGACCAAGTCAATACGGCAGTGAACGTGTGAATATGTTAAAAGATGCAGGAGAAAGCTTGCTTGATCGTTGTCTGTAACACATATGATATCGAAGATTAATATATCATTAAATTTTAATATAACTAATTATATATTATTTTAACAATTTAAATATATATAATTTATATTAATAAAAAGGATAAAAATAAATGCCCTAGCATGTGATATCACCGAAATTGAGTGTGAGATAACTTGTCTGCTCTATAAGCATAAGAAGCCAATGATCCAAAAGAGGGAGCCATAAGCTCTATAGCTGTGGCTTCCTTGCGCCCAGCAAATGAGACCAGGTCGACATAGCAGTGAATGAATGTGTTTTACGATATAGATGCTTGCTTGATGATAGAGAAGCCAAGTGCTAACCACTCACCACCTACCATATTAAAAAAAAAAAAAAAAACAACATCAACAAAAATAAAATGGTGACTTTTTCCATACAAATTAAAGAATTGAATATACTAATGCAAATTAATAATGGTTATTTGCCATACTGATAACAGTTGTTGAAATGTATTTGTTACGGTTTGCTAATATATGCTGACATCCAACTTTTAATGTAATAATGCATGGCTATTATAACCCTTGAGCAATTGTTACACGTACCTTAAACAATTGTTTGCTCAAGGATATTGGTAATCATGCATTATTATTATTATTTTAATTATTAGCATATTAGTCATTTGTTACCATAACGATGAATAATTGTTACTAATATGTACGGTGCACTTAATTTCTCCTTTCACCACTTCAACCGGACTTTCTCGTTGAAGAATCGAAGGAAGGCATGTGAGGTTCTGGTTAAGATTAAAACCATTCAAAGACAAGAAAGGGCCCAAAATTATGAAACTAATCGAGGAAAGAGGGACATTAAATGGTTAGGGTTGAATTCGATTGTTGGGATTTTTTCAATGTTTTAACTTGATTGAGTTCAGAATTTAGGAAGTGAGGAATTTAGGGTCTGTTTGATATTTTATTTTTAGAACAAATTTTTTGTTTTTAAAAATAAAAAAATTGTTTAATAATATATTTTTAATAAATTATTTTATAAAACATAAAAATAAAATTATGTTTTCAGAAAAAAAATTAAAACATCTTTTAGATATTTTATTAATTTTTATTTTACAAAATCAGAAAAGGAAAGGGAATAATGATTTTTTAAAATAATAATTCAAATAGATTTTTTAAATTTTTTTATTTTTAAAATATATTCTAAACAATATCTGTTTTAAAAATATTAAAACCAGAACAAGTAGTTTCCTTGCATGTAAATTATGTGCAAAAAATCAATAAAAATTTACTAAGGTAAGTGTTTCAAGAAAATTTATTAGGTAGATTCTTTATAAAAAAATTTTAGATCAAGCTAATCACAAATAAACATAATTAAAATTCAATTTCAGTCATTTAAATTTGTTTAGTGTTTCATTTTCGTTCCAAAAAATTCTTTTCGTCCCATATAAATTCCTAACTTCCTAAATTACTTTGTAATTACTTTCAAAAACTAATGATAACTTCACTAAATTTTTGTTTTCAATTAAAAAAAAAAGTTAGACTTTTGGAGGATAAAAATATCATCAAGTTAGAAATTACTTGAAAAATAAACTGAAAACCGAACACCCAACGGAAACCCCGTGAAAACATAATAGTGCAAAGCATATATGTGGCTGTGGTTCCTGGAGGCGGGAAAAAAATAATGCATTGAGTACCAATAGGAAGTCACATGCACAAATCTATCTTACAACATAACAAACTTTGTAAAATCATTATCCTGATCTCTTATGTGATACCTTACGTGGTATTTATATTAATATGGTATTTATTTTGTCAAATTAACATGTGTTGACCAAAGTTTCACTATAATCTTAAATCATTTTAATAATATAATTCTTAAACATAATTTATAAAAGCATTAAGTTAATGAAAATTTAATCGGGCATATAAATCTATTACTGGATTCAACTACTTATTTGGGCATAATATGTTCTTATCAAGCTTATTCATTACATTGGCTATATTATCAAAACAATTTGTTCAGCTTCATACTATGTGCTATGTCTCTTCTAGGTTATATAATTTACAGATTCATTTGGCTTTTATAAATTTTACTTATTAATGTACAAGTAATTACTCAGGGATTGTCTCGTGCAAAAGAGATCCTGTATGAAGAGTGCACAAGTTTTTTTTCTTCCACTAGAGAAAACCTGTGCCCTACGCAATCTTTCAAAAAGCACAGAAGACATAGCTTGCTTTTAAAATAAATAAATAAAGCAATGTCACTTTTTTTGCATGCCAAGTACAAAGTCAACCGTTGCTTTTTATCATGAAAAAGTATATGAACTTTTAACTTACACCACATGTCGGTAATTCAAGAAAGAAAAACAAAATAATATTGGAAAAATTATTAACAAAAATCCTAAGTTGTAATTATTTATGATAAAGGACTTAAAAAATTAAAATTATTTAGAAGGCCCAAATGATCAAAGTTCTTTCCATTGTTGACAAAAATATCCTCTAACATTTTACTTCCTTCTCTTTACTTGCTCGCCACTTAATCCCCCTTCTCTAATTTCTCATCTCACTAAAGGAAGCAATGAAATAGAGCACAAGAAAAATGGGGTATTGCATCTTAGAAACTTGCTAGAAAGTCCAAATAATGGGTTCAATTCTCTTTGCTACTTTAAATGATTTACACATTGGTTTTCCTTTAGAAACAAGTATAAGGAGCTCCAAGATGTATACTTGTTCTACTCAACCTTAGGCTTAACCTTAGGAAGATTCTCCTTGTTTCCTAGAAACAAGTAATGAAAGCATTTTTTATTCTTACTATCTAATAAAAGAAGATTTGTGTTTTCCAAATGTGTACTCTCCTTTTTGTTCTCACATATGTAAAATGAAACTATAATTCTTCTCCTATTGTTTCAGCATTTGTGCATCAAATATGAATTTATTATTATTCAAGCCTCTTAAAGTTACAAGTGACATTTACTAGAATTACTACCAAGTTTTACATTTGATTAAGAAAATAGAAAGGAAATGAGGGATCCTTTGATATTTGCATAGTCCAATACAAGTTGATTTTATTGTAAGTTTGGTTTACATCCCTAAGCTTTGACATTAAATCATTTTTTAGGTATCAATCCTTAATACCTATATAATATACAACTCTAAGATAATACATTCCACTTTGTGTTTGTCATACCCATAAGCATGTTTATGTCATTATTTTGATCAACTTTGAATGTGTATTCTTGCTATGTCATACTATGTTATATAATGTTACCTTGTATAACATGCTTATACCTATTGGTGTGAAGGGAAAGCTACTTTGTAAGTGGAAAGAAATTTTAAAAGCTTCTACTTAACATAAATGGAATAAAGAATGGATATTCCACTACCAATAGAGATATTTTACTACTTTCATATGGGTAGAAAGATTGTAAAGGATTCAAATAAGAAGCTCCATTATGATGGGAGTAAAACATATAGAAGAATGATTAAGGAAGGGATTTTACTGAGGGAACTAATCACACTCATAAGAGCATGCATGGAAAATGATGTTTATGCAAAGCAATTGAACTACACTCTGAAGTTTGATGCCTGTGAGCTTATAAACCTTGTAAATGATGTTGGGGTAACACAATTGATAAAGTAAAATGACCATTGTGCAAATGTATACATCATGAATGGAGAAAAAAACTAGAGGAACAATAGCACAACAAAGCCAAGAATAAGCACTCAGTATTTAAAAAAAAAATTGTGAATATACATTGTATTTTATTTTCTTTATATCTTGTTCATGCTCCCTTTTCTTACAAAATTTAAATTGATTGGAAGTACAACATCAATTCAATATTGGGATATTCGAATGCTAGATCTCCCCCTAGGCAAGACCTCTACTTATACCATGCAATATATAGAGTGCCAATGCACAAAATGCTAAAGTTAACTTATACGAAATGGATAAATTTAATTATTAAGTGTGGATAGATTTTTTCCTATGTTATTGAATTTAAGAAGGCACTATACAAATATAGCATTGCCTACAAATTTAGATACACCTTCTTGAAAAGTAGCCCTTACAAAATGATTGCAAATGCAATGTTAATGGATCTAAATGGAAGTTAACAGCCTATGCAATAACTAAAACCATACCCTTCTTTTCTATGCAAACTTTTTGTAATGAACACAAATACTTGGCATAAGACAACCAGTTAGTGTCTCACAATTGAAGGTCAAACTTAATAACATTTATTATGGTTGATAGCGTAAGGTCAAATAAGGATAAAGTCCCAATGATATATGCAATGACCTATTCATAAAGTATAGAATATCACTCACTTATTATCAATCATGGAAGAGCAAAGAAAGGGCCTTAACTGATGTGAATGAACCAATGAAAAGGCATGCATGCTAATCTCATGGTTGTACAACTATTTAAGGGAAATCAATCTAAAAACTATTGCAAGGTAGACTTCCGTTACGAACAACAATTTTGAGATGTTATTCATTGCATATGGATATTGTATAACTAATTTTATACTTGGTTCAAGATTAATATTGTACATTGATAGTTATTACCTAAGTGAGTCATACTTGGGTACACTCTTAGCTGTATTTGCATATGATGCCCATAATGAATTGTATCAATTTGATTATGGTATAGTTAGCATAAAAACATATAAAGATTGGGTATGGCTCCTTTAAAATGTAAAAAAATTGATAGGTTTTATGCAAATTACTTTGACTTCCAATTGCCACAATAATATAATCAGTGTAAGAAGAGAAATAGTTAGCAAGAAGCCACATGCACTTTGTTAGTGGCATATAAAAGAGAATTTTATCATAGAGTTTACCAAAGTATGTAGGGGAAGTAGAAGAAAATGTAAGGATAATACATTGAACTTGTTAGATTGCATTGTATATACTTAGCTAAACATGAGATTTATGAAAGTAATGGAAAATATTAGGTAATTCTCCTGAGAGTTAGCTAGATGGGTGAAAATACAAGATAATATATCTATAGGTGAGCCTTATCCCAATTTCCATTTCAATATTGGGATAATATCACCACTAACCTTACAAAGTCTTTCAATATATATATAGTAATGGAAAGGAGGCACAATGTGTGTGTGCGTATATGTTAATCAATGCTGCCTTTAATACTTTCCCTACTATTTGCATGCTTCATCAATATATCCTTTCTTTTCATGGCTAAACATTTTTCTCCAATCTTCCAACAATGTGACATTTCCTTAAAAAAGAAACTACAAACAAAATATCATTGAATATAGTTTACATTATGACCAAATCTTTCTGATCTATTACTTTCTACTACTATTAAGTTTGGTAACCTAATAAAGTTGTGAAGTCATCCTTTATTTTCTTTGAAAAATTCTTCCTTGTAAATTTAAACAAATATATGATTCTTTCCTAGCATATCTTGTAAGTCCTAATTGAATTATCCATAAATCACAAACACAAAAGGGCAATAATTAAAAAATCTTACATGAAGTTATGCAATCCAAAGTTATGCCTTTAAGAGACCTGATCCTTATCTTTCTCCATTTTATATTATTATCTATTTGATTTATGCACACTTGTTGTCCAGCAAAGCAAACAAGCAAACATAGCCACCTTTTGAAGATCAAATAGATTTGACAACTTAAAGTACCTATATCACTTGTAATAGAGAGAAAAAAAAATCAAGTCCTATGACATTAAGAGGAAATTATGACTATAAGATCCAATTCTTGAAGAATGGAAATCAATGTTTTTGGCTAAAAAACAAAACTAGAATACATAACCATCTAAATGTTAACTATCTACTCTAAATGTTAACTATCTTTTATATTTGTAAAAGTTTACCCATTTTTTAACATTATTAGGTAAAAAACTTTAGAATACATAACCATAATGCTTTGCTTGAGTTTCTTTGAGAAATTATGTATTAAGAAAGTTTATCCAAATATAAGGATGATTAAACCACATTTTTTATGATATCTAAAAAAGGGAGAAATATTTGTAGTATAAAACTATATTGTTTTATGCCTTAGGGCAAGCTTCATTTGAGCATTATCATGGTCTTAAAAGCATATATTTAAAGGGAGCTTCTAATCTATGTCCTTGAAAAGCAAAAGAAGTACTTCAAACCTAAATTTAGAGAATTTCAAATTGTTATTCTTCATTCTGAACAATTAATGATTCTATAAAGTTTTGTAATTAATAATTTTATCATTATAAAAAAATATGAGATTGTTCACCTCAAAGTTTTCCTATAATTTTAAATTATTTTGATGATAATAAAACTTTTAAGCTTAATTGATAAAAGCATTAAGTTAATGAAGATCTAATTAGGCTTATAAATCTAATACTAGGTTTAGCTACTTATTTCAGCCTAATATGCTCCTATGAAGCTTCATCATTACATAGGCCATATTATTAAACCCATTTGTAGAGCTTCATACTATGTGCTTTATATCCTCTAGGCCAAACGGATTATAGAATCATTTGACTTTTATAATTTCCATTCATTAAAGTACAAGTAATCTTTCCAAAAGAATGGAAGATGTGGCTTGTAGAAAATAAAACACAAATAATGTTACTTGTTTTTTTGTATTCCAAGTGCAATATCAACCTTTACTTTTTATAATAGAAAAATACATTAGCTTTTTATCTACTCCACTTTTTGTCACACCATTACAAGAAAGAAAAACAAATACAATATTCCCTTTTGCGTCTCTTTGCACCTAACATCTATTACAACATTTAATGAGTATTTATAAAGATGGAAAGCTTGGAGAAAAAGAAGTAGCACATTGTGAATTTCACAACTTTTATCACATCAAAGTATCTTAATACCTCACAAGTATTAACAGTCAAATGAGCTTTAAATTTATATTTATTGAGATAAAAAAAATTGGTGACATTAGCTCTCTCTCTCTCTCTCTCTCTCTCTCTCTCTCTCTCTCTCTTGCAGTGTCCTACTAAAGGAAATTTAAGTCAATTGCAGCTTATCCTTCCACAGCAAACTAAAAGTATGAAACTTTCTTTCTCTTGCAGAGGCAAATTTTCAAAGGAAAAAAAAGTTGTCTTATTCCCTATACCACTTGTTGACTTCATGAACTATGCTTTAGAAGGATTAAAAAGAAAAGTAATAAAATAAAAAAGAGAGATGTATAAAAAGCAATTTAATATATTTCTATTCAAGCACTCTCTCTCTCTCTCTCTCTCTCTCTCTCTCTACTTTATCTATTTTACTCATGCTTCCATAAGAAGAGAAGAACCACCATGGGCATTCAATTCTATTCATTGTTGAAGAGGAAGATCTTTTGTCTATGGCAATAATGAGAATATTATCAAGCCATTGAAGACAATCTAAAATAGAAAAAAGCCACATTGGTGAGTAACAATACTCTCCTCTTTGTTAGGTATTTAAGGTGATGCATTGAAGAAGAAAAAGCAAGAGAAAATAATTGCAAGAAAGAAAAGCTAAAATTTGGTAAAGCTCCTACTTTTGTTACTTGGTCCTAGCTTGGGTATATCCTATTAAGAAAGCATTTATTGAGCTACCATTGTATCCCTTTTATTTATAAAGGTTCTAAAATCTACTCTCATATTTTTTGTAAATCTTTCCTAAATGTAAGAAAATAAATTTAAGGTAAATTTATTGAAAAACATTTGTGTAGGAAAAGTTATGAATAAGTTGTATAAAACCTAAGTGTTATAAAGTTTAAGGTAAACTAAAACCTTTATTATTAGTAAGCATATGAAAGCCATCCCTATTATAAATTAAGATTGGATTAAGATAAAGAAAATACCTTGAGGTTCAAGAAAAATAAATGTAAGGATGTCCAAACTTAAATAATATTTGGTGTCTTCTTTTTCTTTATCTCTTTGCTTTATTTTTGTTTTTAGTTTTTGTCTAAGTTAAATTTCAACCAACTAAAATTTTTTCACTAGATTAAAATTTAGTTTTTGAATTTATGTTCATACTTAAATTAATTCCTTACTTATTTACCCATTCAAAAACATTAATTTGTTAAATTTTAAAAATTTAATTGCATTAAAAAAAATTTTAATACAAATACATATTCATCTGTTAGGTGCATTCTACACCTCGTTAACGTAATTTTTTTCTTTATCTCTCTTATATTCTCTCTCCATATTTTCCTCTCATTGTTCCTAAAACATGTCCTTGCTTTTGGATCCAAAGTTAGCCCTAGATCCTATTCTTAACTATAAGCAACTAAAGACACCTAAAAACTAGAATAAAAAGAAGAGGACAGAAAGAGAGAAAGGATAATAGTAATAATATACGATGACACCAAGCCTGGGATTTTTCCCATTCTTTGCTTTAAGTTGAGTCATGTCATTAGTTTTTGGGAAAATTAGTACGAAGGACCCAAACATTGCAAATATTATTATGAAGAACCGAAAAATTGAATATTACACTGCAGGACCAAATGAAATTTGATAGACAAGAATGCCCTCTGTTAATAATCAACCTAAAACCTGTGCAATCTACTCCATCGGGTCCCTCCCGCCATTTTTGTTCCCCACGAGGTCCAACGACCTCCATGATCGCCCTCCTTTGTTTTTGGAGCTCTCTGCCTTTTAGTTTGTCAGCCTTCTTCCCTTCATTTCTTCATCCGTCCTTCCCCCATTTCTTCTACCTTTTATCAGATTCTCTTGTCATCCTGCATCTTGTCATCTCGCATCTTCATCAGTCATGGTGTGAGTAGAGGAGAACAAAATGGCCTAGCCTTTTTGTATGATTGAGTAAGTAGCAATTTATGATATGTGACGTCTCTCAAATTCTCATAGTTAATGGCAACTTCTTCTTCCTGTGCTTGTTAAGGATAGTCTAGACCTGAAGCAGAGTTTTAGATGTTTAACAAGTTTACGACCATTATTGATGTTCTATTTCTAAAAAAGAATGCAATACTGATAGAAATATTATTACTTCTTTTTAGGAATATTACTACTGATATTGTTGTTTTGGTGTAAAAATGACAAGCAAAGTCTAAAGGTTTTTAATTTTTTTAGGTGTAGTTGTGATGAGTAGAGTATGGAAAATCAAATGTCAAGTGAGGTGTTCTGGTACTTTCATTTAGGTAGACAAATTTTAAAAGATTCAAGCGAGAAGATCCAATACCAGAGGGGTCGAACAGGTGGAAGACTAATAAAGGAAGGTATATCATTAGAAGAACTAAGGAAAGAAGTAAGATTATGCATGGACTATGATGATGATGAAATGGAAATGAAATACATTTTGAAATTTGATGGCTTTCAGTTATTGGACCTGGTGGACGATAATGGTGTGCAACAACTGATCAAATACAATGATCAATGTGCACATATATATATATATATATATATATAAAATCAATAGGGAATAAACCAGAGTATCAACATCCCACTTAATAACAGGGTGAGAAATTAGTCATTTATAACTTATCTAGTAAATATCTACTATATGTTATAATTTTAATTAGTATACTTGGTATCGCCCCTAGACTAATAAAAAGTTAAATGAATGAAAGTGCAGAATGAATTAAAATTCAATTCATTCCATTATTGGGTTTCCTTTCAACCGAGAACTTGTACTTCATCCATGTGCCATACAAAGTGTCCCTTCACCAGTGACTGAATTAAATTTTGCCAAGTGGACAGATTTGATTATTAGGTGCGGGCAAATTTTTTTGAATGCTATTGAATTGAGGCAAGCATTGTATTAAGTATAGTATTGCTCATAAATTTGAATACACTTTCCAAAAAAATAACCCCCACAAGATAATTGTCAAGTGCAATGTGAAAGGATGCAAGTAAAAGTTAACAGCGTATGCAGTGGCTAAAAGCACACCCTTCCTAAGTGTGTGAACCTTTTATAGTGAGCACGTGCACTCAACACAAGATAACTTGATAGTAACTCACAAGTAAAAGGCAGACTTAGTAGCATCCATAATGGTTGAGAGTGTCAGATCAAGCAAAGATAAAACACCAAATTACATTCGTGGTGAGCTGTTCAGGGAATATGGATTGGCATTAATTTACCATCAAGCATGAAGGGGGAAAGCAAAATTTTTAGCTGATATCGATGGACCAGTAGGCTGGTCATATATGCTAATCTCTTGGTTGTGCAACCGTTTAATGGAAACAGATTCAAAAACTATTGCAATATGAACTTCATCGACGAACAACCATTTTGAAAGATTGTTCATTGCATATGGATGCTGTATAACTGGCTTCATGCTTAGTGCACGACCGATATTGTACATTGATGGTTGCAACCTCAGGAGATCGTACTTGGGGACTCTCTTAGTTGCATCTACGTATGATACAGACAATAACTTGTTTCCACTTGCTTATACAATTATAAGTGCAAAAACATTTGATGATTGGGTGTGGTTCTTTCGAAAGATTAAAGACTTAATTGGTGGTATAGAAATAACTCTAGTTTCAAATCACCATAATGCCATAGTCGGTGCAGTAAGAGAAGTGTTTGGTAAGGAGAGACATGCATTTTGCTATCGGTGTATAAAGAAAAACTTTAGTAATAAGTTCTTAAAAGTTTGCAAAGGGCAAAGAAGACGATGTAAGAATGATGCGCTAAAATTGCTAGATGGGATTGCGTATGCTCGGTTGGACACAGACTATGTGAAAGTATTGAAGAAATTGAGGTCATTCTCTCCTAAGTTTGGTAGATGGGTGGAGACCTAGGCTGATGTTGATAGGTGGGTATTAGCTAGATCTCCATACCGACGATGGGATAATATCACCACAAACCTTGCAGAATCTTTTAATGCATGGATAGTGAAAAAGAGAAAGGACAATGTTTGTGTATTAATCAATGAGCACAGGGATAAGCTAGCTAAAAAACTATATGCTAGCAAGGAAGGCATGGCTAAATGGACAAACATGGTGGGCCTAAGGATTGAGGCAATGTTGAAGGAGAATGTTGCAAGGGCAGAAAATATGATAGTAGAGTACTATGGTATTAATCGGCTCCTAGTTCGAATAAGAAGCAATGATTTGAGGGTGAATGTGGCATTAAGAGAGTGTACTTGTCAAGCTTGAAAAATGTCTGGCATCCCATGTCCTCATGCATGTGCAGCGATAAAGAAAGTGCATGGGAATATGTACTAATATGTGGAAGAATGCTACTTACTAAGCTCGCAACAAAAGATATATATGAATACTATGATTCCTGTAGAGACTCATGATATGCCAAACCTAAACAATCTTTCAATTGACGATTATGCTAACAACACCTTCCTACTACCACCCATCACCAGTCGTATAGCAGGAAGACCGCAGAAAAAGGCGACGTGAATCACAATTTCAAAATAAGGCTAAATATATGTGTTCTCATTATCAAGAGGCAAGGTATAACAGAGCTAGGTGCAAAACTCTCAATCCTTCTTTATCTTGATATTGTAAATGTCAAAGTAGCTCCTGGGTGGTCATACATTGGTGTTTTCTAAAGGAAGTGGTTAGTAGTATTGTAAATGTGTGAAAGTTAAGCTCTGTTTGTACATGGGTAGACACAACCTTTTTTTTGTTTGGAGGTCTAGAAGTTAGGCTCTTTTGTACATGGGTAAACAAAACCAATATTTTGAAATTATGAAAGTTAGGCTCGCTTTTATACATAGGTAAACATAACTGATTTTTTTGTACATGCATCAGGGACATGTAAAGGTTCTTTGTAGTGGTGAAGTCCGACTTTGTTGGACTATTGGCAACTGTATGTAATACGAATGGAAAGTAATGAAAATAAAGTATGTGTTACAAGTGCTATGTGTATGTAATATTTGTTTATGTCGAATTTCTGTGCACAAGTTATGAAAAGAATTTATAGCATATTAGTATTTGATTGAACTGATCATTAAAGCCTCCACTGGAAGGTTTAGGTGTAGGCATGTTTGTGCATTTTTTCCCTTCATACTATGCCATTTTTTGTTGATTTTGAAACTTTTCCTTCCTAAATATAAGTGGAGGTTGATCATCTTTAACTTTCCTTGGGTCTGGAGCAAACAAAGAAAACATGCCTTTTAGCAGACAACGCATTTTTATCAACGCATGGAATTCCTGCACTTGAGGTACTCAAGTCATTTTATTTTAAGAGCTTGGCTGAAAAACATCTGAATGCAGTCATTGTTCATTGTTGTATCAGAACTCCAGCTTATTTTACTGAACTGCACGTGAATCATAATTTTAGCTACAACTAATATTGCTAGTTTGCACCCTCTATGCCTTATTAATGGAAAAACAGCAACTGACTTGGCTTATGGGATTTATAACACACAACTTCCTAAAAATGATCAACCCACATAGTATCACACACAGCAGATCCAGGGCACAATTGAACTCTGAGGATTCATCAAGCTAGAGAAGGATGTCAGGGGATTCAGCCAGTGTGAGGATTTTTAGCAACTAAATGTTCAGATTTTGGATTTTGTTTGGTATTCAGGGATTGATATTACAATCCACCATTGGTATAATACCAAACAACAATCCACCATTGGTGGGTCATCAGAAAGAAAGAAAAAAAATACAACCAGTAGATTAATTATTCTTCCTCTGGTTTTCATTTTTGCGAATCCTTGTTGTTCACAATCTAGTGGTATAGAGTTTTAGGACTATTACCATAAGGTTTAGGGGAATCACTACTGGATTTAAGCACATGTTCATCCATTTTTTGGGACCTTCCAAAGGCTAATTACTAGTGTTGTTGATGCACGTTGCTACATGTTTTTGAGATATTACTAGTGGTCTTCAGGGATTTTACTACTATATTTAGGCAATGAGTTTAGGACGTTAATGGCCAGCTTAGTAATATGTCATGCCTCAGTGGACCTTAAGCAAATAGACTATAATATGTAGGCAAAAAAAAAAAAATCCACTCAAGGAGTTTCATAATCATGTTATAATCATAGACCAATAGAATACTGGATTCATAGTTGTTCATTCACAAGTTTTGAATTTATACAATTTTATTCAACAGAAATTACATAATCTTTGCCAATAAAATCTAAACAAACTTTAATATGAATATACTTAAATCTGAACAATCTTAAATCTAAACTAACTTTGACTTATTCAAAAATTAAACAAATAAAATATTGTAAAGCCACAAAATTAACAGTAAAAGTTGCACAAATCAACACTCTTCCTCGCCACTTTTGTTGCAAACACCCATCTTCACTTTCAAATATTCAAATCTAGCCTTTGACAAAGCCTTTGTCATAATATCTACAAGTTGTTCAGCTTAGTTGTCTCACATTGAACATGTTTCAAATCTGTCAAAATGAAATTGATAAGTTAAATGGCATGCTGTTAAATAATAAATAGGTTTATGTTGGGCATTTTCATTGCTCTGATGCCAGTTTATTGATATTGCAAAGGAAAGATTGCAATGATAAAAAATTGGGTGCTGGATTCATAGTTGTTCATTCACAAGCTATTTACAACCGTCAGTTTACAAAGTTTACAAGTTTACAATTTCTGTCTACAACTACAATAGGACAAAATTTTGGGGAGGAAACTATTAATGCATCACAACTTTTTAGTTTGCTTCCCTTTGATTGTCACCCTTGTAACTGCCATTACATCACCCTGGCACTTGTTCAGTGAATGGTTCACCAAGTCCCATATGAGCTGGACACGAAACGCATCCAACTCTTCCTGAAACCACAACTATTTACCCATGAGCCACCAGGCAATAAACTATAATAAACAATAAAAGAGATTATCAAACCGGAGTATATGTTGGCATGGTGCGCCCTTCCAACTCAGGTTTTGCTTTCTCAGTCCATAGTAACAAGTTTTTTATCAAATATACGTCACAATCATCATTGAGCAACAAATGAGATATCATAAAATCAAGCTATCTAGGCAGTACTACAAATATTGTGAGTTCAAAGTAATTCACTTACATGTTTGGCTGCTGGGGCAAGTCAATGTATTTCACAGTGACAATTGGGCCTGCCACCACAAATCTCTCTGGTTTCAACAATTTTAATAGCGTGGCTAACCGGTCTTTCTATTATATCACCCAAAAAGTATCACACACAACTTAATCATGACAATTAACTTTAACAACTACATCCCAATAGAACACAGCCTAATGTATAAAATGCATGCATGAGGGTCCAGAGCAAATCAGAACCAGTGGTCCATAAATAGCACAGGGGCAAATACCTGCAACCATTTCCAAATGACCAACACTTTCTAAGGGGATAGGCTAACAGAAAATAAAAAATATCCAATAAGTACGTTACCAAGGTGCAGTCCATGATGTTATAGCCCACTTTGTCAGGCCACAATTTTTCTAGCAAATAATCCACATTATACTGCATGATAGGTTTCAAAAGGGTTCTCTACACCAATAATTTCATAAAGTGTATCAAAGTAGAGCTTAAAAGCAAAGGATCATTAACGGTAATATGGTGTGAAGGAAAGACATATTTAGTCACTATGAAATTCCCATCCAGAATGTGTCGTCTGACAGTCAAGTTCTCTCGCTTCTGCTCTTCTATAAGCACTCTGCACACCATGGTCATCACCTACACACACCCAACAAACACAAGTATACGTTGATCACTTTTAAAAATTTTACACTAGTCGAGGAATGCAAAGGTTAGACTCACCGATGTGCTGATCCACTTCCGTCTACCCAGACACTGACACTCAGCATGGGTGAGGTAAAAGTCAAACAAATTAACTACTACCCTAGTAACAAAGCAAACACATTCACTCACTAACATTAGTATATCAAATATATTTTCACTGTCAGCGACATCAAATAAAATAACCAACCTAAATTATGCAAACATATGAATTTTCCCATACTAATATACATACTCATTGCTATTTGCCCGAGCAGCACGTGAAGTGCAATATTCATACACTGTCTTTTTCTCTTTCTTTGTTCTGGCGTTGAGGACTTCCTCCACAGATGGTGACCATTTGACGGCATTTTGACGTTGTCGTACTGACCTATATGGGTGTTCTTGTCCCTTAACTTTATCCTTCAAGCTAGGGGCATCTAGTGTTTTCCTCTTCTTCAACTCAGTCTCACTAGCCCTTTTGGATGATTCATCCAATTCATCATCCTTCCTATCTCTGCTTGACATGCGCCCAGGTGATGCAGCTGCTTCTTCTCTATCCCCTACCTCATCACCAGCCATGTTGCCTGTAGAGGTTCCCTCCATGTCACCTACAAGAGTCACTGCATGGGTAGGGTTAGTAAGTTATGTCTGTAACATCAACAAATCTTCAGTAAAGCCATGAGCAAAGGTTAGAAGTCTTTTATATATTTTTTTGATACCCTACAAGGTTCCCACAGATAATAGTTAGTTCACAGATGCCTAAAAACTCTCAACACAATTGATATTTAGGGAGAATTAAAGTTAAGAATCTAAGTATAGAGAAAAATTCCTCAACAGGACCTGTTACCACTGGGTTTAAGATAGATTACCACTGACTTAAAGTAAAACACCTTAAACCCAGTGGTAATAGGTCCTTTGCAGTAGAAATATGTCAACTCCAATTCTCCCTTAAGTTGCTTCAAATATAAAAAGTGGTACTGGATGGTGAAATGCATATCCCAAAAGGAGTGCACGTGGGCCTTTGGTATTAAAAATTCCCTACATCCACAAGTAATATTAGAACAGTTGGTAAATTACCAAATAATCATATACAGTGACAGCATTATCATATATATCCAAATAGATAGTAGCTTACCTGAGTATGCTCCTTCTTAAGCTTAACCCTTTCTTGGATGCGTTGTTAAGTTTAAAACTTGATAGCATTAGCATTGCTGGGCACAACTACATCTCCAAGAGAAAAATGCTATAAGGAAAAATACTGACCAAAATTGAACTTGTCAAATGTGTGAAATAATAGGTTAAATAAATATACAGATAACAAACTATACCATTAGGAGTAGCAAACATCCTCCAATGCTCTTTTTCTCTGCTCTTTTACGTGAAACTTTTTTGAAACTTACCACTTCCTTTACAAGAGTAGACAGGACAAATTCTGTCTAGTCATATGTGGCTGCATGGTCAATGTCTACAATTGCAGGAAGCAGTTTGTCATTCACGTATAAGCTAGAGGTCGAGCATAAGAAAGTCCTTAAGGCAAACAGCAAAAAAGCCCACTTAAAGTCTCTGCCAGCCTTGCCTCTAAATATAATATATTTCACATCCTTCAACTTTTTTCCCTTGAACTTTCTTCTGACTGCAGTCATGCCTTCTCCCTCTAAACTATCAAGTATAGGCTGGCCACCGATGGGAATGCCCATTATGCCATGGACATCTTCGGCTTTAAGCGATACTTGTTTATCTCTGATAGATAGCGATCTAGTTAGAACATCAAAAGCTGCAACAAGCTCCATGCACAAGTCCCTTGACAGGGTTTGGAATGCCAAATCTAGCAATTTTTCAAACCCTATTTCCTCCACCAATTTATTACGTACAGTGTTATCTCTGATAAATTCAACAGCTTTCTTGAACTGAGAGGGCGAGCACCTTGTCCCAATTGGTATCTATAGAACATAAACAATTCAATAACATAGTATGAACTCATTAAATGAGAGATTTTAGGGATGCTTAACAATGAATTTTTCCTTACATGGGATTTTCCACTAACATGCTCCTTCTTATGCTCCATTTGCTCTTCATAAACTTCATCCTTATACCTCTTTTGCTCACTTGGCTCTAACTTCTGCCACTCTGCTAAGACTGCAGCATTCTTCTGTAGAAGGATAACCAACGATGTTACTCATTTTTCTACCATATTTTGGACATCATTTGTTCTACAACAATTATGTTGCCCACCTCTTTAACATCGTAGAACTTCTCTTTGTTTTTTTTATAAAATTCAGCCTTAGAAATGAAAACACCCACCTAATTAAGTCTTTTTTTGATCACCATAAATCATCACCATGTCATAAAATATAAAAAAAGATTACCTGAATTTCTGTAATCTATATCTGTATTTGTGTGAGGTATTCTCTTTATACTCCATTGTACTCTATCTTGACAGTTACAACTCAGTACCACCGCCATAAACAACCAAAGAAACTATCAATAATCTCTTCCTATACAAACAAACAAGTATGATTGACAATGACTCCACACATGCCAACTACAAGTAATACAACCATTGCATTATAACTAACAAGCAAAACAGGAAATTTGTGTAGCACACATGCTTATCATATATGTTGCATTATACAATTACATTATAAATATTCTATACTCAACCTCCATTAATAATTCATACATTCATTTTGCCACATTATTATCAACTTTAGTGTTGTAGGTCATTACTACTAGGTTTAGGTGTGTTACTATTGCACTTCAGGAAAAATACTACCATGTTTAAAGATATTCATATATATTGCCCTACTTCATTTAAACACATTTAGAATTATGATTTGCTATTGACCTTTAAGAAAATCTATTAGGAACCATGGACAACCATTATTACCATATTTATGGATCTTACTCCTGTGCTTAAGAACATTTACTACCAAGTTTTAGAAATTGTCGTCTACTATTGACTTTTAGGCGATTTACTTCCAACTTTAGTTATGTTACTACTTAATTTTAGCAAATTTTCTATCATGTTTAGGGATTTACCATAGCATTATTAGAGTTTTAGAACTCTTACTCCCAGGTTTAAGGACTTTGTTAATGGAATTAGGAAATTTTACACCACCAAGTTCCAGACACATTACTCGCTACTGGATCATCAAATTGAAACTTATCCCCCAACTTATCCCATATCCCAAATTCCAAATCCAGGTTTCAAACAATATCTAATACACAATAGCATTCATCTAACGCCAAAAGGAATTTCATATCCACAGGTCTAAATCTAGAACCTCGCCATTCATGCCCAAATCCTCTTTGCCAACGATACCCATATTTTCTTTTGATGTAAAAGTATGTAAATACTAGCATTTACGAAGGAATGAAAGTGCGAAGGAAAGGTGCTGCTTACCTTACTTTTCACAGATTTTCGAGTGCAAGAGAACTCGTCAAAGACACGCGTTGTTCAAACCATTGAAGGATGCCTATCTGGAGAGAAGCTATCTATGGATTTCTAGTGACCAGTTGCAAGAGAAAACTTCCAACGATTTCCACTTACCAATTACAGGAGAAATCGACAATAGAAGGCAATGGAGGGAGGAAGAAGCGACCGGCATTGTCTAGAGGGCAAAGGGCGCGTTTGGATGCGATTTGATTTGATTTGGGCGGCTTATGCAGCAGAGAAGCTAAGGGTATTTTCATCCGTCAAAGTTTCCTTAGTCCTATAGCATAATATTGATTTTTTCGATCCTTTATAACAATATTTGTAATGTTTGGATCCTCCGTACTAATTTTTCCTTAGTTTTTTGCCTTTCAATGCATTGATAGGGTGACAGTGAAGTAACCATTTTGTCAAGCCACCAACTGTGATGTGTTAATAAAAAAGGTGTAAATTCAAATTTTGATCCCATGTCCTAATATACGTGAGTGTGTGCACGTGTGTGTATACACCATTTTATTATTTTTTGTCAAGGTTAAATTACACATAATCTCCTTGAACTTTGGATCATGTACAAAAACCACTCCCTTAAACTTTTAAAATTTGCAATGAATTCTTTTAAATTTTGAAAATATGTTGATAATTTCCTAAACTTTTTGAATTATTTGCAAATAATCCTCTAAACTTTGAATTATTTTCAAATAATTTTTTTCATATGTCACACTTTTAAGGGAGTTATTTGCATATTTCTAAAATTTAACAAGGTTATTTGCATATATCTAAAGTTCATAGGCGTTATCTACATATTATCCAGAATTTAAGAGAATTATTTGTTAACTTTTAAAATTTAAAGAATTATTTGTATATGACCTAAAATTCAAAAAAAATTATGCAATGTTGCCTTTTGTCAATGCAAACTCCTACCTACGATGACTCCTATGCTAACTCATTAAATTTTATTAAAAAATCCGCGTGAAATTTACTCACACATTTTAATATCTTACAAATATAAGGATAGACTTAAATATGTTAAATAAATTTTAACTTAAAAAAATAAGTAAACCAACCTATTACAAGGATAAATTCAAATATATTGAAGGAGGATCACATATGCACATTTTCATAATCAATTATTTTTTATAAATTATGTTAATCAGAAATAAATTATTGTTTCAATCATTATTATGGTTACTAAAATATAGTTTATTATTATGTGATTTAGTTCATTTGAAACCGCATACCTTATGGTTAAAAACCTTACTATCAAGTATTATGTAGTTTGTTCCATCAACACTTTGCTAATTACCCATAACTATTTTTCTTGTTAAAAATTGGATGCAACTCTAATTTTCTATAGAATGAAGATTGAAATCTCTCCTTAACCAATCAAATTTTCAAATTTGAGACCTTTCCAAAATTTACCCATAAATGAAATCCATAATTTTAGTCTTAATTTTTTTTTCATAAATTATTAATTTTCCAACAGAATCCCTGAGTAGTGAAGAACCCAAATCCTTCTCATAGCCAATCAAAATCTAAATTAGAGACACACAAGCTAATTTCTTTTACAATCCATCATTTTTGGTCAATCCATTAAGAGTTTCGACAATAAACCACTGTGTGTGTCCAATTAGATATTTGGATTGGCTAAGAAAGGGTTTTCATTTTTCACTATGAATAAACATTTCATGAAAAAACTGAGTTTTTGAGACACAATTAGATTATTTGCATGGCACATGTGGTTTTTACCCTATTTTTAACATATAAATAGCACAAAATCATAAAATATAGTAATAATAAAATGTTAATGGCGTAAATTACAAGATATCAAATGTGAACTTGGACAACCAATTATTGGCCCAAAAAATAAAATTAGATAATCAATTACAAATAAACCAAACCACCAGGGTAATAAACGGTAGTTACCCTAATTATCATATTAATATTGCATCCTGTCAATTTATTAAAAAAAAACAAGAGGAAATTGCATGTTATCAAAAGGTTAGACAACGTATGTTCATTATCATTTTCCCCGATAGCGTCCTACATCCAGAACTCACCGTCCGGCAATAATTAAAATGGGATATTATTGTTCCAACTATATTATTAGTTTGGTTGAATTATAAATAAGGACTCAAATTAAAAAAAAAAATATTTTGGAGGTATCATTGATTTTAATTAAAATTAGTGATGATCTATCTTAAAATAATATTAATAAATTTTTTAAAATAATTTTTTTAATTCTGAGTCTTTATTTATCACGCTTCTATGCAACACTGAAAAAATTAATTTTACATTCGGCTAAACTTTTAGATTTGCTTTCTACATAACAAAATCACATGCCGTGTGTTTAAGATAAAGGAAACAATTTTGGGAGGAGAAAAAAAAATCTAATAAAGCAAGTTTTAAATTGTGATTGCAGTTATTATGAAATATATGACAATGCACAGAAATGTAACTGTTGCAAACCAGGATTACAAGTCTTCGTGATTGTAAAAAAATAGCAAATATTGCGGAAAACAGCTTAAAACGTTGGATTCAACAAAGGGTCAAATTTGGTACCTAGGTTAGCTTACCAACTAAAGGGAAACATGAATTGAAGTTCTAAAGGGAAAGAAAAGTTTCTCGAATATTCTATCAATTGCCAAATTTTATCCATTCAAACAAACATTTGGTTTGCAGAATCAGGAAAAGGAAAGGCAATCTCCCTCTATGCATTTTTGGTTGCACTTTTTTCCCTTTCCATTTCCTTAAAGGGGCAGTGTCCAATGCCCGAAACGAGAGAATTGATACTCCGTCGACAAAAAAGATGAAATCTGGTGTCATTCCAGGGATATGAGCTTTAATGATCAAAATACCTCTTTATGTTGCAACCTTCACGTTGTGGCTTGATACCAGTCCAGCGTCTCGCTTTACTTGGTATTGTTTTATTCTCTTCATGCTTCCTTTTTTTTTAATTTTTCCTTGATGAGATAAATATCTTTAATAGATAAAAAAGCGTTTTGGTGGGTAATGTTCAATATCAAAGCTGAGGTGTATAAAACGTCTTTTACAATTAAATAAATTGTATATATTTTTTATTCTCTTTATGTTTGCTTTTGTTTCAATTTTTCTTTGATGGGATAAATAACTTTAGTAGGTAAAATAGCATTTTGGGGGGTAATATATAAAATGTCTTTTACAATTAAATAAATTAATGTTTTAATACTTTTTGTTAAAGATATTATAGTTTCTTGTTCAATATTCTTTTTTTATTTTTAATTATTTTCATCCAACTAAACATAATTATAGAAAAATATTCTTATTTCTCTTTAAATTATATCAAACATAATTTATAAATTACATAATTTAATTTCATCAAATTTCATTCTCATTTTTATTTTCACGCAAATTTTCTTCAAAAAAATTTTCACCAACCAAATGACCCCTAAAGGGTTTCACCTCTCACATTATCTTTCCCTTAAATTGGTTCTTTATTTTGGCCTGATTTTCCGCCTATAGTGTAAAAGATTATTGTTACAGATTTGCCGAGTGAGTTTTCGATCTCCAAGAACATCAATAAAAATCAAAACTCTTACATGGAAGGGGAAAAACTTCCTTGAAGAAAGAAAATTCCTTCTATGAAAGAAAGAGAAAAAAAAAAAAAAAAAAAAGGAGCTCCAGTCTCTGCAACGGCCAGGTCTTCTCCTCGCCAACGATGGGGTTTGAAATTTTTAGCGCGAGTGTACTTGAAAATTGTTTGCGAAATGAGCTTGCAAGATCATAAGACATGGTAACGTACTAGAGTGGTCCATCACGGGCCTGCTTGTCAAAGCGCTTCTGGTGAAGTGGAATAGCACAAACGTTAATGGACTAAAACTTGGTTTAGATCTATGAAACTAAGTGAATCCACTGAGATAGAGAACTACCAAATATCTTGGGCAAATGTTGCACTTTCTCCTTGTCAACTCTTCTTGCAGCAAACAAGATCCACGGCAATTGGGAGAAGGTTCTCCTCTGCTTCAAACAGCAGGAAGTTTCTCACAGCCAGTTAACTTAGTAAGCCATTAAAAAGAAAAAAACTCAAAAATCTCATTTTGATCCAAGAAAAATGGTGAGATTATCAATTTGATACTTTAATATTTTTGAATCACTTTAGTGCTTTGAAAGTGATAGGAAAAAAAGTTCTAACGAGTTGAAACAACGTTATATTATGAAGTATTAAAGTGATAAAAAAACCTGTGGATGACTAAATTCATAATAATAGCATCTCCCGACAAAGTTTTGGTCCAACAAAAAAAATTGTTGCAGCTCTTCCATGGCTATTTGTTTCTTGTAGGTTACTGAGCGTGCCAAATGAAGGGTGAAAATCTTGTTTCGAAAACTCTCTAGACAGACCAAATAACCTGTGGCAACTCAGTTTCTGGAAAATGACAAAGTGCTTTAAAATGTTTTTGAACTTACAGAGCGATGGCTTTTCCTTAGGCAGGGGCTTTAATTTATTGTCGTACTTCGGCTCGAAGAAGCGGGATTGGTGACTCTAAAATTCGGGCAACCAATGATCACAGGTTTGAGATGTCTAGGTGGTCTATCTCCTTCTCCCTCAACAACTGAATCAGTGAGTGATTCCAGATTGACACAACTCTCAAACGATAGATGCTTGAGATTGGGGTAGTTGTCCAATGGGAAGGACCTAAGTGAGTCACAGCTACTTATAATCTCCAAACATTCAAGTGATTGGAGGCATTGATCTGCTGCGCTTGCATGTAGCGGGAATTCTAACGCGGGACATGCTATAACTACAAGTTCTGTCAAAAATGGCAGAGAACTAGGAAAATCTCCATTAAGTTTAGGGCAATCCGTCAGATGAAGCTGTCGAAGACTTGGGAAAGCTATATGGCTCTCATTGGCTACTGCAATAATAGACCATTTCTCCCATGCCCACATGCCCTCAAACCTGAGAGTTTCAAGTGAAGCAAAAGGTTGTTGTACTGCATTCACGGCAGAAGAGCAACCACCCCAATAAAACTCAGCTCCCACACTTACCAATCCCTGAATCCGTGTGATTGAGAGCTCTTTCAGGGAGGGAAGTTGCCCAAGTGGAGGCAATACACAGCAATATCTGCAATCTTCAAGCCGTACGGACACTAGGTTGCATAACGAAGGATCGACAAACCAATTTGGAAATTCTGTACCCAAGTAGTGACTGATCTTGAGTTCTTTCAAATTTGTTGTGTGGGGTTGTAGCCTGTCAAGTACATCTTTCTCGAGCCTCGAGTCATTTGTGTCAGTCTTATAACTTTGGCATATCTCCAACGACTCAAGTGATTGGTAGTATTCATCCGCATTTGCACTGGCTGGGCCTTCAAGATTGGGACAGTTTTCAATTACAAGTGTGGTCAATAATGGGAAATTACTAGGCAAATTCCCAGTAAGCAGAGGGCAATTTCTTACGTCAAGCTGCTGAAGACTTGGGAAAGCTCTGCAGCTTTCATTTTCCACCACATGACACCATTTGCCCCATGCACCCATGTAGTTAAACGTCAAAATTTCCAGTGAGGGAAAGGGCCCAGCACAAGAAGAATTCCCATAGAACTCAGGGCCTACACTTACAACTCTATGAAGATCACAAATGCAAAGCCGTTTCAGTGAGAGAAGTTGACCGAGTGGTGGCAAGACACAGCAATTTGTGCAACCATTAAGCTTCACAGACAACAAGTTTCGCAATGAAGGGTCTCCCAACCAGCTTGGAAATTCTATATCCATGTAGTTACGGATCTCCAGCTCTCTCAAATTCCTTGTGTGAGGTCGTAGGTTGTCAAGTACATCTTTCTCGTGCCGTGGGTCATAAGCGTCTGTCTCAAAACTATTTGTTCTCCAATCCAAACTTAAGTGTTCGAGATACTCCTTGTCCTTGAGCTTGGCTTCAGTAGCATCCCCAGCATTAGCATGTTGTAAGTTTTCAATGGCCAACGATCCTCTTAGATGTAACAGTTGCCCAAGTTCACCAATTGAAGATCCATGATCTTTCCCTACAATGAAAAGAGGCAACTGCTGGAGACTCCTCAAGTTACCCATTTGGGGTGGCATGGCTTCTAAAGAAAGGCATCCATCCAATTCTAGGTATCTCAAGTTAATGAGATTGTGAAGACCTTCAGGTAATTTGGTTAGGTAGACACAAGAGGATGCCTTGAGCGTCTGCAGATTGTACAAGCTGCAGATAGATTCAGGCAACTCTTTGATTGCAGTTTTCGACACATCCAGGTAGCGAAGGTGTCTTAAGAAGCCAATAGAATCTGGCAACTCTTCCACTTTAGGAAAATATGACAATGATAACACCCTTAAGCAACTCAGCTTTGGAAATGCTTGTTTCAGTTTCAGCTTGTTTCTTTGATTTATAAGCCGACCTGGTAACAACAAAGTACGTAGGCGGTTTGCTCTGTAAAAGGCCTCAAAATTTACACAGGAACTTCTATCAAGTGATAGATAACGAGTTCTACTTTCAATTTTTTGATTCGTGTTTTCACTTTCCAACCTGACGCAAAACTTTCCTGAGACAAATTTAGCCAAATCATTTATAAGATCATGCATGACAAAAAGTGATTTATCATCTCTTGATTGTTGAATAAAAGATCTTGATACCAATTCACCAAAATACTCATCTCCAACTTCTTCAATCCTCTTATTTTCCTTCGGTTGTCCTAGTAAATTCTCTGCCATCCACAACAAGATCAGCTGGCTCTTCTTGAATTCATACCCTTTTGGGAATATTGAGCAATAAGCAAAACATTGCTTCAAATATGAAGGAAGGAGATAATAACTTAATCTGAGAGCTGGAATGATATCACTTTCTTTCTCTGATAAATCCCATGTGTCACTTTTTAATATGTTGTCCCATTCTTCAACATCATTTTTTGATCTGAGAAGGCCTCCAAGTGTTTTTGCTGCCAATGGCAATCCTTTGCACTTGTTGACAATTTTTCTGCCAATTTCTTCAAAAATGGGTTGCTTAGCTAAATCATTATAATCAAATGCATGTTTGGCAAACAAATTCCAACAATCTTCATCTGACAAGTGCTGAAGATTATGACACTCCACAGTTTGCATGATCGATGCAACGTTCCTACTACGTGTAGTTACTATTATCTTACTCCCGTGAGCCCCGCATTGAAATGGACTTCGCAGATGACACCATTCATTATAGTTTTCATTACAAATGTCATCTAAAACGATCAAGAACTTTTTCCCATTCAACCTCTCTTTCAATTCAAGTTGAAGTGAATTTAGATCATTAGTAGCAAAAGCACAGGAGCTGATGGCCTCCAAGATTGTTTTCGTCACCCTAGCAACATTAAACTCTTCAGATACACAGACCCATGCCTTGATTTCAAAATTGTCGTTGACCTTCTTGTCATTGTATGCAAGTTGGGTTAAGGTTGTTTTCCCAATCCCACCCATACCCACAATGGGAATTACAGATATTTTCTTATCACATGCACCCTCTGACAGTAACCGTTTAATTATGACCTCTTTATCATCATCCCTACCGTACACACAAGACTCCTCCACAAGTGATGTTGTGGGCGTTCTTGATGGCCATTTTGTTACTAAATCCTTCTGCAAACGAAGAGAATCTTTCACTTCTACAAGAGATTCCAATCTTTCAAGAATCTCCACCATAGTCTGTTCTAGTTCCCTGTTACGAAAGTTTTGGGTAGTCAAGTAATAGAAGTTCTGTACCTCAGTTGCAGAAGCTTCAGTGAGAATTTCATCGAACAGATCATCGGCGTCAAAAGCAACATCCTTAAGTTCATCAAGCCACTGTCTCACTGATGCATTTCGGATCTGTTTTCCCTCTGCATCCTCAAGCACCCCATGAACCAACAGTAATTTTATCCTCATCTTCTCGAGCAACTTGTTGAGTTTATTCGCCTTGAAGAAGTTGATGATCTCAGGGTACGCTATCTTCTCGAGCAACACGGTAATGAAAGCATCCAGAAAAGCTCCACCTACAATTTCCAAAGCCATATGTGCTCAACAAATGAGGCTTCAACCAGCAGAAGTATATTGACGGTTTGACAAACACAGCTTGTTTGTTGATTAGCAGAGGCTTAGAAAAATGAAGAATACACGGAGGAAAGTGTACAGAAAAAATTCTAAAGACCAAGTAAATGATAACGAATGTAAGGCCATAAAGCTCCCACTACAAAGTGAAAGTGAAAATGGGTATAGCAGCTGAACCCTAAATTACAACATCGGCAAGTTATAAGGAAAGCATCTTTAACACTTTTAAAAATGAGGCAAAGGCCATGCAAAGTAATTTGCGTCCCCCACCACGCTGAAAAAGGAGTATGCATCCTCAATACACTGTGTAATTAGAGAAAGGCTGTGAGAAAAGGCCAAGGGGATAAAATGAAAAAGAAGAGAATAAGTTCTATACATACTAATATTTTTTAATATTATTTTTTTTCCTACTGCACATATAGTATAGAGGATCTAGCTTTTAGAAAAATTAAGAATACAGGGAGGAAAGCGCACAGAAAAAATTATAAAGACCAAGTAAACGATGACGAATGTAAGTCTATAAAGCACCCATTACAAAGAAAAAGTCAGTGTACTAGGTGAACCTAAATTTCAACATTGGCGGGAAATAAAAAAATTTGCGTCCCCCACCACGCTAAAAAACAAAAAGAAGAGTTTGTATCCTCTATATTTAACAAATAAATATTGATATATAGTTGAGGAGATATATACTGAAAAGATGGAACATGTAAAAAACAAATAAATTTTATACACATTCTCAATTTTGTATTTTTTTTATTGCACATAATGTAAAGGATAGAGACTCAAAAATGTAAACTTTTGACTTTAAAAATTTGTTTGGTATATGAAAAGTTAAGATTGAAATAAAAATAAAAAATAAAAAGATAATTTTTAAAATAAAAAATACTTCTAATACCTTTATTTTTAATAATTAAATAATTATTATTAGAGTATATTAAATAATAATTATAAAGATAAAATTATAATTTTCTCTAACTTTCTCTCACCTTTTTCATTTCTTTCCTTCTTTTCGTGCAAACTGATCGGGCTGTAAATTTTCTCCCTGTAAAATTTTTGTAAATTTGGAAAGAAAAAGAAAGAAAAGAAGGGATAGATTAAAAAAAGAAAAAAAAGACCCTCTAAAGTTCCTTAATCTAGATACTTTGTAGTCAATAAATGGACAACATATAGTCCAGGGCTCCGTAACTCAACCTCGCCTACATTTAGAGGTAGCGGACCTTTCTTGCTCGTAACTAAACTCACTCCTAAGAAAAGAAACTGAGTTCCACCATTCTATCAATGACTCGAGAATTCAGAAGGCAAGCACGCACGAAAGAAGCTTCCCGAGCTGCTGCCTTTGCCTTCTTCCTTGGTAGGGGTATGACCCGCATTAGAATGCGAGTTCGAATGCTTGTATAGGTGATTCCCTTCAATTCTCTTTCGTGAGATTAGAAGGGCTGGGCTCGATAGACAGAAAAAAGAGCAAATAGATATAAAGGAAGAAAATAGGCCTAATATATATTTTTATCCTTTGTTACTCTTTTTCCAAATGCATAATCATACAATTATAAAGAATCTAATTTAAAAAAATTTTATTGTAAATTTTATGAAAAGTTAGAGAGCAAAAGAAAGACGAAGGGAGAAAAAATCATGTATGGGGCCTACTTAGTAAGTCCCAACCACTCCCTCTTTTTCTCTCTATCTCTTTTCAACTTTACAAAAAATTTATAACAAATAATTTTAAAGGATCCAATATTAGGTAAAAAAACAAGTAAATTATATATATACTCTCATTATTTTATATCACTTTCTCTCTAATATTTATAAAAAACTTACAAGAAGAAATTTTAGAGGATGCTCACAAAGAGTAACAGAGTCTCCCTCTAAGGAGAATTTTTAGCCTCTTTTAAGCTAGTTATACTCATATTAATAAATAAATGAATAGTTCTAAATATTAAAATTAACACAATTCTCTCTTATCTTTTGAAAAAATACACAAATTTTCTAAAAATAAATATGAACAAAATACGATCAAGAATAATATTAATTCTTTTTACCAAAAATAGAACTTAGTAGAAGATATATTTCTTATACTCTTATTTTAATATTATTTATTTTATGTTAAAAATTATAAATTTAATTTATTTAAAATTTTATTAAATTTATGACAACATTTATTTTTATCAATATGTATTTAATACAAATTTTATTGTTAAAATTAAGTTGTTATTTTTAAATTGATTCATTTAGAGAAATCTGTTATGAAATTTTTTTGTTTGTTTTTAATAATTATTTACTTTTTATCAAATAATTTTATAATTTATTAAAGTTAGAAAAGTGACTATTTTATATTATTTAAATATATATTTAATCTCAATATATTATATAATTTCTCTTTTAATGTAAGAAAAATAAGTGTAATATATTATTTCATTTTAATGAAAAAGGGTATAATTATTAAAAACAAAGAAAAAAGATTATTGATAAGTCCTAATTATATTTATTTTTATGTATACATTTTGAAGACTTATAGTAAGTTTTTAATTATTTTCCTAGTATTTTTAGTATATTTTTTTTATTTTGTATGTCATGAAATTATTAGATAAATTATAATATTTAGTGTTTAATGGCTTGATCTTTATAAATAGATTTAATTATATATTTTTGGTATTTTGTAGGATTAATAATACAAAGAAATAAAGCTCCAAAGATTTTAAAATGGGAAAAAGCTGAAAGTTTCACTTTTAGCAACAAAATAGTGGCGCCGCTACTTTCAGCACAGGTGGAAGAAAACACTGCTGTAGTTTGGTTGTGGCATTCTACAAACTTGTAATCAAAATTGTTTGTAACTACAAAAATATGCATCTTTAGCAACTACAATGGCATGCACCAAAGTTTATAAACAGAGATCCTAATCATCCCAAAATGGTGGAAGAGTCATGGGTGGTGACTCAAAGGGCTATTGAAATGTTGTCTAGTGGTTCTACAAAGTTACTGATGCTAAGGAGTGATTAAGAGCTGAGCTATATTACAGATCTATAGTCTCTTATGATTCTTGCTCTTCTTATGCCATTATATCTTTTATTTGTCTTTTCTACTTTATTGTATTAATTTAGGATTAAAGTTTTTGTACTGATATATGAATTGTTACGATGATATATTTTTACAATTTTATTATTTATGGAATATGCATTTGCATTGAATGCCTTTGTTGTTATTGTTACTTAGCTAGATTAATGATGTTAATATTAACTCTAGAATAATACTACAATTAAATTCATATGATGTTGGGTCTACATTGTCGCCCATACATATGGATGATAAATGATAACTGTATACCATCCATTATCTATAATAAGTGTAACTAGGATCCATATACTTGAATTAGTTCTAGAGAGAGTCTAATCATTTATAGTTGATCCAAAATTCATTGAACTTCATGAAGTATTATAGTTAAGTAAAGGCATGATTTGTATTTGGGCTATCTAAGAAGAAGTTAGCTATAAGAGAATTTAGGAGGCTCACTTTGCTATTGTCACAATAAGAATTTGTGTGCTTGATGCATTCCAAGGTTAGTCCAATTTAAGGTATCCTGTATTCAACTCTCTAGAAAACGGCTAAGGTCTAAGATAAGATAGAAGGTCTATGTTGATCATTTGCTATTACATTTAATATAGCTATCCATAATAATAGAACATAGGGTATTAAGTACTACACTATCATTTAGTCCATTATAAATTACTTAGTTTGCCTTTTGAGCCTTTTCCTTTTAGGTTAGAGTCATTTTTAAGTCTTGAGTTATTTGTTTTTAGCATTTTGTTTTTTATGTGTTTACCCTTAACTTTGGTTACTAGTACTCAAGGAAACTTGAAGTATTAGTAATGTATATATGTCTATATATTATAAGCAGGTGACATTAACTAACCCTTAACCATAATTAACAATTTTAAAACTATAAGTAACTAATTCTTGTAAGATCAATACTAATACTCAATTACTTTATTACTTATGTGACTAATTCACTTACTAACTTCTTAGCCTATCATTTGACCGTATCACATCAAGTTTTTGGCATCCATTGTTAATAATAATATTTCTTTTTGTGCATTAGTACACCAAATTCATGTATCAAATTTTTGGCACCTACCAAAGATTATTCTTAACTTGTTTTTTTTAGAGCGATGGTTTCCAACCTAAGAGGATTGTTATCTTATAATCTAGGACCAAAAATAGTTTTCATTTCTAGTGTAATTTTATGTATAAATTTCTTATTATTATTGACCTTTTGGATTTTTCTTGTTGACTTCTTTATTTTGTTAGTTCGCTAACATGTTTAGAGTAGTATAATTACAATTGTGTTTTATGTTCATTTGATAGGTAGAATAAATTTTTGAAAAGATGTGTGGAAAGTTGAAATTTTTTGTCAAAATATTTTTTCAAGTCTTCTTGTTTATTTTATTAGGAGTTCATCTAGTTGAATCAATTCATGATTTTTGAGAGAATCCAAGCTTAATGTGTTATAAATCCTATAGAAAATTTTGAGATTTTTTTCAGATTAGTTTGGTTAGCCAAATAGCCTTATTCTTATACATGGGTCAGAATTCCCTATTTCAGAAGTTGCATGATTGTAGTTCAACTTTGATGAATTTTTTGTAATAAAATAGATGTGATTTCACTCTGAATTTTTGCATGGAAGCTTTTATATATGTCTTCTTTCATGTAGAATTTTTTGGATAGTTCTGGTTTGGTTTTTAATTTGATTTTCAATTGCTGCCCTATTGTTCTATTTGTTTATTTTGTTGAAATAAATGCTAACTTAGGAAGGATTGGTAAGAAGTTTAGCTTTGAAATTTGTTTTCTGCATACCTTAATATGTCTAGCTTGTTGAGAAAATTTTTCTTGAGGTTTTGCAATTGATAGCCATAGTTTTTGTTAAACTGTTTGAGCTTAACTCAAAGTTGTTAAAAAAAAAAAAGCCTAATTTTTCCCAACTTTCTAGCCATATTTTGGTATTCCCTTCGAGCTACTATTGTTTACTAAATTTTTATCTTTGTCTTGGAATTAATTTAAAGATTTAGATAATTATTTTTAGTTTTCAAAAATTAAAAAAAATAAAGAAAGGGAATCTTAACTCAATGATGTACTGAGCCAATTTATGTTGTGTTCACTGCATGATGTTATTATTGCTGTATCTTATTTTGCTTTGGACACTAACTAAATTTTGAGACAACATACTAATGTGTTTTCAAGTGTATTGGCTGTGTTGGTTGCAGCATATTCTTCTGGGATATACACCTTATTCAATTACCCCTATTGCTGAATGCAAACATTCTTTTGATCAAGGAAAATGCAACAACACACATTTTGTGGTGGTTTGAAATGTGCTAAACCCATGGAGGATGCAACAAATTGACTTTATATCTTATTTGTTATCATGCGTCATAAAATATAGTCTAGCTAAACACTTTAAAGAAAGTACATTTTTAATTTTTAATTTGTCTATTCTTACTTATTTGCATTTTTGTAATATAGGAACATAATTTTTGAGGAATTTTGGCGCTTATTACATTGTCAATTCTCATTGAGCTAATAATCAATGTAATCTAGCTACAGACTTTAAATAAAGCAGCCCCAATGATTGCTATTTTTAGCAATCATTTGTGTATAATTAGATTAGGTGTTTTGATTTTAGGATAATTTTTATCTTGTTTTAAGAATTTTAAAATTTTTATTAAAGAAAAAAATTAAAATTAAAAATTAGATTATATTTTAGAAATAAGCTCATCGCAACTGTGAAAAACTTGTTACATAGCTATGTTCATCTCTTTCTTGGCTTTCCAATTCTTCATCTTTGCAACTATGAAGAAACTAGTCAAGCATATTATAAATTCTATATACTACTTTTCCTTGACTAAGTTTTTATTCCATTGGACTTTGTCTACCGAAGCATATTATTTGTCAATGGATATTTAAAGAAGACTAATGTAAATGATATAATTATGTAAATATATATATAATAATCTCTATGATTTCTTTTTATATTTAATGACATGTACATTATAATTTTTAAAAAAATTTATACTGTATAATTATATAAATTGATTTGTTTTATTTATATTATTATAACTTATAGGTCCATATTTATAGTTAAGCATATATAAATAATAGTTATATACTAAGTATGAGTTATTTAAGTGAATGAAAATTATCTTTTTTTTTTAATTTTTTGTCTTATTCTTATTATATTTTTTATATTTTTATTAATTTTATAATAAAAATAATTTTCCTTTTTAAAAAAAAAAAAGGTTTACCATCTTCAAATTTGATACCTACATTTATATTAAAGAAGAATATTTTAGATAATAAAAAAATGATGATATGTAAAGAGGCGGAGGTGGAGCATCAAAAGATATATATAAAAATAAATAAATAAAGACCGGACTACACAGATCATTGAACTTTAGGCCTAATTTAATTTACATCTCCGTAACAATCAACTGATTCAACTCTGCGGAGTTCGAACTGTTCAGAAATCAGAATTTTATATGGCAAAAAAAAAATCAGAATTTTATGTTATTTGCTTATTCTCTCAATATTTTTGTCAGAAAAATCAGCGGAAATATTTCCATATGACACAATCTGCCCACTAAAAAAATTCATTTTTCTCCCCACGTTTTATTTTATTTTTTTGGTGACATGCTTCTCTTTCTCCTTCCTCTAAAATTTCCATTAAGGAAAAAAAAGAGGCTTGTCTAAACTTTTACTTTTGATTTTTTTCCCTTCTCTTTCAAATAAAAAAAGTCACACAAGATTAGAATTAGCCACAAAAAACAAATCAAAGCAGCGTCAAGCGTAACCATTATTTATAATGACTCCTACTAGGATAGCATTTGTGATATGGCCTCGGTTTCAAGAATGTGATAAGAGATTAAGATTGGGTGTAACTTATCTCTTGTCCATTATATGCTCCCTCCACCATTTGTCGAAACAATAACCAATATCGGGCAATTTTTTTTCCCACTGTTTTTTAACCAAAAGATGAACATCTCTCCTCACACTAACCTTAGCAGAAGAAAACCCAAAAAAGAAAAGTCACAATTTGAAATGTAAATACTCACAACTAAAATAATTCAGAACTTAATATAAGTTCAAGGGAAAATATAGTAAAGGAGACTCGGTATCCAATATAATATTTTAGCTTAATTCACCCCACTCCACATTCAATGTAGCAAAACTGTGCACTAGTGTGCGTTCAAAGAACATCTAGAAATATCGATATTTCAGGAAACATAATTACCCATATAGCGGGAATCAGGGCTCTTAACATTACAAAACTGATTCTAACTAGATACCAACAACAAAATTTGCCAGTATGTTTTTGCTATAGTGGCCTTTCAGACATCCTACTGCAGACTAAAGAGTTGTGCAGGCCAACTGCGTCTCCGACCATCAGGGCCAATCCCGACAGCTTCTAAGGAAATGTCAATGCTGCGATGCTCTGTAGATCGGACAATACTTACACGCAAATCAATCTTTGCAGCAGGATAAACATCAGTACCGATTGCAGCCAGTTTAGCTCCATTAGCTTTTTCAGATCCCAGGGCAATGGGTTCCCGAAAGGTTAAGATTGTTTGAGACCAATGCGTTTTCGGAGTGTCTGGAGATGTCGACAACACAGCCGGTGTTTCTTGGCAGAACCTGCTTGTAAATCCAGTTTCAAACCACAGAATAACTCCATAGCACCAGCACCGTGTTTTTGAATCTATATGTTTCGTGTTGGTCTCGGTAGCATCCAATTTTGGCTCCAAAGTAGCAGTTGCAGTGAAATCCACTTGATTAGGCTTCATAGTTGCCAAGTCAAAGGTCTAGTTGGAAAAAAGAAAATGCATATTAACAGTCAGCACACAACTACAAATTGGGTTGTTTATTTTCCGGAGATGATATATTATCCCAGCAAAATTACCACCTTTGCCCAAAACAAAAAGCTTCTTCTGCTGCAAGCAAAGAGGAATTTACTTTATCTATGCAGAAATAACGTGAGGAGAAAAGAAAGATTGTTATGTCATGCATAGCACTCAACATCAAGACCATACACAAACAACTAATTTAAGGGTGAATTAGAAGTGGAGAACGAGAGGACTGAAATAAGAAAAAGAGTAAAAGCAATCAAGGTATCTGTCTATACATGCTTGATGGCTTGATACTGGGTGATTTTCATTTCCCTCCCTCCATTCCTCCAAATTCAGCTTTACAAAGCAGACCCAAGAAATTGTGCATTGAAAATAGTTTATCTTATTTGTGAAAAAAAGATATAAACTGATGGATGCAAAAAGAAACACAAAGGAAGCTACCGTGTTCCTACTTAAGAATTCAGGTAATTTGTTTTGGAAAATTAAAAAAGATATTGATATAGTTCCAGTCAAAGTTTAAATTTCAAATCACAATCCAGGTGTCCAAGATTTATTTTATCTTACCAGTGTTTAAAAAAAAATGGTGACAGAACAGGTTTTTTTCTTACCACAATTAACACATCTAAAAGTAATATAGAGAAACGAGAGATAGAAAGACAGTATTATTGCATATGCAGATTTGTTGAGGTACTCCAAACTGAAAACCAGAATGGTCGCAAAAAGACAAACATACAAACACACATACACACAGAAAGATAGAACACAGAGTAACTTACTGTTTTTGTCCCTGAAAAACACACACACACGGAAAGATAGAACACAGAGTAACTTACTGTTTTTGTCGCTGAAATACAGCTAACTTCTCAATTTAGTCCCTCAATAACAGAAAGTTAAGAGATATGTTTGGCATTTATTTTTTTTTTTTTTGGTTTGGGGGGGGGGGGAGAATTACAGAGATAACAGTTGAGCAAGATATTGCTTTCTGATGACATATGAGCCATCAAGTGTATTACAACAACAACAATAACAATAACAAAGCCTTTACACACTAAGTGCGGTCGGCTATATAGATCAATTGATGCAATAAACACTTATCATAAATCATATTTTTAGATAAACCATTTAAATCTAAATCTCTCTTAATAATTTCTCCTATAGTTTTTCTTAGTCTTCCTCTACCTTTAATTATTGGACTATTCTCCATTTCATCTACTCTCCTAACCGGGACTATTTTCCATCAAGTGTATTAAATTTAATAAAATAATTCACCATGAGCAAACATTCAAATGTTTTGAGTTTGATCCTATATATGCAGTTCAAAACCTACTTTAACTGACAATTTAAAATTGAGACAACCAGTTAAAAACAATCACCATATATAAGAAACTCAAGACCCTCCAGGTGTAACATATCCACATTCAGAAAGTGAACCAACCTGAAGAATCACAGAACTGGTAACCAAATCTTGAGAGTCCAAAACATCAACTATTGGGACTTGGGCAGCATCGTTCACCAACTCCTTGCCAATGCAAGACATATCAAAACCACACACATTTTCCCAAAAAGGAAGACTTGTACCCCCTTTTCCAAATCCTGCAACAAACTAGAAGAGAAATGGAATGAAAAATATATAAAATCAAAGTACAGAGTCCACAGACAACCTCAGAACAACAGATAAAACCAAAAACCATGGGGAGGGGGAAAAACTCACAATGGTTGCTGTGTCAGGAAGAATGGCCCCTCCAGGCTTCAACCACCGGTCCCTTGCATAGAGGACTGAGCTGAGCATGGACTCATACAGCAGGCAATATCCCATCCATTCACTTAATAATACATCAACACTGTGAGGTTGAAGTTCAACGTTTTTATCAACCTCTTCAACCATACCCTGAACCACTTCTATAACTCCCTTCTGGAGGCCATCACCTTCACTTTGGTTTTTACTACGCCAAAGACCATTATCCTTTGCAATCTGAATTAAAAATTTTGGCCAAAAAAAAAAGGGTGATTGATTCACAGGACCAAATATTGAGTTATAAATATAATTTTAGCAACTATCAAATAAGTTACCTTAGACGCCACTGCTGCCATCTTGGCACTAGCCTCAATTGCAATGACCCTTGAAGCCCCTGCTTGAGCTGCAAAAAAGCTAAAGAAAAACAACATAAAGATATGTCAAAATTTTCAATTAAACGAATTACCAAACATGGTAGATGATCAGAAAGCTCAAATATAATTCATAAATATATATTAGGTACTAATAAAATTTTTCACCAAATTCAAATTCATCATGCTCTCAGTTGGAAAAATTAATTTATGGCTCATATATCCATAACAAAGGGCTTACATCTTATATTGTACCAATATCTATATTGATAATCCTCTAATGGAATCTTATTTTCCTTAAAAGACTAATAACCAAGGATTGTCCTTTGATTATCAATTATACTCCGATTTTGACACTAATAACATTCAAAATTTAATAAGGAGAACTGAATCTAAACTTCAACAAAATTTCTAATCCAAGATGTTGCTAGAGAGAGTTAATATTACATATTCAACAAAAATCAAGGATGTATCTCACCTGAGGATTCCAGTTCCACAACCTACATCCATAACTACAGAACCCTTTAGGAGAGAGGGGTTCTTCAAAATAGCTTTCCCATATGCATCCATTCTCACCTACATGAAGATTGCTATGACTTCTATAAAATGATGATGCATGATAGATAGCATTTAATATTCCAATTCAAACTTCAATTTTACTGAAATTACACAAAATTTTATTTAAACATGAAGCAAAGAAAAAGAACTAGAGCTAATACCTTATCACTCAGCATCTCACGATGAATGCCAAATGAGCTATAAGCCCCAAAATAATTTTCATTAACCTTCGTGATGTGCTTTGCAAGACGACTTGAAGAGTTAGCCATCAAATGTCCTTCTTGATTCTTGTCATTTGATGAAACAAACCCTCTCGAGTCCTTATTGGTAATAAGATTGTTGTCCGATGAACTAGCACTGTTAATATGATCAGCAGAAATAGAAGTAGTCTCCTTTATTCTACACATATTATATTTACCGTCGTGAAGTACCCCCTTTTCCACAGTATTTTGATCACCACTGCAAATCTCTTCAGAGTTTTTCAAATCCCCCACAAGCTCCTCCTCAGTTATTGGTGTAGTTTGCTCATCTTCAACTTCTTCAGATTCATCAAAACTGTACAACAACGAATCATCTTGTATGAAAGGTTTTAGATATCTCTCATCATCCCATAGAAGCTTAATATCCTTAAACTTTACGGTGTCATGCAAATGATTCCGTAGGTCTTTGTTGGACTGGCATGTGAATCCACAGTTCCAACATTTGTTCTCTGCCACCTGGTGAAACAAGGGGAAAAAAAGAAAAAACCATGGTTGGTAAGAACATTTAAAAGTGGCCAATACTTGAGTTGAAGCATTTTGAACACAATATTCAAAATGAGTTACCACTGGAGGAGTGCTCTCTAGAAGAAAAGGATAAAAAAGATCAACAATGTCAGAAAATCAACATGCAGTCGCTTACCCTTTTCACTGTTTTCATCTTCCACTTTCTTACTCTCGTTCACCAACCAACGACAAGAAGTAAAGAGAGGAGGAAATTCGTACGGTCAGACACTAACTTAAATCTTTTTTTTAGATAAAAACACTAATTTAAATGTAAGACACGAAAAAAAGAAAAAGAAAAACCAAGACTCATGCTAAAATGTTTTATAAATGAATTCAAAACAGAAGGGCCGTTTCCTTTTCTGTCAAGTTCAGTCAAGTAGGAATACAACGAAAAACAATAACCCACTTCGCAACTTTATTAAGTACAACATAAAGTATATTATACGATAACCGAGAATGCTTTCAGTTTTAATAAGTTTTCCGAAATTTCTCAGCCACCAAATAGGGAAATATCAAACCAAGCACAAACAAACCCACCAATTCTAACCTGAGAGCGAATGTAGTTAATGAGTTTGAAGGAGCCATAAAAATCCAAACTCAGAGCCTTCCTAATGCCATGAAAATCAAAGCAGTGAATTGCGGCGCAATGCTCAAACAAGGAATTGCACGAACTGTGCTTGGAATCACAGAAGAGACAGAGAAAATCCGATTCTGAGCTTCCCTCTTCTCCTTCCTCATCATCCCCGTTCCAGTCTTCCCAGCCTTCGGGCTCTTCATCATCATCATCTTCATCCTCTTCTTCTTCTTCAACTTCTTCTACTACTCTGTAGGCTTCTGCTTCTTGCTTAATCCTAGAAGCCATGAGTAGTGTAACTTCACTGCTTTGCTGCTTAGCAGTTAATTGCTGCGCAGAGGCTTAAACCCTAAACCCAAGGAACAAGATGAGCATGTTGCTATTTTATATTTTATTTTATAGTGAATATAGGTCTTCTCTTTCACATTTATAATTTGTTATTAGAAGGATAAAATTAAATTTTTTTATTTATAAATAAATATTTTAATCTCTTAGGATACGTTTGTCAAAGGTAAAAAAAAAAAAAAATTACATAATATCTATTATATTCTTATAATTATTATTTAATAATATTTATTTTATTTTATAAATATTTTAAAATAAAAATAAAAAATATTTTGTATGGTTAAAATTATTTTTTTATTTTTTATTTTTATTTTTATGAATTTGTGTATCAAACACGAGGTTAATTGTTAAGAATTCTTGTTCCCAAAACAAATGCATGATCCCGTGTGCCATATTTTTAACAATTACTTTTTGTTTGGTTTAGAATAAAAATAAAAAAAAAATAAAAAGTTGATTTAAAAAATAAAAAATTTATTTTTATTTTTATTTTAAAAAGTTTACAAAATAAATTAAATACTATTAAATAATAATTATATAAATATAATAAATATTATGTAATTTTTTTTTATTTTCTTTCCTACTATCACATAAGCCCTTAGTTTAGAGTATCATTGTAAAGAATTTTTAAACTAAATATTAATGTAATTATTAGGGTTTTTCTCAATTTTAAATTTGATTTATATAATTTAAAAGTTTATAATTAAATTTTTATAATTAAAAAAATTTTAATTTGGCCCCTACCATAATATTGGTGACTTCTCATATGCTACTTTTGCACTTAAAATACAAATTAATAATTTATATTACAAATCGTAAAAATTACAAAAAAATCATTTGCAGCGCGACTTTTAATTGCGTTACGTGCATTGTCAGATTTTGTTTTTTAATTTCTCTTCATGTTTTTACCTTTTCTTTTAATTTAAATTAAAACCAAATTTTCATATTACACGAACATAAAATATTGATAATATATTCAATTATTAATTACAACATTTTAAATTTAAAAAAAAAAAATTGAACGCCTCCTGCATTCAACGGTATTGGCTAGTTCACATTGATGAGATGAATAAAAGGTGAACGGTGGCTCAAAACTACGACTTACAGGGGCTGTTTGGTTCATGTCGAAAACAGGAAAAGAGCAACGCATTCCATCAATTGTATCTATACAATTGCAATCCTCGTGCTACAAATGCCTTCAACCACTGTATCGTGCAATCTATGAAGAAGGCTTTGGAGCCAAAAACACACAAAGACAATTTTGCCCTTGCCATCTACCTTGCCTCTGCGTTTTGGGATCCCCTGTGTGGGATCAAAGACGAAACCATGCCTCGCCCTGCCCCGCTCTGGGATCCATTGTTCTGCCAGCCAAAATATTGATTTAAATTTTTTTTTGGATCACATTTTGGACATTTTTCCAATCAAGGATTTTATTTTTGTAATTTTTAAATCAAACATACAAATATAAAAATATTTTTATTCCATTTAATATCATATCAAATACAATAAAAATAATTCTATTTAACAAAGTATTCTTTTTCTAATTATATAATTGATATCGTATGGGAATGACAATGGAATGAGGTGGGTAAATATCTCAGTATCCCCTATTCTTCCAGAACTTTTGATTTTGTTCTAGTTTTAATATTTTTAAAATAGATGTTTTTAGAACAAATTTTAAAAATTAAAAAATTTATTTGAATCATTATTCTAAAAGATTGTTGTTTTTTTATTTTTGTTTTATTTTGTAAAATAAAAATTAATAAAACATCTAAAAAATATTCTTTTTTTCTAAAAACAAAATTCTATTTTTTATGTTTTACAAGACATTTTACTAAAAATATATAATCAAACAAATTTTTTTTTGGTTTTTGAAAACAACAAATTATTTTAAAAACAAGAAAATCAAACATGTTTCTACTAAACTTTTTATTATGCCTCATACTCAAAAGTGTGAGTATCAAGGTGGGACAAGTTGAGTCATTTTCTTGGGTTTTAATAATTAAATTGTTTCATATACTTATTTGCTACAAATTTCATGCCAATAATATTAAGAAAACCCATTTTGCCATTTTATTATTTAAAAATTTAATTAAAATAAATTTACAAAAATTGTTACATTTCAACCATGTATGTATAATAATACATCGTACATCATATAAGTATCATACTAACTATATGAATTTACCTAGATATTATCATATAGTTTGGTGGAGACCATTTTATACAATAATTGAATTAAATTAGATATTTGGAAATAAATTTTTTTAAGTCTAAATTTGTAAGCATGATTATTTTAAATTTATGATATTTAATTTAACTATTATAAAATTTTACTTGATTTTCATAATATTTTATCTATACCGAAATCTCTACAAGTTCTTCATTCCTATGCACCTCTCTTCCCATTCAAATGGATGATTATAAAGTTGCAAACTTATTGAATTTTAATTAATGAAGCTAAATTTCAATTAATGTATGATACCTTGTACATCATACGGGTATCATATTGTATAAATTTATCTAAATATTACCATATAGTTTGGTAGAGACCATTTTATACAATGATTGAATTAAATTGGGTATTTGAAAATATAATTATTTATGTATAAATTTATAAGTATTATTATTCTAAATTTATGATATTTAATTTAACTATTATAAAATTTTACTTAATTTTCATAAAATTTTATCTATATTGGCAATCTCTACAAGTTCCCATATTCCTATAAACCACTCTTCCTATTCAAGTAGATGATTATAAACTCATTAAACTTTAATTAGTGAAGTTAAATCACTTTAGAATATCAAACATATAAAATTTAAGATAGAGCTATGAAACTCATTTTAGTTATATATATAAAGTGGATAAATAAAATCACAGGATGAACAATTCTGTTTATGGGTAAACAAATACACACTATTATGTTAAAATTTAAATGAAATAAAATAATAGATCAAATGATAAATATCTAATCCTTTTGATTAAAAAAAATTATATATGGAGTTACAAGATGAGTTCTGAAAGGATAATAAACCAAAATATATGTGCCTTAAACTTAAATTTTAAAGTTTAAACAGGACAAATTGAATTGATGCAAAATGGGGTTGAAATTGCAATCACTAAAATAATGGTAAAGGAGCACGCATTGGGGGAAGGAGGGATAGATGCCCCCCCTTAATTTTACAATTTATATCTATGTAGTGTTAAATTTTAATATTAATGCCTTTGTATTTCTTGAATTTTTAAACCTACTGAACCCACATAATTCATTGAATACCCACGAATAATATATATATATATATATATATATATATTATTTGACATTTTAAACTAAACCTAATAAATTTACACATGTTTTTCTTTTTCTCTTTTCCTTCATTTCATTTTTCCCCCTCCTTTTCCTATTTCTTCATATATTTCTTATTCTTTTTTCATTCTCTTCCTCTCACATTTTCCTCTTCTATTTTTTTATAAATTTTTTAGTTTATTTGACTTTAAATGGTGATTCTTCTCCGCCCTTATTGTCTCCCTATTTAATATTTCTTTTAGTTTTTAATTTATATTTAATCAATACATACTTTTGACACATTTTTATAATAAATAGTTTTACAATAATTGAATAGAACATAATCAAATTTAAATATTAATATATTATTTTTAATTAGACTAACAATTGTTTTTGAAAATAGCGCAAACTTTTTTTAAATATTGTTGAATAACACATTTTTTATTGTACTTCGTAGATATATATCTTTGCAAATTGACAATGATAAGTATTTATCTTTATTAGATAAACTTTTTTTCCCCTCCAAAACACTATTATGAGTTATTTATGAGATTATTATCATGTTATTAATGATAATGTATTTTTTTAGTAGATATAAAATTATATCCTTATATGTAGGTAGTGAAATTGTAAATATTAATATAAAAAATAATTCTTTGTACATTACTTGTTTAAATTTAAATTTATTTTTAGATTTAGGAAGGAGACAATTATAATATTATTAGTGAGTTAATTTTATTTAATTTATTTTAAAAGCTTAAAAGAAAGTATTTTATTTAAATAATATACTATAAGAATATAAATTTTGTTCAATAAAATATAAAAAAATTTTCCCCCTTCATCCAAGTATTAGCTCCACTACTATATAATGCGAATACAGTGACTTAGATGAGTTGGATTTAATTATTTATATTTAGGATGTCACACAAAAGTGATAATTTTATCCAATTTTAACAATACAACAACAAAGATTTCTCAACAAAGACTAAATTAAAAATTTTAAATTATAAAAACTCAATTATCAACTTTTAATTAATAAGAATTGAATTAAAAATTAAATAAAATGATTGGAAGACATAAAAATTTAACCTACTTTTAAGGGTAAAGTACATTTTCACCTTTGAAGTTTTAGGCAAATTTTAATTTTGTCTTAAAAGATTAATTTGGTGTAATATCATCCTCAATATTTTAGAAAAATGATCAAAATTATCTTTTTACCTAACTCCTTTAACTCCACTAACAACTCTCTCCTACATAATTAAATGAACTAAATAAAAATTCTCTCATGTTTTCAAAAGGTTTCGTGTTAGTGTTTTATGGTTTCAAATGTTTTATTTTAATCCTTATCATTTTTATATAAATTTTCAATTTAGTCTCTGTTCCATTGATTGTGCTCCATGTATATTTTTTGTGCATGTTGTTATGACTATTTTTTCTTCTTTACAAAAATCAGCTTTTTTTTTTTTGGGGCCAAATGCCATGTCAATTTCGCCTTTTTTGTCATGGCGACCCTGATGGGAATGTGAAAAAATAGCAATATCTTGAATATTGTAGTGTCTAGTTCTGTGAAAGCAAAAGGTAAAGTAGCACGCATCTCACGAAATTGGCAGGGCATTTGCCAAAATATTAAAAACATGAATTAAATTATATATTTTATATAAACAACAACATGTAAACTAAAACTTTTTAAAAATACAAAGAATTAGCATAAACCTTTTGAAAATGTCCAAAAAATTTTATTCAATCTATTCTCCAGATTGGAAACATGTAGAAGATATTTGCTAAAGAATTTGAGGAAATAAAAAAAAAGAATATTAACTAATTTTCAAAATATAAAAAATGATACCAGGTTAAATTAAATTTTGAAGACAAAAGCAAAATTCAAATAAAATTTTAGGGAAAAAATATACTTTAACTTATTTTTAAATAAAAAAAAGCCTCATAGGCCACATGGATCATGTGCTGGCACCCATTAAGCATCATATTAAAATAATGATGTTGGATAAGCGCAATTTATTCTTAATTAAAGAAAATTAATCAAAACTAAATATTGATAAATAAATAGTAATCTTTTAAGTATACTGGCCAACACTAACTATAACTAGTCACTATCGAAAGTGCAGTATTATTTTCCAGTTTCAACAAAAGAAAGTAAATATCACATATGGAAGAATAATAATAATAATAATAATAATGTATAGATAGATGTAATTTGGCAAAATAGGTCAACTATCATTTCACTCTTTGTAAGGAATTTATAAATATCGTGAAATAAAAATGTCGTCTTACAGTTTAGCTGCCGTTCTTGTCCTTTAAAACGGCAGTGTCGCTTTTACCTGCGACAATATTTTTCAGCTAAGCGCATGTGTAAACACAGGTTCTCTCGTAAAACTTTGATTGGATCCAAATTTGGAGATGTGAGCTGGGATTTGCTCTCCCATCCCGCTCGGTCCTCTCTCTCTCTCTCTCTCACGGGGCTCCTCACTGGAACTTTGGCTTGGAGCTAGCATTTCAGCTCTCAGAAGTCTTCTCGCAACTGAACCTTTTCAAATTCAATTCAGAAGTTTCAAATTTCTCATCCACTTTGCATACCCATTTGACTTTTCTTTACGAGTAAGATTCGGTCTCTGACTCCCATTTCCGAAGATCCATTTTTTTCCCAATTCTTGGTTGCTTGGGCTTTAAAATTCTTCAAATTCTTGGTCATTTTGCTTTGAGCTTCTATGTTGCTCTATCTTGGTCTTGAGGGAAAATACTGCGGTGGTGGTAGGAAAAGTGTGCGTCTAAATTATTAAAATGGATTCTTGCTTTTTTTTTTGGTTACCTCTTCGTGCGTTATTTTTTATTTTGGTGAAATGCTGAAAGAATCTGGCCTGGGTTTTATCTGATCTCGGGTTTTGTCGAGTAAGAAAAAGCAGCTGGACTTAGTGATGCTCTCTTCTATCTTCTTGAAGTTGGTTTTTAGCTGACCGTGGTTTACACTGGGAATTCGGCAATGCAATTTTCCAGTGGGGCGTGATTACCGATTTTCACTTATGTAGTGTGTCATTTTCTATACATGTCAGAGATTTTTTTTTAATTCTTTCTGAATTCTAATTGTTATCATTATGAACCTCTCATTCTGTAGTAATAGCAAAGTTGCTGAGGTTCTTTGCAATTCAACATCATTGTCGCCTAATTTGCCATGGAAGAGTGAGTTTCTCTTCATTCCTTCTTTACTTATAATTTATCAGACTTCTGATAACCAAATTTTGCTATGTAAGTAAATATCTCTCTCAAATATGGTTATTTGATGAATTTCAGAGAAAATGCAATTGATCTTCTCCAGCGATACAGAAGGGACAGGCGGATACTTCTTGATTTTATACTTTCAGGTAGCTTAATCAAGAAAGTTGCAATGCCTCCTGGCGCAGTTACACTGGATGATGTGGATTTAGATCAAGTTAGTGTTGATTATGTCCTTAACTGTGCAAAAAAAGGTGAAAGAGTGCAGTATTTTCCTCTGTTTGACATTGGAAGGATTTAAAAATTTGTTGTCATAATTACATTTACTTTTATGTTTTATGTAGGTTTAATGCTGGAGCTATCAGAAGCAATTAGGGACTATCATGATCATGCTGGGTTCCCCCATATGGTATGCTTTGCCTATGCCTAATTGATCTTTTGATTTATTCTTGTCAATTATGTAAGCATGTCTATCTGTACACTTATATCATAAATGATGCACATTTTGGATTGAGCAATCTCTTATGACTAGTGACTTTATTACTCTAAAAGCTACTCTGATTATGTTTATGATATAAGTCATTGCCATTATATCTTGTTAGGCACATGATGACCTTTCTGAGTTAAGTTTTTTCCTCAAATCAAAGCTATTGTTCAATTGCTAGTGAGGATCACATTTGAATTTATGCTTTTGGTTTCAACAGAGTGATACAGGTTCAGTTGGTGACTTTTATTTGGTCACTGATCCTGAGTCTTCAGGTTCACCTCCCAAAAGGGCACCACCACCTGTCCCTATTTCCACACAACCTCCTGTTTCTGTTTCCACTCCACCTCCTGTTTATGCACCATCTCCAATAGTGTCAAATGCATCAAGATCAGAGTCTTTTGACTCTACACAAGAAAAAGAGCTAACAGTAGATGATATTGAAGATTTTGAAAATGACATTGATGCTGAGGAGGTTCAGAATTATAGGACAAGAAGGACTTTGAATGATGCTTCTGATCTTGCAGTAAGATTGCCTTCCTTTTCAACAGGTGATTGTTCTATAACATTTATCTGTTGGATAAGTTCTTTCCCTCCCCTGGTCTCGTGCAGTCTAGGTATCATTGCATCTGACTATCTGCTCAGTGCTCAGGGACTAGTGAAAATAGTATTTGGATGTGAAATACATGGAATCTGTTAGACATAGGTAGACATATGAAAAAGAAACTTGAATGAACCAACAGTAATAGACATTTTGTGGTCTCAACTCTTACATAAAATGACTATTTGCTGATTTCTGAGTTACAGAAAAGTAATTGGTTAGGTGGAAACTTGTATAAGTAAGGATTACAGCATTTCTGTGGTTGCCCTTGGGCCTTTGCATGGGTATAGGACATTTCTTTAAATTTTGACTGCTTACCTCTCTGTCACTATCCCAGCCCAACATCTGGAGTGTTGTGGGGAAACTTTGGTTTAGACATAGGGACATATTGGGCCTCAAGGATGGGCTTCTTTTGTCAACTTAAAGTATGACATAATACTGTTAAATTGTGTAGTCTCAGATGAATGTTAGAGCGAGTACATAGAGAGACTAAAGAGTGAGAAAAATAGAGGCATCCCACCTAGGTAGCCTCCTGCTATATTGATGTGGCATCTAGTATTTATATGATGGCCATGACACCCTTGATTCTTCTTAACAACATTAAAAAAGTATCTGACATGGTGACATGTCCTGCCTTCATTGAATGTGGGATGTTGTGAACTAAATGTCACTTGATAGGTTCAACCTCATATTTTTATGTGAACTAAGGTAACTTCAAATTGAGCGAACGTTATCATAGTGTCCTAACCAAAAATATGTCTCAAACTATGAAAAATTGTATAACAAATTTCTCACATTCTAAAATTTCTTTCCTCAAAATAGCAGTGACAAGATTTCATGATAATTATTTGCTAAATATGAGGCATCCTTTTTGCCCTGAAACTTGGATTTCTGGCTGTTGGCCACTAGGACTATGAAATATTTTATGCTTAAGACAGAACTCTTTAGATGCTATATGCATTAACTTGTGCTTAAAATTTAAACTGAAGTTATGATAATTTTTTCTTAATTCATTGTGTTACTGCTTCTAGGCATCACAGATGATGATCTCCGTGAAACTGCATATGAAATTCTTTTGGCTTGTGCTGGATCCACAGGGTATGCTATGTTATCATGATTTGTTTAGTTTGAAAGCATCTCTTTTCCTTCTGAAAAATTTATAAGAGGGTTGTTTTCTACAAATGTCATCTTTTTTTTTTTTTTAAATTCAATAAACAGGGGTCTGATTGTCCCATCAAAGGAAAAAAAGAAAGATAAAAAATCCAGGTTGATTAGGAAGCTTGGGCGCAGCAGAAGTGAAAGTGTGGTCTCCCAATCTCAAAATGCTCCTGGGTTGGTTGGTTTGTTGGAAACCATGCGTGTTCAAATGGAGGTATATAAGGGATTCTTTGTATTCATTTGGAGTTGATTTGCTGTACTTTCTTTATGATTAGTTTTTCCTCCCTTATCTTTTGTACTGTCAGATTCTCAGTTATATGTTTGTCCTTGCCTTGTACAAAAGCAGTTCATTATTGATCATGGGAATACACTTGTTTCAGTACCTTATTTTTTTGGCTTGCTCCTTTTGCAAAGTCAGTTTTGCTGTGGTCCCATTTGCTCATACATTAGGTCCTTTTACTTATCTAAAATTTTTGGATTGTATATTTTTGGTAATATAGCCCTTTAAGATTACTTATTTTTCCACCATGTTTTTTATTTTTTATTTTTTAATGTAGCTTAGTTCTGCTGTCATATTTCCTGTGGAAAAGACTTGTGTTCTTGGCCTCCTCATGAGTTGAAGCTCATTTTACCCTTTCTTTTTGTGTGTGTGTATGAGTTTTTTCGGTTCTTGGGGGGGGGGTGTTGGGGTTATAGATGGTTCTTTTCATCTATCTTCGTTTTTTCACTTATATTCTGAGTTAAAATTAACCACTCTTTAAAAAAAATGGAGCTTATAGTGGCATGTGGTGGACATAAATCTTAAATGATTGTTACAGGGCAACAAAATTTTGACTGATTGACAGTTATGTGTTTTTTGAACCTGTAGAGAAGAGATGTTATTTCCTTTGTCTGTGTGTGGCCTGGAGGGGGTGGGATGGAGGTGTAATATGCAGCAATTAGCACTTATGCTGATGAGAGAGTTCAACAACTTAGAGAGAGAGAGAGAGAGAGAGATGCTGCCCTATGTTGATGAGAATAATCAATAAATTCTTTAATTATTAAGCTGGAAAAAAAGTGCCTAAGTTTGTAAGTTGTGTAAAGCTAATATTTCTTTGGTTTGTCTTGGCTTACGATTTTCGCACTCATATTCATAAATATAATAACTTATGAATGCAGATATCTGAGTCGTTGGATATTAAAACAAGACAAGGGCTGCTTAATGCTCTTGTGGGAAAAGTGGGAAAAAGGATGGATACTCTATTGATTCCTTTGGAGTTGCTTTGCTGTATTTCACGCACAGAATTTTCTGACAAAAAGGCATTTATACGTTGGCAAAAGAGGCAGGTTTGTATGACCCTGATTTAGTATTTTGTCTGCTCCCCTATATCTTCTATATTGGCTTCTTACTATTCATGGAAATATGAGAATGCTGGAATCTAGTGGATTATATTTCCATGTTCAACATTTTAAAATTTGCGTCAATACAGTTGAAATTATTGGAAGAGGGGCTTGTTAATCACCCTGCCGTTGGATTTGGGGAATCTGGGCGCAAGACAAATGAATTGAGGATTCTTTTGGCAAAGATTGAGGAATCTGAGGTGTGTGTTATCAGGCCATAAGGATTGGCTTACTTTGTATTCTGTCTGATTAGCTGTGGCTAAGGTGTTACTAACTGTTCTAGTTTTATTTCACTCTTTTTATTTGCCTTTTAGTTTCTTGCATCTTCAACTGGTGAACTTCAGAGGACGGAATGTTTGAGATCTCTGAAGGAGATTGCCATTCCACTTGCTGAGAGGCCAGCTCGGGGTGACTTGACTGGTGAAATATGTCATTGGGCAGATGGTTACCACTTAAATGTCAGACTATATGAGAAATTACTTTTAAGTGTATTTGACATGTTGGATGAGGGAAAGCTGACAGAGGTTGGTGCCTTTTTTTTAAAGATCATGTCTATAAAAAATTATTATTTCAGCCATTACATCCTTAAATTGATAAGCTAAGCTTCCTGGATCTTATTTTGTTCAAAATTTAAAATAATATGCTAAGTAGTCTGTACTCTATAGGTCCTGTGTAAATGGGCTGTTCCATTGATGTTTCTTATTATTTTTGTTATTGAGAAAGAGTGACAGAGAAAGCCGTGAAATAAGTTAATTTTCATTCATATTCAGAAGGGTAATTCACCCTTGTATATATATAGGTACAAGAGACTAAATCCCCATGATTCAGGGGATTAACTACCTAGAATCAGACAGCTACTGTACATGCTGAGTTTTGGGGATACATTAAATAAATAACTGATTCCTAGGGATACAAATAATCAAGGTGGATTCCTAGGGATTTAGGAAAAAATGGGAAGGGAGGAAATCTTGCCTAACGGCCCATAAATCAGATCTTTTAATAGAGAGAGTTGACCAAGAGTTAACACTCCAGCCCATAAACTATATCTTTTCCTAATAGAGAGAGTTGATCAAGAATTGACACTCCCCCTCAAGTTGGTGAGTGGATGGATATCTTCTATTCCCGAGTGATTTGTTGAAACCTTGTAGTGGGTAGACCTTTAGTGAGAACATCCACTAATTGATTTTCTGATGGCATGTATGGTGTAATAATTAGGCCACAATCAAAATTCTCCTTTATGAAGTGTCTATCAATCTTAGTGTGTTTACTTTGATCATGCATTTAATTGCAATACAAAGAAATAAAATAGTGTTATGTCAGATTAGAAAAAAAAATGAAGTGAAATTGTGATCCAAGAAATTGCTTAGTAAAGTAGGAGGGATGTTGTACCAGTTTTTTGAATTTTCTAAATTGTCTGTCATCAGTGGCTTATCTTATTGGCAGGAAGTGGAAGAAATTCTTGAGCTTTTAAAGTCAACCTGGCGAGTTTTAGGCATCACAGAGACAATCCATTACACCTGCTATGCATGGGTTTTATTTCGTCAGGTACAGCCATTGCATTTTCTTAATTTAACTGTTAAGAACTATTCATATAGTTGGACTGCTCTTCTGTATTGCTGCTGATAGCCACAAGCCTGCAACCTGTAATTACATAATGCTAAAAGGTAAGTGGGCTCATCAGTGGCTTTCAGAAAACTAGTCACCCTTTGGCAATGTCAGACTTAGTTTCTATGTGTATGTCTCTTTCATGCTACTATATTTGTTCAATTCAAATCCTTAGCCCCACCTAATTGTGCCTTTCTTGCTCCATTTTCGCTACCAAACCTATATCAATTTGTCCTCTTTTACTTTAAGCCCAATATAACCTTGTAGATAATTGCTCAAGAATGTTGAATTTGGATCCTTATTCTCCACAGTTAAGAAACTCATCCCTGTGGATGGTGCCATAAAGCTTTACAGGTGAACATGAAAATTTTGGGACTTCAGAAAGTAAGAAGAATAAGAACTTTTCAATTGTTCAATAGATATTTTAAGATTTTCAGAATCTATTTTCCTGGGGTGTCACCTTTTTGATCTTTTAATTTGCCTGAGCCTCATTTCATCGACTTAAGTCAGGATAAAACAAGTTATTTATTTGCTGAGATGCTATTTTGTTTCATTTTGTTTCCTCTATGATTATTCTTTAGCTTTTTTGTCTTTGTCTTTGTATATTGATTGGGCTGCTGTTACATGGTTAAGATTGTGTGCTTTTGTTTGTTCTTTTTCCAGCCTTGTTTTCTTTCCTTAGGAGGATTTCTTATTCGCACTGGTCTATTTCTCTTTCTTTTTTATAAAAGTTATTAAAAAAAAAAGAAACAGGAGTCTCTCTAATTTGCAGGGAGATTGGTAAGCTTTTGTAGCATTGCATTTTTGAGATACTTTGGCTTTCTCCTTTTTCTTTCTTTTTCCTTTTCATTTTGGAAGGATATCTTATCCTCCCACAAAGCTGCACTCTTTCCCCATTCTCTCTAATACAATTTCTTCTTTTATCGAATAAAACAAGATGTCATGGTGTAGGACAAGAGGAGAAGGAGGGAGATATAGAATAAAGGGGGAGATGTAGAGAGAAAATAAAGGAAGGAGAAGAAGGGAGGGAGAGAGATAGTTGATGATACCAAATGATTTTATTAATAATCAATTAAAAGAACTGTCTAACACTAATTACTAAGGACTTTATATAGAATCTAAAAGATAACTCTTAATAATTTAAAATAAAAATAATATTAAATTCTAATCCTAACAAAAGATAATTATTAAAGTGTAACAAAAAGATAACTAAACATAACAAAGTAACTACTAAAATAAAGTAATTTAAATATTAGTTCCTAATCCTAATTATAATAAAATATTATTTTTTATATTTACCTTTAATCCATAATTTTACAAATAACTAATAATAAATTTTCTATTCTTTTCCCATTTTTCATTATCCTACCCTGGTTGGAAAAAACTTGATATCGAGTTTTGAAAAGAAGCATTATTAAAATAGTCTATTTTAGAGTCTCAGGTAGGATGAACACCACTATTTTAAGATATGGTAACTAAGACAATTTCGGATTTAACAATTTGTTTGGAATGACAAAGTCGATCGGGTAAAGTAATTGACTTGGTTGAATCTGAACACAACATTTTACAATTTGTGGTTAAATTTCAGATTGTTGGTTAGAATTGATTTGTTCACATTCTAAATTTACTTGTAATTGTTCTTCAAACTCTATGATAGAACCATCATCATCAATGTTTGATGGGCAATCAAGGGATTTTATAATAATAATAATATCAAACTCGATTAATATATCTTCCTCTAATATTTCGAGCTCTTGATGACATTCTTTTTTCGACTTTAGTTTTCTAAGTTTTTGCTAGTAATTTGTATATAAAGTTGACTAATGGCACTTTTAAGTTTATCAAAATGATGGTCCACATTATTTTTAAAGTTGTCCAGACTAGTTTGGATAGCTTGGGTATTTTGTTCCATAGTAGACCTTAGCGTAGTAATTTAGAAAACTAAAATTAGTGGTATTACTCTCATAATACTCTCAAATAATGAATTTTGAGATCTGAGGTTGAAAGGGATGAAAAAAAATGGTTGGAAAAATGAAGAAAAATGAGGTTGAAAGTCTCTGATATTAAAATTGGTGTAGGACAATAGAAGAAGGACGGAGATATAGAATAAAAGAGGAGATGTAGAGAGAAAATAAGGGAAGGAGAAGAAGGGAGGGAAAGAGATAGTTGATTATTGCAAATGAGTTGATTAATAATCAATTAAAAGAACTGTTTAACCCTAATTACTAAGACCTTTATATAGAATCTAAAAGATAACTTTTAATAATTTAAAATAAAAATAATATTAAATTCTAATCTTAACAAAAAATAATTAAAATATCAAATCTTAACAAAAAGATAATTATTAAAGCCTGAAAAAAAGATAACTAAGGATAACAAAGTAACTACTAAAACAAAATAATTTAAATATTAGTTCCTAATCCTAATTCTAATAAAATATTATTTTTTACATTTATCTTTAATCCATAATTTACAAATAATTAATAATAACTTTCCTATTCTTTTTCCATTCTTCATTATGTGACTTTTCCATTTGTCATAATTATTGGACTTGAAAGTATTTCATTTGTTTTCATGGTTATAGTATGTTATCACAAGTGAGCAAGGAATTTTGCTGCATGCAATTGAGCAATTAAAGCGAATACCACTAATGGAACAACGGGGACAACAAGAGAGGTTACACCTAAAAAGCTTGTGTTCCAAGGTTGAAGGTGAAAGGGATATGTCTTTCTTGCAGTCTTTTTTAATACCGATTCAAAGGTGGACCGACAAGCAGCTTGGAGATTACCATCTGAACTTCGATGAGGTTTGTTAAACTGTTTGGATACAAATTTAGCCACATATATATTTTTTTATAATCTTTTTCCATCTATTGGAAGTATCCTATATGAAGTTGTATATTGCATTGTCTTTCTCCACCACCTGAATTCCTGAAGAAATTATTACATGATGGCTAAAATTAATATATTTTTAGCATAAAGTAGTCTAAATGTGAAGAAGCATATCTATTATTTTTACTATTTTAAAGAATTGAAAATAAGAATGGTTTTCTTCAGGTTTGAATATATTATTTTTCTTAAAGATTTTAATTTTCGAGTTGAAATGATACAGTAAAGATTTTGCAACTTATGCTTTATGGTACAAATGCAAAAATTCTGCATCCCATAAGACATGATGGTGTTATAGCTTCACATTGACAGTTTAACATTTCCAAATGCTAATAAAAGAATTGGCACTTGATGGTCCAGAATCCCCATCTAAAAGCAAAATCCAAATGTTAGAGCCTATGATTGAGACTTGTACATGATAGGAAAAATTGACAGACTTAAATGAAGTTGTGTAAAAGTTCTACATGTGACATCTCCTTTTGAACTGTGTGAAGGAGTTGTAATAAGAGTATTGAATAGGCATTGTGGTCTATCTTTGGCCTGGATATTGGTTGTTCAACTTTGTTGGCCTGAGTTCACCTCAGTTCAATAAAAAGAATATAACTATTGATCAAGCAAAACTGTTAGCATTGAAGATATTGGTAATAATAAAGGCATAATTTTAAGGTGAATGGATCAGCTACTGGAATATGCATACTTGACATTTTATCCATATTTTGATGGATAATAAATAATATCGGTTGGAGTAAAGGTTGTATAGCTTTGAGATACAACCAATGTGGTCTTATACAGTCTAACTAAATAAAGAAGGAAGATAAACTAATATTATTCTAACATATTTGTTTATTTTCTGCATCTGTTGCCAAGATATATCACGTTTTCATATACTTAAAAGTTTAAATCTCTTTCCTTCTTCATTTCTCATGGAAACTTGTTTAGATTTTTAGCTACTTATATCTGATCTGCTTTGGAGTTGCACCCCTGAGTTTTGCTTTGAACACTTTTTACCTTGTAGGGTTCAGCTACAATGGAAAAGGTTGTGGCAGTTGCAATGATTACTAGGAGGCTTCTACTGGAAGAGCCGGAAACTGTATGTGTAACTCAGTTTGACGACATCTTTCACATTTTGATAGATCATTCTGAGAAAAGTATTACATTAATATATAAATTTCTTAAGTGAATTCCTTATGTCATCTGAAATAACACTCAGCAGTAACAACGCATATGAATCACTTTGCTCCCTTCACATATCATAATGTTTTCTTTTTCAAAATATTGATAGTTCTCTTTACCTTTTGACTGCAGACCATGCCTATTAGTGATCGCGACCAGATAGAGTTATATATTTCATCATCAATTAAGCATGCTTTTGCAAGGGTGAGTATTCTAGTTGCTTATTGTAAATTCTGATAACATAGTTAACATTGTGAAGTTGTTTGACTATATCTTTCTAACCAACTGGCTTATTACTAGCAATAGGTTTCCAAGGTAAACCTTCCAGAAACAGTCTATCTGAGAACTCCTCAGAATAATACTCTTGAATAACTAAGTATATCCCTGCTATGATAACACCACCTCTCCTACTCCTTTGTCTGTCTCTTATGTCTCCCATCATTTGCAGTGCTATGAAAAAATTGAGTTAGCATCTCCTTCCATAGCCCATTTAATTGTAGCTTTCTGCTGCCAACTAACCTTTTCCAGCTCATTTCTTAAAACTAACTTTTGTGCTTGTTGATCTTCTGACAATACCCCCTTCTTTCTCACTTTAAAGGCTATTCAAAACAACTAAGACATGTAACACAGCCCTCTTCCTAATCCTAGTTACTTCCAATACCTCCCTGGTCAGAACTGAGTAAAGAGACACGTGAAATGGTTTTGTGCCTCTCTCTCTCTCTCTCTCTCTCTCTTTTGTTTATACTATGTGATTTGAAAAGTGTGTGGGATCATTTTCTTTTTCTCTTTTTGTTTATGTGTTTTGTATTTTAATGCAAACTACATGATAGAGCAAGACTTTCTTTTTCAGTTTTATGCCCGTTTAAGGAAACTCTTTACTTTTGACAGATATTGCAAGTTGTTGATAGATTAGATACGTCACATGGGCATCATTTGGCATTGCTTGCAGAAGAACTCAAGAAACTCCTTAAAAAGGATTCAGTAACTTTCATGCCTGTTTTATCTCAGAGGCATCCACAAGCAACCATTATGTCTGCAACACTTGTTCACAAACTTTATGGCAACAAGTTGGTGAGTGTATATTTTATTTTTGTTTATTTTTAATTTCTTGATGACAGTTTGGAAGATATTAAAATAGTGAAATTTAATTGATTGTATTTTCAGAAACCTTTTATGGATGGTGCTGAACATTTGACTGAGGATGTCATTTCAGTTTTCCCAGCTGCTGAAAGTCTTGAGCAGTTTGTAATGGCCCTTATCTTATCTGTGTGTGAGGAAGAGAATGCAGAGATCTTCTGCAAGAAATTGAACCAATACCAGGTTTGGTAGTCAGATTTATTATTGATAGAGTTAAAAAAAAGAAGTTTCTTTTATCCTTGGAGTGTACGAGAAAACTTATCTCAGCAACATAGAAGCTCCTCCCAATTCTTTGTCTTTTTCTGTGCATAAAGTCAGCTATTAATTAGAGGAAAATGATGGGAAAAAAATAAAGTGATTTTCCGCTTGTTTTGCTAGTCTGATATTTGATCCAAATATTTTTTTGTTCACTTTTATAGAAGGACCCAGCATACAAGTGCCATATGCTTAACCCTTCTACTCATAAAGAGACATATGCCATCAGAAACAAACGTTTTCTTATGTTTAGATCAGTCATGACTTGTAGGTCTAACTGCTCCTTGCAGATGACAGTTATTGTGCATGATGTGGATTATCAGTATGTTTTTCTATTGTCAACTAGATTGTTGATGTATATCTCACATTGTTTTACATTAGAAGTCTTAGAGGTTTGGCAATATAGCCTTACATGACTTATCTTTATTTCTTCTAAATTTGTTCCATGTCCTTTTGATGTTATAGATTGAGACAAAATCTGGCACATTGGTTTTGCGTTGGCTCAATTCACAGCTTGGAAGAATTTTAGGTTGGGTGGAGCGGGCTATTCAGCAAGAGGTAAACCCTAACATGAAGATCCTTTTACTCCTGTGAAATAATAGGCATTTTGAATTAATTCTCTCTGTATGTCTGTAACTGGATAGGATATTGTTATTGATTACTGTCCAGCTTCATTGTTCGTTACTAGCATTTGTTTGTCTAGCTATTACATCTTTTTATCTTGAGATTTCATCTGCAGAAGGGACATTTTGCAGTAATGTCTACTGTGTACTTAAATTTTCAATAATGGATTAGGTTTGCCTAGCATGTTCACTGAAAGGTTTTATTTGAGAAAGGAGAAAGCAAATATGGTTTCTTACATGTTTCAAACTTTGAGTGGACCATATTATAATTATCAGGTATGAGGAATACTCTTCCCAAAGAACTAATGGTATTGAAGAACTCTGCTGGAAGATGTCCTGATGTTATAGAGGGAAAAGCAAATAAAAAAGATTAGAACTGGAAGATTAAATTGTAAAAACTATTGCTTTTAAAGTGTCAATTTTGAACTAGCCTTTCAAATGGCCATATATTTTCTTTTATTCTTTCTCAATGGAAAGGAAACTTTGATGCGAATAAAACATGACAAAAGAGGTGGAGGAAGTGATATGTTCTAGGGGTTTAAAAAAAAATGTGTTTAATGCCTTGTTTATTGAAGGTATAGTATTTTAAATTTACTGTGTGACATCAAATAGAAACAAAGCATATTTAATAGTAAAATTATTTTGCTTTTGACTTGTGCAGATTATCAACATAATATTTTCTCTTTTGCCATGTTTTAATTATCAATCCCTGTATATTTTCCCTTTTTGTTTTTTATGGTCTACATCATTCTCTTTTCTGCTTCCATTATGCTCCTTCACAGCACACACCTTAATTTTTTGTCAATATACTTTCACAGCATTGGGACCCAATATCTCCTCAACAGCGGCATGCAAGTTCCATAGTAGAAGTTTACAGGATTGTGGAGGAGGTAAGAGTGTGGTAGTCTTTTTGGGCTTTTTTTACAATTTTACCAAAAACAATAGCTTTCGTGACCTACCAACTAGCTAGACCTTTACTATAGGTCATCTTTAAGGAAAGAATGTGCTAAGGCAAACAGTCATAAGCATAGGTCTGTACCTGCATCCTGTATTTTCTACATTTAAGTATTTAGTATATCACACATGACGAGAAAAACCTCTAATCAATCCCCAATGTCTAAAAATAGAGGAAGGGAAGAAACGCCAAGGCAATGAATAAAAACAAGTGCAAATACTTCAAAGTAGCCTCTCCAGTTAACATGGATATAGTTTAGTCTCTTTTACATCCTTCCAGGACCCTCTTTCTGCTGTAGTGAAATTCAATCAAATTCATTTGCAAAAGAATCCTTCCCTCTTGAATGATGATATTTATAGAATTTTGTTAGATTTTATCAATTACATTGATTACACCTGTAAAAGATATCGGAGGTCAAGTTATATATCAACTGTTTTCACTAATGCCCCTGTGAAACTAGGTGAAGATCTGAACCAACTAGCGTTAGAGGTAAAATTAGTTTTTTAATCCAGCTATCTGCTAAAGTTTCAATTTTATTTTGTAATTGGGTGCAGACGGTTGATCAATTTTTTGCTTTTAAAGTTCCAATGAGGACTACAGAATTAAATAGCTTGTTGCGCGGCATCGACAATGCTCTTCAAGTGTATGCAAATCATGTTGTTGATGGGATGGGTGAGTAGATGCTACATATTTTTTTTTCTTCAATATACATTATTTAATGATGCAATTGATTTTCTGCTGTCTGCAAACGACTGAACTTTGTGAATACAAAAGAGGGATTTGGATCCTTATATGCTTTTTTATGGTCATACTTGAGTAATTTATTTATTTATTTTGGTTCTGTTTTAAGCGTCATGATCTGTACTTTTTCTCTCTAAAGTAATTGTCATTAACATGATAGTATCCAAGTCTCCATGATAGAGATCAAGATGGTCACTTTTAAGTCATCGTAACTATTACTTATTTCAACTTTTTTTTAATTATGGCGAACAATTGTTGCAAGCTGATGGAGAAGTAGCTTCTGTACTTAATCTTGATTCATATGCATGATAACCATACAAGGGCTACACTCACCCAAGCTGGAATTATGTGTGGAAACTTCTGCAATGGAAATTGAAAGTGTATTCTTCTTAATAAAAATATATAATAAGCTACCTTTTAAGTCTTGGTCACTCATTAACGTTCATATCAGACTAATGTGGTGAAATACTTGTTTGGTGCATCCACAAGCTTGGTGTTTATATTCCAAGATTTTATGTACTTGAGTATCAGTGTATCACCTTCTTCCTTAACTGTTGTCAGTTGTGAAAGTCTTCCTGATATATCGATTTGCCATCTTCTGGAAAGAATTATGAATGTGTATCCTGCAGATGAACAATTTTTCTATAAATTCTTCCTATGAATCTTTACATATTTGTTCGAACCCTCAAGTACGTTTAATTACACAGCTAGCAAGGAGGACTTGATACCACCAGTGCCGATACTCACACGATACAAAAAGGAAGCTGGAATAAAGGCTTTTGTGAAGAAGGAACTGTTTGACCCTCGGGTGCCTGATGAGACTAGGTCCAGCGAAATTACTGTCCTAGCAACTTCAACACTTTGTGTTCAATTAAATACTTTATATGTGAGTTCAAGCAAACCTGAATTATATTGGATTATTGTTACTTGTTTTACTTAATTGACGTTAAGGATATTTCTTCTAGACAAGATTTAGATATACCTTTTCAGTTCTTTGTTATCAGGTTTTTTAATAAAAGTAGTACAAATGAATTTTTTTTGCAAGTCAACATCACAATATTGACTCTTTGAAAAGGTTCTTCCAACGTCATCTTTCTATTGAAGAACCTGAAAGCATACGTCTAATAACTACACCTTGGTTTTTTCCATTTCGCTCTCCCCCAACCCCCTCTCTTAAACTACCTTTATAAAAGTCTCAATTTCTTATCAATTATCATTATATATTTGGATCTTGACATACTACATTCTGGGTGGAAGGTGATATTTTTATATCTAATATTTTTCATTAAGTTTTGTCCTTTATCAAATTTATGTTCAAGCTTTTAATATGCACGTTATTGTAAGGTGGATTTTTTTAATAGCAAAATCTGTGGTTGCATGGAATAAAATTTGATGCATGGACATAACTAAAGATCTAATCATAAAATTACCAAAATGCCCCTTGGACTGACAAATTAGTTTGGTGTGCCCTAGTTCTTTGGATCGGTTTCTCCAAATTCTTTTTAAAGGTTTTGATAATAAGGACAAGAAAACTTTGTGGCAATATGTTATTTTTGGGATTCTGTGGTTTGTTTGGTTGGAGAGGAATGCTGGGATCTTCAGGGACATATCTTTGCATTTAAATATGTTATCGGATAGAATTGTCTATATGGCTACTCTTTGGTGTTTGGCTCATGGTTTTTTCAAGGGAATATCTATCTTTGATCTGCAACGAGATTGATCAGCTCTTCTCCACTAATTAGCTCTTGGAGTTACTTTGTTCTGCTTTTATTTTGTTTGTTTTTTCTGTTTTGATGATTTCTTATCCTCAACATTTGTACTCTCTTCTCTTTCTTATACAATTTAATTAAAAAATATATATTAAAATTTCCCCCAATCTTAAATTTAAATGAACTAGTAAGATCTTCAGTTCTTTAAGCTCACATGCCTTCTGGATTTAACTGCTGCCTGCATCCTAAAGGATTGCATATCAGATTGAAAATCCAACATTATAAGGGGAAAAGAGGAAGAAATAGAAAAGAACCTTACAGTTAAGGGAGGCAAAACCCTCTTTTTAACCACCAAAAAAAAAGAGGGAAAAAGAGAACAAAGAAAATAATTTTAAAAAAAAGCATCTGAGAATGAATAAAAAAGACTTCTGATCAAAGAATTTAAATAACTACCCAGTAACTTTTAATCTAGAAGTTACTAAATCCTTCTGATGATGTAAAAACACTAAATCTAGCAAGTTGAAGCCTTTTCATTTTGTTCTTTTCAATATGATTGCAGCTTGGTGTTCTTTTTTCTGTCTTCCCAAAGGGGGGAAAAATTGAGGAAATATTCACACGGTTTTAATTGAATGATACCCTGAATTCAGGAGATTGTTTGAAACATTTTTCTCCATATCATTCTTATCATTTGAAACAATTCACTGGTGGTTTTCTTTCTCACCCCCCCCCCCTCTCTTTTTCCCCTTCATTTTCTTTTTGTGCTATCAGTTTGTAGTTTAAACCGTTATACAATTGGTCGGATTAGCTGTTAAATTGAAATGAGTTTTATGAGGTTCACACGGAAGATGAGTAATATGTGGTTACCATCTGTAGAGTCTAAAAGCTTTATTTCTTTATTCTTTCTCCCAGATTGCCTCTTCTGTCATTGCTGAAAATTAGTAATCAGAATTTCCTTCTAAAAAGTAATGTTTTTTTAAACTTTCTTAGTTAAAATATATTTAGCTTGATGCGCTGAGGAAATTTTGTTCCTAAACCATGCATTCCTTAACCATGGATCTATCTAATAATCAAGATAGAGTTGGGAGCTACTGCATAAGGCAAGTCGGCTGATATTATTATCAAAACTCTTTCAACATAATTATCTATTTTGATTGTTCTTTAAATCTTGGTGCAGCATAAGCTGAATATATTTATTCATTCATTCTTCCATTATCATGTAGCATTAAGCTGATGCAAGTATTTCTGCCATCTACAGTATGCAATTAGTCAGCTGAATAAATTGGAAGATAGCATTTTGGAGCAATGGACAAGTAAAAGGTCCCAGGAGAAACTCATAAGTATGTAGCTGATGCAAGTATTTCTGCCATCTGCATTATGCAAAACCTATTTTGTCAAAGGAGGAAAAGAAAGAAAAGAAAAGTAAAATTTTCTTAGTCTACCATGCTAATCGTAAATGAAAAAAGGCAGTTAGAAAAAAGTGAAATTTTGATTCTGCTTACCTATTTGGCTAGGTAGAATTTATAATCATTTAATGTGACTGCTTATGAAATATGGAGAGACTTTTTGTTAGAGGAACGGCAGTAATTATTAGTAAAGCAGTTCATGTAATTCTTTATGTTTTGTTTTTGTTTTGACTTCTATTAATTTGATGAGGAGGATGTCCTATCCTCCTGATCTCTGCTCTTTCTTTCTATCCATATTGTTGACAATCAGTCTTTATTTTCTTATTATTTATTTCGTTATTATTAATGGTTGTGATTTTGTAATTATCTCTGTAATTATATTAGAAAGTTGACTTTAGGATTTAGTTTTCTAATTGTTAAGAGTTTTGATAGGATTTTATTTCTGATTTATTTTTGTTTCCTAGAATAGTTTTCTTTCCTAAAATTGCTTCATTCTTTCTGTACAAATACCTTTGTACCTTAATCAGGTAAAATACACAAGACTTTCTCAATTTGTGTCATGGTATCAGAGCCCTAGAGTTGCTAGGACATCTACCTCCTTTGTTTTAGGCCTTCTTTGCTGTATTTTTTAACGAAACCTTCCATATTACTCTCTCTTTGTATTTTGCGTATACCCACTCAACCCCACCACCACCAAAGACCTTAGACCACGCCAACCAGCGTTTTCCCAGTGATTGGATCCTGTGGCCTTCCCACGTGCCTTCAGACGCCACCATAAGTTTTCTAGAGCGTCCCCCACCCGCCGGTGGGTATAGGCGTGTGAGCACCATCTCTGGCCGCCATTTCTTTTAGATCTGGTCACCTCATCTTGCAGCATCTGTCCCTGGTGTTGTTTGGTCATTCTCCTTCTGTGTGGGTTCTTTAACACTCGTTGGCTGCTATTTATTCCTCTTGTTCACAAAGGGTTTGCTATTCCCTTGTATCTTAGACCATGTTTGAGTCCACTATCACCAACCACCCCTCTAATTCCACTATGAGCAAATCCTCTAGTCCTACGGAGTTGCAAAATATTCTTGTTATTTACCGGTTGAACGGCAAGAACTATTTGAAGTGGTCTCAATTGGTACGCACTTTTCTGAAGGGCCGAGGCATACTTAGTCATCTACTTGGTACTGGTCCAAAACCTGACGATTCCAAATTTGTTGCTTGGAATGAAGACAATTGTCTATTACTGCATATTCTAATCTCCTGAAAAGTCTTTGGCAAGAATTGGATCACTAGCAGTTTATTCAAATGAAATGTAATGACGATGCCATCATTCTTGAGCGTCTTATGGAGGAAGACAAGATTTATGAATTCCTTGTCAATCTCAATGTTGATTTCGATGTTGTTAGGGTTCAAATACTAAGACGGGAGGAGTTACCATCCTTGAATGAGGCTATTGCTCTTGTTCAAGCTAAGGAAGATAGACGGAGTGTCATGATTGATACCCCCCAATTGGAGAGTTCTACTCTAGTCTCTAAACATTCTGGGTCACGTTTTGATGCAACAAAAGGATAATCCGAACACCCTCAATAATCTAATAAGGACATCTTATGGTGCACCTATTGCAAGAAGCTTCGTCGCACTAAGGAGAAGTGCTGGAAACTCCATGGTAAGCCTTCACACATAAAGAAGGAACCTAGCCAAGCTCATATGGCGACCACTGATTCTAGCAGTGAGAATACCTCTTCTATGGTTGATTTCAATAAGGAAGAGATTGAGAAGTTGTGAGATCTTTTGGGAACTTTGGAGAGAAACCTTCCGTCTACCACATGCACTTGTTCTTTTATTTTCTTAGGTATTTCTTTTCGCTCTTTATTTGTCTGTAATTTCATCATTAATGTCTCAAATAAGGTTTCTTTTGCCTCTTGGGTCATTGACTATAGGGCTACTAACCATATGACTTATTCTTCTCAGCATTTTCTCTCATATACTCCTTGCCCTAGTAATAAAAAAATCACTACAACAAATGGATCAGTCACTACTGTGGCTGGTCAGGGAGATGTGCATTAAAATGCTAATATTGTGTTTAAGAATGTTTTTCATGTTCCAAAACTTTGCAAGAATCTTATTTCCATCTAGAAACTTACAATTAAATTTCATTATAGTGTGACATTTTATCCTTTCATTGTGTATTTCAAGAATAGGGTACAAAGAAGATAATTGGACTTGCTAAGGAGAAGGATTGATTGTATCATCTTGCAGAAAATAATGGATACAATAGAATCTAGAGTTTTGTTACCTATGTCTTTTCATTCTAAGTCATCCAAATCCAATAAAAATAAAATTTGGCTTCACCATCTTCGTCTTGGACATCCGTTATTTAATATTATCAAAATTATGTTTCTTGCATTGTTCAAGGGATTATAAATTGGAACTTTACATTATGAGACTTGTGAACATGCTAAACATAAACAGCTCCTTTTCCAATTAGCAATAAAAGAATCTCTGTTCCTTTTAGTTTGATTCATAGTGATTTTTGGGGCCCAGCCCCTGTTTTTAATATTTACGGAGTTCGATGGTTTATTTCATTTATTGATGATTGCACTTGTGTGACTTGGATTTATTTGTTGAAACAAAAATATGATGTGAGCATTATATTTCCTATTTTTTATCATTTGATTCAAACTCAATTTGGAATAGGAATACAGAGGTTTCGATATGACAATGTAAAGGACTTTTTTAATCAATTTCTCTATATCTTTTTTCATGAAAAAGGAATAATACTTGAATCCTCTTGCATTCATACACCTCAACAAAATAGGGTGGCTGAACGAAAAAACGGTAATCTTCTAGCCAATATAAAAGCTCTATTATTAAAAAAAAAAAGTCCCAAAGCAATATTGGGGGGAAGCTGGTTTAACTACTACTCATATTATCAATCAACTTCTTACTCAAGTGTTTGATTTCAAAAGTCTCATGCAAGTTTCACAGAGTTTTTTTTAAGTTTCAATTCATCTAACAACCTTTTACCTAAAATATTTGGATGTCTAGCATTTGTCCATGTGCATTCTCACTATAAAACCAAACTTGATCCTCGAGCCCTCAAATGTGTATTTTTTGGATATTCTTCCACTCAAAAAGGTTATAAATGTTATCATCTTCCTACGAGAAAATTTTATGTGTCTACTGATGTCACATTTGTCGAATTTGATTCCTACTTCCATAATCAAGATAACACAATTGTTGATCCTTCTATTCAGAATAGATTTGAAGACTTATTTCCTTTTGATTTTTCATCATTATCCATTCATATCTCACCACTACCTGAGCCTTAGTTATCACCAGACAACCTACCTAAGCGTCCATTGCAACCAAAACAAACTTCAGACCCTACTCGTCCATTTTAGGTATATTCTCGAAAGACAGCCTCATCTTCTCCACTAGAGCGAGTCCAATCACCCTCTTCTGCTCTTGACAAGGTTGGGGTACTTTCTTTACCCACTAATAATATGGATTATAATGAGTATGATATTCCTATTGCTTTATGTAAAGACACACAAACTTGTACAAAATATCCTTTGACTTCCTTTTTTTCTTCTATGCGTTTGTCTCCTAACCACAAAGCTTTTTTCAATATACTAAATGCCATTCCTATTCCCAAAACTTTATAAGGCATTTAAGAATGAGAATTTGGTCAATGCTATGAAGGTTGAGATGTAAACACTTGAGAAAAATAGAACTTGGAATCCTGTGCAATTGCCAAGAGGAAAGAAACTAGTGGGCTATTGTTAGGTATTGACCACTAAATATAATTCAAATGATACCTTGGAGAGATACAAAGCTCGATTTATTGTAAAAGGATATACCCAAATGTATAGCATTGACTACATGAAAACTTTTGTCTTTGTTACAAAAATGAATATAGTACGAGTATTATTGTCTGTATCTACTAATTTGAGTTGGACATTATAGCAATTTGATGTCAAGAATACCTTTTTACTTGGTGACTTAAAGGAGGAAATCTGCATGGAGATTCTCCTGGGATTCAATTCTCAAGATAAATTGGGCATGGTGTGTAAACTTAAAAAGGCACTCTACTGCCTGAAACAATCTCCGCAAGCATGATTTGAAAGATTTTCTAAAGTCATGATTAGTATAGGGTATAAGCAGAGTCAAGATGATCATACTTCATTTGTAAAACATTCAACCTTAGGGGGAGTAACCGTACTCTTAGTTTATGTGGATGACATCATAGTCACTAGAAATGACCATGAAGGGATTGGGTTGTTAAAAAGACAACTGATAAAGGAGTTTAAAATTAAAGAATTGGGCAAGTATAACAAGGCATTTTTATATACCAACACGTATTGGGCTTATTGACAGACAGAGACAACTTGGATATAAACCTGTAGAAACACTTATAGAGTTGAATCATAGACTATGCGAAGCTTCTAAAGATACACCAGTTGATAAGGGTTCTTATTAGAGGTTTGTGGGACGACTTATTTACTAATCTCATACTAAGCCTAATATAGCATATGCTTTGAATGTTGTGAGTCAATTTATGCATGATCTAAAAGAATTACATCTCAAAGCAGTTCACAAAATATTACAATATTTGAAGGATACACAAGGGAAAGGACTTCTATTTAAAAGAGGTGAGGGATTGAATCTCGAGGCTTATACTGATGTAGATTATGTAGGATTTTTTTGTTGATAGGAGATCAACCTTAGGATATTGCACCTTTCTTGGAGGAAATCTTGTTACTTGAAGAAGCAAAAAGCAAAATGTAGTTGCAAGATCAAATGTGGAAGCCGAGTTTCGATCAATGGCACTTGGAATATGTGAGCTATTATGGTTAAAAATAATTTTGGAAGATTTAAAGATTAAGTGGGAAGGCCCAATGAAACTTTATTATGACAATAAATCTGCCATCAATATTGCTCACAATCTGGTACAAATGATTGCACTAAGTATATTGAGATAGATTGCCACTTCATCAAAGGGAAATTGGATAGTGGTTTGATTTGTACTCCCTTTGTTCCTACTGGAAGTCAACTTACAGATGTGTTTACCAAGGGATTATCTAGTGTCATCTTTCAAGAAATCATCACCAAACTTGGAATGGATGATATCCATTCACCAATTTGAGGGGAACTGCTGACAATCAGTCTTTATTTTCTTATTATTTATTTCCTTATTATTAATGATTGTGATTTTGTAATTGTCTCTATAATTATATTAGAAAGTTGAACTCAGGATTTAGTTTCCTAATTGTTAGAGTTTTGATAGGATTTTATTTCTGATTTATTTTTGTTTCCTAGAATAGTTTTCTTTCCTGAAATTGCTTCAATCTTTCCGTACAAATACCTTTGTACCTTAATCAAGTAAAATACACAAGACTTTCTCAATTTGTGTCACATATAATAAAATCACTTATTAAAAACGGTAATGTAGTACTTGCTGTGTGAGATGACATTCATCCTATCAATGCAACTATGCCATCTTGGATTTGCTCTGCTATATTGATGCCGTTATGATTATGGATGAAAACTTTGTTATTCAGTACTGATTTTGAAGGATACTCCTGTGGTTACCATTTACATGAATGGACATGCATGATTCTGTTCATGTTTTATTTGTTTCCTTTCCTTGTAAACAAGAATTTGTTATGATAAAGAAGAGAGGTACAAAGAAAGAGGATAAGAAATGCTTTCTTTGTACATTGTTCACCTAGGATTATGTTAGACTATTCTTGATACTTGATAGATTTTTTTCTTAGATGGTCAGAATACTGAAAATGTTTGAATTTTACCTTCTTATATGATCTTTTGGTTTGTAGAGAAATCCATGGATGGGAAGTCGAAAAGTTTTGCACAGAAGGATATCTTTGACGGAAGTAGAAAAGCTATAAATGCTGCTATGGACCGCATCTGTGAGTACACGGGTAAGAACTTGTAACTTCATATCTTTCCTTGAAATTTAAACCTGTTTGGTCAATGCAATAATTTAACTATTCCCATCTTGCAGGAACTAAAATCGTCTTCTGGGATCTGAGAGGGCCATTCATAGACAACTTATATAAGCCCAGTGTCTCAGGTTCTAGAATGGAAGTGCTAATTGAACCACTTGATGTGGTAATATTTATCTCATTGGAAATATATCATATTATGTTATATAGTTTTTGCTAGATAGCCTTTAATTAAAAAATTTGTTATGTGTGAAATGAAATTATATGATGCCAAAAGTGAAGTCACATGTTGCGTCAAATTTCTAGTACACCTAATGAATGCTTGAATACAAATTTAGGTATCAATTTTTGAGTTGCTACCCATTCATTCATCTATTTCTTTTCAGCAAAATCTTAGGGTAAAGGAGAGTTGAAAGTCTGTAAATTGATCTAAGTGTTTCCCTTCTTCCCTTGTATAAAAGTGTATAGCATGGGTTGAATGTGAATGATAGAGATTATTCTAAAATTATCCATGGGCTTTCAATTAGAAAAAACTTAACGCTTAAACTTTTGAGATGAAGTGGGCTTTGACATGGTATCAAAGTCTCTAACTGTGTGGTCAAGAGTTTGATCCTTGTTAACCCCATTCTCTTGATTTATGTTTTTGGCCAGTGATTCTTTTGATTAAAATTAAGTTTCTGCCCAAGGTACGGCAACATAGTGTTTTGTTTACACTTAAATTCTAATGGGCTTATTTTTTTTGTTGTATTTTTGTTTTTGTTTTTTTTTTTTGGGGGGTTGGGGGGGGGGGGGGTTGGTTTATTAGAAGTAATAATAAAACTATTCAATGGTCTTTTCTTACCAGCTCAAACTTTTGAGGGGAAGCAATCTTTGACAATGAAAATGAAAGACTACATTCTTTATGACGTTATATGATGAGAAATAAATAGAAAATGCTTACATCCTAGTGCCTCTTAAATGTTGGGCTTTGCCATATACCTTGTATGACGTTCTATATGTTGAATGCTCCTTTGCTTTTAGGAAGTATGCTTTAATGTAACCTTTTCTAAGCCTAAGGACGACTCACCATATTATGTTTCAGACTCATACGTCTGACATCTATCTGCTTCATACATCTGTTTTTGGTAATTTTGATGAGCAGTGGGCTTGCCCAGTCTCTTTAGACCATTTCTTAGCAATTTGATTTATAGGTTTTGATCACATAAAGGAACACAAAATCCTTTGGTAGTCTGCTACTCTGCTATTTTTGCTGGCTTGTAGTGGCTGGAACATAATGCAGATTTTTTTAACAGAATTTTCTTCCTCTGCACCATTTCGGGGGGAAGTCTATTTTGGCATCTCTTGGGTTTCAGTGTATGGCATTATCAGAGGGGTTTCCTCATAAATTGCTGTGGCATTGGAGAGCTGTTTTGAGCCAATGTTTTTTTTATTTTTTTTCTTTTTGCATGCTTGTTCTAGGAGGAATTTTTATTCTCCAAATTTTTTTTTCCTATCTCTTAATAAATTTTTTTATATTGATTAAAAACTATGTAACTGTTGCTTAATTGATTTTGTGGTTTTCACAATTCATTTATTTTAGGAACTTAATCAACTTTGTGATATTATTGTGGAGCCTCTCAGGGATCGCATTGTGACAAGTCTTCTTCAAGCATCTTTGGTTGGTACCTGATTCCTGCTTTCTGCTTCCAACAAAATTCTATACTAGCCTTATGATTTTAATATTTCCCTCTTGCCAGGATGGCTTACTCCGAGTGATCTTAGATGGGGGTTCATCAAGAGTTTTCTTCCCTGGTGATGCAAAATTATTAGAGGAAGATCTGGAGGTTCTAAAGGTATCATATTCTAGTCATTCCGATGCTGCCAATAGGAAACAGTAGTTGTATTTTGCAACAGGCCAGTCTGAATTTTAAGACTCGAGTGAGCTAACAGTTTAAAGATCAGTGAGCAGTAAATGTTGTCTTTCCAATCAGGAAAAGTATTTCCTAGTTTAAAAAAATTTTGAAAGCTTTATTACGAATGAATTAACATGCACCATTCCAGAGGATGTTTAAAGTCTACCAATAGAGGATGCTAGATAATTAGCCCTGGCCAAATATTCTCCAAGAAGGAGCTCCCTTATTTATATCTGTTTAGTGTAAAGTTACAATAGAAGATGAATTCCCATAACGTTGACAAATTTCTATTTCTGCTGCTGGTTGCTTGTCAAAAAATTTCATAATCGAAGTAAAGTTTTCCTCTTGTTTGGAAGATTTCTTATTTTGGCTGGAGTTTGCTTTATCGGGAGCACAAAAATGACAGCCACAAGGACTTTTCAGACCTGTAATTTTAACTTCATTGGTTATGCATCTTGTAGGAGTTCTTTATATCTGGAGGAGATGGGCTTCCTCGAGGTGTTGTTGAAAATCAGGTAGCACGGGTTCGGCATGTGGTAAAGTTGCATGGCTATGAGGTTAGTTCAGCTGCTTCTGTGTCTGCATAAATACTCTGACATGCCATTATACGCAACAGACTAGAAGCCATTAGATTGACTTAATTTCAAGTAGTTTCAACCTACAATATGGTCATCCTTGTGATCAATGATTGTGTTCTGATTGCCTTCGTGCTGTTGTCAGATCATGATATTTATCTAGCGTGAATTGACATTTTAGCCCCCAAAAGATATACATTGTTTCAATTTGGTTTCTCAAGTTCGAACATCTCATTTCAATCATTCGTGGAGTATTTTGTTTTCAATATTGTCTTCACCTTAATTCCATTAACAACAGATAGTCAACAAAGATGGATGACATGGTGTAATGTGAAGCTAATATGGTTGTTAAATGCCCATTTGTCTCTAAAAAGATGCCATGACAGAACACTAAAACAGCATGGTGTTGTGGTTACTTTTAGTTGTATAGTGTTTTATCATGACAGATTTTAGTGATAGCTGGGTCCTTAATGGCCATGTTACGTATATCTATTAACTCTTTGTTAACAAATTTAACATGAAGATAACATTAAAGACGGAATACTTTTTGGAAGACTAAACTGAGATGGTTAAACTTTGAGAGACCAAATTAGGTTGTTGTACATGGCCTCATAAGAAAAAAAATGAAAAAAATTCGATTGAAAAAAGATGCTCAAAAGGAGTGACATGTTTATTTACTTTATGATATATGCCATGATATATGTTGAAAACAGTTTCCCGTGTCAATCATTCTTTAGAATATATTTTATACTGTGTGTTCTGTCGCAGACTCGAGAGTTGGTTGAGGACTTGAAATCTGCTAGTGGCATGGAAATGCAAGGAGGCAAAAGCAAACTAGGAGCAGATTCCAAAACTCTAATAAGAATATTATGTCATAGGAGTGACACAGAAGCCTCTCAGTTTCTTAAGAAACAATTCAAGATACCCAAGTCCTCTGCTTAGTGCAATTATGTACTACAAAGAGGAAAGCAGCAAAATTTTCTCCTTTGGAGCTTTCTGTGAATATTCATTGTACCATTTAGACAACTTTTTGTGTATCTTTAAGGTTAGATCATTTGGTGAATACTTTGGAGCTTTCTGTGAATATTCATTGTACCATTTAGACAACTTTTTGTGTATCTTTAAGGTTAGATCATTTGGTGAATAATTCTATTTTTTCAAGGTGACACAATTGGTATCTGTATCTAACTACTTTGTTGTTGATCTCTATTTGTAAAATTTTCATGTGAAATGCAGTAAGAAATTTAGTGAAAGTTACTATTCATTTTATAAAGTTGATGTTTGACTGAGTTTTTTAGCAACATGTTTGTAGGCCATTACTTATTTATTTTGCTACATATTTATTTTTGCTGCATCATACGACAAAATTAATTTGATGGTTATCACCAGGCTTCAAATGGAAATTCTTTTACATTGTATTTAGATGGCCTTTGCTTGGTACGTGGACAATCTAATTCCTAGTGCAACACATACTTACAAAAGATTGGAGTATAAAATATATGACACAGTTTGTATTATGTAATTTAGAACAACTAGAACGGATAAATTTTAAAACAATATATGTTTTTTATACTCAATTATCTAATACATAATGTACCAAAAAGCTCATTTTATTTAGAAGTTTTCAAAGTATTTAACAAATTGGAATTCTTGTGTTTGAGAGAAAAGGATACAAACATCAATGATTGAATTAGACCTTACCAAGGATTGATCAACAAATAGTGGCCATAACGTAATAAAGGAGTATATGAGTTCTCAAGAATATCCATAGCCAAAACCCGAGAAAGAACTTACAACCTCTAGCTATCTTGTCACGAAATTTATAATTACACACCAACAAAATCCTTCTTTACTTGCCATTATTTATATTACCCATAGCATTAAGTAGATAACTGGACAAATTTCATCTAAGGATAATAATTTGGTAAAAATTATATTAAATAATTTTAAAAATTAAAATTTCTTTAAAAAACTAAAAGAATAAGTTATCATTGATACTTTTTATAGTTATCATTCATGCTCTCTAAAATTATAACCTGGTTTTCTTGATGATATTAGTGTCTATTCAGTCAGAGGTAGTAATAAATTCAAAACACCCTCGTGAACACTATATTCCATCTGGTCAGGTTTCAAAAATAATAACAAAAATCAAGATAACAAAAAATATGTAAAAAATAAAAATGAAGAAAAGAAAAAAAAAAGAAAAAAAAAAAAGAATGCCCATTTCTTTTCAAACAAAAAGTTAAAAGAGAGAAGAACATCTATTTCTTTTTTTCTAAATTTCAAGATCCTAAATAACCAAATAATAATAATTAAAAAACAAAAAATTAACAATAAAATAAAATAAAAAGGACAAAAAACTAAACAAAAATGAACAGAAAACTAAAAAAAAGGAGGGAAAAAACTTTTAGCCCAAAATTAAAAAAAACACTGCAACCTCCAGCCCAAATTTTAAAAAAATAAAACACTCAAGCCCAATCCCTCTAAGCCCACAAACCCAAATCTAAAATCCCAAAAAAAAAGGAACAAAAAAAAAGGATTAACCGGGGATCAAAAAGCAGGGTATACCTATTTGCTCCTGCCATCAGCGGAGAAGAGAAGGGACGAACGCACAAAACCTAACACAAAAGAAGGAAACACAGAGGAGACGGGAAAGGGCAAAAGTGGCAGCACGCAACTCTCGCACAGAGTCACGGGCATCAGGGTGGTCCCTCCCTCTCCCACGGTGCTGGCAGAAACAGGAGGCATCTCCTCTGCTGCACGCACAAAAACAAACGAACAAAAAGGCAAGGAAAAAAAAAGAGGCTTCTGGTCCAAGGCTGGCTTTTGCCCAGCCGAATCCCACAATATCCGCCGTTATCACCACAGCTTGCAGCGTTTCACTGGAGAAGAGAAAAGAACCGAGAGAGAGGCAGAGAGAGCTTAAGGGGGTTCTTTCGAAAATTGATTTCGGGGTTGGAGACCGAGAGACGGTGGAGGCCGAGAGAAGGGGTTTCGGATTGGAGAGAATAGAGAGAGGGAGACCGAATGCGAGAGAGCAAGAGAGGAAGCGTGAGATGAAAAAAAAGAGAAGGAAGGAATTGAGAGAAAGAGAGACCAAGAGGGAGTATTGTTGGGGAAGAATAAGGGGATGAGAACAGAGACGAGAGAGGAGAAAGTAAGAGAGATACAAGAAAGCAGAGAGTGTAAAAGAGAGAACCGAGAGTGAGACAGAAGAAGATGAAACACTGATTTCATACGTAAAGATTGAGTAGCCCCTGAATCAATTGACAGTAAACAAAATAGAGGAACGAGCATAAAGGAAGGAGCACAGTATGGGAGGCAGAGATCAAAAGAACTAACTGTTGGAACCCTTAATCAGGTAAAATTCCTGAGCTCATCCGTTTACCAATTCATGGGTCCCGATTGATAACTGGATTTTGTTATGACTGTGGTATGCTATCAGTAACCCACTGATGCTTCTGTGATTGCTTGGCTATATCCCACACGTCTTAGATTCTTGTGTTGCAATATACTCACATCTGGTATTCTGGGATTGATGGTGCCTGATAGGTTCTTTTAGTAAGTTGTGGTTTATGCTTGCTAGTTGTGTGAATCCGTGTTTCGCAGCCTACTATAAAGTTATACTGCTTTGTGATATTGGTCTTGTATAACGTCACTGGTCCTAGGTGCGGGTTTCGGGTAGCCTTAATTCATTTCCATGGTTGTGCTTGAAACTTGATAGAGAAGGAGGTCACTCGTTGTTCTAGCAGAAGTTGAGGATGGTTACAACATGATTTATTGTTTAGAATGTGATTCGAACTCTGTACAACTTGTTTACTGCCATGGTTTATTTCAGTTTCGTGCTTAATTGGAAGTTGAATGTTATCAGATGCTCTGGCTTTTAATAAAAAAATAAACATAAAAAATTTGTGCAGTTCTTTATTGAGTGATCCTTCTGTACTGTGAAATTTCTGCTTGTTTTCCAACTAGACTCCTTGCAGCCTCACGATACAGTGTAGCACTCTGATTCAATGTCAAGACCCTGCACTCAAGATCTAATTTCAGTGTGTTTTAAGTTCCATTCGAAATATTACACTGACGTTGATCTAAAATCTGGGCACGTTTCCTATATTGTGTATGATGTAGGTATGGGCAAAACCTTAGAGTTTATTGGACTTCTTTACCCATTTTCATAATTTTGATGTGCTGTGGTTAGACATTTTACTAAATGGTAATCGAAGTAGTGAAGACAAATGTATTCTCTTACAACATTATCCTTCATTGAAATGGTACTATTATGATGTGGAATTTCTTATGTGGTCTGTTGAATTCTTTCAAATATACTCTGATTGCCTTATGGGATTGCTTTGCATTCTGGTTTAGTTTGATATTCTTGGGGTGCCTAAATCCTACTCAGAGTGCCACATTCAATTTTGATATTATGGATGCTTTGGTTTGTTATTGCTCTAAAAGTTTGGACATAATTCTTATTTTGAGCCAATGACCTGTGCTTTGAATTGATTGTGAATTTTGCTCATGCTGATTTTTATGATTTCACGTCACGTGAGGGTATGTTTAAACATTGATACATTGATTTGATCATTTTTTGAAAAACAAATGGTTGTCTAGAATTTAATCCCTCCCTCCTTTTTATCTCTTTTGCATGAGCCTCACTTTTTTTTGGGGGGGGGGGTGAAGAATTGAGGACGCTCATCAACAGTAGAGCACAGAGTCGAGAAGATTAGAAAGCAAGCTTCATTGGGATATAGTTAGAGGATATGGCATGGCAAGCCTAAAAACTTCTGAATAGAACGTGAGGCAGCACTGATCAAACTTGGGAGAGCATAAAGAAATGGCGAAATGCAAAAGGCAAGCAACTTCTTGCAAGCTTCCATCCAATCCATCTTTGTGAATATTTTTTGAAATGATATGATATTCGGCTGTACACAAAGCATACAAAATCACAAATACTGCATGTTTGTAAATATTTTTATTTCAATTTTAATTTCATCCATTTTAGAGTTGCTGTGTGAGATAAATTATCTCCTCAAGTGCATGAAGGTCAACCAGAGTATTATGTCTGACAATTACGTTCATTGGGTTTTTTCATATTTGCAAGTTTTGAGTTCCCATAGTCTTATTAAATTAGTTTTGTTTTCAAAAATTCAAGGAAAAGAAAAAATATGCTTAAAAAATATAATTCAAAAAAAAATTTAAGAAAACCAAATGAAGTTCTTTAAAAATATATATAGTTTTTTTAAGAAAAATAAGGTATGTTTTTAAAATTAAAAAAGAGAGACACCAAAAAAATCTTTTTCAAAAAAGTTAGTAATTTAAAAAACTTTTTTCCTTTTCTTTTCTTAAAGGTTCTTCTCTAAAAATAAATTTAAAAAAAAAGAATTTTAAAAATTCAAAATTAATTGTTCCTTTTGGATAAAAAAAGACAAAAAGTAAAAATTTTAAAAAAAGAGTTTTATCCCAAAAAAGAGAGAAGAAAAAAAGAAAAAAATTTAAAAAAAAGGAAAGCAAACAAAAGACAAAAAATAGGCAACAAACAAACAAAAGGACAAAAAAAGACAAAACCAAGTAAATAACAAAAAAAAAACATGAAAAGTAAGTGAGAAATCAATTTTTTTATTCTCAAAAATTATTTTAATAAAAATAAATTTCAAAGAAATGGAAAAATCTTTTTTTCTTAAATAAAAAATGTCAAAAAATACAAAAAAAAAAGAAATATATTAAAAAAAGAATTAAAAATCAAAATCAACAAAAATTAATTAAAACAAAAATAATCCTTCTCATACTTTAGATAACTTTGCCTGTTATTTTTTCAATCATTCTTCTCATACTTTTAATTTATGATTACTTTATATCAATGTTTTAAAAATTAAATTGATAATTAAATTAGTAAAAGTATTATATGATTTAAAGGTTTATCTGTGGTTAAATTATGATTAAACTAGTAATAATACATATTTTAATTTTTATATTAAAAACATATATTTTGATTACAAAAAGTGATATTTAGGGATTATATTGATGATGGAGCTTTTGATAAAAGTTCTATGTCTAAAGATGAAGGTGGAAGGTTGATTCCTGTGGGTGTGGTGGAGTATGCAGGGCCAAGGGGAAGAAAGATGTGAGAAATGGGGCTGTTTTTGAGTAAGCTGGTACAAAAAAGTAAGAGGGTCGGACAGGGGTATAATATATATAATATTATATCTGATAATATATATTTTATATTGTCTCCTACCTTTTTATATTGAACACAGGTCTATAACCTCATGTTCCCTACCCCCCCCCCCCTTCCCAAATTTTTTTAACAAAATATTATTTTAAATATTGAACAATTTGTTTTATTTTCAACTTTTATTTATTAAAAAAATTAATTAAAAATTTATAATTATTTGAGAAATAAGTTTTGACGAATGAGGATTTTAGTAATACATTTTTTCATTGCAACAGTTTACTAAAAAAGCCAAAGATGTTCAATGTGTTGGCCTTGGATTATAGATTAGTAAGCCAAAGGTGAACGAAGGTGAGGATTTAGAGCTGTTTTCATGCTTTCTTTTAGAAATGAAAGTGAGAAGTAAAGTTTGCCTATTATTGAGGGAGTGAAATCTCTATCAATAAATAGACCAATGTTGCAATATACTCGGTCTATGTTATTAGGCGATTAAGGCTTTTGGTTTTGAATGATTTTTTATTAGTCTTTTTTTTTTTAAATTTTGATTTTGAGAGCTGAACAAATTGAGTTCACAAATTGATTGTATGGCCGATTAAGTGGTTTTAGCTGGTTTAATTTAATTTTTTAACTATGAATTTTGTTAATAGTATTATAGTAGCATCGAAAATGGACAAATGTTATGATAGGAACAATATTTTCTATTTACTTATGGTTCACACAAGTAAGTGCATCAACTCATCCTCATTAAGGCATCTTTTCTTATGCCCTCCCCTTGGGCTTGACTTGAATTGCTCGTTAGCTTTTTTTTAAAATCTTCCTACACCAACACAACCACAAATTTTAAATTTAGAATATTTGTGAAAATGATGCCTTAGATATCCACATTTCCTTTTTTTTAAGTTAAATTGCAATGCATAAGAATACTAGGACAAAAAAACTTAAGAGTATAAACATGAGATTTAGTGTTTTATTGTTTCATTTATTTATTTTTTGTTAAATTGGTCTTTTACCTTTGACCCATGAAAGATATTTTGTTATAATAAACACTTACAAAGTTTGTAAGAAACAAAATTAAAAAAAATTAAAAATAAATTAAGTATCAACCAACACTTTAAGAAATTATATCAAAATCAAGAGCCAAGATAGCTAGAGAAAATGGGGGTTCAAATTGGTACATTTTCTTGATGGTTAATCTTGTTAGCCAATTTATTGCCACATTTTCTTAGCAATAAATGCATATGAAAAAAGTTCATTAAATCATAATAAATTGTTAACATAGCAGAACATTTCTAAATTGAAGAAGTGGAATTTAGTAATTGTCTTCCACAATTTTGCACAATTAATTTCTTTCACCCATGACTCTATGCAATAGTACCTTCTTCATTGCCAAACTGAGACAAAAAAGATGAAAGAGTAGATCAACATTGCTCCACTCATCAAATTCCGTGCCTTCTTAGTTTCATCCTCCACCACTTTTATTGGATTAATTTTTTTTTACACATATCACACAGTATAATATACCATAGAACAATACAAATTTTGTAATTAAAATTTTTAAAGAAAATTTCACAAAAAAGGAAAAATAAATCTCTCTTGAGAGAGAAGTAATCACTAAGAGATATACAACATTCTTTTTTCTAATTATTTCTTGGAGTTAACATTTGTTTTGTCATACACATAATTATTTTTAAATAATAACACAAAAGATAAATTTTAAATTTTATAAAAATTATTTTAATTCATCACCCCTAATTAGCAATTAATAACTTATTGTATCTAATCTATATTAATATTACAGGATTTTCAAATGCTTTAACAGAATAAAAATATCTTATTTGGTTTAATACTTTTATTTATTGAAACTTAATTTTTAAAATTTCATAAACAATTTAACTACATACAAATTTCAAATTCTAGGAGGAGATTATAATTTTTAAAATAAAAATTTATTTTAAATTTTAATAAAACTATAAAAATCATATTAAACAAGTGTTTATGACCATAGTTTGTCATATAACATCAACAAACATCCTTTACATAATTAGTAGTAATAATAGAAATATACGTGCTCTTTCTTTTTCATTTTTTTTCTTAAAAAACAAAGGAATTGATAGTTTTATTATTATTATTATTATTATTATTATTATTATTATTAATTTGTGTTTTTTACCCCCAAAAAAAAAGGTCATGCGAAGTACATGTTTCACCCCACCCCCCCAGCTTACCGGGGCCTATTTTTACCAGGGTTTATGCAGCCATTGAAGCAGACCTGTCATCTTTTGATTTTACCGAATCAATCACTCACCTTCCTTCCTTTCTGTTGGACAGTGATGGCCACCATGATTTTACGAAGGTTTAGCTATAGGTTGCTAACATCTTCTCCTTCTTCTTCGCTCTATTCACAATCAAGGCCTTCAAATACATTTGCAAAACCCACTCATGAATTTCACCCATCAGGAACCCCAAAATCCTTATATCTCTGTCATGGTTCAACTCCATCATGCACAGAATCAAACACGAGCAGTTTCTCTCTATCATCAGATGAAAATCCCAGAAATGTTTGGTCCTCCCATACATTCACGAGCTTTAAAGTATCCCAAAATGCTTCTCAAAACCATGAAAGGCTATTTGTTCAGAAACCCAAAATTCTGGACCCTAGTTTCGTAACATCAGCTCCCATTGTGACTTCCAGAAGCCCAAGCTCGTCATTGGTTACTAAAGCCAGATTCTTCTCAGCTAGTGGTTACTCTTCAAAATCTGAAAACCCTGAACTTCCATACCCCAGCCGAATCCCCGATTCGAGTCACCCTTCATTTTTGGAAGTCGATGAAGAATATCAACGGTTTGAAAAATGCAGTGGCGGTTGTGGGTGTGTTTCAGATAGTTTTCGGAGCTTGGGTCGCTTACACCTTTCCATTTCCCCAAATTGTTTTACTACAGAGCCTTCTGGCATCTGCAACCCCACTCTGGTTGGTTATTAGGCTGCGGCACTCGTTGCAGCGAATGCACTCTTTCAAGATAGAAACGGAGGAAGATTTGTTCCTGATTTTCATACAGCCTTGTTTGGTTGCTCAGCTAATGACTGTAGCAAGTCTCCTGCTACTGCTGGTTCAGTTGGTCCTCTTATTTTGGGTCATCAGCATCATTGTTTCGACACCCCAAGTGTCACCGGAGGTTCACGTACAGGGCATATCGGCACTTATCTTCCCATTCTTGCTTTATACTCAAATATTGCGCCGATTATTTCCAATTTCTGCTCTAAAACTGCCCCTGTTGCCTACTTTGACCTGGACCGAGAGGCATGAGGTTTTAAAACTATTGAATCTTCATTTTGTTCGCTTAAGAAGGGCCTCTCTTTGTGCTGCTGGTATGTCGGCTATGCTGATAGTACGCGTATTGGGTACGACACGACAGATATGTGAGATACGGTAATTTTTAAAATTTTAGGATACGGGTACGGGAATATATATATATATATATATAATATATATAATTATATATATATATATATATATTCAAGAATCTAAGACATTAAAAAAATAAAATAAATTATAAATAAGCTACCATAGCATAAATAATATCACAAATTATAAATATAAGTAAAATATTCATAACAAGTTACATTCCATACAAGCATTAATAATAAAATTTTTAATCCAAGTTAATCTTCATCTTCATCTATATCTACATTAGTAACATTCCCAATGAGCTCTTGTTCTAGATCCAGTTCATCTAAAGATAAATTTGCAACCTCAAGACCTCCTGCCTCATCAAATGGCTCCCAATGATCTCCATTAACATCCCACGTCCTAGTCACTCCACTAGAATACTTTTCACTCTTTCTTGATAGAAGACGAAGATTAGTATGAATATAAACCAAGTCTTCAGCCCTTTTTGGATTCAATTTGTTCCTTTTTAGTGAGTGAATGAAAGAGTAGGTGCTCCAATTTCGTTCATAACAAGATGATGAACATGGTTGACGAAGAAGCTTTAATGCAAGCCGTTGGAGTATTGGGGTTGAAGAACCATAATTTAACCACCAATCTTTAGCCTCTAAATTCCACCTATCTTGTAACGAATCAAATAATGAATATGCATCTGAATCTCCACAAAACATTGAAAATTCTTGAAGGACCAATTTTCTCTCTCTAGGATCCTTAAAATACATATTAAAGCACTTGGTCCTCTCGGTTGAAATTTCAGCATCTAAATGTGGAGGAACTCTATTCGGTGCTACATCAAGCCATTGAGGAGTATAATACCTATATAGTATGCAATAAAAACAATGAGAATTAGACTTGTTTAGCATAAAATTAAATGTGAAAAGAATATCAACACTATAAGTATGGAATATTAGTAGAACTTACTTAGGATTCAATGAATGAGCAAGGCAATGAAGTGATGTACAACTTTTTGTCCAACGATCAATTATAATTCCATATACAACTTCATAAAATCTTAAATGCTCAGAAAGTTCCTTTTTCTCATGCTTGTATATTGATATTTTCACTTGTTCTATCATTGAATCCCACATATCATAAATCAAGTGAAGTGAAGGTTTATCCGTATCACAAAATCTAAGCATGTCATAAATAGGCTTTGTGAAAGAGAGGATATAATTAATCTTATCCCACCAAGAGTCATCAAGAATCAACTCTTTAATGGTATTAGCCTTTCCAACATCATCCTCTTTATATGTATTCCATTCTTCACTAATTACCATTGTGCAAAGAGACATTTTAATGAATCTGAGCCTCTTTAGCATCACAACAGTTGAAGCAAACCTAGTCTCAGCAATGGCAAGCAATTTCAAAGATACAAATTCATTGAAAATAGCCAACCTCATGGAATGATTCATGATGAAAGTTCTGAGAAAAATTACATCATCCCTGATTTGAGTGATCCAATGATATTCTTCATATATTAATTCATTTGCATCAGTATTTTTAGCTGCACATATATTTTTCAACGCGAGATTGAGAGTGTGGACAACACATGGTGTCCAAAATATGTGAGGATACTCACCTTCAAAAATCTTGCCAGCAGCTTTACAAACAGGGGCATTGTCAGTAATAATTTGAACCATATTTTGAGGTTTTACCTCTTCAATTACTTGCTTCATCAACTCAGCTATGTAGAATTTGTCTTTGTATTCTTTAGTCCCATCAATTGCCTTTAAAAAAATAAGACCCCCATCAGATATAGCCATAAAATTAATTAACGGCCTTCGTTGTACATCAGTCCACCCATCTGTTACAATACTCACTCCCTTCTCACTCCAAGTCTCTTTTATTGGCCCAAGCAACCTTTCAACATTTGCCCTTTCTTGCTGCAACAAAGGACCTCTTAGTGCATTATAACCAGGAGGTTTAAAACCAGAAATCATATTGTTTGCAGCATATTGATAAGAGCTAATGTAATATGGATTGCGTGCCAAATTAAAGGATAAACCACCTGAATAGAACATTTTAGCAATTTCTGCACACAAATTTTCCCTAGCTGTTTAGTTGAAGGCTTTTTCCAAAGCACTAATTGCTCTCTTTTTTCCTTGATTGTGCTCACTTTGAACACCTAAAGGAGATAAACCTCTAGCTGGTGGTGGTAATGGAACTTCTTTTGGTTTTGATCTATTCTCAGCCTCCTCTTGCAAATTTTTCATCTCTGCTAAACAATGAGTATCAACTTTGGGACACATAGAAATTCCTTTACCAGATACCCTCAACAAATGCCACTTAACTCTAGAATAAGATCCTTGAAATTCACGATTACAATAATTACACTTCCAATGCTTATTTCCACCAGGATTAGCAGTTTCTCCTTCTCTACTTCTAACAATTAAAGTTACATAAGCCCACAAAGGAATGCCTTTTTTTTGGAGAATATTACTAGAACAATATTCAGCAGAAGCAGTGGACCTAGGATTACTAGCAGAACTAGAACTTCTAGTTGCCATGATACCTATAATGGAAAAGCAATATCATTTATGAAAAATCTAAATTTTTTTTCAGATAAATAAGTTAAACGAATGACTCTTAGTCAACACTAACAATAGAATCAAAAAATTGTAAAAATTTGCTGTAAGAACATTAATAACATAGCATAACTAATAGTTCAAGAAATCAGTTCATTGGTATTTGAAAGCGACACAAAGGACACATATGACTTATTTTCAACCACTCCACAATGTAATTTTTGTGGTAGACATGTTCACATGGAGTTGCTTAAACATCATCATTATCTTCACAAAATAATGAAAAGGTTTTATTTTTAAAAAAATATATATTGTGTAAAAGAAATTAACTTCCTTACTAAAAATTAAATTAGAAAAAAGGTTATGACACTTTGATGCCAAAGCAGCAATCTATTTTGAAGCAGACACAGTCAGTTCCAAGGTCCTGTAGTGAAGGTTGGGAAATTTTGGGTCTCAAGAATTCAAAGAAGGCACTCAAGAGAGATAAGATGCACCATCACAAAGGTGATAGCTATATTGCTGAAAATAAGGGCTTAGTGCTGGTTGAGGGTGATGTTGTCAAAATTATATTATCAATGTTCCCAAATTAGTTGCTCAAAATAAGTTATTAATTCTCAAAAAGATGATTTGCTTTGCAAATGCTGTAGAAAGCGAAAATGTCCTTGATTGAAAGGCAACCTAGATATCAATGTTTCTACTTTGCAAGGCAATATCATCAAGATCATGTCTGGGGAAAGTTTAATTAACGTAGATGGCAGGGAAGTGATTGTTCATTTAAGACTAACCCTGTTGGTGTTCATTTAAGGCTGACCTTAATACTTTGCATGTGATTTGGTGCCAATGATTTTGCATAACAGTAGGATTAAGCCATTAAGGTCAATATCCATAATATCAGTACCAAATTTTATCTCCTCTTATTTAAGGTTGACCTTTTTATTTTCCTTGAACATTAGTTCATTTGTACCAAATTTGGCGTAGTACCAAGAATGAAGTTATATGAAAGAGGGAAGAATGAGAGCAAAATCATGAAAATCTATTGCACACTAATGGGGAATATTTAGTTTATATATACAATTTACACTAGTATCCATTCTAGTTGTATACAACCAAGTTTGCTTGTTTTCAATTTCACTCCTCCCTGCTCAATTTAACTTCTTTCGTTGTTTCTCAAATAGTATTGTCCATTTGTCCTTTGCAAGAGAATATCAGATATGGATTTCCTACATTTGTTTTATTATATTTAATTTAAAATTAAATAAAGAAAGAGAGAAAAGAAGAGTTGTTCTTCTCTCTTCTCTCCCTCTCTATCTAACTTTATACTAAACGTAGGAAATCTTCTCTGGAGAGGAGAATCTCCAGTTGCATATTCTTTTTAGTTTTATCTAATTAATTTCTTTTTTGGTTACCAAAATAGAGTCTGTCCTCAACATGAAAGGAGATCTCTAATTACATGACAATTTTAGTTCTATTCAACCAGAATTTGCATCCTTAAATTTTCGTTCTTCCCTGCTCAACCAGAAATCACAGAACTCAAGTAAATCCTAATACAAACCAGAAATCGCAGAACTCACAAAGTCACAGAAACATACAAAATCTCAGATTTACACAAACTCACAGTGACATATACGAAATCGCAGACCTCAACAACACAGCGTCAATGAGTCGAGTCACAGACAAACACACATCAGAGAAGAAATTATCTCAGCTCAGTTAATCCAATAGAGGATTCAGGAAGACGTAGCAGTAACAGATTAAGCAATTATCTCAGGTCTCAGCAAATATCAATTCGACATCAAAGAAGAAGATGGAGGAAGAACGTACTTGAGCAAACCGGAGAAAAAGAAGGAGAAACAGACGGAGGGAGGAGATGGCCGAAGAAGATGACGGAGAAACGGGCTTCGGGAGGAGACGCACGGCGAGACGCACGGCAGGAATCAAGATTCAGATGAGTGAGACGACGCAGCAAGAATTGACGCGAAGGGAAGTGAAGCCGGACGAGTGAAACAGACGCGTTTAACCTCGAGCGTTTCGGAGCTGTATTGGAACCGTTTTGAAGCCGTTTCGGTATGGAAAAAACTTTTCGGGAACGTACGGATGAAAACGAAACGTACGGGATACGTTTGTATCCGTACGGTACGCGTATCCGTACCGGATACGTATCATGTACGGGTACGAGGGCCATTTACGCGTACCGGTACTTTAGAGCTGATACCCCAGTTAGTAATCATGAACACCGATACACTTATATTTATCAATATTGGGTGAATTTGTAGGCCGAGCGAGACCCATCTCAAGTAATCCTGATATGATGGATTTTAAAACATGATGATTTGCTCTTGCATTTACGGGAAGGCAAATGGAAGTAATTATTCTTCTGTCATTTAGGAACATCAATGAAATACTCTGTGATTTTAATTTCTAGGGACAATGTGTTGCTCTCAAGTTTTGTCTGCCTTCTTCCCCCACTTTGCCCTTTATTTTTTACAATCATTCTTCTCCTGCTTCTAATCTATGATTTCTTTGTATCAAATATTTGTCTGCTTTTAATTTAGTGAAACTTTTTCTAAGCAGTAGAGGACTGATCTCTTAAATTTATCATGAATATTTTGTTTTGGTTTATGTGGTCCACGACTCATTTTATATTGCAATTGCTTCTGCATCCTCAAATCTGCGTTAATTGGCCCAAGTTGCTGTGTTTCAGTAGAATATGCAGAATCTCCTTCACAGAGATTTAGTATACTGTACATTCTTGGAGTTCCAAATTCCAGCAGGGACCAATGGAAGAGGGAAAAACTTTTACGAAATAGCTCAAGTAAAATTTTGATTGTAGAAAATGGAACTTTTGATTGCTATATCCTTAGTATAAAATGGAACCGTTTGTTTTTTTTAAGTTCCAATTAAGACACGTCACTTATAATTAATATTCTAAAATTTTTAAAGTTGTAAAAAAACAAAATTTTGATGCACTTGTTATGGTTAAAGTGATCTTTTATAGTGTGCTGAAATCTTTAGTAAAGTTGTAATTATAACATAATCTACCTCATTTTTAAACTTATCCGCAAGCCAATGTGGTAAGATAAATTGATATTAAATTTTATAATAATCAAAATAGAAAATGATTAGATTTAAGTATAATTTTTTATACATTTTATTATGATTAAAAAAATAATTGGTAAAAACTAAAAGATAAAAGGTACGAGAATTGTTTACTTTAACTCATCCACGTTGCGTACATTTTTTTTATGAACAATACGAATTATAAACCATAAAGTATGATTTAATCTGTAACTTTTTTTTAATTAAAGCTTAAATGTAACATTAACATGCAAATTTTTTATTACGAGTTCTCAAGAATACCCATAGTGGAAACCCCATGGTGCATGAGAATGAACTTACAACCTCTAGCTATCTTAGCACAATTTATTATCACATATCACAATCCTTCTTTACTTACCCTTATTTATATCACTCGTAGCAATAAGTAGTTAGTTGGGCAAATTTCACCCAAAGACCATAACTTAATAAAAATTTTAGTAAAAGATCTGAACAATTAAAAATCCTCTAAATGACCAAATGAATAAGTTATCATTGGTATTTTTCAAAATTACTATTCATAGTCCTTAAAGTTACAACTTGATCATTTTGATGTTATAAGTATATTTTCATCTAGGAATAATATTAAATTCAAAACACTCTTATAACATTAGGAATATTAGATTGTAACTTAAAAAAAAAAGAGTAGTAACTTTGAGAAGTATTAATGATAATTTATCTCTTTAGTCTTTTAAAGAAATTTTGATTTTTAAGGTTTTTTAATAAAATTTTTAACAAGTCCTGGTCCTTAGATAAAACTTTTCTTAGATAATTAAAATAGTTAATTATTACTAACTAGTTATTCAACTAACAATATTTTTTACTAACTCATGAACTATTAATTTCAGCTACTAATCCCATGTAATATCCTATCATAGGGTAGGTATTTTGTGAGAATGTATTTTTTCTTATTGAAGTGTAAAATTGACGTCATTTTTTGAAAATTTTAAGCCATTAGATCCACCCAATAATTTGTCGACCATCGAACTACGTTTTGAGTGGCATTTGGTGAAAATGAATTTTTGTAAAGAGATAAAAAGTTTTAACTATAAGAATAAAAATTTTAATTGTAAGGACCAATAAATTTGAATTATGAGAATAAAAATTTTAACTAAGAGAAAAAATTAAATTCCAAAAATTTTAACTCTAAGAATAAAAATTTTAATTTGAGAATAAATTTTTAGTCCATTGAACCTTTTGTATTCATAGTTAAAATTTTTGTCTTTAGTATTAAAATTTTTGGAAAACAATTTTTTTGATTTATGTTTTAGTAGTTCAACCATCATTGAACTATAATTAAATTAATAATAATATATATTTTTTAATTTTTATATTAAAAATATAATATAATATTTTTGTTTATTTTATATATTAAAAAATATTATGATTACAAAAATTTATATTTATAGATTATATTGATATTGGAGCTTTTGATAAAAATTCCATGTTTAAAGATAATAGTGGAAGATGGAATCCTAAATCCTATGGCCATGGGGGAGTATGCAGGGCTGAAGGAGTGGAGGGAATGGGAGTTATAGGCCTTGGGTTGCTACAAAAAGGTTTTTTTTGGGGGGGGGGGGGTGGTTGAGGAAGCGGTATTTTATAATATAGATATATATATATATATATATATATATATATATATAACATCAACTTTCGAAGGGGGAGATAGGTGAGGATAAGGATATAATATCTATAATATTATATATAAATTTTTAATATATAATATTATATACATACATATATATATATGTATATATATTTATATTTTATATTTCCCCCCAACCCACATCTCGCTCCTCCCTAATGCCCTTTTTTAATTATTCTCCTCCACCCCCTTATATTGAACGCGAGTTTATAACTCCATGTTCCCCACCTTTCATTTTTAAAAAAAATATATTTTGAATGCTGAACAATTGGTTTGATGTTCAACTTTTATTTATTAAAAAAATTAATTAAAAATTTTTAAGTATATGAAAAATTAGTTTTGACAAATGAGCATTTTAATGTTATGTTTTTTTAATAGTAGCAACCTAATAAAAAAGCCACAGATATGGAGTATATTGGACTTGGATTACAAATTAGGGGAGCTAGAGGTGAACGAAGGTGAGGATACAGAGCTATTTTTATACTTTCTTTCATAAGTGAAAGTGAGAAGCAAAGTGTGCCTATGGCTAAACTTGCTATCCAATGCATTGCCATATTTGCTTAGCCACAAATTCATGTGAAAGAAAAATCATTAAATCTAATCTTAATATGTAAGGAATTGTCTAACAAAACAGAATATTTCCTAATTAAAGAAGTGGAATTAGCAATTGTCTTCCAAAATTTTGCACAATCTATTTCTTTCATCCATAACTCTATAGGCCATAATACCTTCTTCATAGCTAAACTTTAAGACAAAAAGATAAAAGAGTAGCATCAATATTGCTACACTCATCAAACTCTAGGCCATTTTTATTAAATTATTTTTTTACATCTATCATACATTATAATATATCATACAATAAAATAATTTTTGTAACAAAAATTTTCAAAGAAAAAAGAAATCTCCCTTGTGAGAAAAATAACTATCGAAAAACATACAACATTCTTTTCCCTAATTATTTCTCAGAGTTAATATTTATTTTGTCATATGCATAACTATTTTTAAATAACAACACAAACAATAAAATTTAAACTTTATAAAAATTATCTTGACTCATCACCCACAATTAGCAATTAATAACTTAATGGGCATCTAATTTATATTAATATTACAGGACTCCCAAATGCTTTATAAAAATAAAAATATTTTGTTTGGTTTAATACTTTTATTTATTAAAACTTAATTTTTAAAATTTTATAAACAATTTAATGATATACAAAATTCAAATTCTAAGAAAGAGTGGATTATAATGTTTAAAATAATTTTTTTAAAAATTTAATAAAATATAAAAATCATATTATACATGTGTTTATGACTATAGTTTTTCATATAACATCACCAAACATCCTTTATATAATTAATAGTAATAATAGAAATATACATGCTCATTCTATTTCATTTTTTCCCTAGAAAATATAGGAATTAATAGGTTTATTGTTTGTGTGTTTTTTACCATAAAATTGAGCTATGCGAAGTGGATGCCATAGCAGCTTACCAGGGTTTATGCCGCTAGCGAAGAAGGTTGCCTTTTCACCAATTCTCTTTTGATGTCACCCAATCAATTACGCACCTTCCTATTCCTAACTTTCCTTTCTGTTCGACGGAAATGGCCGCCATCATTTCACGAAGGTTTGGCTATAAGTTGCTAACATCTTCTCGTTCTTCTTCTCTTCTCTATGCACAATCAAGGCCTTCAAACGCAATTGCAAAACCCATTTCTCAATTTCAGGCATCAGGAACCCCAAAATCCTTACATCTCTGTCATGGTTAAACTCCATTATGCATAGAATCAAACACTAACAGTTTCTCGCTGTCATCAGATGAAAAATCCTGGAAATGTTTGGTCCTCACATACAATCGCGAGCTCTGAAGTATCCCAAAATGCTTCTCAAAACCATGAGAGGCTATTTGGCCAGAAACCCAAAATTCTGGACCCTAGCTCGTCATTTTTGGCAAACGATACTCAGGAGTTAACCAAGAAGTCGACGAAGAGCATCAACGGTTTGAAAATGCATTGGCAGTTCTAGGTGTGGCCCAGATAGGTTTCGGAGCTTGGGGTGCTTACATCGTTCCATTTCCCCCAATCGTTTTAATACAGAGCTTTCTGGCATCTGCAATCCCACTCTGTTTGGTTATTACGATGCGCCGCTCGGTGCAGCGAAGGCACTCTCTCAAGATGGACATGGATCACAATTTTGGTTTGTTTCTGACTCTGAGAGAGGCTTATTTGGTTGTTTCGCTAATGATTAAAGCGAGTTTCCTGCTGGAGGTGGTTCAGTTGGGTCTCGGAGTTTGGATCGCTTGCTTCAACAACCCCAACGTTAGATGTGGCGGTACAGGGCACATTGGCAGTTGTCTTTCCACTCTTTCTTTCTATTCAATTGCTGCTACTTTTATCAGAGCCAAAGCATTTATTCAGGAAGATGAGGGAAAGGCAAGGGGAATTTATGTTGCAACATGAGCTTTTAAAGGTATTGAATCATCTTTTTGTTCGATCCTCCTTTTGTGTTGCTGGTTTATCGGTTGGACTGTTACTCGATTTGGTACTCAGTCAAATATCGGTGATTTAGTTCTAGCTATGATGATTTGCTCTTGCATTTAGAGGAAGGCTAATGGAAGTAATTATTCTTCTGTCATTTAGGAACATGAATGAAATACTTTACAAAATTTTACAAAATAGCACAAGTAAAATTTTGATTGTAAAAAATGGAACTTTTGATTGCTACATCCCCAGTATAAAACAAAGGTAGCTCCTTCCCTTAGGTTCTGTTGGCATTTGGCTCAATAAGTTATAACATCAAATGTTATTTGTTATTATTGTTTATTGGAATTTAAACTTTTTCAAAAAAATTTGCGCATTTAGGAGCAATGTTTTGTTTGTTGTGAATAATATTTTAATTAATTGCAAAAAGAAAAAAATGAAAGAGAAGTGAGGAAGTGGGTGAAGAAATCAACTGGCACATATGGACTGCAGGCAAACTAAACTCACGATTCCATTTCAATTGGGTGAAGATAACCGTGCAAAGGTGGTAATATTGGTGGCTCCACCAATTCAATTGCACATTTGCTATTGTAGTAACATCTACTCATCCTGGTTAGGGCACCTTTTCTTATGCCCTGCCCTTGGCTTGATTTGAATTGCTCATTAGCTTTTTGAAAAATCTTCCTCCGTCAACACAACCGCAAATTTTAAATTTAGAGTATATGTGAAAATGATGCCTTAGATATCCACATTTAAAAGTAAAAAAAAAAGTTAAAATGTAACGCGTAAGAATACTATAATATAATAAAAGAACTTGAAAGGGTATAAACATGAGATTTAATGTTTTATTTATTTATTTATTGTTCAATTGGTCTTTTATTTTTTACCAATGAAAGATATTGTTATAATAAACATTTACAAAGTTTGTAAAAAAATAAAATTAAGAGAAAAAGTAAAAATACATTAAGTATCAATCAACACTTTCAGAAATTATATCAAAATCAAGAGTCAAAATGGATGCTAGAGAAAATGGGAGTGATTAAACCTAATTAAAATAGTATATTTTCTTAATGGTTAATACTTAATCTTGCTAGCCAATTTATTGCCACATTTGCTTGGCAATGAATTCATGTGAATGAAAGACCATTAAATCATAAAAAATCATCCAACATAGCAGAATATTTCCAATTTAAAGAAGTGAAATTAGTAATTTTATTTTCCACAATCAATCCCTTTCACCCAACTAATAAGTCTAGGCCATTGCTCCAGGAATGAACTTTTAGACAAGAAGACGAAAGAGCAGCGTCAATTTTGCGCCACTCATCAAATTTGGTGCCTTTATATTTTCATCCTCCATCATTTTTATTGGATTTTTTTTTACATCTATCATATATTATAATATATCATACAACAATATAAATTTTGTAATTAAAATTTTCAAAGAAACTCTCACAAAAAAGCAAAAAATAAAAAAGGTCTCTTTTGTGAGAGAAATAGTGCCGAGAAACATACAACATTTTTTTTTCTAATTATTTCTTAGAGCTAACATTTATTTTGTCATATGCATAATTATTTTTAAATAACAACAGGAAAAACAAAATTCAAACTTTATAAGAATTATCTTGACTCATCACCCCTAATTGGCAATTAATAACTTATTGTATCTAATCTATATTAATATTACAAAACTTCCAAATGTTTTACCAGAATAAAAATATCCTGTTTGATTTAATATTTTTATTTATTGAAACTCAATTTTTAAAGACAATTTAATTATATAAAAAAATTCAAATTCTAAGTGTGGATTATAATGTTTAAAATAATTTTTTAAAAATTTAATAAAATATAAAAATCATATTATACACGTATTTATGACTACAGTTTCTCATATAACATCGCCAAACATCCTTTACATATTTAGTAGTAATAACAGAAATATATATGCTCATTCTATTTCATTTTTTTCCTAGAAAATATAGGAATTAATAGGTTTTTTTGGGGTGTTTTTTCACTATAAAATTGGGTCATGCGAAGTGAATGCCATAACGGCAGCTTGCAAGGGTTTATGCTGCGAGCAAAGAAGGTGGCCTTTTCACCTATTCTCTTTTGATTTCGCGCAATCAGTTACGCACCTTCCTAAGCTTCCTTTCTGTTGGACAGTAATGGCCGCCATGTTTTCACGAAGGTTTAGCTATAGGTTGCTAACATCTTCTCCTTCTTCTTCTCTTCTCTATACACAATCAAGGCCTTCAAACACAATTGCAAAACCCACTTCTCTGTTTCAGCCTTCAGGAACCCCAAAATCCTTACATCTCTTTCATGGTTCAACTCCATCATGCACAGAATCAAACACTAACAGTTTCTCCCCCTCATCAGGTGAAAATCCCCGAAATGTTTGGTCCTCACATACATTAAATGCTTCTCAAAACCACGAGAGGCTATTTGTTCAGAAACCCAAAATTCTGGACACTAGTTTCGTAACGTCAGCTCCCATTGTGATTTCCAGAAGCCCTAGACCGTCATCGGTTACTAATGCCAGATTCTTCTCGGCTAATGGTTCGGCTTCAAAATCTGAAAACCCCGAACTTCCACACCCTAGCCAAATTCCCGATTCGAGTCACCCTTCATTTTTGGCAAATGAAACCCGGGAATTACTCAAGAAGTCGATGAAGAAGATCAACGGTTTGAAAAATGCACTGGCGGCTGTGAGTGTGGTTCACATAGGTTTGGGAGCTTGGGCCGCTTACACCTTTGCATTTCCCCAAATTGTTTTAATAAAGATGTTTCTGGCATCTGCAACCCCACTCTGGTTGTTTATTAAGCTGCGGCACTCGTTGCAGCGAATGCACTCTATCAAGATAGAAATGGAGGAAGGTTTGTTCCTGATTTTCAGAAAGTGTTGTTTGGTTGCTTGGGTAATGACTGCAGTCTGTCTCCTGCTGTCGCTGGTTCAGGTGGGTCTCGGATATTGGACCTTGGACATCACTCGTCCACCAGCCCGAGCGGCACCGGAGGTTTATGTCTTCCCATTGTTGGTTTTTATTCAGATGCTGCGCCAATTGTTGACAATTTCTCCTCAAGCACTGGACCAATTGTTGGCAATTTCTCCTCAAAAACTGGGCCAATTGTTGCATGCTTTGACTTGGACCGAGAGGAATGAGCTTTTAAAAATGTTGAATCTGTATTTTGTTCGATTAAGAAGGGCCTCCCATTGTGCAGCTGGTATCTCGGCTGCACTGATACTCGATTCGTTACTCAGAAACTATATCTATCAATATTTAGTGAATTTGTAGGCCGAGCGAGACTGATCTCAAGTAGTCCTGATGTGATGGATTTTAAAACATGATGATTTGCTCTTGCATTTAGAGGAAGACAAATGGAAGTAGTTATTCTTCTGTCTTTTAGGAACACTAATGAAATACTTTGTGATTTTAATTTCTAGGGATAATGGGTTGCTCAAGTTTTGTCTGCTTTCTTCCCCTACTTTGCCCTTTAATTATTTTTCACTGTCATTCTTCTCCTTTGCAGTGATTTAGTACACTATTCTTAGAAAATGGAAAGAGGGACCAACGAAAGAGGGAAATTTTTTTTTTCAAAATAACTCAAGGAAAATTTTAATAGTAGAAAATGGAACTTTGGATTGTTATATCCTCATTATAAAACCAAACCTTTTTTTTTTAAGTTCTGATTAAAATTCGTCACTTATAATTAATACTCTAAAATTTTTGAAGTTGTAAAGGATACACAAATGTTGGTGCATTTGGTATGGTTTAGTGATCTTGTATGATGTGCTGAAATCTTTGGTAAAATCGTAATTATAACATAATCTACCTCATATTCTCATACTAATCCACAGGACAACGTGGTAAGTTAAATTGATATTAAATTTTATAATAATCAAAATGGAAAATGCTTAAATTTAAGTGTAATTTTTTATACGCATGTTATCATAAAAAAAATAATTGGTGAAAACTAAAAGATAAAATGTACGAGAATTGTTTTGAGTGGCATTTGGTGAAAATAAATTTTTGTAAAGAGACAAAAAGTTTTAACTATAAGAATAAAAATTTTAATTGTAAGGACCAATAAATTTGAACTATGAGAATAAAAATTTTAACTAAGAGAAAAAATTAAATTCCAAAAATTTTAACTCTAAGAATAAAAATTTTAATTTGAGAATACATTTTTAGTCCATTAAACCTTTTTTATTCATAGTTAAAATTTTTGTCTTTAGTATTAAAATTTTGAAAAACAATTTTTTTGATTTATGGTTTAGTAGTTCAACCATCATTGAATTATAATTAAACTAATAATAATATATATTCCTTAATTTTTATATTAAAAATATAATATAATAATTTTTTAATTTTATATATTAAAAATATATATTTTGATTACAAAAAATTATATTTATAGATTATATTGATACTAGAGCTTTTGGTAAAATTTCATGTTTAAAGATAATAGTGGAAGATGGAATCCTAAATCCTATGGGCATGGGAGAGTATGCAGAGCCAAAGGAGAGGAGGGAATGGGAGATATAGGCCTTAGGTTGCTCCATAAAGGTTGCATTTTTTTTGTTTGGAGGGGGGGTTGAGGAAGGGGTATTTTATATATATATATATATATAAGTGACGTTAGGGAGGAGAGAAATGTGGTTTGGGGAGAAATATAAAATATACATATATATAATATTATATATTAAAAATTTATATGTAATATTATAGATATTATATCTCTACCCTCACCAACCTTCCCCGTCCAAAGTTGATGTTATACACACACACACACACATAATGACACTTTTCAATTATCTCTCCTCCATCCCCTTACAATGAACGCGAGTTTACAACTCCATGTCTCTTATCCTTCAATTTTTTTAAAAAATATATTTTGAATGCTGAACAATTAATTTGACGATCAACTTTTATTTATTAAAAAAAATTAATTAAAAATTCTTAAATATATAAAAAATAAGTTTTGACAAATGAGCATTTTAATGATACGTTTTTTCAATTGTAGCAACCTAATAAGAAAGAATGAAGGTGAGGATCCAGAGCAATTTTTATACTTTCTTTCATAAGTGAGAGTGAGAAGCAAAGTGTGCCTATGGCTAATCTTGCTATCCAATGCATTGCCATATTTGCTTAGCCATAAATTCATGGGAAAGAAAAATCATTAAATCTAATATTAATATGTAAGGAATCTCTAACAAAACAGAATATTTCCTAATTAAAGAAGTGGAATTAGCAATTGTCTTCCAAAATTTTGCACAATCTATTTCTTTCATCCATAACTCTAGCCCATAATACTTTCTTCATAGCTAAACTTTAAGACAAAAAGATAAAAGAGTAGCATCAATATTGCTACATTCATCGAATTCCACGCCCTTATAGTTTCATCTTCCACACTTTTATTAGATTATTTTTTTACATCTATCATACATTATAATATACCATACAATACAACAAATTTTGTAACTAGAATTTTCAAAGAAAAAAGAAATCTCCCTTGTGAAAAAAATAACTATCGAAAAACACACAGCATTCTTTTCTCTAATTATTTCTTTGAGTTAACATTTATTTTGTCATATGCATAATTATTTTTAAATAACAACACAAAAAATAAAATTCAAGCTTTATAAAAATTATCTTGACTCATTACCCACAATTAGCAATTAATAACTTATTGTATCTAATCTATATTAATATTACAGGACTCCCAAATGCTTTTAAAAAATAAAAATATTTTGTTTGGTTTAATACTTTTATTTATTAAAACTTAATTTTTAAAAGATTATAAACAATTTAATTATATAACAAATTCAAATTCTAAGAAAGAGTGGATTATAATGTTTAAAATAATTTTCTTAAATTTTAATAAAATATAAAAATCATATTATACATGTGTTTATGATTATAGTTTTTCATATAACATCACCAAACATCCTTTATATAATTAATAGTAATAATAGAAATATACATGCTCCTTCTATTTCATTTTTTTCTTAGACAATATAGGAATTAATAGGGTTTTTTTTTGGGTGTTTTTTCACTATAAAATTGAGTCCTTGCGAAGTGAATGCCATGACAACTTACCAGGGTTTATGCTGGGAGCGAAGAAGGTGGTCTTTCACCTATTCTCTTGATTTCGCCCGATCAGCTACGCGCCTTCCTTTCTGTTGGACAGTAATGGCCGCCATGATTTCACGAAGGTTTAGCTATAGGTTGCTAACATCTTCTTCTTCTTCTTCTCTCTATTCACAATCAAGGTCTTCAAACACAAATGCAAAACCCACTCCTGAATTTCACCCATCAGGAACCCCGAAATCCTTACATCTCTGTCATGGTTCGACTCCATCATGCACAGAATCAAAGACTAACAGTTTCTCTTTGTCATCAGATGAAAATCCCAGAAATGTTTGGTCCTCACATACATTCACGAGCTCTAAAGCATCCCAAAATGCTTCTCCAAACCATGAGAGGCTGTTTGTTCAGAAACCCAAAATTCTGGACCCTAGTTTCGTAACACCAGCTCCCATTGTGACTTCCAGAAGTCCTAGCTCGTCATTGGTTACTAAAGCCAGATTCTTCTCGGCTAATGGTTCCTCTTCAAAATCTGAAAACCCTGAACTTCCACACCCTAGCCAAATCCCTGATTCGAGAAGTCACCCTTCATATTTGGCAGATGAAACTCGGGAGTTACTCAAGAAGTCGATGAAGAACTTCAACGGTTTGAAAAATGCAGTGGCAGTTGTGAGTGTGGCTCATATAGGTTTGGGAGCTTGGGTCGCTTACATCTCTCCATTTTCCCCAATCGCTTTAATACAGAGCTTTCTGGCATGTGCAATCCCACTCTGGTTGGTTATTAACATGCGCCCCTTGTTGCAGCTAATGCACTCTTTCAAGATGGAAAAGGAGGAAGTTTGGTTCATGATTTTCAGACAGGTTTATTTGGTTATTTGTCAACTGGTTGTTCAGTCGGGTCTCGGACTTTGGATCGTGATCATCATTCGTCCAACAGCCCCAGTGTCACCGGAGGTTTATGTACAGGCGATGTCGGCAATTGTCTTCCCAGGCTTGATTTATAGTCAACACCTGCGCATTTTATGGGCAATGCCTACTCAAGAACGGCGCCAATTGTTGGATACTTCGACTTGGATCGAGAGGCATGAGGTTTTAAAAATATTGAATCTTCATTTTGTTCGATTTAGAAGGGCCTCCCTTTGTGCTGCTGCTGGTATATCGGCTATTCTGATACTCGAGTTGGTACTCACGGGATCCCCTACTCATCTTTTCCCTACTCATCATCCCTGCTCATCTTGATTTCAACCATTCAGATCAAAATTGAATGGTCCAGATTTGATATTTTTAATTTTTCATATTTTTTATGTTTTATTTATTTCAAAAAATAAAAAATAAAAAATAAAAATGATCTTTTAACTATAAATTTTAAAAATAATAATAATTTAAATTTAAAAAATTAAAAATATCAAATATTAAATCTGAACCATCCAAATCAAATTTGGATGGTCCAGATTTAGAGAAGCACCTACTCATCCTTTGAGAATGAGTAGGGGATCCAAGTCCACTCAGAAACCCCAACTCGATTCTATTTATCGATATTTAGTGAATTTGTAGGCCGAGCGAGACGATATGATGGATTTTAAAACATGATGATTTGCTCTTGCATTTAGAGGAAGGCAAATGGAAGTAGTTATTCTTCTGTCTTTTGGGAACATTAATAAAATACTTTTGTGATTTTAATTTCTAGGGATAATGTGTTGCTATGCTTTCTTCCCCTACTTTGCCCTTCAATTATTTTTCACAGTCATTCCTCTTCTGCTTTAAATCTATGATTTCTTTATATCAAATGTTTTATCTAAATCATAACATACAGAATTAGTGAAACTTTCTCTATACAGTAAAGGACTGATCTCTTAAATTATCAACATTATTTTGTTTTGGTTCATGCGGTCCAATACTCATTTTATATTGCTCTTGCTTCTGCATCCTCAAATCTGCGTCAAGTGGCAAAAGTTGCTTTGTTTCCGTAGAATGTGCAGAATCTCCTTTACAGAGATTTAGTACACTATTCTTAGAAAATGGAAAGGGGAAGCAATGAAAGAGGGACACAAATTTTACAAAATAATTCAAGGAAAATTGTTTACTTTAATTCAGTCACATATACTGTGTGTACATTTTTTTTTATGAACAATACGAATTTATAAACTCTCAAGTATAATTTTTTTTATGTAAAAAAAATTCTTGCTAAAATCGCACAAAAATGTCCTTAGATATTTAATGTGAAACCTTTTTTTTTTAATTTATTAAAGCCTCCTACAATAGAATGTAACATTGAATTTTTTTTATTACTAGGTATTATATGGATCTTGGTACATTTTCAAAAATTATATCAAAATCAAGAGTCAAAATGGATGTTAGAATAAAAATGGAGTGATTAAACCTAACTAAAATATATAGTACATTTTCTTAATGGTTAATCTTGCTAACCAATTTATTGCCACATTTGCTTGGCAATGAATTCATGTGAATGAAAGATCATCAGCATAGCATAATATTTCCAATTTAAAGAAGTGAGATTAGTAATTTTATTTTCCACAACCTTTCACCCAACTAATAAGTCTATGCCATTGCTCCAACAGTAATGAACTTTTATAGTGTATTTAGCTGCGCGTTGAACAAAATCAAAATCACATTGACAAACTTCTTTTATGTAGAAGCAATAATTTGTCCCTTCCGTCCAAACCGCATTTACTCCTCCGACAACGTGCAACCAAACACACATTTAGACAAAAGGATAAAAGAGTAGCGTCAATTTTGTTGCACTCATCAAATTTGGTACCTTTATATTTTCATCCTCCATCATTTTTATTGGATTATTTTTTTTACATCTATCATATATTATAATATATCATACAACAATATAAATTTTGTAATTAAAATTTTCAAAGAAACTCTCACAAAAAAGCAAAAAAAAAAATGTCTCTTTTGTGAGAGAAATAGTACCGAGAAACATACAACATTTTTTTTTCTAATTATTTCTTAGAGCTAACATTTATTTTGTCATATGCATAATTATTTTTAAATAACAGCAGGGAAAACAAAATTTAAACTTTATAAGAATTATCTTGACTCATCACGCCTAATTGGCAATTAATAACTTATTGTATCTAATCTATATTAATATTACAAAACTTCCAAATGTTTTACCAGAATAAAAATATCCTGTTTGATTTAATATTTTTATTTATTGAAACTCAATTTTTAAAGACAATTTGATTATATAAAAAAATTCAAATTCTAAGTAAAAGTGGATTATAATGTTTAAAATAATTTTTTTTAAAATTTAATAAAATATAAAAATCATATTATACATGTATTTATGACTACAGTTTCTCATATAACATCGCCAAACATCCTTTACATATTTAGTAGTAATAATAGAAATATATATGCTCATTCTATTTCATTTTTTTCCTAGAAAATATAGGAATTAATAGGTTTTCTTTGGGTGATTTTTCACTATAAAATTGAGTCAAGCGAAGTGAATGCCATAACGGCAGCTTACCAGGGTTCGTGCCGCGAGCAAAGAAGGTGGCCTTTTCACCTATTCTCTTTTGATTTCGCGCAATCAGTTACGCACCTTCCTAAGCTTCCTTTCTGTTGGACAGTAATGGCCGCCATGATTTCACGAAGGTTTAGCTATAGGTTGCTAACATCTTCTCCTTCTTCTTCTCTTCTCTATACACAATCAAGGCCTTCAAACACAATTGCAAAACCCACTTCTCTGTTTCAGCCTTCAGGAACCCCAAAATCCTTACATCCCTTTCATGGTTCAACTCCATCATGCACAGAATCAAACACTAGCAATTTCTCCCCCTCATCAGGTGAAAATCCCCAAAATGTTTGGTCCTCACATACATTAAATGCTTCTCAAAACCATGAGAGGCTATTTGTTCAGAAACCTAAAATTCTGGACACTAGTTTCGTAACGTCAGCTCCCATTGTGATTTCCAGAAGCCCTAGATCTTCATCGGTTACTAATGCCAGATTCTTCTCGGCTAATGGTTCGGCTTCAAAATCTGAAAACCCTGAACTTCCACACCCTAGCCAAATCCCCGATTGGAGTCACCCTTCATTTTTGGCAAATGAAACCCGAAATTACTCAAGAAGTCGATGAAGAAGATCAATGGTTTGAAAAATGCACTGGCGGCTGTGAGTGTGGTTCACATAGGTTTGGGAGCTTGGGCCGCTTACACCTTTGCATTTCCCCAAATTGTTTTAATACAGATGTTTCTGGCATCTGCAACCCCACTCTGGTTGGTCATTAAGCTGCGGCACTCGTTGCAGCGAATGCACTCTATCAAGATAGAAATGGAGGAAGGTTTGTTCCTGATTTTCAGAAAGTGTTGTTTGGTTGCTCGGGTAATGACTGCAGTCTGCCTCCTGCTGTCGCTGGTTCAGGTGGGTCTCGGATTTTGGACCTTGAACATCACTCGTCCACCAGCCCGACCGGCACTGGAGGTTTATGTCTTCCCATTGTTGGTGTAAGAACCGACGTGAATATGCATGCATGGGAAGGGAAGGAAATGAGGTTGACTTGTCAAAGCAGAACCATGCAGCTGCCACGTATACATTTTCCTTCATTTTTGGAATTTTACAGATATATCCTCATTCCATTTACTTTAAACTGGCTTTTCGGTCATTACCTCCCAAACATCTGCAGCACATATCACTTTTAGTTGAGGGAAAATGCAGAGACAGACCAGAAACCTCTACATCTTCCACCCTGTTCTGTTGGACGCTGAGTTGCTCTGTTTCTTCGAGCTGCTGGACGTTAGTTTTCTGCTTCTTCACGCTCTGAAATTGCTCCCGTTGAGTGCTCCATTCAAGTCGCATAGAAGCTCCTTGCTGGATGAACTGAAGTGCTGCGTAAATACTGCAATTTCCTCCTCTGTTCAGCGCCATATTACTGCTCTGTTTCAGCGCTGGTTTGGTCCGAATATAAGCTGCAAGTTTCTCCTTGAATTGGTTCCGTTTTGCTACTGGTTGCTGGTGAAACCAAGCCAGAAAAATTGAATTCTCAGGTCTGAAATTTTTGTTAGATGAATTGCTGTTGCTGGGTTCATTTTTCCCTCTGTTTATGTTACTTTGTGCTGTTGGTTTGCTATTCAGTTTGTGCTGCTGGTTCGCTGTTCAGGGCAGCCTTCTTCCTCCTTGCTTGAGCAGCGCAGTGTAGTGATTTTGGGCCAAAAAAATTCTGAGGTATATGTTGCCTTTCTAATCAACTGTCTAAGTGTTTTCCTCTTCTGTTTATTAAAGCTGTGATGCGTTTCTGTAGTGGCCAGTGGAGGAGTTCTGCGTAGGAGAAGATCTTAGTTGGATAAAATTCTGATTCAATTATACTTAACTGTATGTTCCCTCTCCTATACATTAGTCCCTCCCAAAAATTCTGCATATTTATACACACCTAATTTAATTAAAGACCAAACCCCCACTATGCTCTTTTCTTACTTGTTAAATTATAATTATGCAGAATAAATTTTCTGATTAAAGATGGTAGATATTTCTTCTAGTTTTTGAATTTGGATTTAGCTCCTAAGTGGAACCAAGGAAGTGAAAGCACAAAATATGTATAAGGAATATACTGTACGCGTATGGAAGGCGCAAATTAGTAGAGGAATAAATTTTAAATTTTAATAAGTCCAAGTCCTGTATGAAATTAATTGGGGTGATTCATTTTCTAAAATCTGGTGAATGGGTCTTGTAGAGTATTTAGGAGACTAAGTTATAGCCGAGGAAAGGGGCAGGAAAATTTCTGTAGTATCTCGGAAGGTGAGTGAGTAATGCAGACCATGAGACTCAGGAAATTCTTATCTCTGTTCCTAAGTTTCCTTGCAATGTTTTAAAATTTTGGTTCTCTATTTATAGAGATACATATTTCAATATTTAGCCATATGCATGTTTACCAAAAATTTGATTTCAAGCGGTAATTTTGCAAGTTTACGGATGTTGAGTTAATTGGAAATCCTACTATGAAACTGATCTGAACGATACTTTGTCTGAAATGTTAACTGGAGAAACTGTACTGTTTTATGGAGTTATCTGCCCAGAACCCTGTAGCTAACAGCAGTAGATGTTAGCCCTGGTGCACCATGATCTGTACCTCAGCTAGCAGGGGTGATGCTAGCCCCGTGTGCAGGTCACCACACGTGGAGTCATTTTATTTTCGCAAGCTGAAAGCTTTGTGTCTGTAGTGATTTTCCCCGCGAGCTGTGTGCTCTGCGTCTGTTCCAATTGGTTCTGTTTAGATGCTTTCGGTGCATTTTGAAAAAGAGTTTGTATAAAGTCTGTTCCATATAGTCTATATATATATATATATATATGTAAACCTGTTTGACCTATGTTTATTTTAAAAAAGGGTCGGTATTACTTATTCATTGAGTATCAAACTCATTTGTTTTTATATATATTTTTCAGAGAGCAGTAGGGACTCTAATCTACCCCCAGCCGCTTTCTAGTGGCCGACTTCTTGAGACTTCCTGTGACGAGCCTGCAGTTGCTCCTGTGGGTGCATTTTGGTTGTATATATATTTTGTTTGAAACTTTGTAAAATCTTGTAAAGTTAGCTCCACTGAATCATGGTTAAGGTCATCCCCACACCCCAGATATTTCTTTTGATCTGATTGGACCTGAGTTCACCCCTTGGGATGTATTGCTTTGTCTGAGACTTTGTAGAAATTTCGGGAGGTCTACGTTATAGAGGAGACTCTGCCGAAATTTCTACGAATGTCCTTTAAAGAAAAGCTTATATGTTTTATATGATTCAAATTGATGCCCATAAGTATTGTCTTTATGCTTCCGCTTCTGCGTCAGAGTATTTAAATTTTGGGATTTGACAGTTGGTTCTTATTCAAATGCGCCGCCAATTGTTGACAAGTTCTCCTCAAGCACTGGACGAATTGTTGGCAATTTCTCCTCAAAAACTGGGCCAATTGTTGCATGCTTTGACTTGGACCGAGAGGCATGAAGTTTTAAAAATGTTGAATCTTTATTTTGGTCGATTAAGAACGGCCTCCCTTTGTGCTGCTGCTGGTATATCAGCTATTCTGATACTCGAGTTGGTACTCAGAAACCCCGATTCGATTATATTTATCGATATTTAGTGAATTTGTAGGCCGAGCGAGACGATATGATGGATTTTAAAACATGATGATTTGCTCTTGCATTTAGAGGAAGCCAAATGGAAGTAGTCATTCTTCTGTCTTTTGGGAACATTAATAAAATACTTTTGTGATTTTAATTTCTAGGGATAATGTGTTGCTCTGCTTTCTTCCCCTACTTTACCCTTCAATTATTTTTCACAGTCATTCTTCTCCTTTGCAGAGATTTAGTACACTATTCTAAGAAAATGGAAAGAGGGATCAATGAAAGAGGGGAAAAAATTTTACAAAATAACTCAAGGAAAATTTTGATAGTAGAAAATGGAACTTTGGATTGTTATATCCTCATTATAAAACGAAACCTTTTTTTTTTTAAGTTCCGATTAAGATACGTCACTTATAATTAATATTTTAAAAATTTTAAAGTTGCAAAAAGAAACACAAATGTTGGTGCACTTGCTATGGTTAAGTGATCTTTTATAATGTGCTGAAATCTTTAGTAAAGTGGTAATTATATTATATTCTCATTCTTATCCACAGGGCAACGTGGTAAGTTAAATTGATATTAAATTTTATAATAACTAAAATAGAAAATGCTTAAATTTGAGTGTAATTTCTTATACGCATGTTATCATAAAAAAAAATAATTGGTGAAAACTAAAAGATAAAATGTATGAGAATTGTTTACTTTAATTCACATATATTGTGTGTACATTTTTTTTTATGAATAATACGAATTTATGAATTGTGAAGTATAATTTTTTTATGTAAAATAAATTCTTGCTAAAATCATACAAAAATGTCTTTAGAAACTTAATATGTAACTTTTTTTCTTTTATCTAAAGCTACACAATAGAATCTAACATTGACACGTAAATTTTTTATTTTTGGATATCATATTATACCATGCGCAATTATATATAAAAGTGTACAAAATACTTCGGAAACAACAATTTTAAAAAAATTCCTACAAACATCAACTTCTAAAACATCCTTCAAATTTACAGAATTCTTGAAGAACATCCTTTATATGGTAAATAGATCATCTTGGTACAAACATGCAGTCTTTTACCAACATAAATGGACCTTTTGTAATCCAGAATCTGATTCCATACTTGAGTACGACCATTACAGCTAATTAGTGCTAACTCCCACCTCCAGAGTCAGAATCAAATTCATATAGTCATATGAATTTAGAAATAGTTAGACCAAAATGCTGTATCTACTTCTGGGCATTATCAATATGGTATGAAGGTATTTATCATCCTTTATATGCCATTTGATATTGCAGGAATACACGTATGTTGAAGGATTCTGGATGTGATCCAAAGTCTATGTTACAATAAATTCAACGTCTAAGTCATATTGTTCTATTCCACAATTTTCGTCGACCCAACAACAATGTTATTCTTTTGAAGTTATTGGCTGCTGGCAAGGTAGTTTTCCAATGAACCAATGGCAATTAATGACGATGTAAGTTCTTAGCAAACAGCAATTATAAAGGATATTGCTTTGAAAAACTAGTTGAGTTGATTAGTCAAAAAGTGAAATGCTCGGCGAATTTCATAAAAGGCTTTAATTGGTTTATATTATGTTTTTCAATCGGTTTATACAACATCGAAGGCTTTTGTGAATAAATGTTATGACGATACTTTTGTCAAAAAAATTTTAAAAAAGGAAGATTAAAACTGATTAGATTCATTTATATTTATGGGACATCATTACAATTACACTGCATTATTCCATAATGCTTTAATCTGACATATTTCATTGCTAAAGTATATTACATTGATTCTTCGCCATTCTAGACTTACATTTAAATTCATTTGGTCCCTATTATTGATTTAATTAAATTATAAAATGAGTTAAAAAAATTACATCTAAGGACCCAAATCATATAAAATTTATAATAAAATATTTTAAAAATTATAATTACCTTTAAGGACTACAATTATTACAAATTTTTAGGAGATTTATTATTAAATTTAAAAAAATTTGTTACTTTCTTAAATTCAGTAATAATTTTTTTGAATTTAATTATAAATTTTCTAAAATATTATAATAATTGTGGCCCTTAAAAATAATTTCAATTTTTAAAACTCTTTATTGTAAATTTTATAAGATTTAAGTCCTTGAATATAATTTTTTCTAAAAAAATTGCCAGTAATATAGGAACAGATTTTTGCATTAGATCAATATCTGATTTACTTTGTTGAGTATATTGTTTCATTTCCACCATACAAAAAGATACTTAAATTTAGTTAATAATGAAAAGAATGATAAATAATTAGAAAATGGCAAAATAAAAAAGCTTGAACTTCTTTCTTTTCGCCATTCCCATGAGCATTGTGTTGAGGGCTTTTTGACCCTTGCTATAATGGGAAAAAAATAAATATGAGCCATTCAATTGCCAAAACTTATTTTTAAGATATTTAATTTTTTAAAATTTTTTAATAGGAATGCAAAAGAGCATCCTCGCGTTCCACTTAATAATTTAAAAAAAAATTCTGAACACACATCAAGATGCACCACATTTAGAATTTTTTTTTTTTTAATTTATCTGAATGCGGAGCAGTCAGTGTTGAATTGTCGGGGAGGGGGAAATGGGGAGGGCGGTTGAGATATTTGTTTATTATATATAATATAATTTTTAATTTTTATTATAAAATACTAAAATATAATTCATAATAATAAATTTATAAATTATGATTTTATTGATAAAGTTATATTTTTAATTATAATTTAATTCTCTTGAATTTATTTATATAAATATATATATTTTAGTCTTATTAAAAAAATAATCTCAACTTATAAGATTTTTTTTGGTATAAGATTGTTAATGATATTAAAAAATATATTTTTTATGCAAATAAGTTAATTAACATTATCTTTACAAATCATAAATAATCATGAAACTTTTCTAAACGATAATAGTACTATTTCTTTACACATGACTTGCCCATAAACTTTCTTAATTCCATAAACCCATGATTATAGGCACAAGGTCCATAAGATTACTTTTTGCACAAAAGAAATTTTTAAATCTTATTAAGAATCTTATACCCAAAAAAATCTTATATATTAAAATGATTTTTTATAATATTTTTAATAAAACTAAAAAATACTTTTTTATACAAATAAATTCAAAAGAATTAAATTATAATTAAAAATATAACTTCATTAGTAAGATTATAATTTTATAAATTTATTATTATTAATTATATTTATTATATGAAATATATTATATATAATAAATACATATTACACCCACTCAAATTCCCCCCTCCCCCCACATCTACACCCCTCTAGAAAATTCTACTCCCCGGCCCTCAGCCCATTTCCATGCTCTTCTAAGAATACATAAGTCAAGCTGTGTTAAGTTGCATTGGGCCCAATTGAAATTTGGGCCTTGTGACTTGGCCTAACTTGGGTATAGCCTAGTCTATGATTGCATTTAGACCAGTAGAGTTGTTACACCTATTTTTTTATGGAAAAATTTTGAATAATTATATTTTTGTAATTAGTTAACCATTTTAGACATATAACCATTCATTTTGATATATTTTTATGAGATTTACATAACAGAAATGAAAAAAGTGCATCCAAAGGAGGAAAGTGAAAAAAAAAATGAAGAAAAAGTAGCTAAAATTTCAAATTGCAATAACTCGAAAGTTGGTGCTTCGACCAGGGTTTTTTTTTTATTTTGAATAATTTTTTGAGACAAGCTTGATGCAAATAGTCATATGCAATTTTCCCAAAAAAAAAATTGTTTATTATTTCAAATTTTAGTTTTTTGCTTTCAATATAAAAAAATACACGTTTTTATCTTATTTGAATGTGATAATTATACTTGGGAGAAATCTAATAAGGACTTTGATCCTCTTAGTTTTTTATAATTTGTAAATATGTTTAAAATTTTTTGGCCAAAATCACAAAATGGTCCCTAAAAAAGAATTTCTTTTTACTTGGGTCTTTATACACATACACACACACACACTTTCAAGCTAGGCCAAATTAGACTGGTTAGGATGATAAGCCCTATGCCTAACTCGACCTTGTTTCTTTTTCTTTTTTTTTTTTTCCTTTGGACTGACCTAATTTGGCTTGACTTTGTTAGGCAGCACCAAGTTGTTGGATTGGATTAACACCCTTATCTAGCATCTACTTTACAATTCTACCTGTTCATATTTTTTTTAAAAAAATGTTTTCCCCATCATAGTAAGGGAGTCAAAAAGCCCAATATTGAGCCTACAAGTCTACTTATGGGTTCTTGTTACAGTGGGTATCATAAACAATCAAATTATTTTGTTATCAATTCTTATACTAGTAGACTATTGTGTAATGTTTGATTTTGTGTTAAACATCAAAATTGAGTTAGTTATAAAAGTAAGTCTCCTGAGATGAATGATTTAAGGTCAAATAAGATTTGGTATAATTTATCCAAATTAGATTTTTGTAGAATTAGTTATGAATTTTTGAAATTTATATCAGTAAACTGTATTAGAAATACTGGACAGTGTGATCTATGTTACTTTTCTGATGTCAATCACGGTCCAATTGGTTTTTTATGACCTGGAATGATTTTTAACCTATAGTTGTCATCTAGGACTTTTCAGAAAATTATCATTTGCTTAATTTTAATTTTTCTATAATTAATTATAATTTATAAAAGTTGGTGCCAAAAATCTAAATTTTGGACCGGTGAAAAAATTTCAATTTTTCTAGTTTTTGGTTTCAAATCTGTAGTTCATGAGTTGTTTTATAATATGTATGAATTATATAGATAGAGAATAAGTAAATAATGCTATTAATGGGCCCATGGACGAGAAGTATGAATTTTTAAAAAGCTAAATAATGTATAAAAATACTATTATTTTTATTTATTTTCTTTGATATTACGTGAAATTGAGCTTAAATCTGTGTATATGGAGATAAAGGAAGCATGGTATTACATATTGTACAATCAAGTTAATTCAAGGTTATTATAATCTTTAACAAGTCAATTTGACTCCATTATTGTCTCGTTATCCACATCCTTTATTGTTTTTGAGGTAGCGTGAACAAATCAATGGGAAAAAATATATAAAAAAGTAGATAAATGTAATGAAGTCCTAATCCAAACCAAAGGATGTATCAAACAATCAAAACAAACATAGAAAAATTATTTTCTATATACTGTGTTTTCAAGTGTGCCATCTCCTCAAAATAAATTTATAATTAAAAGATCCCTCTAGAAGTTCCTAATGGTTCCTTTTGCAACTCTTGTTGCAACCAATATATCTACACCAACATAGAAGATGTTGTAAAGTAGATAGTGAAACCAAACAGAAAAGAATAGGAATCTAAAGATTCTCTTAAAAAAATCGAATGATTAGTGTCATCATTAAAGATTAAGTGCTCTGAAAGAAAATTGAAAAAAAAGTGTTACAATAGGGTTTGAAGATTACTAGAAGATAAATCGACCACAAAGCGCTTTTAAAGAGGTTGAACTAAATTTGGAGATAAAATATGCTAAATGATCAAAATAAGATAATATTGGATAAATTACTCATTGCTACTAAAAGTAAGAATGACCAAAATCCGGACCTTCTTTCAACAATGGATAAAAAGCCATGAGGTCGTGGCAATATGCAAGAAAATATAGAATGATTTGGACTTAATGGAAGCTGAGGCTAACCATAATAGCAACACCAGAAACAATAAAAAAGGGAATACTAATCAGAAACAAAAGAGGCATTAGTTCATCAACCTAACACAAATGGAGGATTTTGTAGAGCAAAACTTGGGGGGTGCTAGCATTTGCATTTGAATTAAGTTAGTGCTGAACATTATGAATAATGGTAGCTCAATTTGAATTTGAATTTAAGTGATGAAGTAAGATTTAAACAAATGTGTACAATTATTTTTCCCCCTTTGGGCTACTGTGATCGTAATAATAATGTTATATTTGGTAAAGTAAAAAGATTTTTAAAGGAATATAATCATGTGACCCAAAATCATATTTGATGTGATATGACAATGAATGAGAATACATTTTTCATTTTAATGTTGGATAGAGTAAAAATAGTCATGAATGGAAATAACATGTGAGCAAATGACTAAAACACCTCTAGTAACTAAAAAATATTAAAAAATTAACTTTTGATAATTAACATAAGACAAAAAGAGAAAATTATAATTGAAAATCTCAAGTTAAAAATATTTATATTAAAGAACTTTAAAATTTAAAATTATTTTAAAGAATTCAAAGATTAAAAATTTAAATTTCACAAAAAGTTATAGTTCAAGATTTCAAGTTAAAATTTTTTGACCCTTGGGTCATTTAAAATAATTTTAAATTTTAATATTTTTCAATGTAAATATTTTAAATTTAAAATCCATAATTATATTTTTTATGAAAAAAATAATAATTCATTGCATCTTCACCATTTTTTAGGACAAAAAGATTTTTTGCCTACTCTTTTTGTCTTCAACCGTATCATTTCCATTCTCAACTTGATGGAAAGCATAGTGGTTAGTGCATGTAAAGTTGATTCCATCCAAGAAAGGGTTTCGTATGTACCAAACAAGGTTTTTTCTTTTTCCCTCTCCCTTTTACTATCCTTTCCAATGCTTTCATATGTACCACTCACCTCTTTGGAGTTATAGATAGTAAATAGAGAGTGGAAATCAGCAAAGTTTTGAATTGGAAAAAAAAGGGAAGAATGTGATTATCATAATGAATTAAAGGTTTAAATAGTCCTATGTGAGAAATGCATGAGTCATCTATAGTCATGTCCGTGATTGTAGCCAATGCAGTCAAAGTGTTTTGTGCTAGCAGAAGTGAATCGCGTATGTATCGTGGTCCATGCCTTGGAGAAGTTTTAGCCTTCTATGTTTCTTCACTTTCCTTCTCATTTCTCTTCTCTTCCTCTTCTCCTCGCTGGTATTCTTTTCTGGCTCTTTATAGTATACTTGTTCACTTTTTAGTATGCCACACATAGTTTTGTACTTACTACTTCCTTGATCACTTCTTAGATACACGACTTGAAAGTGGAAAAGATGATAAGGTTGTTTACAATGTTCGATGGGATTCACATGCATGGGTTTGCATCTAATGTCATGAGCAGCACACGAGAGACCTTTGCCACTAGGTTTTTTGCTAAAATTGTTGTTTATGGGGACAGACGAGTTAAAAGTATTTAACTTCTTTGCTAATATTGTCTTTGGATGTCCATATAAATCAGGATCACACCCACAAATGACGCAGCTTCATTTGTTACCTATGTTTAGTCACTAGGTTTTGGATGATTGCTTCTTAAAGGTATTTTTTCCAAATATTTAGTATTTGCTTTGGAGAATAATTATGGTTTTTTTTTTTGTTTTTTAACATATCTTTTTGCTTACCGTTGCTAGTAGGGCTATTTAGCTTCTTCCAATGAGAAAAGCCATTGTTTTGCAGCCATAGGATGGAACGATAATTCAGTTCACATATGGGATACCTCACAGTCTATTACGATTCTTAAAGTTCAATCTCCAGGTTAGTTTCAACAAACACAAGGATTGAATCATCTGAACTACCATTTGAAAATTTTCTGTCATAACTCAAGCCTGGATGCTACAAAGCATGGAAGCGAAGACAACGTGGTAGAGAAGAGAAGATGCAAGCCACTATATCCTATTTAGTCTTCCATAATGGAGCTGCTCTGTTTGTCGAAAGTCGCGCTAAAATGAGGCTTTGTTGGAGCAAAAGATACAAGCCACTCTACCCACTTACTGCTTTGTTTGGCTATCATCCTTTATCAACTTATGATGTTTATGCAAAATGATGTGTTGCTTTGACTGCATTTGTTGTGACTGTAGACGATCCAAACGCATGAGGAACAGGGGAGATTGGTGGAATAAAGAATAGTCACATATACATTTAATACATGTACAATGTATGGGCCTACTAACTTCAGATGATTTGGACTCCCCCTAATTCAGATAATCTTTATTATTATTTTCTTAATTTTTTTCCTAACAAAATCTGATTCATTCAAATTAAAATTTATGTAGTTTAAATCTTTTTTTATTTTTTATGGCAAAACATATTTTTTTTAAACTCAATTGAAAAATTATTTTTATTTTACTTTTTATATCTTATAAAAAAATTATTTTTAAAATTTTTAAAAAATAAATCTACACTGTTGAGAGTAATCTGAAGAGTCCAAATTTTATACTATAGAGGCTATTCACCAAACTTTTACAATTTGAAGGAATTTAAAGATTTAAAAAAATAAAAAATTGAAAGAAACAAATTTTAAAGCTTCTTAGCTTCTGAAGTAATTCTCTCAGCTTTAGTATAGATAAAATATTTTATCATTCTCTTTAGACATAAATTTAACTCTTAAAGGAAAATAAAATTATTTTAAAAATAACAAAAGATAAAAATTAAAATTAAAAATAAATAAATTGACATACCAACAACATAACATAAGCTAGTTTATGATGAGTTATGAGTTAAATGAGTTAACTCGTTTAAGTCATATATTTAAATAGGTCAAACATTATAACTCGGCCCATTAAATGAATTAAATAGGTTGACTTATTTAACTTATTAAAAAATAAAAAATATTAAAAAGAAAAAGCAAATAGCATTATTTATAAGAATAAGTATTTTCTAAAATCTAACAATGGTGTTAAATAATTAAATCTAACCTTTAAATATTCAAACAATTTCTTCAAATTTTAATAGTGAAATAAAAATAACTACTTAATTAATTCAAATTTCATCAAACAATTAAAATAAAATAAAATAATTAATGAAACTCTTCAAATTTCTTTGTAAGAGCATTTGAATCTTATTTTAAAAGGTCAATTTTTATAATAAGAGTTAAAATATCATCAAAATTTTTAAAATTATTAATATTAGTAAATGAAAAAAAGCCAAGTTATGTAATTAGTCCATTTAATTTATGAGTTAAGTAAATCAAGCCATCGTGATTTTAGAATTATGAGTTAACAAAATTTAAATCTAATTCTACCTTTGCATGGATCAAAGGGCCATTGGCCTCTATTTTGAGGCTTTGCCAATTAAAACATATGGAGCCACTAGTGTCTCAATGCTTTTTGATGGATTAGAAAAAAAAATAAAAAAATAAAAACTTCTTCACCTAATCAACATGCTTGTTTATATTTTCAATTTTTTTATTTCTTATATACCTTTCGGAACAAATTATATTTCAAAATATAGAATATCGAATTCTGCTATGACACACACATTAGGTTGCAGCCCGTGCCAAAAAAATTTGGTGGTGCAAGGATGTATGGACAGTAAAAAAAAAAAAATTGGTCCACAAGAAGAAAAAAAATTAAAACTTGTCAGATTAGTATCAAAAACTAAATTTTATTACATACATAGATAAATATATTCGAATTTTATGGTTACTCTAATAATATGTTGTTCTGTGCGCTCAACATCATCTTAGACCATGGGCATGGGTATTCACTGTCCAATTACTATCAGCGACCATCTCTCGTCTCTGACTTTTCTCAATTAGCTCCAATTATCATCGAACACGTCATCAAACTCTCGTGTGTAGTGCATACACTGAATGCACCTTCAATTCTTCAAAGCATAAGCAAGGGCAAAAGGTGATGCTGCGCCACTAGGGACAACGGCGCTTCGGTTCTCCCTTCGCATTCTGTGTGGGTCGAGCTTCAACTCCAATGGCGTCTGGCGCAGGAAACGCGGGGGTAGAGTGGCACGTGCGGCCTCCTAACCCTAAGAACCCCATCGTGTTTTTCGATATCACCATCGGTAACATCCCTGCTGGTAGAATCAAGATGGAGCTCTTCGCCGATATTGCTCCCAAAACCGCAGAGAATTTCAGGCACCTTTTTGCCTAAGCTGTGATTTTGCTTTGTTCTTATTCTCAAGTTAGTTTCCTTTGGAATTAGTAGGAATTTGAGGGAAAGAAAGTTGAAAAGTTGAAATTTGGTTCATTTATTTATTTATTTTCAATGGAAGAATCGTTGCGTAGAGTGCGACAAGAAAGGTTTAGTGATGATTCTTTGGGTCTTCCTTTGTATCTTTAGCTAAAATGAGCAATACTGATAATAAAATAAGGGAAGAAGTTAAAATTTTGCAGCTGAATCCCATAGTTAGTTCTTTTGCAGCTTGGCTAAGAGCCTGGTATTCAAGCCATAAACTTATGAATAGCCTTCCAGGGATGGAATAAACAGAAAGCAGTTAGAAGAGAAAAATTGTCACCAGTACAAACTAAAATATGATTAGACTTGAAATCATCGGCTAGAATATGGTTTCCAATTGAAGTCTATTCTATGAAAACAAAAGGTTAAAACAAAATCAATCTTGGGCTTCTTGGCCAGCTTTAGTCACCGCTTATAAATGAGATTACAATAACATTATAGTAACGTTCAAAATGTTAAAAATTCAACTTTATCTTGATTCCAGTATACTATGCTATAATTCATTAGTTGGTTCTATATATATATATATATATATATATTCATTGATTGGTGCTGAACAGTGGGAATTTGACAAGATACTGCTGTGAGATTAAATATTACTTTCTTGATGTGATATTAAATGTTTCACTTTGGAAGTTATGACACTTCAATTTTAGCTCATGTTGCATTCAAGTACATGTGATATAAATGATCTTGTGAAATATATTCATAAATGCAATGCGTATTTTGGTATAAGTGATTACCTTTAGAAGGAAGCTTGTATATTGCTCACTCCTGAAGCTACTTTTTGTGTACTTTGTGTATTTATTACTACACTGCACTGCACATCAAATTCTTGTTATTTGCAAATTCACTTCTTTCCAATTGATTGGTTTTGCTTTTGTTTATCTGGCAGGCAGTTCTGCACAGGGGAGTACAGGTAGTGAAACAATCTTTTTCAAGCTGACCGAGTGTGGCTGAAATCTTTTGTGATTTTCTTTCTTGTTTCCTTGCCTTTTAGTTTCATTTGGGTTACTGAAACTATTGAGTATTGACAGCCTGATGGTTTTCATCTATCACTGTGCTTTGCTGTTTTTGATTGAGACCTGATACAGCATTAACATCACTATAGTAAAAATCATTTGGACTGCTGAATGACTAAATAGTAGTCTTAATTGTAATCCTTAAGTTGAGTGTTATTTCAATCTCTTCATTGAATGCCCAATTTCCAAATGGATACTTGGTTCCAAATGGCATATTTTTGTTAGGTTAGGTTTACTACTTGTACTTGATCTGAATTAATTGGCAGGAAAGCTGGACTTCCTGTTGGTTACAAAGGCTGTCAATTTCATAGGGTGATTAAGGATTTTATGATACAGGCTGGTGATTTTTTGAAGGTACTATTCTGCTCTGTTAAGCTAAGACTTTATCTGCTATTAACTTACACTATATAAGAGCATGGGTGATTGTGTTACTATCCGTGAGGAGAAAAATATCCATTTCTAAAATAAGTCAATTACTTGTATGGTCTACACGCATGGTCTACATGCATGGCTTGTTATTATCTGACCCTTGTTACATAACATTATTATTAGTTATCTAGTTCATGTTTCTTGCCTAATGTTTTGTACTAATTACTTTTCTTATCTTCACTTATTTGTCCTAGTATATTTAATCACTTAATTTATTATAATAATCACAGTGGAGTAGACATTTAGTAAACTAGAAGGAATGCTAAAAGTGGTAGCCTCCTTATGTAACTGAATTCAAAGGATAATGTAACAAAAGGATAGCAGCAACCTCATATAATGATACCCCAATGAATTTCACACTAACCTTAGATGTCCTTATCTTGTAACACTCATATAGCAATTAATTTAATGGTTTTGATTTAAATTTTGATGTACATAAACAATAGCATCTTTATATAAAATGTTAAAACACAGGAATGTCAATATTGTATCAAATTAAGTATAGAATCAGTTATCAAGGTTGAAAAATCTTTAAAAATGTAGTTTTTTTACTTATTGATGATAACATAACTTTAGCATTGCATCTATCATTGAACTTGGATTTGATCCAGATCCATATAATTATGTGAATTTTTTCTTTTTAGCATGACATCTCTTTCAGTATAAAATTCAAATCAACAAGAGAGTACTGAGTTTTAAATGTAGATATAAGTTAGACTTGCTATAAAATCTATAATTTAATTTGCTTACAATTATTTTAAGTCTTTGTTCGTTATTAAATGTGGCATTCAGTTCTTCTAAGCAGTACTCGATGTGGTTCAAATAAGCTTTAATCACAAATCCTATTAGCTAGCTAGTCCCATTATCTGCAAATGCTGCATATGGTTTCTCTACTGTCACTCTTGAAAGCAAGGATCTCCTTTATTTAGTGCATGTTTGGATAGACGGTTTTCCTCCCTGAGTCACGTTTGGGACAAAGTAATAAATTGTTGCTTCTACATACCGTGGGTAGACAAATGTGATTTCCAAGCTTTCTCAACACCTATCCAAACAGGCTTTTACTCTCCCAGAGGCATATCGTTCGATATTAAATCCAGGAGAGCTTGGTTAGTCTGTAATGCATCCTTTTTATTGATAAAAGAGGAAATTTTACTAAAAGGAAATGTGGGTACAAAGGAGAAGTGCATCATAGCAAGCTGTCTTAAAGATGATCCATCCTTTCTCATGCCAAGGGCTATAAACTTGATAAAAAGAAACTATTCTAAATTCTATATAGTTGCCCAAGATTCACCAAACAAGCCAAAAAACTTACTCCAGATGTGAGTGGCTGAGGGGCAATGGAAAATTAGGAAATGTGGGTACAAAGGAGAAGTGCATCATAGCAAGCTGGCATAAAGATTTTCCATCTTTTTCCTGCCAAGGCCTTTAAACTTGATCAAAAGAAACCATTCTAAATTCTAAATACTTGTCCAAGATTCACCAAACAAGCCAAAAAACTTACTCTAGATGTGAGTGGCTGAGGGGCAATGGAAAATTAGGAAATGTGGGTACAAAGGAGAAGTGCATCATAGCAAGCTGGCATAAAGATTTTCCATCTTTTCTCCTGGCAAGGCCTTTAAACTTGATCAAAAGAAACATTCTAAATTCTAAATACTTGTCCAAGATTCACCAAACAACCTAGAAAACTTACTCCAGATGTGAGTGACTGAGGGCAATGGGAAACTAGGAAATGTGGATACAAAGAAGAAGTGCATCATGGCAAGCTGTCATAAAGATTTTCTATCCTTTCTCCTGGCAAGGCCTTTAAACTTGATCAAAAGAAACTATTCTAAATTCTAAATACTTGCCCAGGATTCACCAAACAAGCCAAAAAACTTACCCAGATGTGAGTGGCTGAGGCAATGGGAAAACGTATCTGTTTCTCCATGATATACATATTAGGATACAATTCTTTGTTAGGACTACGAATCTAATACAAATCATTGATATTAATCCTATTAAGTACCGTTGTCCAAATAAAAGACCTGACTCTAGAGGGAACTTTTGGTTTCTGAAGAGGCTTTTCAGTAACTTCTTTGTATTTGGGGAATGAGTAAGGAAATGGAATAAGGGCTTACAGTAAGGGCCCAAGTTCTCCTATAATGGGGACTCCAATTCTTAAGTTCTTCTGTCATCTAGATTCCTGAAAAGGTGGAAGTTCCAAGACATGTTGGGACCCAGAGTAGTTAGAAGTTCCAAGCTTCTCTGCCATCTTACTTCTTCTGGCTGGATCATTTTGCTCTCTTCATTTGTGGTTTTTTAATCTTAATGTTGTCCCTTTTATCGGATCATCTTAGACAATTTTTCCGTTGAAGCAACTCCTATCATTGTCTATGTCTCTTATCTCACTGTAGGTCTTTACATGCTCACATCTCCATTGTCTATATGTCTATATGTCTATCAGTTATTGATCTTGTGTTTATTCTCAGTTTGTCATTCTTTACCATAAACACCACACATGACTTTAAAGATATCTATGAATACAAGAGTAAATGTTTGTGTTGTGAACGTTAATATTTATTAGATTATAGTTACACAAAGTAAGTCTGCTATCTTAATAGAAATGAACATCATGAAAGTTTTGGTTTCTATTTTGTAGCACGACTTAATGAGATGTTTTTGAGCTAATGAGTCTGTAATTTTTTCCTTGTTTTGGGAGGACTTCTTGCCCTTGTTTTTATATTGCTCTTTTCTTCTCTTCAATAAATTTTCGTTTTCCTTTCAAGAAATGAGATGCTTGGGATTCCATTGTTTTTCATGTATTATTAACTGCCAGGTTTAATAGTATTAGTGCCATTTTTTTTTCCTTGTAGTTATATTGATTCATCCACTGGAATCCACTGTGATACCAGTTCTGCTTCCTTCACGGATTTGTACTCGTGTATATATATATATATATATATATATATATATTGTTAATTACAAAAATTGAGTTGAATTCTGTTTTGTTGTGAAATTCCTGATAAATTCATCTTCTTACTTGGCAGGGTGATGGTAGTGGATGTGTTTCCATCTATGGACACAAGTTTGACGATGAAAATTTTATTGCCAAACATACTGGCCCTGGTCTCTTATCAATGGTATGTATTTGCTTTATCAACTTGCATCTTGCTTCTTGAATGTGTCACATTTATATTCTTATTCTTTTGCTTAACCAGTGATGCCATAAATTTGTATGGCTAAATGGTCATTTTAGTTTTCGTGGTGTGTCTATGGACAGTGTGTTATCCTCAAGACTGGTTCAATCCTGCCTATCCCCTCCCTGTAGTGGGAAAAAAAAAAAGGAAAACAGTGGTTTTACTTTTTTGCGATATAATTATCCAGTCAATATATTTAATCTTATCAAAATAGTAAATTTCTTTGAACTCTTTCTGTGCCCCCCAAAAAAAAAAGAAAGGGGGGGGGGGTGCTCCTGAGACCTTTATAAATTTTTGCTTAGTTTACACTTGCAATATTAAGAAGGCTTAAACCCTGCTTGTCTATTCTGCAGGCAAATAGTGGACAGAATACCAATGGTTGTCAGGTAACGTTTCAATGGTGCCCTTCCTCTTCCCTCATCTCCCTTCTCTCGCTTGGGAATCTTAAATTAGAGAAGCTCTATTTGACTGATGAATTCTCTTTTCCTTTCTTGTTGCAGTTTTTTATAACCTGTGCAAAATGTGACTGGCTAGACAACAAGCATGTCGTTTTTGGGGTATGCTCTCATGTCTTCTCACACATAATTATATTATTCTTCAAACAATCTATATGTAGGTTTTGTTGCTGATCCACATGAGCTTTGTGCCTGCGTGCCTTCAAATTATGATGCTGGGTATATGATAATAGAATCATCACACATGTGAACTAAGATAGATATCTTAAACCTGAGAGCCGAACAAACAAAAGCATTTCTCTAATTTCATGCTAGGGCATGAAATGTCAAATATTGTCGAGGTATGAACAGCAGTGTGTGAATCGAAAAGTATGATGTCTCCATGTAGGACTAGCTTGTGTTAAACTCTGTTGCATTACATGCTGTGCTGGGTCATAAAGATTTTCACTTGGTCAATAAGGTTGGCTGAATTGTTAAGATCAACTTATATCAATGAGTCTTCAGTTCGATTCATACTAATGATTCTTTCTTGGTAGGCATCTATCAACTGCGGTGTGTGTTGCTTTGGAGTCGAAACAACCTATCTAGCACTTGAAATTTTTTAACCAAAAAAAGAATTTTTCACTTGAAAGTTCTTCATATGCCTTTCAAATAGCCAGCCTTGTTTGAGTGTGCTAGGCATTTACCCGTCATCACATATCTTTTATGCAGAGGGTGCTTGGAGATGGCCTTTTGGTTGTCAGGAAGATTGAGAATGTGGCAACTGGACCCAATAACCGGCCTAAATTAGCTTGCGTCATTGCTGAGTGTGGAGAAATGTAAATTTAAGCTTTAACAGTACTTATGTAAGCAACAATTGATTGAATCCTCTGTAGCAAAATTATCATTTATGATGCAGAAGTGGGCTTTTTTATGTAGTGGAAGATTCCTCAGCGGCCCTTGCAGCTATTCACCCTTGTTACGAGGTTTCCCTGTAAGACAGGGTGATTTTATTATACAAGTTGAATAGCCTCTAATTGAATAATCATACACAAAGCAGTAGCGTGATTTTACTGCAGTGTGCAAACTTATTCGCCCGAAATCATCCATGGATCATACCTGGGATTCATGTAAAAACAAAATGGGCTTTATTAAAAAATAATCGTAGGCTTGAGTCTGAATCTTTTTCACTCTTTTGGGCTTGGGCCTGGCCTGAACGTGTGGGAAAAAGTCCGGTTCTGCCTGACCTGTTTTCGTTGGTTGAAAAAAGAAATATCATAGTGCTTTCATTATGTTAGATAAAAATATTATTTTTATATATAAGTATTTAAAAACTAAAAAAAATTAATAGGGACCATTTAAAAAATTTTAAATAGCTACAATCAATACTATAATATTTTGTGAAAAAAACATATTTAGGGTCTTTTTCTTTTACCAAACAGTTGATGAAACAATTTTGATAATAAAATATTGTGAGGAGAAAATGTTAATCAATAATTTTTAAAATTTCTTTTAATATGAAGAATTAAAAATAGAAGCAACTAATTAAGTATGTCAATATTTTAATTAATAAAAAAATAAATATAATTTGGGCTAAGTTAAATTTTAAAAAAACTTATTTCAATTTGCTTTACATTTGGGACATTTTTAAATGAATTTTTTTATTAGGCCTTTTTCTTTTGACTCTTTTTTTTTTAAGATCGGATTTATTGGGGTGAACAAGCTTTTATACCACGATTAGATTTAGATAAATTTATAATATGATAATAAAAAGTTATAGAAGGAAAAAGATGCGATCAGTATTTTATAAAATGCTAATAGAACTATATTAAAGGTTGCAAGACCTTAACGGGTTTTGGGAAGATGTATTTCAGTCTTTTTTGCCGGTAGTTTATCAAATGAATTTATAGTTTTTGCCAACACAGGTTGGTTTATTTATTAGAAATAATTCAATAAAACTTTTACAATCAACCAATTATGTTGTGTGCTCTCATATTCTTTCAATGCTGATAGAGTTTGTATTAATGGTTAATCTTTAATGAAACTTTTTAGCGTGTTGGTCGTTCACTTTTTCTGAAAAAAATTCTTTAGCACTCAATCTTTTAAACAAGTCTTTTCTGATCACTTCATAGATCTCATTCTTCTGTTAATTTTTTAATGCTAAATTGACAAATACAAGTGTTATGATTTTGACAAAAATAAATATTTTGCACAAACTAATGAAAGTAGCTTATCCTCGTGGTCACCTTGTCTACAATGAAAAGAGTACTCATAGTCTCTTGGTAATTTTGATTGCTATTCCATCAATTCTACGATCCTTTGTACTAAGCTGGGCCGATAGAAATAAAAAAGGTAATAGGTTATCAAGATAATTGGAGATTTTCACAATCTAATATATATACATTCTAGTATATAGGTAGGTTTTTAATAATTAAACCAAAAATCAATCTGTTGGTGCAAAAAATTACATTAAAGTTTCTACCAAAAAATACATTTAGCTTATTTTATTAATTGAGCTTAGGGAAAAAAATGCATAAATGAGTAAAGTATATTGGAATATTTGTCCAAAGGTCTGGAATTCAAGTGACATTTTTTTAATATAAATGTTGGGAGTTTTGATTTACCTAAGTTTAATTTTTACTCTGTCTTTTTTCTCACTCTCAATTTTCAAAGTTTTGTGCCTCATTTTTAATAAAAGATTTAAAATATTTTGAACAAGTATTGGTAATGAGCCAACCATATATATATATATATATATATATATATATATAACATACATATTAGGAACAACCCACCATATAAACAAGTAGTTTTAAGATCGGAGTTTTGAACCCTTTAGTGAGAGAACCTCTTCTTTCTCTCTACCCTTGGAGAGAAGAGTTTAACACTTGGCTTTATAGCCTACCACCTAATTCTCATTTTCCTATCCTTTACCTTCCCCTTCTTCATTCAACCCTGGACTCTTATCTTACAAAATCTTTCTTTTAGATCCTTTAAATATTGTATCTTTCCATAAAGATTACTCTCTTGGTTTCTTAAGTGGCTGCTTCCTTTCCTTGTATCATTAAACGTTTGCATGAGATGCCTACTTCTCCCAATATTAGAAGTTAGTGCTATGTACTTTTGTCATGTCATCTTCCTTACTTTCTTCCACATCAGAGCAACTTGATAATCACACTTAGAAGATGTGGATAGGTATGATTTGCAAATAATAATAATAATAATAATACCAACAATAATAACAATAATAATAATAATAATAATAATAATTAATTAATTAATTAAAATTATAGCATATACAAAAATGGAAGAAGAAGCAACCTCCAAATTTCAAATACACAAAGTGAAGTGAGTAAACAGTCAAATGGAATGATCATACAAAAAATAAAGCAAGTTACAATATGCAAACGAAGCAAGCATATAAAATATGGAGCAAGTAAATAATTAAGTGAAGTGTGCAAAAAGAAAGTAAAATCAGCTACAACATGCAAGTGGAGTAAGTATATAGAAAGTGAAGCTAGCAAACAGTCAAGTGGAATGAGCATACGAAAAGTGGAGTTAGCTACAACAGGCAAGTGAAATAAATATGCAAAAAGTGGAGCGAACAAATAGTCAAGTGAAGTGAGCGGATAAAAAGTAAAAGATCCTTCAAAAATAAAGTTGACTAATAATAACAACTGAAAAAATACATACACACAAATAGTAGAGTGAGTTAATATAAATTGGAATGTCCTCTAGATAAAAAAGCGGAATAGCCTTCAAATTTAGAATAGATTTATAAATAAAGTAATAAAAAAGAAAGTTAAAAGAAAAAATAAATATTACCAAATTTATCTTGAGTCTATGTCTAATTCCCTTAAATTTTAAGGGATTTTTTTCAATTAATCTTTAGATTATAATAGAGATGTTTTTAGTATGCTCACCATTAATATAAAGTTTTTTAACTCACTTCAAACTAATACAATACTTGAATTTTATAGAAACTCACCAAAAATTCTTTTTAAAAGGTTTTTCACTAAATTCACATGCAACATACTTTCCTCATACTAGTAAAAATTTACAAAATGATATAAAGATAAATATGAAACCCTTATTAAAAAAAAAAGAATTAGAATAAGTTCACTCTTTTTAAAACTATTAAGTTAATAAATAATAGAAACTCAACTCAGATAAAATGAATAAATTAAAGGAGAACTATAATATAATTTTTCTTTTCATTTTATGCTTAAATTCTCTTCTCTTCTATTTATCTTTTCCATTTATAAAGAAACTTAAAAAATATATCTGTTGAAATTCAATTTTATTGAAAATAGCCGTTATAAGAGAGAGAATTATTTTCATCATAGCTTGCATAGATATGGACTATATAAAGATATTGGTTTTTTTTCTACTCAAACTGTGTTCTTCTTCTTTCTTTATTGTTTCTATATGCATAGGGCAAAGGAAGAAAAAAATGAAGCATTGCTTTGCTTTTACACAATAAATACTAATTTAATTAAAAAGTAATTTTCTATATAATATAATATTTTCAATATATGAAAATGACCTGATGTGCAAAACTTTTGTACATGCGTAGAAACTTTTAACTTTTGAAAAAAATAAACATGCTCTAATACTTTATTAAAATGAGAGAACAAAGTTGCATAACATATTTAAAATAATTTCTTTCTTTGTAATTTCCTTATATTATTCCAATAAGGCTACATTTTTTAAATGAAATAATATATATATTTACTTTCAAGGCTCATTCAATGTAATTTATATATCTACACATTTTTATTTTTATAATAAAAAAATATTATAATCATTGTGTTACTTCTTTTTGGCATTTCACATTTTTTATTCAAAATATTTTATAATTTTCCTTTTATATTAAAGTGTGCAAATTAATAAGAACTAACAAGATATAATAAAATTTAACAATAATTTCAAATAGTATTACTTAAAAAATTATAAGCACAATCAGACTAAACAGTTCAATAAGATAAAATAAATAATATAAAACCTAATCAACTAATTTATATAAAATAACCTAACCAAAACATTATATATTAATACAATATTATATTTTAATTTATTTTATTGCTCTTTTAATAATCTTTGTTGTCTATTAAAAATAAATTAAATTATTTTTAATGTAATAAGACAATAAAAAATATTTAATTATATTTAATTTAATAATTTTATAAATTTAACTTAAAATTTTTATTATTATCAAAATAATTCAACATTATATAAAAGCTTACCAAAACATCCTTCCCTTCCCTCCTTGTCATCAACCACTACATTTATTGACCTGTAAAATGAGCATTTATCCATCTTCTCATAAGTACTATTAATATCTTATGGAAGGAAATTTTGTTAGGTGCACTTGATATAGTGTATCTAAAAACATTAATAATTATAATTAAATTTTAACAAGCAAGAATTTGTATAGGTAGAATTTATATGTAATACACATGGAATCTATATATAAAATAAATCTTAATTATTGAGTGTATAAATAATGTGACGCATTATATGTACTTGGAAATTGCTCCTCGTGGAAGTCCCTCAGTTGTACGCTCAGGCCTTTCTTTTACCCCGGTTCTAATTTTGCACATGGTAGTTCTTCCTCTCTTTGACAGAAAGGGCTTGTCGTGAGCTTTAGCCTTAATAAACCTTTTTCCCTGAAGAGTTTACTGGAGCTCTTGCCTAGTTACAACCACCATTGATATTAAAGACTTTTCGCTGCATTGGTTGGACACCATCTGGACGAGTTCATGGAAACTCCAAGCCAATTTCTTGGTGACGAACAAGGAAAGAAACCTCTTTCTGATTCAGTTCGAGAACGCCAAAGACCAAAGATATGTTTTCAACAATGCCCTCTGGTCTGTGCACAACTCTCTGCTAGTTGACTATTAGAAGCCTAATCTAACCTTAAAGGAACTCGAGAAGTGGAGAGTTTCCCTATTTGGGTCCAATTCTGGGGACTAAATCTAGAATACCATACGGATACAATGGCTAAGGTGCTAATTAACCTTGCGAGTGATACGTTGTATGAACATGGTGTTGTACTCAACACAAAAGGTCAATTTCCTAGGAGTCAGGGTTCTCATCTGTCATTCACTTCCCTTGCTCTTACATGTGAAGCCCCTCCTCTACAATGGCTCACATACTTGGGTGGAATGCCGTTATAAGAGGATCTTTAGAATATGCAAATTATGTTGCTGCATTGGTCATGTTGAGAAAGACTGTCGCCTGAGCCTAGAAGAAGCATATATAGGTTTTGAAAAACTCAAAAACTGTATCTATGCCAAATACAAAATGGATTTTAGTGTGGATTTCAAGTACCAGTTCGTGGAAGATGACTAGTTAGCTTACCTCAGAAACAAACGCACCAAAGGCACCATTAAGATAAAACGACATGAAGGTGATATGGGAGGTTCCTGTAACATTTTCAAGCTACGCCCTGTCATGGTCTCCCAATCTAGTCCAAGAACTTCTCAACCTATAATCTTCATTTGAGTTTCCAATGACTTTATGTCTTTGAAGGCATTTTTCTATGAATTTTGGGACTATATGCATGTTAACCCCCAAGTTTCAAGGTAGCGCCCATGAAGGTCCCAATCTTTGGGCACAAATGGATAATCTTGTTAATGCTCTAGATGGACACAACGTCACGTTACTCCATTGGCCGAAGAATATGGATATCCCTTTCTGCCCTTCACTATAGCTAGATATTCACCCACCTCTTGTACTAACAAACATGAGTTCTTTAGCTTTCACTGAGGCCCTCATCTTAGATGACATTATTTGGGAACAGGGGACCCAGTTAGGCTTTTTAGAGCAAGTAATTAATGGAGCAGCCTTTCCCAGGATGGAAAATTCCTTATCTTCAATCATGCAACCCACTTCAAACATGATACCTCCTTGTCCAATAGGCGCTCCATCCTCACCTACACTATCAAATCCTATTAAACAGGAACCTTTTAACCTACCATCTGATCCGAACACCTTTCCAAAAGGGACTTGGCAAATCCTCGGACCTACTAATGTGGGTCGGCCCTATTTCTACCTTTGAACAAAACTTGGCCTTTACCCTAGAAGATTTAGATGACTTTCTTTGAATTTTCTTTGAAAATGCATGGAAAGCTCTCCCTCCATCCTCTCAACCATCACTAGATATGCTGCTGCGGATAAATATGGGATCTTAGACTTCCCACCTCAATCATATCAATGGTCATCTTTTGTCACTAAGCCTGCATTTCCTATGGCCCTCTTGAACTGGTGGGAAAGATTTCAGTCAAGGGAGACATTGGGACTGTTTGGTTTTAGGCTAGTTGTAGAAAAACAAGCAGATCACACCATAAAATGGAAATCCTTCCCTTTAGCTCCAAGTCACGATGAGACCTTCCTTTGGCTCCTACTTGACCTTTATTATATCCCTTCAAAAAAGGGCTTTCTTGGTTGCTAACTCTTTCAACAAGTTTTTTTCCTGCTAGATGGCTTTGCTTCATCTCAAGCTATTGTCGCCCTTTTGCAATGACGGTTTCATCAACTCTCCCAGAATACCAAATCATGACCTCAGAGTTGCGAAGAGGTAACTTGTCCTACTGCTTCAAGCTGATGGCGCCAAAATCTACTAAACAAAACAAACTATTAGCCCAATCCTGAATCTTCCAAATAAGCGCAAAGGAACGACTGGTGATGGAATGGTTACACAAAAAAGGCCTAGACTGGAAGATAATGGCACAACCTTTAACAACAAAACATCTCACTTTACTCTTTCTTCTTAGATTCCTATGGGTACCAGTGATGAATTTGAATGCGTTTGGGAAACTACTTAAGGAAAGCTTTCCCGGGCACCATTAACTTGCTCAGCTAGAATTGCCGGGGATTGAAGAAGACTTGGACAATTCAACGCCTTTGGAAACTCTTTGTAAATATAGGCCTAAGTTTACCTTTTTGTTTAAAACCAAACTTTCTTTTGCTGATGTTAGTTTAAAGCTTAAGTCTTTTGGTTTTGGTAATTGTTTTGGCTTGGATGTAGTTAAAAAAGGGGGTAAGGACATTGCTTAGATCAATGATCTCTCATGTAATATTGTGGACAGTGGCCCTAACTAGATCCATGCTAGAATAAAAAATCATCAATGTGACTTGTTTTACTTAACATGTGTCTATGGCTTTCCAAAAGTCCAGCAATGATATGTGCTTGGAGATTGGCTTAAAAATACCTCTTTACATTAAGAAACATTAGTTAATCATTGGAGACTTTAATCAATCTTAGTTAATAATTGAAGACTTTAATCAACTAGTGACCTTACATGAAAAGATCAATCTTTTTACTTCTACTCTAGGTTTAAAATCCTTCCAAGATACTATTGATTCTCGTGATCTCATGGAAATTCCCTTAAGGGAACAATGGTATACGTGGATCAACAACCAATAAGAAAGTGATGAAACATGGACTCAATTAAACAAGGCCTTTGCAATCATGAATGATTCTTAGCCTTCCCCTAATCTAACCTTTACATCCTTCTTATAATAGCCTTTGATCATTCCTCCATCTATCTATTTATCATAGCGGATATCCATTTCAAGAAGAGGCTCCCAAATATGAAAAATTTTGGCTCAACTTCAATGAATGTTAAAACATTTTCTCTGCTTCTTGGATCTAATAGGTTACAAGACCTATATGCTTTAAGGTTCATATTAAACTTACTTCAGTGATGGAAGCTTTAAAAGAATGGAACAAATCCTTGGTAGGCAATCTTGCTTTTGGAATCTCACATTTAAAACAATTCCTGAATGAAGTGTAAAATTCTAGATTAAGAGAGAGCTCTTAGAGATGAACTAAAGTTCTTTTATGACTATGAAGAAATGCTCTGAGCCCAAAAAGCTAGATAAATTTGGCTTGTCTAACAAGATTGAAATACAAAGTATTTTTATACTCTAATTAACAAGAAAAGATCTTCAAATTCTATCATTCATCTAAAAGGGCACAACAATGAATGGATAGAGGACTTAGCCCTTATTAAAGGACTTGCCTCTTTGTGTTTTTGCAATTTATAATCTATTAAGGAAGATGTGGATTCCATCCAAATTCTTCAACACTTAAATGATGTGGATATCCAAAATCTCTTAAATTAGCACTTTTCCTCTCTCTTGACTGAGTTCTCTAACATGGAGATCAAAGAAGCTGTACTCCAATTGCAGCTAACAATGTCCCTCGCCTAGTTGGATTCCATGCTAGATTCTTTCAACATTTTTGGTGCATTATAGAGGGGATATGTTCTAACAATGGTCAAGTCTTTTCAAGAAAAAGATTTTCTACTAAAGAGCTTGAATAAGACTTCTATTATTCTGATCCTTAGATGTGAAAGCCACCAATCAATGAAAGACTTTGGAATTATCAACTTATGCAACGTGGCCTAGAAGGTGATCTCTAAAGTTCATTGTAATCAAATAAAATGAATTCTTAATGAGTTGATTGCTCCCAATTAGAGTGTATTTATTAAAGGAAGGCTCACCTTAAACAATATTCTATTCACAATGGAACTCATACACCAATTCTAAAAAACTAAGAAGTCCTTAAAAAGATGAGGTGTGCTTAAAATTAACTTTGCTAAATCATATGATAGACACTCTTGGCCCTTTATAGAAGTGGTACTACAAAGAATGATATTCTTGTGCCTTTGGATTAAAATGATCATGCATTATATCACTACAGTTTCTTATCATATTTTTATTAATGGTAGCCCCACCAACTCTTTTACCCCACAATGGCGTATTAGACAAAGGGACACTCTCTTCTTATATCCTTAAATCCTTTACACTAACATTAGACTCGTGCCTCCTAAGAGCCTTCCAATCCTATAAAGACTCTCTCTGATTCACACATGGCCCTCACATACTTACACATTAATGCACCGACCATGTCACTCATTCATATGGAATGTACTCACATATCACTCATAGGTCCAAGCATGCAACAACTCATATAATCACACACACGAGCCCAGTCGATCATTCACACATAGTCACACACCCATAGATTCATCAAGAAGATGTGTTGATTAAGGTCCAATACAATAGAGAAGAAGCAAAAAAGAGGAGAGTCTCTCGTGCTTAAAAGGAAAGGGCAGTAGGGCATGAGTATAATAGAAACTTAAGGAAGGGATTCACATGATAAGTAAAAAGATATACATGTAATTTCTGATGTGAAAAACACATGGGTCAAGTCACACATCTCACTCCTTAAAACACTTGGGCAACATCCAGTAAAATACATGAAGAAAAGAATTAAAGAAGCTAAAACACACACATGCAAAAATAGAAGAAAAGCCACAGGTTTTGATGCACAAGCAGAAAGAAGGAGCACGCATGAAGAAAACCACGTGAGGGAGATTTAATGAAGAACGTGAGATGAAGGTAGCTTCAAGCATGATACACATAAGCAGAAGTTACGTGGAACGGTGAGGTAGCACATAAGCTAGAGAAGAAGTAACGTGATTGAAGACTTTTCACATGGTAATGAATAATAAAGGCTCGGGCATCTTATTCATTCAGACATCAAGCCATCCATCTCATCCATTCATTCCACTATAGAACATGTAAGCAAAGGTAAATGAGTTGAGACGTGACACACAAAAAGGAGAAGCTAAGCACGTGATGTTTAATGTGGATTAAAAGACTCGAGCAAGCTCTAGGATACCTACACAATCCATTCACGATGCACATCATTCCACTCTCCATTGACTCCATCCTTTAGCCATAGCCATTTCCACGCATCTTCCTCCATCCAATGAGAGCTTAATTGATGATTGAAGCTAACTAAGAGGAAGACCTTGGAAAAGCTTGAATCTATAGAGATAATGAAGGGAATTTTGGGCTAAGAATTCCATCGTATTTTCTCTCTTTTTATATCAATTTTTGTTATTTTATTTACTTGATTAAATTTGTAATTGATTGAGATTGGTATAGTTTATAATTATAGCTGGTTAGACATTAATTAGAAGACTATTTGATGATTGAGATTGGTATAGTTTATTTACTTGATTAGAAAACTGCTGAATTTTTCATTTTCCTAAAATTATTCATGTGTGTTGTCAAGGTGTTTGATGAAATATATATGAAAAATTATGAGCTTAATTGTTTGATTTAAAGATCTCTTAAAGTTTAATTGGTTACTTGAACCTCCATGAGTGTTAATTCAGAGGCTAATTAATCGATTAATCACTCAAATTTAAGTGTTCATTGATCTTAATGACAAAAATTAATAATTTAATGAAAGTTAAGGTTTCAATTAATATCAAATTGCTAGTCTCTTAAATCTTGAGTGGTAGCTCAAAATCATTTTGCCATGAATACAAATAAGGACTCTTAGACTAGAACTAATAACAATTGAATTAGGATAAAGATAGTAGATATCAAGGGATGAATCCAAAACTAGTCACAAGTCCATTAGTTGCCTTTTAACTCATACAAATTAGTTAGTAGTTAGAATTTTAATTCAATTTAAATTTAGGCTAATTAGTTTAATTCAATCAAAACCCTATCTAATTAGGTAGTTATATGATCCTCTTACACTTAGAAAAATCAATTAAACATTAAAATCTATTTCCAAGGGAGACAATTTAGGTTGCACCCTATATTGTAAAATGTTATCCAACCTAGTTTATTTTGAGGTTGCACAACACAACCATCAGGAATCAAAATTAGCAAAAGATCAAAGGCCATTTCTCACTTAATGTATGCTAATACTATAATCATCTTCTTTAAAATGAACTTGGAATCATGTGAAACAGTTAAAAATACCATGGATTTTTATATAAGTTATCTGACCAATACATTAACAACTCTAAATCAAAATTGGTTCTTAGTCCCAAAACTTCTCGCTCATGAAAAAGAAGAACAAAAATCTTGTTTAACACTCTTAAATTGAAAGTCTCTTCCAGACTTGGCAAATACCTAGGCATTAAAATTGATATGAGGAATAAAAAAAAATTCTCATTTATCAAGAGCTAATAGAAAAAATAGAGAAGAAATCGTTGGCTTGGAAAGCTAATCTATTATCATAAGCAATAAGAATGATACTCATAAGGTTAACCCTTAACTCTTCATTAATATACTAGCTTTCTTGCATTCACCTTTCTCAATAATACTGCACTCTAGATGCTAGATATTGCAATATCTTATGAAGTTTTGATAAAGAAAAGCCCATGATTCATCTACTAAATTGGAATAGTCTCTGTCCTCCTTTAAGAAAAGAAGGTATAGGCTTTAGATCCATTAGCTTGTTCAATCAAGCCCTTCTAGCCAAACAGATATAGAGAATGATTGATGACCAACAAGCTTCTTTATTAGCTAGAATTCTACAGCTCGAGTATTATAAATAACATAAACACTCAAACTCCTTTTGGATGTCGAAATGAATCTCCAAGGCCAATTCCTTAATCACCTCTCAAGTCTCTTAGCAACTTGGCTCAAGCCATAACATTCATATTAACCATTGTCTCTAGTAGCTTAGGCAATCAAATTCACAAGTTCAAGTCAAGACTATAGCTATTCTTATCATGCATAACAAAATGAAATGGAATGAGGAACTACTATGAAACTTATACTTCAAAGAGGTCAAGGATCATATCCTTGAAGTTCCTTTCTCAATTTTTGAAAGGAAAGATAAAATAATCTGACCTAGTTGCCCAAGTGGAAGTTACTCTACCATGTGCCTTAGGGAGGATAAAAGACTTTTTAATCCTAATCCATTGAAAATTTAGAATAACCGCTGGAAAATCAAACTTCCTATGAAAATGATATTGTTTACTTGGAAGGTCTTAAAAAAGGCTATCACGATGTCAAGCATCTTATAAGAACATCATCTATAGATTAATCAATCTTGCCTTTTTTGTTTTATAGAGCCAAAAATTGTTGACCATATCTTCCTAAAATGTGATTTTGTAAGAGTCATATGATTTGCTTCTCCCATGGCTTTTAGAATCGATGAACTATAAAATATAAGAATTTCCTATTAGCTATAACCATGGCTTTCTAAGGAGAAAATATCTCAAGAAAGGTAGATGGTAAACTTTATCATCATTGCCTTGCATGGTATTTGGCAAGTTAGGAATGGTATTATTCTTGAAGGAGCCATAGCAAATCCATGCACATCCTTATGAAAGATTAAAGCCTAGTTGCAACTTAATTCTCTTATTTGGTTTTCAAACAAAAATTCTCAAGAAAATCCTCTTAGAGTTATCAAAAAGGAAGAAGAACTTAAACAAGTAAAACCAATAGAAGGGGGATAGGTAGTCATCTTAGCATTATATAAAAGAAAAAGGAAGGGAGAAACAAAACTTAAGGTAAATGCAACAATCCTCCTGATGAAGGGGCCCATGAGCTTGTAGACAAGGGAGCATGGTGTAATGACCTAAAAGAGCATGGAGGGTGTGCAAGAGAGTTCAACATGCAAATAGACCTATTACAAGGCATAGGAGGCCCAATGACTAGAGGAAGAGCTAAAGCCATGGAGCAAGCTTTGAGTTGCATTGTCCAAGAAGTTTAAGAGCTTGAACCTATGTTTTTGCATCAATTTGAAGAGTTACAAGGCCCAAGGGACTTGATCCTCATTGTCCAAGCCCAACAAGACATGCTGCAAGGTCCAAATAGAGTCCAACTTGAAGAAATCAATTAACAAGCATGTGCAATTCACATGGGCAACAAAAGTGACGTGAATAGGAATTTTAAATCTTATTAGGATGTCTTTTGTTTGATTTTCATTAGTTTCCATTTCCATTAGTTTGAACAAGGCCATTTAGTCAAGACTTAGGATTTAAGTTTCAGATTTTGTTTATTTCCATTTTCGTTAGTTGCTGAAAACTTATTACTTTCTTTCCTTTTCTTTAGAATTTCTTATAGTAAATGGCATCATCTCCTCCTATTAAAATTGGATTCTTTGTTTCCTATTTCTTGGAGAAGAATTCTTAGAGATTAAGTTAGGTTTAGGTTTTTCTTTTATGCCTATTTAATAGGCCACTTATTGTACTTTTGGGAGATTGGAATGAATTTAGAATTTTATTTCTCATTGTGAGAATTCTTGCTTTTGTGTGTTCTTCTTTAGAATACAAGTGACTTATCAAAGGAGTGATCTTCCTCTGTGGCATCTCAAGGCTAGGTTCTAAGGGATGAGTTCTCTTAGGGTCTTATCTACTTGACTAACATTTCTTATTCTTAGCCGGTCCCGGGCAACGTATCATCTTGTTGAAGGTTCCTAGGACTTATTCCTACGGGGTCTCTCATCATTGCAACTTATAAGGACTAGGATGCTTTAAAGTAGGCAAATTCAGTTTATCAATAAGCAAGATACTAGTAACATTTGTACAACTGCCACCATCAATAATCATGCTACATACCTTGTTCTGGACAAAACATCTAGTATGGAAAATGTGCTTATGCTACTCTTTCTCATGATCTTCCTTGGGTTGAATATTTAGAGCATGCCTAGACACCAAAGCCTCTCCATGCATGGGGTTACTAAGCTCCAACTCAGAATCCTCCACTAAAGATGGCATACTTCCATTCGAATCTTCATCACTAGTCTCCTCACTAACTACATCACCATTCTCAAGCAAAATCATAGTTCTCTTGTTTGGACATTGAGAAGAGATGTGACCAAAACCTTGACATTTAAAACATTTAATTTTTGAAGTAGAAGAAGAAGATGAGGAGTTAGAGTTATACTTACCTTTAGGAGGTGGATTGGAACTTTTGGGCTTTAAGTTAGCTACAAAGAAAATAGCCTCACTCATAGCCATTAGAAACATACTTCTTTGGATCACTTGGTCAAATATCATAGACAACCTACATCAATATAGCCTTCAACTTATCTTTCAAAATAAGAAGCATGCATCACTTTTAAAACCATCGATCAACATAAAAGCTAAATTTTGAAATTTGAAGATGGATATTCAATAACTTATATTATCCTTCAACACATATAATAATGGTTTGATTAGTGACGCTCTCAAGCAAATATGGTTGTAGTTCCTTGAATCTTCCCCTTCACTCCCCCATCCTCACTTAACTATTAATACTATGTTCTAACTTGTCCTTTTGGTTGTGTATAAAAATAATAATTAGTTTTAAGACTTTTAAGGCAAGAAATGATTAAGTCCTTGTAGAGAAATTAAAAAAAGTATATATATACAAATTTTAAATGCATTTTTTCCTTAGGGATAAAAATGTTTCAAAGATATTTATTGTTGATTCAGCCATACAAATTTAGGATATCACTGGCTAAGCAAAAGCATAAGAATATAAATTTGACAAATTCAAGAAGTAAGATGCAAGTCAATATCGCATGTACATACCATTGGTAAAAGAACAAAGCCAATATGTTTGGCAATTACATTTTCATTGTCAAACTTATGTCCATTGATCGACACACATCATTTACCATTACCTTGTCAAGTAAGAAGATGAATTTATTAGCAATTTCACAACAAAACATAATTCAACTCAATTTTTGTAACTAACAATACATGTATACAATGAGTACAAATCCATGAAGGAATGTGGCACTATTGTAAAAGTGGATGGAACAATATAATTATGAGAAAAAAATGGCACTAACACTATTAAACTTAAAAGTTTATAATAAATGAAAAATAATAAACTACCAAGCATCTCATTTTTTGACAGAAAAAAAAAATAAATTTATTAAAGAGAAGAAAAGAGCAATTACTTTCACTTTGCCCCTATCTACACAAGATAACCTTATCAAGGATCCTTAAGGGGTATAACCTACTTGGGTAATCGTTGATAGGTTAACTAGGTTAGCTCACCTTCTTCTTGTTAAGGTTACTTACACTACTTATCAGTATGTTAGAATGTATTTAGATAAAATAATATCCCTTTACGGGAAGGGATGCTTATGTCAATCATTTATATCAACGATCAGAATTCACTTTTTAAGTTTTGAAAGTCATTCAAACTGCTTTAGGGACTCGGTTAATATATGTTCCATCTCTAAACAAATGGATAGTCCAAGAGAGCTATTCGAACACTAAATGACATGCTAAGGTTATGCATAACGAAATTTGAAGGGAGTTGGGATCAACACTTACATTTAATAGATTTTACATATAATAACAGTTATTATAGTAGTATTTAGATCACCTCATTTGAAGCTTTATATGGCTAAAAATGTAGGTCTCCAATGCAAGATCTCTTAGGAAAAGTGAAGCTCATCAAAGATAAGTAATATTACTTTTATAATAAGGTAGTCTATAGTAGTTAATTCCAACCTAGTAATAGATAAATCACTATGGTAAATCACTCTAACTACATAGGTTTGTCTAATGACTATATTCTTAAGGAGAATTTGGTCTTCATTGTATAGCCAATTCTCATCTATTTGACAAGAAATATAGTCTAACTTTGAACTTTAAAAAGAACATTGTGGATTGCTATTTTTAGCAATTAGATTGCTTGATTAAGCAATCATTTGTATATAGTTAGATTTTAGATTTTAAAGTATATTATATAGATTTCTCATTAGTTTTGCTAAAATTATATAAACCTCCTTTCTATTTTTCAAATATATACTTTAGTCAAATTTTAAAACTGTTTGACTAAAACATCTCCATAAAAAAATATGTAAGAAGACATTTTAGTTTTAAAAAACATATAATTAGGTTAATATAAGGTATTTTAATTAAAAATTTTAAAATTGGATAAAAATATAGCACAATTTTTATTTGAGGGGAGGTCTATACTTATTTTAAAAATAGAAGGGAATTTTATATAATTTACTCTAAATTTTAATTTCATATAGAGTTTTATTTTTGTTTAAACTTTTAGGTTAGTTTTTATTTTTTTAGTCAAAATTTCAAATTTTCATTATGTGCTCGTTTATTTTTAAATTAAATTTTAGCATCTTTAGGATTTTTAGTTAAATTTATAAATTTAAAAAAATTACAAAAACTTTAAAAATTATAAAAATTAAACAATTTTAAAGATTATAAAAATTAAAACACCAAAATTATCAATGTTTAACTTCAACTAATATGTCTACTTAGACCATATAATCCCTCACAAACCTATAATAATATTGACAAATAACCCTTTGCGCAAGTATACATTCATCGTGCAGATCTTGAACTAAAGGATTACAAGGAGAGTCATAAGTGAATTGTATATTATGCATCCATTTGCAAATCTAAATCTTAAAGCCCCGTAAGCATTGGCCTCCCTTAAACACTCTAACAAGGTTTGTCTCTATTTGTTTGCTACTTTTTATAAATGAGCTCTTAACTCTACTTTGAGTAGCAAAGCTTAGATTTGGAGAGAGATGAAAGAGAAGAACAGAGAAAAATCAAAAGGAAAAAGAAAGAAACTTTGACCATTTGATTCTTATATGTTGTATGACTAAGATATATTTAAGGCCATGTCACACACTAATGGACACGCACATGCCATGTTATCTTTGTGAGATACTTATAGAAAAGAAAAAAAATGAAAGACAAGATATTGTTTTAGCACATTTTAAATTTAAGGGATTAATTTAAAACTTTAAATATAATTAAAATATTAAAATACTAATTTAACCTTTTTCTAAATACTAAGAGAATATAACAAATGTTTTCGATGAGATTGCCTACATTTTCTTTAAACTATCATTATTTTAGGCCACAATCATATTGCCATATTAGTATGGATGGTGGAGAGAATGCCTAGTCCTTGTTGTTCCTTTTATTTGGTGAGAAAAGAATGATAATTTAGGTGGCCTTTGTTAAAATTAATCATGCAATTTAAATAACAATAAAGTACAATACAAATAAATTATAGTGGAAGTGAGTTAATTGTATAAACAACTCTAGCTACGCCTTTGATATCTAATGCAGAGCCCAAAATAGCTTAATTAATAGTAAGATCTGTAAAGGCTAATAACTTAAGAAGAAAGGTGTTTTGAGAGAGTTTTCTTATGAGTGAGAAGTCACAATGATGACTTAGGTTAACTAACTCTCCTTATTAGGAATCCTTTAAAATGTTTACGTTAAACTAACCATTTTTCCATCAAAAGGGATTTATTATTCAACGTGTAAATATCTACTACCTCATTAACTAAAATATCTTGCAAATAAAATTAAAAATTTGAGGATCACTAATTAGAATATTTTAATTTTAAAAGCAAAGATATTATGATATATCATTTAATATTTTATTTCAAAATATCACAACTTCTAATATGGAATATCTTAAATAAATATTTAATTAAAATAATATCTTAACAATTGAATTAAATTAAATATTCTAACATTCTCTCACTTGATTTGAATATAATTTGCTAAATAACATGTTTATGGGTAAAATAAGCACATACTACAAGAATCATGATAGAAAGTCCTTTAAACAAACAAATATTTCCTTTTATACATTACTTATAACATGTCTTTAGTTTTATGAGATATTAAACTTTCATGAATAAACTTTAAATGCATATTAGGATTCTAATATATATGTATGTTAATCTCTCCAATAATGTAGACAAATTATAAATGGAGACAACAAAATAAATAAGAAATTCCATTTCTTTACATATCTCAATAAGGCCTAAGACCCATTTGAAACATGTAATTTTTAAACTCTTTCATATACATATTTTTAGTTAGATGATCAATAAGTGTTTCTTTCGTTTGAATGTGCTCTATGATGACATGATCAAAATTAACCCATTCTCTCAAGGTTAAGTACTCGATATCAATATAATTACTTCAACTTTCACTTTTATTATTCTTAGCTAAGAAAAATGTAGCTGTATTATAACAATACACTTTGATGGGCCTAGAAACTAAATCCACAATTTTAAGCTCAATGGAATTTCCTAGCCACATAGCCTATAAACTTGTCTTAAAACATGAAACAAACTTAGTTTTTAAAGTAAAGGTAGCTGCTAAGGATTGTTTAACACTTTTCTAAGAAATAACTCCTCCGGCCAACAAAAAAATGCATCTAAATGTCAACTTCTTTGAGTCAACGCATCCTGCCATTCTGAGTCTAAACAACCAATAACTTTTAAATTATCGATCTTTCTATAAATAAGCATATAGCTTTTAACACCCTAAAGGTGCCTCATGACCTTCTTTGCAACTTCCTAGTAACTAATCTTGGGTTACTCTAGTATCTTCCCAATATGCCTATATCAAAAGTTTTATTAAGTTTTGTGCAGGCTAGTGCATACATCAAGCTTCCTCCTATTAAAGTATAGGGAGCATTCTCCATCTTTTTTCTTTTTAACTCACTATCGAGACATTGAAACAAATTGAACTTGTCTCCTTTCTTTATAGATGTTACGCTAAGTGAACCGTCTTTTATTTTAACCTGTTCAAGAATTTTACTTATATAGATATTTTGTGATAGTCCCAATGTATCATGAAAACTATCTCTATGGATCTTAATGCCAATAGCATAAGATATTTTACCCATATCTTTCATTTTAAAATTCTTAAATAAAAACTATTTTACCTCATACAGCAACCTTAAGTCACTAGAAGTAAGTAAAATATCATCTATATATAAGATCAAGAATATGATATTATTCTCATTGACCTTATGGTATATACATTGATCTATAATGCTTTCAACAAAACCTAAAAATGTGATCACATGGAATTTAAGGTACCATTATCGTAAGGCTTACTTAAGACCAAAAATAGAATTCTTCAACTTACATACCAAATTCTCACTTATGATTAAGGTAAACTCTTTAGGCTATTTTATATATACTTTTTACTCAAGGTTACCATTGAAAAAGGGGATCTTGACATCCATATGATGTAATTTCAAGTCAAAATAAGTTATTAATGTCAAGATAATAGAGAGGAAATCCTTTTTAGATATAAAAGAAAAAGTATCTCTATAATCAATTTCTTCCTTTTGAGTAAAATTCTTGACAACCAACCTTGACTTATAACGTTTAATATTGCCTAATAAATCTCTTTTGGTTTTAAAAACCTATTTGCAGCCAATTGCTTTAGCTCCTTTAAGCAACTTTTCAAGGTTTCAAAAATTGTTGCTAGCCATGGATTCTATTTCATCAATCATGGTATCATGCCATAATAAAGACTTTTCACCTTTCAATGCTTAAGAAACTGTAATGGGATCATCCTTAACACTTATGTTATAGTTAAATTTAGTAATGTACACCAATTAGTTACTAGGTATTGCTTCTCTTGTCCTAGTTGATTTTCTTAATTGAATTTATTAAGATTATTTAATAGGAGTATTTTCTACCATCGATTGAGATACCTCTTTATCATTATAAAGTGCTTTATCATTAATAGTAGGATAAAGATTTTGCTTATTACTTGCATGATCAACTTAGATCATAGAAACTTCGTCATATTCTATATTCACCTTAGCAGGATAGGTGTCATGTAGAATCAACATTCCATCATAACTAATAGAGGTGGTTTGATGTTTGTGATAATCCTTATTAACTAAGCCATACGGTTAATTACTCCCACTAATTATGTCATTCTAAAGAAAATTGACATTCTTAAATTCAACAAATCTTATTGAATGTGAGAGATAATAAAACTTATATCCTTTAAACTTGTTTACATAATTATAAAATACGCAATAATAGTCCTTGAGTCTACCTTCCTTTCATGTGAGTTATACACTCTTACTTTAGCAAGACAATCCTATACACATATATGATTTAAGCTAAGTTTCTAATCTTCATAAATTTCAAAAGGTGTCTTAGACATTGCCTTTGTTGGAACCTTATTTAAAATATACATTGTTGTTTTAAGTGTATCTTTCCACAAAGAAATAAGAGGTTTGGAATCGCTAAGCATTTTTCTTGCCATGTCTAATAACACATTCTATTCCTTCTTTTAGCAACATTACTCATTTTAGGCAAGCTAAGCATGTTGTATTATGCTATAATACCATACTTTTGAAGGAAATCAACAAATAAACTAGGTGCTTGTTCATCACTAGTGTACCGAACATAATATTCACACTATCAGATCTCATAATCTTAATCCGTTTTTCTATCTATTTCACTACTTCTACTTTATATTCTTTAAAGGCATTTAATGTCTCACTTTTATTGTAAAGTAGGTATATATACATGTCTTATGAGAAATTATCAATAAAAAGATAAAATATTTAAACATAAATCAAGACAACATCTACTAGTATGTGTGATCTCTAATAAATTTAAATTCCTCTTAAACCCTTTATATGACTTATTTGTCTACTTACCCTTAATGCAGTCAACATATTGACCAAAATCTCTAAAGTTTAAGAGTTAGAGAATCCCCTCCTTTACTCGCCTTTTGATCATTTTTATAAAGATATGTCTCAATCTCTTTTAACAAAGTTTTCATTCATAATACATCTTTTAAATCTAGTATTACCATGCATAACTACAAAAGAACTAACAAAATCAACAAGAGTATGAAGTTTAAATAGATCATCAGATAAAAAAAAAATTCAATAGAAATTGAGTCCTTTAATAAATTAAAAAATGTTCTAGAAAAATTCATAATAAAACCTAAAGGAATTAATTTAGAAACTAAAATTAATTTTCTAGACAACTTGAGAATATAAAATGTCTATTACATAATCAATAGATAGAATTATTTGGTAAGTTCCAATAGCCTCTACATTTGAACTTATTTCATTGCTAAGAAACATTTTATGCTTATTAGGATATGGACGCCTTATGCTGAAAAATTCCTACATAATGTTTGAAATATGAATTGTTACCCAATATCAATTCACCATGTATCATGACAAATATCAATTAAGTGAGATTTAAAACATACATTAGATATAGATATACTCTTAGCCACAAACTAGCCTTTATCTTAGAGCATTTTTTCTGAATGTGCCCCTTCTTTTTGTAAAAGAAACATCTTACAACTTCCTTGTTTATCACATAAGTAAAAGATATCACTTTTTCTTTTCTTTTCTTTTACGACCCTTCTTCTTGGAACCACTAAAACTACTTGAATAAGCCTTATTTGAAGCAACTCCTTCATCAATTACTAGCATGTATTATTCTTGTATACACATGGACACTAGTTCATAAACTATCTATTTTTCCTTATGTGTGTAGTAAGATATCTTGAATGAGGCATAATGAGGAGAAAGTAAGTTGAGGATTAGTTGAACCAAATGTGGTTCATCTAGCTCCATTCTCAAGGCCTTCAATTGAGAAGCCAAGTCCCTCATCTGCATTTGTAGCCTTACTTCTTTAATACTAATAAGTTTCATTTTGCATAGTTAAGCTATTAGTGCACCTTAGGTGACTTGTTAGATGAATCAAACTAAATATCAATAGCCTTAAGATAAATTAACTGTCCTAAATTTTGGTATGGACCCATGAATGTTATTCTGACTATGTTGTTTGATTATTATCATACTCAGGTGGTTTGATCACCTCCAGTGATCATATAATATTTTAACATCTTTATCTTTCTTATCAATAGGTCTCAAAGGCTCTTCCACATGAAAAGTATAGTCATAATCAAGACATCTCAATTAGAGGAGGACATCCTCCTTCCAAGTTTTGTAGTTGCTTCCATCTAAAATAATTTTGTTGCTATTATTTACTAACAATTAAGATATAGAAGATGCTGCAAGATAATTTAAAATATTAATAATACTTATTAGAATATTACAAGGAAAATCAGCCATCATATTTATCATAAATGTATGTTTACCAATACAAGTTATACTAACACAACAATTGTATCATTAAAATCTTACTGTGATCAAAGACATTAGCACACCAAATATTTGTGTATTATAAATGATGAAATTAAAGTATATTCATATTCCCTAATACTTGTAGACTACTTAGAAAATACAAAATAACTTCTATTCCATCTTAACTAAGCATGTAGTTATAATTATCTATCTTTGGTCTAAGATAATATTATAACTACATATTTAATTACAATTGATATTTCCAAATCATATTTGATTTTATATTCATAATGCATGCAAACATATATAAAAGATATTGTAGCTACTCTTTAATTTACACATGCTAATCACAAAATATCTTAGTCTATTATTTGTACTTAAATATCTATATATATGTACTAATTGATTCTATCCTAATGAAAATTTAATTAATTAATTAATGAACTAAACAATATGAGAATAAATAATTAAAAAATTCTCCCTTTATATTTATTTCTTAAATGTGCTAAAATTTTTTTTGAAATAATTACTTATAATTTACAAATTAAATCACACTAAAAGGTAATTTTACAAAGTCCTAAATGTGCCAAAATTATCTAAAATTAATTTTCTATAAATTTTGATAAATTAAATAACACTAATAAGAATTTTTGCAAAATTTCTTAATGTGTCAAAATTGTCCAAAAAATAATTTTTCCATAATTTAGAAAAATCAATTAGAACTAATAATAAATTTTTTAAGTGCAAAAACAATTATAGGTCAAAACACAAAAAATTTTAAATAATTCCACAAATAAATGCAATAAAATTTTTTGAACACAAAATCCAAAAGTCTAAAAAATAAATTAAAAAGGGCCGAAAAATAGTTTTTTTTGCCTAAAAGAGCATTTTTTGCCAAAAAAATATTGGCCCAACGCCATGGCCCGTTACCGTGTGGCCTAATGCCTTTCAAATTTTTTTTTTAATTTGTAAAGTCTAGACTATAAAACAAATAGAGGTCTAAAACAATGCAGCCCAAAATCAGACCAAAAGATAGACAAAAAAATGGCGCAGGCCTTACCTAAAAGAGCATTAATAAAATAATGTGTTTCATCACTCTATAGCTAAACAACATGTCGTTTGGCACATCTCCAAAAGGCAACCTATGACAAATCAAAGTGACGTGTTGTTTTGGTAGGCGATTAAAAAAATTCATCGTTTTGGTCATCTTCCTTAGTGAAATGAGTTAGCTTGACTTGGTTTGTGCCCAGTGGGGACCCATTTTAGAAGCCTGATGGTTTTTTCCTTTCCAAAGCTCATTTTAAGTGATTCAAAAGCCAAATTGTTTAAAATCAAATGGGTTTTCACTTTTACCATTAAAAAAAAAAAAGAAGCAAAAACCACACTGGAAATATGCAGAACCTATTCTACTTTCTTTTCGGTTTTCGCATTTCTCAACTAAGAAAGTTCCCTATTATTTTCCAATCATATATGTGCTAATTTAAGCAAATAAATCAATATTAAATCATTCAAAATATGATTTTAACATATTGATTTTTCATAAAGTGAAATTTATATAAGAAATTAAAATTTTCTCTATTAAAAGTTTGAGGTTTAACAAAGAGACATTCATAGTTCTATCCAAAAGCAATTATGCATTAAGATATCAATAAAAACAAATATATGTGCATCAAAATTGTATCTAACATATTTGAATGTAATGATTTCATAAATTGAATTCTATACAAGAAATTCCCTAAATTCTTTAACTTTTATAAATCAAGGTTTATAAATTCTCATACAATAGACAGAGGTAATCAAAGCATGGATATGATACCACATGTTAAAACTAATCACGCAATTTAAATAATGATAAATTGCAATACAAATAAATAATAGTGGAAGTGAATTAATTATATAAATACATATAGCCATGCCTTGGATATTTGATAAGTTAATGGAACCCAAAATAGATAAGTTAGTAGTAAGATCTGTAAGGGCCAAGAAATAAAGAAGAAAGGTGTTTTGAGAGAAAGTTTTCTAATGAGTGAGAAATGGTCTAGGTCAATTGATATCCTTATCAGAAATCCCTTTAAAGTGCTTATATTAAATTGACTACTCTCATAAAAAAGAGTCAACTATTTAACATGCAGATATCACTAGCCTACTAATCAAAATATTTGGCAAATAAAATTAAAAAAGTTAAGAACCACCCATTAGAATATTATAATTTGAAAATTAAAAATATCATGAGAGATCATTTAATTATTTTATTTTAAAATATCCTAACTTTTGATATAGAATATCTTAAATGAACATTTAATTAAAATAATATCTCAATAATTAAATTAATTTAAATATGGTAACATCGTTTAGTTGACAAGAATGAAATACATAAGAATAATAATGGAAATGAGAATGTACCAAAATAACGTTCAATTAGATAAAATGACGGATCATTCTTATTCTTATGGAAAAGCACATTCCCATATAACCATTCCCATATATATGGGAATGAGGATTTTCTTCATGCCATGAAAAAATATAATGTTTTAAAAATTGAATCGATTATTGAACTAGTAAAAATACTAATTAACGATTCATCAAACTATAATTAAATTAGTAATAATTAAATAAATAAATATATTTATTTATTTAAATTTATATGTATTAAAAATATGATACAGTAAATAATATCAAATAAATTAATGCTAATGAATTTTAAATATATATTATTAATTCTATATTTCTTAAAAAAATTGAGAAATATTAATAAATTATTCTCATAAGCAAAAGATTTATTTATATCTACAAGGAATTTCTAATAAAAAAGTTAAAACTATGCATTACAATTTTAGAGTATTGACTATTTGATTTATTAAGTTGTTACTTGCCATTAAAAAAATAATAAAAAATTTTAATAAAAAATAGATTAGAAATAAAAAATAAAAAATAATCTATTAAATAAAAAATACGAGCAAAAAGTCATAAGCAGGAACCACAAATGTTGCCTAATCAATCAAATCAATTTATATCTTTTAAAAATGTCATTTGTGTTTCTCAATAGCATCCTTCAGGCCTATACTATATCTTTATTAGTTCCTCTTCTTCTTCTTCTATCTCACCCTTCCTTCCTTCATTGTATCTTCATCACTTCTTCATAACATCTCGCACTTTCACTTTCACCCTTGTATCTTCATTCTTTAGTACTTCATCAGAGGAAAAAGTCCAAGAACACTCTCACACTCACCATGGTATCATCATTCTTTAGTTCTTCACCGGAAGACATAGTCAAGGAACTTGCTAGAGGAAATAGTCGTTAGCCTTTGCTCTTCTTATATCATGGAAGTTGTAATCAATCCTTCTCCTTTGTTCTTCAATTCTTGTACCATGCTCTTCTTGTACCATTGTGTTCTCCTCTACTCTTCTTCTTGTTGAACCAAATTTTCTCTTGTGCCATGGCTAAAATGGTTGTACCATTGGCTAATCAGTTTTCATCAGTTTTACCAATTTTTGACTTATTTTATCATTTTTCCTACTTATTTGGATTTATAGGTTGATCAAATCAGACTACGAATCAGTTCACCAATTTTTTAGTTGAATTAGCTTATTCAGTATAATTTCTTAATAATGAAGAAAATGAGATCTAATTTTTTAAAATGTGAAAATTATTTAACATTTCAAAATCTAAAAAATGTCTTTCTAAAAATAATATAATATAATAAGTAATAATATAATAATTAAAAAATATAAATATAAATATATAATAATAGTTATATATAAAATATAGGAAAAATATTATTTGGTCTTTATAGTTTGCTTCAATTTTCAATTTGGTTTTTGTAGTTTAATCTTTTTAAAAATAACCATTTTAGGGTTAATCCTTATATTTTATAAATGTTAAAATCCTATTAAAATTCTTTTGAAGGAATAAAAGACCAAAGTTACCAATTGATCTTCTTGGTATTATAACAATGTTTGGGATTTATTATTATTCATAGATAAAAATATCATTATAATGTAAAGAAAATCAAATTATAATTTTAAACAATATGAGTGGTAATTTTAAGAAATATTAATAATAATTTAATATTGAATTATTTAAAAAATTTTGACTTTTAAAATACTTTAATATTATTTAGCTAAAATTTTCCCTTAGACTATTATACAACAACCCTTTAGAATTAGTGCATTTTTCTATGATATAGTACACAAACAACTTCTCTGCACATAGTAGAGATGAGTACCAAAATGTGCTCTCCAAATCTAAGCCATCGCCTGCGATTCAACATCCACTGATGTGCCATATTGCTTTAGTTAAATGGTGCATATTTAACTGCTGAGGAGCACAGAGCTATCCACGTACGTTGATCTAATCTATTCGTTACAACCCATGGCTGAATGAAATACACTCCCTGAATACCCAACTCGTGGCTGAATCAAGCTTGAACCTGTGACTGCAAATTAGATCTCAAAAGCTCTTCTTCTTCCCCTAATTCTGATTCATTCATCATTTTCCTCAAGTGGTCCATTGCTCATATGGGTTTTTTCCTTCATTATCATCTTCTTCCTTTGGCATTCCAGTCATCGATGATAGAGCTAGTGAAATAGTGGACTTTCAGAGGTGCTTCTTGTAAGGAAGTCCATTAGTGGGAAATGGAGTGATGATAGATGGCCAAAATGATATGTTTTTGTTTAATTAATGTCTCGATAGGTTTGTTCGCTTGCATATCTAATGATAGAAATCTAGTTTTGTTCTTCTCCATGGTGAACATTTTATGCGTCTTCACTAACCATTTTCCACCTACTGGGATTTCCCATTTTATATGCTTCAAGCATGAGGTTGCGTTTGCTCTCAGTGGATAGGTGCTCAAGTCTTCGTGGATATAGTGTCTTCAATGAGTTCTATAAGAAAGTGAAAGGCAAAGCTGATAGGCAATTCAACTTTATTTAGTCATTCATTTGTGCAAATTCTATGTCTTGCTTGTATGTTTTAGAATTTGCAATTGGTTCTTTATCAATGTGTTGCAATGGCAGCAAAATGTAAACAGTGATAGTAGATAGTACTTTATTATTACTCATTATATGAGTTACTTCTACAACTTTACATTTTGAAACAATTAAACTTATGTGAATAGTTGGCTACTGTTTGTGTCTCTTGTCTTCCCATGGTCATAAAAATTCAGAATTCTAGCAATCTAATATGAGTTTGTCCCATGCAGCTCGAACGAAATCATCATGATGTATAGGAGTATTGACATGATAAGTTCATTAACCTTTCTTGTTTCTCTTTGTTTCTGGTTTATCATTTTTGAAAAGGGTTCATGTTAAGGTTGATAAGAAAAAAATGTTCCAACAATAGCTCATAGATTTTCTATTAAATTGTATTGTTTGTTATCTCCATTTGAGCTTAATAATTCTCATCTATGTTAGGAAGAACTATCATTATTTGAAGTTTAATGGTTGATTAAATAGATCTTCACATTATCTGATATTATGTTTCCATTGTTTATACCATCTGTTGTTCTTACTATTTGATGATTATGCTGGATATTGAGAATAAAGCATGATTAAGTGTGATGTATAATTATAGGAGTTAGGCAAGATTGAAGCATTTTACATTAAGCACCATGTACATAAACCTCTTGAAATCCCTCTTAAAACTTGATTCATCCCTCATCAACTTTTCAAGATGTTTGACACCATTTTGCATTAAGTGCCATGTACATAAACCATGTTTTGCGTCTAGAACCACTTCACATAAGGCTCTTGCCATGGCTATATCTTGAACAGTAAAAACTATCTGAGGTCTTTTTTGATTATGTGCCTTTAAAAAGGTCTCAAGTAGCCACTTAAATAACTCTATGGTTTAGCCATAAAGTAAGGTCGCCCCAAAAATTATGGCATCTCTATAGTGACAGGAACATGAAAATATTGCAAGTGGTCTATGATCATAATTAGTGCTGTATGTTATGTAAATAGACACCATATCATCAAAAAAAGTATGGTCAATCAACATTCATGCATCGGCCCAAAAGATGTTAGTTATTTGTTTATCTGTATCCATGTGATAGATATGATAAAATGATCGATTTTTAGACACCTGTTGTGTGAAATAACATAACAAACAACCAGTTTCTTTGTATATCATACTCCTTTGCCTCTTTGAATTAAGATAGGTTTTTGCATCCAAATGGGTACACCTTAGATTGGCTCTTCCACCGATATGTAAATTCATCAACTGAAAAGATTCTTTTGTTGAGACTCAAACTCTTCTACTAAATCAATCTCATAAACTTAAACTTCAGTCACTTTGTGTTGTGAAATCAATAAGTGAATTATTTTTGGAAGATGAAGTTGATGATTATATTCCTTAATAAAGTCATTGATTTTATATATTCCATTCACTCGTGCAACTGACATTCTTGCTTTACAATTAGTTTTACTCTTTTGTCGAGGTTTGATAGTCTTAAAATATTTTTTGTTTGGTCTTCGTAAATCCTCTTTATAACAAACATATTTATACGAATATATGGAGTCATCTTTCGTACTCTTGATATAATTATATTTTCTTGCTCCAAATCCTTTTCTCACCATAATCAACCAAAAATTGTCATGCTTTTTCTAAACTATTAAATTCTAAATCGAGTTTAGGAGTCAAATCAACCTCCATGAATAAATAAATGGTACATGAAAAAGAAAATTTAGACCAAATTAATTTTACATCCAAAAGCTTTTCAAAAATAAAGAAACAATATTTATTAATAGTCCCTAGTTGCATTATTATAATCTCCCTAGACGTTGTTAAACTTTACTAGTTAATAAGTCTATAACAAAAAAATTATTTTTAAAAAATTAATATATAAAAAATTCAACAAGTATGCAATCTCTAATCACATTGTTCCCTGAGTTAACTATCAATCAGGGAATGAATGTTTAGTAATTAAATTTTTAAAGACTATTTTTTGCACTACCATGGTAACATATAAATAAACACATAACCAAATAGATAGATATAAAAATATACACATATATAGAACTAGTCTATGCGGTCATTCAAATACTTGAAAGTTGAAACCCATATACATAAATATTTGAATAGTTACGTCATAAAGAAGAATCCCCTGCAGTTATAATATTCTAATCCCATCTACATAATATACGTTATTCTAATCCCCTTAAAACTTAGTTTAAGTAATATTATATTTAAAATAATCACCCTCTTTGCATTATTATAATCTCTCTTTAAAAAAATTTACCAAAGCTTCGAGATTCACGGACAATAGATATAATAATGGAGTGACTCAAACTTCACGTTTGCTGGCCCTGCCTCTGGTTCATGTTTGCTGCGAAGGTATTTTGCGCACTATGGAACAGGACAGCAGGCGGAAGATGGCGCAGGATTGTATTTCATTGTGCGGATTGGATTATTCTAATCCAACGTTTGATGCCCCTGACACGTGAATGGCCCTATGCTCCTGAGCTGCTAAATACGCACCGTTTAACTAAAGCAACATGGCACATCCATGGACGTTGGATCGCGGCAACGTCTTGGATCTGAGGAGCACGTTTTGGTGCTCGTCTCTGCTATATGGAGTGAAGCCGTTCGCGGTACAGTACGGGGGAGTAGGTGAAAGCAAGTTGCTGGCTAAGATGGAAGGGAACCGCAGAGACGACGGAGGAGATGGAGGAGGAGCCCAAACCCAAGTGCCTATTCCTGACCCTAACCCTAGCTCTCCTCAAACCAGGGGATTCAAAGCAAAGTCGTGTAAGGGAACCGCATACTACTCATCCGCTCGCAAGTCTAAATCCAAGAACCCCATATGCATTGGCTTTCCCAGAAAGTTCCAGCAAGGTCTGTCTCCGTCTGTGTTTGGTACCTTTTTGTATCTTCTTTTGCTCTTCTTTTTTTCATTGTATTGACCTGAACTCAGAAAATGGAGGAAAGTGACATTGCGTACATTTTTCTTTGAAAATGGGGATTTTTTTTTTTTAAATTTGGATAGAGTAAGATAATAGTGTACCAGTAGAAAGCTTGCATGTATGAAAAATTTGCGTTGCTTTGATGATTGATGCGTAGGGTATTTCCATGGCATAATGCTTCGCGTTTGACGTTATAACTTCTTATCGGGTTTGATTATGTTTTGTTTTAAAATTTTATAGTGTGATTCTGATTTTCTTACGGACATGACCAGTACCCTTCTCCATCGAGAGAGAAATTGTAGAAAGAGACGTCGGCAGTCCTACTTATTTCAACTATGTTTATGCTGGATACTCTGTCTACTTAGACTCTTCAGCTGATTCACAGGATGAACCAGTTAAATTTCCGATTTGTTATGGTTTCAAGGTCTGATATCTGAACCTCTTTTAGTTTATGTAGATACAAATCAGGACTTATCTTGCCCCACCGGTTTCTTGTGAAATATTTTGTGAAACTTAGAACTAGCATCTATTTATTGGGGGGGCCTGACAATATATTTGTAAAGTCCATAATGGAAAGAAGTTTAAGGGGCCAATAATATTTTCCATAGTAAAAATTCAAAGTTAAGAAAAATTTTTGGTGGTGATAATTTTGGCCTCAGAGCAGTAGCTCCGCTCGTGTATATATCTTTTGTTAACATAAATTGTGATCTCTTGGTCACTCCTCATCTGATTACATTCTTAATTGTCGAGGAACGAATTGACTTCCTGGATTTACTTCATTTATGTTAGTGTGGGGAGTGAGATGATATTACGGGACCAAAAACACACTGGTTGCTCTATTTTTTTTGGTTAGAGTTTCTAGGAAAGAAGAGGAGTGAGAGGGTGGGGGTGGAACAATAAAGCATTAAAAATTTAAAGTCGTCCTCGAAGCAAATGTTGTTGAAGTTTCTCACAGTATTCAAAATATTTTAGTGGATGCTGTACAAAATTCCCTCATTTTCTGCTGCTGGACACGTTGCAACCCCTGTTCAGAAAAATGAAGGTATAAAATTTCTTGGTATTTCTTTTTGATGTACAGTTTCTATATTAATTCCTCTTTTTCAAACACTCTTCTCTAATAAGTATCATTCGATTTAAAAGCCTCATTAAATGACGGGTATTTTTTCTTTTTCTTTTTTTTTGGTTCTTGCAGATAATGCGATTATGTTCTTTGAATACTATCCCTAGAAGCAAAATATGTGAAGTTAGAAAATTTTCACACTCACAGACAAAAAAACAATAGGGTCATCTCTTCTGTTGCATGCTTTTCAAACATTTTCATGATGATGCTTGTCCTTTATGGTGTTAAACTGCTTAACATATGCATTATCAAGATAGCAAGAAATACCTAGTTATTTATCTAAATTATTTTATAAAGATGGAAAACCTCTCTTGTGGGAACATTATTTAGTTTCATCTCCTCCCTTGAAAAATTTAGCTTAATTAAGGAGGAATTCTATTTTTAAAATGTTCCACAATGTTTGCTTTTTAAGTATATTCCTCTGCCTACATTACTGGTAGACTTTCTTTGCTTGTGTCGGAACGTATCGTCTTGAATGTATCACTTGGTACACCACACTATGTGCAATTGAACAGCATAATTATTTCTTCTATAATTTGTATTTAGTCTTGTCGAATTGCAATTTCTCTGCATGTGGAGAATTGATTGCTAATACGAAGCGGTTGAATTTCTTATTCTATTGGGGATTCAAGTGATAGTATTTTATGCCTTGTCTTTCTTCTTTCCATTTGTTCTTATTTTGTTACATTTTTATTGTTGAATTTCTCTTTATTTGATGTTTGGTGGTCTTGTCTGTTCAGAACGTGAACCTCAACCTCAACCAAGATATAAACCCCCAAACACCAGAAAGGAAGAATAATTTCACAGGCAAGCAAAAATTTTTAGCATAGACGTATTGATTCTGAGAGTACTGTGCCTTTGTGGACCCATATAATTTCTTATGTAGTGGAAGATTTCTCAGTGACCCTTGCATGTATTCACCCTTGTTACGAGGTTTTCCTGTAAGACTGGGTGATTTTATCATACAATACAAGTTGAACAGCTTCTAGTTGAATAATCATACACAAAGCAGTAGGATGATTTTACTGCCATGTGCAGACGTCTTTGTACAAAATCATCCATGGATGGTGATAGATATATATAATACGATAATTAAAAATTAGGGAAGGAAAAAGATGCGATCTGTATTTTATAAAATGCTAAGAGAACTAAATTCATGGTTGCAAAACTTTTACGGGTTATGGGAAGATGGATTTTAGCACTCTGCTGGTAGCATATCAAATGAATTTGTAGTTTTTGCAAACACAGGTTGGTTTATTTAGTAGATATATTTCAATTAGAAGTTTTACAGGCACTTCATTCACCAATTATACGGCAGCTTGAATAACGCATGGATTGATCAGTTTATTTTTTCAATGTGAAAAATTTTGAATGGCTTTTTATCTAAAAAGTTAAGGGATGAGAAGAGAGTAAAGCAAAAGTTAAAGGAAGATAATGAAAACTTGGACGAAGTTTGAAGGTGAAAATGCACTCTCGCCAATCTTTTGTAGCTTATAGTATTATAAAATGATAACATCAATTAAGTAAAGTATTAACATATTTTAAATAGTCAAAATTTGTAATTTGTATCATTAATGATACCTAAGTTTAAAAATGTTTGTTTGTCTTTATTGTCACTAATGGAACTATCTGACATTTTAAAGGGAGATAACTTTATTGGAAAATTAAAGTGGTGAAATCTAGATTTAATCCTTCTAAATTGATAAAATCCAGAGACTCGATTGCTGTATTCTGCCAAAGTCTAATAGGGTAAAAGTTGTTTACATAACAAATATGAATTGTGATACAGTTGTTAGAAAAGAAATCTGTTGCTAAATGGATTGTATTCAAACAAGCAATGTCTAGGCCAAATCTTAGAAAATTAGCTTCTTTTTTTTTTCACTTTGTCAAGAGGGAAAGCACAATTTTCTCTTTGTTTTTGGATCACTTAGTGCATGTTTAGATATGCTTTATGAAATTAAGTTTGTATAGAAGCACTAATTCTTTACTTCTTTTTACTTCTTGCAAAACATGATTTGCTCTTTACAAAATGTGGTTTGCTTTTTGCAAACGCCTATCCAAACATGCTACTAGTAGGTTAGGTTAAAAATTCTAACCTGTTTAATTAAGGTAAGTTAAATGAGCATGTTGGCTTAACCCACAACTTGTAATGGGCTAGGTCGGTTCATTTTGACAATTCTAGGGCTAATTGCAATTTGAGGAAAAAATAAATGAAAAAGAAAGAACGAAAAAAATATTTATTTAGATTAGAAATTTTTTTAAAAAAAATATACATTAAAATTTTACTTTCCTTTTATTCCATTCCATTCTTTTAATCCAAATATATTCTAAATGTGTTGGCAAGTTTGTGAAAGCTCACCTATAGCCTTTGTAGCACCAAAAAATTATGAGGCTATATGCTACAGTTAGGAGCTAAGGCAACCATGGGGGTTAGTTGAAGATTAATAGTCGAGGGGACACCAGCCAATGATAATATTAGCCAAAAACTTGAGTGTTAGTCGAAGCATTATCACTAGCTGAAGACCCATGCTGCGCGAGGCCATCAAGCAAGCACAAAGATAAAGGGCAAAGACATGGCATGGTGAAAAAATGGGCAAAATAGATAATGCTATATGTAAATCTCCAAAATTAGGCCTTTAATAAAATTCATATTAGACAAATTGAATAATAATAAATAACTACATGAGAAAATGTGAGATATTCCTAAGTTTCAGCTTCAAGGAAACATCGAGGAAATTATTAGGAATATAATAGAAATTTATTAGACCAATTAGGAATTTAATTAAAACTATTAAGAATTTTTAAGAATTTATCTTAATAGAAAGGAATTTCGATAAATTTCTTGGATCATTAACGTTCTAAAAATATAAGAAAATAATTTAGGAAATAAAAATATTTAAGTAAAATATAAAGATCAAAATATAATTATGAAAAGTTTAATGTTCAAAACGCAATTTTCATAGGGACCAAATTATAATATTTTCTAGAGTCAAAATAAGATTTTCTTTTTTTAAATGATAGAATTAGGGAGAGATTTTTGTCTGAAAATGGCTACATTGACAATTAGAACAACTTTCCTAGTTGGAACTTCCCTAAAATTAAAACCTGGAAAGAGATATGATGAGTCAAAGTGAGCCAAATGTAAACCCTTATGCCTTTGAAAATATCTTTGCTATTTTACATAGAAGATTCATGAGAAAGAAAGTTGCATGATTTTTCTTAATTAATCAAGGATAAAATCTCTAAAGAATCTAAAAAAGAAATACTAGAGACTTGTTTGATATACAAAAAGTTAAATATGAAAATGAAAAATAAAATATACCCACAATATTCTTACTTTTAATAATTGAATAATCATTATTAGATAATATTAAATAATGATTGAGTGATAATTATAGTGATAAAATTGATATTTCACTAAACTTTCCCTCCCCCTTTCCTCTCCTACCAAACAAGCTATAAAAAAGAGAAAGAGGGATACACATAGAGAGAGAGAAGGGAGTTAGAAAATCTTCAAGAAGAAGGAAATGCAAGAGAGAGTATGTGAAAAAATTGACTTGCATTCTCTATAAGTAGCCTCATTCTAACTCTCTTTTCTCTCCATCTAAAACGCAAAAACTCACTCACCCTCACTTTGTTTCAACACCTTATCCTTTTGTCATCCTTTTGCTTCCAACACTCTTTGAGAAGAAGAAGAAGAAGAAGAAGCGAGGAAGAAAGAGAAAAGCTATAGGAAGAAGATGAACTTGGAAGAAAACAAGGTAAGAACATATGCCATGAGGTTGACGGCAATATCTTACTCCTTGTTCCATTCTTCACCTTCATCTTCTTTATTCTTCTCTTCCACCTTCATGGGGAAAAAAAGGAAACGGTGGTAAGTTGGAGAAAGTGGAGATTTTGGTAAAGTAAAAACTTCATATTTTTGTTACCCACTATTGTTAGGATGTGAAGCTTTGATAGTAAGAATTTAAGAGTATTGGTTGCTATCTTCCTCAGCTTTCCATGAAAGTCATGTTATGGGGAAATTTTGCATGAAAAGAGTTAAGGTTTTAAGGGAGTAAAAACCATTGGGCTTGTGTAAAAATGACTTATTTTGGTTGTTTGATTCATCTCATAAAAATTTAAGTGAGTTTAAGTGGAGAAAATTATTATAAAAAAATGGTGAACATGCCTAATTTCGTGAAACAAGGCCTCAAGACAAGGTTAGGCCATGTGATATAGCCTTAAGGTGTGTCCATCTTTGTTGTTGGGATACACACGACCTGGCCATATGGATCCCAAATTCCATACGACCAACCTGTGTTGGTCTTAGGTTGGCAAGAAAAATAATGTTTTCCATTCCAAATGGTGTATTTTCATAATTTAATGTATTTTATATATTTTAGGAACTTGATGGCTAAATAATTCCATGAAAATTATGTATGTTGATGCTTATATTGCCTTATGAATTCTTTTGGAATTCTATGAATATTGATTCAGGTATTTTATCATAAATTCTTTGCACAAGAATATTATTTGTATGTGTGGTGTGTTTCATGCATGAGTGGCCTTATTAAACTCTCTTAGAACCCTAAGAACTTAAATATTGTAAATCATGATTTAATCACCTATGCAAAGCAGTATATCTGAACACCTATGTATCAAAGACAAAACCTTGAACTATTTTTATGCATGGATGATTGTGATACTAAAATACCTTGATTCCTATGTATAGATAATTGGACTATTCTTATACATAAATAGCCTTAACACTGGAGTTCCTTGATGTGGACCTAATTAAGATACTGAAAATACTATAAGACACAATAACAAGGCCAAAGGGTTTTATCATAATTTATACATTCAACTAATAACATTGGTATCCTCAATAAGATGCAAAAACAAGCATATATATGTCTGTATTCATGTTTAATACAAATACCTGTGTGTTTTTATATATAATATGTATACCTGTTTGACCTCTGTGTGTGTGTGTGTGTGTGTCTATACACATGAGTGCTTATAATATATGTGCATATATTTACATGCATGATTCATAATGTACATGTGTTCATTTAAACTTAATAACTACTAAGGAAAACTATTTATGCCTGATGAATATGATTGGAAGTACAATTAAAGTTATAACTACTTTTGTGCATCCATATTCTTATATAACCACATTAGGTTAGGTATGTTGGTTAATATTTTGAAGTGCCTTGGTTGTGATAGATGCTTACATCTTTGCAATTTTATATGGTATATGACCCAATTATTTATGGTTTATTATGATATTTGCTTATGTTTTGTTTATTCAAGTTTTAAAAAAATAATTGCATATTGACCATGAAGCATAACTTGGATAACCTAAAATATGAAAGTTATGTATCTTTGCATGACATTCATAATTATATGAAATGTTTATATGTGTATAAAAGTTTGATAAAGTAGTCGAGGCAAGGCAAAAGTGGAAATAAAGTCCTTAAAAAAGGGATTTTCTATAAGAGATGGTCTTTAAAGATAGAATTATATGAATTCTCAATTTTACATTAAGCCTCTAGAAGACAAAGTTTTTAAGGGACAAAATTTCAAGGGATAAATTTCCTATTTATATGAAGGAAAAAGTATGATATTCTAGAATCAACCTAAGTGTTAAAATCTTTCATGGTTTGAGTTCCATTTTCCTAAAGACAAGGTGACAGCGGGATCACAAAAGGGTTAGGAGACTTTCATGTGGCTTTCAAGATGAGGTTGCGGATTCACTCTAGGAGACAATTTATTTATATTTGTTGTTAGTTAAAAATTCCATTGATTATAAGGACTAGGAAGAGCAACCTTTTTTCCTTGATGGTATTAAAAACCTAGACCTCACACTAAGTAGTGTAGAATGCTTGGTAGGTTATCTATGATTGCAAAAAAGTAAGTTAGTACAAGTGCTATGGGATACTTGATACATGGCTTGAAAAGTGTTTTCTTTATACCAGCACTTTTAAAATAGAATCATCCGTGTCTCCCTAGTAGAACATGTATAGTGATATAATGAGATGTATACTCATTGTAGTACTATGTTATGTAAACCATGGTAAGACCTTATGCATGAAATGAGAAAGCACACCAGAATGTACTAAATTATTGATATACCCAAATGTGATGTAGACCAAATTTAGGTGGTATTATAGACATGATAAATTAAACTTATTGTGATTGAATTGGAATAATATTGTTTGCAAAATAATTTGTGATGATTTAATTAGGAATATATGGTATCGTGCTTTACAAATGTATTATGATATTTATATGCAATTATATATTGATTAACATAAAATACATGATAAGAGTATGGTAAGTTTAGCATATTGCTTCATATGCAAAGGCGTTGCCATAGTCTATAAATGTTCTAAGATAAATACATGTTCACATGCCTTGTATGATGCACAACGTGGATTGTGTTACTATACATGTGCAAATTTTGTTCAAATTTGTATGTTGTGATATATACACTGTTCTTGTATGCCATAGAAAAAGGAATATAAAGAAAAAAGGTTTTTGTATACATGTCAATTAGACCATTATTAGTTTTTAATATTAACATGTGTCCTTATTGAGAATATAAATTTTTACAACATTTAGTAATGTGTTCAAATAGGAATTTTAGTATTGCTAGGGCTACCCAATAGCATATTGAAGGACCAGGAATAGGTCAGACCTTCAAAATCTAAACATAGTAGGATGGAAATAGAAGAATTACATCTAACCTATTAAATATTTAATTGTCTAGTTTAAGAGCTCATTGTACTTTTATTTGAGTACCGCAATAATTTCATTTGTAATTATGTAATTTAGAGATGACAAATATGTGTAGTCAATCCCTTAATATATAGTAAAAATCATATTTTCATTACTTTGGTAAAATAACAGGATACATAATACCTTGAAAGTGAAGGGGTTACACTATAAATTAAGAGCAAGGAACATTTCGCAGGACATACAAAAATATTCCAAGAATTTGTTTTACAACTTTTTTATTATTCAATTATTTTTCAGCTTTATTTATTGCTTTCAACTCAACTCTTGTAAAAGTTGTATTCAATTTCTTTTAAAATTTTTCTATTGTTAATTTTATAGTTTGTACATTCCACTTTGATCAATTCAGCAATCATTTTACCTGCAAACTCTTTTGGTTCTGTCACTCACGTACACCTAAAATTCTAATATGAGCCTTAATTATGTTTAGAATCTGAAGGGACTTTTGTACTAGTAGAATTATGTCTCATCTCCTCTATTTATCTAAATTATAAGGATCAAAAGTTAGTTTTTCAATATCATTCCCACGGCTTGGCCATATCAACTAACCAGTCAATCTCTTTTTGAAAAAGGAAAAAAGATATCACTAATAGCCTTAAATGATCTTTATAGTCCTTACTTTTTTACTTTGCATGCTTACCAAGAATGAGCAAGAATTTGAAGAGAAAACAGATGTAAGAATATGCTGATCCATATTTAAGGACCTTGATATTGAATACTATATTAAACTATTTATCCAACTTTTTCTTATAATTAATTCATTAAATACTAAGTATGCTACTTTTGATTAATTTGACACTACCATTATTCATACTTATTATATATTATTCTTTTTTACTAATTAATATATTTAATTATATTGTGTTATATATTAATTATTTTTAAATTTAAATTCAACCATAGAGCCATGACTTGTTCCTTAATTCAATGGCTGAACTAGTTTTTTAATATTGGTTAAAATAATGAATTATTTTATTTTTAGAATCCTTTTTATATAAGTTTTTAATAATTTTAAAAGATATTTGATATACTGTGATTTTGATATCGACATTTTAGATATTAGTCAACATCAAGATGCCTATATTTGGCATAATAATATGTAAAATGACAAGTGTCATGTAAGATATAAATGTGTCATAACATGATACTTGTTTAAGTGACATATCATGCCATTAACAAATTATGGAGACTTCATATGACGTTTATTTAGCTTTATCAATTTTTATGAAACACCATTTGTATTCTTTTTATAATAATTTTTAATTGTCAAACCAAATAACATCTTAAATATCATAGTTTCCAAAATTTTATGAAATGTACTTTACATTTTCTAATAAAGTGTTATGAAACTATTAGCTAACGTCTGTGTATTACTACTAGACTAGACAATAAATTAGTACCACAATTTACTAGTTGTTTAGGATAATTAAATTATTGTATTGGTTTGTGACTTTACTGAGGCAAAAAGGCAATGTTCAAAATTCTACAATAATAATTATTCTATTACATGACCGGAAGTGAAAATGGATACTACTACTCTAGTAATAAAGTCAAAAACTAAGAGATTTTACTTCATATAAATTATCCTTCACATTAACACATACCCGTAACTAATTATTGAACTAATTAAACAACTAAGCATTTATAGTGAATGATTTTCAATTTTAAATGTAAAAAAAAAAATATTGTAAGATATAAACAAAGGTATAAACTAAAATAATTTCCTTTTAAAAATCTTTTAATCAGCATGACATCAATGACTATCTTTAAAAAAACTAGAATAATAATAATATTCTATCATGGATATCTCACATGGATTTGGTTAAATTACAATGTCTTTATCATTATTTTTTATAATTACATTTGACACTTAGGAAGATAATCGGATACTTACCTGCAATAGCAAGGAAGATAATAGGTTAACAAGATAATTGGAGAATTTCACAAATTAAATGCGTTATAATATAGACATACTAGTATGTATAGGTTTTTAACAATTAACCAAAAAATCAATCTTTTGGTACTAAAAATTATATTAAACTTATATCCCAAAAAGTACTTTTAGCTTATATTATTTATTGAGCTCAGGGAAAAAATGTATAATTGAGAATAAGTAAATTGAAATATTTGTTTAAAGGTCTTGAATTCAAGTGACATTTTCTTTAATATAAATGTTGGGAGCTTTGGCTTATCTAAGTTTAATTCTTACCTTACTTTTTTTTTTCTTCACTCACATTTCACCGAAGCGTTGCGCCTCTATTTGAATAAAAAATTAAAATATTTTAAACAAATATTTGTAATGAGCCAACCAAATATATATATATATATATATATATATATATATTACGAACAACCTACAATATAGTCAATTAGTTTTAAGAGCTTTTTTAGATAAGAAATGATTAGGCGCTTGTAGAGAATTTTAAAATGATGCAAAAACTCCTTCCTTTTTTTGTTAAAGAAATTATAATTTTATGGTTATATTCTTGAAAAAAAATAAACGTATATGAATTTTAAAGGAAAAGATTATGCACTGCTGCAATAATATTTGCCCAGAGTCCCAGACCGAAATCTTAACCCAATTGACAAGCTTGGATTGTTTTGTATTTCTAATTTGTTTTAGAAGCAATAAAATAAATAATAGATTTAGAAACACCTCTTTATATTTTTATTATTATTTTGATAAATATGTGATTTAATTAGAGAATTATATTTTTTATAATAAAAATATAAAAAATTATATATATATATATATGTTTTATTTATAAAAAAGTTTTTGGGGTTGAATTCCACATGGACCGGAAATTCAAACGACGCCGTCTGGCTTCTGCCGCCCAGTCCCCCGACAGTGTGTCACGTTCATACACGAGTTACCGTCCCCGAGTCGGAGGAAGAAGAGTAGCTACCTGAGTTGGCTGAACAGGAATTGACTCAGTGAGTTGCTGCGTGAGAGTAAATGACAAACGTGCTTCGGAGCCTGACTGCATCCTTACCCACCGTCATGGGAATCTACAACCTCCACAAAGCCGTTTCAGTCTCTAAGCTCTGATCCACCATAGCCTCCGAGATCCGTAAAAACTCCCACATCACGAACCCCAAGGTTCCGTATTTTTCTCTCTATCAATTTGCTTTCTCATGCATTTTAACTTAGGAATTTGTTACATGGGAATTGGTTAGTAGTTAGTAACGAATTAGTTAGTAGTTTGTGTAAGTCAGGTAGTTAGGTAATAAATACCTGATATAAGTCTCAGTACTCGTATAGTCTACAAATAGGAGTAAGAATTGTACTCGAAGGTTGTTGATGAATTGAATCTTCTCATTCTCTCTCTTTCTATCCGTCTTTTCTCTCTTTTCTGGTGCAACACGGACCAGAATTCCATCCTGAGTTCCTTGTTAAAGCATTCTTCATTTTCAATAGAGAAGCTAAAGGCTATAACTCTGGTAATTCAATTCGTACTTTTTTGCGAATGTTGAGGAAACTCAAAGTTGAATGATCTTTTGAGTACATTTTGTTTTTTTATATATTGGAATATCTCGTAATTCAACATTTCTCTCATTGGGTATATATTGTCAAGCGTAATGCTGGAGTTTGCGATTTATTCACTACCGAGTAATTAATTATTATTCACTCTGCTCCAAAATATAAGTCAAATTTTAGTCCAAAATAAGTCATTTAAAAATGATTATTACTTCTTTCTTATAATGCCTTACGACATTGGAAACCTTCATTTAATGGCAACGTTGGCAGCAGGAGCAAAGCTGTAAAAATATGATAATATTTAAAAATTTAAGAATATAATTAATTTTTTTTAAAGAGCGTAAATATGTTAAAAATAACTTATATTTTGAATCAGAGAATAAGATTTTTACTGTGAAGTCATGTTATAAAACAATGGTTGGCTGAAAAAACAAATATTGTACAACAATGATTCCAATGAAGTTTTTTCATTTATGTCAAACGCAAAGGAATTTTCTTGTTCACATGATTGAATTTATACTGATAAAGCTTTTAGTCTCCTTAAAGGAAGAAAAGCGTACAACTTTGGTTAATGGAGTACCTTGAAGTTATGTCTTAGCTTCTAGTAAGTTAGAACATGCCATATTGGTTCTTACGTGGTGTATTCATGGCTTAGCACTTGGGAAATGCAGACAATTTTCTCAAGAAAGGTAGTCATGCTTATCAAGATTCACATTATAATAATTTCTGCATCCAGGATTATCAATATGGTATGTAGGATTCCATGGTCTTTGAGAATTTAGTGGCCTGATTTTTAAGAGGATGAGTATGATTTGAATAATGTAAGGTATTGTAAAGCCAGTAATCATTTGATCTGATGTCTCCTTATCAAAAATTTAAGAAGAGTAGAGGGAGCTCATAGTTTTAAATAGATCCTTGTCATGACAGAGAAATAAGAGAAGATAGAAAATTTGTGTCTTGTTGATTGATCTGTTACGTAATTGAGAGTCTAAGCTTTGTGGAGGAACAAAATTTTGAATATTCCTAGCTAGCAACCATTGAATAAATTCAATCAACATTATATTAAATTTTATGCTACCCATATTGTAATGCTTGACTTCATGATAACACTATATGCGTGCTAGTATTTTGATTGTTTGACAATATGGAACTTCTCAAAAGTTATGGACCAAAATTTGAAATTTTATAGTTGACAATCATTGAATAAATTGAATAAACAGGATTTGGACATCTGATATGACCTGAGCTGTTGGTCTTAACATTGCTCCACACTCTACAGTTCCAGCACCCATGTAAGTTGGCCTTGTGCTAGTTTCCTAGCTCTGGGCAAACATTACAATACTGACGTCACCACTTCCACTATACGATTGCAACTAGAATTGTAGCGAAATGTCTTGATGTCAGTTGATGTGAGTTGAGCCATGAGGATAACTCATCCTGAAAGACTAGTCTATTGGGTGCCTCCTGACTTACCATCTTATATTTACTCAATGTGGGACCTATCAAAATCTATGTTGAGTGCATGGCTGCCTAATATGGTATGCATGTGAGTGGTATCTCTTGAGGTTAATCATTTATCATTGTTTTCCCCTCTAATGAATCTGTAAATCTACATTTCATGGTATGCAGCATTTTGACTTTTTGTTGGTCTACAAATCAAGGTATTATCATATTTTACATCTTCATACCTCTCAAGTTAACTGTAACGGTCCGAAATAAAAATTAAAAGGGGAGGGGGGGATTAATTTTTTTTTTCTATTTTCTTTATTCCCTCATCTGACTTCTTTCCTCTCTCTTCCTTTCCCCATTTCTCCCTCTTCTCTCAGCTCATCTGTCGAAGCTCCTTTCCTCTGTACAAACTCAGCCCTCTCCTTCCCTCACATACGAAGCTCGCCCTGCCTTTCCAGCGTAGCAGCCATCTTCCTCCTCTCTGGCGAAGCTCCGTCGACGTCGAGCTGGTCTCCTCGTTCCTCTCCATTGCTGGGGTAGAGACGCTGCATCGCGAGCTGGTTGGAGCTGGGCTACCGCGGTGAGCTTCCTCCTTTCGATCTCCTTCCCTCTTGTTGCAAGGTTCAGTAGTCTTGCTTTTTCTTTTCATTGTTCTGGTGTACCTAAGCTGATGAAGTGATAAAGGGCGTGGGAGTTCATGCCCTGGTGCCTCAGCCGAAAAAAAATATATATATATATATATATATTGGAAGAAAAAAACAAATTTAAGGATTTGGAATGAGGCTTCTTAAATAGGTTAATCTTGCAAAATTTTTAATTTTAGTCTTTGGAAATGATTTGGAAGCTCAGATTTTGAAATGGAAAATGTTATAGGAAGGGTTAAATTGAAAAGAAATGTTGTGAGCAGTGGATGAGTTAGTATGGAAAAAAAAAGGGGGGAGAAGAAAGGAAAACAAACTGGTTAAGGGGATTTTATTGAATTCGACAAATACTTAATATTGTTATACTAATTTGGCAAGCTTATTGTTGGTAGGAAGCTCTGTGGATCTTGAGGATTTCAAGGGGTTAAAGTTGAGGAAGAACAAATACCTGTTAGCTCTTAACATCGTTGTGAGTAGATAATGACTTCAATGATTTATATGCCCTCCTCTGTTACTGTATATACATATACGCCTTATACGTAATGGATAGTTGAAGTTTGTATGGTGCCGTGGAACATAGGGGTAACTTAAGATTAGTGAAGGGTGAATGCAGGGTGCTTGTATGACCCCGTCTTATACTTTTCAGAGGTTATATAATACATATATATATTTATTGCTGTAACAGTTCTTCCCAATAATTAATATATATATATATATATATATATATATATAAGTATGTATGATTCTTTTGATAAGTCCTTAAAAGCCGTTCATTTTCCTTTCTTTTAGCATTATCTTAATTTATTTGGATAGATTAGTGGGCATTTAACTAATTACGTATATGACAATCTATGTTGGTATTTAATTAACAGGTTAGTCCTTTTGCTTTCTCTCTTCTTTCTTTTCCCTTTTAACTATATGTCTTATTTACTTATTGAATGGGAGTCTCCTACTTGCCCTTAATGTTTTAGGTGTTATGCATTAATTATCTCTTATCCAGTTGCGATAATAATTGAGTTTTGCTTATATTATTTGGGCCTTATTGTGCGTGGGTACCAAATCTTGGTAATTTAGTGTTTAATATAAGATCTGGGTGAAGAAGAGCTGCCCGTTAGGCGTAGCCACTCGTGAAAAGGGTAAGGAGCTGCCAATGAGGTGAAGCCTTCCCAGAGCCTTAACTGTAATGTGTAATAGTAGTGGAAAAGGAGCTGCCCGTTAGGTGTAGCCACCCCTAAGGGGTAAGAAGCTGCCAACGAGGCGTAGCCGCCACTAACAAGGGGTAATTTAGCTGTTTTTAATTATTGAAATTATTTATCTACTCACTGAGTTGTCTCACTCCTTTAACTTTTAAACTTTTCAGATAGCATTACCGGATCTGATCCGCCTCCCCCATCTTAGGTGTCGAGGCGTAGTGGTGGTGAGCCTCCCTTTTTGGGAACTGGGGGTTTCGTTAACTTTCTTTTGGGTTTTGTTAATTATTGTAATGAACTGGTACTCGCATTGTAAAATACCATAGGAGAAGGACCAATGGTTATAGGATTTGTTTTCTCCTTCCCCCTTTGGTTCTTTGATGTATTGAATGATTGGCTGAAGAGAGCGGAGTTCTCTATTGTTATTTCTATAGTATTATGGCTGTTTGTAGAAATTTGGGATGTCCTATTTACAGGGGACACTCTACCGAAATTTTTATAAAAAGCTAGAGTACAAGGAAAGAAGTTACATATATATCTATATCAGATGAGATAGGGTTAAAGTAATTAATTAACCCATAGCTAAGAACCCTGTATGGGTTCCCCATGTAAGTTACCCCTTCTCTCGAGGAGTAGGGTGTGACATTAACTATATGTCTTATTTTCCTATAATGTTTAAGTTGCTGTTTGGAGTTGTTTGAAGACTTGTCTGGTTCTTTTCTTTGGCCCCACGCATGACAAAATTTCCAAATATGAATTCGTTTTGGTGATTTGGCTTCTCTGATAGTATATATTTTTTAGTTATGTATTTGTCTTATTTTTCTTGTAAATCTAAGTTACTTCCTGGATGGATAAAGTATACTTTTCATCCCCTAACTTTGAGATGAGTTCAAATTTTCTTCCAAATGTTTTATTTGATTAAATTTTGTCCAAACATATTCTAGAAGATTGCAATGTTTTCCTATTAGCTAATACCGTTTTAATATGTGATGGAAAGTGTTGACGTGGCCAAGTATGATCTTATGTGGCATGTATATCACCCAAAAGGTCCCACCATCACCTTCTTCTTTCAATAACCTGAACCAATTTTTAACTAAAATAAAGTGCAGAAATTTACATCTTTCCCTTCTTTCTCCATTATCTGAATTTATTAGGAAAAAAAAATTTTAGGATTCATGGAAGCAAATTCAATATTGTTTGAGTGTGGAGGATTGGGAGAGCGTGTTGTCTCTGTTGCCTGCAGAGATGGCAATTTTGGCCTGGCTTGCTTCAACGGTTGACTGGGTACCTAGGTAAATTCAAGGAAAACCCGAATAGAAATGTTCAAGTTTGGGACAAGATCAGGGGCATACACGTCTCAATCCGTTCCTTGCCCCTCTAATATATACTTATATAATTTCATTTTTTAATCAAAAGGTTTAAGTATTTATTATTTGGTCAGTTATTTAATTTCACTTAAATTTTAACATTGTATTGCGTAATCATTTACCCAAAGTCAAAATTGTCTACCTGTTATTCTATTTGTCTGTCTAGGCAAAGTGCAATTGCAAAAGCAAGGGACATTCATAATTTGGACATTGTTTTGGAAACTTTGGGTAGGCAAGGGAATCCAAAGATTTTCTAGAGAATAGAAAAGATGAGGGATAAAAGCTTCAATTATGCAGTGGTTTTAATGTTAGAGATAAGCCTTTGAAGGGATTGCTCAGTTCAGTGCCCTCAAAGCTTGAATCCCTTGAAAAAGAAAAAAAATGAAAAGAAGAGTATGTGACAGAATTTGGAACTAGCTATGGGGAATAAGGAGAAAATGGTGGTAGTGGAGGAGGAAGGATACTTTTCGATTTTTCCTTCTTTTTTTTTTAAGAAAAAAAGAATTGTGTGTATGGCTGCGTGGCCAAGCAAGCAATCCACATTGAATTTTGATTGCCACGTAGGATCCAAATCATCAACTTCTGTTAACGTTTGTAATTGTGTTGGTCATTTGGAAAAATTGCAATTTTTACTACAATGTAGGATGAAATTGAGTCAAAGAAGACAGGTGGGACAAGATTGAAACTTACCTCAAAGTTTAGGAACAAAAGTATAGTTTAGCCCTTTGCTGGTGTTATCTGAAAACTTGTCTGCTTCTTTCTTTAGTCCATTCCCATGACATATTTCCAAGCATGAATTTTTGGTTTCTGTGATTGAGCTGTGTCAATTCCCTGTTCTACCAAAGAAGCAATGTGTTGTACTTATATATGCATCAGGGCCAGTAATTCATTCAAAAACTTTGCATATGGCGTATTACTATGATGCTTAGGTAAAGGCAGAAGAATTTTAGCTATAAAATTTCCATTACTGCTGGTATTTTTGGACATTCAGGTGATTGATATGCTTCTCTTCAAGGGGAGCGAAGAGTTGACGAACGCTGTGGACCATTCAAAGCAGAGGCATCATATTATTGGTCAATACGTGGTAGGCCAACAAGGGCTTGTACAGGATTTGGGAAACAAAGACCAGGGCAACTCTAATTTTCTCAAAAATTTCTGCAACAGCAATTATTTTTGAAGTTTGGTCATAAGACTTTCTTTTTCCCCAAATAAAGAATTATATAACAGTTTTGTATGTCACTCTTAGATGAAGATAAAACAGTTGGTTTAGATGCAACCAAAGTATTGCTTTCATGATTTCCTTCTTAATTTAAGTTGATGACGTTTTAATAATGCTAGTATGTGCTACTGAATTTATTGTCATGTATTTGTCTCAATTAAATATATTGGTTTAATGTGGTAAAAAATAGATGATGATGATGATGTATTTGGCAGTATTTTCAAACTAGTGAAGACACTAGTTTATAGATAAGTGAATCGATTATACTCAATTTATGATCGAACCAATAATAATTAAATATATATTTTAAATTTTTTATATTAAAAATATAATATAATAGTAATGACAATTTTTTAATTATATATATGTATATATATATGAAATATATATTTTGATTACAAAATGTGATGTTTATGGATTAGGTTGATGATGGAACTTTTGATAATGGTGATTAAGTTGGAGCTTTTGCAGGTAAAATAGCTATGTTTAAAGATGATGATGGAATGTTGAATCCTATGTGGGGCCAAGGAAAGGAGGATGGGAGCTATGGAGTATGTTAGACTTGGATTATAGAGTAGGGAAGCCAGAGGTGAATGAGGGTGAGGATCCAAAGCTGTTTTTACACTTTCTTTTAGAAGTGAAAGTGAGAAGCAAAGTTTGCCTATTATTTTCTAGTCCCACATCACAGAGAGTGAAAGAGACGAGTGGATTATCTGTCAATGGATAGACCAATATTGCTGAATACTTGGATTGGGATAGTAGGTGATTAAGGCCCATGGTTTAGAGTCCAATTACTCTAAACTGCCCAACTTGTTGACTGGGTTTTATTAGGTTTTGATTAGTATTTTAAGAGTCTAGTTTTGAGGTTTGAAACTTGATTGACTGGTTCGATTTGATTGTTTTTCTTATCAATGGTTTGATCAGTTCTTAGTTCTACTGGTTGATTTGGTCCGATATTGCACATGCTGACATTATACATAACAAGGGTTTTAATATATATATATATATATATATATATATATATATATTTTAAGGAGTCATGGGTGTAGCGCTCAATTGAAAAAAAATTTTACATTTATATTGAACTTAATAAAAATCACTGCGTGTAAGTTTTGTTATTTAATATTGCCATGAATACTTTGTCATGTATTTTGCCAAAAGGTGAATAGTTACACACTAGACTTCCAAAAGTTGCTGTTCATTAGGCGAGGCTAGTGAATTCTACATGCTCCAGTGGCAAAATGATTCTTTCATACTTTGTCTTCTTGGTGTAATTGAATTTTGCATGAGGTTAACCAACCATTTTTGTCAAATGGTCCGTTGAGTTTCCAGCAGGACAAAGACAATGATGTTCCAAGGGCACGTAGAATCCACCGGCAAGAGTATAAGAAACATAACTAGAAGGCCAATCTTTTCTCATATTTTGATCCAAGACCCAGCAATAACTAACTGAACACCACCTAAAAAATAAACAATAGAAGGCCAATCTTTTCTCATATTTTGATCCAAGACCTAGCGATAACTAACTGAACACCACCAAAAAAATAAACAATAGAAGGCCAATCTTTTCTCATATTTTGATCCAAGAGAAGACCAATCTTTTCTCATATTTTGATCCAAGACCTAGCAATAACAAACTGAACACCACCCAAAAAATAAACAAAAAACTAGAGCAGTGATTGACTGAAAAGAGGGATAGAGAATGTTCTCTTATACACTCCATGTCAAACATGCTCAAAATCTTTTCCATTTTCATTTGTTTGCTCAATTAAGCATTCCCTCTATCACAATAATTTATGGAACTTTCAGGATAACAACTGGGGCAAAAGCTTCGCCTAACCGATAAAAGCACCCGGAGAAAAACTCTGAAGCAAGTAACAGAAAGAATGAATAGAGGATAAATTGAGAGTCAAAATGCGCAATTGGGAGACAAAGCAAGAAAACAATAAACTCAAAAGGATTTTTTTTTTTTTTTTGGGGGAACCCGTTCAAAATTAACACAGGCCTACTATTAAAAAAGGAAAAAAAAGAAAGAAAGAAAGAAAGAAGAAAGCCCTTAAGTTACAATTACAATGGACAGTATTATTAGTAATAAACAACAGACATACAGCTTCTCACCAATTCTACACTGTGACTCAATGAAGCACTAATATCAGTAACACAGAAGGACTAACACCAGAACTTGTAAGGGTAAACCTATGATGACCAAGTATTGCTGGTGCCAGATCCCTGAAAGCCAAATTAGTATAACAGGCAATTTTCCACCCGTCAATCTCTTGGGCGAGCCAGCCAGAGAGAACTAAGAGCTCGAAGCCGAGAGAAGTAGTCATGTATTGCAAGGAGGGCCCGAGCCGATTGGCGTGTTGTCAATATACGGTGCATTTGTTGCAGTGTTTGCTGGCGCAGATTGTCAGCCTTACGATAATAAACACCACAGAAATGTAGTCCGGAGTGAGAAAAATTGAACTTCTAAATATCAAGTTGAATGCCAATAATCTCTAAAACTGGCAAAAATGCGGACAAAAAATTTGATGCTAAATTGCCAGACGTTCAGAAACAAGAAGCTAAAATTAAAGAAAAAGATCATTTCTATTTGCCCAGAGCAAATAAATTTTTATCGATTTTAAATGCTATTGGGAAGCCAAGGTTGGAATGAAACATTCTAAAATTATACATGAAAAATGTACCTATACGTTCACATACTAGTAAGAGAAAAATTTACCTGTCGAATAAAACCCTCAAGTGTCCCTAGCTTACCCATGGCCATAGCCATTTGGCCCATGTAATTTGCCACATTCCCTGATGAACCAGATGAGCCAAGAGATCCACTAGACAATGTCTCAGCTAGGGACTGCTGCAAAGCTTCCATACCCTGAGATAATGCATCTTCTGCTTGTTGAGAGGATTGCTGCAAGTTGGTAATGCCCACCAGCTGCTGCTCTGTGAGAGGTTCCAATTGAGTTATCAGCAGCTGCAACCAAAGTCATAGCACCCAAGTCAAAGCTAAAAAAACTATAGAGTAACTTCAGATCTCAGAAATAAATATTCAAGGTCAAAACTCATAATTATGAGAAACTGTTATGCATGATAGAAAATGACTTCTAATTTTATTATTTTAATAGCTCTATCAGATGCTTCATTCACAACCACCCAGCTTCTTTCTACCCCTTTAATCAAATCCAAAGTGAAAAGAACTCAAGCAAAATATTCCAAACATAACCGGGAATGTGGTATAAATGTAGGAATGAGGTACATAACTATGCTATGCATCACATACGTAAAGCATATACTCAGTTGATTCACTAATTTGCATTACGGTGCTAGACAAAAATTCTTGGGTCACTATAAACTATGCCAGCCCAAATCAAATTTCCTGCAGGGAGGAGGAAGGGGAGTAATGTTGGTATCTAATTCCAAATAGTAAGCCAAGAAATGTAAGGTGAGAAGAAATTTTGCAACCTAACACATCCCAAAACCATCTGAATCAGATCTGAGACTGCTTGAACATCAATTAAAACACAATCTTACAGCTTTGCCCCAAAATCAGCATCACAATAGCCTTTATCATCTTTATCATCTCTAGTTTGCAAGATGTGAAGTTTATAATTTTCACTAAAACCTACCTAACTGAATGATGAGTAAAGATTGGGACAAAGGATTCCATTGTCTGTGACAATTACAACTTGTTAGGTGCAATAGCCAGATGGGAACAACAATGATCAAACTCAGGAAAGAAAGGGAAAAAGATGCACATTCTGATTTAAGCTTTCCAGAAAAAAACTCATCCTTCCACCACATAAAGTTGAAAAAGTTTCATCAAAATGATTGTAGGAACTTCTTTTTGTTCGATATACAGTATTTCCAAAAAGAACCAAACGTAAAATGTTGCCTTCCTTTCTCAATGGTATATTCTGTGTCTGAAATTATCTTTCAAAGAACATTCCATCAACAAGCAATTAAAGCATGATTAAGCATAAAAAATGAAGAGCGAGAGAAGCCAGAAGGAGAAAGAGAATACCTTAAAAAGGCAAGGTCTTCAGAATTCCACTAGATGCAACATCAATTTGAACAGAATTCGAAATTGCAGTAAAGAGTTTATCATTATTCATTCAGAGCCAAAGTTATATTTTGCCAATGACTGGGTGACAAAGTAAATTGAGGACAAACCAGTGGAGTTTGGGATTCTGCTGCTCAACCTTACTCCTATTTCCATCCTCAAAGGTAATGGAAAACATGTAAAACCTAACAGGGCTTCATATATAAGCATGGGAGTCCCTTAGAATGAAATGGACTACAGTTTCCACTTCAGGAACTAGTGACAACATGTGAAAGCGAATAAGGGGGAGTGAGAATCAGAAGAGACTAACAGCAACTATTGAAGTCCAAGGTAATACTCTCTTATCATTAATTAAGATACTTGATCAACCAGAAATATGAGGTAGTGACACCAAATTTAGATACCACATGGCAACCCAGCATACTTCTATAATTACTTCTTTTTTACAAAACCCTCAGACTAAAGTAAGCGGCATCTAATCTTATAATAGTTGAAACTTCAAAGGACCTATAAAAGAGTGTTACTCTTTCTTTAACCAAGTGAACCATGAGGACCATAAAGAAAAGGGTCAGAATAAGCTCACCTTGAGGAGTTCAGACGATCGAAAACCACCAAGCCATAGAAAACACCTCTCTGCAGGTGTTTTCCACATGCCGGACAACAAATGGAAAACATCAGCCTTAGCTGCAACACCCTTCAGCCTAAAAATCTCATCATAGTGAGCCAATATGCCATCAACAATCATGCGAAGTTCTGTATCACCAGCATGAGCATTTACAGCTGCTCTTAGCTCATTAATTTGACGATTCTGCTCTTCCTGCCACCTTGCATATTCTACATCAAATGCCATGGCCCCTGTAAAACAATGTGTTGAAGATTATCGATTGGCTTGTACAAAAGAACCTAACAAGAAAACAGTGGAGGAATTACATCTACTGCCCAACATAACTTGTTACAACAGAACAGACACAAATTATGCTACTATTTCCCAAACTATTTCAGTATTCAAAATTATGGAAGGAATAACATATTAGAGAAAGAAGGATACCATTTCCACTCATTGAATTTGTTTGATCGCCTGAGCTTGATATGAAGATTCCCTACCAGAAGGGAACAAGAGATTTTGATTTATATTGAATATGACTGGCAAAGAACCATGTCACCCCCCCCCCCAAAAAAACAAAGTAGGGGTACAAAGAGAGAGAAAACTGTTAAGGCATTCCAACTGCAAAGAATATATAGATATACATATTTTGACCATTAAAGATCAACTATATCTCACCTGCTGCCTAGCTCGCTGAAGCTCTTGCTCTAGTTGGGTCAACTTCAAACGACTGCTTTCCAACTGTTGGACATAGGCCTATGGGGAAAAGCAAAAACATGCATTTCACAAAAGAACTTATGGTATCAAGCCTACATCATAAGGGAATCACTTGATTCTACTGCTATCACTGCAAAAGCCTGCCATTCGATTATTAAAGGTTGAATATCTAAATGTAACATGATATAGGTTCTGGTGTAGGTGAACATTGGACAAGATACATCCACGCATCCAGCTAGCTTCCAAGGTCATATCCTTGGATATGAGAAAAATAGAAGAGGAAAAAAGATAATATGTCTGTGCCTGTGAAACAAAGGAGTGTTCCCAAAATCAAAGAATGCTTGAGATTAAACATTCCCTTAAAGGAGGAAGCACAAATAAGCATGACTATGATGGACACATAAGTAAGGACCCAAAACAACTACACACACACAAAAAAATGTAACCACTACTATGTATCTTCAAATTAATGAGAGCCTGGAGGATTTGCTACTAAATTTTGTATGTACTTCCACACCAGAAAAAAATGTACACCCGCAACAAAAGAAATTTACTCTCAGTATACCAAAGACGGGAAGGCCACCTGAGAGAACTAAGCATTTAGATCTTTGGTGAAATCATAATACTTGAAAACAGAATAAATTAGTTCATTCATCAATTTGTCTAGTTATGTCAGTAATGGAAATTATTAAAAGGCAGCTGCTCCAATTTGGAAGCAATTAGGCCTCTTTGATATGTTACACCACAACATAATACATCCTCCCCCACGGGGGAACTTTCTCTCTAAACCTTGTCCCCTTAAATCAGATTGGACACTCTGAACCATGTCATCACTGAAAGTCACAAGCATGGCCTACCAAAAATAGACCCCCTTAAGAAAGCAGTTATTTCTCATATTAATATTACATCTCCAAAAAACAAGTCACAAGGAAAATAATCTACATGCACAAGCAGCACAAAGAAAAAAAACAAAGGGACTAAAAGAAGAGGAAACAGGAACAACTATTTTCAATAATTCAATATCCATAAATGAATCAAGCATCCTTTTGAAGAAAATAGAGAACAGATGCCCAGCAACATAACTTGATGCAGAAAATCCTCAAATCCTGTTTATTTTTTGTTTCATATACTGTTCTCTAAGTCAAGCCCCAGCCTTCATAAATACTAAACATTAGATCATTCTACATCTCCTTGAAAATTACCATTTCAACACTCAATATATAAATCAGAAGGCAGCATAACTAGATAAATAGCAAGTATCAATGAGAGAAAACACCAAGCATGACAGTTTTCTAGCAACAAATCATTGAAGAAGGTAAATGGCCAATTGCCAAACTCTTCCACTACGAAACACCAGCTAAACAACCTAAGCCATTTTTTTCTCAAACAATCTGTCGACTGATATGACATAAGGAAGATTGAAGTAAGAGGTAGCCTGCTAGCAAACAAAGGCATTGAGAAATCACAAAGGAGGCAATCCTGACTCAAGACAGTTTTCCTTTCTAATCGGATTACCCTTTTTCAGCTTAGTAAAATGCAGGAACAAAAACATCCAGTAATCTAGAAAGTACAGTCGATAGCATGCACATAGAATGCCATCATGGGCCTGATAGGAGTATGGGAGCAAAGAAGAAGACATAGAGTGCCTCAAGCAGTTTACCAGCATCATTATCATGACCCATCTAGAATCACAGAGCATGGTACTCAGAAAATTGATCCACAAATCCAACCAGGTCAAAAGGCAAACACAGAGCTAAAATGGTCATTCTGTGAAGTGCTTTCATGCCAACGGACCCATGTGTCTAGTGGATCAGAGCTTATACCAACTTTCAAGGAAACTAGATTCATAGATATAAATCAAAGCTTTGAGAGAATCAAGACACATTCCAAGTCTGCCTATCTCCTACCACACAAAACAATTGAAAAATATATATATATATATTATATATATATATATATAAAAGAGGCCGGCAGAGCAGAAAGTTTGTAGAGATGATAGAAAGTGCCTAGTTCATATAGAACAGAGTAGTTGAAGAAATCAAAGTCTTCTTCTAGAAATGTATATGCTAGCTAGTATTTACTTGGCTTCTGACATCAACCATTAATCCTCAGTCAAAGTCAAACAGAATTTCACCATGATAACAAAAAGAGGCATCTCTTTAAACTACTGCAAAATTGCCTAGTTCTTTTGCTGCCTTACTAACCTAAATGTCAGGTGAGGTTCATACTGTATACAAAGTAAAGACAACATCACCAAAAAACATGACACACGGTATCACCTCCTTAAATCAGTAATCCTTATTAAGTTCTAATTCTCAACTTCCAACAGCAATGGATAAAGAATAATGTCAAACTGGTTTAAAAGGAAAAAAGAAAATTCATTAGGACCTGAATAGATGGATTCCAAAACAAAACAAAACTGTACAGAAGCATATACATCAGCACAGGCACTCAAGAAATGGTCTGAAAAAACTCGCAAGTTCTACCTAGGTATAAGATTACACTACTCTTGAAGGTAATATACTTATCCTTGTTTCCTCAGACTAAAAATGGACCTTCTCTAGCTGTAGAATTGAAAAACAAAGAGTCAAAAAAGGAAACTGAGACTCACTGGTGAGCCTCATATATCTCTCTTCACTCACTGGCAAGCTCCTCAAATCTGTAGATCCAAACTGATCATCCAAATAGATACAGCCACATAGATGAAATATGTGACACATTTGAGAATAAAAACTAAAGACAGATTTTTCATAAGCCAAGCCAGTCCTGTCCTTTTCAGTTATGATGATTTGATAGCAATATTCATATGGAAAAGCAAGAAGTCACGAACATACATAAACAAAGAAATATTGATCAATTTTTATATAAGAAATAGGTCAAGCAAATGCATTTCATACTTTCTTTCTCAACCGGCTTTTTCTTGCAGCCTCACGATTCTGAGCAAGCCTGCGGAGAGTCTGCAACAATTAAACAAACAAGTATCATGTGAAAGGTACCATTTAGAATTTTAGATATTACCCATACAATATGATTTAGAAATACAACCTTCTGATCTGATTTTTCCTTTGATCTGTCACTGGAGTCAGAAGCCACAGCAGCAAGGGATTGACTTCTATCATACTGCAAAAGGATGCATACAATGTCAGATTGTCAAGTGATATCAACTAGCAAAACCTTCAACTCTGCTTCAATGAACAGCATGGAAAAAGGCTTCCACCCATGCATTACGTTTAAATACTGTTTAAATGTAGATAGATCACACAGTTGGATCCGTGACAATAGGTTCAACGTAAACAGGTATCCAAATATGGAAATGAGGGGTATGAATATGAGACTTATCAATAAAAAGAAAGGGAGAAAATAGCATATCAAGAGAGGTAATCAAACGTTACCTGCTGATTCTTATCATCAGTATCATCTGTGGAAATATCAGTCCTAGGACTGGCATCAGCCATGGCAGACTCTTCCTGGTTTTCTGTATTACCTCTTGATATGGTTACTAGATTAGATGATTGGACCTTTCGTAATTGCAACCCTTGTGACTCTGCTTGGTTGGTCAATCCCTCTTTATCAAGTGAAGTTTGAAACTGCATCAAAAATGAAATGCAAGAAAGTACGGATAGCCTGCTACAAATCACCCTGTTTAAATTTTAACAAAGCTGAAAGTTTGTTAGATGATAACTAGGGAAACTCACCTTATCAAAAGTACCAGCGTGAACAGGACCTGAAGAAGTTGCTTGAGTACTTATTTTTAATGAATTTAAAACTGAGTCTGAATCATATAACCAGAAAAACCATTAGGGAAGGAAACAAGGAAAGGGTGAAAAACAAGGTTAAACCTGATAAGAAGAATATAGAAAACAAATTAATCAAGTTATACTCTTAGATATCTGGATCTTTACCCAAAAGTAACAGCATGTGTAAATTTGTGCCCATGTATGTGTATGTGTAAGTGTAATTAGTCCTTTTTCTTGTCCCCAGTGCTCAAGTACCACAGCCTTTATGACGAAATGATGCTTCAAGGTCATTTCAACAAACAAAAGAATTCCTCTAAAGATGATTTGATGCTTGAAAATCGTCATCAAAGGTAATAATAGTATAATACAATACTCATAGAATGATTGTTACATGTAAACTTCTCTAAAATTGGATTACAGGATACACTTACTTCCACTCAGGTCAGCAGCATCCTCTAAGCGATATCCAACTAATTGATCAAATGCTCCAAAGTCAGAAACACGAAAAGAATCAATTGTGCTTCCCTCGGTATAGCTGAAATGTGAAAAACATATATTGTCAGATTTAGGCTAAACTAATAAATGTGTTTCTTTTCAGACAGCACATAAAACATAAGTCATTTAAAACTTTTATGAATGCAAAAATAAAACCAGAACTTAGCATCAGCTCTCCCAACGCAAACTTCTGATTCATCTCACAACAGTAGTTCTAGGCATCATCCAAGAAGATGGTCATCTTCAGACATACCATTGCACTTGCACATCCTATTCTACCATAACTCTCATGCACCTAATCACCAAAGCACGCCCCTTTAAGGTTATATAGTTAGAATCTTTTGACTGAGATATATACCCAAGTTTAATTAACACCACATATGGTATAATTAAGACATCTGAATACATGAATGTCTCATAAATTAAATTTCCCGTGCCACATTTCTATTTAAATATCCACAAGTCTAACTCTCTATATTACAAAAAATCCATTCTTGTGGACTCCCAAATCCTCAAATGCATTTCCAAAAAGGAAGGGGAAGGGGGAAGTAAATAGCATGGTTCAGCCTGTCCAGCTGAAGCAGAAATCTTTTTAAGTTAAATCAAGGGCAAATATGCTACATCTACAATTGAAGGTGCCAGGTGGTTTATGTAAATGTCCCTAGGCATGAACCCAAGAGCCTCAAATTGATATTCACCTTCCAAAGGGATTGGAGATTCTAAGAGACCAAGTTATCTCCAAGAAAAAGCAAATAAATCCATTTTGAGCACTAATTGAACAAAAAAATGAGAATTTAAAACTAAACCTATGTTTCTGGAACTTGCACCTTCTCATAAGGGTTATATATTCATTCAACGACAAGGATATTATACTGACATTAAAATTACATGGTATTTTTCATCTTTAGAAAACAAATGAAATGCAACATGCAGATCTTAATTAAGTTCTGGTTCAACCAAAATATAATTTATAGTATAAATTAATAAGCAAAAAATTCAGATCATTAACTTCAACAGTAACTTTATTGAACTATGTGCTATTCCAAATTAAAGACACCCAAGCAACTATGAAGATCAGTGTTCTAGGTATTCCTTGCACCATCCACAATGTAACATAAAAAAGAGAACGAGAAGCCTCTAAGAAGGGGGAAAAATAAACTCTTCCACTAATGCAGTGAAAAACATTGAATAAATAACTATAAATATGAAGCTGAGAAGACATTCACCAAAAAATGACAGAAACCAGAAATATACCGTGCATTGGATATGGATAATTGAGAATCGAAGCTCGGCATCCCTCCTAATGCTCCCTTCTCATCTTCTGAACCAACCCCGGTTATACTGCCCATACATCATCAACATCGTATCCTTAATTCCCCTGCCGCCTAATCAATGAGGGAACACGAAACCTCTCACTCAAATCAATTCACAAAGTCAATCACAATATTTGCTTTGGTAGAGGTAGAAAAAACAGCAAACATTACAAGTTCAGTAGTAAAAGAAAGCAAAATAGCTTCAGATACAAACACAGTAAATACTGCTCTTGCACAACGCATAAATCGCTACAACATAAAGTGACCTATCTTCAGAAGCTTATTCCCGCGCGGATATTCGGCAAATTTGACGTCGATAAAGATTTCAGAAAAGTTACAGCATGAATTGAAATCAAATCCAAGAATACGCTAAGTCCCAGAGAGACAGACAGGGAACAATCACAAAATGATGCGAAACCCTTAATGCAAAGCAGCTCATGTGAACAAAATACACTAGATTATGCAGCGAAATCGCGAAGGCCACAACCAAGTGAAGCCACTAGCCAAACTCACAGAAAATGAGAAGTCAAAGTAGCACACTTTGACATGTAACAGACTAGACTGACACCAACCTAATTACACGGAGATGCCCAAATCAATAAAAGGAACCAAATCCAGGCTTGAGAAGATCGAAATCACCATGAACATGATGATTATACTCATACTAAAGCAGAAAGTGAACCAGACCCACCTTGAAATTCTGATGCGGAAGATGATGGTAATGATGACGATTATGGTTTTTCTTTTTTTTTTTTGGGTTACTGGATCAAAGCGAAAAAAGAGAGTCAGAAAGAGAAAGAGTGAGAGAGCAACGTATAGATCATTCCAATCTCTAGACGTCTTCTTCTGCAGAAATCTTCCACTTTCCGAGGACTAATGGTTTTTTAATTTCCCTTTTATAATGTTTAGTGCTTTTCTGCTTTGACATGAATTGTATTTGTCTGTGCTGTTTTATTTTTTAATTACTTTTTATCTTCAAAATTAAATTTTTCTGATTTTCTATTTGTCAGAGACATACTGACACAGTAACAATGCAGCCAATCTCTCCACATCTTACATTCAGTTTCGCGGTGGAGGCTCTGATCCTCTACAACCGATCACCCCGTAGAAGTTGTCCTCACTTGTCTCGTCGATCTGAGCTCTAACCGTTGGATCTTTGGTGAAACCAATGGATGTTCATGAAAGCGAAATCTTTATATTTAAATTATGCAAAAGGTATATTGTATAACTTTGTTAAAATTTTACTGAAATTATATAAATTCTTTTGAAATAAAATTATCTTATATATTAATTTAATTTTAAATTTTTTATTAAAATATCCTTTATTTACAGTTTCTTTTTATTGAAAAAGATATATTTAGATTTAATAAAGAGTATTTTAATTAAAAATTTTAAATTAAACTAAAATATATGATAATTTTTTATTTTAAGAAATGTTTTTTATAATTTCAACAAAACTAAAAAAATTATGTAATTTACTCTTATATTTATAATTACTTATATTTTGAATATTTAGTAATTATTAAAAATTTTATGTGTATGTCAATAAGAGCATATTTCACTCTTTCAGGTGGTTTATCTTTAAAATAAATATTTTTTATTCTGTTTAGTGTATGCATGAAGTTGATTATAGTAGTAGCAAAATCCTTTTTTTTTTTTGGTTAAAGGAAGAAGGGAATGAAGACTTTTCTGTGAAACTAGAAACACAAACAGAAAATTATTTCTCAAAATTACTAATTACAAAGTAACTGTTTATCCTTTAAGCATAAAAAATCTAAATCTTTAACAACAATAATAATAATAATAATAATAATAATAATTTATTATAGAGAAAACTAACTTAACCTATTAAAATTTTTATTATATAATTATTTTACTATATTTACTTTAATTTTATATTTTTTAAAAATATTTTCATTAAAATATTTTACATACTAATTGTTATTTTATTTTTATTTTTAATTAAATTAAAAAATTAGAAACTTAATTACATAATGTATATTTTAAATTATTTATTCAAATAATATTAAGTGCTCATTTTTTAAATATGTCTTTTTGATCATTTATGATTAAAAGGTGATGTTTTGAAAAATTGGCCAAACGATAATGATATTGATTAAAAACAATATTTATCAGATGATTTATTAAAATATTAATTGTTTTTCTGTTATAGTAATAAATTGAATTTCCAAATATATTGAATGCAGATAAATGTAATGATTGAGATTGTATTTGTAAAATGATCACATATCAGGAATTGCGCGCTGAGTTTTATATGAAGATAAAATTTGAATTATTAAACGTATACATATTTAATGTACTTAAAAAACTAATAAATTTTCTGTTGACAAAAAGTTAAAATGTATATAATTCTTTTACATTTTGAATTATGTATAGATAATTGCCTAATTTTTAAAATTTGATAATAACTCTTTTAAAATTTTAATTTGTACAAATAATTTATTATTTTTAGTTAATATATTATTTTACTAACAAATTATTACTCAATAGTGACAATAAAATCTATTTGAACTTTATTTTTTTATTTACAAATATTTTATATTTTGGGTTATTTATTGATAATTTCCTTGAACTTTAGTTTCATGCATATATCTCACTAACATGTTAGTAAAATAATAGATTAATTAACAATATAAGATTTATTTATGTAATTTAAAAGCTTAAAGAGATTTATTATTTGGTTTTGAAAATTAAAAATCTATTAATATTAATTTAAAATTTAGAGAATTTATATAAAATTTAGCTTTAACAAAATTAAATAATAAATAATTTATATTCTAATGGATATCATTATCAATCATTTACTCCTTTTAGCAAAGCCAAAAAGAAAGGAAAACAGGATTTTTGCTATTATATTTACAGCTATAGTAAGGACTAAAATTCCCAAAAAATAAAAATTTAATTTTTTTTTGACGTAGGACACAAACTTATTATTAGGCCACGATTAATCCATATTCGAATCAGATAAAATCACAACAAGTGAAAAAGCTCTCCTAATTGAGTTTTTAATGCATCTGCATTTTTAATGACTCGAACTCTAGACCCTTGATTAAGTTAGAATAACCCCTCATCAGCTGATCTACACACTCGGCGAGAACCCCAAAAAAAAAGAAAATTCTATTCTAGGAGATAAATAAAGAAGAGAAAAAGATTTCTTCGGATTAGCATGGGCCATTGAAATTATCCTGCCCTGCCCCACTTGCCCAAAACGTGATGGAGAGAAATAATTGGACAGGGACATTTCTTTCCCTTTTATCTCATCTTCTTTTTTTTTCTTTGTGTTTCTCCCCTTAATCATTGTATTCTATTTTAAAATTAGAATATATCGTAAAATGACAATATTATTTTAAAATAAAACATAAATAGATTATATTTTTGTATATTTTTAAAGTGTGCTTTGACATGAGTCCATTAAAAATAATGGATTGTATAAATCGTTGTTTGAGCACCCCAAAAAAAAAGGGAATAAATCAAGAAAAGGGATCAAATATATTTGGGTACTCTATGATTAGGTCTATTTATATTCTGATTGTTATGTGGTTTAAAAGTTTACATATTGATATTTTGCAGTTTAAACTATTAACATATTAGTGCTATATTTCTTGATTACATTAATTTTTAGAAATTATGTTTTAGGGACAAATTTTGGAAAAGATATTGTATTGTATTTGTCAACGTGGAGATTTCAGTTAACTAAGAAATTAGAAATTTACAACAAAATTGGAAATAAAATTTTGAATATATTGCATGTGTTGAATTTGGAATTTTAAATGATAAAAAGAAGAATTTTGGTTTTCAATGTATAAGAAATTAAATTTTTCATGAGTAAATTAAAAATTTCTAACAAATTTTAGTGGGTTCCATCTAAAAAATAACAAAATGAAACCACAGGATACAGATATATTAACATTTTAAATGTAAACTTTTAAATCACAGCACCAAAAAAACTAAATTACAAAGTACTAAAATGTATTTTATCATAATAAAAAATGATATGAAGTATGGTTTTAGATTGAGGTCCAAGTATTTCATTGTCACAATTATGCCTCTCATAAGTAAGTTCAAATTCTTAAGTACATATTGATACCCCTACCTAGCCTTGGGATAGTTATTGGAAAGTTCAGGTACATAATTCTTGTATTTCTATGGAGTTACTTACAAATTTGTTTTCGACGATAAGCATACTCCAACAACATCATTTACAAGTTGATTCAATTTGTCCATTTTGTTATGAGGAAGAAGAATCCCTTAAGTCATCTTTTTATATAATGTACCTTTGCTAGAACACTCTGGTTTGGATCCCCTCTCTCTATTTAGACTAATCTAATTTAACTCCAATATTTAGGTTTAGTTGCAAACTATTAGCATGGATCCTGATACCAAAAATAAAAAATTAGAAGCAACAGGCAAAAAAAAAAAATGCACGTAACCTGAGGAAAGAAGCTATTTATTATTCTGAAGCCGAGATGTACAGTAAACAATTCCCTACAAAGTTTACAAATATAAAAATATGATTTTTTCAAGCGAAAGATACATTAAGACAAGTTGAAACTTACATTAATCTTAGACAACTTCAACCATCTTGAAATATATTTTTGGAGAGGGGAGGGAAATCTGGATTCTCTGAAGTAATTTTAACTAAAGTTGTTAAGATTAAATACAAAGTACTGGTAAACTCAGAATACCAGACTTTGTGTTTAATATCAATAACTTCAACTAAAATTCCATTGGAACAAATACACGTCAGAACAACCAAGGGGAGGATAACAACAAAGCAGACTCAACCCATTCCCTTTTTACAAGCCAAAGCATCAGACATGACAATAGCTAAAAGGGATGGAGAAGAAAACTCTCAACCTACAGGGCAAATCCCCTTACAGCAACACTTAGCCAACCAATCGGCAGCTAAATTACCCGATCTAGGAGTCCAACAAACAAAGACATAATTAAAAGAAGTAAGTAGTGCAGAAATATCCTCAACTAGAGAAGAACAGCTCCAATCTGGGCAAACTTGGACCTCATTAACAGCATTCACCAGAGGCAAGCAATCTGATTCAAAACACAAATCATTGAAGCCCAAATCACACACCATCTGGACAGCCCTCAAAAACGCCATAGCCTCACACAGGCCGAAGATGCTGCACATGAGAAAGAGCACCAGTTCTGAGTATCACCCCTAAAGTTTTTGAAGATGATCCCCACACCAGACCTCGAACCAGCCTTATCAAATGAGAAATCTATATTAACTTTAATCGTGGGATTAGAAGGGGTGGCCAGGCCACAGGAGCAAGGATTATAACAACCCCAATATTCAGCTCCAAACTCCATCCATTTACCGCCCAAAAGTCAGAAATTGCCAAGAAAGCCTTGTGTGCAAGAGAAATAGGTCAAGGCTCAATATTATCAAACACCCAAAGGCATCTAGCCTGCCAAATCATCCAGCAGACGCTTTCCGCTAAGGCAATACTGAACTCATCCTGTTTCAAAGCCTGATAGATCTCAAAAATCCAAAACTCAAAATGTTGCAGTCCAAGCATTTAATTCCCAATTGACTTGCGATCCAGGTTTGCCTAGTCCAATCACACAGTACCAATAAGTATTCCATTGACTCCACTTCCTTCTCACAGCAAGGGCAGGAAGGTGAATGGCAACATTTTCGCTTCCATAAACTCTCTTTCAGAGGCAAAGACCCCAAGCAAGCTCGCCACAAAAAATGTTTAACCTTAGGGTGAAATTTTATTTTCCATAAAATGCTCCATAACTCCTTAGGCGTGCTCATAGAAGAGCCAAGGCCATCTCTAGCATATAGCCATCAGAGTTCTTGCCCAATGATACCCTTTCCCAACTGAATGGCGACCATCTTTACTTTTCACCCAATTGATGTTATCAAGCTGGTTGGAAAGAGGAATAGGAATAGGAATTTTTCTAATGGCTTCCTGTTCACTAGGTAAGATCCATTCTTCAAAAGAAGAGAGATCCTATTTTCCATCCACAATAGCTTCTGCCACCTTACTATCCTTCATACATTCAGTAGGCGGGCCATAAGCAATTTTATAATTTGGTAAACCAGGCGGGCACCCCAAGGGTCTGTTGTAAGTTGTAACACCCCTCTTTTCAAAATAATTAATTAAATAATAATTATGAAATTTTAGAAAAATTTTCAAGTTTTAGAAAATGTTTGAGAACTGAATTATGATCAAATAATGAAGAATGAGTCAAAGACAAATTTATTTAACATAAAGAAAATTTTCTGGAAGCATTAGAAATTTCAAGAATTTCTGGGAATTATTTGGTAGTTAATAAATTGGGGATAATTAAGAAAAATAGTTAGAAAATGAATTTTTAGGATTTCTCAAGGCTAAAAGGGTTCTAAAAATATAAGAAAAATATTTATGTTATAAAAAAATTGAAATTTTGAATTCAAAATATAATTAATAAAAATTTATAGTTAAAATATAATTTTATCCAAATTCAAACTTGAGGGGGAAATGTTGAATGAACGAGCCAAAAAAGTTAAGAATTTTGATATCCATTTTGTAATAATCAGGAATAACTTTTATATCGGCTTTTCAACGTAAATATACAAAAAAAAAGATATATATCAATCTAAAAACATATTTCAGATATATATAATTATTTTTTTAAAAAAATAATGGGACGCGGAGCCTGTAGCTCCGCGTCTCAAATAAAACATTTTTTTAAAAAAATTGAAGGACGCAAAGTATGTGGCTCAGCGTTCCTTTTTTTATTTTTTAAATTTTTTTTTTAAAAACTGACCCTTTGAGGGTCAGTAGATAATCTGACCCCCAAATGGGGGTCAGAAAAAAAAAATTAAAATTTTTATAATTGTTATATATTCTGCCCTGCCTTCTTCTTGCCTCATATCACTTTGCATCTTTCGCATCCTTCGTCTTCATCTCCTCACAATCCATTTCTCTTCCCCTTTAGATCTCTTGAATATTTTTCTCTCTTCAGTAAATTTATTCTTTTTCTTCATCTATATTCTAAGGTTTGTATTTTATTTTCAAAAAATTTTTGTTTCTCATATGCTTGACAAATACTTATGTTTTTTCTCTTAAAAAATTAATTATTTATTTTTTAAAATGTTTAACAGGTTGTCAATCGTTGCGTTCTTGATATTATCTATCATTTCGGATGTATTGAAGATTTAGAATTTCTTATTAACTTTCATATTCTGGTTGAGGTATGTAATTTAATATTAATTAATTTTTATTTCTTAATTTCTTTGGCTTTTTGATGTAAATATATAAAAAATGAAAATAAAATAAACATATATATAATCTATGAAACTATTTCCTTACGTATATAATTTTCACTGTTTAACAAATTTTTTTTAATAAAAATTGGGACGCGGAGCTTGTTGCCTCGCGTCTTTATTAGCTTTTTTTAAAAAAAAAAATTTATAAATTTAAAGGGACGCAGAGCTTGTTGCTCCGCGTCCTTGTATAATTTTTTAAATTTTTTTAAATTAATTATAATTTATAATTTATAATTTTTTATAAAAAATGATAATAATTTTGTATATTAAAAATATTTACATATTTTGTAAAAAATTAATTTTCTTTTTATATCATACCCATATAAATTTTTTAAAATTGTAAATTTTTAAAATTATAATGTATTTAATTTTTTAATTCATAAATTTTTTTTAATTTTTGAATTTCATATAATAACTTTTTAACTATGAAATAAATTTTTTTTACTCCTATTTTGAGAAATATTAATGTATTTTTGTTTTAAATTTGTAGAAAAAATAAGTTACAAGGGAAATTGAATAATTATATCTAATATGTCATAAACAAGAATCAATATTTGATTATATTTTGATATTTGATTAAATAAAAATAATACAAAAAATGAACAAATAATTATAATATATTTAATACAAAAATGTTTTAATATATTTTTTATTTTATTTTGTTAAAAAATATTGTATTATTAAAAATAGTATATTTTATTATTAATATTAAAAAAAAATAAACTTTTACATAAAATAATAAAGTTAAAAAGATAATAATATAAATTCCCATCCTATTCTTTTAATTATTCCACCATTCTATCCATTACGAGTTTTTACCAATAACCATTTTGAATTTGAAAAAATTGAAGGCTTTAAACTTATTATTTAAGAAAAAAAAATATTAGAGTATTTGACTATGTAAAAATTTACTTAATTTTGGTCAAAGTTATATATATATACATACACTTAACATTAACAATAAAAATTAAAATATTTTCTTTACAAATTTAAAACAAAAATATATTAACATTTCTCAAAATACAAATATTTGAAGATTACAAAATTAATATATATATAAATTACAAATTATTTTCTCAAAATACAAATAAAAACAATTTATTTCATAGTTAAAAAATTATTATATGAAATTCAAAAATAGATGAATTACAAAAATTTTAAAAATAAATTTTTATGAATTAAAAAATTAAATATATTATAATTTTTAAAATTTACAATTTTAAAAAATTTAGATGGGTATGATATAAAAAAATTAAATTTTTATAAAATATATAAATATTTTAAAAATTAATAAATATAAAAAATTATCCTTATTTTCTTCTCATATATTTTTATTTTTTTATAAAAAATGCTGATAAGTTTTTTTTTCTATTTGTACAGATTCTCAAGAGCTTCTATTCTACACGAAAACTTTTGTTTGTATGAAATTCTTTGTAATATTTTCGGTATCTTTTATCTTTGATCATTTTAATGTATTGTGTTTAATTATTATTTCCATAAAGGCATTGAATAAAGATTGACAATGAGTAGAAGGAAGGAAATCATATGCATTCATGCAAATGGAAGAATTTTTTCCACCAACGAAGGAACAACATTTGTTTGTGATAAGCCGAAATTATTAAGAGTTGACCCTGACATTAATCTGGAGCAGTTGAAGGTTGTAGTTTCAGAAAAATTACGACTTCAGTCAAGACAGTATGTATCTGAGTTAGTGTACTGATACCCGCGATCACTTAATCCAACTTAATACTCGCCATGCACATTGGAGAACGATTCAGATATTCAAACCATGTGGGAAGAGAACCAATACTTTCCATCTCAACTAGGGGCACCTGAATTATATGCACACATCTCAACTAATGATGTGGGCCTAAAAGTTGAAGAGACTGATGTGATTAAACCGTTGATAAATCCGTGTGCAAGTCAGATTAATAGATCGAATGAATCGGTCTCCTTGTTTAGCTCTTATCTCAAAAATGTTCATCTATTTGAGACTCAACTTTCTAATATTCTACCAATGCCACTCATGAATGATATATCTCAGCCAAGTTCATCGAGGGGTGAGATGTGTCCTAATAATCCTTCTAGTCCCCCAGATGTAACTGAAGATACAATGGATAAGTTTGAGGCAGAGGATGAATATGATGCTCCGCCAAATGCCAATGAATATGGGGAGGATGATATTGCCGCGACTGATACTGAAAGAAATCCTATAACTCCATTGAATTTACATTCTGAGCAGGCATTTGCTTTTTTGTCTCAGATCAGCAATGATAATGTGAGTGAATTTGAGATACCTGACATCGAGGGGGTCATTGATCTAAATGATGAATTAGAAATACCTGGCATGCGATTTTTTGATAAGCAGTCACTGAGTCGTGCTGCAAAGCTTTATTCAATTTCGCAGATACCACACATTCAAGGTGCATCAATCATCAATGAAGTACGTGGAGTATCGTTGTCCAGAGTATGGTGTTAGATGTAATTGGCGGATAAGAGCATGTCAATCTGAGGGAGAAAATAATTGGCGAATAACAAAGTACGCGGGCCCACACACTTGTGTCTCTTCTATGCTATCACAAGATCATCCAAAACTAGACTCTGATATAATAGTATCAAATATTGTATTAATGGTCACAGAAAATTTCTTTGTTTCAATTCGTGATGTCATTGAAAGGATTCATAGCATCTTTGGATATACGGTGTCTTATAAAAAGGCATGGTTGGGTAAGCAACGGACTATTACAATCACTTTTGGAAATTGGGAGCAATCGTATGCAATTCTCCCGAAATGGCTACCTGCTGTCCAACACTTCAATCCAGGCTCATACTTTGAATTTGTGACTAAGGAATGCCCGCAGACAGCATCAGATACAAAGGGTACAACTGTGTTTCATAGGATATTTTAGACATTTAAGCCTTGCATTGATGTCTTTAATCACTTGAAACCGATTATCCAAATAGATGGCACATTTCTGTATGGGAAATATAAGGGGACATTACTAATTGCCAGCTCACAAGATGGTGCTAGAAAAGTTGTCCCCCTGGCATTTGCCATTATTGAGGGTGAAACGTTTGAGGCATGGGGGTGGTTTCTTAGTAACCTTAGGCGATGAGTGGTACCGAACAAGTAAGATATTTGTTTGATATCTGATCGTCATCCTGGAATATTAGCAGCAATCGCAAACCTAGAAAATGGGTGGCAACCACCCTATGCACATCATATATTTTGTTTACGTCACATTGCGAGTAACCTGAACACGACATTTAGGATTAAATGGTTGAAGAAGAAGTTTGTGAATATCAACTATCTGAATGAGCGCCATTTAGTTGATGAACAATTGGCTCAGATCCGACAGTTGCATTTAGAAGCGGCGAATTGGATAGAGGATATACCAAAAAGTAAGTGGTTACGTGCATATGACGTAGATGGGCATTGTTGGGGGCACATGACAACAAATTTAGCCGAGTGTATCAATAGTGTTTTCAAAGGGGTTAGATTCTTGCTCATCATTGGATTGGTCAAAGCAACATTGTATCGGTTGAATAAATATTGGGTTGAACGAGCACAAACCACATTTGCTCAGATGCAAGCAGGCAGCTTATTCTCTGAGGATATCCACAAAAAGATTTCAGTTATAATTGCAAGAGCATCTACTTTATCAGTTCGTGTATTTGATAGAAATGCTTCAGAATTCGAAGTCGAAGAGCCCTACGATCTTCCAATAAATAGTATGGGCGAACTTGCAAGGTTAGCTTGACGAATAGAATATGTGACTGTAGTGAGTTTCAACTCCAAAAGTATCCCTGTCAACATGTCTTTGCTGCATGTGCCAAGGTTTGTTTTGATCCTCTACAATTTGTGCACGTTGTTTTTCGGCTGGAGATAATCCTAAATGCTTACAAGACATAATTTCATCCAATGGGAGGAGACGTTTATTGGCCTCACACAAGTGGGCCTCAATTGGTCCTTGATCCTTCTATGATTCGAGATAAAAGTCAGTCGAAAGCCTCGCAAATACGCAATGAGATGAATTGGCAAGAAAACTCCAGGGACAACCAAAGATGTGGTTTATGTAGACAGATTGGACACAATCGTGCCACATGCCCCTCTCGTCAACCACGGGGATAGATATAGTTATTGGAGTGAATTAAATATTCATCATTAATGATCATTTGTATTTGAGTGGCATATGAATTGTCAATGATTAGTTTAAAAGTGTCTTTTTGCTTATATCTGTCTTACATATTCATTGTTGTTCATTAGTTTGATGTACTAAGATTATATTATTGGCTTATGATTTGTCGTTCATCAGTTTGACATATTAGTGTTATTATTAACAGATATTTGAGTTATTGGTTTCCATTATGGACCCTTATCAGAGTGCTATTCATCCTGGACCAGAGGATGAGTCTTTACTATATTTACAGTCCCACCATGTGTCTCAAGCTGTGTGACAAGGACGAGTGAGTAACAAATTTATTTTATTATTTATTATTGCGTTAACTAAATTTATGACATTTTCTCTAATATAATTATACAGGATGATAGAATTCTACGCATAAGGCAAATAACGCAACAAGATAATACATTCGATCTCCCTCCGGCTATTGTCCCATATCTCATACAAGCTGATTTTTACGGTGTTTTATGGCTCGATCATTTTGACTTGATTGAGCGGTGGCGTCCGGAGGCGCATACCTTTCACCTCACTAGAGGCGAGTGCACAATCACATTACAAGACGTCGCTATTTAACTGGGTTTACCTTACACGGGAAATGCAGTATGTGGATGGACAGACTTTAATTGGTCAATTGTTAGTAATAGGTTGCTTGGTGTGATACCTCCTCCTGAGACATTAGATGGACAGAGGTTGAGCATTCCCTGGTTGACTCAAACATTCAACAATTTGCCGAATGACGCAGATGATGATACTATTCACCAGTTTGCACGAACATATATCTTGCGTTTGATTGGGGGGTATTTGATGCCAGATAGGACTGGACATAAAGTTATGTTAATGTATCTTCGCTACTTGCTGATTTTGTAGAAGCTGGTCAGTACTGTTGGGGATTAGCAGTGTTGGCCCATTTATATAGAGAAATGTACAATGCCACCCACTATGACGAGGTTAACATAGGTGGTTGTCTGACTCTACTTCATTTATGGGCATAGGACTGATTTCCCCATCTTGCTCCACGAAGACCCCCCAACTTGATCCTCGGATGGCTATTTATCCTACTCGACCCCCGCTGGGTTTCAAGTATAGGCATATATATTTTTCAAATATGCTATTTTTTGATAATTGATAAGATAACGTGCGTTCTCCCTTTCCTCATAGGTGGCGGGATGTTCCACAATATCCTCGACCGACGGTAGATGCCTTGAAGCAGTGTAGAATATTGTTAGACCAAATGAAAGACAATAAGGTTTGTATTTAGGTACTTACTTATTATCCGTTTCACAATTATACCCCCAAGTAACTATATTCTGTTGTGTAGGTCATTTGGCGTCTATATGACTCACCTGAGGTTGTCCAACTAATTTCGGAATATTGCCTAGCGATGTCTGATATATGGCGTGCATCTGTGTCTATACTTTGCTTTTAGATAGTTGAGTGGCATCACGCTGATCTCGTTCTCTGTCAATTCAGTATGGTGCAGCATAGTCTAAAAAAATCATTTAATATAGGATCACTGCATACTTTTCAATTAAGAAGAAAAATTCACAAAAACTGGTGCGAAGAGTATGTAGTTTTTATTACAGCATGGAATTCATGGCCCTTGGTAGTGGCACAGAATGACCTTATTGATAGACCACTAGATCACGCATCAGACTATATGCGTTGGTATTGGCGACATACGCGAAGATAGATCCATCCTGTTAGTGGTTCTCAAGATTTTGTGGTATGACTTTTGCATTATTTTTATCTTTATATTGCCTATCCTTAAATAAATATATGTATTATTTTTAACAATTTATTTTCTTTTTCACAAACTAATTTGTTGGAGGACTTATACAAACTTACTATCACTGACCCACCGACGCTTAGTTATGGAGATTTTAGGCACAAAGTAAGCAGTGATATTCGAAATATGTTGCATGTTTTAGGAGAATATCGAGATATGTTCGTCTCCCAACCAGCTCTACCAGCACCTGATCTATCCAGACCTCCAGAGCCTGAGGTGAGACCAGGAAAAAGAGGTCATGGGTTCCTCTCATCTAGGGAACGAATGTCTGATGGCGACTTTAGGGGATGTCATACGAACATGCAATCATCATCTTACACGACAGACCCTATGTCAGGTGGTGACGTTGGTCCTTCTTCTACTTTATCACAAATTATCGGTGGAGACGTTGGTTATTCTTCCTGTCCGCCATTTGTAGACGTTGGCATTCCAAGTCCATCTTCCTTTGCACCTTATTATGCACATTTATTACCTTCGTCCATTTATATTGAGTCATCCTTCTCCACATCGCACTCGCAATCAATGCAAGCTGCCCGAGTACCATTTACATCATTATTTACGGATCCAGCTGCATTTAATGCAGAGTATGACAATACTTCTTCTTTCTCAAAATGGGCATCCTACCATCCTCAACACGTCTTTCTCACTCCAAATCAGCCAATTCTGCCCGTTCAATCTCTTCAATGGAATTTTAGTTCACAACAAATTGGCAATCAAGTGGAGAATGAATCGTCTGGAGAAGAAAATGAAGAAGTATTTGTCAATGATACTGAAGAGAACGAAGAGGAAGAACAGCCACAACCACAACAACGTCGCCCACAGTGAATGAGGAGAAGGCCTCGGTGTGAGACAGACAGTCATTATGGTTGATAATTATTAATTTTTTTCAAGTTTAATATTCATTTGTATTATTTAATGACAGATTTAAATATATTTTAAGAAAACTTTATTCCTTTTTTGAACAACATTAGCTTATTAAAAAATTAATTACTACAATTATATACACATCCATATAATGAATATATATACATTACAACATTATTTTTTAATTTCAATGCGTTATATTTTTATAATTGTTATATTTCATTGACAAAAATTTCTTTTCATACATTAGTAATAAAAAACATATCTCCCAATGTACGAAAACAATTTGATTACTATTTGTTATTCATATTATAAATAAATTTAAAATTATTTTTACAATTTTTTTTAAAAAATGATTATCTGAACTTTTTTTGAAATAGTTACTTTAAATTTTATATCTACCAACTTAACAAAATTATTTAATATTCTTCAAAACATTAATATTTCACAATTACAATATTTAAGAAACTTAGATATTATATTCATCATGGTGTAAACTAAAAAATTTTTTTTCACCGTTTAACTAATTTTATACAAATTTAAATAATAAATATATAAATAACTATTTTGTTTTACAAATTATTTTTTTAATTTTTTCATTCTTTATTAATTTTTTTCCTTCCACTTTAAACAAAATTAATTAATATTTCTCAAAATAATTTAAACAAATTAAGACATTATATTCTTCAAACTATAAATAAGAGAATTTTTTTATAAGCAAAAAAATATTACTAATATTTCAATAGCAAATGAATTGTATTATGATTTTATAAATACTTTTATTATATGTTTAAGAATTCTTATATGAATTTTTTAAAACTTATTATTTATATTTTACTTGTTCAAAATCTAAATAAAATTGATCAAAATAATCTAAATATTACCATTGTCTTTTTCAATATATAGATTAAAATTTTTTCTCCATTTAAAAAAGTCCCATATAAATGTAATTTTAGAAATACTTTTATTAATTTATTTACATTCTTGTTTACTTTTTCAATTATCTGAATTTTACCTTTTACAAATTTCAATAAAATTATTTAAATTTTCTCAAAATATAAATTCTTAACACGTACAAAATTAATAAAATTATAAAAAATTTTAAAGATATTGGGTCTGTTTGATTTGATTCTCCAGAACAATTTTTTTGTTTTCAAAAATAAAAAAACAAAAAAACATGTTTGATAAGGTGTTTTTAATGAAGTGTTTTGTAAAACAAAAAAACAAAATTTTGTTTTCAAAAACAAAAAACTCAGAACACTTTTTAAGTGTTTTGCAATTTTTGTTCTACAGAATCAGATAAAAAACAGAAAACAATTACTTTTCAAAATAATGATTCAAACAAATTTTTTAATTTTTTTATTCTTAAAAACTTGTTCTTGAAAACATATGTTTTGAAAACATTAAAACAAAAACAATTTCAAACAGGCCCATTGTATTTTTTAATATGTAAAAAAATTAATATATATTTAAAAAATAAATAAATTAAACCATTGTCTTTTTTAATATATAGATTAAAATTTTTCCCCATTTAAAAAAGTCCAATATAAATGTAATTTTAGAAATACTATTATTAATTTATTTAAATTATTGTTTATATTTTTTAGTTATCTAAATTTCACCTTTTACAAATTTCAATAAAATTATTTAAATTTTCTCAAAACATAAATTCTTAACACTTACAAAATTAATAAAATTATAAAAAATTTAAAGATATTGTATTTTTTAATATATAAAAAAATTAATATATATTTAAATAATAAATAAATTAAACCATTGTCCTTTTCAATATATAGATTAAAATTTTTTTGCCATTTAAAAAAGGCCCATATAAATGTAATTTTAGAAATACTTTTATTAGTTTATTTAAATTCTTGTTTGCTTTTTTTAGTTATCTAAATTTCACCTTTTATAAATTTCAATAAAATTATTTAAATTTTCTCAAAATATAAATTATTAACACTTACAAAATTAATAAAATTATAAAAAATTTTAAAGATATTGTATTTTTTAATATACAAAAAAATTAATATATATTTAAATAATAAATAAATTAAACAATTGCCTTTTTTAATATATAGATTAAAATTTTTCCCCATTTAAAAAAGTCCCATATAAATGTAATTTTAGAAATACTATTATTAATTTATTTAAATTCTTGTTTATATTTTTTAGTTATCTAAATTTCACCTTTTACAAATTTCAATAAAATCATTTAAATTTTTTCAAAATATAAATTCTTAACACTTACAAAATTAGTAAAATTATAAAAAAATTTAAAGATATTGTATTTTTTAATATACAAAAAAAATTAATATAAATTTAAATAATAAATAAATTAAACACTTTTTATTACAATAAATTTATATTTTTTAAAATTTATATTTTTTATTTTTTATATTTTAAATAAATTAATTAAAATATTAATTTTTTAAATAATTTTTTTTAAAAAAAAGACCCACAGGTCAAAATGCCCCGTGGGTCTGATTGACTGACCCAACGACTAACTCGTTGAGTCAGTCAAAGCTGACCTTACGTGAGTTACTTCAATAGTAGTTGACCCTATGTGGGTCAGAATTGGCCCACGTAGCTTTGATTGACCCTTTGAGGGTCAATTTTATTGACCCTCAATGGGTCAGTTTTTTTTTTTAATTTTAAAAAAATAAAAAAAAATAGGGACGTGGAGCCACATACTCCGCGTCTCTTAATTTTTTTTTTTTAAAATGTTTTATTTGGGACGCAGAGCCTTGTAGCTCTGCGTCCCATTATTATTATTTTTTTAAAAATAATTATATATATCTGAAATATATTTTTAAATTGATATATATCTTTCTTTTGTTTTTTTTTTGGTATATTTACGTTAAAAAGCCCTTTTATACCTACTATTAAACAAATTAGTACCATTTTCATTTACTCTCTATATATTAAAAACTATTTTGACTTTTTCAAGAAGCTAGAGATAGAGAGAGAGAGAGAGAATGGAAGATACACAACAAAGGCTCGTTTGATTGCAAGAATTGGGGAGGGAAAGTTTAAGGGAAAAGGGAAAGTTTGAGAAATTTGTAATTTTACCTTTATAATTATTATTCAATCATTAAAAATAAGGACATTATGAGTATTTCTTATTTCCAAAATTATCTTTTTATTTTTCATTTTCATTTCCATCCCTTCCTTTCTATCTACCAAACAGCCCAAAATTTTTTTGGAGAAAATTGGATTGTACCATCCTATTTATAGCCCTCATTCCCCATCTTATTTATAGTCCTCATCCCCTCATCCTACAGTTCACATCAAAACACAATAAAAGAGAGAGAAAGTGAGAGCTAAAGAGTGAGTTAGAGAGAGAAAGTGAGCTAAAGAGTGAGTTGGAGAGAGAAAGTTTGAAAAAGACAAAAGGAGAGGAAGAATGAGAGGAGGAGAAAAAGATTAGAAATTTCAAAGAATTTAGGTAAGACACCTCTCCTATCTTATTATTAAGAAATTAAGATACATGATTCACTTTTTTTTTGGCACCTTTTTTCTCCTTTGTGTCCTGTGAATCTATCCATGTCTTCTCTAAATATTAGTTGAACTCATGATGTGCGTGAATAAATTAGAAAGTAAGCTAGGAGTACCTTGAAGGAATAAGATATAAAAATATTTATAAATGTATATATATCTATTGGCTTGTCCTGAATATATGTTTTAAGGATTCATATTTTCAAAAGACCAGAAATGCAAAAGTAGTTTTTACAAAAGTAAAATTTAATGCTAAAAGATGTTTATGGTGATTTTAGGAATTTGAATATAGGTTAAAATAATTATAAAAAAGTTTGAACATGATTATTGTAAAAAAACCAAAAAATTGGATGAGTCTACATTACTTTTATGATATAGAGACACCCAACATAACCCCTAAATCAACCAACATAGGTATGTGTTGGTGTTAATAGAGGGCAAGGTATATCCTCCCAACCCAAAGGAAAAAAGTACAACAACCATGCTGCACATTACTTCCTCCCTTCCCCTCTTTTTATTATGTCTTGGCTAACATAGCAAAGACACACCCACACACATACACCCATATGCATGTGCATGCAATCGCACACATACACATGTAAAATAATTATAAACATGTATAAAATTAGAATAATAAAATGATAATAATAATTGTTGTAAAGACTTGTAAATATGTATAAGTCGCATTAAAATTAAATATTTTAAACAATAAAAAGTAATTTATTAAAGTATTTAAATTAGGATTAATTAGAAAATTCCTAAAATAATTAGTTTAGATATTAATTTTATAAGTTTCTTTTATAAATTTTTTGGGAACCTTGCAAAAGTAAAATTAAGTAATTCATTACTTAATTCTTAAGCCAAAAAGTATTTTTGGACCTTATACATAAATGTCAAGTCCCTCAATTATTCTTACATGGGATGACCAAATTACCCTTACCTAAATATTATTTCTATGCATAAATGACAAAATAATAAACTATTCCTATGCATAGATAAGCATATTGCCTTTATCGAAATGTTATTTCTATGCATGGATAACTATACCAAAACAAATCCTCATATATAAAAGACATGTAGTATCCTAATAAGACATGACATGGACTTATAAGACATTTAAGTCTTTAAAAGGTACAATAACAGGAAAAAATGATTCTATCAGGGTTTATTTCTGCAACTAACAGAATTAATATTTTAGTCAGTTTACTTATTGTGATTAGCTCTATTTGTGACCCATTAACCCTTATCTTTGTTATATCATAATTTCCCATGAATTTTATATGCATGATTTGTACTATCAAGCAATTATGTGATAATGTTATCTATGTTAGTACAAGATAAACGGTTAGAGTCCCTCATTTATAGGATTTAAGCTAATAAGAAGGTCACGAGGTTTAGAATTTCTCACGGGTTAAAGTCTAAAAAAGAATGTGATATCATGTTACTATTTAATGTGAATTTACACTAAAGGACATCCTAGATTCTATGATTATTGATAGATGTTATTTTGATAATGAATGCATTATGAACATACTAACAAATTTTTATGCAAGATAAGGAAATTAGTTCTTTCTCCTTAATTTGCTAGAAAACCTAAGTATTACTTTTATGATAAGGGACACTAGGTGTACTGCCTATGATGAAAACTTAAGAATGCGTTGAGTGGTATGGGACATTTGGTGTGACACCTATGTAAGTCTTTCTTAAAGCTAGCATTTTAAGGATGGATCAACTAAATTTTTTAAAAGATAACCACCCGAAAAGAATGAATATAATGTTAATGATTGACTTTGCACATAAATATTATTTTAATTGATGTGTACATATTATGGAATGGATTATTGGTATGGGTTAGTTATGAATACTTATGATATTATAATTGTGTATTGTACTTTCTTGGATACACAGGGGTAAACAAAGAAAAGAACAATTATTTTTTGCATATGTGGCAACTGGATCATTACCATTATTTTATTCACTATGTCTTGTTGAGAATTTTTAATTCTCACTTGTGTATGGTACTGTGTTTAGATCATAGAGATGCCAACCACATGTTACACACTTGAGATAGGCTAGAGGTACCTTGTTGTGCTAAGGGTCAAAATAGTATAGGTTGTTTTGAATATGAATACAAATGTAGTCATAGAGGCCAACCAATTGATACCTATGTAGATGCTTCCATTAATGCCATTGATGCCACCTATGACACCCATGACACTTATACCATTAATGTCACCAACCTAAAACTCATATGGTTGACTTGGATAATAAGTTAGCTAGAGTAAACATCACAGGGCCCTTTTGGCTTGTATATGTTAGTTTCATGATCTAACTTAAATAACTCTTTGATGGCTAATGTACTACTACACTTTAATATCATATAGTGGGCTAACAAAACTCACTATTAGAACTGTCTTTTGGATAACACAATGTTAGTTATATGTATAGTTGTGTAACTTTAATATCTATTTTTCTATTTGGTTGGTTTCTCCTTACATCATACAACTAATTAAAATCAATACAACCTAATACAAAATTAATAACAAAGTATGAGGGGTTACATCTGTCAAAGGTTTATGCATCTCCTGCTGCCCACAGCCCAATAGACATCATTATCAAGTAACTTCCTACCTTCCAAAATACTTGACCAAGCCCCAGAGGCTCTAACACCCTTCTTAGCTTTTAGAAAACTACAATTAAGAAAGTAAATACCTTTTAGGATCTTAATTCAATCCACCCTTATTTTGCTAAGAGAGCTAAATTGAAATAATTGAAATCCTTAAAACCATAACCTCCTTCAATTTTTGTAGCAACTATTAAGGGTGTTCATTGGCTCGTTAAGCCCTAAGGGCCCACCCCAACCAGACTTAATTGGGTTGGGCCAAAAATATAAATGGATAGAACTTTAAACAAAATTATATCGAGTCGAACCGAGCCACGGGCAAAGACATGTTCTACCAAACTCGCCCTAGTAGTTTTTTTTAGTTATCAACATCTTGCCATCTTATATATATATATATATATATATATTATTTCATTTGATTCTCCCTGCATGCTACAATTTTCATTATCTACTCAAAACCTTTTTACTTTTTAATTATTTTCATCATTGATATGTACGTTTACTGATATTTCTTTTGTTAAATAATAAAAATACACATGTTTACCTAAAATTAATTATGCCAATATACCTTATATTTTATTTGATAATACTAAGTTATTTTTTTATTATTGATAAAAATATTAAGATTCTAAAAGCCTATTGTTTTGAAATATATGCCATGAACTTACAAAAAGATATTTTTATATTACAAGTATCAGTTCATACCAAAAATTACTCGGGGAACCCTAACTCGCCCTAATCCAACATAAAACTGAACTTGTTCGGGTTGGGTTGGATTAGACCATGGATATAAAAATAGGTCTGATATGTTAATCGGATTGGATATCGAACCTACTAATATTCGACTTGGTTTTGCCTATGAACAGCCCTAGCAACTATGCTCTTCCAAGATTTCTAATGGATTCCTCCCTCCTCCTTGTTTTGACCCCACCAAAAGTTAGCCACCAAACTATCTAACTCTTATCAGTTCTTGTTAGGAAATAAGAAGCAAGACATAGGGTATGTCGGCATCGCATTTGCAATAGCTTTAATAAGTGTTTTCTTTCCTGATTGTGATAGTAAACTTTGTTTCCACCCTTAAATTTTCTTTGTAACTTTGTCCCATACAAAAGCAAGGGCTTCTATCTTTAATTTCTCCCAACGAACAAGGAGACTAAGATACTTCCTAGGGGACTCAGCCATAGAGATACCCAAAATATGACATATTTTTGAGGAAACATCCTCCTGCATACTCTTTGACAAAAACACACAAGATTTCTCCAAGTTTACATCTGTCTTGAGGCATTATAGTGCTTCTCAAGAATGCTTTTCATCACTAAACAATTATCCTTGAAAGCCTTAATGAAAAATAGTGAGTCATGAGCAAATAGGCAATGGGTAAGGGTGGGGCAGCCTCTAACAAGTTTAATTCCCTTTAGAGAACCACTAGAAGCACAAGAATTAATCACTCTTGATAAAACATTAGCAACAGTAATGAACAAATAGAAGGAGAGCAAAGTCTCCTACCCTAAGACCCCCTCTTTTGGAGTGAAACTAGCAACCTCTTTTCCTGCTAACAGCAAAGAGAAATCAATAGAGGAAACACAATCCATAATTCTATCTATCCACTCCAAGTTAAATCCCAACTTCAAGAGGACAGCTTTTAGGAAGTCCCACTCCACACAATCGTATGCCTTATTCCTGGCTAATTTGACGGTCATTTCATAACATTTCCCCCGTTTTGTTTTCAAGTAATGGAATGCTTCCGATACAACTAGAATATTATCTTGTATCAACGTCCCTGGAACAAAGGCTCACTAGTTTTCAGTAATAATCTTTAAAAGAAAACCCTTCATTCTATTTGCTATGACCTACGTAAAAATCTTGGAGGAAAGGTTGCGCAAGCTTGTCCGACGGAAGTTACTCACTGTCTCCGGCATCTCTACTTTAGTAACCGGGACAAGATTTGTTGAGTTCAGCTCTGAAATGGAGAACCCGCGGCTGAAAAAACCCTCAACCATTTCGCAGATCTGAACACCCACAAAACTCCAAGAATGCTGATAAAACAACCCCGAAAAACCATCTGGTCCACGGCCTTTAAATCCCCAAGGTTAAAAAACAAAAGACTCTATCTCCTCTGAAGAAATAGGTTTAAGAAGGGTAGAATTATCTTCAACTGTTATCACAGGCTCAACCACACTCAGAACTTCTGAAAAGTCACTATTGCCATTCGAAGAAAACAAAGATTTATAAAACGAAACAAAACTTTAAGCAATTTCCTCGTTAGTGTTAACCCAGGACACATAATCCACTCTCAACCTGAGAATCTTATCTTGTTGTCTACACTGGATAGTAGTAGAATAGAAAAATTTAGAATTTTTATCCCTCCATTTAAGCCATTGAATTTTGAAACTTTGAAGCGAATACTTCTCTTTCCTCATCCAAACCTCTTCAATCTGTTTTGCAATTTCCCCAGCCAACAAAGCATTTTCTTTATTCCACTCTCCACTGCAGCACTCTTGGAATTAGCCCTGAACCCACTGATCAGAACTCTATTATTCGGAAATTCCTTTTTGCTCCATTCCTCAAGACCCTCCTCACTCTCTTAAGATTCAACGAAAAACTTGAAATAATCCCCTCCTCCGCGTTCTCCTAGTTTCGCCAATTCTCCTCAATAATGGGAAGGAACCCCTCATGATTAGTCCACATTAACTCAAACTTAAAAAGTCTTTGGGGTTCTGATTCCAGAGTAATTAAATACGACCAAAGTAGGGGCATGATCAGACCCCAAAGGTTCTAAGTGAAGCACTTGAGCTTTGCCAAAAAGTTCTCTTCATATTACATTACAAATCGCTCTATCTAGTCTTTCTTCTATATGAGCATTTCCAGTTCTGTTATTCGACGAGGTGAAACCAGTACCTTTATACCCAGGATCAACTAAACCACATTCTATCATAAAACAAGAAAATACGCAAATGATGCCAAAGAACGGATTCTGCCACCTTCCTCTGAATTACAAAGAAGCTCATTGAAGTTCCCCACGCACAATCATGGCAAATCCTCCCCTGGATTCATACATCTTAGATGACACCACCAAAGCCCTTTGTCCTGCTCCGTCGGAGGACCATACACCAGCGAAGTAAGGCATCTCGTATCCAAACTACCCAAAAACTCTACATGAATGAAATTCTTGGAGAGAGCAATTACTTTTAGATTAACACTATCTTTCCACCATAAAGCCAACCCACCTGCTAGCCCTTCAGGATCCACATAAATATAATGGTGAAAATTGAAGCCTCTTTGCATTTTTTTCGATTTTTCTTCTTTTTCATTTTGGCTTCCACAAGGAAAACCAGAGGGGATTTGTGTTTATTGCATAAAAAATTTCAGATTTTTACCTATCAAGGCAGCTCCCAAACTTTGAGAGTTCCAGGATAGGAGGCTCATAACTTCTGGGTGGCCCTTTGGGGCTGGCCATCAAGCCTTTCAGCACTCACATTTCCCAAAGAGAACACAAACTCAGCCCGCCCATTAACACCCCTCTCAAGATTACAAAGCCGTACCCACTTCAATTGGCACTTCCACCATATGATCATCCGAAGGAGTTTTCAGAATGGGGCCTCTTCTTTTCTTCAGTTTTTCTCTGCCTTTAGCTTTCGATTCCAAATTGAAGGACATAGCATTGGCATCTTCCAAATCTCAGGTAAAACTCCGCTCTGCAGCCAAATCCATTTCAAATTTTCAATAACTTCCTCATCTATCTTCGCCTTCTTCTGCGTCAATTCCTACCACTCCGAATCAGCCCCTCTCTTCAAGCTTACTTTATTCAGCTCTTGGATATGCACTTTTTCGTGGGCTTTCCTCGGATGGACGACAACAACTCGAAGGTTAGGTTTCTTCTCCTAATCCGTGGACAACTCGACATAGGAAGAGGGATTTAACTCAATGGGCTTCCTTACCCTCTCAACCCGAAAAAATCAAGCATTGTAGGCAAGTGTTGCGGTTTTTTGGGTCCCGACACCTATAATGTAATTATGTAATTTCATTTCTGGCGTAATCCTGTCACCTTTAAATGAAAATCAAAATTAAAAAATAAAGTAAGTCCAAATTTTACAAGATGCAATAAGTTCAAAAAGTGTCATTTTTAAGAAATTAGCACCTATCACGGCAAGACGCAGGATATTTAGAAATTTATTTGTAGGTCTTACAGGAAAAAAAAAAAAGTGAATCCTATAAAAAAAATTAATATATAAACAGTTATAAACAATAAATAAATAATATATAAATAGTACAACTAATGTGACACTATATAACAATACATAATCTACAGTGTCAGTCATGAATTTATATATATATATATATATAATTGATTGATATGTGTTCCGATTCCATGTTATTTTGTCTTCTCATTTACCCATAAAGAGAAAAATGGATTTTTTTTTTTTTTACCTACATCTTTCTCTACTTGAAGCATCAAATATAGAACATATTTTCCGTAGTTTTATATCTTATTATACCATACGCTTTGCTCATATAAAAGCTCAAATTTATAAATTAAAAGATAGCTCTATTTTTATTGTACAAAAACGATAATATAAGTACTAAACAAGTTACTTTAACATCATCGAACATAATGATACATTTGAGATTTCTGCTATAGGGATTAGTGGGAAAGCAAGACCTATAGACAGACAAACAAATGTCCAATTAGGTGCCAAGAGATGTATTTGAGGAAGGATAATCACCAACATAAATTATTGATACTAGGAAAATTTAAACCTCCACAACATGAATAATTACGAAAGTTAAGCTCCTCATTGTTGGCCGTCTAGATGTAGATTAATAGCGATTTTAATAATATGTGATATTCTCAACAAATATTGATAATGTCATTAAGCATATTTTGTTTTTGGTCGTTATCCTTCATAATCTATTGTGAGAGTTGTTATTTTTTTATGGCAATTTATTTAATTTTATTTTTAAATAATTTTTTGAATAAAAATTAAACAGAAATTAATTGTTCAAATTTTAAAAGTAAAAAGTAAAAGCAGTGTGAATATATAACTTTTCTCTTTCTTACATTAATTTAATTTTTTTATTATTACAATCTATATATTTTTTTAAAAAAATATCTTTTTATTTTTTGTATTATTTGTGAAAACATAAAACACCGAAGAGCCCCCAAATATACAGTATATATATAGATAGATGAGTATATTATTTTTTTTAAGTTTAAGATTTGGAATTTGCAATCATTTTTATTTTAAGCAAAAAAAATTACATATGATTTATTATTTTATATAACCATTAAATGTTTTACAATATAACAAAAAGGTTGGCAATCGTGTGAAACTTGAATCCTAGTTTTTCAAAACGTGGTCAAGCCTCATCACAAAGAAAAAGGTCATACCCAGCACCTGACTTATATATATATATATATATATATATATATATATATATATATGTATATGTATATGTATATGTATATATAATCTCTGACTAGTACACTCGAGTTAGTTTACACATGCACTTTATTTTATTTTTCTAATTCAATTAAATAGACTAATGAGAAATTCATTGAAAAAATCTTACAAGTTAACATCAAAAAATTGGCAAATTATAATATTAATTATTTTGACGCTTCATGAATTACAATATGTTGATCAGTTTAGTAAAGAAAAGAAAAAATGAACACAACGATGTTGGTCAATATGATTTTACGTCTTAATATGAAAGAGACAACATAAAAAAGAAATCTAAAACACAGCTTAAGGTCTATCCGCGAATCCCTTAGTACTCCGAATCCGTTAGTACAACCAACTTTATACCCTAACGGTCACACTCAAAAATTTATAATAATGGTTTATTTGTTTTTCTTTTCTTGGAGATACATTGAATTCAATCAACCCTATTCGGCTCTTTAATGATCCAAACTCCCTAGCTGTCTAGGTTACCGCATAATAATGTTATCCAAATAAGAAAATCATCCTCACCCTTCTCATATACCATAAGCAAATTGGACCAAAACCTTCGTCCAATCACTTGAATGCATCAAAGTAATCTTTTAATGGCTAAATGTTTTTTATTTTTTTAATTTTATTTTAGGTTTCTTTTATATTTTTTTAACTTCATTCAATTTTAATTCAGTTTCTTAATTTTATTTTATAGTTCACTTTCATTATTTAATTTAATTTTAATTTAATTTTTTTAACTTTATCACAGATTTCGCTTTCATCCCTTAATTTTATTTTCTTTTAATATAGTCCTTTAACTTTACCTTAAATTTTAATTTATCCCTTAATTTCATTTTATACCAATTTGCCCCTTTAATTTACAAAAAACCATTCAAATGTTTCCGTCTCTCTAACGTCATCAAATTATAATATTTAATAGAAAATTTTTTAATATTTCCTTGGTATTAAAAGGAAGGAAACAATTGAGTAGTCTTTTAAAATTAAAAGATCAACTTGGAACAAAATATAATTTAGGGATGAAAGTGAAACTTGAGATAAAGTTAAAAAATGAAATTAGAATTAAATGAAGTTAAGGGACTAAAGTGAAATTTTTAATAAAATTAAAGGACCAAAAGTATATTTTTGCCATTTTTTAAAATTGCCAAATTAAAAATTCAGTTTGACGAGGATGACTCATCAAATAGTTAAACAAATTTCATGATTTCGGTGAAGAGCATATATAGAGCTCAGATGGAGTAGATATATAATTTATAATTTCAAAAATAGATATGTAACTCCTGAACCAATCTTATTTTTTAGGTGAGTCTTGATGTATGTCAAGATTTCTCAAGCTTGTTAATATACTTTACCTAAAAATTTAAATTATTAAGTGATCTTATGAGTATTTTTATTATAGTTTTTGATATTCTTTAATAAAATTTTATAAAAGAAGGAGAGTTGGTTGACCATATTCTTAAAATTAAGCTTCACTCCTTAATTAGATATGAGAATTACAACGGCTTATTTGATATACAAAACTTTGATGAAAATGGAAAGGAGGAAAGAAATAAAAATTGAATGGAATCATATAACTCATAATCATATTTGATATGACGTAAAAAAAAACTAAAAATATTATTGCATTTTGATGTTTGGTAGGAAGAAAACATTGTGAGAATAAAAAAGAAAACTACATAAATAATTAGAATACCTCTTGTGGAGAAAATGTTAAAATATTAAATTTTATTTTTTTGTTGGAAAAAATCTTTTTCTGTTCAAGAAAACGTGAAAGGAAGAAAACACAGAAAGAAAGACAATGCAAATTCCAATGTTTGACCATAATTTTTGCTGATGAAGACAATGAAGAAAAGAAGAAAATGCATGAAGCATTTACCATCTCTAGTGACACTAGACTTATCATCTCTGATGATACTGATCTGCAACTTCAATGATAATGGATTTGTAACTTTGTCGATCGCCGATGCTGGATCTACAACTTCGATATGTCCCTGGAATGCGATGGCAGTGTGTCAAGTGTGTCCCTAGATCTGCAACTTCATCAAATGATGATATGATGGTGAGAGCAAAATAATTTTTCGATCAAAGAATAAGTTTTTGACAAAGCTTGAGTTTGAGACATAGTTAAAATATAAAGTTTGGCCTTTCATCTTCAACTAATGTTCATAATGACTAACTAGAAATTAAGGGAAGCATGTATGAGGGAAATAACTTAGTTTTGAAAGAAACAAGTTTAAGGAATCAAAAAGAAACAAGGAACCTTGTTTTCTTTTGCAACAACAATAGATTCATGAATCAAACACTAGTACCATAACATTTTGTCATAAAGCTTTTGTTATTCTAGAAGTAATCTAAAGGAGAATTGAATTAGATTTTAATACTATTTTGTCCTTCTTGAAAAGTATGATTCTTTTAAAAATAGTTAGCTTCATAGTTATCATATGCATACTCTTTTGAAGAAGCCAAAAATTAATGATAGTAGAAATGACTTGTTTTCTTTTGCAACAACAATAGATTCATGAATGAAACATTAGCACCAGAACATTTTGTCATAAAGCTTTTGTTATTCTAAAAGTAATCTAAAAAGGAGAATTGAATTAGATTTTAATACTATTTTGTCCTTCTTGAAATATATGATTCTTTCAAAAATGGTTAGCTTCATAGTTATCATATGCATACTCTTTAAAAAAAGTCAAAAATTGATGATAGTAGAAACAACTTGTTTTCTTTTGCAACAACAATAGATTCATGAATGAAACACTAGCACTAGAACATTTTGTCATAAAGTTTTTGTTATTCTAGAAGTAATCTAAAAAGGAGAATTGAATTAGATTTTAATACTATTTTGTCCTTTTTGAAAAATATGATTCTTTCAAAAATGGTTAGCTTCATAGTTATCATATGCATACTCTTTAAAAGAAGTCAAAAATTAAAGATAGTAGAAACCACTTGTTTTCTTTTGCAACAACAATAAATTCATGAATCAAACACTAGTACTAGAACATTTTGTCACAAGGCTTTTGTTATTCTAGAAGTAATCTAAGAAGAAGAATTGAATTAGATTTTAATACTCTTTTATGCTTCTTGGAAAGTATGATTCTTTAAAAAATAATTAGCTTCATAGTTATCGTATGCATACTCTTTAGAAGAGGCTAAAAATTAAAGAGAGTAAAAAGGAGAGAAAATATATAATCAATTTATCCAAATTTAGATAAAAGTGTCATACGTCGAATTTTCAAATATAAAGCAAGAAATTTTTATTATTATGATCAATCACTGAAGACACAAAACAACCTTAGATAAAAGGTTTGATTTTGTAACTTTTAGCACCTATTTCCAAAGTAACCTCACAGAAATAAGCACTCAATTTTTACAATTTTTTTCCATTCTATTAGTTTTTTCCTAAACTTTTTAGCAACTCTAAATACAAGGTAACCTCATAGGTTCAACCTACTAATTTTATAATATCAACCCTTTTTTGCCACTGAGCCATCTTTAATGTGTAAAACCTTGATTTTATTTAGTACCCACATTCTAAAAACTAACAAATCTGAATAATTCTTCATTAATATGTTTTTGTCTTTGCTTTCTTCAATCAGTAATTTTCCTTATTCAACTTCACGATTTCTCAAACTTTCTCATCATGGTTGAAAAATTAATTGAAGTGAACTTTATTTACTTTTATCTCTTAGATTCTTTCATAAATGCATTTTGAATTTCTTTCAATACACAACACATCATAAAGATGGTATCTAAATTTAAAAAAATGACCTTTTATGAGAATGGATATCAATAAAGAATAATCAATCCAAATTAAGACCCAATTAATATAGACGTGTGTATATAAAAATGATTCCATATATAAATCCATGAGAACTTTCCTCAAATAACTCCATATAAAACTTTTTTTATAAAACCAAATCATATTATATTTTTATTAATAATAAATAAATACTGTGTAGCCCAGCAAAACATCTTTGACCCAAAAAACTATATTTCCATAAATTGTAATTTTGACCCAAATAAATGTATTTTCTAAAAATCACTTTAATTAAAAATGCTTGACATAATTAAAACAAGCGTCTTTAATGCAACACTTTCTGAATCTCTTTAACTAAAATCTGACTTTTACAATAATAGAAACTAGAGTATAAAGTATTAAATTAAGAAAAGTAAAATAATTGAAAGCATAAAATAGACACCACGATGTATAAAGATTCAAATGAAAAAATAGATCCTATATCTTTTTTTTTAATTGCATAACAAGAGAATTTTATAAAATATTATCAATCGTGAAGCAACCCTCAAATTTGATTTTCAATTACACCTAACTCTTATTGGCTAAAAGATCCAATAAATTTTTCTTTCCAAGAACTCGACCAAATTATAAATAGGAAAACCAAACCAATTTATTATCCTAATCTAGATTCTCTGTCAATTTAGAGGAATGGGTAAGTATTTAAATCTAAACTGTTTAAATGTAATTTAGACAACTCATATTCTATAATTTTTTTTATTTTTTTAATATAAAATATTTTTTTTGTAGTTGTTAATTATAAAATTATTTTTATTCCATATTTTGTATCTTACAAAAGAAAAAAATTAAATTTACAAATATATATATATAATTTGTACCACTAAAATCAAATCTAAACAGTAAAAATGGATATGCACAAAATCTGTGGGCTCTGTTACCCGTTGGTTCACAATTCAAAATATTACCCAAAATGGTAAAAAGGCACTTTCCATCGAGATGATAGAAAAGTTTATTTGCCGTTTCAAGTAAACAATACACTTATCAAGATATATATTAAAATATTAAAAACCTTAAAAGATATTTATTCAATATTTTCTTAAATTACAACCTGTTTAATATGTAAAAAGTTAAGAATATAAAAAAATAAAAAAAATAATTTTAAAAATAAAAAATATTTATAATACCTATATTTTTAATGATTAAATAATAATTGATAGATAATATTTAATAATAATTAAATAATAACTATAAAAATAAAAATAAAATTTACCAAATTTTTCTTCTTTGTTTTTCTTTTCGTGACGCAACCAAATCAGCCGTTATCTTTGCCTCAACGTAGTGATTGCTGAAATTAAAAAAATCCCTCAAATGGGCAATAGTTGATCGCCAACAGGTATGTATAGGTTAAAAAACACAATATTGGGCACCATGAGTTACTATTTAAATGGAAATGTTGCTTAAAACTCATGAATGCAAACTTGATTAGGTTGAGCCAATAGGCCTAACAAGTCCAATAGTGGAACTGGGACTCTTAGGTGGAGCTGAACAAATCCAATTAAATTCAATTTTAACTAAATGGAATTGAATTGACCAATCAATTAGATGAGAATTCTTAAAATTGATTTAATTACAAGATGTTCATGTTAGACATCAAATTGAATCAAACCAAATAATTAAAATTATATAATATTATATTATATATATTAATTAATAATTAATGATGTATCTAAATATATGATATCCTGCCTTAATTTTCAAAAGTCTTGACTTATTTGTGGTTTGTTTAAATTTAAAATTAATTTTAAAATATCTTTCTTGTGAACTTTGTTGTTGGAAATGTTTATTTTCATTGTTAAAATTAGAAAAAAGAAATTTTAATGTCGAATTTTTAAGATTCCATAGTATTTTTTTTTTCCAAAAGTCCATGATCTAATTAAATCCAAACTAACCAATGTTGGATTAGATTAGGTTCACTAAGTCAAACTCACTTGATTGATTGAATGACATTTTCAACCATCTAATTAAGTCGGTTCAATTATTTGAGGTGGTTAAATTGAATCAATACAATTCATTACTCACCCGACCGCAGGATCCACCTATCAAGGCATCGAGAAAGGTTGAGAATTATAACTGATTATCTAATTCATACCAAATAAGTAAACAAAAATAATCATAAGAGCAACCATGCCACCTCCAAAATATTTGAGAAAATGAGACAAGGTGATTGAAACAAAATCACACTCTTACATTTAAAAGTGTTACAAACAATTTATAAAATATTAAATTTGTGATCACAGCATATTCAAAAACCAATATACAATTTTTATCAATGTTTTGTTTGTAAGTAGTTCATTTTTATAAACTACAACTAGCTCATATGTGTTTATAACAAGTGGTTAAATTATTATTATTTTTTTTAGTTTTTATAGTTTTATTCAATTTTTAAATTTAGTTTCTATAGTTTAAAAATTTATAATTTAAAATTTTTTTAATTTAATCTTTACCATTAAACTTTATTTCTATGCTATAAAATTTTGTTAATGTAACCATTTATATATCATTTTAGTACTTTAAATATAAATTATTTTGAATTAACTTATTTAAATCACTTAATATAAATTTATTTTTTTATTAACATAAATTATACATATTCATTCAAAGTATTATTAAAATAAAATATAATTAATCAAATCAATAAAATTTAATAGAAACAATGATAAAAATTTAATATCAAGAACTAAATTAAAATTTTTTAAATTATAAAAACTTAGTTATACATTTTTAAATTATAAAAACTACATTAAAAATCAAATAAAACTATAACCACAAAAAGGGAATAATTTACGACATCAAATCTGAACCATATCAAATTGCAGGTGGTGTTGGTTGAACGGCTCCAACAAGGATCTTGAATATTGGAATGCACTATAATCTGCAGGTAGATCAAACCAAGAACCCTCCTGCCGGGGCATATAGCCCTCATCATCATGGACACCCACCCTCCACTGCTGTTCATCAATTGAAGTTGTACCCTTCTTGTCATTCTCATGATCAGCTTCCCCAAACGTCTCTGCAACATTGGAGTCTTGCCCAGTGAGCTCCTGCACAAGGGCTCTGAAGTTGGAAGCACTAGTCTTCACCTTCATAGGGCTCGAAATGTAAGTCACCTTGATATTTTTCTCCTTCTCCTTCTTCTTTAAGACGTCGTTCCTTTTCTGCTTTTTCCACTTCATCATCGCTGGGTTGTTAACCCCGAGCATCTCCATCTCCTTCAGAGACACAGTATCAGAAAAATCAGTGTTTTCCCTCTCAATTTTGATGATTAATAACAGATTCGATGGCTTGGAAAAACATCCAACTTGCCAAAGAATTTATATAACGCGTATTGAAAGCGACAGGGGGTTTCTAAGTCAAAAGGTGAATTTCCAGGAAAGTAGCTGAGAAGGGAGAAGAGAAGGGAGGTGCGCAGTGATGATAGTGGAAACGGAAGGTGACAGGAAAGTTATAGAAGACGCCATGGAAGAGGAGATGCTTAAGCGACCCGTAAGATTACAGATTTTTTCTGGAATCTACGGTGGGACGAAGATTGTTGTGGTTTGTGTTCAATGAATGAACTCTTAGGTCACGTGCCCGCAGCCGTGGATGACTAGGAATCTTCGTACTTGGAACTGGAATTCCAACTGTTGGCTGCAAATTGCAAAAGGTTTTCTTGTGATCGGCTCTCTGATTAGCCATGGCAACTAGGTTTAGATATTTAACCCTCCCTAATTATAAATTTTTAAATAAATCTCATTTATTTGAAAAAAAAAATGGTCCACTCAATTTTATATATATATATATATATGAAGATGGGAATCAATATTTGACACTAGTATGACACATCCTTCAATATTTCACCACTACAACAAGAACTTAGGATAGCAGCAACTAATGCTTCAATTGGAAAAACTGCAAAATCAAATTGTGACAAGTTGTATGATGCACATTTATATTCAAATATAAAATACCTATTTAATTAAGATATATTATATGTTGAATTCTGTGTAATATATAATTATCATTATAAATTATGTGAATTGTGTCATGTGTGATAATTATGTTTGCAATAAAATTTTAGTAAACATTTATTTGATTTTACAATACTTTTGTACTTTATATAATTCTTATTATCCTTAGTTTAAATTTAAGTAGATAAATTTATTAAAAAAATGCACTAAATAATTATATAATCATATTTAGTGAAATTATAATTTATTCAATATTTTACTAATAGTAATAGACTTAGGTAAAATTTATAGGAAAAAAATATTTTATTTAGAGATTTTGAAATATATATATATATATATATATATATATAAGTTAAATTTACTAATAAGAAATCTTATAAATTTTTGTTACAAGTAATTAACAGAAATTAACTTAGCCTAATTATATAATTAAAATATAACTAACAACTCAATTAAAAATTTAATCACAACTAAATGCTTGGGATCTAACTCAATTAACTAAAATTTAACTAAAATAATTGCAATCTAACTATGGATTAAAATAAGAAAAAATACATATCTTAATTTGAGTAATAGTATAGCACATCATTAAGCCATATCACCGTAGCATTAGTACAAGATTTGACTCAAGAAGATGATACCCTAAGCACAATAGCCATTGCATTTAAGAAACGCAACCATCGCACGTGTGAAAAGGAAGGTTCTCTCTTGGAAAAGAAGGAATGGAAAGAGACCAAAATCCTCTATATTTTGGAGAAAGATAGAGAAGGAGAAGTCACTTTTGTGAGTTTTATCTTTTTTTTTTTAAATACATAGTAAATTTAATACAAAAAAATTTGAAATGAAAAGATATCACATAAGTTTCATTCTCCCTAACTAGGGTAATATGTGGGGGAAATTTTTTTAGTTGCACCTGGAGCATAGTATAGTGCACCTAAAAAAGTTAAAGATTGAAATTAAATTTGTATAAGTGAAATTCATGTATAATACAAATGGAGTACACATGTAAAATAAATCTTAATTATTAAATGTATAGATGACATGGCGCACTTATTATACGTAAGAATTACTATATGTGAGGTAAGGAATATGACATCATTAGGACACCTCTAGCACACCACGTAGGCTTAAGCATTTAAGGCAAAACATCATTACTTGGTAACTTCCCATGGAAGCTCTTCTTCTCCTCGCCCATATTGACACGGGCGTGCAAAAATCAAGTCCGTGACAATATACATCGTAGCCGGTCCATTCTTTATTCATGCCATAAGTAAACTTTCACATGTGATCGATTAGTAGATTGAAAATTAAGATAAAAATAAAAATAAAAGTAAAATAGTAATTTTATAGATTCAAAATGTTCATAATATTTTTATTTTTAATTATTAAATAATTATTATTAAAAAAATATTAAATAATAATTATAAGAATAAATTTGTAATTTCCTTCATTTTTTTTTTACTTTTTCTTTTCCTTCCCATTTTTTCATGTAAACCGAACGGGCCTTAGAAAGTGAGGGGTGAAGTAGGAAAGAGAAGTACTAGAGAAAGAAGAAATAAAGAAGAGGAAAAAAGTTAATTTCAATTGAAGAAGAAGTAACAATTTTTTTTTAATTTTAATATTACCAATTTTTTTGAAATTTTTATCAATTTATAATTATAATAAAGATTTAAGTAGATTAAAATAATTACACTTATATTCAAATAACTTAATCTTGTGATTATATTAAAATATTACTTTTTGTATCATTCATATTACCTAATATATCATTAATCTTATATGATAATTTCTCATGAAATCATAAAAGTAAGACTTTAAAAAGGGCTTACTTTATTTAATAATTTGAAGCATAAAATACAAATTTTACCTACATTTATATCAGAAAAAAATGATTTATAACTTCTGTATGCTTGGAAATTTCCTATGCCTGGAAAATAAATTTTGTTGGACTTTGATAGAAAAAAATTGTTATCTATACAAAGACAATGGATATGAAATGTGGACCATGGACATTAGACTTTAAACTTAGACATTTGAAATAATCTTTAAATAATTCTAAATATAACATATTATGTTTGGTTTTATGAGAAGGTACGATTCTAGGATTCAGTATTATTTTAGGATTTTGTATTATTTAAATAATATACCAAATTAATCATGGTTCATTTGTTATTTAATGTTTTGTATTTCAATTGATGGTTGGATTGTTTTTCAAATCTTTATAAGTAATTGTTAGTAAGATTTAAAAAAAATTCTCGATAAGAGAGGTGATCTTATGAAAAAAAAATTAAAGAGAAATGATTCTAAAAAAAAAAGTATAAAGGGAGATAATATCGAAAGAAAGTATCCTTGGTAAGGGAAGTGATCTTAGTAAAATAAAGGAGGATCCTTTATAAGAAAAGTGACCTCTAATTGTTTGATTTTCTAGTTATTGATCCATTTTATAGGATGCCTTAACTATAGAGGCTGCTCGCTGTAAATAATCTTGTTCTACATTTGATGAAACCTTAAATAGGTGAAAAATAACAATAAAGGAAAGAAATATTCTTAAATTTTGTTTGTCTTATTTTTCTACTATTATTCAGTATAACTAGGAAATTGTAAAACTTGTAGTTTCATATAACTAGAAGTATCATAAGGTATTCTATTATTATTATTTATTGGGAATTCTAAATTTTCACTATTTATATGATGTGTCTAGATACTAACTAGTAAATTGCCTTTGGTCTAAATTATGATGGAAGTGGAACTAGTCTAAATAAATATCCTAATAATAAGATACATACAAGTGCTACCAGATATTAGCATCATCGCTGAGAACAAAAATTAAAGCGAACTCTTGGAGTAGGCATCACATATGTCTAGTTATAAAAATATATGTTTGTGTGTGTATGTATAAATATTAAAAGTAAAAGACTTTTGTCAACTTTTGAACAAGTTACCACAAGATTTATATACCAAAAATGATCTGCATGTCATGTGAAGATATATGAATCCAACTACTAGTTTGTCATATTCAAAAAGTCAAAAATTTAAGTAACTATTTTTAGTTAGTATTCAACTTTTGAATAGATTTTTGTTATCCACATTAATTGTCTATTATAAATTAAAAGAACAATAACAATAATAACGATAATAATAATGATAATAATGATGAAACTAAGAGTGTGATAGAAAAAGTAATAAAAGTATTAGTAAAAATTTTTGTTAGTACTCAATTGGTTATTGACTAATTTGCAATAATAAATTAATAATTTTAATATGATAATATAAGATTACAACACGTCTTCAAACTCTCTTACTCTTTTATTTTTTTAATTTAAGTAATATGATTAATATATTTTAATATAACAGTAAAGTAATATTCTAATATTTTATTGATGAAAATAATATAACTTAATATATATATTATATGTTTTAAAAAAATATTTAATGAAAATTAATTCTTATATTTTATTAATAAAACCTGCTCATAATTATTTTTGTTATATTTTTTTATGATATATATATACTATATTTAATATTATAAATAATAATTTGTTTACATTATATTTTAAAATTTTTAAAAAATAGGACATAAATTATTTAAAAAATTAATATAATATTTTAATAAATTTTATTTGGAATTATATTTACAATTATATTTCTTTATAATTTTTTCCTTTTATTTCTTTTATTTATAATTATATTTATATTTTACAATTAGATAATTTTTATTAACTAATTTTTTATTACTAATTATTTCTCCATAATCATAATAGATTAATAATTAATATGTATTGTAATTAATTAATAATATTTTTAAATGTTATATTCTATACCTTTTGTTTTTGTTTTGTATTTATTTTTTATACCAAACAATATCTTTATTTTTTATTTTCATTCAAATTTTTGTCAAGTATATATGATTACTTTGCTTTTTATTATTTTTCAACTATATACTCATTTTCTGTTTTTGAATTTCATCTCATTTTGCTATTCTTCATATTCCTGCGCTTCATTCTGCTCTAAATTGTAAATTTTATAAATTTGCAACATATATTAAAACTACATCAATTTATAAAAAATTTGCAACAAACATTAGAAATTCAAAAACTCAAATTGATCTTTACTGTGAGTAAATTAATTATGTATATTTCTACTAATCATTTGGTAAAAAAAGGAAAAAAGAAATTATAAGCAAGAATGAAAGTAAAACAAAATATGAGAAATTGATGAAAGCAAAAAAGAGAACAAAGAATAAAAGATGAACAGGAAAAATTTAAATAGAAGAAGAAAAATATTTTAAAAAATTGAGAAATTGATGCAGAAAAAATTTATATACAAAGAAGAAAAGGAAAGAGAAGATGAATAGAGAGAGAAAGAGCTTCAACTTCAGAGTCAACTCTAACGAATGAAGAGAGCATTAGAGAGATTTGTGATGATGAAAAGAGAGAGGCTTTAGACAACTAAAATGTAATGTTAGAGTGAGAGAGTGAAGAAAAAGGTCATGTATATAGAGGAAGCCGGGAATGAAAATTTGGCATGTCTTAAATTCATGACATTTAAATCGTTGAAATTCACAGGTTCTACTAAATCATCTTTATACCTTCAAATTCACACCTTTTAATTCGTAGTTTTTTGGTTAATTGGTGCTATATGTTAAAAATTGTGCGGCTGCTTTAAGAGAGTCAATAAATGTATTATATATTAAGTTTATATATATATATATATATATATTATCATACATTAAGTTAATATATGTTGAATTTTTAATATATATAATATAATTTTTATTGAATTTGTTAAATATGTTTTTATCAATTAAAAATATTAAATTTACACAAATTAAAAGTTAAGCAAATAACTCTAATAAAAATTTACATATAAAAATATTAATTTTACTTAACTTAATTATATAAGAATACTAAAATTACATAAAGTATATTAAAATTAAAATTCATTCCTCATCATTATCATCATTGTTATCTCTAACATGAAAGATACCTAGTATATATAAATGTTGATATTTTTATGAACTTGGACTAACATTTTGTTGGGAGTATATTGTTGATAAAAACTCTTATATTCATTTGATTGATTTTACATTTATTGTATTTCTTTTCTCTACTATTGATGTTAAACATCATAAGTCTATCTTGTATAATTAATAAATTGATTTCTTATAAGTTATAACCTCTTACATATATGGTGAAAAAGTGTACGGTGGCTCTTCACCATGGAAGTATCCTTGATTATATTCTGTCATATTTTCAACTATATTATATAAGATACTTTTCAAACCATACATTGAATATTTCTTCTTTCCACCATTAGTCTACAATCATAAATCCAAACTCGTTATACTTTTCCTTGCACTTCCCACTCCATTTTTATGGCAGTCATATTCATTTTGAAATAATGGAAATGGTCAAAATCATAAAGTAATAACAAATATAAATCAAATACAAAATGACACTTATAAATATAGCTTTTGATTTTTTGTCAACCCAATTATTGTTTAGACTTTGATGGGTTTTAAATAACACCTCAACTAGTATTGCTCTTTTTTCCAATTCTCATACTTTTTATGTATAAAATAAAATATTAATAGTTAAATACATATTTAAAATCATAAGTAATTATCGAAGGAAATCAAATTAGTTACCAACTTCTTGCATGTTTTATCATTGAATAGTGTGCAGAAATGACTTGAAATTCGAGCTGAAAACTCTTTTTTTTTTCTTTTGCTCACTTTTTTGTTAAAACTTTAGAAAGTCCTAATATTCACATAATTACTGACAAATGGATTTCTCCAACCTACAGAAGTCTTTTTCTTACATTTAGTGCATCATTAATCAAATCTTTTAAACAAAATATTACTTTCCCTTAAAGTTTTTCCAAATTTGATGGTGGTCCATAGCTTTCCAATACTAATGTTTCTAAAAAAAATTAAGATTTCAATTATTAATATGATAAAACACACAATATTATAATTATGTGATAAATAATTATAAAAATTCACCTAAAATTCGTTAAACTATAATTTCTTATATGCATTAAGAACTTTGGACCAATAATTTCATGAGCCTTCATATATATATTTCTAAAAATATTAACTATGCAAGTAACAACTTTTCCATGATTTGGTTCAAATTTGATTAGTCGATAAATTAGATATGTATTAATTAAATTTATAAGTAATTTTAATTTATAATGATATTAAATAATATAAATAAATTAAATAGTGACCCTATTGCACCATTGAGCTCCATGAATTATTTGTGAATTGTCCTTGAAACGTTAGACTCTCCATAGGCTAGAGAAGGAATGTTACAAGCTTATGCTCAATCTCTACTTAATGATGCACCTTGTTGAGATATCTAGATAAACAGAATTATAATTTAAGATATATTCTTTTACAAAATTCTCCTAAATATGGGGTTAAAGTAATTAGAAAATTACTAGTAGATAATTATGGTTCCTTACTTCTTATCTTTTAAAATTGTAGAAATGAAACCATGCCACCTAGTAACCTTAGGTGAATGGAAATAGGAGAATGGAAGTAAGAGAAGAGAGTAATAAATTACTAGGAGAAAGAAGAAATGACAAATTAGATGAGAAACTAAAGATAGGTAAGGTGAGGAAGAAGAATGGACAAATTATATATATATATATATATATTCTAAAGTTAGTTTACCATTTGATTTAAATGGTTTGGAACTTGTCATTTAACATTTTTTAACTTTTATGTGATAACAGACAATAAACAAGTTTTTCTTTCTAGCATGTTATAATCAAGTAAAAGTTAAATATTATTAAAATTTAAATAAAAATATTATTCAAGTAATTAAAAGTTAAATACATAAATTCAATACGAATTTTTCAGAAAACAAAAGAGTCATTCATCGTCTTAATATCTCTTATATATGTTAATTTGGTGTTGCATGACTAGCATTGATTTTTTATTTTGCTGTAATTGCACGACATAAGGGAAAAGTATAGGGGCAATATCTAATTGTAAAAATTGTGAAGAAGCAAAACTCTCTATCATACTTTTAAGGTTTATATAATTATTTTGAACAAAAAAAAAGGTCAAATATGTGAATTTATTGTACAATGACATATAAATTAAATATAAAATTACACTTGCAAACATAATTTTTAATTTTTTTTATCAGCCCAACTATTATTTATTGGTTTTCAATGGATTTGAATGTGAAGCTTAACTAGTGTTGCATCTCTATCTAGTTTTTTGCCCAAATTTGTAGCATGCATGAAGGCTATAGTGGCGTGAAGAGATGAGCCAGAGTTAGAGATGAACACTTTATTTTTCTTTTTCTTTGATTGCTTACTTTTTTGTTAGAATTGTGAACTGTTTCAATCAATACATAATTTGCTATAAATAAATACTTTGATCTAATATAGTCTTTTTCCATCACGTCATGCATCACCAATCATATCCTTCAAGTGAATTTTTACACCATCATTAAAGTTTTCATAAATTTAATGGTGATTTTCAATGTACTAATAATAATATTTCTGTAAAAAGGATGGTTCTAATTATTAATTAATTAACTCTCAAGATATTACCATTATATGACACATGAATATAAAAATATACCTCAAATTCTTAAAACTATAATTTTCTTACTCGGTAAAAAGCTTCTTTTCAACAATTGTATAGATCAGTGTAATTATTTTTTGTGATGGCAACAATGTAATTAACAACATCATTGTGATTTGGTTTAAGCTTTATTGGTAAATAAATGTATATTAATTTAATTGATAAATAATCAAAATTTTTTGTTGATATTAAATAATATAATTAATCCAAAATGCTATCCTATTTTGTCAAATGGTCTGATTAACCTTTTTTAAAAAAATCAGTTGCTTCCTAGATTTGAGAATATTGAGTTGACTTTGTCCTTTTTTATGAGACATCTATAAGAAAAATGATAAGACTTTTATTTAAAATTAGTAGGAAAAAAAATTTGAGAGATAGATATGATTCAATTACTTTTCAATCAAGAGAAGGTAACTGAGAATGAAAAAAAGCGAATGAGTAAAATGAAAGAAAAACGGATGATGAAGAAGAAAGAAATAAGAAGAGAGAGAGAGAGAGAGAGAGAGAGAGATATGTATACATATAATTAAATACTTAATTAAATATAAAAAGAATTGCATATCACACTGCAGTGAAGCGTTATTTCACTGAAGCTCACAGCTTCACAGGAAGCTAGTTTTTTAATTATTATAAGTATATCATAATTATAATTTATTTTAAATATAAAAAATACAAATTTTTATTATATTATATAAATATAAAATCAAATTATTTAGTAATTGAATAATTCAAAAATAAAAGAAATAGAAATATAATTTATAGTATTAAATATATAATAATTAGATAGAATATAAATAATTTATTTTTTAAAAAAATTAAATTTACATTAATATTTGAAGTTATTAGATTAGTTTAAGCTATTCTAAATTAATAAATAGATTTTTTATTTAATCTAAATAAAATAATAAATAATTTCATCATTCACTAAAATTTGAAAATAATAAATAATATTTTTATTAAATATTATTCAATTACATATTATAATACAAATAGTTAATCTTCTTTTTCATCACCATTTTTTTTATCTTCATCTTCATGTTTGCTTTCAATGTTCTATTCCTCATTTTTAGCCCCTCTACTCTTTTCATCTTCAAGATGGCCACCTCTTCCATTCCTCTTTCATCTCATAAGGCATCACTTAATATGTCATTATCTCCTATGGTAACATGAGTTTCATTGTCTTAGGAAGCAATCTTTAATGTATGACTATCATTCATCAAATTCTTTGGTTTAGTTTTAATGACAATCTATACGGCAAATAATAACTTTGTATAATTTGTTTTGCAAATACAAATTGATTAAATTTTTCATACCTTGTAGTATATTTAATTTCAATAATTTCATATTTTTTATGTAACTTCATCCCTTAATTTATAACAAGACTTAACTAATCACAATAAAATTAAACTAATTTCTTTTACAGATTCTCCTAGATATTATAACTATATCACCTCTTTAAGAATGTTAAATAGTCATTTTCTTCATCTTTCTTTGTACCTTTTACATAGACTTTGTTGTTTATTGTCTTTTTCCAAACACTTAAAGATTTAGTGTGAAATTTGTGTCCATTCACAAAATATATTAGTCATGTTTGTACATCTCTAAATGATCCCCAAGCTCAATCCTCCAAATATACATTGTTACTAAATATTGGTTGATAAAGAACTTGTTTAAAGACAAAATTAGGTAATGTTATGCAAATAACTAACTAGATAAGGAACATATATATATATAAATATATATCAAAAGCAATAATGATGTCACCGCATACAATGACATTAAACCATAAGGCAAAGTTATGCTTTATCGTAGAGTCAATTTTTTTAAAGTTAATGTTTAGATTTAATTTTCTCAAGTTTTACTCAAAATTCCTACAATGGGGTTTAACTTTTGGAAAAATTACATTTAAAAACCCATATCATATAAAATTTATAATAAAAGATTTTAAAAATTAAAATTATTCTCAAAATCAAAATTATTATCAAATTTTAAGAGATTTACTACCAATTTTAAAAAATTTACTATTGAATATAAGAAAGTTTAGCACTTTCTTACACTCAATAATAAACCTCTTAAAATTGATAATAAATCTTTTAAAATTTAATGATAATGATAGTCTTTAATAACTATTTTAATTTTTAAAATCTTTTATATAAATTTTATACGATACCTTCCAACAAGATGACTCGACATTCTCTTCTTATCCTATATGTATAAAAATCCGTTAGCCAGCCAGGTTCTTTCTTCACTCTGCCACTACTGGTCTTGCTAACACCAGATTAGGCCTTAGTCTGAACAGATAGCCTTGGTTTGCTATCAGAAAAATCATCTACTTAGTGTCAATGAAAAAAAATATTCTTTTCCTAGGAAGTCATTAGATTTGAAAATGAAAAGGGAAATAGATGATGGGTTTGACGGAGGAAATGGAATAGAGGAAAACAAATAACAAGAAGATTCCGTGAAGTCATCTACGTCTTGCCGTAACACGTAGCTTTGGCCTTTGGATTTGTGACTTCCATCCAAACCCATGTCACAAACAAATGCTCCCGTGAATTGAGTTTGGGGAGCTTTCGTTATGGAGATTTTGCAAGTACAATATTGGAAATAATAAAACCAATGACCTTAAGTTTACCAAATTTCAATGAAAGATTTTATTACAATCAAGCTTTTTTGAAGGTACAATGAGGTCTTTTAAAATTTAAGGTCTTCATATATAATTTTTTCTACAATATTTTGGGTGAGAAAATTTGGCCAAAAGTTTTTTTCTTAAAAAAAAAAAAAAGTGATCGAGGTGATGTGACCTACATTTTTTAGTAACATAAATGCCTTATAACATTATAGGAAATTTATATTTCAGGATTATAAATTGAAAGTATTTATTGTAAAAGACTTTAGAGTCATTTCTTCAATAATAGTGAATAGAAATTAAAAAAATGTGAATAATAGAAATGACTTATGAACTTTATTATATAAAGTGTAATTTTTCTATGATTAAAATTTTTTATCATTTGGTTTTTTAAAATAATTTCAAATTTTAACATATTTTACAATAAACATCTTTTAACTTCTGGTTTCGAAATGTAATTTTTGCTAAAATTATCTTTTACTAACTTAATTAGACATTGTTTCATTAAGAACACACTGCAACTTATTTCGAATCATGAAGAATTAAATTAAATATTAAAAAAAAATTAAAAATCATGTCAAAATTAAGAGACAAACTATACTTTAACCTTAATATACAAATATAAATGAGAAATATGTATTATAATTATTAATTACTACAAGTAAAACCATTTTTCAATATATTATGGATTTGACATTTTTATTTCATATCGAATCAAGTACTTAGATAGAGGTTGTCGCAACCATTGGTTCATTGGAATGAATTTAAAATTAAAATAAAGAAACTGGTAAAAATCTTTAAAGCATATCCACTTATTTTTAAATGTGTCGCGTGTTTGACATTGATATCATCTCAACACATTGCTCAGGCCAAACATGCCTCGAGCATGAATGACTTCAAAAATAGGAGAAAATACCCCCCAAAAAAAAACAACAATAAAAAAAAAATATCTTGATAAGATAATTAATTTTTTCCTAATTTTTTTGTTATAAACATAGATTAACTTTTGATTTAATAGATTTGATTTAGAAAATAATAGTATAAGATATTTAGAACATAGAAAAACGTTGGTTGTGTCTTCCTTTAAATACTGATAGAAATTTAAAAATTATAGACATGCCACGTTCTATCATGTTCTGCTATATATTTAGAGGTTGACATGTCACTATGATCATGTCCGTGACCTCAAGTGTCCGAGTTTCATATGTAAAAATTTAAGTAGAACTCCTATGATTTTTCTATTTTAATGACAACACATATTTGAACTTGTAATTTACTTAAAGCTCTAATTACTAGATCACGCTCATGGCATAAGAACTAAATTTAAGTAAAATTACTTGAGTATTGGTAATCAGGTCTTTTAATAAAAATATAATATAAACATTTTTTCTTTTAAACAATTATTTAGTGTTATCTCTGAGAAAACCTGATAGCAATTAGCAAACACCTAAAAAGCTGTTCCATAGTTTTCTACATGGTTTGAACCTCCTATGTTCAATTTAAGGTAATCACTCCCAATGAAATAAATAAAAAAGAAAGAAGAGAAAAAGCTTTAAATATCACCTGAAGTAATCAAAAAAGCAATTAAATATTCAAATATCCCGCAAATGCAAACAAGCGTCAAACATTTCCATTTTAAATTTATTTTCAACATGGTTGTTTTCACCTACATGCCAAGTGATTTGAATGTTGCCCATCCAATGAGGGACAATGCACTACCAAACAAATGCTGAAACATTTCTCAGTTGGAGGACACATAAACAAGGCAGCGAAAGAACACTGGCCAAGCTATCAGGCTTTTCAATAAAACCATAGCATGGAGATATATATATATTTTTTAATCAGCAGCTAATCATTGACCCCTTTTAAAAGAATTACTCTACAATAATAATTTAACTGAAAAACCTAATGACAAACATTTAAAGAATTACATCTAAGTTTTTTCCAAGGACATGCGGGGTGTTTACATAAGCTGTGAGAAGTAACCTGAATTTATTGGTGCATCAGACTTAGGCAGCCACTTTTGGTTCAGACGCAGCAACATTTGCATACACAGGGTGGAGGACATGACCTTCCTTGGGCTCAACATGCACCCACTTGCGACCAGTCAGTTTGTTTCTTTCAAACTTTACCCAGCCTTCTTTCAAGGCAAAAAGAGTATGGTCTTTCCCAATTCCAACATAGTTTCCTGGATGAAATCGAGTGCCGCGCTGCCGAACAATGATATTTCCAGGTATTACTCTCTGCCAGAATAAACAAAGAGTTCTACAATGAGTTTTGCCAGATTCTTAGACTGACATGATTCTGTTTAGAGCTAATCATTGTTTGGGCTGGGAGCCTAAATTTTCAATTTTTGAAAGGCCCAGACCTGAAACTTCACCCACAATCTGATCTAGTTCCATTTGTCATCTCATTGTCGGCCATAATGTTACAATACTCTTGCTTAAAGCAACAATATCATACCTCACCACCAAATTTCTTCACCCCAAGATTCTTGGGTTTTGAGTCCCTTCCATTCTTTGTAGATCCTGCCGTCTTTTTAGTAGCCCATCGTCTGAATACCAGACTCAATCCTTCTCCAGCAACATCTAAACTCAAATTAATTAACCAAAAAAAAAATCATTACATCTATCTTATGTCTGAAAAATACAATTACAGGAGCCAATATTGCAATCACGAAATTTATACCACTCGAGTTTCTGTATACAGGAGAATTTGAAACAAGTTCCTTGATATTCAACCTTCTGCACAATGATGCTGCAAAATTCATCATTTTGTTCTCTATGTTATGAAGGCACAACCTGAAATACACACATCAGTATTGGAAAATATTAACTACTGAGAAAGCCAATCAATGATGCCTTTGACCTGTGATCATATTAGAGTACAAATATATATAACATACAGGAGATATCAAAGGTTATTAAAATAACAAGGCCCACAAATGGCAATGTAAATCCTTTTAAGAAAACAGCAACATCCCCAGATGCAGAGAACTAGAGAAATACAATGAAAAGTGAAAACCATCATATCCTGCAGTAAATAAAACAGCAGAGATTCATATCTAAGTTCAACAGATTTATAACCAAATCACAGCAAGGACAAGAATAGCCATGTACATCATAAACCAACAATATCGTCTCAAAAAGTAGCATTGCCATCATTATCAGCATTTACAAGAAAACAAATTTGCCACCAGTCAATTCGTCACTTCTTTCTCAAACTTCATAGTTCAAGCTTCAAACAAACAATTACATAATATAATATTGTACAGAGCTGCAAGACAGCAAAATACAAATATCTATGTTCTATATCTCCTACTCAACCGCATCAGCATGTTGCCAGATATCTGCTATCCCCACATGGAAGAGAGAGAAAGATTGAAGAGATAAAGTGAGAGTGAGAAATGGCAAGAATCAAGTAGAGAAAGAGAAAAAATAATTAGACTCCATTTCCAGGCTGCTTAGTTACAGAACCACAGCAGCACAGCTTCTACTTTCAGATGAGATAGGAGGGAACAGATGTGAATCACTCTCCCCATAGACTGAAGAAGAGGGCAAAATATGTTATTTTGGCAAAAGGCTAAAAGCAGGGAGTGTAATTGTGTTTCATGACACGCTAACATAAGTTGAAGAGTGGTTTCAAGAAAACAAAAATAATATCAACTAATAGGGTACTGATGAAAAAAGCCTACCGTATAACTGAACCCAATTATGCTGACATCCCACATTTTGTCAAAATTCATCCTGCCCCATTCAACAAATACAGAAGCCCTACTGCTTCCAACAGATAATCTTTAAATGGAATGGGTAACAAATAGTCAAATACCTTACAAATACATATTTCAAGTTCCTATAAACAAAATTTTCGTTTAACAACAGACCAAAATGGAAAAAACATCTTATGACAGCTGTGCACAGTGTAAGCCCTTACAAAACAGGACTCTAGTCCTACTGTGAACATTACAAACAACAAGACCACAAGTTATCCTTGACCCACATAGCTTAGGTTTTGTGACAACCCTTTAGTCCATAAAATAAACCCCCATCAATTATAACTAGAGAGTTGTTGATCTTTAAAATGATTTCCCACAAGTTAAAAAGATTTCCTGACAATGGCTATCATGGAAATGCAAAGCTTTAGGAGTTTCTTTATTCAGAATATAATCCCTTCCTATATTTTTCTAAAATTAATCTCGTAACCAGATTCCCACAACCCCTAAAAACCACAATCTGGGTACTGCATCCTGGATTGCCATGGTACATCATCTGGATTGCCAAAGTAGCATCCTATTTCCTTGACAGAAAAAGGACCAACAGTGAGAAGGTGAAGTATATCAGCTCCTCATCAACTACGAAAAAGAACGTGAAAACTATCTATATGAGAAAATGGCATAGTAACTATGGCCATCAGGCAAGAATCAAAACAGAGAGAAACCAACTCTAACAGCAAGAAACATAGAAGGCAGGCAGGCAAAGAGTAGAAAAAGTTAATCAATGCATCCATAATCCCTTGTGACATACCGGAACAGCCCAGGATGCTGTTAATTATACCATAGAAATTGTGGAAAAGGAAATGAGGGGCTAGTTCTTTACTTATAATCTAAACTGAATCTGGAAAAAGTTTCCTGGAAGTCTAGGTTTCAGACCATTAGCAAGTAAATTGTTTTGAATTACTACTTATCTTAAAAGAATGTTGTCCCTACATTAAACTGAATAATGGCGACCTTTATTAGAATCAAGCAAGATGCTTTACTTTCGTCATTTTGTAGATCAGAAATTCAAAACTCAATGACATTCAGAATCAACAATATGTTTTTAACATAATAATGCCAAAGTCGAAACCAAAACAAATATGATATCAAAACTAACAGTACGTTACTTGATCATATACAAAAAACCCAAATATTGCTTCATGCCAAAATTAGCATCAGTCTGAGAAAGAAGATTTTTCAAAGTACGAAAATAGCTTCAGTACATATTATTAGGGTCTACTATTCTAAAGACTGAAGAAAGAAAGACATTAACACTATAGAGAAAATGAAATTTGGGCGAATATTTAAATGAGACCAAGAAAAACCTAAACCATGTGAATGTCCCAGAACCTTTATAAGCAAAACACATCGAAGCAGGAGTAAAAGAAAAGTTATAATAAGGACTTACCAGCGCTGCTCGGAAAACGGAAGGGTGCGGTTTCCGGTGCCGACGGCAAGTCGCGGCGGCAAGCTATGGATTCTCAGATCAGCCTCGGCGACCCTATCTATCTCTCAATTCTCAGCCCTACACTTTCATAGTCGGTTCTGGCTTCTCTCCTTTTTTGTGTTTACCTTTTATTTAAAAAACAAAACAGAAAATAAAAAATGCAGCAAGATGAAAACAGTAAATGATTAGAGAGTGGATGGACAAGAGGCAGCCTAAATTGGAGAGAAGATGAACCCATTTTACCCACCTGAATTTTTTTTTTTGGGTTTGAACCTTACATACCTGATCTATCCTACTGTGTCGAGTAAGTTGATTATTAATAATAAAAAAAACAAAAAATAAATTATATTAATTTTGATTTGGTTAAATTATATCTTTTTTTTTTTAACTACAAAAAGCCTCTTCTTTTCTCACATTTTCGAAGTGTTGCTACTTTATATTTTCATTATTTGTTATGTTTATAGGCGTATGCTCTTTTATTAAAGGTCATGCTAAAGAGGTGTTTAATCGTTATGTCAAGATTTAATAATATTGTAATTTTATTTTTAATATGGTAATAAAAAATATTAAATAATTTTATTTTTAATAACAATATATTTTGTGCAAAAAATTTTAACAAGTAAATAGTAAAAAATTTGTTGCAATATATAACAAATGTTGGGGGACTTTTTAACGTTAATATATTAAAAAAAACAAAAGAAAAAAAATATAATTCTAAAAACATATTCTAAAAATATATAACTAATTTTTTTAAAAAATAAAATAAAATGGGATGTGGAGCCTGTAGCTCTGCGTCCCAAATGAAATTTTTTTTAATATTCTGGCTTTGCATCTCTTTTTTTAAATTTTTTTTAATTTTTTTTAAAATTGACCCTTTGAGGGTTAGTAAAAAAAAAACTAAAATTTTTTCATTTGTTTATATATTCCGTCCCTTCTCTTCCTGCCTTATGTTTGGTGCACTTCTTTGCATTCTTCATCTCCATCTCCTCGCAGCCCATTCCTCTTCCCCTTCAGATTTCTTAAATGTTTTTGTCTTTTCAATAAATTTGCTTCTTTTCTTTATCTGCATTCTAAGGTTTGCATTTTATTTTCAAAAAATTTTGTTTCTCATGTGGTTAGCAAATACTCATATTTTATTCTCCTAAAAAAATTTAATTAGTTATTTTTTAAAATTTTTAACAGGTTCTCAAGCGTTGAGTTCTTGATATTATCTCTCATTTTAGATGTATTGAAGACTTAAACTTTTTTATCAGCCTTCATATTCTTGTTGAGGTCTGTAATTTATTTTAAAAATTTTTTTATTTCTTATTTTCTTCTTATATATTTTCATTTTTTTGTAAAAAATGTTGATAAGTTTTTTTTTTCTATTTGTACAGATTTTTAAGAGCTTCTATTATACATGAAAACTTTTGTTTGTTTAAAGTTTTTTGTAATATCTTCGGTATCTTTTATCTTTGATCATTTTAATATATTATATTTAATTATTATTTATACAAAGCATTGAGTAAAGATTGACAATGAGTAGAAAGAAGGAAATTATATGCATTCATACAAATGGAAGAATTTTTTACACCAACAAAGAAACAACATTTGTTTGTGATAAGCTGAAATTATTAAGAGTTGACCCTGATATTAATCTCGAGCAGTTGAAGGCTGTGGTTGGAGAAAAATTACGACTTTAGTCAAGACAGTATGTATCTGAGTTGGTGTACCGATATTCGCAATCACTTAATCCAACTTGGTACTTGCTGTGCACATTAAAAGACGATTCAGATATTTAAACCATATAGAAAGCGAACTGACACTTTCCATCTCAATTGGAGGCACCTGAATTATATGCACACATCTCAACTAATGATGTGGGCCCAAGTGTTGAAAAGACTGATATGATTGAATTGTTGACAAATCCATGTGCAAGTCAAATTAATAGACTGAATGAATCAGTCTCTTTGTTTAGCTCTTATCTCGAAAATATTTATCCATTTGAGACCCAGCTTTCTAATACTCAACTAATACCAATCATGAATGTTATATTAATGGATGAGTTTGAGGCAGAAGATGAATATGATGCTCTGCCAAATGCTAATGAATATGGAGAGGATGATGTTGCTACGACTGATACTGAAGGGCATCCTGTAACTCCATTGAATTTGCATTCTGAGCAGGCATTTGCTTTTTTGTCTCAAATCAGCAATGATAATCTGAGTGAATTTGAGATACCTAACATGGAAGGAGTTATTGATATGAATGATGACCAAGAGATGTATGTTGGCATGCGATTTTCTGATAAGCAGTCACTGAGCTGTGCTGCAAAGTTTTATTTAGTCTGCAGACACCACACATTCAAGGTGTATCAATTATCAATGAAGTACGTGAAGCATCGTTATCTAGAGTATGGTGTTAGATGTAATTGGTAGATACAGGCATGTCAATCTGAGGGAAAAAATGATTGGCGGATAACAAAGTATGTGGGCCTACACACTTGTGTCTCTTCCATGCTATTACAAGATCATCCAAAACTAGACTATGATATAATAGTATCAAATATTATATCGATGGTCACAGAAAATCCCTCTGTTTCAGTCCGTGATGTCATTGAGAGGATTCATAGCACCTTTGGATATACAGTGTCTTACAAAAAGGCATGGTGGGATAAGCAACGGGCTATTGCAATTGCTTTTGGGAATTAGGAGCGATCATATGCAGTTCTCTTGAGATAGTTATCTACTATCCAACACTTCAATCCATGCTCATACTTTGAATTTGTGACTAAGGAATGCTGGTAGATAGCATCAGATACAGAGGAAACAATTATGTTTCATAAGGTATTTTGGACATTTAGGCTTTACATTGATGCCTTTAATTACTTGAAACTGATTATCTAAATAGATGGCATATTTTTGTATGAAAAATATAAGGGAATGTTGCTAATTGCCAGCTTACAAGATGGTACTAGAAAAGTTGTCCCTCTTGCATTTGCCATCGTTGAGGGTGAAACGTTTGAGGCATGAGGGTGGTTTCTTAGTAACCTTAAGCAACAAGTGGTACCGAATAAGCAAGATATTTGTTTGATATATGATCGTCATCTTGGAATATTAGCAGCAATCACAAACCCAGAAAATAGGTGACAACCACCTCATGCACATCACATGTTTTGTTTATGTCATATTACGAGTAATTTGAATACGACGTTCAGGATTAATAGTTGAAAAAGTTTGTGAACATTGGCTATCTGAATGACCGCCATTAGGTTGATGAATAATTGGCTCAGATCCGACAATTGCGTTCAGAAGCAGTGAATTGGATAGAGAATATATCGAAAAGTAAGTGGTCACGTGCATATGACATGGATAGGCGTCGTTGAGAGCACATGACAACAAATTTAGCCGAGTGTATCAATAGTGTCTTTAAAGGTGTTAGATTCTTGCTCATTATTGGCTTGGTCAAGACAACAATATATCGGTTGAATAAATATTGGATTGAGCGGGCACAAACCATATTTGTTTAGATGCAAGCAGGTAGCTTATTCTTTGAGGATATCCACTAGAAGATTTTAGTTAAAATTGCAAGAGCATCTGCTTTTATCAATTCGTGGGTTTGATAGAAAGGCTTAAGAATTCGAAATCAAAGAACCCTACGATTCCTCCAATAAACAGTATGGGCGAACTTGCAAGGTTAGCCTGACGAATAGAACATGTGATTGTGGCGAGTTTCAACTCCAAAAGTATCCTTGTCAATATGTCTTTGCTACATGTGCCAAGGTCTGTCTTGATCCTCTATAATTTGTGCATGTTATTTTTCGACTGGAGACAATCCTAAATGCTTACAAGACAGAATTTCATCCAATGGGAGGAGACTTTTATTGGTCTCACACAAGTGGACCTCGATTGGTCCCTGATCCTTCTATGATTCGAGATAAAGGTAGACAGAAAGCCTCGCGAATTCCCAATAAAATGGATTGGCAAGAAAGCTCCAAGGATAACCAAAGATGTGGTTTGTGTAGATAGATCGGACACAATCGTGCCACATGCCCCTCTCGTCAACCACGAAGATAGATATAGTTATTGGAGCAAATTAAATATTCATTGTCAATGATTATTTGTATATGAGTGGCATATCAATGATTAGTTTGAAAGTGCCTATTTGCTTATATCTTTCGTACGTATTCATTGTTGTTCAGTAGTTTGACGTACTAAGATTATATTATTGGCTTATGATTTGTTGTTCATCAGTTTGACATATTAGTGTTACTATTAACATATATTTAAGTTATTAGTTTCCATTATGGACTCTCACCAGAGTGTTGTTCATCTTGAATCAAATAATGAGTCTTTATTATATTTACAGTCTCGCCATATGTCTCAAGCTGTGTAGCAAGGACGAGTGAGTAAAAAATTTACTTTATTGTTTATTGTTGAGTTAACTAAATTTAGGACAGTTTCTCCAATATAATTACACAAGATGATAAAATTCTACACATAAGGTGAATAGCGTAACAAATTCGCCTCAGTGGAATTTTAGTTCCCAATAAATTCACAATCAAGTGGAGAATGAATCTTCTGGAGAAGAAAATAAAGAAGTACTTGTCAATGACACCGAGGAGGACGAAGAGGAAGAACAGCCACAACAACGCTGGGCACAGCAAATAAGGAGAAGGCCTCGGTGTGGAATAGGCAGTCATTATGGCTAATAACTATTATTCTTTTTTAAGTTTAATGTTCATTTGTATTGTTTAATGATAGACTTAAATATATTTTAAGAAAACTTTACTCCCTTCTTGAACAACATTAACTTATTAGGTAGCTTAATTACTATAATTATATACACATCTATATAATGAATATATATACATTACAACATTATTTTTTAATTTCAATACGTTATATTTTTAAAATTGTTATATTTCATTTACAAAAATTTCTTTTCATACATTAACAATAAAAAATATATCTCTCAATGTACGAAAATAATTTGATTACTATTTCTCATAACATAAATATTTTATAATTACAATTTTAAAAATATTATATATATATATATAGACCATGCATATATTATAAATAATTTTAAAATATTTTTACAAATTTGTTTTAAAAATGATTATCTGAACTTTTTTTGAAATAATTACTTTAAATTTTATATCTACCAACTTAACAAAATTATTTAATATTCTCCAAAATATTAATATTTCACAATTATAATATTTAAGAAACTTAAATATTATATTCATCATTGTGCAAACTAAAAATTTTTTCTTCACCGTTGAACTAATTTTATACAAATTTAAACAATAAATACATAAATAACTATTTTTTTACAAATTATTTTACTAATTTTTTCATTTTTTATTAATTTTTTTCCTTGCAATTTAAACAAAATTAATTAATATTTCTCAAAATAATATAAACAAATTAAGACGTTATGTTCTTTAAACTATAAATAAGAGAATTTTTTTTATAAACAAAAGAATTTTACGAAAATTTCAACAATAAATAAATTGTATTATGATTTTCAAATACTTTTGCTATATGTTTAAGAATTCTTATCTAAATTTTTTAAAAATTATTATTTATATTTTACCTGTTCAAAATCTAAATAAAATTAATTACTATTCTTCAACACATAAATTTCTTATAATTATAAAATAAAACAAATTATATATACAAATTAAGTCATTATATTTTTCAATATATAGATTAATATTTTTCCTCAATTAAAAAAATTTCATATAAATGTAATTTTAAAAATATTTTTTTAATTTATTTAAATTCTTGTTTACTTTTTTTTTATTATTTAAATTTCACCTTTTACAAATTTCAATAAAATTAATTAAGTTTTTTCAAAAGATAAGTTTTTAACACTTACAGAATTAATAAAATTATAAAAAGATTTAAGGATATTACATTTTCTAATATACAAAAAAATTAATATAAATTTAGATAATACATAAATTAAACAATATTTATTACAATAAATTTATATTTTTTAAAATTTATATTTTTTATTATTTTTATAAATTTTAAGTAAATTAATTAAAATATTAATTTTTAAATTTTTTTTAAAATGACCCATGGGTCAATCTGACTGACCCAACGAGTCAGTTGAATCACTAACCCTTGGGTCTGTGATTCTCACTGACCGAGGGTTAGTGTCCATTGACCCCCAATAAATTTTTTTTTTTAATTTTTGACCGGTGGCTCCGCATCCTTTTCATTTTTTTAAAAGATTTATTTAAAATTTTTGGAACGTTTATGTGATTCTGCGTTCCAAATTTTTTTAAAAAAATATTTAATTTTTAAAAATAATTTGTTTATATATATGCGAAATTAGTTTTTACTGTTATACATATTCTTCTTTTGTTTTTTTTTTTAATATATCTCAGTCAAAATGCCAATGTTGAGGAGACTAAATGATATTCATGAATTAAGAGAGATATTAGAGTAAATTAGCCAAACCTCATATTAGTGTAATTTGAAAATATTTAATTTAATTACTATAATTTTGATTCAAATAATTTAATTTAAGTCATTTAATTGTAATTAAATAAATTTGATATTAAGCATTAAATAGATATAGAAGCATCAAAAAAATTTTGATATTCAATTCATAAAAATAAATACGTATATTATGTCAAGTATATGTTTTCACATAATTAAATTCATATCATTTATATACATACATATATATATATATATAATAAATATTAACTGGTGGAGCTTCATTTGGGATGCATGCTCCTTACTCCTTTTTTCAAAAAAAATACTTTTTCTTTGCAATGTTGTTTCTTTTTTGTGTGCAAAAAGCACGGGGAATCAATATTTTAAGACCCTAATTTCTGGTTCCAAAATAAATGATTCCTCCCTTTTGACTATGTTAAAAGAGTTTGTCAAGACCCACCTCTTTAAAGAATTTTCTGATGACCCAAAAAATGTGGCTTTCCTTCCCTGAGACTTTCCCTAATCAAACTTGCTAAATCAATTGATCCTTTTATAACAACACCTTTTGTCAAGGTAGCCTATAATAAAATAGCTTTTCTAATGGGTGACATCTCTTTTACTTACAAGGTAAATAAGAAATGTAGAGATACTAGTGCCAAGGATCTAAGCTAGCTGAACAAGTTGTAGGCCAAAAAATTAGTCTTTTCTGACCTAGTATGATGCAGTAGAGAAAGACCACCAAGCCAATTTGCTAGAATAAATTTGTATTACAGCCAGGCTTGAAGAATTAAATGCTGAGCTCAATAGGATTTAGGTTGACATCGTTACCTTACAATCTTAGTTGATAAGTATTTCAACCTAATTGAAATTATGCTCAAAGTCATAAGTCAAGTTATATAATCAATCTATAGCCTTGGACTTTGAGATTGAGTACCTACTACAATAGAAAGAGATGCTGGAGATGGACTTAGAAGTGGGTGAATAAGGCTTGGTTGAAGTTGACAAATCTTGAAATTATCTTAAGAGCTTACTGATAAAGGCAAAAGAAAAGGCCTAAATGAATGCTGAGATAATTCTTGCTTCTCCAAGTTAGGTTGCCACATCTAGAATAACAATTGTTGGCAAAAAAGCTATCTCTTTGACAACAATTCCTCCTTCTCCTTCTCTTTCTCCTAATGCCTAAGACTGGGCTTGGTAGATTTTGATTTTTGACTTCCTTTTTTAGGCTTTTTTGTTTGTTTTGCTAGATTAAAGCTATATAGCTAGCTTGTAGCTATCCTTAAGGACTTATATCTTGAATGCCTTCCCAGATAGAGGGGTAATAAAGCTTTAAATATTGCTTCTTTTTAATTCTTCTCCTTATATGTTAACTAATCGATAGGTACCACTAGGAATAACTTGACTCACAATGAAAAGGCCTTTCCAATTTGGCAACCATTTGCCAAATTTTGGGTTTTTAGTACCAATTGACAAAATAGTTTTCTAAACCAAATCTCTTTCAACAAATCTTTTATGTCTAACTTACCTATTATACATTTCTGCCACTTTCATCTTATTCATCTGAATATTATCAATGGCTATTAGTCAATCTTCATTAGCTCATTTTAATTCCATATACAAAGACTAATGATACTAGTTTGGTTCCAAATCAATTTGCTAAGTTATTTTGAGAGAGTTTACAGATATCTTAAAAGGCAAAACAACATCTTGTCGTACATTAACCAAAATAAAGTAAGACTAGTCATAATACACTTAGCATCTCTATATATCCAATATATTTTAAATAGGACTTCATGCCATCTTTTAAACTCGCCATTCAAAGTTTTCTTAACCATATCAATTAGGATTTTGTCAGTAGCATTGAGTTGCCCATTGGCTTAAGCATAATATGGAGTTGAATTGATCATTTTAAGATCATATTCTACAGTAAAGACTATCACTTTATCCCTTGTGAGCACTGTACCTTAATGAAACTGAAATGTTATAATATTATTGGGATTTTAATTAGACTAGAAATCCCAATGATAAGGTCTAATATAATACAATTACATTATATTATAAAATAATATAGTATTTAATATTAAAGTAATATCAAATAATATTATTACATATTATATTATTAAATAATAATATAATTATGTAGCATTACTTAATATATAGGTAATATTAAATAATAATATAATGTAAGGTTATTTAATATTAAAGCAATATTAAACAATATTACACTATGTTGGACCTATCTCTTCTTGCTCTTTATTGGGCTTAGGCTAAGGTTCAAAAAGCTTAAATTGAATTAGGAATTAGATTTTGGGTAGGAATAGAAAAGTGCCAAATCATAAATCTATAAATATAAGACCATATGAGGGTGGCATAAAAGACATAAGAGAATTTCTCTGTATTCCTAATTCACTTAAAACTTCGAAAAACCCTAACCCTAGATAACAAGAGGCGTCTCTTAACAAAAATGCAGAGTAAGAGAAGGTTTCACCCATTCCATGTGGATACCGTAAAGGCGCAAATCACTAAATCTATGGGTATGATTTAGTTGCAACTTAAAATAAAAGGTAACTTTCTTGTCTTATCTTAATTTATGCTCTGTACATATTTTTGGGAATGGATTTCAGTAATCAAAATTTTAAATTCTGTTGTGCCTAAGATCACTATGAAATCCAATACTTGATTACTAACTTTAGAAAACCTAAGCCTAAGTTTATTATTCAATAATTCTCTATATTGATTTACCTCTCGTTCTTTCTCACTATAGATCTAAATTTTACAATATGTAGGTGAAAGAAATTAAAAATTGAATTAAAAGTTAAGCATTAAATTAATTAGATAAAAATTCTCTAAAATTATCAAAATTCAAACATAATTAAAAAATATATCTATCCAAACCAAAAGTCTAATCAGTTTAGCTACTCATAATATAAAATAAAATTCTAAGATAAAAACTAAATAAATCTATAACAAATAGAAAAGAAAAGAATAGATGAAAAGAAAACAAATTAATGGTAATGCAGTTTTTGGTGGAAATTCTAAATTTTGGTGTCATAACTATTTTCTAAAACTCTTTCCTTTTAACTATAACATGCCTTTCTTTTGTTCCTTTTGTTTCCTTATATATATATATATATATATATACTCTCTTGCTTGGTTTTTATATTTTTGCTACAGTTTTTGATATGTAAGAACTTTCTTATTTTATTTTTCTTGTAGTTTTATCAAGCTTATTTTCTTTCCTTACAAATAATTTCTTGTTTTGATTTCTTCCTCCCCAAACTAAGTTTAACCATCATACACAAGGTAACTTGGGCCTCTAATTAGGCCTATGTATCACACCTAGATGATTCCAAGATGTCATACCTAAATGATTCGTATTATATTTACAAGAAAACACAAGTTCATAACTTTGTTATTCTCCTTATCATAAAAATTCTCATTTTGTGGTGGAGAAATGAAAGCTACAAAGTTAGCATTAACTTGAATTTTTGGACCTATTTTTCTAAAATTTATTTATTCCATCAAATGTCATCCAAAAATCATAAAAATTGGTGAGATGCCTCCTTATTATGTTAATTAGAAGCCACTAAAAAACTTTTCAAAAATTCTCATGGATGGCCCCTCAACTAATGCCATCTAGATCACTACCCGATTTGAACTTGTTGTACCTTATGCTCACTATTTTTGACTTAGTTGGCCTAGTGAACGAATTTAAAAAATTCTAAAACTTTCCACATCTAAGTTTAAATGTCTTAGCTACAATCTTATAAAATTTTGTACATCAATTGATTCATTTACCTATTTAACCAGATTTATTATAAACCCTATTCAAAAATGTCCTGTACAGAAGTTAAGTTGAATTAGTACATTGTTTCCATAATCTAACTAGTCCCAACAATTCTATAACTTTCCATATCTTAACTTCAAAGGATGGAGAACTCATTATAAAATTTTGGACTTAAAAGTCCCCCTCCAACTATTTCTACCTGAAGCAGATATTAAGTACCTAAATTACATACTAATTTGACGTTCTAGCAAAATATACTCTATTATGATTTCTCCAAACTCAAGGGATTCATGCCTAACATTTTAAGATGGCTCCCTAATATCAATGAAACACATACTATTTTTCCAAAATCATTCCTAAGATTATGATAATAAGTTTCATGCAAAAAAAGTAATTTGAGTTACTTTTACATGCAAGCCAACATTTCTGTCAAGTATTGTTGTCGAGCTGACGAACAATTACTCAGGTACCATTATCATACAAACACAAAATAAAGGGCCAGAAACAACCCTACGTTCTCAAAACTAAAGTCACATCTTAACATTTCACATTATTCAGAAAGTTTACGAAACTAGTTATGATAACAATATGCAGCCTACGATTCTGCTTGTTTATTTTTTGCTTGTTTAGCTCTGTCTACAATATAACTAATACTTAGAAAATAGTTAACTTCATAATGAGATAAAATCTCAGTAGGTAATAGTGCATTCACAGAGTAGACATATAAATGGCACTAAATATCATCTTAAATACATTCAATGCATAATTTAGAGTAGAAGCATGCAATTACCAGACCGCAGCATGCATTCCTTCATTAGGCTGATGTGTTTCAGTCATTGGCCAATAACAGAGATCAAATACTCTTAGGAGTCACTTTCGTGGACACACATGCAACCATACACAGCACAAGGAATTCAAGAATTTATTTAATGCAATTATGTAACTAAACAAAATGAATGCAGTGTTAATTACCTATTTTGTCACTATTGTTTTGTCAAGTCATTCCTTAACCTTTGTTGTCCCAATTACTTCCTTAAAATTTCAGTCACATATTACCTTAACTAAGAACAAATCATGATCAATATTTAAATTACAGTTAAGCTACTAACTTCCCGTACGGTAAGTCTTAATTCTCTTCCGTTAATTGGAAATTTGAGTTCCTAATTTGAAAGTGATCACATTTTGATTTTCTTTTCTTCTCAATAATTAAATACCATATAAATTAATTATGTTGAGTCCAAGGCCTTAAATTGTAGTCCCAAATCCTTATTTATATGGCAATTTAGTCCCTAGTTACTAGTTTTCTTAGCCTTGGTATATCTATTTCTCATTGTGACAATTATATACGTATGCTTTCCATGGTGTCTTATTTTATAGTTCCATTTAGTTCCAACACACCCCTTCTATGTTCTATCCTTATTGTGCTATTTTTCCTAATTCAATTGAACGTATTCATATGGCAAGTCCTTATGGCTAACACTCATATATATGTATTCCTTTCACTGCATCACTCTTAGTCTCATTTAAGTTCAAGGGAGAAAGCTTAATTTACTTTCCTTCAATTGCTCATAACTTCCTCCTAGCTTTCTCCAAGTGGCCTTCCTTTAATTTCTTATAGCTGTCCAATTAATAACATTCCATGGATTAAATAGTTTAGGGTGGAAGCCATTAAAAAGTTAAGCAATTTTTTCTACGTATACCTTGTTAACATGCCTTGAAACTTTCTCTATTTACCCATAGCTCTCCCTTGTTCACACTTCCATGGTTAGCATAAAGCATTCTTTTTCTCCTTCTCAATATTGCTCTTAGCCTAAGTGGAGTTAAGGTAGAGGAAATGAATGCAAGTGCCACCTCCTACTTCTTAACTGAGAGTGTATGCAAGGAAGGTGAATGAATTTTTAATTTCTTCCATTTCTTATTCAGTAGGGTTCAAGGTGGCAGCATACATTTCTTCCCCATTTAAACAATATGTCTAAATAATATTTAACTCCTACGGCTAAAAAGATATGAGTAATAATTGAATAAAATTCATATATATATATATATATTTGTGTGTGTGTGTGTGTGGGGGGCAAAGTGAAAGCATGAGGGTTAAGTGCATGGGATTTGTTTATTTAAATTTTCTTTTCCTAACTTCATTTACTATTAGGTGGCTTTGCTAGGTGTCTCCTTCTCATGCTCCTAACCAAGCATTACATCAAATCGTGATTCATAGCCTTCCTATGGCTGAAACATAATATGGAAATTTACCAATTGGGTTTTATACATGCAACTTACGGTGGAAGTATTAAAATTGGGAGAATTATAGTTGATGACCTATAGTTTACAAAAATTATTTTAAAGGACCTATTATCATTATTTTAAGATAAATTATCACTGACTTTAAGTAAAACCCCCTAAACCTAGTAGTAATAGGTCTTTTAAAATAAGTTTTTTTAACTTTAGGTCATTAACCGTAATTCTCCCATTAAAATTTAGTGCAAGTATTTTATTCATCTTAATCCTTATCTCTTGGCCCCATCCCATTGTCCTTCCTAGGTGTCACCATTTCATAATGCCTAAAAGCCACTAATTAAGGTGAGTTTCATGGCAATTCCCCACGGCTTAATGAAGAGTATTGCCATAATCGAATGAGTTAATGCAAATGGTAATCTATGGAATGTCAAGGTGTTACAATTTTGTCTTTATTCTCCCTTATTTTATTAGTTACTTCATACACTCATATGCTCGACCATGCACTAAATTAAGGGTTCGTAGGCTTATTCCAATATTTATTTATGTTTAGTTCATGATATACACAGTCAATGGGAGGGGCTGCCACTTGATCAAATGCCCATGCCTAGGTATATTCATATATATGAAGGTAATAGGGTTTTATTATGAGAATGGTCACAATTTGTCTTGACCTATGGCTATAAGCTTTCCTACTAAATGAATTGTCATGCCAATGTCTCATTAAGGCTTCCTAACATATAATCTCCTCTTAGTATTAATTAAATCAATTAGCTCATAATTAACATGGGTTAGTTCTCTAATTCTTACTTGAGGTAGTTTCTAGATATTTTTCTTTGGTTGATTTGGTTATGTTACCATCTAAGGAAACTTAAAATGTAACACCATGGGTTTGGGCTTCCTTGAATCATCCTTTTCTCATTGGCATTTGTCGTGTCCTTCCTTAAAATTGCATAAAATTAGCAAAATGACCCTCATTAACTTGACTAGTGACTAGGATTAAAGTTCAATTAATATGTAAGAAATGCATGACATCACCAAGCTAATTCTCCAAATTCCTTGTATATAGTCCCTTGTAGTGGAGGAATTAGATTCACTTAGTGAAAGATTGATTGCTATAGGATTGCTAAATAAACTATTTGATTAATTGTTTGAGAAGGAAATTAATCTCATTGCTGCTCTCCAACAAAATCTCCTAATCTTCTAGATTAATCTACCTCTTAACTTATGGTGTGATAAATGGTAGTGCTTTGTACATTTACCTATAGGATAGTACTAATAGTCATAAGATAAAGTAAAACATAGAGCAAACCAAAATTACTAGACATGTTTGGTGGTCTTCTAGCCATATGAAATTACTTATACTATAGAATAGATTGTAGTACTAGCTTGTTTAGTGTTTACCCTCTAAGATTAATTGGATTTGTGGTTATAGGGACATTTAGAATTAGATTTGACTATGAAATGGACTAACCAATGTCAAAGAATGGTGCAAAATGTTCTCTATTATGGATCTATCTTTGTTCTTGCCCACAAACATTATACACTTTGTTATATACCATTAGCTTAACAATCTCAGCAAATTGATGTGATATTTGATATATCAGATTGTTAAGCCTCATTAATTTATTGACAGATGAAATACATTGTCATCACTATAAGTTGACCTGTTTCAACTACTTCCTCCATGGTTGGAGCCATTTGTCCCATAGTTTATGGTAGGGTTGTAACATGTTGTCTTATAGCTATTGGTGTTGTATTTAATGAAAATTACATGCCTAAACTTGACATAACTAAAGGTTGAGAAGTTAGAGGATCAGAAGATTTTCAGCCACCATTATTTTTTGTAATTGATCATGGAATATCCATGTTACTCAAGTTTTTTTTAGACTGCAAGTGCATACACCCCTCTTATTCATGACCAAGTGATAAAAATTTCACTAGAAGCTCTTCTTTTAGTCCTACAAGGCATGCTAAAATTGTTGTTTGCAAATTCAGATTGATTAGCTAACTCATACTTTTAATCCCTACATTTAGGTGATATATTAAGGAAGAAACTTTGCTCTTCAATTTTAGGTCCTTAGGCTACTAAATAAAGCACCTAGTTTAAAGAGTGATTAACACCTATAACTAGAAATAGCAATAAAGAAAAGTAAAAACATAAATGCAGTAAAAAAAGTTATAAAGAAGGTGATAAAATTTGAAAATTGAAGGCATGAATATAGAAGATAAAATTGAAAAGTTTGTGTTTGTTTGATTGAAGATATATGTAGAAAATTATACAATGAATTTAGGAAAGTGGGTCTCCAAGTATATTCTATACTTTTCTTGACCTGGTCAATTCATGATCTTTCTGTTGTTTCCAGTTAATCAAGTTAATTACTTTTAGAATATTCTACAAGTTCAATTCCTAATCTATAGGAAAGTAGTTAATTGGTTGATGATGGCTTAGAATCACTTGAATATTCTTTAATATTTTGGCCGCATGTTATTGGATCATTTTTGTTTGAATATTTTAGAAAGTCTCATAGATTAAATATTTGGTGAAAATACATTGTAACTTATTTTCAACTTTAAAAGCCCATTTTCATCTTAAGCCTAATTCAGCTTTCTTGTTAACAAACATAACCTTATCCAACTAATATTCTCGAATAATTTAACAAAATTATAAGCTTGAAAATTAGTCCAATTTATTTATTTCTTGGTGCTAACATATTCCTAAAAGATATCAATCAAAACTAAGTTAATAAAAACGAGTTACTATCTTTCTTACCAATAAAACTAGTTTTAAAAAAAATTAAACTGATAAATCAACTAGTTGAAATGCTCGTACATATATACACACACATATGTGTGTGTGTGTGTGAGAGAGTGAGAGAGAGAAAGAAGAAATACTAAAAGGGCACAAATTGCAATGGCAGTAGTAGAGATGATGACATTATTGGCTATGTTAGAATTTAAGACTTAAGGTTTATATAATATAATATTTTCTTTTAACTTTCTTTATATAATATAATAAGTATTACGTTAAAATATACATGATAAAAAAAACTCATTTATCATAGGGTACAAAACTAACACAAAAAAATTTGAATGATTCGATTAAATAATATTAATATAATATTTAAAATAAAAACAAAATCCTCTAATAGGTATATTTATTAGTGTGTTTATTAATATTTGATAAATGACCTATCATGATAGCCTCTCCTAACATGGCTCAAGATGACAGCATGGCAAGAGAATCACTTGGAATGCATGTGACAGGTAATTTATAAAGAAGTACATGTGTGAGAAAAAGGTCATGGAAGTTATGTGATTTGGGTGAGGCCGAGGGAATATAATGATGAGAGGAATAGTGGATCGGGGTGGAATTTGTTCTGTAATCTTCTTTCTCTTGGTGGTTATTCTCTCCTCCCTCTGTGATTCCCTCTATCTGTCCTTCTGTCATTTCCTCCTGCAGTTTCTATCACTCCTTTGCGTTCACGACTATTTTTGTAATCCCATTAGTGGGAATTATCATTTGAATATCATTGCATACATATCTTATTATCTGATTTTCTATTGTTATATTTGGAAAGTGACGTGACAGCTTGGTGCTTTCATTGAGAGCATGGCAGAAAACACGAGATTGAAGGAGCTATAAACAGATATGAAGTGAGCCAATGAATTTATCGAGGATGCTGCTGGTCGTTTTGAGAGGATTGAGAGTCTGTTGAACACTCTCATGAAATCAGTGGATAATCTTAATCAACGGTCTAAGCAACAGAGTCCTGGGCATTCGATAGAATCTTTATCCACAGATAACCCTTCAAATCAACAGTTGAATTATTATCAACCATCCCAACATAAGCAAGTGAAGTTAAATTTTTCAGATTTTAATGGTACTGATGCTTTGAATTGGCTTTTTCGTGCAGAACGGTACTTCAAGTATTATGGGACAACAGATGAGCAACGCCTGGTTATTGCTTCTGTCCATATGGACGATGGCATTATTCCTTAGTATCAAATGTTGGAGAAGTCACGGTTGGTGCCTAACTAGGCCACGTTGGTGAGAGCAATTGAAGATCATTATGGTCCAACCAAATTTGACTGTACAAGGGCTCAGCTATTCAAGCTCACGCAGCAAGGGTCCTTTGAAGAGTATCACAGCAAGTTCATGTCTCTAACTAATAGGACAGTAGGGGTGCCCGATGACACTCTATTGGATTGCTTTATTAGCAGGCTTAAAACATAGTTACGCCGAGATGTGATGCTTCAGATGCCTTCTACATTATTATAGGCGGTCTTGTTGGCTCAACTCTTCTTAGAGACTATAGTTTATGGGGCTCCAAATTCTCGAGGGCGAGTTTCTAGCTCTTTTGTGATTTCACCTAAGCTCACTAAGACTATTGTCAATTCGAATAATACAGGGGCAACTGGTGCTAGCTCCTCCAATAATGTAGGAGGAGGAAAGATTAATTTACCCCCATTGTTGCCGACCCCGAATACACCTCCCATTAAGCGAATTACACCAGTAGAAATGCAAATTCGGTGAGAAAAAGGCTTATGTTATACATGTGATAAGAAGTTTACTTCTAACCATTGTTGTCCTAACAAACAATTAATGATGCTACAGGATGATAAAACTAGAGAAGAAGGGGGTGAAGTTAATATGGAAGCCATGCTAGAGGCAATATGTCAGGATACCACTTTGCATCATTTGTCTTTGTATGCTTTCAAAGGTTCTGCTGGGGTTGCCACCATTCAATTTAACGGTGACCTTCATGGGACTAATTTACAGATCTTATTGGATGGGGGAAGCTCTGACAACTTCATACACCCTCGAATTGTGCAACGCCTGAAGCTACCCATTGAGTATACTTCTGAGATATGAGTGCTAGTAGGAACTGGCCAAATAATGAAAGGGCAGTGTAGGGTCACTGGCTTACCCATCCAAATTTGTGGGTATACATTGAATGTATTAGCATTCATTTTACCAGTTGTCAGAGTGGATTTAGTTATTGGGGCCGAGTGGTTGGAAACCTTAGGCCCACATGTTGCCAATTACAATACGTTTACGATTAAATATTTGAAGGACGGTCAACTCGTTACATTGCGTGGGTTTCAAGCATCGAAGGTGGAACGGGCCCAATTTCACCATTTGGTAAGATTACAACAAGCAAAAGTAGTGGTCGAAGTATTCTTACTCCATGGCAAAGTATTAGAGTTTGATGACCGAATTTTACAACCTTTAGATTCAACAGACGATGTACCGACAGATTTGGCAGCTATATTATAGAAGTATGCCTTTATTTCTTACACCCCTCATAGGTTGCCACCAACTAGAGATCATGTTCACTGGATTGAGCTAAAACTAGGGATGGGACCAGTGAAGGTATGGCCAAACCGTTAGCCTTATAGTTAAAAGATCAAGATAGAGAAAATAGTGACAGAGCTATTGAATGAAGGGTTGATACAACCTAACTCAAATCCGTTCTCTGCTCCAATGATATTGGTCAAAAAGAAGGATGGATTCTGGAGATTTTATGTTGACTATCGGGCATTGAATGCTGTGACGATTAAGGAAGCATTTCTTATGCCTACTGTCGACAAGTTACTCGATAAGTTGTATGGGTCCAAGTTTTATTCAAAGCTTGATCTCCATTCCAGTTACCATCAAATTTTAATGGCTAAAGGAGATAAAGAGAAGGCAACCTTTTGTACACATCAGGGACTATATGAATGGTTGGTTATGTCATTCGGACTTACGAATGCGTCGGCCACGTTTCAAGCACTCATGAAGACAATTTTTCGTCCACATCTCTAGTGTTTTGTTTTGATCTTCTTTGACAACATTTTGATATATAATGCCATGTGGGACTTGCATCTTCAACACGTCGAGCTTGTATTGGGCCAACTTGTACAACATCAGTTGTATGCCAAATTAGCTAAATGTTCTTTCGGACAACGCCGTATTGACTATCTAGGACATGTGGTCTCGGCTTCAGGGGTGGAAATGGATGGATCAAAAGTTCAAGCAATACAGGCCTAGCTCACTCCATAGAATATAACCCAATTGCGAGGCTTTCTTGGATTAAGTGGTTACTACCATAGATTCGTTCGAAACTATGCTCAAATTGCAAGCCCACTCACTAAGTTATGATAAAAGAATGCCTTCCAGTGGGATGACCAAGCCTAATCTGCTTTTGATGCTTTGAAAACAAAGTTAACTCAAGCCTCTATCCTAGCATTACTAGACTTCTCGAAATCTTTTGTACTGGAGATCGATGCCTCCAGTGTGGGGATTGGCGTCGTGCTCAGTCAAGAAGGGCACCCAATTGTATTTTTCTCCAAAAAGTTATCCCTAAGGATGCAGGCACAATCCATCTATGTACGGGAGCTATACACCATTACAGAAGCTGTCTCTAAATTTAGACATTATCTCTTCGGCCATTTCTTCACCATTCGCACAGACCATACCAGCTTGCGTCACTTGGGTGATCAACATATACAAACTCTGGAATACGAAGCTTGTTTACCAAAGCTTATGGGTTACTGATTCAATATCGAATATAAACTAAGCCGTAATAACCAAGCGGCTGATGCTCTGTCCCATACATCTTTTATGGTCATTTTCCAACTTCATAATATGCTTATGGATGAAGTCTATGAGAAGGTGCACACTTTATGTCTAATACAGACTTTGAAGGGGAAGTTAATGAATGACACAAAGACTATGGAGGGCTATGAGATTCGTCAAGGCGATTTATATTGTCGAAATTGTCAAGTCATCTCGCATGACCAACCAGAATTAATATAACAAATTCTGACTGAATTTCACTCTTCCATTCTCAGGGGATATGCTGGATTTCTGCGCACTTTTCTCTGAGTTGCAGTACTTTTTTATTGGCCCTATTTGTGTCGTGATGTACTCTCTTTTATCCGCAAGTGTAGTACATGTCAACAAGCCAAAATAGTTCAATTGCATCCCTCTGGACTCTTAAATCCTCTACCTATTCCTAACTGTATATGGGAAGATATAGCGATGGACTTTATAACAGCACTTCCAATGAATCGTGGTTATTCAGTTATTATGGTTGTCATTGATAGGTTATCAAAGTATGGGCACTTCATCCCATTACAAAGCACCTTCAGTAGTCAAAGTGTAGCAGATGCCTTCTTATGCAACATTGTGAAATTAGATGGTTTACCACGATTGATTGTGTTTGACAGGGACAAGGTATTTACCAATTCCTTTTGGCGACACCTCGTGAAGCTACAAGGCACCCAATAGTGTATGAGCTCTGCATATCACCCACAAACCGACGGCTAATCGAAAGCCCTCAGCTGTTGCCTAGAAATGTACCTACGATGCTACGCGTTTGACTACCCTCGTAAATGGCTGGACTATCTCCCATGGGCTGAATACTAGTATAATACGGCTTATCATACATCCATTGGCATGGTGTCCTTTAAGTTGGTATATGGCAGGGACTCACCACTTTTATTGCGTCACCCATCTTCTGAAGAGACCCCTTTTGACGTCCTTCAACAGTTCGAACAGAGAGATCACTTGTTGGAAGACCTAAAAAAAAATGATCAAGGCTCAACAAAGAATGAAGCATTTTGCTAATAGAAAACACACAGAAGTTAAATTCTAGGTTGGGGATCTTGTCTTGGTGCGTCTTTAACCATATCGTCAACATTCTGTTCAGCTTCGTAAATTTCATAATTTGGCTGTGTGTTATTTTGGCCCATTTCATATCTTGGAACGTATGGGAATAGTGGCGTATAGATTGGAACTTCTAGGTGGTGCTCGCATACACCCTATTTTTCATGTGTCTCTACTAAAGAAATTTGAAGGCCCAGCGCCCATAACTCTGTACATGTCTTTGCCCTTACTTTCTGCACCAGAAGGGCCTATCATACAACTTATGGATGTGGAAGATCTCCGCCAAGTGTAGAATGGCGAACAGTGGCAGAAACAAGTGCTTATTCTTTGGGATGGTGATACACTTGCAACTTGGGAAGATTATGACGTAATCGCTGTGACCTATCCTCAATTTGACCTTGAGGGTAAGGTCAAACTCAAAGAAGGGAGCATTGTCATGATGGCCTCTCTTGACGTGGCTCAAGATGACAGCATGGCAAGAGAATCACCTGAAATGCATATGATTGGTGATTTATGAAAAAGTACGCGTGTGAGGAAAAGGTCATGGAAGTTACATGATTTGGGTGAGGTCGAGGGAATATAATGATGAGAGGAATAGTGGATCGGGGTGGAATTTGTTCTGTAATCTTCTCTCTCTTGGTGATTATTCTCTCCTCCCTATATGATTCCCTCTATCTATCTTTCTGTCATTTCCTCCGACAATTTCTATCACTCCTTTGCATTCACGACTATTTTTGTAATCCCATTAATGGGAATTATCATTGCGTACGTCTCCTTTTATTTGATTTTTTATTGTCATATTTGAAAAATGACGTGACATGACCAAAGGAGATCACAATAAACAAAATATCTTATGAGAAAGATAAAACCTTTAGGAAAACAATGATTATTTTAATTTTTAAATTATACATTTATTTCTCTTATGCTTTTAGAGTTTTTCCATTATGCATTGTTATTCATAGCGGTAGACAAAAGAAAAATGAAAAAGAATTTTTAAAAAAATGCCGCGAAGGTTCCTTCGATTATGAGCAGGCAGATCCGCTACTCTAGCACGGTACTACCCCCAAGGACCATGACAACTTAGAACGACGTCGAAGCGTCTTATACCTCGCGTTTTCAAAACCTAACGAAGCATTATAAAAAACAGAAAAAGAATAAAATGAAAAAGCATCACACAGTTTGACTTGTGTCCCTCACTATTCATTTGGAACGTGTCATTCCAACATCTCTCTTCTATTTCTAAGAAATGTCCAGTATTATTCGTTTAGTACGTTTAAAACCTAGGCTACCACTCTCAACACACACATTCAAATTCCGGAACTCTTTGACTCTGCCTTTGCTCCTCCCCTTTTATTTTCTTCTGGGTTTCCCACGATTATTCTTGGACTGTAATTCTTTAAAGTAATGAATTATACATTTAAGAAATAATGTAACACATCAACAACAACAACAAGAATAATAATAATAATAATAATAATAATAAAAATATATATAAGAATAATTTTTTCCTTTTTTCTCATTTTTTATTTTTTATATTTTTTTAAATACATACCATATAATTACTTATTAAATATAAATGACTTAGATATATTATTTTCACACTTTTTTGTTGTTCGTGGGATTCATCTTGTTCAAAGTATTGAAATTTTTCCTTACAAATATTTTTTTTCGGTGCTTAAATTTCTGATATTACGCAAGCCATTTAACTACTGAGTTCAAATTTATTTATTACTCCAGTCACTTGTGTTTACTTTCCCTCTTATTCACTCCACTATATATATATAAACTATCTTCCCCTTACACACAACCCCCAGCATTCATTACCTCTTCTCTGCGCAACTGTCAGCATTCATCCATGGATTCAACTCCCAGAAATGAGGTTAGTAATCTACCACTTCTCCATTTCTTAAAATCCCACATCTTACGTTGTCTTGTCTTTTACATGATGTTGCTCTCTCATTCAAACATCCACTGTCTTTTTCTTTTTTTTTTCCTTGCCTTGACAGGGAGAAGAGGTAAATCTGTTCGAGGAAGTGCAGGGGATTTTTGACAAGTTCTTCAAGTGTTTGGTTGGCATCATCGCCTTCAAGATTACAGACACAGGAGAGCTTTTTTACAGGACGCATCCTAATATAATGATGGCTATTGTCTTGGCGATTGTGGTTTACTTCTTATCATGGCTGCTTGTCACAATACTTCAGCTCCATCACAAGACTTTCCTTTCCTTCATAACCTGCATCGTTCTTATCATTGGAGGCATTGCTTCTGTTTTAGCTTCGATCATATTGTTTCAGTGTCCTTTTCGTGATTAAATTTCCCCCTTATATCTGCAGTTTCAGAAATAATCATGAAATTGATCGAGAGTTACAAGGAACAGAGTACAAGGCTGTCTCTGTTTCATGGCGAGTGTAACAGATATATTCTTTGTATTTGTCGTAAGTTAGAGCTGGCTTTATGACAATATTCTGTTGTTTGTATTAATGATTTCTTTGTAACAATTTCATAATCTCAAGAAAATAAATTTACGTACTTGGTGAGAATGATTACATTTTTCATCTCTGAAAATGGCTTCAAACGTTTAAAGTTCGTTCAATAAAGATTGATTAGTTTTTCTTGATTCACAAATAAACAGAGGATGGGAAGTTATGATCTTGTTCTGTTTAATAGTAATATAGAGATTAAGTGTCGTCGATGTGATAATATTAGGCTGCTTTGATCATAAATATGTGATAACAGCGCATAATTAAACCTCTATTGCTACGATAGAAAGCCAGCTTTGTGCTTTTTCACTAGTTAGTTATAGGCTTACAACAAATAGTTATATATATATATATATAAGAACTTGTGTCGGATTGTGTAATTTGCCTCTCAACTGTAAAAGTTGACCAAATATCCTCCAAACTAGGGGCTGAGGCAGGGACGATTTCTTGATCCAATGGTGCTAAGGTATTAGTTAAGGCTAGGTATACATGCCTCCTAAAGAAACATGTTTCCCTCTACATCTATTCCAAACTTTTTTTATGTAGTGTGAACATGTCTGTTTGAAGTTATATCGACACTTGTTTATGTTAGTAAAAAGATACCTAGGTTTTTAATTTTATGTAACATACCCCTTCAATTTTGTTGACTTAGAGAAGTGCACGATTCATTTTATAAAAAATGACTATTGTATCTCTATTTTAAAAAAATTTATAAAAAAAAAATATTGTTAAATACTTATTGCAAGGAAATAATGTATATTTCTAAATTTTTTTTCTTATCTTTTACCAAACATGTTTTGCATTTTAGCCTTTAATTTTTTTTTTTCTATTTGGGCCCAAAATTACCATTCTTATATACACACAAAGAGCTGGCAAATTCTTGAGACTATCTTGTTTATTAAGCTGCAAATGGTGTAGAATTAGGATATATTTAGTTGAATGATGTAAAATAAAAATTATATATAAAAAATAAATAGGTAGAATATGAAATGACTTTTATGTTTATATTTATAAAATAGTGATTTAATCGTTAAAATAATAATTTGATAAATAAAATAATAATCATAAAAGTATAATAAATATTGTACAAAATATGTAAAGAAATTATTTTCATTTTATTACCAACCAAATATATCCTTAATGTTGTGCCAGCATCTCAATCATTCAAAGAAGCAATCACAGGTTCAAGTTTATTGGGATCTTCAGGCTCAGTACTATTCTTGTAAGCCAACTTCTTGTCCTCATCGATATCCCACCATTTTTTTTCTCTTTCCCCCTTATCATGTTTTCATTACAAATATTAGAAATAGACAGCCTCAAATGAGCTACATTCTTTTTCACTCAGTCAAGGGCTACATTTTCATAGTTGCTATGGGCTACACAAATACTTATGAGCCCACAATCTTCAAAGAGAGATGTCAACAATGAATATGAAAGAGAGAGAGTGAGGATTCTAGGCTCTAAAGTATTTGTGTTCAAATCATTCTTTTGACCCAATATATATATATATATATATAGATTGTTTTGATTTTCTCAGGAACATTTTTATCCGAAATCATATATTTCAAATTTCAGCTAATTATAAAATATTTGACATAATTAAAATATAAGATGCCTTTGATCCAACAAAATGAGAATTAGAAAGACTTCGAAAATTGATTTCACAAGTAGCACTCAGTTAAGAGGAAATTGTGCCAGGACATGCACCCAACTTGATCCCAATAAACCCTTATTGTGGCAATATAACATATGGGGAGGTAGAGGTATTCAAAACCGATCCAAACTAATTGAATCGATCTAAACCGACTAAAATTAAACTAAATCGATTTAAAAAAAGCTAAAATAAGAATTGGATATTATAAAATCAATTGGTTTAGTTCGATTCTCAGTTCTATCAAGTTTGGTTCGGTAATCGAACCATTCCGAACCAATATTTTTTTAAATTTTATTAATTAAGTCTAAATCATACATAAACCTTTGATCAATAAAAAAAATAATGATATTTTTTTTATTTTGCTTACATTTAAATGAGCTTATTAAATAAGTTATTTTGAAAATGTTATTATTTTATTATCTTTATATATGATATTCAACTATAATTGTAGAATAATTAAATATAATTATGACAGATACTTTTTTAAAAAAAGACATATAATAATTAATTATTTCAACATTATTATTGGTTAGAATATTAAAAAATGCATTATATTAGAAGTCAAATTTTATATATTGCAAGAAACAAAATTTTAAAAAAAATCAAATCACTTTTACACAAAAAAAAATCATGAACTAAACCGATTAAAAGTTAAAACCAACAATGTCCAAGAAAGTGCTAAATCGACAACTTTGGTTTGGTTTGGTTTTGATCCAAAATTGAACCGAGTCAAACCTATGAATGGAGGACCAACTTATTAAATAGGATAAATGACACGAATGTTTTTTAAGTTTTGTTAAAATTATATAAATCTTTTTTATTTTTAAAGAATATAAAATTTTTATGAAATAAAAAATTACCCTATATTTTATTTTAATTTTTAATTTTTTGATCAAAATATCCTTTATATATTTTTTAACTAAAAAATTAAATAAAAAGTATTTTGGTTAAAAATTTTAAAATTAAACTAACACATAAAATAACTTTTTTGTTTTAAGAAAGATTTACATATTTTTTAAAAATAAAAAAGATCTATCTAATTTTAATAAATTTAAAAAAAAAGTCTATATGATTAAAAAAATTCAATAAATTTGCTTTAAGCGTAAAATCTGCCGGCACGATATTAATCACGATCCAAACAAGAAACTCAATGAATCTGGTGGAGATAGTGTTCAAGGGAATGCAATACAGCTGCAGGTTCCATATCATCGGCCCACCAAGCTTGCCCATTATGAAGCCTACTTCTTGTATAAACAATATTCACGTAGTAAGAACTCTCTATTATAAATATGAGAAGCCTAGTTTTACAATCTTGCCAACTTTTTAAAACATCTTATAAGTCCCGTTAGGAATGGCAATGGAGTGGAGAGGGTGAGTGTTTCACCATCCATTTCCACTTTGTTTTCTTTTGTTCTGCTCCATATCTGCCCTATAATCTCGTGGGTCTTTTCACTTCCCTTCCATATCTAAACCCATGGGTATTATATTTTTTCCTACCTGCCTCACAACTAAAAATAATACCAAAAAGTGGTGCAATTATCCACCATTGAATTATATGTTTTTTTTAATATATTGATGCAATACTTTATATATATTATTTGTAATTAGTATTGTTTTTAGTACTTTATGTTTAAGACTGAAATTTGAATTATCCCTACAAAAACCATAATATAATAATTTTTTGCAATAATCAATTTTAAAATAAAAATTAATTAATTTTGAATTCAAATTTTAGTATTTGTATAACATGAGTTGATAATATTATTTAATATAAATTATAATTATATTTTAGTTTATTTTTTATTATTAAACTTTTGACAATGGTATATTAAATTTTAATGACATGAATATTGTATGTCATTTTAGTACTTTAAATATATATAATTTAAAAAAAGAATAAAAATATATAATAAAATAAAATTAACTTATATATTATGTGATACAACATATATTAAGTCATTTGAATAAAATAATTTAAATAATATATATTTAGAGTATTAAAATAATACATAATTGACCACATCATTAAATTTTAATAAAATACTAATAAATGTTTAATGGTAAATACTAAATTAATTAAAAATTTGTAAATCATAAGAATATAATTATAAATTTTTAAACTGTAAGGACTAAATTAAAATTTGAATAAAAATATAAGAACCAAAAGAGTTGTTTTTCAAAATAAAAATAATAGATAACAAAAAATAGAGTAATAAAGATTAATCTAAATTGCACTTCATATATATATATATATATATATAATCATCACCCTATAATTTAAATAGATAGTTTTGAATTTTTAAATTTAAAGTTAATCTCAAAAATGATTTTAAAAGATTAAGAAATAGTTTAAAGTATAAATAAAATATATTTTTTAACAATGAAATCATTTATTATAAGGACATCGCATAATTATTCATATTAAATTTAAAATAAAAAATTATATGAAATTTAAATGACACACTTTAAATTATCAAATACAAACTCATTTCGAATCAAACCAAATAAGTTTAAATTGTTATTTACAAATATATATATATATATATTAGAATATAAAATATTAATATATTAGTACTGAATAAAATACTCTCAATAAGATATAATTATATTATTAAGTTATTTATTAGTTTAAATTAACTCATGAATGCACTAATAAAATAAAAAAAGTGTTAATATTTTTCACTTATAACATAATACTACATGTGAAATATGTTTTAAAATTTTATTAACAACAATAATAGGTACTTTTTTATTAAGTGGGGTCGGCCACATAGATCAAACGACACCATAAAATTATATCATAAATTATGTCTTTAGTTAAACTATTTAAATTTAAATATTTTTTAATAATTTCGCCTATAATTTTTCGTGATCTCTCTCTATTTTTAATTATTGAGTTATCTCCATCTGATCTACTTTTATTATTAGAGCTTTTATAGGTCTTCTTCACATATATCCAAACCATTTAAAACGCGATTCTACCATCTTTTAAATAATAGGTGTGACTCTAACTTCCTCTCTAATGTATTCATTTATCATTTTATCTTGTTTGATATATTTACTCATCCAAATGTAACATTTTTATCTTTGTAATATTGACCTTATTCTCCTGTTAGTTTTTTAATACCCAATACTCAATCTTATACTACATTATTGATCTTATAACTGTGCGGTAAAATTTACTATTTAATTTGAGTGGTACTCTTCTATTTGTAATAATACTCGAATCATTCCTCTATTTCATCCATCTTACTTGAATCATATGATTTATATCTTCCTTTATTTTCCTATCCTGTCATATGATAGATCTAAGATACCTAAATTGAGTGAATTGTGGTCTAGTGTATTATCAGATTTTTACTTCTACATTAGAATTAGTGCACCTTTTGTTAAAATTACATTCCATATATTTCATTTACTTCTACTTAAACGAAATTCATTTGTTTTAAAAGTTAGTTTCCACATCTTTAACTTCTTATTTATTTCCTCTTTCGACTCTCCAACTATAATTATATCATCTGCAAATAGCATGTATAGTGGCATTGGCTTTTGGATATGTTCAGTAAGCACATATAAGATTAAAATAAAAAGATGGGGGTTTAGAGTTAACCCTGATGTAAGTTAATAGTTATCGAAAAATCTTTAGTAAATCTACTTTGTATTCTTATACTAGTTGTAACCTCATTATATACATTTTGAATTGCTTAAACATAAGCAATATGGACTCATTTTTTTTTTAAAGCCTTCCACAAAATATCTCTTAGCATCTTATCATATGCCTTCTCTAACTCGATAAACACCATATGCAAGTCTTTTTTTAATTTGTTTGATATTTTTTCATTAATTTTTACAACAAGTATATTACTTTCATAGTCGACCTATTATGTATAAAACTAAATTAATTTTTTGTAACTTGAGCCTCTTATCTTAATTTTTACTTAATAACCCTCTTCCATAACTTTATAACATGGTTAATGAGTTTAATTCTTTTATAATTTATACAATTTTGTATGTCTTTCTTATTTTTATAAATATGAGTTAAAGTACTTTTCCTTTACTCAATTGACATTTTATTGAATTTCATAATTTTATTAAATAACTTTGTGAGCCAACTTATATATTTCATTCCTAAATCTTTCTACATTTTAATAGATATATTATCTGATTCTACTACTCTATTATTCTCAATCCTCTTTAAAGCTTTTTTTACCTCTGACTCTCAAATCTTATGATAAAAAGTATAATTTTGATATTTCTCCATGGTGTCTAACCCATCTAAATGCTATAAGATCTCGCATTCTTTATTAAGTAGCCTATGAAAACAGTACTTTCACCTTGTTCTTAATATCTTACTTTGTGGTTAGAACTTTCCCTTATTCATCCTTAATGTATTTCACATGGTCCATGTATTTTGTTTTTCTCTCTCTACTTTTAACAAGCTTATAAATACTTCTTTCCCCATCTATAATACCTAAGGATTGATATATTATTGGAATTTTATTATCTTATTTTAATGAAGTAAATATAATCTTTTTATATTTTGAAGCTAATTGTTATATATTTATTTATTTAGATGACATGAATTTTTTTGTGTTAAGTAAACAAACAAAATTATGATTAATTTTACCATGATTGAATTAATGTGGATAGTTAGAAATTTATATAAAAATATATTTTGTAAATATATTCTTAATAAAAAAATAAAGTAACATTCTACAGGTTCAATTTCTAATTTGTAGGAAAGTGGTTAATTGGTTATTGATGGCTTATAATCACTTGAATATTTTTCTATATTTTAGTTGTATATTATTGGGTCATTTTCTTTTAAATATTTTAAAAAATCTTATAAATTAATTATTTGGCCAAAAGACATTATGGCCTATTTTTGGTTCAAAAGTTCATTTTAACCTTAAGCCTAATTTAACTTTTTCGTTAACAAATATAGCCCTAAACCATATTTAGTTAATATTTTTCAATGGCTTAGCGCAAATCATAAACTTAAAAATTAGTCCAACCTATTTATTTTGTAGCACTAACATATTTCTAAAAAATATCAATCAAAACTAGATTAATAAAAAAGAGTTACCAACTTTTCTTACCAATACAACTAATTTAAAAAAAACAATAAATGAACTATGTGAAATGTTCCTATTAAATACATCCATATATACATATATCAGAGAGAGAGAGAGAGAGAGAGAGAGAGAGAGAGAGAGAGAGAGAGAGAGAGAGAGAGAGAGAGAGGACTAAAAAGCCACAAATTGCTATAGCAATAGTAATAATGTGGTATTGTTGGCCGAGCTCATGTTGTTCTAGAGTTTAGGATTTAAGGTTTATATAATATTTTATTTTAATTTTACTTATATAATATAACAAGTATTATATTAAAATATACAATATAAAAAACTCATTTATCATAGGGTACAAAACTAACACCAAAAAAATATGAATGATCCAATTAAATAGTACTAATATAATCTTTAAAAAGATTAAAATCCTCGGCCAGTTATGTGTATTAGTGTGTGATAAATGACCAAAGGAGATCACAATAAAGAAAATATCTTATGAGAAAGATAAAACCTTTAGGAAAACAATGATATTTTTTTTAATTTTTTAATTATACGTTTATTTCTCTTATATTTTTAGAGTTTTCCATTATGCATTGTTATTCAAAGTAGTAGACGTAAAAATAAAAATAAAAATGCCGCGAAGGATCCTTCGATTATGAACAGGGAGATCCGCCACTCAAGCAGAGTACCACCTCCAATGACTATGACGACTGTGAATGTCGTCCAAGCGCGTTATGCCTCGCGTTTTAAAACTAAACGAAGCATTATAAAAAAAAAAAAAAAAAAAGGATAGAATGCGAAAGCATCACAGTTTGACTCATGTGCCTAACTATTCACTTGTAACATGTCATTCAAATATCTATCTCATATTTCTAAGGAGAAATGTCCAGTTTTGTACGTATAGTACGTTTTAAACCTGGACTACCCCTCGCACTCTCAACACACATTCAAATTTCTGAATTCTTTTGACTCTGTTTTTCATCGTCCCTTTGCCCCTTCCCTCTTATTTTCTTCTAGGTTTCCCACAATTATTCTTGGACTGTAATTCTTTAAAGTAATGCATTATACATTTAAGAAATAATGTAATACAATAATAATAATAATAATAATAAAGTGTATATAAGAATTATTTTTTTCTTTTTTCTCTTTTTTATATATTTTTTTATATTTTTTAAATACATACCATATAATTACTTATTAAATATAAATGACTTAGATCTATTATTTTCACACTTTTTTTTTGTGTTGCTGGGATTCATCTTGTTCAAAGTATTGAAAATTTTCCTTCTTACAAATATTTTTTTTCGGTGCTTAAATTTCTAATATTACGCAAGCTTTTTAACTACTGAGTTCAATTTTATTTATTACTCCAGTCACTTGTTGTGCTTACTTTCCCTCTTAATTCACTCCACTATATAAATAAACTATGTTCCCCTTACACGCACCCCCCAGCATTCATTTCCTCTTCTCTGCAACTGTCAGCATTCATCCATGGATTCCAATCCCAGAAATCCAATGCCCAATGAGGTTAGTAATCTACCACTTCTCCATTTCTTAAAATCCCACATCTTACGTTGTCTTGTCTTTTACATGATGTTGCTCTTTCATTCAAACATCCACCGTCTTTTTCTTTTTGTTTTTTTCCTTGCCTTGACAGGGAGAAGAGGTAAATCTGTTCGAGGAAGTGCAGGGGATTTTTGACAAATTCTTGAGGTGTTTGGTTGGCATCATTGCCTTCAAGATTACAGATACAGGAGAGCTTTTTTACAGGACACATCCTGATATAATGATGGCTATTGTCTTGACGATTGTGGTTTACTTCTTATTATGGCTGCTTGTCACAATACTTCAGCTCCATCACAAGACCTTCATTTCCTTCATAACCTGCATCGTTCTTATCATTGGAGGCATTGCTTCTGTTTTAGCTTCGATCATATTGTTTCAGTGTCCTTTTCGTGATTAAATTTCCCCCTTATATCTGCAGTTTCAGAAACAATCATGAAATTGATCGAGAGTTACAAGGAACAGAGTACAAGGCTGTCTCTGTTTCATAGCGAGTGTAACAGATATGTTCTTTGTATTTGTCGTAAGTTAGAGCTGGCTTTATGACAATATTCTGTTGTTAGTATTAATGATTTCTTTGTAACAATTTCATAATCTCAAGAAAATAAATTTACGTACTTGGTGAGAATGATTACATTTTTCATCTCTGAAAATGGCTTCAAACGTTTAAAGTTCGTTCAATAAAGATTGATTAGTTTTTCTTGATTCACAAATAAGCCGAGGATGGGAAGTTATTATCTTGTTCTGTTTAATAGGAATATAGAGATTAAGTGTAGTCGATGTGATACTATTAGGCTGCTTTGATCATAAATATGTGATAACAGCACATAATTAAACCTCTATTGCTACCACAGAAAGCCAGCTTCGTGCTTTTTCACTAGTTAGTTACAGGCTTCCAACAAATAGTTATATATATATATATATATATATAAGAACTTGTGTCGGATTGTGTAATTTGCCTCTCAACTGTATCGCTGTGTTTGAATTGTGTGAAAAATACAGGAGAGAGAAAAGTTGAGGGGGAAAGGTGAGAGAAAATGATTTTGCCCTTAGACGGGGGAGGAGAATGGGGAGAAAAGAAAAGTTGGGGCAAAAATTAAGGTGGGTTTTGCTGGAAAATTTTTTCTCCAAAATAGAGAGATTTTGAGTGAAAAACAGGTGCGTACAATATATTTCGACTACGTTACAGTTAGGAGAATGTTTTTCGACAGCATTTTAGTTATAAACCAAAAAGAATTAATTTAAGTAAAGTTTTTTTGAATTTTAATTAATTAATTAGTATTATAATTATTTATTTAAAATTTTATTATAAAATTAATTAATAATAAATATATTTTACAAACTAATAATATATTTTTTAATATTAAAATTAATAAATTATATATGGATAATTATATAATATTTATATATTATTATATATAATATTATAATATAATTAAAAATATTTATTATATTTAAATTAATTAATATATGTTAAAATAATATTTATAAAATTTTAAAATAAATAATCATACTTATTGTATTAAAATAATCATTTATGAATAATTTTTTGAAAATAAATTTTAATTAATTTCAAGCATGTATTTTTTTTAAATTTAAGTGTGTTCTTTTAATAAGAAAAATTTTTAATCATATTTTCAAATATTGTTTTTATTATTTGAACATTTTTTTAAATTATTTTTCTTTTTTTTTTCATTTCATTATTTGATTAAACTTTTTTAAAACAAACTGACATATAGTTTTCATAAATTTTTTAAAATTTATTATTCTTATATCTTTTTAAAAAATATGTGTCTAAATTCAAAATAATTAATTTATATTTAAAACATAATTTTTTAAAAAATATAAAAATTACTAATATTAGATAATAAAGATATTATTATCATTATAAATTGACAAGCTTTATTTTCTTTATATTCTCTTTCCATTCATCCAAACACACACAAAAAAAAAATTTTCTCTTTACTTTTTTTTTTTCTCTCCTTTTTCTCTTCACTTTTCTTTTTTTTTTTTCATTTTTTTTCTCCCCCATCCAAATACAATCTAAAAGTTTAACAAATATCCTCCAAACTAGGGACAGAGGCAGGAACAATTTTTTTGATCCCATGGTGCTATGGTATTAGTTAAGGCTATGTATACATGCCTCCTAAAGAAACCTATTTCATTGGTGTAGTGTGAACATTTCTATCCGAAAATCTAACAACACTTGTTCATGTTAGTAAAAAGATTCCTAGGTTTTTTATTTTATGTAACATACCTCTTTAATTTTGTTGACTTAGAATAGTGCATGACTTATTTAGTAGGCAGAAAATTAAAAATGAAAATAGTGACAAAATGAAAAAATAATTTTGTAGATGAAAACTAATTATTTTGTTTAAAAAATTTATATAAAAAATACTGTTAAATAATAATTATAAAGATATAATAGATATTTTTTAAATTTTTTTTATTTTTTCCTCTCTTATCTTTTACCAAAATTGCTTTGCATTTTTTTTTGGCCCAAAGTTGCCATTCTTATATAGACACAAAGAGCTGGCAAATTCCTGAGACTCACTTGTTTATTAAGTATTAGGTATGTTTAGTTAAATAATTTTTTTTAAAAAGTAAATAGTTAAAATATGAAATAATTTTTGTACTTTTACTTTTAAAATAGTAATTTAATGGTTAAGATAATAATTTGATGAATAAAATAATAATTATAAAAAAATATAATAAATATTATACAAAATATGTAAATAAATTATTTTCATTTTATCCTTAATGTCGTGCCTGCATCTTAATCATTCAAAGAAGCAATCACAGGTTCAAGCTTATTGGGATCTTCAAGCTTAGTATTATTCTTGTAATCCAACTTGTTGTCTTCACAGATATCCCACCATTTTTTTTCTCCTTCCCAGTAATCATGTTTTCATTGCAAATATTAGAAATTGGTAGCCTCAAAATGTTAATTTCAAATGAGCTCCATTCACTTTCACTAGGTCAAGGGCTACATTTTCAGGGTGGTCGTGGGCTACACAAATACTTATGAGCCCACAATCTTCAAAGAGAAATATCAATAATGAATATAAAAGAGAGAGTGAGGATTATGGGCTCTAAAGTATGTGTTCAAATCATTCTTTTGACCCAACATATATATAAATCATTCAGATTTTTCAAGGAACATTTTTATCCGAAATCATCTATTTCAATTTTCAGCTAATTATAAAATATTTGACATAATTAAAATATAAGATGCCTTTGATCCAACAGAATGAGAATTGGAATGACCTTGAAAATTGATTTCACAAGTAGCACTCAGTCCAAAGGAAACTGTGCCAGAACACGCGTACAACTTGATCTCACTAAACTTTTATTGTGGCCATATAACATATTGAGAGGACCAACTTAAACAAGATAAATTACATGACTTTTTTTAAGAAGTTTTGTTGAAATTATATAGATTTTTTGTTTTTAAAATATATAAAATTTTTCTAAAATAAAAAATTATTCTATATTTTAGTCTAATTTTAATTTTTTATCAAAATATCCGTTATATATTTTTAAACTAAAAAAGTAAATGAAAAATATTTTGGTTAAAAATTTTAAAATTAAATTAAAACGTAAAATAATTTTTTTTGTTTCATAAAAGATTTATATTTTAAAAAAAATAAAAAAATATATAATTTTAATAAAATTCTAAAAATGTCTATATAATTAAAAAAATTCAATAGATTTGCTTTAAAGCTGCAGGTTCCATATCATCGGCCCACTAAGCTTGCCCATTATGAAGCCTACTTCTTGTATGAACACTACTCAGGTAGAAAGAACTCCATATCTAATATAAATATAAGAAGCCTAATTTTACAATCTTGCCAACTTTTTAATACATCTTATCTTATAAGTCCCGTTAGGAATGGCAATGTAGTGGAGAGGCGTGAGTTTTTCACCATCCATTTCCACTTTGTTTTCTTTTGTCCTGCTCCATATCTGCCCTGTAATCTCGCAGGTCTTTTTACTTCTATCCCATATTTAAACCCATGGGTATTATATTTTTCCCAACCTGCCTCACAACTAAAAATAATACCAAAAAGTAGTGCATTTATCCACCATTGAACTATATGTATGTTTTCAATATATTTATGCAATACTTTATATATATTATTTGTAATTAGTATTATTTTTAGTACTTTATGTTTAAGATCGAAATTTAGGTTATCCCTACAAAAACATAATATAATAATTTTTTACAATAATCAACTTTAAAATAAAAATTAATTAATGTTGAATTCAAATTTTGGTGTTTGTATAACATGAGTTGATAACATTATTTAATATAAATTAGTTCATTTAATAGATCCCTAATTATATTTTAGTTTTTTTTATTATTAAACTTTTGACAATGTTATATTAAATTTTAATGACATGAATATGATATGTTATTTCAGTACTTTGAGTATACATGATTTAAAAAAAAAGAATAAAAACATATAATAAAGTAAAATTCACTTATATATCATGTGATACAACATATATTAAGCCATTTGAATAAAGCAGTTCAAATAATATATATTTAGGGTATTAAAATAATACATGATTAACCATGTCATTAAAATTTAATAAAATGTTAATAGAAGTTTAATGATGAGGACTAAATTAATTCAAAAATTTAAATCACAAGAATATAATTATAAAATTTTAAATTGTAAAGATTAAATTAAAATTTAAATAAAAAATATGAAGACCAAAAGAGTTATTTTTCAAAATAAAAATATTGAATAACAAAAAATAGAGTAAAAAAAAAATCTAAATTTCACCTTATATATATATAATCATCACCCTATAATTTAAATAGATAGTTTTGAATTCTTAAATTTGAGGTTAATCTCAAAAATGATTTTAAAAGATTAAGAAATAGTTTAAAGTATAAATAAAATATAGTTTTCAACAATAAAATCATTTATTATAAGGACATCATATGATTATTTATATTAAATTTAGGATAAAAAAATTACATGAAAGTTAGATGACACACTTTAAATTATAGAAGACAAATTTATTTGGAATCCACTTAAATAGGTTTAAACTGTAATATATATATATATATATTAGAATGTAAAATATTAATATATTAGTATTCAATAAAATATTCTCAATATGATATAATTATACTACTAAGTTATTTATTGGTTCAAGTTAACTTAAGAATGCACTAGTAAAATCATAAAAAAGTGTTAGTATTTTTTATCTATAACTTAATACTACATGTGAAACATATTTTAAAATTTTGTTATTATTAGAATCTAATTATCTTATTTGAATAGAGTCAATATAATCTTTTAATATTTTGAATTTAATTGTTATATATTTATTTATTTAGATTACATGAATTTTTTTGTGTTAAGTAAACAAATAAAATTATTATTAATTTTATCATGATTGAATTAATGTGGATAGTCAGAAATTTATATAAAAACATTTTTGTAAATATATTAAATATATTTTAAATAAAAAATAAAGTAACATTATACAGGTTCAATCTCTAAGTTGTAGGAAAGTGATTAATTGACTGATGATGGCTTAGAATCACCTGAATATTCTTTTATATTTTAGTTGGATGTTATTGAGTCATTTTATGCCTGGCGTTTTAAAACTAAACGAAGCATTATGAAAAAAAGAAAAAAAAAAAAAAGAATAGAATGCGAAAGCATCAGACTGTTTGACTCATGTGCCTAAGTATTCACTTGTAACATGTCATTCAAATATCTCTCTCATATTTCTAAGAAGAAATGTCCAGTTTTATACGTTTAGTACGTTTTAAACCTGGACTACCCCTCGCACTCTCAACACACACATTCAAATTTCTGAACTCTTTTGACTCTGTTTCATCGTCCCTTTGTCCCTTCCCTCTTATTTTCTTCTAGGTTTCCCACAATTATTCTTGGACTGTAATTCTTTAAAGTAATGCATTATACATTTAAGAAATAATGTAATACTACAATAATAATAATAATAATAATAATAATAATAATAATAATAATAATAATAATAATAATAAAGTGTATATAAAAATTATTTTTTTCTTTTTTCTCATTTTTAATTTTTTTATATTTTTTAAATACATACCATATAATTACTTATTAAATATAAATGACTTAGATCTATTATTTTCACACTTTTTTTTTGGTTGGTGGGATTCATCTTGTTCAAAGTATTGAACATTTTCCTTCTTACAAATATTTTTTTTTCGGTGCTTAAATTTCTGATATTACGCAAGCTTTTTAACTACTGAGTTCAATTTTATTTATTACTCCAGTGACTTGTGTTTACTTTCCCTCTTATTCACTATATAAACAAGCTATCTTCACCTTACACGCACCCCCCAGCATTCATTACCTCTTCTCTGCAACTGTGAGCATCCATCCATGGCTTCCAGTCCCAGAAATCCAATGCCCAATGAGGTTAGTAATCTACCACTTATCCATTTCTTAAAATCCCACATCTTACGTTGTCTTGTCTTTTACATGATGTTGCTCTTTCATTCAAACATCCACCATCTTTCTCTTTTTTTTTGGTCTTGCCTTGACAGGGAGAAGAGGTAAATCTGTTCGAGGAAGTGCAGGGGATTTTTGACAAGTTCTTCAAGTGTTTGGTTGGCATCATCGCCTTCAAGATTACAGACACGGGAGAGCTTTTTTACAGCACACATACTAATATAATGATGGCTATTGTCTTGGCGATTGTGGTTTACTTCTTATTATGGCTGCTTGTCACAATACTTCAGCTCCATCACAAGACTTTCATTTCCTTCATAACCTGCATCGTTCTCATCATTGGAGGCATTGCTTCTGTTTTAGCTTCGATCATATTGTTTCATTGCCATTTTCGTGATTAAATTTCCCCTTTATATGTGCAGTTTCAGAAACAATCATGAAATTGATCTAGAGTCACAAGGAACATAGTACAAGGTTGTCTCTGTTTCATAGTGAGTGTAACAGATATGTTCTTTGTATTTGTCGTAAGGTAGAGCTGGGTTTATGACAATATTGTGTTGTTGGTATTAATGTTCTCTTTGTAACAATTTCATAATCTCAAGAAAATAAATTTCCGTACTTGGCGAGAAGAATTACATTTTTCACCTCCGAAAGTGGCTTCACACGTTTAAAGTTCGTGCAATAATGATTGATTAGTTTTTCTTGATTCAAAAATAAACTGAGGATGGGAAGTTATCATCTTGTTCTGTTCAATAGTAATATAGAGACTTAGTGTTGTCGATATGACATCGGCCATAAAAAAAGTAACAATAATTAGGCTGCTTTGATCATAAATATGTGATAACAGCGCATAATTAGACCTCTATTGCTACAATAGAAAGCCAGCTTTCTGCTTTTTTCACTAGTTAGTTACAGGCTTCCAACAAATAGTTTCAGTTCTTATATATATATATATATATATATATATGAACTTTGTGTCGGATTGTGTAATTTGCCTCTCAACTTTAAAAGTTGACTAAATATCCTCCACACTAGGGACAGAGGCAGGAGCAAATTTTTTGATCCGATGGTGCTAAGGTATTAGTTAAGCTAGGTATACAAGCTTCCTAAAGAAACATGTTTATATATATATATATATATACATACATACATATATATATGTATATATAAAATATGTGTGTGCAATTTCAACTTCAAAATTGACCAAATATCCTCCAAACTAGGGGCAGAGGCAGGGGCGATTTTTTGATCCAATGTTGCTAAGGTATTAGTTAAGGCTAAGTATACATGCCACCTAAAGAAACATGTTTTCCTCTACGTTTATTCCAAACCTTTTTTGTGTAGCGTGAACATTTTTGTTTGAAATTCTTACAACATTGCTCCTGCTAGTAAAAAGATGAAAAAATTATATTTAAAGATTCATATCATATAAAATTTATAATGAAAGACTTTATAAATTAAAATTATTTTTAAGAACCATAATTACCATTATGTTTTAAGCAATTTATTACTAATTTTAGGAGATATCTCTTAAATTTTATATGATATGAGTCATTGGATCCAATTTTTTCTAAAAAGATTCTTAGGCTTTCAATTTTAGATAATACCTCTTCAATCTTGTTAGACTTAAAAAATATGGACATGTTTAGTATGTAAAAAATTAAGAATGAAAATAAATATAAGACTTTGTTGATGAAGAAATTATTATGCCCTCATTTTAAAAAAATTATAAAAAGAGATATATATTGTTAAGTAATGATTATAAAAACATAATGAATATTTTTAAAATTTTTTTGTTTTTTCTTTTTCATTTTCTACCAAATATGTTTACGTGCATTTTAGCCTCTAGTTATTTTTGTTTTGGCCCAAAGTTGCTGTTCTTATATATACGCAAAGAACTGGCAAATTCCTAAGGCTAGCTTGTTTATTAATTAATCTGAGAAGCAAACACAGGTTCAAGCTTATATGTATCTTTAGGTTTAGTATTATTCTTGTAATCCAACTTGGTTGTCCTCAAAATTTTTTTACATGTACCTGGTGGATGGTGTATTAGGTGTAATTAATGATAAGAATTTAATTTGTAGATATAAAGTTCATATATAAAATAAATCTTAATTATAAGGATATAAATGACATGGCATTGTTGGTGTATATAAAAATTATTCTGTTGTCTTCATGGATATCCCACCATTTTTTCCTTCCTAATCATCATGTTTTCATTACAAGTATTAGAAATAGGTAGTCTCAAAATGTTAATTTCAAATGAGCTACATTCATTTTCATTGGGTCAAGGGCTACATTTTCAGCGTGGTTATGGGCTACACGAATACTAATGAGCCCACAATCTTCAAAGAGAAATATCAATCATGAATATGAAAGAGAGAGAGAGTGAGGATTTTGGGCTCTAAAGTATTTGTGTTCAAATCATTCTTTTGACCCAATATATATATATATATATATATAGATCGTTCAGATTTTTCAAGGAACATTTTTATCCGAAATCATATATTTCAATTTTCAGCTAATTATAAGATATTATATTTGACATAATTAAAATATAAGATGCCTTTGATCCAACAGAATAAGAATTGGAAAGACCTTGAAAATTGATTTCACAAGTAGCACTCAGTCCAGAGGAAACTGTGCCATGCGGAGAACTCGATCTCAATAAACCTTTATTGGGGCAATATAACATATCGGGAGGACCAATTTATTTAACAGGATAAATTACATAATTTTCTTTTAGGTTTTGTTGAAATTATATAGATTTTTTTTATTGTTAAAATATATAATTTTTTTTTTAAACAAAAATTTATTTTAAATTTTAGTCAAATTAAAAATTTTTTTAATCAAAATAACCTCTACTAACTTACATATATATTTTTTAAACTAAAAAATATAAATGGAGAGTATTTTAATAAAGAAATTAAATTAAAATTATACTAAAGTGTATAATAACTTTTTGCTTTAAGAGGGATTTATATATATATATACATTAAAAAATTTTATATAATTTTAATAAAACTTAAAAAATTTATATAATTAAAAAAATTCATTAAATGTGTAATCTGCCGGGATATTAATCATGGTCCAAACAAGAACCTCAAAAAATGTGGTGGGGATGATAGTCGAGGGCAATACAACTAGAAGGCCCAAATCATCGGCCCACCAAGCTTGCCCATTTTGAAGCCTACTTGTTGTATTAACACTATTCACGTAGAAAAAGCTCCATATCTAATATAAATATAAGAAGTCTTGTTTTACAATCTTGCCAACTTGTTAAAACATCTTACAAGTCTCATATCTAATATAAATATAAGAATGGAGTAAAATCATATTTTAGTTGACGGTGTATTTTTCAATTTAACTTTTTTATAGAATTATTTTCTTGATTTGATTCTTTATAAATAAAGTATTTTTTAATTTAATTGATTTCTTGTAAAATTATTTTCTTAATTTGATCTTTTAAATATGATTATTTTTTAATTTATTTTTTACAAATAAAAAAATTATTAGTAATATCTTTTTATTAAATTTAGAAATACTTATATATAAAGGATTATTATTGATAATAATTTTATTAGTGAGAGGTTAAATTGAAAAATAGTTATATATGACAGACTCAATTGAAAAAGTAATTTTATAAAAGACTAAATTGAGATATGCCTTATTTGTAAAAAATTAAATTAGGAAGTCAATTTTACAAAAAGTTAAATTAAAAAATGTCTCATCTATAATGGAAAAAAATAAGATTTTACTCTATAAAGTTTAATGTAAAAATATACACAATGTCAAACATAAACTTTTTATGAAGTGCTAACCACAATACATATTTCATGTGTCTAATATTGGTATACTTGCTTCTCTCTTAGGCCATTTAAATATTGGTAAATATGTATATGCTAAGCTCCCAAGGTAAAAATATATATTAAAAATTTTTAAAATTTAAAATTATTATATAAGATCTTAGAAATAAAAATTTAAATTATATAAGAAAGTTATAATTTCAAACTATAAATTAAAATTATAACTTTAAATTTTTTAAAAATAATTTTTAAATTTATAATTTATTAATATAAATATCGTATGCCATTAGTAATTTTTCCTTTTATCTTTATATTGGGCCGGAGGAACTCGGACAAAAAGCTTCACTATAAAAGCGAAGCAAACCCGAAAACCCTAGCTAGCTCTCCTTACCCAACAAGAGGTATGGACTCCACCTAGTTACGCGCTTTTTGTTGCAGTTCGGGTGTTTGGTTGCTGAGAATCTTTGTGAAAATTAATAATCATTTCTATGTTAGAATCTTAGGTATCTTTTTGAGAATTAGTTTGATTGCCTGAATCTTCTGAGTCATGTGATGAATCGGCTTATGTTAAATAGTTCATGTCTTAGCCAACTATTGGGGGAGTTTTCATGGATAAATTTAAGTGTTTCGAGGTTGGAGGAGTTTCTTACGCTTTGAAGTACCGTTTGGGTGTTTGGTTGATGAGAAACTTTAGGAAAATCAAAGAAAATCCGGAACTGAGGCGTAGTGCTTGCGTTGCAATGCCAATTATTTAGAGTATCACCATTTCTCTTTTGGATTGCTGGTTATCATTTTGAGATCTAGCCTAGTTCTGGGGATTTTCTCATGCATACAACAAATCCCTCGTCTATTCATCGTTTATATTTTCGTTATTGTTGCATATTTCATATTAGTAAATGCAATTTCAAACATATAATTACAAGTTGTTATTGAAAATGTATGTTATTTTGAATGGAACACATTATGTTGACTCAGGAATGGCTCCTAAGCAACCAAATACGGGTCTGTTTGTGGGATTGAACAAGGGGCACGTTGTGACCAAGAAGGAATTGGCTCCACGCCCTTCAGATCGCAAAGGGGTAAGTTGACATCTTCTGGCGCAAATTTGGGTGTCATGTTTACACATTTTATATTTTAAGTCATTTATAATTTAGTGCGATATATTATCTTTTAGTTATTGCGTCTCTTGTACTTGTGGTTTTATTTACAGTTGGAACAACCATGGTTTTTCGTTCCCCTTTATCATACTTATGAAGAAGAAGCTTACTGAACCATTACTTTGGTTGGATCGATATGTCTGTCTTAAAGTGAAAATTTTCTGTTCAAGATTAATTTAAAATTACTATATATGTTAAATTTTAAAGCCTCAGATTTTACATTTGCCGTTTAGTGTTACAAAATCAGGGTAAGACCAAGATAAGTTATATGTAATACAAATAACTTGTCAACTGGGACATGTTAATGAACAGAATGCCTATTGTACTAATGATGCTATACTAAAGACATGTCAGCACCCAGGAACACAAATTAATTTCTATTGCGGGGCTCCATCTTGTGCCTTCCTTAATCTATAGGGGAAAACTTAAGTGCATTTTCAAAGTATTAACTATCAAGTTTTCCTATAAAAACATGTAAGTGAATTTTTTTTTTACAACTTAGCATCACATCTTTAAAAAATTTTTTATCCATGTCATATTTTTAATTAGAGAATCTAATAGCAAGCACCTAAGAAATTTTACTTAAGTCTATTAATTTATAGTGTGGCTAACTAGTGTTTAACCAGCATCAACGAGGATCTAAATTTTGTTTTTTTAAAAACAATTGTTTTTGTTAGAAATTTATTGGTTTTCTTGTTATGAATTCAAGTCCCATAGTACTACAAATTACTTTGTCTACATGTTCAGGAAAATTAAACAACAGCAAGGAACACAAAATTTGTGAGGTACAAATCTAATTGTCCGATGCACATTCCTGAGATAATGCTATATTATCCTCCTTTAACAATACAACTCTCAGCAATTCTTATAATTCTAAATATTGGTAAAATCTATATGTCCTACCGGAAAATTTTGCAAATCCTTTTTTTTCTTAGATCCTGCTTCATTCTTCCTTGAATATTATGTCTTGAACCCTGCAAGTTACTTTCTGTTGGCACTATTTGCTTACATCCAGACAACTTATTTAAACCCTTATTTGTTGTCCTTTTGCTTCAAAACCAAAGCCAACCTTTTATAAGACTCTGGAGACACAATTTTCGTCCCTTTTTCCCTTCACCAGAAACCACGCTGCAAAACCCTAATTTTATGTTGCTACCATATATAGCATGAAGAATACAATTTTGAGTTAAATCTTTACGTAGCATTTCTGATTTTTCTGAAGCTGTTTTAAACTATGCTGGATGAAAGACGTTAAATAAAGAAAAAGATGTTGGTATAGGGGCTAACTATCATAGAATTATTTTCAAAAAACAGTGTTCGATACATTTTTTTTTTTAAGTTCTTTGCTTTGTTGGGATATCGTCGGTTCTCACTGTTATGTTGATTTAAACAGAAAACCAGCAAGCGTGTTCATTTTGTGAGGGACCTAATCCGTGAGGTTGCGGGGCTTGCTCCTTATGAAAAAAGGATCACTGAGCTTTTAAAAGTTGGGAAGGACAAGCGTGCTCTGAAAGTTGCAAAGAGAAAGCTGGGGACCCATAAGAGGGCTAAGAAGAAGCGTGAGGATATGTCAAATGTTCTCCGAAAGATGAGGTTGTCCTTTGCTCTTTTGTCCTTTTTTTTTTGGGTTATATTCCTGTTCATGCATTGCATGGGAATCATAAATTGGATTATTAGTTCTTGAAGGATGACTCATTGCTTATGTTATTTTTTTCAATTACGCAGGGCTGGTGGAGCTGCAGACAGGAAGAAGTGATATTAGATTACCTAATTACAGTTTTATGGTGAACATGGGAATGTTGTATTTATCTGACGTTTATCTGCCTTATCTAGTATGAGGCATTGATTTCATGAGATAGAAATGTTAAAAACTTGATTCCAGTAGTACTGTTAGTACACAATCTCACTAATCTCTATAGTAAGGCATTGTCTGAAGATTTTGACACAAGTGCAAATGAAATGAGAAGCCGGCCACGTATCAAAGGGGAGGGAGACCTTGGAAGAGAAATATAATACATGAGCTTACATATTAATAAAAACTCATCCAAGTAAGATGTTTTTAAAGTGATGGGGTCTATCAACACATTCACTTTGGTCAGTTTTTATCAATTCTTTACATCAATTGGTATTGCATTATATGGTTCTTAAGAAATTCCTAGCTTGTGGTTTTTCTCCCATCAGGGTTTATTTACCTGTGTCAAATGATCATTTTAACTCAAAAAGGATATTGAATAGTTTTCCAACAATAATGTCAACTCCGGCCATAAACATTAAGATAGTACCAGAGTATTTTGAGGAAGTTTTAAAAAGAACTTAAAATTTTCTAATACAAAATATTTTATTTGGATAGTCAGTTGAATAATTTTAGGATTTTCAAATGTGTTTATCATGAAATTATCTTATCAAAAACAAAGTATATCCATTTCCTTCTTTTTCGGTGAAATCTCAAATTCCTCTTTGAATTCTCTCCCACTAATACTATTAGACAAATTGGCTAGGGCTGGCCGGTGTGCTTATAGTGTACGAGTTCATTTTAACCTGTGGATTAAACGAATTAAGACAAAATATCCCCCATTTAAGTAGAAAACACCTGTTTCATCTAAACTTGCACTATTATAGGTAATACGAGCTGGCTAACAAGTCCAGGTCCATTTCAACACCATTATCGCCCGTAACTTTCTTATTTTCTAAGGCTATAAAAAAAATACTATGAAAAAAGTAGTAGGGGTTAACAAAATTTGAAAAAGAAGTAAAAATAGTACAAATTCCAATTGTTGGATTAATTATGGAAATAAGAAATTTTGGGCATTCAGGAATTTAAATTTGTTGCAATTCAACGAGAATTTCAGATTCAGAGAGCGGGTGGGCAACTAAGAAGCACCGATACGGGTATGCATATCGGATATGACACGATACGATATGTGAAATACGACGATTCTTAAAATTTTAGGATATGGGTACGGGAATATATATAATTATATATATATATATTCAATAATCTAACACGTTAAAAACTAATTATTTATATATATATATATATTATTTTGTATGGTATATTATTGTATGATTACTACAAGCCAATTGGAAAATGTTTAATTTGCTTAGTGATTTTTAAACAGAGACCATTATACCCTAAACCACGTTACTGGCGGGGATGAGGACTGATTAGTAAAACTAAAACATGTGCTTGCTCCTTAATTTCCCATTCGCCTTTCCCTTTCCTTGTCCCTCCCTGCTTTCAGCAAAATTAAACACAATATAAATATATATAATTTTTTATTTTCAAGTCAATCCATTATTGGCCTTCATTTATTTGTCTTTGTCCCCATATATAAAATAGGTTTCCTTTGGTGATTCCCATAATGCATGTTTCATCTCCCATGATATATATCTGACGTTCCAAATGACACCCAGCTAGCTCAGGTGAGTGTAAAAATTTTCAAGTAAATCGGTTCTAGTGATCTCGTCAAGAAGGGTAGAATAAAATTTAAGTCTCACAACCAGCATGTTGGTGTATAGAATTTCAAGGCTGTAAGGGTGAAAGAAGAATAAAAAAGCACAGTGACTGAAGCATCTTTTAAAGGGTAAAATCAAGCATTTAAATTAAGAAGACAGACACACTCCTGCAACAAATCCCCAAGATATTATATATTTCAGTCATTTCATGCCATCGGAGAAGACGCACCTGCCACCGGAGAAGACGACGGAGGAACATTGGAACATACAGCTTCACGGAGGGAGGAGATGAGTGATAGTGAGCGACGCGAGGCGAGACGCAGCAGCAACGGGAAACTTCAGTCTTCAAATCCAGAGAAGAGCGAGGGAGAAGCGTCGGGTTCGACAGAGAAGAAGGGTAGGTTAATAAGGTAGAAAACGGTGTCGTTCCGTTTCAGAGCTGTTTCGCAACCATTTCGAAAAATGTTTTGGTATGGAAAAAACGATTCGAAACGTACGGCGGAAACAGAAACGTACGGATTATATTTGTACTCGTACAGTGCGTGTATCCGTACCAGAAACGTTTTCGGTACAGATACGCCCCCAGAATCGACGTATCGGTGCTTCCTTAGTGGGCAAGCAGAACTCTACTGTCGTATGTTTCCTGCATCGTGTTGATGCTTTTCGCGTTTCTACACTGCAAGACCAGTTGTTGTGAAGGCTTTGCTACTATTTTAAGGAAAAAATTTATATATTGTTTTTTATGTTTTTATTATCAAAATTTTTAATTAAAATATAATAAATATATAATTTTTATAAACAAATATATAATTTTTGTAATTTAGAATCACATGATTGAATTTTTAAATTATATATGTATTAATTTTATTGAAAAATTTAATAATAACAATATAAAAAATTGCTCTTAAATTTAATTTTTATTTCAATTTATATCTTAGATAGCACAAATTTCAATTATTAAGATTATACTAACGGCTTGTTTGGTTGTACAACAGAAAGGAAAAAAGAAATGGAAAGTTTGGTGAAATTTTATTTTTATTCTTATAATTATTATTTTATATTATCTATTAATTATTAAAAATAAAGGTATTATAAATATTTTTTATTTTTAAAATTATCTTTTTATTTTTTATTTCTAATTTTATTCTTAATTTTTTGCATATCAAACAAGTTGTAAGTATTGATGTCAAAGGTTTGATTAAGAAAAATATTTTTATTGGGTGGAGTAGGAAGCGTGGAGGGAGAAACATTTCAAAAAGATTATCTTAATCACTAACTTCGTGATTACCTAAGATTTAAGTATTTACTATCTGAAGGGCAAATTTTGAAAGATTAAAATGTCTAGAATTAAAAAAGAAAACAATAATTTATACTTTTTTTTTGGGTCTAGATTCTTATATATATATTTTTCTCCTTTTAAGATCTTTTTAGATTTTTTTTTCCTTCTCTCTTCGCGGGGATCAAAATCGTTTGCATTTAACAAATGTACTGCATGCAGTGCATTTCTGAGAATCGAGGCCCTTCGCTTCACAACGGACAACTGAGCGTCACTTAGCACGAACAAAGATGAAACGCAGCGTTTGTGTTGTTTTTTTGGGGGTCTTCTCGGACTAATATAAAACGCACCGTTTTGTCATGCTATCAGGCCAGCTTCTTCTTTCCCCAGTATTTCGCCCCCGCCATTAACGTCGTGTACAAGGAAGACCATTTTGGCGCCAAAACTCTTTCCACTGAAGCAACCAAAACCATTCTTGTGCTCGGTAAATGCTGGAGTTTTAGAAAATTGATCGAAAACGCTGGAGCCAGGCTTCTTGGGAGCTGCTATACAGATTGGAGACACAGCTGCTACTGAAAATGCTGTTTTATTAATTTCTTGTGATTTAGTTGTGCTTGTTCTGCTTCCTTGGTCTGAAAAATCTGAAAACGCTGGAGTTATGCTTGTTTTGGTTCCTTGAAATGTTGTATACATACTCAAGTATTGGAGAGCTTTATGTTATTGACGAGTTTGTTGCTTTTTGCTAAGGGGTATATCTTATCTTACCCTCCTCTTTATTTGTATGCCTTCTCTCCTCTCTCTTATACAGTTTCTTTTGTGAAAAAAATTTAGTCAGTGCAAAAATAATATGACGGCATGCAAGGGGATACGATAAACACGATAAAAACAATTATATTTGTTTCCATCTTTGAGTAACTTTCTAATGTAAAATTATTGTGAACTTTCATAGTTGCAGCATATTCAGTTTCTTCCGTGTGGCCTAATGATTGTTAGATGCTCGTCATAAGCTTAGATATTATAGGTTGTATGTTGCACACCTCACAAAGCTGTAATGAATCCTTTAATAGAAAGTGATAGTCTTTCACCATTCATGCCCTGTACAGTCACTTCGTTTCTTCTTCTTCTTCAATTTAATAATTTTTTTTATTTGGTCTATTTTAGTTACCAATTTGCTATGACTCCATTGTCTCGAAACTATCTTCTTTAAAGGTATTAAGTAAGTAGGAAGGATTTATAAGGTGTGTAGTGATCCGATAAATAGGAGAATTGAAATAATAAGAAATTAATTAAAACTAGTCACCAATAAATAAATAATGCCCATTAAATTGAAGAATTTGCTTATGGCCTAAAGTAATGAACATTAATTAAAAGAAAATAAGTTATAATAACCTAATAAGTTGAGAATTTGAAAAAAAAAAATTATTGCTAAAACAAGTTACTAAGTTGTAAATTTTAAATCTTAATAATAGAGGTCAACAATAATAATTGCAATAGTAAGGTAGCGCAAGTAAATTAAATAAAGTTTAAAATTTAAAAAAATTAATTAATTGAATAAAATTCTAAAACTTAAGTTAAACCACAGTTATAGTAGTTGGCATACATTATGTTTCTTTAAGATCAATGTTCAAACCCCTCCTGTGCCAAATTGTTTTTTTTTTCACTATTTTTTTCTTTTCCAAATTATTGACATACCCCCTATAAACCTTGCTAATTACAAAAGTTCTAAAGAAAAAAAAAATCTTTGATCAGAAGTTTCTTGATGAGTCATGCATTTCCTCTTTTTGCTTCCTTCATACCCTTCTTATTTTGCCATTCTTTGCGTCCTTCTTTGGGAAATAACCAAATCTTTTTTCTCCTTCCATCTTTGCTCTTTGTCTTCAAAATTCAATCATGAAGGAAACCACTTAAGGTTATGCACTTTCTTCGATCTGTGGCCATGCGTTCTTTCTATTGCAACTAGTTTACGTTGGCAATGAAATAAATTTAGCATTCAAAGTTAGCTTCATTCTTCTCCTCATTTTCTGATTCCTTTTTCTCCCTCTCACTCTTGTCATTTTCCATCCTTTTTCTTCCTTTATTGTTTTGATTTTTTTTTTTCAGTTCCATAATCACTTGAAACTTCCTTTCTTTTGGCTCCATCATTTTGTTTTGTGTCTATTATTGTTATGCAAGTCAATGTTGATTGAAACCACCTCTAACTCTAACTACTTTGTCCTCTTCTATTTTGATTTCTTCAAGTTTGTTCCTTACGTGTAGCACTTTCTCCAGCTACTCAAGTATCCATTTAATTGTGCTCAATAGCATTCCTTCCCTCTTTAAGTTTTCCATAAACTTCCTTTCCGTTGTTTGGCATTGAGTGAGTGGTGAAAGCTATGCCCTGTTCAACCATGGAACAATGTCAATCTTGCTCTAATTAGAAGCCTTTCCCTTTGCTAAACCAAGTTGGTGAGATAATTTATTAACCTAAAATTTTTTTGTTCATTGTCTAGTTAGAAACCTTAATAAGGTTTCTAATCAAAGTGCATAATCTTTTATTGCTATTTAGGTTAAACTTAATTATAGAGGTTTAGCTTCCTCCTATAGGTGAGTCATGGCATTATGTTAGGAATCTTTTGGTGGGCTGTAATTTAAGAGTAAAGCAAAATAGGCAATATTAGAATGAGTTAAAGCTAACTTCCTTATTGCTAGTTTCTCACACTTAGGCTGAGCGAAAATTATTCTTTGTTGCAAGTAAGTATAATGATGAATCTAGTTAAGGCAAACACTAATAGTAGAAATTTAAAAGCAAGTAACAAACTAATTGAAAAGGATCAAATATTTGACTAAGATAGATATTAGAGAAGAAACTTTTTTTTTGAAATTCCAAGGCTTGAATGTTATTTGCTTGGTAGGTAACCTTTTATAAAATATGACACAATTATGGAACTAAATGACTTCACCCCATATATACCATTAAGCCTAATGTATGTTAAAGTTAGAATGAACTACTAGGTTTTATTGTTTAAAGCTAATATTAAGAATGATAAATAACGAGGTAAGCTTTAAACCCTTATATTTGGTTAAAAAAATTAAAAGGAATTACAAGTGTTAGAAGTAGGAAATAAACTGAGTAGAATTCAGTTAAGTAAAAGTAGTAGTAAAATTAAATGTAGTATTAAAATTAAAATAAGTTAAACATTGAAATTAAAACAATGGTTAAACAAAAATTAACTTGATAGAATTTAATCAAACTAGGTAGGATCCAAGCTAAGATTGTAACACCCAAAAAATTATTAAATGCATTAGTTACAGATTTGGGCTAATTAAGGAAGATTATGAGGAGATAGGAGTTTTAATGATAAAGGCAATTTGAGTATTTAATATAACAATTATTAATTGGATAATTTTGAGGGAAGTAAAATAATGATTTTGGGATTTAAGCATGATTTGGCAATGAATAATTCATGTATAATAAGAATATTATTAGAATGCCAATTTTATTTTGATAGAGGTCCAGCTTCATTTCATAGAAGCCCAACACTAGTCTCCTTATAGGTTCAACTCATATTTAACCCATTTAACTCTTAAAACATGGCCTAACTAACACCAACCTTTGAATCCACTAGAATTTGAGCTTTAAGGTTAGCACATTTTATCTTAATTCAAAGTGTTCTGTAACCCACCTCACTAAGCAAAGGCCCAATGACTAGAAAAGAGGCCAAATAGATTGTGGGATGATAGGTTAGCCCATTTCCCCATAATAACCTTAGAGGTTCAACAGTTTCTCCCCCTATTCAGCAGAAAACACAAAAAGCAAGAGAAGAAATTCGCATGTTAGAAGAGAGGCCAGGGTTTCTCAACATTTTAGCTCAGATTTGTACTCTTATAGGGAGATTTAGTCGATGTAGGTTCTATATAACTTGACCCTCTAATTCTCCTCTATATTTTGGTCTGATTAGTTTGTCATTTGGAGATTTTTCATCTCTTCTTAAGATAAAATCTAGTTTTTGGATGATTGTTGTAAGATTTTCAGAGTTAAAGGTTAGAGGAATGATTGGGTAAGTATTTTCCTTTTATTTTGTGTATTATTTTGTTGGAAAATATCCCCAAGGATTGATTTTCATAATGGGTTCTACTATTATATGAAATTATAAGGAAATAAAGGTAAAACACTGAGGTTTCTGGGCTTGATAACTCAAATTCGAATTTTGGAATATCCCATAGTGTGTTCTTAGTAGTTGAAGCTCAACTCAATCTATTTGACCTCTTGGGTGTATGTGTAAGTGTTCCTGCTTTTCTTGTGTGGTGTATGTGTTGAATTCCCATATTTTGGATTGACTTTTGCTACATGGTTTGTACATGTACGAAAATGGAGTTGTGAGGAGTGAATCATAGTGAGCTTTGATATATGGACCCTAAATTGGTGTAATAGATCATTAAGAAGCTTGAGTAAAAAGTTCTCAATGATTTCTTGTTAAGATTAATCTGTGGATAGGGAGAATTTCCTTACTAATGATAGTCAAATGATTATAATCATACTTATGTTAGGCTTGGTATGCTTTGGATCATAATGGTAGCTAGGAGAAGAGTAATTGGCTTCATTGAGGTAACCAGAGTTATTTTTCTTAATTTCATGTATACGCTTATGTTAATATGATATTTGTTACACATGCTTGATTTTGAAATGCTAAATGATTGGTTGACTACTTGAATTACAATTACGATAAGTGTGGTGCGATTGCCACCTATGCATGTGTTTCGATTGGGCACCGGATTGTGATCAGACTCTAGATGCACTGAGCCCTGGTTGTGCTCATTGTGGAGTAGGTGCCATGGACGGACCTCTTTCGGTATTATTGGCCATTAACATGTTCTGTGTAATTGCTGGTATGGAACGATAATTATTAGTAGCTCAACTAGTTCATTTGCAAATTGAATTGACGATTTTGGTATTGATGATATGAAATTGTATTGTATTGATTAATCTGTACATATATATAGAATTTGCCTATTGTTACTGAGATTGTATATCTCACCTCGATTGTGGGCTAACATTTTCAATGACTGGACCTTTTAGTGGTAAGGAGAAATTAATGAAAGCTTATTATATGGTTTGGTAGCATATAGGTTTAAAAAACTTGTTAGATTGTACTGTGTAATTAGATTACTAATTTTATGTAATTGTTGTATTGTATCATGAATTGCCAAGTATAGGGACTGTACATGTAATATAATTATCATGAAATTGAACATTATGATAGTAATTAGCTAACAATGGATGAGTGACTTAATCTTGTATGAATATTAAGCATTGGCCCTCCACTTCTTGTGGTCGGAATACTTTTGCTATCACTAAATTATGGAATTGCTGATGTATGATAATTTCGTGAGTAGAAATTAACACTTAAATGTTGAAGTGGATAATGATAGATTAGCTAAGTAAATCAAGTAGATAAATGTCATTAAAGTTTCACAAATTGAGGAAGAGTGGTCTTAGAGTGTTCCTAGAGAGAGAATTGGAATGCATGGGACAAAATTTAAGAGTTTCAGGAACAGAAGGGAATTAGCCGTAGCCAAAATGGAATTGGCCTTGGCCAAAAGTGACGAAGTTACCCAAGAGGAAACAGAGAGGAATTAGCTGCGGCGAAGTCGAGGGGCGAGTTTGGATGTGTTCCAGAGAGTAATTAGTCATGGCTAAATGGTTAATTGGCCATGGTCAATATCAAGGAGTAACTTAGAAAGGCTCTAGTAGGTCTTTTAGCCATGGCAAAGCTTTAGACTAACTACAGCAAAGTTTTTAAGTTAAGTGGAGTTGAATCCAAGAGGAATTGGTCGCGGCGCGAAAGTATTTGGTCGTGGCTAAGGTTCGCAATTTCTTATATTAACCTAGAAACCTTGGTTTTCTCTATGGGAATGTTAAGGAATGATTTAAAAACACTTGTAGGAGGTTCTTGTGAGTTGAAATTAATGGATGATAGGATTAAAGACTTATAATTGTGGGTTTGATTCCCTCATGTGCATAAATAGTTATGAGTAATTAGTTAATGACTCTAATAATATCAAAGTTTAAATTTTCTCACTTTTCCTAATGTAAGAAATCTTACAATGACTTTAAACCTCGATTGATGATTATTAATCGCGTCTTTAACCTTAATTACCATGATTAGAAATTAGGGTCGTTACATTTGGTATAAGAGCAATGGTTCAGGAAAACCATTCTAATTTAAATTTGATGCTTAGAAACTTGGAAATCATGATGCATATTTAGCATAGTATTAGCTCATAAGATTAGCTAATTATATGAACATATAATTGTTGCGCTTTATGTTCTGGAAGGAAATATAGAGGAATAATGATATGAGGCTTGTAATGCTTGATTAAAATGACTATTTCTTGAATTTTATTCAGAACATCACCTATCACAATAAGTATGCCCCTAAGAATAATAGATTGTAGTGAGATTCTACCTTATAACACTTTAGTAATACTAATTTTGAGACTTGAGGTTGTTAATGCTAATAAAAAGACTAGAATTTTGCCTCTTTTTTTTTTGGAGATTGGGTTACTGGTCTCAGTCTAGATAGTCAACTAGTTGAAGTTTGTTGCCAACTGGCTACATGGTAGATGCACTAGTCACTCGTTATGAGGCACTGGTTAACTGAATGAATGAGACCAGGTAACTGATGAGGATGATGAACAAGGCTACTAATAGTATTTGTGACTAGTTAACCACTATTTACTAAGCAAACTGTCTGGGTATGGCCAACCAATTGACTAGCCTATCGAAGTAGTCAACTAATCACAACAAGAGTAACAACTCTTTACCTAAGCAAAGTTCTAAGCTTTTCAAGGGTCATCTACAGTAATGTTGAGAACTTCGAAGACAACAGTACAGAGTAAACCACCTGACTAGCTATAAAAACCTTACGAAATGGTAAGACATAAACTTTACTTACGATTGAGAAATTAACAATGGAAGTTTGGGAACTAGTGTATAATAAACAAGTGTGATTGACTAAATATATAAAGTGATGTACAATCCATAATGAGTTAGAACTATGTAGACTTCGAAAGGTCTTCAAGATTAAGGTTTTATAGGTACAAAGGTCCTAACCCGCTTGCTTGATCCTGGTTAATAAAGGATGCAATTACTCGATCCTAGCTATCGCAACTTGAGCCTAATGAATAAGGGTGATAAGAGCTAAAGAATATTTCAAATAGTTCCATTCAAACTATTAAAGTGAGTAAGCTATCTTTAGTTAATGATAATAAAGAAGGAAGGTAGAAAACCCCTAGAATTGCAAAATCCATTTCTGAATGAGGGATAACGACTTTAAAGTAAGAGATTAAGAGAGATGATGTTTTGGGAGGAATCTTGAGAGCTTTAAGGCTTCTCCCTTAGGGTACCCAAACAAGAGAGGAAATTGTGATGAGGGAAAGAAGCCCTAGTGTGATAAGAGGAAGGTGTATAGGCACATGGTGCTTATACATGTTGTCTCTTTTGTATGATTCAATTTACTTATGCTATGTATTGACATGTATTTGGGTGGTGTTTAGAGACACTTTACGTGCATTATACACTCAGGGAGTGTAAGGTAAGATTCTACAGCACTTTAGTGCTAGAGACATATGGGACGTGCTTATTTACTAGCACTTTAGTGCTAGGGGCATGCGGGGCATGTCACTTATCATATGATTCGATAAATTTTGACCACCAAATTGGCATCAAACTAAACTAAGTAGACTTTCTACCTGGAAGGTAAAGAGGAGATCCTGATAGTAAGGATCCACCTAAAAAGAGAATAAAATGGTACCCATGTGTATACAAGTGGTTGAGATACAGTCATCATGAGGTGATAAGCATGTGTATGGCCACATAAAAGAATTGCTTACTAATATTGAAGGCAAAGTTTGATTCTGCCATCAATAGCCTTATTGTTATGTATCATGTGTGGTGAGATTAAGGAAATATAGACAACATTGGGAATTCAAGATGGACTAGTATTCACTTTAGTGGTAAGACCCCTTAACTTTGAAAGAGAACTTATTGATTGAGAATAATAACTTTAGAAAGGGAATGAGAGGTGGTAATAAAACCTTAGTACGATAATGAATGAGGAAAGATGAATCACTAGTTGTACGTGAAACTCGAAGTCTCTTATTGGGAATCCCTACTTAACCCGTCAATAATTAGGGAATTTTTGATAATGAAAAGACTCACCAAGTTTTCTTATTATGTTAATTTAACTCCCAATAGCCGAGTATAAAAATTGAGACCTAAGAACTTTTGGGGAGTGAAAGAATTAGTTGTGGTTAGCATGTAACAACCAGAAAAAAAAAGTTGAAAAATTTTCAAATGGCTGAAAATTTTTTAAGTTTACTAGCTATAGCGAGAAATAACCTAACTATAGCGAATGTACCTGTTCGCTATAGCGAGAAATAATCTAGTTATAACGAGAGTGCCTTCTAGTTATAGAGAGTGCGGGCATCCCATACAAAAACCAGGGAGCTGCTTGCCGTAGCGTGCGTCGTAGCGAAAGCAGGGGTCTGGGACTGATACGTACTCGTCGTAGCGAGGGTTATGCTTCGCTATAGCGAGGGTTAGTCCAGAAAAGCATGAAAAAAGAGAATTTGACTTCTTAAAAAGTCTAGATTCATTCTTTTTCTTTTAACTAACCTAAGCTTCGATCAAAGGAGAGAAAAGAGCTGTGGATAGAGAGAGAAACCTAGAGGAGGAAAGAAGAACAAGAAAGAGATAAGATTTGCATAGTTTTTCTTCTTAGCATGTTGTTCTTCTCTTTTTGCCCTCTCTTCCTATAGTTTTGGTTATTGAAGTAGTTGGGCTTTGAGCTTGGTTCAGAAGAGGGAGAGTGAAAAACCCCTCTTGAAGAAGACCAAAACTCATATATCTTTACTTCTTCTTCTTTGCTTTCCTTCCTTGAGAGCTTGAGAGAAGAAGGAGAGTTAGTGGAATTCTAGAGAGAGAAACCCTAATTTCTCTTCATGAATAAAGTGTTAAGAGGATAATTTCATGCTTTTTGTGTGCCTAGGCTCAAGAGAAGCACTCCTATCTAGTGGTGATTGTGCAATCAAGAAGGGAGAAGACAAATTACAAGGGAAGGCCTGTGTTAGCCTATAAGGTAGCTCTCTCTACTTTCTCTTATGCATAGATGTGTGCTTACATTGTCTTGCATGTGTGTATGTGCTTACCATTTGGGAATTGTAGTCATGTGATGCATTAGATGTTAATATAAACTATTGATGAATGAAATCTCTATAGAATGTGCATGGGATGTTAATTGTCGCTAATGTATGAGTTATTGCTGTCATTATTCTATAAATTTGCTGATATGAGATAATTGGGCAAGTAGAAAATAGTATCTAAGTTTTAAATTGGTAATGGAGAGTTAGATGAGTAAATAGGGTACATAAATACCATTAGAGTCATACAAAATGGGAGAAAGTGGTCCTAGGGTGTTTTTAAGATAAGAATTGGAGTGTAAGGGACAAAACTTGGGAGGGGTAGCTACAGGAGGGAGTTATGCCGCTGCTAAGAAGGCTTTACCATGGCCAAACAAGTGACAGAGTCGAGGGGTGCCGCGGCATGATGAATCCCGCCGCGGCGCAAGAGAAGAAAATTAGCTTGGGGAGTGACAGTGGCGAGGAGCGCCACGGCTCGCGGCTTGAGAAATCTCACTGTGGCGCAAATCGAGAGAAATCGCCTAGGAGGGTGACAGAATGAAAACTCGTTGCGGCGCAGTAGGTCCTGCTGTGGCATGAGTCGGGAAAACTAGTTAAAGGTTGTACAGTAGCAAAACTCGTTACGGTGCAAATATATTCCGTCGAGGCAAGAATCTTAGGACTTAGAACAGTAGCTCCAGGGGGCATTTCCGCCGCGGCGCCCTGTAGTCTTGCCGCGGAAAAATGTGCAAAAATTGCCCAATATTCCAGTACCTATCTTAGCCGTAGCGCGAGACCCCAAACCCCTACCCTTAGCCTAGAAACCCCAATTTCTTCAACGATAATGCTAGAAAATGATATAGGAATACTTGTGGGAGGTTTTTGTGTGTTGAAACTGATGAATGGATGAATCATAAACCCCTAATGATAGTATGATTTCTTTTATGCATCTTTGTTTTGGTTGTGGTTGTTTAGTGGTGACTTTAGCATCAAGGTTCAAATTTTCCTATATTTTCATAATGTAACAAAATGTAACAACTCCAAACATTGATCATTAACTATTAATCGTGCATTTAACCATAAATACAATGATTAGAAGGTAGGGTCGTCACAGTTATAAGGTATATGCCCTATGAAATTATGTATGGTCAACCATCCCTTATCCATTTACCTTATATTTCCTAAGAATTGACTAAGATGCCATTGACTGTAGCTTTATTACTAGGGAGACTATGATTCGGTCATTGAAACAGGATTTAATTGTTGTTACTAATAGAATGAAGCAATAAGTAGACAAGCACATATTTAAGTGAGAATTTAAAGTGGGAGATTAGGTGTTCTTAAAGCTCTAGCCTTATCGCCAACTGTTAATGGAGAGAAAAGCATTTAAGAAGCTTTTACCCTGCTATTTGGCCCTTATCAAATCATAGCTAAAGTTAGTGCAATTGCCTACACTTTGTAGCTACCATCTATTTCTCGGATACATCCCACGTTTCATGTTTTCTTGCTCAAATAGTGCCTTAATCCTAACATACCTAGGTAGCATTTACTTGATAAGTGGGGACCATTTAAAAGTCAACGAGTTCCTATAACTATTGTGGATCACTGCATGGTCTAAAAGAATCATAGAGTTGTTACACAAATGTTGATTCAATGGAAGGATGAATTGCCTGTGGGAGCTCTGGTTTGATATTCAGAGGAAATTCCCTAGGTTTGCTTGCCATAAACACCCTTAAGTTCAAAGGTGATGTTGACCAAGGGAAAGTTGACACGCCGTGTTTTATTTATAGGGACTTTTAAGTTCTTTTTTTTTTATTGCCATTAGTAGGAACATATTTGTCAAGTCCATATAAATGTAGCCATTGGTCATTATTTTCTTTCCTTGCGTTGTTATAATGTGATGTAAGAGACTGGAATACTTATGCAAATTGTGATGAATCTTTTCTTCATATCTTCTTCTTCCTTCTTCTCTCTCCTACACTTCTTTCTCTTTTCTAGATTATCATCTTGCAAATTTAGATAATTAACCAGATTCCTTTTGTTTAAAGATTGATTAAGAATGTAAAGGAAAGCTGATCCATCAAGCTCTATTAAAGAACGTCTAAGATATATTTGTTGAAATTGGTATGGGGAAAATGGATTGCTATAAGAATGATTTTGATGCTACCATGCTTCAAGAAACTTGTGCCTATTATCTTTGGAAGGCTTCAAACTGGATCTTAGAAGATTCTTGCCCTGATTATATGCTCAAGGTATGGATTCGCAGTTATGCATGCCATGTCTTAGTCACTTTGTTTTTATCACTAGATAATTTCTATTTTATCTTGTGCTTACTATTATAGGCTGAGGAGTGCTTAAAAGGTGAGAAAGATATAGATGCTCCTTACTTGCATTCTAGTAGTGAGCCAAAGTTACTGAAGGTTTGTTCTGGACTTAGTGATTTCATTTCAAATATGTTATAATATCAACAATGGAATATATTTTGCTAGATGACTTATAGGATAAATGCTTTGCTACATCAACATAATTTTAACGGTATACCAATGGAGGTTTAATGATAAGAACCATTTAATTTTTTTTTAAATTAAAGGGACCTAATTACAAACTTCTAAACTATAGGAACCAAATTGAAAATTAAGTAACACTAAAGACCAATAAAGCAATTCAACCTATCTTTCTTCATATTTCTTGTTAGACACGAAAGAGTAATATTTGCTAGTAAACATTTGTTTAGGTGTATTGTTTATCTCAACTGACTTCTTCATTTTAAATTGTTGTCCTATAGGGAACTATTGTTGAGAAAATGTAAATGATGAAAAATGAATTTTTACAACATTGGTGTACACTACCTAAGGATTTGGAAATATATCTCTGGGATATTTCATGTCTGACTTTAAAAATTAGAGAAGAATGTATATGACTTTGAAAATTTTTTAAATTATTTTCCAAACAAATTGATAGAGCCAATATAAAACGACTTATCAGCTATCTCACTTCTTACAAGCAGTTTGTTGTGTGATTTGATTTTACTGTTGGATAATGTGCCATATGACATGTTAGGGAACAATCTAAATGTTTGTATATAAATAAAATCAAAAGTGCTCAAATGGTGTTGAAAAAGCCTTTGAAATCATGCTATTAAAAAGTATATGATAGTACCTATTCAAATTGATACTCGGTATCTCTAAAAGGGGGTCTAGGGAGAGCTAAGGTAGATTGTCCTGTTTTATTTCGAAGAAACCTTTAAATCTCATTTCATATGAATTCCAAAATATGACTTGACATGGGTATGAGATATGACCATTATGTTGTAATTTTTCTCCTCTCATTTTATTTTTGGTAATCTAATTAGGGGTTGTTAATTGTAATTAATTTGATTGATGAGTTTCCTATTTGTCTCCTTTCAGTTTCTTTTTCTTTAGGGATTATTTAATTTATTTCTTATTCTTTAGGAATTTGATTTAATTTCTTTAATTGTAATTATGATAGTCAAATCCCTCTCCCTCCCTTTTTCTTGTATATATTTAACCTATTATACAGTGAATAGATTAAACTTTTCACCATTGCCTCATTTTAGTTTTCATGGTATTAGAGCTTTTCTTGCATCTCTCCCATGCTTGATTGTTCATTCTTCAAAGAACAATCTAGATTTGTAATTTTCTCTTCGTTGCAGTCCTTTTCTTTCCATTTTAGTCTTTGTTTGTCTTTGCTTTGCTCTTCTGTTGTGCTCCGTCCATGCCATACGCCAGACCACTATGTTTGCCATCGTCTTGAGATGCTGCCGTCAAAATTTCACTGCAAACAAAAGCTACCACGCATCGTCAGACTGCCGCTGGGTTGCCGAAATTTTAGTTTTCTTTGTCTGTCCGAGTCACTAATTTCCAAGCCGAATTCTGAACGAGTTGAATCAGTTCTTAAGAATTTTGGGTGTGTTCTTTCCATTTCTGGCCTCCATTTCTGCAAAATCCAATTGTATTTTGAATTATATCACTGCTATGGACAAGAATGATGTTACACAGCTTATTTCCATACTTCTGAATGGATCCAATTACCGTCATTGGTTGGAGAGCATGCGAAGGTTCCTTCAAGGACGCAAACTGTGGCGATATGTTACTGGTGACATAAAATATCCTCTTCGTAATGAATCAGAAACTGATGCTAAGTTTGTTGAGCATTTGAAAGATTAGGACAGCAAAAATCATCAAATTATCATATGGTTTCGAACACCTCCACAACCAGTATCAATCAACAATTTGGACATTATAAGATTGCTAAAGAGGTATAGGATTATCTTGCCAGTCAATATACCTCTTTTGATCTCTCCAATCAATTTTAGCTTCAAAAAGATCTCAGTACTCTAAAGCAAGAACTTGGTTAACCTGTGTATAAGTTTCTTGCCAAGATAGAATTTGTCTGGGATCAATTGGCATACTCTAAGTTAAAATTCAAGTGTGATGAAGATGCTAATACTTTTATATCTTACCGTGATCGTCTGAGACTTATTCAATTCTCGATGGCACTTAATGATGAGCTTGAGCCTATTTGCACTTTTTTATTGCACCAAAGTCCACTTCCTACTCTTGAGGATGCACTACCTCGGTTGAAGTCAAAAGAAACTTGATTGGGACTTTTAAGGCATGATACCAATATAGCTTTTGCGGCAACCGAGAAAAACTCTAAATTGTGTCATCATTGTCCCCAAGCCAATCATCTATTCTTTGAGTGTCCTCTGATTGAATGTTGCACCTGTAAGAGGAAGGGACATATTGCTACAAACTGGTCTTCTCTATTCTGTCATTACTGCAAGAAGCCTGGACATGTCATTGAGCATTGCCCTATTTGTCCTCCCAGATCCGATCAGAATAAAAATTTCACACGACCTAGTCACCGTCCAAGCCTGCTCTCTCCATACCTACTGCTACTCATGATACATCTACTTTTACAGGCACTTTACCAATTTCTAATGACCTTGAGGCCCTCCTTAAGCAATTACTTTCTGGTACCTTCCATTCACCTACTACTTTAGCTACTCCCTCAGGTAACCTTCTTTGGTACTTTGACTCTACTTGTTATAATCATATGACTGATCAGTCAAAAATCTTTTCTTCTTAGTCACTTAGCACTACTGCCCCTCCAATTAATACTATTGATGGTTCCTTGATGTCTGTTAGTCACAATGATTTTATTTCTTTATCCACACTATCCCTTGATGATGTTTATTTTGTTCCTGCCATATCCTTTAATCTTATCTCTATTGGTCAATTAGTTTATCTTGGTTATGATGTAATCTTTTCTTCTAATGGTTGTCGTGTGCGCAGGATCCTCGGACGGCACAGATCATTGGAACATGGCGTAAAGTTGGATGTATGTTTGAGCTCAATTTCTTACATATTCCTCCATCCACATCACCTCACTTATGTGCTACTTCCCCTGTTGTTTCTTTTGAGTTATGGCATCATCGTCTTAGTCATTGTTCTGTCTACAAATTGTCATCTTTAATTTTGAATGGTCTTTTAGGCAATATCATTGAAAAATGTTTAAAGTATGTTTCTTGTCAGATTGCAAAACAACCTGCGTTGTCATTTAATAAAAGTACTTCTGTTTTTGAGTCACTTTTTGATTTGATTCACTCTAATATTTGGGGTCCTGCTCTTATTTCCTCTATGGGAGAATCCTATTATTTTGTTATCTTTATTGATAATTATTCTTATTTTACTTGGATTTACATGATGAAAAATCATTCTGAATTGTCTATGATTTATATTAAATTTGTAAATATGATTCGCATTCAATTTTCTAAAACTATTAAAATTTTCAACGAGATAATGCTATAGAATATTGTGACTCTTAACTTCTTAGTTTTTTTAATGCACAAGGCATTCTATCTCAATACTCTTGCCTTTATACCTCCTAGTAGAATGGTCGAGCAAAGCAAATACACCACCACATTCTTGACACTGGGCAAGCACTTCTTATCTCCTCTTCTTATCCTGAGCGCTTCTAGGGAAAGGCAGCTCTCACAGCTGTTCATGGTAAAAATCACATTCCATCTTCGGTTATTAGTAATATCTCTCCTTTTGAATGTCTCTATGGTACTTCTCTTGATTACACAGAGTTTAAAGTTTTTTATTGTACTTGTTTTATTCTTCTTCCTCCTCATAAGTCTATCAAATTTCGAGCTTGTGCTCGAATTTGTTGTTTCTTAGGTTATGATCCTGAACATAAAGGATATCGTTGTTGGGATCATCTGTCTCATCGCATTCGTATCTCTCGCCATGTTATATTTTGGGAGCATATCATGTTTTCCAATCTATCTTAATTTTTCTCTATTCCACCCACCTCATCTCCTCTTTTCATAGATCCATTTGCTGATCTTTTTCCTAGTGACACAGGTATTAAATCCTCTAACCAAGTCATACATGCATCTGATGACTTGCCCTCCACAAATGATTCTGCCCCTTTTGAAGATCCTACACATGGTGCCTTCATCTTCCACTACCCGTCCAACACGAGTAAAACATCTTCTTTCCTATCTTCGTGATTATCATTGCTTTTCTACTATTCTTTATTTGAATGAACCTCAGTATTATAAAGAAGCCTTTAGTGATCCTCATAGGAAGCAAATGGGTTTACAAAATAAAAATTAATTCTAATGGATCTGTGGAACGATACAAGGCTCGGTGCACAAGGGTTTACTCAGGAATACGACATCGATTATAAAGAGATGTTTGCTCTAGTTGCTCATATCACTTCAGTCTGAAGTTTACTTGCTGTTGCTGCTGCTAAACAGTGGATTCTTCGTTAAATGGATGTCAAGAATGCCTTTTTGAATGATGATCTAGAGCAAGAGGTTTATATAAGGCCTCCCCTGGCTACATTAACTCGGGAAACAAAGTCTGCCGCCTTTGTTGTGCTCTATATGGCCTTAAACAAGCCCTTCGAGCTTTTTTAACCAAATTTAGCTCCACTATCAGTCAACTTGGATTTTCGTGTAGTCTTCATGATACTACATTTTTTCTTTGCAAAACTGATCATGGCATTGTTTATTGCTCTTGTATGTTGATGATATGATTATTACTAGTGATGACATCATAGGAATTCAAAAACTCCAAGACTTTCTCAAGCGACATTTTAAAATGAAGGATCTTGGGAACTTGAGCTATTTCCTTGACTTAGAAGTACTTCCTATGGTTGATGGTATTTCTCTTTCTCAAGTTAAGTATGCATAAGATCTGATTTCCCAAGCTCAAATTCCTGATGATGAAACTGTAAATACTTCTATAGAACCGAATGCGAAGTTCACACCTACTGATGGCACTTTGCTGAAAAAGCCCACTCATTACCACGAGCTAGTTGGAAGTCTTATCTACCTCACGGTGACTCGTCTAGATATTACATATACTATTCACATTGTTAGCCAGTTCATGTCCACCCCTTAGACCACCTACTATGTAGCTGTTTTTCACATTCTTCGGTATGTTAACGGCACCTTGTCTCATGGCCTGTATTTCTCTGTCAACTCCTCCTTTACCTTACGGCCTATTCTGATGCTGATTAGGGAGGTGACCATAGCGATCGTCGTTCTACCACTGGACTTTGCATATTCCTTGGGGACTCTCTAATCTCATGGAGAAGTAAGAAATAGACTTTGGCTTCTCGCTCTAGTGCTGAATCTGAGTATTGAGCGCTAGTGGATACTACTTTTGAGATTCTATGGCTCTGGTGGTTACTTATTGATATGGGAGCTTCACAAACCTCCTCTACTAATCTCTATTGTAATAGTCAGAGTGTTAGACAAATTGCTCATAATGATGTGCTCATGAACAGACTAAGCACATTGAAATTGACTATCATTTTACTCGGCAGCATGTCACTCGAGGCACACTTCGATTACTTCCCATTTGGACATCTGAATAGCCAACCGACCTCTTCACCAAGTCACATCAACCGAAACATTTTTAGATATTAATGAACAAACTCAAGATGGCTTTCAGTCCCCCATCTTGAGTTTGAGGGGGGATATTAATTATAATTAATTTGATTGATGAGTTTCCTATTTGCCTCCTTTCAATTTCTTTTTCCTTAGGGATTATTTGATTTATTTTCTATTCTTTAGGGATTTGATTTAATTTCTTTAATTGTAATTATAATAATCAAATCCTTCTCCCCCCTTTCTCTTGTATATATTTGACCTATTGTACAGTGAATAGATCAAGCTTTTCACCATTGCCTCATATTTAGTTTTCAGGGGTGTCATTAGGCTTTGTCAGACGGTCCAAAACTAAATTCCTTCCTCAAGGACGTTAAGGGTGCACTCCCTCACCCCAGTTTGGTGCATTTAAAATTTTACTTTTGTTGTTCTATCCATAAGAATTGAAACCTGGTTGTTAAGGATAGATATTATCTCCTTTTTTAAATTGAGCTAACACATCTGGCTGTTGTTCCCCTCCTTTTATTCATATATTGTGGAAGGATTGCGACAAATGAGAAAATGGCCGCTGGAGAGTTTAAAGCTGTTTTCTTGACAAATTGTTGTATCAATTGTCTTATTTTACCAGCACTTTTATTAATGATCTAAGTTGTGTACTATGCCAAATTTAAATGTCTGCCTGCAAGCAACTATAAAGGATATTGTTAGTCAGCAGCAACAGGTATTTAATCTCCATAATTTTTACTTTTATAACTTAACTGTAATAGTACATTTGTCGAAACTGAAAGTGGTCCCTTTAGGTTTTTGTTCCGGTGCTGATTGAGCTGCAGGACAAGTACTTGAAATATGTGAGAGATAATTTTAATAACCATGGCAATTTTCAACAGGCTTTGATCAAAGAATTAATGAATTTGCAATTATTTTTAAAATTACTCTTGTACACATGATTGTTTTGTTCCAGTAGGCTCTTAAGGAAGCTTCTGAGGTCATCTGCAGCAAAAATCTTACTGGAATCACAATTGAAGAAGGGCTTGCCGCTTTTTGTGATAATATTCTTAAGAAAGGTTGAAGAAAACTCAGTGATGAAATTATTGAAGAAACACTTGAAAAGGTCTGCTTCAGTCTAGACGTTATGGACTTATATGGACATGATTTCTAGCCTTGAAACTAAGATTTGTTTATTATCTTTTTTTTCTTTTGGGCCTTTGCAAATATATAGTTAAGCTTATCACTTGTATCGAGAACAAAGACTCGTTTGCTGAATTTTATAGGTAAAATTGTAGAATAGAAAAGAAAATCATATAATTGATTATGCTGAGTTTGCTATCACTTATATCTTCTTTCTTCTATTTTTTTAGCGATAGCTTTAGGTATTGTTTAAATTGAACAAAACTAAGGTGCAATTTTGAAGTATTTGTTATCAGGTTTTTTAATAAAAGCATAACAAGCCTATATTTTTTACAGCTCAAACATTACAATATTGGCCTTTCAAAAAAAATTTCTACATGTTATGTTTTAATTAAAAATACCTGATAACAAATACCTAAACAAACTTTGCCTAATCCTTCTTCAGATAAACCATTATCCACAAAAGCACCATGAATAGCACATAGTAGAGCAGCGCCCAATACACCAACAACTTCCATCATATGAAATGGGTTCAATGTGAAGTTTATTAGTAACTGTTTCTTAAAAGCTTTTACTAGTGTTTTTGGATAATTTTTAAGAAGCAAGTCAAGTTTGCCTTGTAAAGCTATTTTTTGTTTTCATTTAATCCAATAACAAAGATAACCTTTACAGCTTAGCATATCACAATATTTTACCGTGGTATTCATAAGATAGAAGTTTGACGTTGAAGCAAATTGTGGAGCTCGACAATTATTTGCACATCAAATTGTTAATAAAAGCTGCTTCTGAAATTGTTACAAATGGCATTTTTACAGAAGTTTCGTGATTGCTTGCAGGAAGAAGCATGCTTATAGGCTTATTTCTGACAAGACTGCCAATGATGACCGTGAGAGAAGTGTTTGGACCAAAATTGAAGTAGCAACGTGGTTGTCTGTTCACCTCACAGATGGAAGAAATGGTCAGTGTTATAGAGATTTTGTGAACTGAGCTGATATGTTGAATTTATGAGTAAACCCCATTTTGGTCCTTCAAAGAGGATCTCAATACCAATTGATTTCCTCAAGGAATTCTGTATTATTTCAGTACTTGAAAGTTTGATTTTATTTCAAGCCCATGATGTTTTTGCTCTTCGAAAGATTGTTATAGTATCATTTTACTTCCTCTAGAAGGATGAAATTTAAACAAAATCATACTTTCAAGAACTAAAGCTATACAAAAAATCTATGGTTGCTAGATAATACTGTGGTCATCTTTGAAGCAGTTTCACGCTTGAATTTATAATTCTATGTTGTTTTTGTAGGATGTCAAAAAAGATTATTTACATTTTCGGATGTTCTCCCCCTGGATTATGGATTTGATGCCGGCAAAAGAAAATCAAGCCATATTTGAAGGATATTTAAGCCATAATACCCTGGAATAAATTTAGAAGTCATAATTCTGACTGCTGGTTTCTGGCCTTGTTACAAATTATACGATCTCAATATTCTAAGAGAAATGGTATGTGTGGATCTTATTGATATAAACTATTAATATTTTTTATACTATTTAACCTAGACTTAGTTTAAGATGGTTGAAAACTAATATCTTATTTTCTGTACGTCTTTTTTCTTTTTAAACTTAGATGAGATGTGTTGAAGTTTTTGAGGAATTTTATCAAACAAAAACAAAGAACCGAAAACTCAAATGGATTCACTCATTGGGTACCTGTAGCGTAAGTGGGAATTTTGAATCAAAAACTATGAAGCTGATTGTGACACCCCACCTGGTTGTATTCCTTATCATACACTTATATATCAACTTTAACTCCCTAAGAAGAATTGATAGTGATACAAATACAGGACATGATACGATACAGGTACTATTACACAAGAATATGTCTTTAAATGCAATTTGAAGCATCATGTTGTATTTGACACGGGTGTTGGTTAGGTATGGGATACAATGTCACTTTGTTTTCGGAGAATCAATGCTTCATATCATGTTTCCTTTTTGCAGTGTTCCATAGTTCCTTGTAAAGATTACTCTATACTGATTCAGGGTGTATTTGAAAACCTGGTGACAAATCACGATTGTGTAAAAATAACAATTTGTTACTTAAGAGAAAACGTGATTTTGGAGTCAGCTACCAAATTTCCAAACAAGCACTCATTGTCGTCTCTTTTAGCTTTTTATATTAGGCTTCTGCATTGCTGCTTTTTAACGCTTCAGAAAGATTGAGTTTTTCGGGGAAAAAGACAAAGTTAAATTTATCAAATGATGATGTCATTAGACTGCTCCCCTCCTTGTTATGTGCCAAGTACAAGATTCCTAACAAGGAACCAAACACTAAAAGAATATCATCTACTGATTACTTTAAATTCAACTCAAAATTCACTGACAAAATGAGGAGGCTTAAGGTATCCATATCTAAAACCATCTTATGCTTTCATTTCTCCATTTCAATTATCGGTTATCCTATTTTCTCTATAGAATCTAATAATAACTTTTAAATGACACGTAATGCATAATTCATCATGCAGATTCCTCTTTCTTTTGTGAATGAGAAGAGAAAGATAATTGAGGATGTTGACAAGGACAGAACATATGCCATTGGTGCCTCAATTGTCCGTATTATGAAGAGTCGAGGAGTTTTAGTTCAGCAACATTTAGTTATGGAGTGTCTTGACCAATTTGGGTTCCCTTCTAAGGTTTGTATTCAACTACTTGTTTCAAATGATCTCTATGCCCAGAATTTCTAGGGTACATATAATATATCAACTAATGAAAATTTATTAAAGTGGGTAATTCAGGCAATAGGGTCCATTAACACTCCCACTTTGATGAATTTTTATTAGATCATTGCATCACCTGACTATAAAATGTGCACCTTAGAATTTCTCTTTTTGAGCTCCCTTACTAATCTAGGTTCATTGATTTGGTAATTGTACAACCTGATGTCAAGGCAATTAAATCGAGAATTGAAAATTTTTTCTCTCGAGATTATTTGGAAAGAGACAAGAAGGATGTAAATTTGTACAAGTAGTTGACATGATGTGAGTGGTCTTTGATATTTGTGCAAATAAAGTGGTGACTATGGCCTCAGAATTTGCAAAAACTAGGTGACTCTTAATATTTGCTTGAAGATAAAACTAAAGGTACTTGTAGCTTTTGATATTTCATTATGGAAATTGTAATGAAATCTATATGTAGATCTGTATTCTCATTAGCCATCTTTTCTTTGTCGTTGCAATTTCATCTTTTAACAAAGTTGATACCTCAATTACTTAAAGAAATTAGAAAATAGTTAGTTTTCTAAACCTAAATCCTACAACTATATGATGCTTGATTTTTATAACCCATAATCATCTTTTACAGTAGCACCCCATGTCCATTTTGTAGTGTCATACCAAAGCACTGTCATCCAATGCTTCTGTTGTACGTGGAGAGCATTATAGCTGCGTTTGGATAAGCATATAAAAAAAGTATCCTTTAAAAAAAAAAATTTATTGGAGTAGAGCTTTAATGTGATACACAAGTTGGATGTTTTAGTCAACAAGTACTTTCTACTAGCATTTGCTTTGTGTAAGTTTGTGGGCATTGATTTGTACCAAGAAACATATATATATATATATATATATTAATTTGGATCCTTGAAGAACTTTAAGAGATGAAGTGAAGAGAAAGATAGAGAGAGAAAAGTGAGACCCACCTCTATCATGTGAGTCTCACATTTTTTTTTCCGTCTCTCTCCTCACTTTACCTAAACCTAAAATATTTCAAGTGATCCTGACCCATATATATATATATATATATATAAATTGGCCAGAAGACAATCCTTATTTATCCTGGAGTATTTTCTTGGGGATCATTATTAAAATCGACGTCCCGTATCATGCGTTGTTGATCTATGAAATCAATGTTGTTAGTTTTCATAATATTAAGTCACTAAGGACCAATGTCGAAATGAAGTCTCTGACTAAATTCTTGCAGGATTGAACAACTTTGTTGAGAAGCACGATGAGAGTTTGTTTAATCATGCTGCAAATTTTTCTTTTTTAATAAAAAGTGTATTTTTTTTCTCTAAAGCATTGTAACCCAAAAACGAAAAAGTTTCACCTTTGTCTAAACTGTTTAACAAGTGCTTTTAGTAATATTATTAATATTTTAAATACTATTTATATATTTTTTAATGAATGGGTGTATTTATGATTACAAATCATTAATTTATACTTGTGATCCTGTTTTATAAAAAAAGTTTTTTTTTCACTCCTCTCCCGTGATAGAAAAATAAAATTTACTGTTATTTAAAAATGAATTTTTATTAGTCCACAACCAACAAGAAAAATATACTCTTTATTCCTAAAAGTTATATTTTATCAATCATAATTTTAAATTTTAAAAATGTACGATTTAGTTTTTTTAAAATTTCTTACTCATTGCTTAGTCTTCTTAAAAGAAATGGAAATAAAAAAAAGGTAAATGTACATGCTCCAAGAATTAAAGAGTAGTGAGTAAGAAATTGTCAAAAATTAAATCATTAAATTAAATACTTTTTAAGATTTAAAAAATTAAATAATTGAGGTGTTTCTTTCAAAGAGTAAAAAATATATTTTCTCAAAAAAAAATCTCTTTAAAAAACATAGCTTCTTTCAAAACGCGGCCAAACGGTAAACGATCACTGTAACTACCAATTTTAATTTGTAAGGAATCGGGCTTGGGATGTACATGGTGTTTTTGAACATCTATATCTATGTACAAGTCAACGGGTGGGGGATTTAGAATTCTTTTTTTTTTTTTGTGAATGTCACAAGAATAAAAAACATGGGTCTTATAGTAGTAGAAGGATTAAAAAATAATAATATGAATGAATAATATATTAAAAAAATAAATAAACAATGCTATATTGATGTGATACTAAAAATAATGTATAAATAATATAAAATAAATAGTAAAAAACTAGACATTATTATCATTACCATTATATATATAAATTCGTAGAAGTCACATAGTAGAAAAATTGTTTGTTGTGCGACTTTTGTTGGGTTGTGTAACTATACACTATTTGTATTAATTTTGTTTTTAATTTTTTTTATAGAATTCATACAACATTTTCTAAATTTTCTGCAAGGAAGGGATATGTTTTAATTTTATATATAAAGTTCTGTTTAGTTCAACGAAGGAGAGGAGAGGGGAGGCTAATAGAGAGGAGGGGAGGGGAGATGAAGTAATTATATTTGCATAAATTTATCCTTATAATATTTTAATTTTTTTATAAAAAAGATATTTATATCAATATTTTTTAAAAAAATTATGAATCCCAATCTTTTTTTTATTTTTAATTCCTGATAAAAAAATTTATCTTAATTTTTATTAAATGTTAACATATTAAAAACATTGAGAGATAATAAAATAAATTATAAATTAAAAAATTCCTCTCCCTTCCAAAATCTCACAATTTAAAGGGGAGGGACCCTCTAATCTTTTCAACCAGACATCCTATTTTCTTTTCTTTCCTTTCACTCCTCCAAAAACTCTTATCCAAATACACCCTAAAAGACTCTAAACATAAAAGTCACACTTTCAGGCACTGTTTATAAGCCGACCGCTTTGCTTTCTGTTTCATAAGCAATGCTCCCTCCAAACAAAAAATTATAATAAATAATTCAAATTATTTTTAAAAACCTATTACTACTTGTTTTAGAATGATTATTACTGAGTTTAGCAACAAATCGTTGAATTTAATAATAAAAATCCTTAAGAATAATTTTTTTCATCTTTTAATCCTTAAATATAAATTTTTCAACAAAAAAAAACCTGTTGATTAGCCAACGGAGCCGCATAATGACTCTATTGGGCTCCGTGCCTCATTCGGGCATCAGACAATCTTCGGGCATCAAAGTGGTGGTTGATGGACACGAAATTAGATCTTAATTTAACAAAGAGTTAATAAATGATTTAGTGTTTTTGAAACATTATTTTTTAAATAATTCTTTAAAAATAAAATATCTTAACTTATTTCTTCAATTATTTTTTTAACGATGAAAATGGTCACTCTGTTAATATAAACAGGTAGTCCTTGCAACTATTAGTTTATGATTCAAACTTGTTTAAGTGTCATTTTTTTTTTCCGAACAACATTGTTTTGCTTTATTTTTATCATTTTGCTTGATCGTGTGGGATTTGGGAAATCAAGTAAAATGGCGTCGTTTGACAAGTAAATATACAATTTATAGTTAGAAAGAAATAAAAATAAAAAGAGAGAATGTGTAGAAAGAAAGGAAATAAACCCATAAACACTTCCATTTTTTTATGTTATACTCTCCTTTACTGCACATGGTACAATATTACAGAGGAACTAGAAACAAGCAAATTACCTCAACACTCTTCTTTTTAATTGTTTGGAATTAAAGTTATTTTGTTAATTTGATAATATTAACCCCATCAATATGTTTAAAAGAGTAAGTTACGTATACATCTTTTAAATTTTGTTAAAATTATATAATATTTTATTTATTTTTAAAATATACACAGAATTTTTTAAAATAAAAAAGTATATTATACTTTAGTTTAATTTTAAATTTTGACTAAAATATCATCGGTTAACTTAAATACGTTTTTTATCTATGCATATTTAGATATAATACATGTTTATAAATTTGAATTAATAAAAGATATTTTAATAAAAGGATTCAAAATTAGACTAAACTATATATTTTGAAATAGAAAAAAACTGTATAATTTTAACAAAATTCATGAAAATTTCATATAATTTACTACACGGTAACATTCAGTGACCAACAAGTTAAAGTATATAAAATAACAAATTTCATTTGAATCATTAGTCAATAAGACAAGAGGATATCATTATCCATTGTTAAATCAATGGAAGTATAGAAAGATGTGAGCATGCTTACGCGAACTTGGTGAAATAATTGAATACCGCTACATCGCACGTATCATGCATTGAAACCATTGAAAGATATTTAAAACTTGCATTCGATTTTTATTTTTGAAAAAGACAGAAATGCAAGATAATACAACATATGATAACATTTATATTAAGATATATAGAAATAAAAATTTAGTTGGTTTGAAACCTTAGAAGGCTATAACTGAAGTAACTTGAAAATTGAGATCGTCAGTTTTTTCATTGCCCAAAATAAGGGCATGTTTGGAAAAACTTTTTCATCCCTCAAACTATGATTTTGGCCAAAGCAACAAGTTATAGCTTTTACATTTTGTGGGTTGCAAACCATGATTTTGGATGTCTTATCATTTTTTCAAACACACACTAAAAAAATATCTTCAACCGACCGCTAACACAAGTCCATGTTATCTTACCATCTTTTTCATAGTTGTTAAATCTTGTGCAAATTTGTACGAACATCTATCTAGTTGGAATATATAAGCTGCAATGTTTCTATGCATTAAAAAAAAAAAAAGAAGAAAAAAACCAAAGATTTGTCCAAACTCTAGTATTATGTTTATAACTTGGTCTAAGATGTTAGAATTCAACAAAATGAATAAGAATTTGAAACCTGATGAGTTTTTGAGATTATTATAAATCATGCTATCATAGTCCTTCTCCTTGCTCCTCTATTTTCTATCCAAGGTCAAACACAACTTATAAACCAATGAAAATTAAACATCAAAATAGGAAAATAAGAAGAAATAGATGATAAAACAAATGGGAAAGTGAGATGAACTGAGGATGAATGAAAATATATGAAATTTGAAATGAAAGGAGAATAAGGAAATAGAAGGTAAATTTTTTTTAGTATAGTATAATATAATAAAAAAATAGATGCTTTTTCCCTGATATTAATTCTTCCCTGTAGTTCAAAAAGAAATTAGCATTGGCTAATTAAAAAGAAATAAATTAAAGATATGGGTCAAATATTTAAAAATAACTTTTAATATTAACTTTTCTACTATGGCATTTTATATAATATTGTAGGAGATTCACTCCATTAAAAATAAATCACTTGTCACTGTCTTCTTCTAGAAGGCAAACCTTTTTAGTATAATATAATATGATATAATATAATAGATTGAGAGATTGGGCAAGCATTATGTGCCCCCAATGTTACTAATATTTTATTTTTATAGCCCATTTGTTATATAAAAAAGAAAGAGTTTTTTTTTTAATCTCAATTTTAATTTTATAATTATTATTTAATATTTTTTAATATTATAGATATTTTTTATTTACAAAATTATCTTATATCTTTTCCTTTTTCTTTCTTTTTTTATTCTAATTTTTCCCTTACCTATGGTAGGCGCCTGATTTGACCTATTCCTTCTCTTTATTTTCAAAGATTTCAAATTGCATCTTTTACTAATTAAAAGGAAAATAACGTAAAAGAGTATTCAATCATATTATACACAACCAAATTATTGACCAATCCTAACTCTTAACTTTTTTTATATTAGTATCTGACGTATTAATTTGTCCAATTTTCTACTCTAACTAGTTTTTTTTTTTCCTAATCCGTGTGCTATGACTTTTTTTATACTGTGTATAACTGCTTCTTTATTTTATTTTGTCGGTACATTACTTCTTACAAATCATACGAATTCCCATTAGACTAAACCTATTCAGTATATTATTCATTGTGTCTATGTCATTTCTTTTAAGTCAATGCAAGTAAATTTATATATTTGTCTATTTGGGAACTTGCAATCTCTCTAAGTTAAGCATTCAATTTTATAATCAAGTTTGCCTTCCACGAGGTACTTAACTTAATGAGTTCGACAACCTTATAATTCATCAATTTAAAAATTTTAGTAAAATGTGATTTTGATTTTTTACCCCCCAATCAATAAGTAAGTTCAATTGTAAAAGACATCATGAGCATTATTTTCACACTTCGAAAAAAAAAATGGCATGTCACAAGACTCCCTTTCAAAATGTTGTCGTTTTAAAAAATTTGTTGTGTTATAAGTTAATGCAAGAAAGGAATGTTACTATTTGAAATCACATATTATAATGTTGAATGAGTATTTCAAGTTCTAAAAGGATAATAATAAGAGCACAAGAGAAACTGAAAATTTTTCTGAGTAATATATATTTCTAAAAACTTATAAAAAGCTTTTGAGCTAGAGCCTTTGTGTGAAAAACAATGCTGGTTTAGACTTTTTTTTTGGGGGGGTATAAATTTTGGTGGTTGTGTCAGTAGTTGTTTTCCTTCAAGACAAAGAGGACCAATTCAGAACTCGAATCCCAGGTCAACAAAGATGTGCACGTGTCAGTTTTACCAAAATCTTGTTAAAGACTAACATCTTAAGAAATTTATCATCACAAAAGTTTACTAGCTTGATTGATGAATAGTAGGAAAAATTTTGAGGTTGTTGTGGAAGATATAATTATATGAATATTTATAAATTTTTTAAAAATAATATTTTAGGATTTATTCTCTTGTTTAATAGTATAAATCTCATAATTTTTAAAAATTTTATATTGTATAGTTATATAAATTAATTTTTGTATCTATGTCATTGTAACTCATAAGTTTATTTTTGGGATTAAAGGCTGATAAATAGAAATTATGTATTAAGTATCAATCATTTAAATGAATGGAATTTATCTTCTCTTTTATCCTCTTAATTTTCTCTTTTTCTTTTGTTATATTTTATATATTTTCATTAATTTTACAATATATTATTAACATGAGTCTTTAGTAAATTAGTATAAGGTGTTAATAATTGAAATTTGTTGTTTGTCACATTAAGGTATAAACAACTTATAGTACTTACTTTAAATTATTGATAAATTTGATACTTTATATTATCTATAAATTCATTATTTATTCATAATGTGATTATTAGTTTAATATTGACAAATCTTTGATAAATTTTTATACACCAAAATACATTTTACTCTATTAAACTTTAAATTATATATAGATAACTTTCTAACATTCAAAATTTTAAAATAGACCCTTTAAATTTTATGTTTTTTATATAGATAACCCCAGGTTAGTAAATTCATTAATTCATTAACGGAATAGTGACACTTCAAATTAAATGGACCTCTCATAGTATATTAATTTTTGTACAAATAAATTTTTAAATTTTGAATTATATATATATACTCCTATAATGTATCATATTTCTATTAGTGAAAATTAGATTTACTAACAGTATAGGATTATTTGCAAACAATTTTAAGTTTGAGGAATTTATTTTAAAATTTTCAAAGTTAAAAAAATTATCTATATCTTACTCAAAATACAAAAATTTCTTTGTATTTTGGCCATTTTTATGCAAACAATTTGGTTCAATAGCAATATCACAGAAAAGAAAAATGTCATTTATCCATTATTCTATTCTTACATCAGGATTTAATACTTATTGCATAGGGTTCAAGGTGTTTCATAGCCAGACAAGAAAAAGGTGTTTCCTAATAGAGTAACGTAAGTATCAATCTGAGGCCAAAATAAAAAGAAAAACGTAAGTATCAATCAAATATAAAAAAAAAAAATTCTATTAAAGACATTATTTAGAAAAAAAAAGGCTTCAGTATCTAACCATTCCTTGCCTTGATCAAAAGTAATGAAATTATTATTTTCGTTTTATAGAATAAAGTTGCATTGCTTTTACAAAATTAACGGAATTGGACAAGGAAACTTTGACCCCACCCTGAGAAAAAGGAAGCTTGCATAGGAACAAGAACACTAAATATGCCAAAAGCATAGAATAACTCTTTGAATATCTTAAGCCTCTCCACTTTAGACCTCAAACTCAATGTATTATTAGAAAAATAAATTATATAGATTTTTGTTAAATTTTACTAAAATTTTATTTCTATTTTTTTAAAAAAGACATATTTTAGTCTAATTTTAAGATTTTTAATTAAAAATACTTTCTATTTACCTAAATAGGGATGTTAATTTATCATATATTTAAGTTAATAAAAGATATTTTAGTAAAAAAAATAAAATTCAACTAAAGTATAACAGGATTTTTTTTGTTTCAATGGAGGTCTACATGTGTTTTACAAATTAAAGAGAAGTTTGTATAATTTTAATAAAATTAAAATTTTTTTGATAATGTACTCTGGTAAAAAAATTAGAGTGAATGAGGGGAACTTTTTAAATATATTCTTTACACTTAAAATAAGTAAAGACATGTTAAAATAAGTATTTTTATAAATCAATGAGATTCACCCATACATTTTGGAGAAATTAGATTATATTATATTTTTGTTGATCAAAAGTTTAATTATAAAATCAATATGTAAAATTTAAAAAATCATAAATTATTTTGAACTTTAAACTAAAATAAAAATAATAAATTTCAGATAAAATTAATTATAAGGAATTACTTCTTCCTCTAACAATCTTCATACATTAATATCAGATTGATACGAAAGTATAAGTGTAAGAAATCATGTAGAGATCACATGAGCAATTAATTTTACTTGAAGTTTAATAATTTCACTTGGTCTTTATGTTTTTATTATTAATTTTTTTGAATCAAAATAAGATACATATATGATTTTTTAATTCAAAAATAGCAAATGTATGATTTAATTAAAAATTATAATTTGTAAAAATTATATATTTGTCATATTTTGATTAAAAATAAACATTTATTTATAATTTTTTTTTGAATTTTTAAAAAAATATTTTGTTCTATTTTAAAAAATATATATTTATATTGTAATTAAAAATTTATTATTTATAAAATAACTGAAAAAATATAAAAATATTCTATTCGTATTCCATAGACAAATGGAAATGCAAGACACAGACAGGGGACTTCAAAGTCCAAGCGAACAGGCCCTGCTGCCTACACACCTAAGCCATGGCCACGAAAAAGTAAAGGGAAGCTAAAGAAATTTCTCTTTTCTACTGCGGTTTGCTCCCCCTGTCATCCATTCTCTCTCGCTCTAAAACCCTTCCTCTCTCTAGATTTCTTTCATCCGAAGGTTATTGATCAGCGTAATGCCCCTTCAATTTCCCTCTTTCTGTTCAGTCATGGATCTAGAATATCCACCTCATATCGACTTCGATTCTCCATGAAGAAGTCCTTTTGAGCTCAAATTTCGATCAAACAATTTCTGGGGTTGAGCTATTTACTGGTTGTATTTTCTGGGGTTGAAAGTTCAGGGAGGGGAGAGTATGAAAGTTCCTTGTTGTTCGGTTTGCCAAACGCGGTACAACGAGGAGGAGAGAGTCCCGCTTCTGCTCCAATGCGGGCATGGGTTTTGCAGAGAGTGTCTATCGAGAATGTTCTCGGTATCCCTCGATACGACGTTGCCGTGTCCCAAGTGTCGCCATGTGTCTACTGTCGGCAACTCTGTTCAATCTCTGCGCAAGAACTACGCCGTGCTCGCTCTTATTCACTCGGCTTCGAACTCGTCGGCGTCGAATTTTGACTGTGACTACACAGACGACGAAGAAGACGGGGACAATGACGATGACTCAGTCATATTCCGCCGCCGCGTGTCCCAGACGTCAAGCTCGGGCGGGTGTGGGCCGGTGATCGAGGTTGGGGTGCACCAGGAATTGAAATTGCTACGGCGGATAGGTGAGGGGAGGAGGGCTGGTATGGAAACGTGGACGGCGGTGATCTGTGGCGGTGGTGGAAGTGGACAGTGCAGGCACTATGTGGCGGTGAAGAAGGTAGGAATAGCAGAGGGGATGAATTTGAACTGGGTGCAGGGACAGCTCGAGAATTTGCGTCGTGCATCAATGTGGTGTAGAAATGTGTGCACGTTTCATGGGGCAATGGAGGTGGATGAGAGTTTGTGTCTTGTGATGGACCGGTGTTATGGATCAGTTCAGTCTGAGATGCAGCGCAACGAGGGGAGACTTACTTTGGAGCAAGTCCTAAGGTTTTTGCATTTGGTTTTTTGTATTTCTCTAATCACACTTGTGGTGGACCTAAGGACAAATATTGACACTGCGACGTGATGGGACAAAATATAGTGTAGTGGTGCAATTTTGAGTATTGCGTCATATCTGATACAAGTGTCAAACATGTACCGGATAGGGCTCCTTTTGTTAAGTATTGGTGCTTCATGGTGTGGATGCGTTTTTCATTCTTGTGTTTTTTCTGATGAGCTTGGGGCAAGAAATATTTTGTTTGAAGTAACAAGTAATAAAAGAGAAGCGAACAGATTCTTAAACATGATTGGTTTAATTTCCCTTGGGTTGTTCGATGGGTAATGTAGCAATTTCACGGGTAGATGTAGGATGGAGTACATTCTGGCGAAAACTTAAAAGCAAATACTACAAATATGTCTGTGCCGGTCAATGGTTAATGCTTTTTTGGAGGGAAACTATAGCAGCCTATCGGGCTGAAATTAAATTAGAGCGGGATGTTTAATATCTGAAATTGCAAGTTGTAACATTTTGCTCTCCCTCTGTGCTTTCCTGTTGTTTCTCCAAGTTATTGAGAAAAGAGAGAAAGAGTAAAATTCTTTGTTTTTAGAATTTTTTTAATCAGAACAAGTACATATACGGCTTGATTGTGTGTTTTCTTGTTCATATAATATGGGTAGCTTTAAAATCACATTGTTGGAATTTTAGTTCTCCCAACTCCCATATGCTTGTCAATTGATCATAACAACTACCAAAACTGACATCAAATTTTTGCCAAATATAGATATGGGGCTGACATTGCACGAGGGGTGGTTGAGCTTCATGCTGCAGGTGTTGTTTGCATGAATCTAAAGCCGTCCAATCTTCTTCTTGATGCAAATAGTCATGCAGTGGTTTCTGATTATGGACTTGCTGGAATTCTGAAGAAGCCTTCCTGTTGGAAAGCCCAACCAGAGTGTGACTCCTTGAAGATCCATTCCTGTATGGAATGCATAATGCTCAGCCCACATTACACAGCTCCAGAGGTTTGGGAACCTGTGAAGAAGTCCAATTTATTCTGGGCTGATGCAATAGGTGTATCTGCAGAGTCAGATGCCTGGAGTTTTGGTTGTACTTTGGTGGAAATGTGCACGGGTTTTGTTCCGTATGTGGAGCTATTCATTATTTATGCAAAATTCTTCCGATTATTCTTCCCTCTTTTTTCAGAATTTCTTAAAGCAACATCTATGCTTGTGCAGTTGGGCTGGTTTAAGTGCAGAGGAAATTTATCGAGCTGTTGTCAAGGCACGGAAATTGCCTCCACAGTATGCTAGTGTTGTTGGTGGTGGAATACCTAGGGAATTGTGGAAGATGATTGGAGAGTGCTTGCAGTTCAAGCCATCTAAAAGACCTAGTTTTAGTGCAATGTTAGCTGTATTTCTCCGTCATTTGCAGGAAATACCATGCAGTCCTCCTGCAAGCCCTGATAAGTATGTCTATAAAGTTACTTTGTTTATGACTTGTAACTTCTATTTAGTTTAATGGTATCTGATCAAACAGCAATTGTGGAATACAATGTGTATGTATGAACTTGATTGTGAATGGGCAAACTTCACAATTGTCATTGATTGATAGCAATTGTCTTATGTAAGTTACATATATATATGAATACAGGGATGCTGTTAAATGCTCTGCGCCAAATGTCGTAGAGGCTTCCCCCCATGCACCTGAATTGGAAGTTCCTCAGGATTATGCAAACCATCTTCACCGACTTGTGTCTGAAGGGAATGTTAGAGGTGTTAGGTTAGTAGGCTTCCCAACTGATTTGCTTGAGCTAGCTTTTATTCAAAATCAGTGTCATATTATTCATTTTCTTTCTATAATCTTTCTTTTCTTATGCAGACATATTCTTGCAAAGGCTGTCTCAGTAAATGGTAGCAACTATATATCTTCTCTATTGGAAGCTCAAAATGCTGATGGGCAAACTGCTCTCCACTTGGCTTGTAGGCGTGGTAGTGCAGAACTTGTTGAGGCTATTTTGGCGTGCAAAGAGGCAGATGTTGATGTCTTGGACAAAGATGGAGATCCTCCTCTTGTTTTTGCTTTAGCAGCTGGATCTCCAGAATGTGTTCGTAGTCTTATCAAAAGAAATGCTAATGTGAGGTCTCGGTTGAAAAATGGCTTTGGCCCATCAGTTGCTCACATTTGTGCCTATCATGGCCAACCAGATTGCATGCGAGTAGGTTTTACTTAAATTATACATAGGCTTCTTCCTGTCTACTAGAGCTCTATTCATATAGTTATGGAAAAAATAACAGGAACTATTATTGGCTGGAGCTGATCCAAATGCAGTTGATGATGAAGGTGAATCTGTATTGCATTGTGCAGTTGCCAAGAAGTACACAGATTGTGCTCTTGTGATATTAGAAAATGGGGGCTGCAGATCAATGGCCATCTTAAATTCAAAGAATCTGACGTAAGGGCAGGCATCCCTTCATCAATTTTCTTTTGAGCTTAGAATATGCATGTCAAGTGTGTCAAGCCATCTAGATTTACAAAAAATTGACATGATTAAATGCTGGAAAATACATTAACACCTTATATTTGTGCAGTGGAAGAATGGATTTGCTGCAGTTGTTTTTTCATCATGAACATTATGTTGCATAATTTATATTTGTAGAGGCTAAGCTTAGAGTCTTATCATCAAAGTGTCCTGGCTCACTTTATGACAATTTTTGTTGAGTGGAGTTTCACCTTGTTGAAGAATGCTCCTCAGCTGGATGAGAGGTGCCATGGGCTACTTATTTCATTTTCTTTAAATACTTCTTAATCTCCTTTCTCAGTATCCGTTTGGGAATGTTTTGACATTTCAAAAGCCGGCTGCTGTTTGTACAAAGTCTATATAGTGTTTGGTAAAAACCTTGTAAAAGCTACATTTAATAGCAAAAATGATTCATAAGGTGTTTGGTCAAAATTTTCTAAAATTGCTATAAACATATAAAATGACAATAATAGACCTTATACTTTATATACTTGAAAGAATTTTATTTTGCACTGCTAAACAATTCAAAGGGAATCCTATTATCCATAATCAATACATATTTGATAGGAAAAAAGAAAAACAAAAATTAAACCGGAAAAATATGTTTTCATGGCATGGATGTGGAAGATATATTTAAGACTTGCGTACTTGATAGTGTTTTGCATTGATGCTTACAAAAATATGATAACAAATTTCGTTTTGGTGAGAAAGTGCAATAAATTAAATAAATGTAAGTGATGATATAACAAATTTAACAGCAATATAATTAGGATAGATCTTAGAATTTAATTAAAATATGTAAGTCTTCTTGGTCATTCTAAATTAATAACAGCCACAAATGCTTTGAAAAGTATCCCCTAAGATTTTTCAAAATCGTGTTACAAAGCACTAGAACTACTATAAAGATAATTTAACCAAACACATGGCTTTTGCTATTAGAAAGTAATAGAAGCAAAAGCCACATCACTCCCAAATGGGGCCTTAGTTGGGTGAATGATTGCAACTGACAACAGAAGACCCTTTAAATTTAATCTTTATTCTTATCATCTTGTCATCATGGTGCTTTTATTCTACATTTTGGTGACTGTAGATTGAATATATTTCAATAGATTAAAATAAGATCATAAATCTTATACTTTGATGTTACATGGCACTCTTTGCATAACACACTATCTGGTTGAAAATCTTGTCAATTAGAATTTGTTATCTACCCTTAGTTTCCTTATCTATATACTTAGAAGTCAAGGGATTTAAATGACTAAATCTATTTTGATGAATAAAGGCTTCAATATTGTATTTGTATGTAGTCTGAGAAAAACAGACATACCCCTCTTTCTGGAATATTTCTGTCATCTACGCATTGTTTATTAGTAACCTGTAGTCTCTTGTCACCAGGACTGTTATCCTTCTGTTTGGTAAGGGATTTCAGAGTGTTTCAAGATGTTAGCTTTTCTAAGCTGGATTCCATGATGGTCCTTATTACATTAAGACAAGCCCATAAAATGTGATCAATTTATAGAGAAATCTTATTTGCTCATTCAGATTCATTGATGTTACCTACCAAAAGCCCAAGCCTGTCTGGGGACCTAAAGCATGTTATCTCTAATATAATAAATGATGCTTTTTGCTTTTACTTTGGATAGCCTTCAGTAGATATTTTTACACTATCCTCTTGCCTATTGGAAAACCAGGAATAAGAAAGTGATTCTATTCCTTCTATATGAGACAATTGCAATGATCTCATCTCGGTCCTTACTTGAGTAAAGAATTCACAAAATGCCTTCATGTTTTTGAGTAGTGATTTGAAAATTTTTCAAAGCAGAGGGGTGGGCCATGTAGTTTGGACACACTTGAGGGGAAGAGAGAACAGTTTACTCTTTTGTTTATTACAATTAGTACTTAGAGTATGGGAGTCACATTATTTTTTATCAGCTTCCTAGGAATTCATAAGTTGAATTGTTTAGTTTTGTAGTTATAAAAGAAGAAAAGAAATTCCTTTACTGTGTCCATTTCTATTTTTTTTTTTAATTACTTAACTTTGATTCAATATTCAGTTATACACCAAATTTTAAGATGGTTTTTGGTTTTTTGGATTTCCATGGTGACTCATCTAAATTGTTTCCTATCCCTGAATTCATCCTTTGGCATAAATACTCCATGCTGGTTAGTTAGGACCACCCAACAGTGAAACAAAGTAACTCTACTTGCAAAGCTTTCAGTAGCAGATGATGTGTTTCTTGTGTATCAAGGTCATCCGTTGTTGAACTGTGTAGTTTACATTTTTAAATGGCCAAACTATTCACTTGTTTGCTACATGCTTGAGTTTTGACAGTAGTATCACTTGGAGATTGGGGAGAATAAATTCCATATGGGATTTTCATAGTCCTTTTACTCTTTGGCATATCAAATGCTTTCTAGTTGTTAAATTCAGATATGATTTTATCTCAATTGCAAACTTAACTGTGTGTTTCTTCTCTTTTAATGTTGCAGACCACTGCACTTGTGTGTGGAAACATGGAATGTGGCTATTGTAAAAAGATGGGTGGAAGTCGCAACTTCTGATGAGATTGCTGAAGCAATTGACATTCCAAACCCTATTGGCACTGCATTGTGCATGGCAGCTGCATCTAAGAAAGACCATGAAATTGGTATATGGGAATTGGGACAATTCCTCACTAGCAATTTAAATAGTTCGATGCTTTTTTTTATTTATAGATTTGTTACACTTTTTATTTAAGTTTGTTGTTGTTTTAGTTCACTGTGACCTTCATCTGAATAGGTTGGTTTTGTTTTACTTTAGCATGGTTATTAATAACACATAGCACACTTGTAGCGCCGAGGATGCCAAGATGCTGTAGTGTGTAGTGCATAATATTGTGCGAGCTACATGAAAATGTAGCACACAATTTTAAAAAATTCAAAATATAAATGATGATGACTGATATATATGTGTGTGTGTGTGTGTGTGTGTGTGTGTGTGGAGAGAGAGACAGAAAACCAAACTCATTTAAAAAAGCCTCATTACAACATGATAATCATACATAAATGGCCACATCATGTACTTAACTGAAAATACCTCCAAGTTTAACAAAGTTTTTGAGTCTAAGCTTTGTCCTAAAATATCTAAACCAGTTCCTCCTCTTCATCAAATGCGACATCATCATAATGATCACTGTAAGCATGGCCTTAACTTCCTCTTCATCTTTTGAGGTTTTTGTTTGTTTATCAACCATATCTAGAGCATGAGAAGGAGGATGGATTGCACTCTTCTTGTACTTTTGATATGATTAATGAATACTAAATCATTCAATATTGATTTTCCAAGGATTAATCAAGTGAATCTCCAGCAGTAGCCTTTGCAAAATCACTTAAATTAGGTTTGTTGTTTCCTTATTTATATGTAGTACCCTTAGCGTTGAGCTGCAAGCTATAGCGCGCTATTAATAACTATATACTTGAGGCTTATAAAGTATTGTACAATATATCGAAGGGTTTGTAGGTAATAACTGTATGTCTATTAAAGGTGTAAAATTGGCCTATTATTACCAACTGGCTGATGCAGCTAGAAAAACAGAGCTTCAAGTAGAATTAAAAAATTATTTAATATTGGCAGTTTATAATTTGAATCAATGGTTAGGCTTGTCTAGAAGTGTACTCTTTTTTCATGGTTCAGGTCTATTTGACTAGAGTGTAATACTAGAGTTTTTAGCCAGGGATTCTTAACCTCTCGCTTTTTTAGTATAAGGGTTTCCTTTGGGATTTTAGCTAATGGTGTTTTATAGGAGATTCTCCTTCATGGACATGCGGAGAGATAGGAAAGCCTTTTTGAGCTATTATGTACCCTCATCTTTAGTTATTTCTTCTTTTATGTTCTTGTCATAGGGGGATCTCTTAAACCCAGGTGCATACTTTTCTTACTTTAATGAATATTTTTTTAAATTAAGGGAAAAAATTGGCAATATACAATTTCATCATTTGGGTGCTGTTTGCAAAGGATAGAAGCCTATATCAAGTGTTTTCAAGGTCAATTATTAATATATTTTAGTTAACTTAGATTTCAAGTTAAGCCTTTTCATTTGGATTGGTTTTTAAGATGAGTTTGGTTTATGAGTTTTAGGTGTATTAAATGAATTGGGACAAATATGTAATTTTCCTTCCTTGCAGCATATTTATTGTGTTAATTTCAGGAAAAGATCATAAAATGTATCATCTTGATTATTAGATATATTAAGAGGGTATATTTCTCTGTGTTTCCCTGTTTGTAATCATGGTTAAGAAAGACAACTCAATTTGTCTTTGATAGCATAGCAAGTTGCCTATGTGATGTCCTTTTTTTTGGGGGGGGGGGGGTTTCTTTTTTTGGTGCCCATATTGCTTGTATCCTCTCCGTAGATATATTAAGAGGGTATATTTCTTTATGTTTTCCTGTTTGTAATCATGGTATGACAAGTTGTTTATGTGATATCACTTTTTATTGTACTTATATTGCTTGTGTTATCTTCATAGTTGTTTATGGCTTGTATCCTCTCCGTAGATATATTAAGAGGGTATATTTCTTTATGTTTTCCTGTTTGTAATCATGGTATGACAAGTTGTTTATGTGATATCACTTTTTATTGTACTTATATTTCTTGTGTTATCTTCATAGTTGTTTATGGCGCATTGTTGCAAATGGGCTTCTAGAGCTATGGTGTGCAGTGTACTGTACTGTGCATTGCAACATTGAAGTGTGAAGCACATACAAAATTTAATTAATATAATTTAAAATATCTATAATCCACAAATAAACAATTAGTATATATGAAAAATTTAACTCATTCTTCATAGTAACCTGAGCAATCATCCAAAATCAAATGTATCAAGCATAAAATATATTGTCAATCATTTAAATCATAAACATGTCATAGTTGAAGTTTAGAAATAACGGAAATGGTGACCCTTCCATGTAACAGACACGAGCCAACTCTAATGGGACTGCTGGAAAATGAGAAAGGTGAGTTCTTGCTATAGATGAAGTCATGAAACAGAGGAGGAAGGAAGAGTGCTGACATAGATTAAGTAATGAAACAGTGGTGACAATCAAGAAAGATGTGAGAAGAAAGAGAAATTAGAGAATATATCTATATTGATATTTTGGCTCTATTCATGTGGCGCATGGTGTGTGCCACATGGGCCAGAAAATAATGTTTGTAGTGCATCCCATACTGTACCATTTGAAAGTTGCTACGCCATGAGTCTTGTATGGCACATGCAACTCTTTGGCACTGCCACGCTATGCCATTAACTACGGTTCTCTCTAATCTCTCTGAATTATTACCATCTTTAGCTAGCTGTCCTCATTTATAAGGTTAAGTCTTAGATGTAGCTCTCTATTGTATGCAGCTGAAAGCTTCCTTTGTTTGGTCCTGTGAAAGCCTGATATTTTCTAAAATGCCTATTTACTTTCTATTCCAAATAGCCTTCACAAGAAGCTCATACTTTACCAGAAAAATCTACTATTTTCCTATAATGAGACAATCTCCATGTCCTCAATCAACTTTTCTATCCTAAACCTATAACCATAAGGTTAGATTGTTGGAGTATCCAAATCCGTTCTACATTCAATCATTTTGCTTGAAGAGCAATTTCTTACCAACATGATGTTTGAAAGTTAATTACATAAGGAATTTTGCTATATTGTTTTAAAGTTCAATTATTTAAGATCCTAGCTGGAAGAAAGCCAGTGTAGTGGAGAATTCTTTACTCCATATCTTCAATTTTGTTGCATTTGTTGCTTAAGGGTATTCTTGAATTTGCCTATTTTGCTTCCCCCCTTTGAATTATATTGAACTTTATAATATATCCCCTGGTAGTAAATATTGTCCCCAGGTAGTTCGTTCTATTTACTAGCATCAGATACGATGAATGTTTGTGGCATCATTATATAAATTTAACTGCTTTTGCCTTTAAAAATCCCCCTGCATGCATATGTATGTGTGTGCACTTGTATGTCATTGTCCTCCTGCTGGTTGTATATTTGCCCCCATATTACAATTTGCTTTCACTTGCTGATAGTTTTATTTGATACTTGAACACTTTCCTTGGGGCTAATTCTGACATATCACATATTGCAACTTAAAATGTATCTCTTTAAATTTTATGCCTTGTCTTTGCTGGGATTTCTGGTTTTGTACAGCTACAAATAATATATCAAGGAAAAAAGAAAAACTTTTGAGGTTCAAATGCCTTTTAAATGAGAAAGATAAAGTGCTGTACCTAGAAGCAAGACTATATATGTTACTATAACATGTTAATGCTGTTCACTTGTGTGAGAGTGGAGGCATTGGTATCATCTATATATTATATTGTTTGACTATTTAGCTCATTTTGATTATGTTTGAAGTATGCCCTTGATTTGATGATTTGTGCTGTTCTGCCACTTCCCCTTCATTTGTTCAAAATAGCAATTTGAGTGAGAGTTGTTGCATGGACATTATAAATATTATGTGTTTGTCCTTTTGTTTACTACAATAGCTGAATAATCTGATCTTGTTTGTTCACATTGAATGTAGAAGGGAGGGAACTGGTACAAATATTGCTTGCTGCAGGTGCAGATCCATCTGCTCAAGATTCACAGTATGGGCGGACAGCGTTGCATACAGCTGTTATATCTAATGATGTTGCGTTGGTTAAGGTAAGTGATTCATCTTCTTGCGAAATAAAATGAATAAGTAGTCAACTGCTTGGTAGCTGAAGTATGCACTTCCTTTTATTCTCTTGGGATAAAATGAACTATGCATACTTTGTACTACCTTCTAATATAATTTTTGTTTTTGGGTGTTTGACTAGGTTATTCTTGCTGCTGGTGTTGATGTGAACATTCGTAATGAGCAAAATAGTACACCTCTTCACTTAGCTTTAGCTAGTGGAGCAAAGTCATGTGTTAAATTGCTTCTATCTGCTGGGGCAAAGTATAATTTGCAGGTTTTCATTCAAGTTCATTTCCGCTGTTTTGTCATGCATAAACATGCTCATATTTTCTCAATGAAGATGTTGCTTTTGGTCAGGAATGCAATATTCTTTCCTAAGGTTTTTTATGGACTATTAAATTCTTTTTCTATTCATCTACAATAGATCAGAAATTGGTCTTTATTATATGACTTATTTATTGCTCACATGAGTCTCTGACATAGGACCACTCCATTACTGAGTAATTTAATTGTAATGTATATATACACAGTAAATTGTTGTTTGAGGGTTAACAAATCTAAGTAGACTTCTCTAAAAAAGACATGGAATGAAATGTTAAAACTATTACTGTTGATACAGTTGATTTCTCTGGAGTGGGTTGTGATCTGTAATAGAAGTTTCTTAGTTTCTATTATGACCTTTTTTTAGTAGACACAGAAATTTATTACGGAGGAAGAAACAAGAAAAATGAGAGGGGATGAAGTATCCTCCTAAGAACAAAAACAAGAACAGAAAAGAGAAGAAGATAGAAACTCAATCATGCAACAAAGCAGCCCAATCCCTCTAAATATCTAATAAACAGGCACCCTTAAAGAAACCATGAGCTGAACACCAAAGAGAGGCCACAAAAGTTAAACTATCCTGTAAAGCATCTAAAGACGGTAATACCACAAAGTTCCCCCCTTCTTTTTCCGTCCAAAACCTTTGAATTGTATAAGGAGGAACTTCTCTATATCCTGTGGGCAAACTCAATTCTCACCAAAATCCCCAAAGAATTGTTCCCAAAAATATACAGCTGCTTTTCAATGTAAAAATAGGTGGGAATTGTTTTCTACACTAGACAAGCACATAACACAGATATTAGGAGGCAAGGCTGTATTAGGCTTATGAATCTGCAACATGACATTTGGTTAATCCAATTGAATCCCGCTGTCCAAATAAAAGTTTGACCTTTGATGGAGTTTTTGATTTCCAATTTGGTTTCTTAAGAAGGAAAACATCTCTAATAGGTGTGCAAGTAAGGAAATAAAAATTGGGTTTACAATTGTACACACCTGAAGCATCTAGATTCCAAATTTCTCTATCCTTAGCAGTTGATAAAAAAATACTATCAAGAAGAAGCAAAAGAGATTCAATTTCACAGACATCTTTATTATTAAGATTCCTTAAAAGATAACAATTCCAAGATCACATACCCCCGAGAGAAACAAAATCTTTGAATTAAGGCATCATTCAGAGAAGAAAGATGATAGATTTGGAAAGGCTTGAAGTAAAGGAATATCCCCAGCCCATGTATCCTCCCAAAACCTAATACTATGGTCATCACCAATTTTCAAGGAAACCAAAGATCTAAAAGAAGTATACCTTTGAGAAATTTCCAAGGGTTAAATTGAGCTGCATGAATTGCCGGGTTGGCATCCCTCTCATTCTGATCCAAACTGTAATTGCTTTGACTAACCTAATGCCACAAAGAGGAATTCTCTAGGGGGAAAATGCCATATCCATTTACTTGCCAAAGCCATGTTTTTAGACACCAGATTACCCATGCCCAAACCCTTTTTACTCTTCAATCTACATCGTATCTCTCACTTTATGAGATGATCCCTTCTTATATCTCCAGTATCAGACCAAAGGAAATCCCGCATAATCTTTTCGAACTTGTTTTGCCACTCCTACGGGAATACAATAGATTGATAGATAGTAAGGTGGGATGCTAATTGGGACGATTGGGAGAACCGCACCCCGAAAGCTAGCTCATGAGGTTGGAGTTTAAGGGATCATCTCATTTGGGACTCCAGTCCCAGACCTTGCAATTGGGTTTTTAACAGATGCTAGATATACACAAATGAGTAAGTGTGATACAACTGCCCAATGAGAAAAAGGATTGTTTCCAATTGTCCAATGGTTTAGACACATTTAGAACCACAGGATCACAAAAAGAAGCAACTCTTGGATATTTGATGAGCACTCAAGCGAGGTAGTAAACCCACCTCTAAAAGCTAGCTATTGAGGTGAGAAAACCACTTTACTTAAATATCTCATTAGGTAGCTCATATTACTCGATGTGGGATTTTGATATTTTATATTATCTTGGTTTTCATCAATTGGTCATCATTGGAAAGATAACATCATGGTAGCTACACTTTGTGGCACTTTATTTGGCTTTTTGCCAGTTAGAATCCTCCATAGGTTGCCCTTTCCCAAGCTGCCAACTACTAGTTCTAATACTAATTAATGGGCACTTAAGCGAGGTGGAGAACCTTCTTCCAAAAGCTAGTTGTTGAGGTGGGAAAACCACCTTATTTAAGTATCCCATTGAGCAGCCCATACTATTCAATGTGAGACTTTGGCATTCTATACTACCTTGGTATCCATAACTATCCTGTTAATGGAACTCCTTAAGTTAATAAGAGGCCAATGAAGGGCTTGGTACCCTACTAGAGCATCCCAAGAAGAAAGAATGGCCATTTCAACCTTGATACCTACAAAACAACTTTTTGCCATATTCACCTTCAAGCTAGAAGTGACCTCAAAGGCCTGTAGAATACTAATAGCAGTATTAGAAAGGCTCACCCTATTCTCTTCCAAGAAAAGAATAGTATCATTTGAAAACTCTAGGTGGGACCCTGCAATATCCTTTCTTCCCACTTGAATCCCCTGAATAAGTGGGTAGATGATGGGCCTAAGTCATCAGGCCTAAAGGGGGAAACATTTACAAAAGGATGAAGAGAGGAAAAGGGAGTGGAGAGCCCAATATAGATAAAGATGGTGATGAGCTGGAGGGAGGGCATAAAGAAGAATATCCGCTAGTAACTAACTTGTCACATTTAAAAAAGGACGAAGAGAGGAAAAGGGAGTGGAGAGCCCAATATAGATAAAGATGGTGATGAGCTGGAGGGAGGGGCATAAAGGAGAATATCCCCTAGTAACTAACTTGTCACATGGTGCATGAGGTGGATGAGAGAGAAGAGGTCCATTGTGAGGAATATCTTGAGGGTGGGTTCAGTGGAGAGAGGTAGGAAAGATTTTGGCATAGTGAAAAGTCTCTAGCCTCTCAACTGCTAGAGGTTTTTATGTTTCTTCTTGCTATTTTTCTTCTTTGCTTACTGCAAACGCTGTAATCTGCCATTATCCTATCTCCAATTCTCTATTGGACTAGGAAATCGCAGCTTTATCAAATAAATAATACAGAGTTTATCCGAGCTCCATCAGTGGAACTTTTTTTCAGCTTTAAAAATGTGTTACTTTATACAAATAATTGGAAGTAGACATCTGCCAGTCATTTGGAAGGAAGCGTTGCTACTACATCTGTAATTTGAGATTTTTAATATTGTTAATTTTGTATCAGGATGATGATGGTGACAATGCTTTCCACAAAGCAGCAAAAACAGCAAAAATGGCACGTGAAAACCTTGACTGGCTCATTGTTATGCTAAGAAATCCTGATGCTGATGTTGAAGTCAGAAACCATAGGCAAGTAGAAGTCAAAGCCTAAAGGCACCACCTTTTCATTTGACTTAAGTTTCATGCTTTCTACTGCTTACATGTCTGAGAACTAATGGCAATCCTGTGAAACTGAGTAACTAGACATGCTAATTGTTATTGGTTACTCCACATAAACACATTAAGCACTTTGAACACTAATACCCTGCTGTGACTGATAAGGCTATGTTTCATGACAGTGGCAGGACATTACGCGACATCTTACAGGCCCTTCCCCGAGAATGGATATCTGAGGATCTGATGGAGGCACTCATGTATAGAGGAGTTCATCTGACTCCTACAATGTGAGGGAAAGAATTCATTCTTTCTTATTTTATTTGTCTTTGATGACAACGACGTGTATCGTCTATTCATATATGACTAATATGTATTATAATTTCTTTATTTCTTATTATATCCAGGTTTGAAGTGGGAGATTGGGTGAAGTTTAAAAGAACTGTCACAACTCCAACTTATGGGTGGCAAGGTGCTAGCTCAAAGAGTGTTGGCTTTGTTCAAAGTGTTCCAAACAGAGATAATCTAATTGTTTCATTTTGTTCTGGAGAGGCTCGTGTTTTGGCAAATGAAGTTGTGAAAGTCATTCCATTAGACAGGGGTCAACATGTACAGCTTAAAGCAGAGGTTAAAGAGCCCAGGTATGGTTTTGCATTAATGCTACTTACAGTTGACTCTCTGGTTTTTAACCCTTTTATCTTACTGAGATTGATGTGGTTTAAAGATGGACACTCACCTGACCTTGTCCTTGCTGTGTGAATATCTGTAAAAGTGACAGAATTAACAGAGCAGTGACTTGAAATGACATACAACACGGTAATGTAGTTAATGTGAATTAACAGAGCAGTAATGAAATTAGCACAACGGGGATGAAATAAGTCATTTCAAGTTACTATATGGTTAATTCTTTACAAATTTTCACAAAGCACAGTGGATGAGAGTATCAGTTTTGATACCACATGGGTTCCAAGTTGAAATGAGATAAATCACAAGGCTTAAGCTGGATATATCTTTTTTATTATATATATATATATATATTGTGTAATGGCTTTATGTAGCATGCCTTGTGGAATCATGGAACGTACTTTAATCTTTATTATATACCTGGAGAGTTATTGTGTCTAGCTTGAGATTTATTTGAGTTGCTGTCCTGCTATTGCATTTTTTTCCTTTGATAGCTTATGTTTATTTATTTATTTTTTAAATATACGTCATTCTTTACCTGAAACATAGGATAAATAGTAAAGCTCCTATATATACGGCAAGCCAGGAAAGAAGAAAACATAATATAAGGGGAAAAAATAATCTCAATAGAGCTTTCCAATCCCTCCAAATGACTAGCTGAGAAATATACCTAAAGATCCCAATGACTGTAGTCTGGACAGCAAAATAAGGCCATGGAGACATGCCTATATTATACAAATTGTAAGGGCAAAACTCTGGTTGGATATTGAAGCATTGTGTTCCAGCCCTCGTTTGAGTGAAGGGAAACAGTACGTGGAAGACGACCCATGTTTGACTATTGAAACTGTTATTTGGTGTCTCATGCATGGCTTATGCTTGTAACCCTTGATGTTTTTGCTTTTTTCTATGATATTGACAACTGATTGTCTATGTTAGGTTTGGTTGGCGTGAACAGTCACGTGGCAGCATAGGCACAGTATTATGTGTTGATGATGATGGAATCCTACGTGTTGGGTTCCCTGGAGCATCCAGAGGATGGAAAGCTGATCCAGCAGAGATGGAACGGGTTGAGGAATTCAAGGTTGGAGACTGGGTTCGTATTCGTCCAACTCTTACATCTACGAAACATGGATTAGGATCTGTGACACCAGGAAGCATTGGTATTGTATCTTATATCAGACCAGACAGTAGCCTGCTGATAGAACTCAGCTATCTTCCTACTCCATGGCATTGTGAACCAGAAGAGGTTGAGCATGTTGCTCCTTTTAGGGTAAGTAATGTGTAAACTGTTTTCCTTGTATGACATTTTATTTCTCCTTTCTTACTTACAGTGTCTAACATTAACAAGTAGTGTCTTCCTTTCTTTTTTTAATTAATTTGGGGCCATAACATTGACACAGTTGATCTTACAGATTGGTGATCGGGTATGTGTGAAGCGATCTGTTGCAGAACCTAGATATGCTTGGGGAGGTGAGACGCATCATAGTGTTGGAAGAATCAGTCAGATTGAGAATGATGGTCTCTTAATAATTGATATACCAAACCGACTGATACCATGGCAAGCTGATCCATCTGATATGGAGAAGCTGGAAGATTTTAAGGTGGTGATTCTTTTTCGGGACCATTTGCTGCTATTTGTTCTTTTATATGTCTATTGTGAGATGTATCATTAATATCTTCCCCTGGTAACTTGCCGAAGAGCAGGTTGGAGATTGGGTCAAAGTAAAATCTTCAGTGTCTTCGCCAAGATATGGATGGGAGGATGTTACTAGGAACAGCATTGGGGTAATTCATAGCTTGGAGGAAGACGGCGATATGGGTATTGCCTTTTGCTTCAGAAGTAAACCTTTTTGTTGCTCTGTCACTGATGTGGAGAAAGTTCCCCCTTTAGAGATGGGGCAAGAAATTCATGTGATGCCATCTGTTACTCAGCCACGACTTGGATGGTCAAATGAATCACCAGCTACTGTTGGAAAAATAGTGAGGATTGACATGGATGGTGCTCTCAATGTAAGCTTACTAGTTCAGCTTCTAAATGTTTTGTAAGAAACTGTGTTTAAAACGCCTCTGACCATACTATGACTTCTGAAGTATTATTGAAAATCACAACTAAACAGGATCTATGACTACTCTATTTTAGCTGTTCAAGTAGAGATAGGCACCAAAACTTATAAAGCCTTAATAAAATTGCCTAGGAAATAGCCTACATTTTAAGCTGCAGCTGCAGTTAAAAGTGGTGACTTGGCTCTAGAGGAACGACTTTCCTCCTGTGAGATTAGGCCTTGGTATTTTAAGAAAACCGCATCTCGTTTAGCTTTGCCAACACTCCTCTTCCTGTCTCTCCATTTATTATTAAAACATTTGGCTGACTCTGAATATTAGCCACTGCTGCTATTAGAAATGCTAAACTTGAAATAACTTTTTCAGTGACAAGGATATTTATGATTTCACCTTTTTAATTAATATAGACAAAAAGTAATTGTGCTGATTTCTTTGTAGGTAAGAGTCACAGGCAGGCAGAGCTTGTGGAAAGTTTCTCCTGGAGACGCAGAACGACTTCCAGGATTTGAAGTTGGTGATTGGGTACGCTCAAAACCAAGCATAGGAACCAGACCAAGTTATGATTGGAATAGTGCTGGGAAGGATGGTTTGGCGGTTGTGCACAGTGTACAGGATTCTGGATACTTGGAGTTGGCTTGCTGTTTTCGTAAAGTGAGGTACATCACTCATTATACAGATGTTGAAAAGGTTCCTTGCTTTAAAGTCGGGCAGTATGTTAGGTTCCGAATTGGTTTGGTTGAACCAAGGTGGGGCTGGAGAGGAGCTCAGGCTGAATCACGAGGTGTAATAATCAGCATTCAAGCTGATGGAGAAGTGAGGGTATCACTCTTTGGTTTGCCAGGATTGTGGAGAGGAGATCCTGCAGACCTTGAGATTGAGCAGATGTTTGAAGTGGGAGAGTGGGTAAGATTGAAAGATAATGCAAATAATTTTAAATCCATTGGGCCGGGCAGCATTGGTGTTGTACAAGGGATAGGGTTTGACGGCAATGAATGGGACGGAAGCACTTGTGTTGGCTTTTGCGGGGAGCAGGAAAGTTGGGTAGGACCAACTTCCCATCTTGAAAGAGTTGACAAACTCTTCATTGGACAGAAGGTTAGAGTTAAACAATCTGTAAAGAATCCGAGATTTGGGTGGGCAGGGCACACCCATACTGGCATCGGAACTATATCTGCAATCGATGCTGATGGAAAGCTTCGAATATACACTCCACCAGGATCAAAAGCGTGGATGTTGGACCCATCAGAGGTAGAATTAGTGGAGGAGGAGGAGCTACAAATTGGAGATTGGGTGAAGGTTAGAGCATCAGTTTCAGCCCCAACCCACCAGTGGGGAGAAGTGAGTCATTCAAGCATTGGGGTGGTGCATCGGATGGAAGGTGAGGATCTGTGGGTGGCATTCTGTTTCATGGAAAGACTATGGCTTTGTAAGGCATGGGAAATGGAATGGGTAAGGCCATTCAAAGTCGGGGACAAGGTAAGGATCAGAGATGGACTTGTGAGTCCAAGGTGGGGATGGGGAATGGAGACACATGCTAGCAAGGGAGAGGTGGTAGGGGTAAATGCTAATGGAAAACTAAGAATTAAATTCAGGTGGAGGGAAGGGAAGCCCTGGATAGGAGACCCTGCTGATATTGTTCTTAATGAGAAGTGATCTGTTTCCTAGGAACATCATGAGAAAATCTTGTGCGATAACTTGATTTTCTTGTTCAGCTCTTTAGCCTATATTTTCTGGGCTTGAGCTTGTGCTTAGAAGTCGAGAGCTTTATGCTTATTTTAAGGAGATGTGTTCTGAAATATAGCTTTGTTAGGTTGGAATGCTATTTGACAGGATTTATTCATGTTAATACATAGGGGTGAAAGGAATTGAATTGTGGGGAAGGGAATACTAAATTTGGAGATTTCAGATGCAGCCAAAGGAAAATTGGCAGTGGGCTATTCACATTCATAACTCTCAGATAAAGTGTGTCCCAGATTTTGAGGTATATATATATATATATATATATATATAATTATTCATATTTTTGTACAAATTGTACTCTACAATCAACTTAATGCATTTTGTGTTTTTTAATTAACCTTCCTTCGCAATGCATTAAAATGAGATTCCATTATGTAGTGCCTGCTCGCAAATACACCGATCTAACTATTTTTCTTTGAGGCCAAGTGTTCTTTTTCACATCTCAATGTTTAAATTCGTAAACAAAAAGTTTAAGAATTAGATGAGTAGTTGTAACTCAAAGAAAGAATGCATTTCAATTGGTAAATGCCGTTAACAGAAGCCTCCCAGTAGATATCAAACGTAGGACACTGCTTGTATTGGAGAAATCTTCCACATCCAAGTCTTGATCTTAATTTCTTTTCGCTATAGTCTGACTGAGTTGATAACGTCATCGTGAGCATAATTATGTTACGTCCTTCAGTAGATTTAGGTTTTACCATCGTGCAACTTTGAAAGCCCTAAGAACTTGGTTTTATAGTAGTTCCAACTCAGTTTTATAGTCGCGTCCATGGAGCAGTAAAAGGTTTGAATAAATTAAAATCGGATAACCGTATAAGTTGCATTAAAACAATGAAAATCTAAGAAGTATCAAAACACGAATACAGCGTAACATGATACGGTCGCCGCAATACGACACAATATATCATGTAAATCGGTTTGAAATATCGTATTACATTTGATACAAGTATTGATATGACTTTTTTGAGTATCAAAACGTCAGTCATGAATACACATTTGCAATACGATAGCCTTCATATCGCCCGCTAAAAGGCATGATGTGACCAGTGTACATCATATGAACTAGTATTTCAACTCAGAAGATGTCAGAATTCAATCGATGTTATTAATTATTCTGAAGGGATCAATCCACAGAAACTTAAAGAGTAGACTGTAATGCTGATCACAAATATCTTTCCTAATGTTACCCCATAACTATAATAGAAGATACGGTACCCTATAAATCAATAGTCAACAAATCCGTTTTACTCAAGGAAACCCTCCCTTGCACTCATCAATAATCCTTATGGCATTTGGAAAAGCAATCAAGAGCATCCCTCATCCATTCATGTCTGCATCTTTTAAATGCCTCCGATACAGTCAGCCAACTCCTGTTTCTGGTACTTTGCTCAGGCCATGACTCAAGCTCTTCCTTGACCAACAAGGCAAACATTGCTGCTTTACATAAACCTTCTGGACTGAACTCATCTTGATGGGTCTTACTCCTAAATTCATAGTACCCAAGAAAATCCTGGAACTCAATAATCACAAGTATCAAAGATCTAGCAGCCTCGTTTACAGTTAAAATAAATCAGGATACTGGGAGTTTCAAGGGATAGCAATTTTATAATAATGATAAGATCAAAAGCATGCCAAACACATGGATGATACCATTATCACGTCATAACTTTCGCTCAACTGTGAAAGGATCTCGCTTGTTATAAAGCATTAATTATATGATATTCAAAACTAATTTAGGCTCAAACTCTTCAAACTTCCTTCCGTTTAAGTCTTTCTTTTCATATGTTAATTTGGACTCTAGTGCTTTCACTCATACGAAGTTACACCCAGCTTTTTGTGAAACTCTATGGCCATTGTCAACAGTCACAGTGACATATGGCACATGATATCTCCTTCGCATAAGCTTCCTAAATTCTCACCAAGAAACCATTCAAACACTCACTTATTTTGATACATCACGATATTGCAGAAGTTCAAAACTTAAGTCAATTCATATATGTGGAGAAATTTTTCACCATTAGTTCTCCTCGAACGCCAGCCTCTTCAATAGCTTCTCTTACAGCTGCCTCCTTAACGGTTTCATCATTCTCCCAACCTCCCTTCAATGGAAAGCAAAATCACAAAAATCAGGAAATTCACAAGTTGATGTCAGCTGTCAACCACATTAGTGCACAAAACAAAGCAGAACTAGATGGTGAGAATTTTCAAAATGGGTCCTTACTATAAAGTAGCCAGCAATTTATTGTGAGGCAGGAAAATCCAGTTTAACAGCATGATATGCTATTTAATGGAGGTATCTCATGACTTTCATCAATAAGGTTTAAAGAGGCAAGGTTATTAAAAGTGAGTTTTCGCCCAGAAGTGATTTGAGGGCCTCTAAAAGCAAAGAACAAAAGATGTTTTAAAGTGTAATCTATAGTCGATGATATGAGTAAATTCACAACAGTGAACAATTTTACACTAAAAATCAAGACATCAATAACTGTGAATATAGGTCTTTACAACAAATTTACTACATAAGTTATTTAAGGGCCTAAAGTTAGTATTTTAGTGCAATCAATGATACTTAATTTGTTGTATTAATTTAATCAAGAGATATAAAACTTCATACCAATTAGCATTATGGACCAGGATTATGTAATTCTTCAAATCACTGAAGGCATAGTGATGTAGGACAGGAAGAGAAACAAAGTACAGTCACAATATTTCACAAAATCAACATCAAACTTATTTCTCCATGATCAAAGGGGTAACTGCTTTATTTGACTAAGGCCCTATCTATAGGAAATTAATATAAGAAATCCTAATGCTAATAAAATAGAACGATGGGATAACACTTCCCTAGGCTTATACAATTTTATTGATTATTAATGATTACTAACTGAATCCTAAAATTACCCAATTTATCAACGAACAAAATCATAAATTCCAAAGGATAATTAAATCTTTCATAATTCTGCTCTCTCATCCTGCATCACATAGTCTCTTTTATGTCATAATCAGAAGTCAACTTTCTACCTTAAAGCTCAATCTTCTCTCTCATCCTCAAAGCAGGAAATCACAGGAGGCAAGAATTTGGTATAAAGTTACATTAGTGACCATATTAGTAACTATAAAGTGCACTCATACAACAGCAAATGGAGTTATTGAAACTAGGATGAAATGATGAATATGAAAGTGAATATTCCAGACAACATACCTTTGGAAACAGAAGACCTGGTCCACTTGGTGAGCTAATCATGAGAACTTCAATAATCTTCTCTGAACTGGACTCACTACAGTGATTAGAATTTCTATACCTAAATGGAATACACCTGCAACTCAATTAGCATCTGAAAGGTCAGATCTCTACGTAGATGTACACAAAACAATCACATCTCAGCTTTCTTTAAACTTCAAGCAAAATTTCCAGCCAAAATAATTTGTTCAACGTATTAAAAGCTGCTTCATTATATTCACAACCAAATTTAAGATATCTGAGCATTATATTCTCAGCCGTTTCCTTTTCCAAGTTATTTATCACTCAATCTACGTCCAAGTTTTTTAATATCTCGTGCCAAGCACAAAAAATCAATACACCAATACATTATTTTTAGAGACGTCACACTCAATTTACAGTGATTAAGAACATAAAATCTGTTCTCCAAAGCATCCCACAATGCGCTTCATAAATGAGGATACCAGCTAATGATACGTATCATCTGCTCCTTAAAATGAAGCTAACATTAGAATAACCAAGAAAGCTTTTTTTCCATAAGGCGCATACTATGATTTCCAGAGCTTAACAGCCTGTAAACAGCTCCTCCTAGTTTATGATGTAGAACACAAATACAAATTGAACTACCTCCTAGTGTATGAAGTAAAATAAAATGATTGACATGACTGCTAGTTGAAACTGATCGGCAACAAATGAATAATGTAATTTGCCAAAATTGTCAACGAAACATAACCAATAGAGCTACAGGATTCAAAAAAATCCAAAAAAAAAAACACTTGGCTCAATGTGTCGAATTGACTACATGTTATAGAAAATCACATTTCTTTAACACCCTTACCAAACCCACACAAAAACACAATAACAAACAAAACAAAAACCCCAAAAACAAGTCAAGAGGGGGAAAAATCATCAGCCAGAATGTAATTTCTTAACAGAAAAGCTACTTTTTTATACATATACACATAGCTCCAAATGAAAATGACATCTTTCCCAACAACGACTACCAAAGCCACCACTCAAATGAAAGGGGAAGAAAAAAACAAACAATGTTCAAACAAGTCCCACATATCCGATGAATGACGAATAACAAAATAGAGGGAAAGACGGGAAAATGTACCCGGCAACAAGGCGAAAACCATTTTCGTACCGCTGCTGAAGCCGACCCGTACGGGCCACCAAATCAGACATACTAGGGAAGAAACCCAGTCTCAATTGCACTCCTCAGAATTCACAAGACAAAACAATTGCTCGCCATTGAAACCCGATCGCAGGCGCACGAATCCGAGAATGCTCACGGCCGCATTAGATAACAACCCCGCCATTGCTGCCCATGGTTTCGCCGGCACTACTCGACGCCTCGTCGCATCACCCAAATGGCCTCTCTCACAAATGTTTCTTTCGTAGGGTTTGCGATCAGTTGCACAGAGATAGTGAGAGAGAGAAAGCAACGGGAAGCGAATGGTTGGTTTAGAGAAAGTGCGAAAGAAAGAAGAGCAAAAGAAGCGCTTTCAACGGATCGGATCGGATAGGAAACGGTGGTGACGGTCGAAGTCACGTGGATTGTGGTCAAATATGGGGCCCGTTTGGGAGATCGTTAATAGGTTCACTGGTGAGAGAATTACCGGATGATGGTAACTCCACCATTCATATTCCGCCGCGTGGCAGATGCTTGGACTGGCTGAGGTGAGAGGAGTTTGATTGGTTGAGATATGGGTGACGCGTGGTCTGCGTAGTATTAGATTGGGAGTGGTGGAAACAGTCAGCGCGAGGAGGTTTTAAAAGGCACAGTTTGTTTGTTTTCGCGGAACGGACGGGTCGGTGGGATTTAATAGGAGGATTTTGTAGGTCCCTCCTGTCCTTTAGATCTCAAAAAAGAAGGTTCTTGAAGCTTTTTTTTTTTTTAAATTTTTATATTCGTAATTGACTGGAATTTTTTCCTTAAGACGATCACGATTAGATGGATTTTTTTTTAATGTATTTGAAAATAAAATGGATTTTTTCATAGCATTATATAAGGTATAGTTACACAGGAGAAGATTGAAAAGTTTTTTACACTAAATTTTTTATTTTTAAGAGGTCATTTAATATATAAAAAATTAAAAATAAAAAAGAAGATAAATAAATAATTTTTATATTTTTAATTAAAAAAATTATAAAAATAGATAAATAATATTAAATAATGAATTCCATTTAAATATATGAAATTTACTTAAATAATAAACCTTACACATACTGTGTACAAGAAGAAAATGAGAAAATTCAAACTCGAATTCCTTATACAGTGCCATATAACTAAAACCCGTATTCTCTGTTTTCGAAGAACACGTATGATGTAAGGCATGTTTGGTTTTGTATCCGAGAAGGTGATAAATTACGTTTGTAATTCACAAAATATAAAAATTATAATTTTTTGCTTCGGCCGACCCAATCCACGTTTTGATGGGAAAAAAATATGAACCAAACGTGCATGTGCACGTAATCCTTTATTCATAACTAAAACCTGCAACTGGTACTGGGGAGGATTAGGAATAAAAGCCACTTGTGTCATCTTCTCTTAGCAGGCCCAAGTTCTGACAGTTTGACCTTTTAAAAGAATGAAGATACAAATCACAGCAGAAAATGATTGGCCAACCTTGTGAGATCACGTTTTGTCTGCAACTTCGATAATCCTCTATACCAATTGTAGAATGATGTGATAAATTGTCTTTTACTCTTTTTTTTTTTTTGGGGATAAAATACAAACATTACACTATTTTTAAAACATTACATTATTATGAAATTAAGTTTGAAAGCAAGTAGCTAAAGAGTTTGAAATGCACGACTACCTAATATTAACAAACTAGGAAAGCAATTACCAAATCTCCTGTTAAAATACTTGTAAATACACTGGAAGTATATGATGTGTGCTCAATAATCAGCATTGTGATTTGTCAAATAGCAATAGGTGTAAAGGAGAAGAGTTTTGGGGATTCTGAATTACATCCTCATTATCTAGAACTCGTAGAGCATGTCAAATTGCCTCAAATAAAACTTTAATTTTGGTCTGGTGAACAAGAATAACTTTAGCCTATTTACAAAGAGCAATGTGAGCAAACCAGGTAGATATAAACATCCTATGCTTCGTTTGTCTGGTGTTGCACCTAGCTACCCGAAATGTTAGATGCCAATGATTTGGTAAGAACCTACCTATCCACATGTCTATGATTTCATTATAGATACATCTTTGTTGCTGGATTATTTGCTGGCATGGAATTCCCAAAAGTTGACCCATTGAATCATTTGCAAACTCAACTCAAGACCACACTCTTTATTTTCAAATATTTTATGATTGCAATGATACCAAATGACATACAATGTGAATGCAAATATCATGTTCCTCGATTCTATGTCTTAGGATTTAATTAGATAATTGTCAATCCAACGATATAGCCGTACCAAAATATCTAAAGGCTGTTGTTGATCAACACATAAGTTTAATGGAGATTCAAACCAAATCGCTCTAGTAAACAAGCAAAGAAAAAAGACATGATTGAGTGATTCATCTGCTCTATAATAAAATGGACATCATTCCTCCACCAGCAAATGATGTGCACGAAGCATCCAAGTCATTGGGAGAACATTTTGAGCAATTTCTAAAAATACAAAAAAAAGAACAACAATACCAAAACAAAAACAAAATTTCCACAACTTAATCCAACCCATAAAATTGGAAGGATGGCAAGGATGTATGTCCTATATTAGTATGTAGTATCTATCAGCAACTTGATATTTGCTCGACAAATTACCTTTCCAAATAAAAGAATCACCTTGTCACATAATAGAGAATGAAGTCCTAAGAATCTGCTTGGCATGATCCTATGAATACCTAGTTTAAAATCTATAAATTTCATCTTCCGTGATCATGTAGAATAAGATCACTCACGATTTAATATATAGCATCTAATCACATAGGACACCAAAGATGGTTAAACAAAGAAATTTTGGTTCCATCTCCTATTCTCTATTGGAAATTATCACATATAGTTGGGCTAGATTTCTAAATACCTCACTAAATCCATGATGTTGTTGAATGGCTCCAAATCTTACCATTAGTATCATTTTTATAGTATTTAAGCCTCAAAGCATGTGCAAACAAACAACGTATATCATTCGAGACTAATTGCCAAACATGTCTGGCTAGAAGTGCCTAATTAAATGCTTGGATTTGTTTAATGCCAAGACCACATTTCGGATGAGGCCAACAAACTTCAACCTATCTTAGCAAATATAATTTAGGTCCAGACTCAAAATAACTCCAAAAAGAATTTGCTAATTTTACATATATTCCATGACAATATTTCTCAGGGAGTTCAAAGTATGATAATTAGATGTCAATTTAGAATTAAGCATAGACTTTTATTAATGTAAGTCTAATCACTTGAGATAGAAGCATCGATTTCCATACTTGCAATTTTTTATCTATTTTGTCCATCATATTCCTCTGTAATTGAGTTTTACTTTAACTTAAATCTATCTATGTACTTGGGTATTTACCAAAATATGTCTTAAAATTTACACCAAAAACATATGTTAAAATCTTTTTCAATTGATGTGGTACACGAGAATTAAATGCTATTATAAATCTTTCAGGATTAACACACTAATCTAATAAGTGACTATAATGATTAAGAATGTGACATGCTTGATGACACATAGTCTCTGTAGCATGAAAAAATAATAATGTATCATCAATATACATCATATGTGATATTGGCTCAAAAGGCTGAAATATTTGTATTCTTGACTATTTATGGTTGTATTCTATTTTATGAATTATACCAGATAAAACATAAAACAACAAGAATAAATATGAACAAAGAGGGTCACCTTGTCAAAGTCCCTGTTTAAAAACAAACTTGATTATTGGGTGTCCTTTTAAAATATTGTAGTAACATATTACATTATCAAATGAACCCAGTGTTTTGAAAAATGCTTTTTCCTCAAAATTACTTTTAGAAAAGTCCATTATACCTTATCATATATTTTTGCAATATCTAATTTATATGCATACCACCCTATTTTATGAGATTTTGCACCAAAATTGAATAGAATAAAAAAAAAATATTTTAATAATTATAGAATAAATCTAAATTTTATTTCCTTTCCCTTCATTCTCTTCTTTTTAGTTACATTCTTACGTACTTAAAAACTATCTTACAATGAAATAATTATTTTTGGATCCAAACTTCAATTTAGACACTTCTTTAATTTATATTTAAATAAGCAGTTTTTAATCAAATACCCTTTAACATATTTTTAAATACAAAATTATAATTGTATAAAAATCCAATTTAGTATTTAATAAAAAACACAAGGGTGCAATTTAAACATCCATTAGGGTATAAGGGAATAATTTACTCATAAAATTTAGGACAAAATATACTTAACTCCTTGAACTTTTATTTTATGTATAAATAACCCTCTATACCTTTAAACTTGATATTGTGTATGAATAATCCCTTATCGTTCATGAGTTTGTTATTTAATTAATGGAAGTGTGACATATTAAGTGAGATATTTGCATAAATTCAGAGTTTAGGATGATTATTTGCATAAAAATAAATTTTGGGGCTCATTTAATGTGACATGTCACTTTTCTGTTAATAAATTAATGGGTTAACTAATAGCAAGAGTTATCTAAAAATAAAAATAAAGGATACAGTTTCAGAGTTTATTTTAAAATTTTAAAAGTTAAAAGTATATAACATAAGATTCAAAAGATTATGTGCATCTTGGCTTAAAAGTAAATTTAATTTTGAATTTTTTTGAATTTTTATTTTTAGGAAGAATTAGAGTTAAGGATCTAAAATTAAAAAAATTTACTCTAAAAGACATATTACCATTAGATTTAGGGATTTTATTTAAATTCAACGATAATTTATCTTAAAATAATAATAATAGGTCCTTCAAAATAAATTTTTTTAATTTTAAGTCCTTAACTTTAATTCTTCTTTATTTTTATTAGGTATTGTGATTTGTAATTCCTGATACTCTTTTCATTTTTAGCGTGGCCTTATTTTTTTTGTTAGGATTTTCAGTATGACAATGGGCTCTAACATTGTTTTAGGTTTAATCAATACTTATATCTCAATTTAATTTTAATAATTGGCATAAGATTCTCCTATATTAAATTTAGAATCCAAAATTAAAATAAGATTTCTCTAATCATATGATTGAAATTATTTAATTGCGAAATTGTCTCCCATCTTCGCGTTTAGAGCATTGATTAGCGGTTACCCGGTAACCAACATGATGCAACTGCTTTGAATTTATACTTTGGGTTAAGCTTTTTTTTAATCGCAAAAATATTTCTTGATTAACGCCACGTTTTATGCCCCTTGGGGATTTAATCTTTTTTGTATAAAAAAAAAATTGATCAAGAATTTACGAATAATAAAAAGAACCTAAACTGGCATGTATGGTATACTCGAGATTTTTTTCCAAACTTCCAAATAACCTTATTGGACTGGGCCGGTGGATTGGCCCAAAAAAGGGATTCGATCAATTCCGTAACCCGACCCGAATCCATCCTCCTAGGGTTTAAGTTTCCACGAACAACTGCTCCCCTTCTCGAGCCGCTGCTACTTCTCATCTCACTGCTCTTCCCAAGATCTGGGAATCGCTCCCCAAGCTTCAGTGCTATAAGGTGCTGAAGTTGATAATCCGGATTTCGGGATCTTCTGGAAATTTCACTGCTGAAACTCGTGAGTTTAGCAATTACATTTTTAACTTGCGTTTGTCTTTTTGTACTTCTGAAATTTGTTGTATGCGAATGTCTTCAAGCTTCCGATGGTTCTGAAATCTTAGATTAAAGGGTTAGTTTTATGGGTCGGCCATTGATTTTAATGCTAGCTTTGGAACGAAACCCTTGACTCATTTAGCTGGATTATTTTTTTCGTTTGCTGTTTGTAGTAGATTTTAAAATGGCTTTCAAAAGAAAGTTGTTTTTGAATTACTCTTTTTATGAATAATTTTCATGTGGGTATTCTCCATTTTGTGCCATTTGGTCGGTTGGGTAATGTAGGACGGTTACATCTCAATTATGAATTTCGTTCCTGTTGATCGCTCAGTTAATCTTTCTATTTTATTTTTCTTTTTTTAGCGAGCTGAATGTATCAGACAAAGATGGATGAGGCTGGGGAAGCAGGAGAGAGGCCTATTTTTAGAGATATTAGGCGCTATTTCTGTGAATACTGTGGCATTTGCAGGTCCAAGAAGACCTTAATAACCGCTCATATCAATATCCACCACAAGGTACTTTCTTGGTTTGAACAGTCTAGTATGAACCCCAAGTTTTTCGGTTTCTCAAAATTAAATAACATTATATTTTTGGATTATGATGTCTCCCAGGAGGAGGTGGAGAAAGCAAGAGTTAATAGAGATTGTGAAGCAGAGGATATAAAATCCAACGCTTGCAATGAATGTGGCGCTAGTTTTAAAAAACGTGCCTATTTAATGCAACACATGCAAAGCCATTCACTTGAGGTATTTGCTTACATTATCAACGTGCTAATATTCTGCTGTCCAAATTTGTTTTCCATCTTAAATTTTTTGTATATCTCTATATTAGGTCTTCCAAATTTGTATGGTTTAAAAATCATTTGTGGAGATTTTGTGACGTGACAAAGTTTGAATGGATGGAGAGTTTGTTGGGAGATCACAATTGATTTTCACTTATTAGTTTCTGCTGTATACGTAAAGCTGAATATGTGGAAAGTATCTGTCTGTATTTATGTTTGATATGTTCCCTTAGCTGCAAACATTGTAAGTTTGTCCGATATATAGCTGTTTGTCTTAACACTGGATGATATTGATTGATAAATCAGCTGAAAATACATATTTTTGCAGGGGAGTAGTTTATAAGATACTAATATTATTGGAAAATTATGGATGTTATGGTGTGAAGCATTGGATCCCAGACAAAGAACTCCAAAATGCATGAGGCATCATATGTCAACCTGATGGATCAGTATCAGGCAGGGAGACCTCCTGTGAAGCTCCATCAGGGTGCCTCAGTCACGCTCTGTTCAATAAGGTTGGCAGTTTGTTTGCCCATGTCTTGTTCTTGTCAAAGCACAGTTGAGCTTCTTAGATTTTGGCATTGTAGCTTTTAACACTTATTTGATGGTTCTAGAGGCCATATGTGTGTGCCATTGAAGATTGCCAAGCAAGTTACAGAAGAAAGGACCATTTGACTCGTCACCTTCTTCAACATCAAGGGAAAACTTTTAAATGTCCAATTGAGAATTGCAACCGTGACTTTGCTTTCCAAGGAAATATGACAAGACATGTCAAGGAATTTCATAATGAGAACTCCGCCTCTACTACTGCTGAAGGTCAGAAGCAGTATGTTTGCCCAGAAATTGGTTGTGGAAAGGCTTTCAAATTTGCATCAAAGCTGAAAAAGCATGAAAATTCTCATGGCAAGTTTCTTTCCTTTTGAATATCCTCAATAATTTGTGAATTTCCCAAGAAGTCTGTTAAGCAGCCTTGACTTATACTCACAGTTTTTAAAAGATATTGGACACAATTTTAAAGAATGCCTTCATTCTGCAGTTAAGCTGGAGTCGGTAGAGGTAGTTTGCTTAGATCCTGATTGTATGAAGCATTTCACTAATGTCCAATGCCTTCGAGAACATATCAAATCCTGCCACCAATATGTAACCTGTGAGACATGTGGGAAAAAGCAACTGAAGAAGAATATTAAGCGACATCTCCGAATGCATGAAACTGGTAGTTCATCAGAGGCATTTAAATGTGAATACAAGGGTTGTAGTTGCACATTCTCAAGTGTAAGACATTCTTACTCTTCAACTGCTTGATGTACATTTTAATTGAATAGTGAAAATTGTTGACTGTGTGCAAGATTGATTTTTTGTTTATTATTACTCCATTTAGGTAGTCATTGACTCTCTTATAATTTACTTCTTTGATTATGCATCAACAGAAATCTAATCTTCATAAGCATGTGAAGGCTGGGCACTTTCAAGAGAAACCTTTTGTGTGTGGCTTTCCTGATTGTGGCATGAGATTTTCTTACAAACACGTGAGAGATAACCATGAGAAAACTGGGTCTCATGTCTATACCCTTGTAAGCTCCTCCTTTGTCATTGCCTTCAACTTGTTTTGAAGAACTGTGGATATCTAAGCCATTATGTGCACAAATTTTTTTATTGAAAATTTATGGTTGCCTTGATACAGGGGGATTTTGAAGAAGCTGACGAGCAGTTCAGATCAAGGCCAAGGGGAGGACGAAAGAGGATATGCCCTACAGTTGAAATGCTAGTTAGGAAGAGAGTTACTCCACCTAGTCAACTGGATCACTGGTTACTCATGCACGAGGATGAGTAGATGCACTGACTTAGTGTGAACTACTTTTAACCATCCTTAGCCCCCAAGAGTCTAAAATAAATAGAAGGTCCTGTTCCTGCCATGCATTTGTCCCATTTAGATGCTACTAACGAACCATCAAAAGTATCAGCTTTCAACTATCCGGCAATAAATCCTTTGGATTTAACGTCAACTGTGCTACAACCTAGGATCGAAGAGAGCTAAAACATACTTAAACGGCATTACAAAGAACATGTTGACATTATAGCTATCCCTGGGTTGGAGATATTATCTGACGAATCACTTAATTCAGAGCCACAGCATGGAAAATTGAGTGTTTCTTATCACCTGTTTTCATAGCACAAGTGTTTATTATTTACCGATTTGCCGGTGAAATATGCTGGTCGAGGAGAGATAAATATAGGGTTTATATGCAGGGAGTGATGACTTGTTTCAGAATCCAGTCTGCGATGAGTTGGACTTATATATTACTTTTACTTTTAGGATAATTCGTACATGTCGTAGCTGTGTATATATTACGCAATTGTAAATGTGCAATTGAATTGCGGGAGCTACAAAATATTACCACCTATGCACGGTTATCTTCACCCAATTGAAATGGAATCGTGAGCCATATGTGATACTTGATTTCTTCAGCCACGTCCTCACTTGTCTTTCATTTTTCTTCTTTTTGCAATTAGTTTGCCTGCCGTCCAAATGTGATGGTTGAAGGGTGCTTCTTTGTAGCTTTGTTTTGTTTTTTTATTTGGGGGCATTAATCTCGGTTGTTGATATTTCTTTTTAATAACAGGAGAGATGCAAGGTCTTGAAAATAAAGGATGGGAATTGAACTTCTAATATCATGTCTCCTTTAATCTTAAAATGCTGAGCCTGATGTGAGGAACTAGCGTAAGGGAAAAAAAGAAGTGATAGGAAAAATTTGTGTAATATTTATATATTATTTAATATTATCTATTAATTATTATTTAATTATTAAAAGTATAAATATTAAAGTTATTTTTTATTTTTATAAATCATTTTTTTAAAATTTATATATTTAACTTTCTACATGCTAAATGAGTTCAAATACAATAAATTAATTAGTCAGTAAAATATTACATACTGCCGAACAGAGGCTTGAAGATACAAAAGGGTAAGCAACCCACAACATTTAAAACCTAATAACAAGCTTGAAATTCTAGGGGAAGGTTTAAATATTATTACCTCATGTTAATTAAAATATTATTCACAAAAGCAAAATATTGTTGCTAAATATGCAATTCCTTTTTTTAAAAAAAGTTAAAATCCAATAAAAAGATAAAAATAAATAACATTTGATATTATTTGAGCTACCTTTGTTCTATACTGAAGACATAACAATCAAAAGTTCCATTTTCTACAATTAAAATTTTACTTGAGCTATTTTACAAAATTTTTTGGGAAAATTTCGTATGAGGGTTATAAGTTGGTGAAAATTCCATTGAAAGATCTTAAAAAGAAAAATTTTTCCGAAAAATCAAAAAGAAAAGTTACCATTAAAATTTTCAAAAATTACTACTCATATCATAAATTATAAGATCATCTTTTGGATATTATAAAGACTTCTTAAGGAAGACTTTGAAAAGTACTAATTACTTTAGTCTTTTAAATAAATTTTGGTTTTTAAAATTCTGTAGTGTTATTTTTATCAACTTATAGTCTCTATGTATAATTTTTTTAAATTTTATTCCCTCTTCCATTGGTCACTGCTGGAATTTGAAACTCTAAGAATGTACAGTATACTAAATCTCTGTGAAGGAAATTTTGCATATTTTACTGAAACAGAACAACTTGTGTCACTTGACATAGATGCAAACCATAGGCAGTCCACAACAAGCACAATTTGAGGATGCAAAACAAACTACAGTATAAAATGAGACGTAGACCACATGAACCAAAACAAAATAATCTTTGATAATTTAAGAGATCAGTCCTTTATTGCATAGAAAAAGATTCACTACTTCTGTGTCTTATGTTTAATAATTGGAAAGAGGAACCCGTCATATTATATATAAAACATTTGATATAAAGAAATCATAGGTTAAAAGCAGGAGAAGAATGATTGAAAAAAATGAAGGGCAAAGTAGGGGAAGAATGCACACAAAACTTCAGGAACGCATTATGGGAACCTTTCCCAGAAATTAAAATCACAAAGTATTTCATTAATGTTCCTAAATGACAGAAGAATAATTACTTCCATTTGCCTTCCTCCAGATGCAAGAGCAAATTATCACGCTTAAAAATCAATCATATAAGAACTACTTGAGATCGGTTTTGCGAACGGCCTACAAATTTACCATTATTTGATAGACATAACTGGTGTTTCTTAGTACCAAATAGAGTAACAGTCCACCCGATAAACCAGCAACACAAAAGGAGGCCCTACGTAATCGAACTAAAAAAAGATTCATGAACTTCAAATCCTCAGGCCTCATGATTTGCGACATACGTTCCCCTTGCCTTTCCATCTTCTGGTTTAAACGCTTTTGCTCCAATAATTGGCGCAGTAATTGAAAATAAAGCAAGAATGGGGATACAACTGCCAACATGCTCTGTACAGAAACCCCTAACCCCAGGGTTGTTGAACGAGTGATGTAAGCATTCCAAACTCCGAGACCCAACTGAACCACCCCCAGCACGAGACTCTGTTGAATTATTACCGTAGCAACAGAACAAACCTCTCCCAAAATCAGCAACAAATTTTCCTCCATTCCTGTCTTCAAATAGTGCATTCGCCGCAACGAGGAGCGCATGTTATCAACCGCGCAGACTGGGAATGCAAATGCCAGAGAGCACTGTATGAAAACGATTGGGGGTAATGGAAAGTTGTAAGCTCCGAAACCTATCTGAGCCGCACCCAGAAGTGCCAGTGCATTCTTCAAACCGTTGATGTTCTTAATCATCTCCTCAAGTAACCCTTCGATTTCAGGGTTTTCAGATTTTGAAGAGGGACCATTGGCTGAGAAGAATCTGGCTTTAGTAACCAATGAAGAGCTAGGGGTTCTAGAAGTCACAATGGGAGCTGATCTTACGAAACTAAGGTCCAGAATTTTGGGTTTCTGACCAAATAGCCCGTTACGTGAGGACCAAACATTTCTGGGATTTTCATCTGATGACAGAGAAAAACTGTTAGTGTTTGATTCCGTGCATGATGGAGTTGAACCAAGGCAGAGATGTAAGGATTTTGGGGTTCCTGATGGCTGAAATTGAGAAGTGGACTTCGCAATTGTGTTTGAAGGCCTTGACTGTGAATAGAGAGAAGAAGAAGGAGAAGATGTTAGCAACCTATAGCTAAACCTTCGTGAAATCATGGAGGCCATTATTGTCCAACAGAAAGGAAGGAAGGCGAGTAATTGATTCAGTTAAATCAAAAGAGAATAGGTAAAAAGGCCATCTTCTTCGCCGGCGGCATTGACGCTGGTTAGCTGGTTAGGCATTTACTTGGCATGCCTCAATTTTAGGGTGAAAATACACACAATAAAAAAAAATTAATTCCACTATTTTCTATTAAAAAACGAAAAGAAATTGTTCACGTATATGTCTATTATTATTACTATTAATTATATAAAGGATGTTTGGTGATTTTGTTGGGAATTATGAGAGTCACACAACGAAAACGTTTAAAAAATTTTATTTTAATTTTTATCAAAGATCCGTCAAAATCGCTTAAATTGAATAGGTTTAGAGAATTACCTTTTCTGTCGATTGAATTTGTTATTTTCTTCTGTTTGTATCACATGAACTGACCGCAGATCAGCTCCCTCTACTGGTATCCACACGAACGGAGCTCAGCACCTCAAAAGTGTGCTAGCATTTTATCCGTACAATTCCGTACAGTCCGTACGGTGTCTGTACGACATTTCGTACAATTCCGTATGATGTCACTCTCTAAGGATTTTGAAGTGTCCGTATAGTCCGTACGATTCTCTCTCTCTCTAAGGATTTTGGAAGCAACTCTAGCTGTAGCTTCTGATATGGAAACCCCTATTTATAGACTAGAGTTTCAGATATATTTAATTAATCAAAATTAATTAAATATATCTATTAGTTTAAATTCATATCTATCTTATAGTTTAAATTTAAACTAACAATATCTAGAGTTTAATTTAAATCTATCTGATAGAATTAAATTTAAATTATCTGATTAGTTTAAATTTAAATCTATCTAATAGAATTAAATTTAAATTATCTGATTAGTTTAAATTTAAATCTATCTAATAGAATCAAATTTAACTTAATTCATATATATATACACACACATATATATATATATATATATATAATATAATATAATATACATATATATATATAATATATTTCACATTTAATTTTATATATATATATATATATATAATTTTTTCATCTTAGATATTCATTGAATTTAGACACATTTCTGATTCAATGAATGTGGACATTTTAGTCTGAGTTGGTCCGTTCTTGTGTGCGACGCTGCAGGCCCATATGATGTTGGCAGTGGATCAACTGCACTATTTGACCCACAAATCACAAGCGGCCTCTAGCAAGACATTGTGACTACCCAAATCATATGGAATCGGTGATCCGATGTAACCTATCTTATAACCCTATCATATCCCTTTTGTCACATGATATCTAGATCGAGTATGAGGCATGGAAATGTCATCCTCAACTTGCTCGATCATAACTTTCTCGATCTTCGAGCAGACTGATATAAGATGGAACCCTTTCCATCTGAGCATGGCCATGCATTTCTCAATCACACTCATCGAGGGGCCCAAAGATATCTCTCTATTAATTAAAGGGACAAATTTCATCTTGACCACTCATCTTCCTCTGCATGGATTCCATTATACTTTGATCACAGTCTTTATAATCACCCGGTTAAAGGTGATATTAGATTATGCCAAAGTACAGTGTCCTTCATGTAGGAATCTATGGTGATCTCAGGTCCAAGGGATCAATGACATGGTTATATATGAAATAAACTTATGACTTAATCCATGTAGTTTATCTCATGATGGGTCTATCCAACGTTCTGTTCTCTAACACACGCCTATGATTTTAATTCATATCATCATACATGATTAACACTTAATTAATCAAAATCATACTAATCTTAATTCATCGTTGTTCCCACAAGGATGATTGATTAGGGATATTTTGAATAATTCAAAAAAATGATTTATCCATGGATATTATTATATATAAACATGCAAATAATATAATGTAATAAAAAGAAAACTCTTATTTCGTAATAAAAACAATGTTCGCAATACAATGATTGGTCTAGGGCACAATCTCCAACAACTCCCACTTGCACTAGGTTCAATCATTAATGTTTTTAATACCCATTGACCTAACATGACGATCATGCTTAGCCTGTGCAAGTGGCTTAGTAAGAGGATTAGTAACATTGTTATCAGTTGGTACTTTGCATATCTTTATATCACCTCTATCAATGATTTCTCTGATAAGGTGATATCGCCTGAGTATGTGTTTGGTCCTTTGATGTGATCTAGGCTTTTTAGGCTGTGCTATTGCACCATTGTTGTCACAGAATAAATCTATCGGATTTGAGATGGTAGGCACCACCCCTAGCTCAGTAATGAACTTTTTAATCCAAACAGCTTCCTTAGCTGCATCTGATGCTGCTAGGTACTCAGCTTCTGTTGTAGAATCAGCCACAGTGCTTTGCTTTGAGCTCTTCCAACTTACTGCGCCACCATTCAAATAGAATACAAATCCTGATTGCGATCTAGAATCATCTTTGTCAGATTGAAAACTTGCATCTGTGTAACCGTTTACAACAAGCTCGTCATCCAATCCTTCATACACCAAGAATATATCCTTAGTTCTTCTCAAGTACTTTAGGATATTCTTGACAGCAGTCCAGTGATTCTCACCTGGATTTGATTGAAATCTACTAGTCATACTCAAGGCATATGAGACATCTGGTCGAATGCATAACATGGCATACATGATAGATCCAATAGCCGAGGCATATAGAATCTTACTCATGCGTTCTCGCTCATCACGTGTACTAGGACACTGAGTCTTGCTGAGATTGATATCATGAGACATAGGTACAAAACCCTTTTTTGAATCTTGTATACTAAATCTATGCAATACCTTGTCTATGTAGGTGCATTGACTTAGACCGATTAGCCTCTTAGATCTATCTCTATAGATCCTAATCCCAAGGATGTAATTAGCCTCGCCAAAGTCTTTCATTGAGAAACATTTTCCTAACCAAGACTTGACAATCTGCAAGGTAGGAATGTCATTTCCAATAAGTAGGATGTCATCAACATAAAGCACTAGAAATACAATTGCGCTCCCACTAACCTTCTTATAAACACAAGGTTCATCAACATTTTGGATAAAACTAAAATCTTTGACTACTTCGTCAAAACGATGATTCCAACTCCGAGATGCTTGCTTCAATCCATAAATGGATTTTTGAAGCTTGCAAACCTTTCAGAATCCTCTGGACGCATAAAACCTTCAGGTTGTGTCATATACACATTCTCAAGCAGCTTTCCATTAAGGAATGCTATTTTCACGTCCATTTGCCAAATCTCATAATCATAGTATGCAGCAATGGCGAGAAGGATCCTGATTGATTTGATCATAGCGACTAGTGAAAAGGTTTCATCATAGTCTATACCATGTGTTTGTTTGAATCCTTTTGCAACCAATCGTGCCTTGAAGGTATGCATTTGGCCATCCATGTCAGTTTTCTTTTTGAAAACCCACTTGCACCCTATGGCTTTTATACCTTCAGGTGGGTCAATCAAGGTCCATACCTGATTGTCATACATGGATTGCATCTCAGACTTCATAGTTTCTAGCCATTTCTCAGAGTCTGATCCCATTATGGCCTCTTGATAGGTGGTTGGCTCATCTTGATCAATGAGCAACATATCACGATATCTTTGAGGCTGATATCGTGTCCTATCAGACCTCCGTGGGCCTTGTGTTACTTGAGTAGGCTCAACAACTTGTTGTGAGTCTTCTCGATTTTCCATCTCCGGTTCAATGCGATTTTGTGGCTCTCCAACTTCTTCAAAATGTATTTTACTCCCACTGGTTCTCTTGGAGATGAATTCTCTCTCTAGAAAGATACCATTCCGAGCAATAAACAATTTATTCTCGTTAGGGTTATAGAAGTAGTATCCCTTTGTTTCCTCACAAAAAGACATTTTATAAATTTGGGTGCTAACTTATCTGAGGCATGTTGCTTAACATATACCTCGCATCCCCAAATCTTGAGAAAAGATAAATTAGGCTTTTTCCTAGTTCATATCTCATATGGTGTCTTTTCAATCGCCTTAGATGGAGCACAGTTTAGTGTAAATGCAGCTGTTTCTAATGCATAGCCCCAAAAGGATAGTGGAAGATCCGTTTGACTCATCATGGAACGAACTATATCTAATACGGTTCGGTTCCTTCGTTCAGAAACCCCATTCCATTGTGGTGTTCCTGGTGGGGTCAATTGTGAGATAATACCACAATTTCTAAGATGGTCAATAAACTCTTGGCTCAAATATTCACCACCTCGATTGGATCAAAGTGCTTTAATAGATTTGCCAAGCTGATTCTGTACCTCATTTTGGAATGTTTTGAACATTTCAAAAGCTTCAGATTTGTGTTTCATTAACTAGATGTAACCATATCTACTATAGTCATCTATAAAAGTAATGAAGTACAAGTGGCCTCCTCTAGCAGTTGTACTTAGTGGACCACATACATCGATATGTACTAGGCCCAATAAGTCAGTGGCCCGCTCACTATGTCCAGTGAAAGGTGCCTTAGTCATCTTTCCTAATATACAAGATTCGCATGTGTCAAATGATTCAAAATCAAATGATTTCAGAAGTCCATCTTGATGGAGTTTTGAAATGCGTTTCTCATTTATGTGGCCTAGACGACAGTGCCAAAGATAGGCTGGATTCAAGTCGTTAGTCTTGATTCTCTTGGTAGTTATGTTATAGATATCTTGATTATTGGGAGCATTAAGATTTAAGTAATAATGACCACTATGCAAATCACCATCCGCATAAAAAAATATTATTACGATAAATAGAACATTTATTATTTCCAATAATTGAAATAAAACCTTCCTTATCCAAATAAGAAAGTGAAACAATGTTACTACTCAAAGCAGGAACATAATAGCAATTGTTTAAAATTAACAAAAGTCCACTGGGCAAATTTATTTCATAAGTGCCTACAACTAAAGCAGCAACTCTTGCTCTATTTCTAACTCGTAGGTCTACTTCGCCCTTTTTCAACTTTCTACTCCTTTTAAGACCCTGCACATTTGTATAAATGTGAGTTCCACATGTAGTATCTAATACTCACGTAGAAGAAGTAGAAAGATTAATTTCTATAACATAGATACCTGAAGGAATAGTCCCGCTATTCTTCTTTTTCTTTAGATCTTCCAGGTAGAGCTTGCAGTTTCTCTTCCAATGACCGGGCTCATTGCAAAAGAAACAAACTCCTTCCTTAGGAGGTTTTGCCTTCTTGGTTTCAGGCTTGGGTTTGGGCTTGTTTTGGTTCTTCAACTTATTGTTCGGGCCCTTTCCTTTGCCTTTGCCTTTGCCTTTCTTTTTCATTCCTTTACTTTTCTGAACCATTAAAACAGAGCTTGGATTTTTCTTAATATTTTGCTCAGCAGTTTTAAGCATCCCATGCAGTTCAGAAATAGATTTCTCCATGTTGTTCATATTGTAGTTTATGACAAATTGGTCATAACTTTCAGGGAGTGAGTTTAAGATCAAATCTGTAGATAACTCCTGACTTATTAGAAATCCGAGCCTTTCAAGGTGATCAAGGTAGCCTTTCATCTTCAAAACATGAGTGCTAACTGATGCACCTTCAGCCATTTTATAGGAATGCAAGGCCTTGTGGTTTCAAACCTTTCCTGCCTTGCTTGTTGTTGGAACATTTTCTTGAGATGCACAATCATCTCATAAGCTTCCATAAGTTTCAGATCTCTCTGAAGTTCTGGGACCATGGTGGCTAACATCAGGCATCCCACATCTAAAGAATCATTGAGATGTTTGGTGTGGACATCCTTCTGTGCTCTTGGGGCATTGGCTACAGGCTCCTCAGGAATGGGCTCATCTAAGACATATAGCTTTCTTTCCTGTTTGAGAACAATTCTTAAGTTCCTAAACCAGTCAAGAAAGTTTGTCCCATTGAGTTTGTCCTTTTCAAGGACGGATCACAATGATAGTGCAGCAGAGTTATTTGTCGACATTTTTTTCTACAACAGAATATGCAAAAAGTCAAATTAATAACTTTCCACTAAAAAAAATAACCCTCAATTTAATTTAGCGGACTAAGACCCATATTTCACTTAATTATAAGTCTGCTTTGGCAAGACGCTTAAAATTAAACTATTTAGGTAGGTAACTCGTTTACCAATTACATTACATGTAACTCTTAGATCTTTTATAGGATTCATTCATCACATGATTCGTCATGTTTAATCCCATATAATGCCTTGAGACTCAAAACCGTTTTGATAGTTTCAATTAAGTCAAACCATTATGAAACTTATGAGTATCACCATTACCCAAGCTGTCTTACTAAGATAACCTAAATGTATCCCACTTTGGTGGAACCTACAGTTAGGTGATCAAAGTTTTGGCAGATGTTCATTAGTGGGCGGCATTGCAACTTAAAATTTTACACGAGGGATTTTATTTCATTATTTTATAAAACTAGTTGTCACATAATTATATACTACGATAGCATACATGCATATGATCTCATCACAAGTCTTAAAATAAATATGACATAATATGGCCCATCTATCCTATCTCCTCCCAAGCCAATGAGAGGATTTCTCTAAGATAAAATCTATATATATATACAAAGAGAAACTTCGTTTGAACATTCGAGGGGAGTGTGAGATGAGAAAAGAATGTACATTCAGAATGAATAGAGGCACGATACGCAGGCCGTATTTCTTTAAAAAAAAATTACAAATCATAAACATCCTAGGGCCGTATCATGCACCATACCCATCCAAGCAAATCACAACACACATGTTACAAATATCTCATCTCATATGAAAAGCTGTAAATTTAGTGAATTAATTTTAAATTATGTTATGCTAGGATTAGATAGCAATGGCAGATTCATTTATACATAGCGAAACAAATTCGAATTAAAATAGAATATAATCTGTACAAAATATATCAAAATATATATATGTAACAAATTAATAATCATGTTTCCAATCACATTGAAAACTATACATATATCATATATATGAATGAATTAAAAGAACCTCTACACTTAGATTTCTTAGAGCACACAAGTACTCAATTTAAGTAATTTTGACGTGGCTCTGATACCACTGTTGGGAATTATGAGAGGCACACAGCGAAAACGTTTAAAAAATTTTATTCTAATTCCCACCAAAGATCCGTCAAAATTGCTTAAACTGAATAGGTTCAGAGAATTACTTTTTCTGTCGATTGAGTTTGTTATTTTCTTCTGTTTGGATCACAGGAACTGACCGCAGATCAGCTCCCTCTACTGGTATCCACACGAACGGAGTTCAGCAACTCAAACGGTGTGCTAGCAGCCTGTCCGTACAATTCCCCGTACGGTATCCGTACGACGTTCGTACAATTCGATACGGTGTCACTCTCTAAGGAGTGTCCGTACAGTCCGTACGATTCTCTCTCTCTAAGGATTTTGGAAGCAACTCTAGCTGTAGCTTCTGATATGGAAACCCCTATTTATAGACTAGAGTTTCAGATATATTTAATTAATCAAAATTAATTAAATATATCTATTAGTTTAAATTCATATCTATCTTATAGTTTAAATTTAAACTAACAATATCTAGAGCTTAATTTAAATTATCTGATTAGTTTAAATTTAAATCTATCTGATAGAATCAAATTTAAATTATCTGATTAGTTTAAATTTAAATCTATCTGATATAATTAAATTTAAATTATCTGATTAGTTTAAATTTAAATCTATCTGATAAAATTAAATTAAATTATCTGATTAGTTTAAATTTAAACCTATCTAATAGAATTAAATTTAAATTATCTGATTAGTTTAAATTTAAATCTATCTAATAGAATCAAATTTAACTTAATTCATATATATATACACATATATATATATATATAATATAATATAATATACATATATATATAATATATTTCACATTTAATTATATATATATATATATATAATTTCTCCATCTTAGATATTCATTGAATTTAGACACATTTCTGATTCAATGAATGTGGACATTTTAGTCTGAGTTGGTCCGTTCTTGTGTGCGACGCTGCAGGCCCATATGATGTTGGCAGTAGGTCAACTGCACTGTTTGACCCACAAATCACAAGCGACCTCTAGCAAAACATTGTGACTACCCAAATTATATGGAATCGGTGATCCGATGTAACCTATCTTATAACCCTATCATATCCCTTTTGTCACATGATATCTAGATCGAGTATGAGGCATGGAAATGTCATCCTCAACTTGCTCGATCATAACTTTCTCGATCTTCGAGCAGACTGATATAAGATGGAACCCTTTTCATCTGAGCATGGCCATGCATTTCTCAATCACACTCATCGAGGGGCCCAGAGATATCTCTCTATTAATTAAAGGGACAAATTCCATCTTGACCACTCATCTTCCTCTGCATGGATTCCATTATACTTGATCACAGTCTTTATAATCACCCGGTCAAAGGTGATATTAGACTATACCAAAGTACAGTGTCCTTCATGTAGGAATCTATAGTGATATCAGGTCCAAGGGATCAATGACATTGTTATATATGAGATAAACTTATGACCTAATCCATGTAGTTTATCTCATGATGGGTCTATCCAACGTTCTGTTCTCTAACACACGCCTACGATTTTGATTCATATCATCATACATGATTAACACTTAATTAATCAAAATCATACTAATCTTAATTCATCGTTGTTCCCACAAGGATGATTGATTAGGGATATTTTGGATAATTCAAAAAAATGATTTATCCATGGATATTATTATATATAAACATGCAAATAATATAATAATGTAATAAAAAGAAAACTTTTATTTCGTAATAAAAACAATGTTCGCAATACAATGATTGGCCTGGGGCACAATCTCCAACAGATTTTGCATGAGAAACTAGCCGTAAACAAATGTATAATATCATTTCGATAGTTTTATTAAATTTTTTTAAAAATTATTTTAAACATTATAATCCACTCTTAGGAATTTGAATTTTGAATATCATTAAATTGTTTATAAAATGTTGATAAATTAAGTTTCAATAAATAAAAATATTATGTATTTGGAAATCCTTTTGGCCGTTGGTTTTTAAACGATGGCCACGATTAGATTTTTAGCCGACAAAATTGGAACTAAAAAACAATATACTGGCTTAACAATAATGTATGTAGCATGAGAACCAGTCAGGTTCCATATCGAGTCAAAGGCGAGTTTCTATCGAGTTGAGTTGACTCGATGCAAAGTAAGGGACGAAGGAAGTGACACGTCGTTTCATTACTGAATGTAAACGACGCGTTGTTTTACTTAACCTTAAAGCACATTTTGCCTTTTGTGAAAAATGCTGTGGCGTTTTGAAACCTGTTTAATAAAATGTAAATTTTGCATATTTGGGAGCTAATAGGCCTGGTGGTTTTTGGGCCTTTGTTTTTGGGCTTTCGTTCTTTCTAAGATATTGGACCAAATTTTTGGACACTAGTTGGGCTAGAAAAATGGATTGGTTTTATTTTCATTTTTAGACACATTAAAAAAGGAAACAGTGGTTTCCATATGGCCCTTTCTGTTTTGGGTTTTGGTATAATGAATTCTACAATCTAAAAACAAAACTAGTGTGGGCCATTTATTTTTGGGCCTCTTCGTTTTGGGCTATTTGGCTATTTTAGGCCGATTTTTGACCAAAAATCACTTTGGGCCATTTAAGGCCAACCTTTTGGCAAATTTTAGCTTTTTTTGGTTGTTTCATGATTAAAAATACATGAATCTATTTTTTAAATAATTTTTTGAATAAAACTTCTAGTGAGTTAAAATTATGGAAGAATTACAGTTAATGACCCAAAATTTAAAAAAAATTATTTTAAAGAATTTATTACCACTAGATTTAGAGGATTTTACTTAAAGTCAGTAGTAATCTATCATAAAATAATAATAACAAGTTGTTCAAAGTATTTTTTTTTTAAATTTTGGATCTTTAACTGTAATTCTCCCTAAAATTATTTTATTTTTGGATTCTTTTGGGCAAAGTATCTTTAAACTAATATTTTGTTTAAAATGTGGTAATAATTACTTTTTGATCATTTATTTTGTTCAAAAAATTATTCAGTACCATTTAATTTGTTTAAGTTCTAGTAAAATTATTTTAGGCAACTTAAGTCAATTTTTTGCAATATTAGTATATATTTTGTCAAAAATTATTAAAAATTTAATTTATGGGGTCATTTAATTTATGACTAATTTTAGACAATTAATATTTAAGCAATAATTATGACATATTTGAGTTAAATTAATAGAAAAATTGTTATTAATTAATTAGTCACGATTTTGCCTAGTTGATTGATTGATTAATTCTCATTATATAATACATGCTTATACATTTATGCTTAGTCATATTTCAGCATTTAATTTTATTAAGATGTTAAGTGATTTATATAATTTTAGTTTAATTAAAGTTTAGCTGCATCATTTTCAATTATTCTAAAGTTATAAATTAGGCATTAAAATTAAATTTAAGATCACATAAGGGAAAATAATATCGATTTGTTAAATTCTAATTAAGATGTCATGTGATTTGTATGATTCATGCATTTAGTTTTTTCTTCTTTGGAATATAAATTTCATGAATTTTAAAATCATTATGAATTTTATTAAGATATTCAAACTAAGTGGGAGAATGTTTACAGTTGGTTTTTAAATGTTGGCCACATTTAGATTTTTAGCCAATAAAATAAGAACTAAAAAACAACCTCTAGGATGTGGTCCAATATTTTAAGGATTTCAAAATATTTGAGGACCATGGCTTATGGAATATTCCTTTGTTCCATTGTGCATCGTGGCTTCTTGGATGCAAGGAAGCATTTTGGATGACAATATAAATTACAGGTCCCTGAGCTCATTCTCACTTACTTAAAAATATACAAAGACCATCATTAAGTGAAAATCAGAGCTTGGAAACATCCTTATAATGAGAAAAATACATAGTTTGGAGCAATGGTGAGAGATAATGTAACAACCCAGAAAAAGAAAATAGAAAAGAAAATGAGAAAAGGAAAGGAAAAGAGAAGCTGAAAAATTTTCGAAGAACTGAGAATTTTCTAAGTCTTCTCGCCATAGCAAAATATGGAATCGCCATAGCGAGAATGCCTCTTTGCCGTAGCGAGTATGTTCCTAGCTATAGCAAGTGCGGCGTTCCATACAGAAACCAGTGAGTTGCTCGCCGTAGCGAAATTGTTCCTAGCTATAGCGAGTGCGGCGTTCCATATAGAGACCAGGGAGTTGCTCGCCGTAGCGACGCCACAGCGAAGGCAGAAGTCTGGAACAGACACGAGCTCGCCGTAGCGAGGGCACTAACTCGCTGTAGCGAAAGCGGTCCAGAAAAGCGAGAAAAAGAGAATTTGACTTTTAAAAGCTTCCAAATCTCTTCTTTCTTCTTCTAACCGACTCAAACTCGTCTTAGGAGAGAGCAAAGGGCGGAGGAGAGAGAGAGAAGCTGAAGAGAAGAGGAAAGCACAAGAAAGGTATGAATTTTCATGGCTTCCTCTTAGTAAGTTGCCCTTCTCCCCTTTTCCCCTCTTTCCTACGGTTCAGATGATAGAAATGGTTAGGTCTTGAGTCTGGTTCAGAGGAGGGAGAGTGGGAAACCATTCTTGAGAGGGATTAGAAGTAGATAGTCTTCTCTTTCTTGCTTTTCCCCTTTCTTAAGAGTTGAGAAAAGAGAGGGATAGCTCATGGGCCTTAGAGTGAGGAAAGACCTAGAGTGAGAAGCTCAGTAGAGCCAATTAGAAGAGATCCCTAGCTTAAGAATTGAGTATAAGGTATTAATTCCATGCTTTTGTGTGGTTAGGCTCAAGAGGGACTCTCCCATCTAGGAATTGTTGTGAAATCCAACAAGGGAGGAGACAATTGACAGAGCAAATTGAGAATAGCTAGCAAAGGTAGTTCTCTCCACTTTCTCTCATGCATAATTGTGTGTTTACATTGTCTTGCTTGTGTGTATGAATGATATGAGTTATGAGAAGTGTGTTAGCATGATTATGTGGTATGATTGAGATGATGTTTTAAATGTTTGATTGGTTTGCTTGAGGAAATGGGAAAGCCAATAACCCTATAGCCAAGGTGAGGATGAGCCGAAGCCTAAGTTGGTTGAGCCATGTCTCCCAAAAGTGAGGTTGACTCCCAAAGAGTAAGGGTGAGTCTAAGTACCTCTAAAGTATGGGAAGGCAAATCCAAAAGCCATAAGGGAAGGGGGTGAGGCCGATCCAAGTACTCAACGAACTCTTGAATGTTATCCATGGCCATTTCACATGTTTTAAATGTTTTTCATCATGTTTTATATGCTAACATGCCATACATGCATAATGAGACTTGTTGCATGTAATATATGTATGTTTGAATGAGAGTTGAACTACTGAGATTCCATGAATCTCACCCTCCCTCTCCACCATCCAACCATGCCAGGTGGACCGAGTGAGATTAGAGATGGGAGCAACCACCACCAAGCATGAGGCTAGGGATAGAGATGAAGAAGAATGTAAAGTTTTCGTAATACATTGTATATGAGAATTGTACATGAGATGTAAATGATGTATATGATGTAGCATGTACAAATGTTGTAAGACAATGTATATATGAATGATGAATGTATGAGAATGAGTCTTATGATGAATAAAAAGGTAGCTTTTGATATGAAATGCTCAAAGTACTATAGATTATATGGGTGCATAAGTGGGCATGGGGTAGTGAGTTTCCCCAATCTAAGTTATTAGACACTTGAGGCATGATTGATAGCTCCTAAAGATGCTTTCTCATGTGCTCAAAGAGTCATAGAAGTAGAAAACTTAAGATTGGACCCCATTAGCCACACTTTTGGCCAAGAAATGGCCTTTTTGTACATGATATCATAAAATAGCCATATGAACTCTTCTTGCTATGAGATTTGACATGTAGCTAGATTATGTTTAGAGCTTTCTGGGAAGCTAGAGTTCATGTCATTTAGAGGTCTATAGCATTTTCTATGATCATTCAAAGTTGACATCAGAAATCCGAATTTCAGAAAATCACTGTTCATTTGGTCAGTTTTGAAATCATGTCATCCGAGGGGCAAACGTAGTCCAATGGCTACGAAATTTTATACACAGAAACTAGATGGTCACAGTGACTTGTAGGAACTAGAAGCACCTCATTTAGAGGTCCAGAGAGGAAGTTATGCAATTTTGAAGTTCCTGCCCAGAATCAGACCCCCAACCAGACCCGAGGTACTGTTTCATCGGTTTCCGGGGAATTGGCTTGGTGGACTGATCTGGAGATATTTTTCTCCTCTAGCTAACATCCACATATTTCCATAGAGATAGAGTTTATGAGCATTGGATTTTTTTGGAATTAGTTAGACGTTTTCAAAGTCTATATCAGTAAACTGTGACAGCAAAGAAGTCCCCTCTGACCAGTGCACTATTTCGATGTCAAACGCAGAATGAGTGAGAGATTGAAACTTCTAAGTATTTTTAGCATGAAGTAGACGTCTCAAAATTTCTAGAATGACCCAGATCATGCAGATACGATTTTTCTGCATTTAGTTATGAATTTCCAAAGTTAGCCCAGAGATGAAGCAAAATCTGCCCATAGCGAAAATGCATGTCTCTAATCCCTTTTTGCTTTCCATGAGTTTAAAGCATATAGTAGGGATTGAAATAAGTCTCAAAAGAGTAATTGAGCATGAGGAAGGATAGAGAGAGCTCAACCGGTCCATATTACTTCTAAGTGGAGCTCTACCCACACATAGTGCCATGGAGAGAGTAAGTATAAGGTAGAGGAAAGAGTCTCCCTTATGAGTTCCGCACCGCCCATATGGGCGAGAGGGCACGTTGGGTATGAGCTAGAGGTTAAGGTGTCACAGATAACATTTTTTTATATTTTATAATTATCTAGATATCATTTTTTGTTGTCATATATCCTAATTATTTCTAACATCCTTATATAAATGCATTATTAATATAGATTAGATACAATAGGTTATTAATTGTAATTAGCAGTGATGGGTGAAGATAAATTCTATAACATATATATTTTATTTTCTATGTTGAAATAATTATGCATATGAAAAAGAAATGCTAGCTCTTTGAAATAATTATAGAAAAGAATGTTGTTGATCTCTTAGTGGTTATTTCTTAAGCATGGGAGATCTCTTCTCTCTAATATGTGAATATCTTTGAGAATTTTTTATGAAATTTATATTGTTGTGTGGTATATTATGAAGTGTGAATTAAAAAAAAATCTAATAAAAATGGTAAAAGATGTAGTCATCTTTTAAAGTTATAAAAGCACAAAATTGGGTGAGTGTAGCAATTTGGGAATACTCTTTCATTTTATTTCTCTAGAAGTTTAGCAATGAAGAAGGCACTATTGATGGCCTAATGTTATGGGTAGAAGAAATTGACTGTGCAAAATTGTGGAAGACAATTATTAATTTTACTTCTTCTATTAATTAGAAATATTATGCTATGCTAGATGATTCCTTACATGTTAAGAATGGTTTTAAGGATTTTTTTCTACATGAATTTATTATCAAGCAAATATGGCAACAAATTGGCTAGCAAAAGTAATTGTTAAGGGAATGTATCCTTCAAGTTAGGTTTAATCATCTCTTTCCACTGGGCCTTTACATTGGCTCTTATTTCTTATTTAATTTTTGAAGGTATTGGTTGTTACTTTCATGTATGAACATTTTCCCCCTTAGTTATATTTCCTACAAACTTTGTACTCAGTGTTTATTATAACAACGCATCTCTCATTGACCAAAAGTAAGGGACCCAATGTTAAAAAGAAAAGAGAGAGAGAGAACAACAAAAGATTGGATCTCATGTTTTTAACCTTTTAAGTTCTTTTGTCCTAGTATCCTTATGCATTGCATTCAACCTTTTTTGAAGAAACATGGATATCTTAAGCATCATTTGCACAAGTATTTTAGATTTAAAATTTGCAATTGCATTGGTGCAAGGAGATTTTGAAGAAGCTTATGAGCAATTCAAGTCAAAGGCCAAATGGGGGGTATAAGAGAGAGTGCCACAAAGTCGAAATGTTAGCTAGAAAAAGTTACTCCAACTAGGACGAGTAAATGCACTGAATTATGTGAACTACTTGTAAGTAAATAGAACGTATTATTCCTACCATGACTTTTACCCATTTAAATGCTACTATAGTATTATCAAGAGAATTGGTTGCTAAAAGTATCTATTTAGAAGTAAATTCTTTAGATTCAATGTTAACTATACTACAATATTAATTGTTGGTGAACAACATTATGAAATTGCAACAAATTAAAATAAACTTTATGATGTTACAATGAACTTTAACATATTATAACTATTGGACAAATTATCTAAAGAATCACTTAATTGTGGCAAGAGCACAAAAAATTGGCACAAAAAATTGAATGTTTCCTTTTAAAAATCTTTTTACATATGTTGGTTTAACATAAAAAATTTAGGATTTAGTTATGGTGAGCTATGTCTTGTTTCAAATTCCAATGTGCATTGAGTTTAGTCTATATACTTAATGTGTACATGTGATAGTGTAAGTAGAAATATAGAAGCTAGTTGTGTTTATTTAGGATTACTAAATGTACAATTTAAGTGCTAGTGCCACCAATATTACTATTTGTGCACAGTTATCTTCACCCATTTGAAAAATTATAAAGGTGCCTTTTTTTTTTTTTCATTTTTTGTATTGATACTTAAGAGTTTGGTTTACCTACTAACCAAATGTGATGGTTGATTTGCTTAATCATTTCCTCACCTCAACTTTTTAAGCAAATTATACTATTTTTTTATGATTTTGTTAAATTATATATGATATCCCTTTTGTTTTAAAAATTACATCCAACTTTCTTTTAATTTATTTTTTTGTCAATGACACTAACTTTTTACATAATATGTGTTTAATTAAAATAGTAACATGGTCCTTTAACTTTATTTGTTGTTTCAATATAATATCTCAAGATTTAATTTTGTTTTGCAAAAAACCTTTTAAGTGAAATTTGTTAGTGACTTAAATGGTCATTTATCTATCTGCTTATATGGAAGCCACCTATATGTTTTTATGTTGATATGACAGCCACATTAAAAATAAAAAATAAAAAGCAAAATGAAGCCAAATTTATCATTCCACACTCTTCCTTTAGAGGGACATTAAAGACCATCTATTTAGAGGTCTGAAGAATGTTCTTAAATATTCTCCCTCCTTTCTTTTGATAAATTGAAAATATTCTTCTATGTTTCTATTAAAATAGATAGTGGATGAATTCTACTATAATTTAAAGAGAAATGTTTCAAATTACTGTTGAAATTATAATCTCCAACAATCTCCATTATTCCATTTGACAATTTTCATATTTATTAACGTGATTACTATTTGCCAATTAAGAGAAATAGAGGAATCAATGCTGTTGATAGTAGATTAATTCTTTGTCTAGCAAGTTTTTTAAAAAGGGATTTTTGGCTTAAAGTGGCTTGTAATGTTCCTATACTAAAGTGTCTCTTACACACAGTTACTCATAGCTTAGAAAACCTCTTAGTTTTGCTTTATCCTGCAAGCTTATAATATTCTTAGAATTGGCTTCCAACTTGACTGTATCTAGCTATGGCTAGGGTAGATGTTTAAACCTTCTTAGTATGAGCCATTCAAGATATCTTGTAACACATATGAGGATAAATGGTCAATAAGCAAATTATTGTCCATATGTGTGCAAGAATAGAATAGGCTCATTTTGAAAGGTGGTGGAGTTTTAAATGAGGCATATATAGTTACAAGCTCTAAGCAGAAGAGCCATAAAGGAAAGGGCAAGAACAAGAGATTTACTCCTATTTGCAAAATGAATAAGAAGGCAGCTTGATGCTTCTTCTATAAAAAGAAAGGGCATATGAAGAAAGATTGCCTTAAAAGGAAGGTCTAATTAGAGAAGAAAGGTATACTCTTATCTTTTGTATATTTTAAACATCATATGGTTTATACTATTTATGACACTTGATGGATTGATATCAAATCTATGATCCACATTTCAAATACCATGAAAGGTTTTCTTAACCAAAGGAAACTAAACCTAAGTGAGCATAAAGTCTTTCTTAAAAATCAAATTGGCTCACCCATGGAGGCAATAAGGACATTTAGGATTTTTTTTTGTTCTAGTCATGTATTGGATCATAAACAAATATTTTACATTCCAAGTTTTTCTAAGAACTTAATTTCTATTTCTAAATTTGTTCTCTTAGGTTTTTCATTAAATATTTATGGACCAACATTTAATTTAATAAAAATTTAGTACTTATTAGGAAATTACTTTGGATGGTGGTTTGTATAAGCTTAATAATAATATAAGTATCCTTACTACCTTAATGTTTATACATGGCAATATGAGTGTTAAACATTTTGTCATAAATGAAAAGTCTTCTAGTTTATGGCATTAAAGATTGGGACATATCTCTATAAAGAGAATTAAGTAGTTAGCAAAGGAAAGAGTTATTAATTCTTTAGACTTTATTGACTTTGATTTATGTGTGAACTGCATAAAATAGAAGTAGACTAATATGTCACATAAAAGGGCTAGAAGAAGTTCTAAATTATTAAAGATAGTACGCATTAACATTTGCAACCTTTATTTAAGTTTTAGTGGTAAAAAATACTTTATTTCTTTAATTAATGATTACTCATATTATATGTATATCTACCTACTTAATAATAAAAGTGAGGCATTCAATACTTTCAAATTTTATAAAGCAAAAGTAGAAAGATATTCTAGTAAACAAATTAAAATTGTAAAGTCTAATAGAAGAAGTGAGTATTTTCATGATTACATCAATAGTGGATAGGCACTTGGTCTATTTGCTAAGTTCCTTGAAAAACATGGTATAGTTTTACAATATACCATGCTTAGCTCACTTGATATGAATGATTTAGCAAACAGAATAAATCAAACTCTATTGGATAGAGTAAGGAGTATGTTAAGTAACTTCAAACTTCCTAACTCTTTATGGAAATAAGCACTTAAGATAGTCATGTACATTTTCAATCAGGTTCCATCAAAGGTCATTTCTAAAACACCTTTTGAAATCTTGAAAAAATAGAAACTCAATTTAAATCACTTGCACATATGAGATTGTCTTGTAGGTGTTAGAGTGTACAATACATAAAAGAAAAAGTTGGATCCTAAGATTTTCACTACATATTTTGTAGGATATTTAGAGAAGCCTAAGAGTTACAATTTTACTATCCTTCATATACTACTAGGTTTATGAAATATAAGAATGCCAAGTTTCTTAGGAATAATATCATTAGTAAGAGTGATCATCCTCATAGCTTAGTTATTAAAGATGATCTCACTCCTGAAACTGCTACTAGTGGTAGAACTATAATTCTCTATGACACTTATTTAGTTAGGGTGAATATTGAACATTATGATGTTCCACAAGTTTAAGTTGATCATGCTATTAATCCAAAGAATATGCATCGAGTAATATGTATAATTCCAATTGAGGCTCTTTATAATGTTAAAGAGGTACTTTAAATTAAGGTAGAAGATCATTTTGTTGTAAAGCCTTGTAACCCTTCCCTTTAATTAATTTTATATCTAGTTGTAATGATTTTAATTAAGTGTGATGTAAGTGGAGACTAAAAAATGTGACAAAGAAGAGTTACACAACTACATATGTATGTATATAGATAACTACTAATACTTCAATCCAAAAGTCAACTCTAATAGTCAGACTTATTAGCTACTATATGATGCAAAAATTTTAGTGATACATTAGTGAACAAAATATTATTTAAGTTAGATCATAGGGCTATCATATACATGCCAAAAGGCTTTATAATGTCTACTCTATCTAGTCTGGCATCCACATCAATCATACAGGTTATAAAGGCATCTACATAATTAATAGATGGTTTGCCTTTGTAACTACATTAATATTCATATTGGCAATAACTTAAACTATACCAATATCTGGTGGTCAACTTAAACTATACCAATATCCGGTGGTCAACATCTGTATTGTCTAAAAGCATTACCACACACACATGAGAATTTTAAAATTCTTTGTAAGACATATAAAATAGAAAACAAGTAATTATTCAACGATCACCTGTGTATACAACATTCTATTCCCTATCTAACTAAGAGTTAGCATACATAAAAATGGCATATAATAGATGATTTAATATACACACACTAATCATAAGGGAAGAAAGTGCATTTCTTAATCTTACACATAAAATTTTGTTAGTATAATCATAATAATAATCATCCATCATTATCAAGAAATCATGATTACAGACCAGGACATCCCCTAATGTGGATCACTTAAACAACAAATTGATGCTATATTCTTTTCAGGACTTTAACCTATCAGGAACTCTAACTCTCATGACCCTTTTATAATTTCAGTACCTATAAATGAAGGACTCTAACCCTCTATAAACATTGATTTCACCTTGTCATAAGAATAATGGAATACATCAAAATGATTTATCTATTAAGAAATAAAGATAACTAGTTATTAACTCCAAGCAATTCCCACAATAATTATGTATTGTTTACTGACTTAAGCAACCAATAAAACCTTACCATGAATTGCAAGGATTTTTTCAATTATAGGTCATCTATATAAATTCTACTGATACCTTTGCTATTGTTAATGTAGCTTTTATTGTCTTTAAGGTCTCAATAGCCCATGATCCATGTCAAATATTTAAAATAACTATCATCTATGCAAGGGAATTGTTATGGGTTAGCCTTCCATATACAAAAATCATAAATAAGGCATTCCAACCAATATGGTCTTCCATGCATTGGTACAATTATTCAAGTCAATCTTCTATGCATGTGTCTATGAGATATTCCTTGCATAGGTACTTTTATCAGGAAATTATTTTATTAAAATTTCCTAGAATTTCTAAAGATTTAAATAAGATGACTTGTACAATTTATAAGCATCCATCAAATACTACATACCAAATAATTATCCTAAAAATATGGAAAATTCTTTAATATAGATAGATAAAATACATAAATTAAAGATAAGACCATTTTATGCCAATCCTTAAATTATAACTATTTAAACTTTATTATTTAATTATCCTTTGAAATTTTTGTTTTCCATTTTTCATGTTTCAAGCTTGGCTTGATGATGTATTAGCTTTCTAAACTCATGAACTAACTTCTTGAACTACTAATTTTCCATCATTGACAACAATCTTGACCTTTGATTAAAGATTTTGTTTCATATTGATGAGAGAGATAGGGAGGGTAAAATAGAATCTTAAGCTTCTTTCATCCTATTCTTACTTTTTAACCATAAAAAACATTTTAAAAAAAATCCTTCAACCCATTCCTAACCATTCTCAACTCAAGAAATACAATATCAACCCTTCAACCATAGCACATAAGAAAAAGAACAAAAGAGAAAAGTAGGAATGAAGTGGTCACATTGTGCAATAAGATTAGGGAAAGTTTTACCTTCTTTAATCGAGCACTACTGGTTCTTCACTTCTTCTTTTTTTCCAAATTGTTGCTTCACTCACGTGTTGTCTCTTTCTCTCTCTCTATGTTACTTTCTCCCAATATGGTTTCCTTTCCTATCCTTCTCTCTTCACTTCTCCCTTCAATTGGTAAGTATTTATAAAAAGATTAAGGCGATGAATGAAGTTCTCTGCAAGTCTTTCTCTTCTTTAACTCTTACACAAATATTTTCATTTGCTTTTCTAACTTTGATCTATGATATTGGTTACATGGATAAGTTTTGGTGTTAGTGGTAGTTATAGAAGTTGATCATTTAACCATAACAACCACTTTGTGTAACACCATAATGACTTAACTTCAACTCATCTCTCTCTAGGCTTGATTCCATATGATTTCCAAAGAAAATAACCAAAACCTGGTATTTTACTACTTTAAGTCAGGGTTTAACCGGTCATATTTTACCCCGTGGGTCCCGTGGACCCATCATTCACATTCTCTACTCAAATACCATTTATAAAACTTGTACATAGCCTCAAACAACTCATAAACCACGGGCATAAAGCCAAAAACCAAGAAAAAACAATTTCTCAAATGAGCCCAAAAGTCAGATTTTTGGCTCTAACTTTAGAAAATCATAACTAATTTTAAAAAAATATAAATCAAGCAAATAATAGCTCTATGAAAATATTTGGATGTTAAATTCACAATAAAAATAACTCCCAACTACAATCTCAGCGTTTGGACCACCTTTGACATCGAAAAAGAGACAGATGTCCGGCTGTCCCTGATACTGGTGCAGCTTACTGTCATGAACTTTGAAAATTCGTAATTAATTCCAAAAAAATCCAATCTAGGCAAACTATACCAATTTAGAAAGTTACAGATGTTAAATAGAGGAAAAAAATATGTCCAGATCAGTTCAGAAGCTCTTGGATCTCGAAAACTGATGGAACAGTAATGGAGGTCGGAAAGCTTCCCTAATACTGATACAAAACTTCAGCAAGTCGTTTCTCTCTCTACAGACCTCCAATTGAGGTGCTTCTAGTTGGTATAGATCACTGTGGATATCTAGTTTATGCTCATAAAATTTCATAACAATTGGACACCATTTGATCTATGAATGACATGAATTCATTTTCAGATTTATTGCACAGTACCATGACCAAACCATTAAAATTTTTAAATTTCAACAATTCACCAAATATTCCTTAGACCTCCAAATATTACCCACTTCAACTTTTTAAGAAGCTCTCAATAGACTCTAGAGGCATGCCAAATCTCATATCAAGAAGAGCTCATCTAGTCATACTTTGACAAAGCTCATAAAATTAGCGATTTTGACACCCACAATGGTTCATAATGGGTCCAAATGGCCTCCCACATGCTCTAACATCTCTTGGGCAAGTTTGAAAGTACAAACATAGCATATATAAATAGCCCAAATGATCCAAGTCATCATACATTTCAAAATTACTATGTTACGAAACAAAATGCACTATCACATGTAAGCCACAAAAAGGCCAAATTTCACATTCTCATTACTTTGGCTCTTTACATAGTTCATACATCATTTATACATATGTTTACATTTGCCCACATATTTACAACTCAAAAATAATAGGTGCATATTCATTTTGGCACCTCTTTACAACAAAAGAACTACACTTTTCTCTAAGCATTCTCAACTAGACTCCTTAGTGTGCACTTGCTTCTCCTTGAGCTCCACCTAAGATGTTAAGATGGAAGAGGGAGAGGGTGAGATTAAGGGAATCTCAATAGCTCATACTCATTCAAGAAGCAATCAAGATATATAAACCAATCAAAGCATGCAACTAAGTCACAATGACACAACATATGTGTTTCATGCCATGAATATCATATCAATGCCAAGAATAGGCTCTAGGGACTTTCGGTCTAGCTTCACCCGAGCTTTGGGACTTTTGGATTGGCCTCACCCTTGGTTTAGGGACTTGTGGCTCCACCTCACCCTTCTCAAGGGACTTTCGGCACCATTTCACCTGAGCAATTTCCACAATTCATATCATGAACATATTGGTATCGATGCATCAAGGCAAACATCAAATGGCATGTCTCATCATACAAGCACATACACAACATACAATGACTATTACACATCCAAGAATGCAACAAGAAAGAGTAAAGAGCTACCTTATCGGCTAACACAAGTCTTCCCTTTCAATTCCTCTTCTCCCTTCTTGATTTCACACTCACAACTAGATGGAGTTGCTTCCTTTGAGCCTAAGCACAACAAAGAGTATGGGATTATTCTCTCATAACTCAAATAAACTTTCACAAAGCTAAAGGGACTCTTCATCGAAGCAAACCCCTACTACTCATGTAAAGAAAAACTAGGGATTCTCTCTCTAGAATTCCACTCACTCTCCTTCCTCTCTCAAGCTCTCAAAAAGGAAAGCAAAGAAGAAGAAATAAAGCTACATGAGCTCTACCCTTCCTCAAGAGTGGTTTTCCACTTTCTCTCATCTGAACCAAACCCAAATCAACTACTAAACCATAGAAAGAGAGGGCAAAGAGAGAAGAATAACATGCTAGGGAGAAAAGCTATGGAAATCTCAAGATTGCTTACCTCTTTGCTTGTTCTCCTTCCTTCTCTAGGTCTCTCTCTCTCTCCACAGCTCTTTTCTCTCTCTTAGTTGAAGCTTAGGTTGGTTTACAGAGAAAGGAAGAGTTTGGAAGTTTTAAAAGGTCAAAATCTCTCTTTTTACGCTTTTTCGGACTAACCCTCGCTATAACGAGCCATAACCCTCGTTACGGCGAGCTTGTGTCAGTCCCAGACCTCTGCCTTTGCTATAACGCACGCTACAGCGAGCAACGCCCTGGTTTTTGTATGGGATGCCCGCACTCGCTATAGCTAGAAGCATTTTCGTTATAGCAAGAAGACACTTTCACTATAGCTAGGCTATAGCGAACAAGTACATTCGCTATAGCTAGGCTATAGGTAGCAGACTTAGAAAATTTTTAGCTTTCGAAAATTTTCAGCTTTTCTTTTCTTTTTCTCTCTTTTTTTCCCGGTTGTTACACTTTGGACTAATTCAATCATGCATAGATTGTCAAATTTTATTTGGCTAAAATTATGTTTTTGGCCCTGAAAAATTATACCTTAGCCTTAGTTAAAATTATAAATAATTTTTTAAATTATTGTTAATTATATTTTGATATTAAATTTTTACTTAAATATTTTTATTTCTCAATTATTTTTCTTCTAATTTTAGGGATTTAATGGCATAGGAAATTTAAATTTTCCTTTCTCTAAGTATTTTTTAAATTATTTATTACTAAGCTACTTAAATAATTCCTAAAATTTATTAAAATTACTAATAAATTCCTAATGGTTAAAATAAAATTCATTTCATTCCTAAAAGTTTATATCCTTTCGAATTCTTAAGATTCCCCTTTATATTAATATTTGAATGACTTCTTTTATTTTTATTTTAGTTAAATAGTTAGGAATAAATATTAATTTGAGGAGGACATTATAAGCCTTAACCTTTGCAAGAGGTTGAATTAAGCAAATCAACTAAGATTAAGAAACTAGCAATTTCTAACAATTATATAATGTATTTATTTGAGTTTGACTATGATGTAAATGTTGAAAATGACTCTATTATGTTTTCATATGCTAAAAGTAGTGTAAATTCCAATTATGGCATGATGCTATATTAGGTGAAATGGAACCCAAGGCAAATAATAAACTCTAAAACCTTGTAGAATTACCTAGTGGGGCTTGGGCCATTAACTTTAAATAGGTCTTTAAGACAAAGGAGGATTCACTACGCAATATTGGATGTTTCTAGGCTAGATTAGTTACCAAGAGTTTCACACAGAATGAGTGAATTGATAATGGAGAAACCTTTTCTCCTATATTAAAAAAGGATTCCTTCCATCTTATTATAGTATTGGTTGCCTATTTTGACTTGGAGTTATACCAAATATATGTGAAAATTGCTTTCCTCAATAATGATCTTAAGGAAAATGTATACATGAAACAACCTGAATGGTTCATCTAAAACTTCAATGTACAAGCTTAAGAAGTCCATTTAAACAACCCTTATGATAGTGATACTTGAAGTTCCATGATATAATCACATCTCTTTGGTCTCATTAAGAACATCATGGATTAGTGTATATACCATAAAGTTAGTGGAAGTAAAACCATTTGTTTATTTCTGTATGTGGATGATATCTTATTTGCATCCAGTGACTTAAGGTTGTTGCGTGAGGTGAAATAATTTTTGTTTAAGGACTTTGAAATGAATGATATGGATGAGTCATCCTATGTTTTAGACATACAAATCCATAGAGATAGGTCGTAAGGTACTTTAGAACTATCACAAAAAACTTATATTAATAAAAGTTTTTGAACATTTTTTAATGAAAGATTGTTCACTGTGTGATTATTGTCCAATGAGTAAAAATGAGAGGATATACATATAAAAAGAGTAAAGAAAAAGAGGGGTTGTTAACTAATGAGTAAATATAAGATAATACATCAAGTAGGCTTGTTTAAGCTTGTCAATATAAAACTAATAGAACCTGTTAGCCCATTTAATACAAATTATGACAACTTAATCAAAAGGCTTGTGATAAAATTTTCTAGAATTTTTTGAAAGTTATTATCATTCAAATGCACTTTCTTACGCATTAGAGATAGGTTATCATGTAGTGTGTCACTAATATCTCTAATAGTCTTATCTTTAATGGCCAAAAACTTTCTCATTTTCATCCACAATGTGGGCTTCATAAAGGTGACCCATTTTCTTTTCATCTTTTTTTGTTATGTTCTAATGTTCTCTCTTGTATGCTATTATAGCTAGAACATGAGAAGAATATTTAATCAATTTAATTTGCAAAAGTAAGACTCACATTTCTCATTTTATGTATCATGATGATGCAATTTTATTCTTCGAAAGATCACCTGATGAGTCTAATTGCTTTGCCATTCAAGGGGCTTTAGAAAGTTACCATTACGTGGTAGATCATATATCAATAAACTCAAATTTTAATTGATTTTTAGTATTAATATCCCACGACAATTTGAAAGAATTAGGGGCTCTATTTTGGGAATTAAGTACATAAAAAATTTGGATAAATATTTGAAAATGATGATTGATTAGCAACAAAATAAGGATGAGGTTCACGAGTAATTAGTATGTAGAATTAAGTTGAAATTATATGGTTGCAAAGCTAAGCTACTTGTCAAGTTGCCTCACTTAATTTGATTAAGTCCTTTATGCAATCTATGCCAATTTATCAACAATCTACTTTCCCTCTTTTGAAGATGTGTGCTTCCAAATTTTTCTCAATTATCCAAACTGTTATCTCTATTAGCTAATATGTTATATGTGATATATTTATTTTAATTAAAAATTAATTAACCCTCCATAAATATTTGAAATTCAAATATTTAATTAAAAAATATATTTGATCAATAAGAAATATAATTAAATACTTATTGATATATTTATTTTCATTTTATATTATATAGATTGATAAAATATTTTATATATTTATTGCAATTTTATTTTAATTATTCTAATTAAATAAAAATTAAGAATATAATTAAAATTAATCATACAAATATTTAAAATTAGTTATCTATTTGAATAATAATAAATATAAATTCATTTCTATATATGTCATTCTTAATAATTTGACAATAAAAATTATGTTTCAAAATATTGACTAAAAATTGATAAAAATACTTACCCAATACTTTTGTTAAACACTAATTATTTTTCACTGGAAAATAAATAATTTCTATAAAATCATCCATTTTGTTAAAAAGAGTTGTAAGATAAAAGTAGGGACACACTATATAGCATGGCAATAATATGGCAGAACAAGCAACTAATGGCTAAGCCAAATTAACCCAACATTCTTCAGAACATGTATAAAGAAGCATGCGTTGGTGTTGACAAATCACAAGCATCATAAAGATATGCACAAAATACAAAAAGCATATTATAAATGAGTCCTAGGCCCTGCACTAATGGGAGTAATTTGGAAAAGTGAGAAGCGCGTGGGATATGTGGATTACACGCAAGAGTTAGATACATTGCACAGGGGCAAGGCAAGTAGCAGATGACAAATAATTGATTGTTGATGGCAAATAATTTACCAAAATCCCTTGTTGCACTTGCAAAAGTTGACATTGATGCTTGGTAAATAGCAATATCTGTAATGGATATAGTTGAGAATTAATAATTGATTGTTGATGACAAATAAAGCAAAGTGCATGTTGAACAACTTGAAAAAGCATTATCATTTTATCTCGTATATATTCTGTTAAGTCCCACATCGGCCAGGATTTGGGTTAGAGTATTCTTTATAAGGCTTGTGGCAATCCTCCTCATATGAGCTAGCTTTTAGGATTGAGTTAGGCCTAAGCTAAATTTGTAATATGGTATCAGAGTCTCAGTTCGATGTTAGGGCCATCCACAAAATCTAGTCCTATAAACTTCACACTCTAGATGTCTAATCCTGGGCGTGAGGGGGGTGTGTTAAGTCTCACATCGACCAGGATTTGGATCAGAGTATTCCTTATAAGGCTTGTGTCAATCCTCCTCCTATGAGCTAACTTTTGAGATTGAGTTAGGCCCAAGTTAAATTTGTAATATATTCCTCAATCTAAAACCATTTACAAAAAATCACACAACCAAACCAGGTTATTACTAATACCTGACGCTTTCATTGTCTAGCATTTTGCTTTGTGAGCCAAAACATTAATTGCTATTAGTTCATAAGAAAACCACCTTGCCAACAGTCAACAACTTCGAAAAAATGACTTTGTTGTTAGGTTGACAAAAACTATGGAATAGAACAATAAACTGACTTAGGTGTTGAATTAATTGTAACATTGTAACACAAACTTTGGATCATATCTGAAATCCTCCAAAATATGTGTAGTCTTGCATACTAAATGACATAAAAGGATGATAAGTACCTTCATACCATATTGATAATCCCTTACTGTAGATGCAACATTCTGGTCTAACCATTTCTGAATCTATATGACTGTCTGAATTTGATTCTGTCTCTGGAGGTGGGAGTCAGCACTAATTAGTTGTAACGGTCGTACTCAAGTATGGAAGCATATGCTAGCTTGGAAAGGGTCTCATTTATGTTGGTAAAAGACTATATATTTGTACCAAGATTATTTATTTACCATTTAAAGGATGTTCTTCAAGAATTTTGTTTGTTTAAGAAGTAGATAGGAGTGGCATAGGGACTACCTTAAATCACTTTGAACTTTTTAAGCACCAAAGTCCAATTTTATCCAAAATATATTAAAAAAATTCCATCCACCAATCTTTCTTCACTTTTTCTTTCCTTCTCTGCCATGCGAATGTCCACCCATTGGATCTTTTTCTTCTTTTATCCTTTTTTCCTTTCTTCCTCCTCTCAAACCTCTATTCTCTTTGATTCTTTCTCTCTTCCCTTCCCTTTCATTTATCTTCCCTCTAGCTACCATGAAACCAATGCCTGAACTACCTACTACGTTTGCACTGTTCACAATCATGGCAACAACATTATATAGAGTTTGGGGTGGGGTTTTGAGCTTCAAGTGGATGGCTTTTATTCCCCTTTATTTATCCCTTGATTTCTTGGTGAGGACCATCTCCTTTCCTTATTCTTTTTGGTTGTAAAGTTCAGATTTTGCTTCAAGGGAATTAAATTTTGAAACTTACTTCATTTTGTGCCTGATTAGGGGAAAAGTCCAACCAAGATTTGATTTGAAAAGTTTGGAAATTAAAGGCCTTTCTATATTAGTATTAGCTTTATTTCCTCATTTTTAACTCTCTCAAGTTGTACAAAAGTGTCCTATTTTCTTCTTGTAGCTATATAAGGAAAGGTTTAAGTTGAAGATTTCCTTTTATAATGGTAAATTAAAGTACTAAATGAAATTTGAAATTTCCATAACTCACATGTTGGCTTAAGATCTAAGTTAAGAGATGACAAACTATTTGAATAAATTTTTGCAAATGGAATTTTAATTGTATAATTTCTTGAATGGTTTAAAAAAAGGGAAAAAAGGATTTATTTGATGTGTAACTTAGAATGTTAAAAGGTATAGCCAAGGAGGTAGAAACCCTTATATCAATTAGGACCTAAATATTGGATCTAAGTGGAAATATCTTAGTGTAGCATAGATGTTACATTTTTATAAGAGATAATGACAAGTAAGATTAATTTGACCTTATGCAAATTAATGTGTTATTTAGTGACGTAGATTGTTTATGGGTATTTTATGAGGTTTCGTAGATAACCCCATATTATGTACTTAGTCAAATTAAGGCTTAAATAAATTTATGGTGTCATCATATGCGATGAGTAGATAATACTTGCTATGAGCAATTATACTTCTTGTTCATCATAAGCTAATGGTTAACTTGATTTCTTTCTGTGGCATCTGAAAAAGTAATATTAATTTTTTTTATTCAAACATCTTAGTAGTTGACTAGTTAGTTAAATATATTTGGTAATTACTTATTCAATTACTTTATCTGTCTTTCATTAGTGTTAGTGTTAAGACTAGAATATAGTCTAATATAGAACCTTGTAGCTGATAGCAGTAATTGTTAGCCTTGGTGCACCTCGATCTAAACCTTAGCTAGTTAAGGTGTTGCTAGCCCCGTGTGTTGGCCACCACATGTGGATCTATTTGAACTGTTAAGCGTAAGCTACCTTTATATTATTATTCCCTCATGAGTGATGTGCTTGGCATTCATTTGATTTAGTTCTATTTAGACACATTAATTGTATTGCTATACATGATTTTATAATGTTTGGTCTATGTGCATTATCGAATTTATCTATTATAAATGAGAAAAATAATTTTTTTTGGATACCATGATATTGCTTTTGTTTTTGATATAAATTCAAGTTTGAAGGTAAGCCATTCTTTATGATTTGCATTTCAATCATAAGTAGTATTATCTATTCATTGAGTTCCAAACTCATTTATTTAAATTTCTTTTTCATTATAGATAGTAGTGTGGGTTTAGAACTGGCATCAACGATACAGGAATGACTACTTCTTGTTCTTAAGCTTTGCGTGGTTTACTGGGGTCTTCTTTTGTGAACTACATTTGGAATTGTATTAGGTATATTGTTTCCTCTTAGTTGTGGCTCCACTAATGCACATGTAGGGTTTCCTTACCCCTATTGATTACTGTTAAGGGCTCTAGGTTGAGAGTAGAGCTCTTTTGATCATTTTTACTGGAATTTGACTATTTATAAAAATTTTGAGTAATCTTATATTTGGGGGAGACTCTATCGAAATTTCTATAAAAGGTTAAATTAACTACCATGTAATCAATCCTCTTGTGATATCATGTAAATCTTTCAATAAAGGAAAGAATCTTTAAATTTCCAAAGAATTATTTTACTTTATCATCGTGCCTTTTATGTTTAAGATTCTGGTTGTTAAGAGGCTTATGGGTACGAGTTTCGACTCATAAACCATGCTAGTTATGCCCTATTCAAAGGTGTAACAAAAGTGGTATTAGAGTTTAAGTTGCCATGTGATTAGTAGAGCAAGTTTTCTCTGATAACATCTCAATTATTATTATGAACCCAAGCATAAATATAATTGAGACATCATTAGAGGCCTTATAAGAGATTGAATTTTTTTCTGTAAGTATAATTCCTTGAATAAGTGTTAAGGTATGTATAAATGAGTGATTATATTCTAAACTTATGTTTTTGTTGATATAGTGTAATGTTACTAGTCGAATCTAGTGCAGCTGGTGGAAAGGCTGCAGATGAACCTTCTGTTGGGGCTCTTTCTCAACCTGAGGTCCTATCTACTAGGGGTCGTGGTAGGAGTCATGCTAGTGGTAGAAGTCGAGGTAAAGATGGTAGATCAGCTAGAAACCCTGAGAACTTAAATCATGAAGAGAGAATAGCACCTCCCAAACCTCAGGTACCTACCTTTAAGCAATTAGTCATTAGATTACAAAGGGCTAGTCAAGTAGTAGAAGCATTAGTCGCATTGGTTGTGGAGCAAGTAGCTTGTAACAATCCTAAAGCTAATGTGAGACCCTTATTAGGACAAGTAATAGCAAGAGGACTCCGACATTAGCCTAAAGAAAAGACTTCAGAAAAGATTCTATCCCAATTTATTAAATTCAAACCACCTTCATTTTCAAGGATAGATGGTCCAGAAGATCTACAATAGTTTTAGAAGATATCAAGCAAATCTGTAAGGCACTTGATTGTTCCAAAAAAAAGACTATTGAGCTAGCTACATTCCAATTAAAGAATGTGCTTAAGCTTGGTATGAGATGGTTAAGAAAGGGAGATTAGTTGAATCACTACCATTGGAGTGGAAGAAATTTAAAACCATCTTTCTAGAACGGTTTTTACCTATGAATGTTAGAGACGCTAGAGTTCAGGAGTTTGAAACTCTAAAGCAAGTTCCTCTTATGATTGTGGTGGAATATAGTGCCCGTTTTAACTAGTTAGAAAAATATGCGTCGTATTTGTGAGTGCTGAAAGGGATATAATTAAGATGTTCATAATGGGCTTAGGCAAACCTTTATTCAGGGTAATGGCCACTTAGATAAATCAATTTCCTTCTTATGTAGCTACTATAGATTATGCCAGGTTGATTAATATGCGAGAAATGAAGGAGAATTCTTCATAGCAAAAGTGTAAATATGATGGTGAAGAAAGAATGGAAGGTATTTCTCATGTAGGAGGGTCTTTTCTTGTGCTCAAGGTTCAGAGCCATTAGAGACCTTGATAGACTTCTACTAGACCTTCCTCTTATCCTATGGCTAGTATGGATAGATAGATTGCATTATCCAAGGATATGTGATCAGCACCTCAATAGTTATCTATATAATCACTACAAGATAAAGCTCTTTATAATGTTTGTGGGAAGAGACATTATAGGACGTGCCATAGAGAGACTACATCATGCTTTGGTTATGAACAAGTTTGGCATTTAGTTAGAAATTGACCGCAATGCAATCCTGAGTCTAGCCAAGGTTCAGTTTGATCTTTGAGATCTTCTTCTACTAGAACTATTCAGTTTGATCTTTGAGATCTTCTTCAACTAGAACTAAGTCCATAAGAGCAACCCCTTCTGTGGGAGGAAGAGGTAATGGTGAGAGGACTTCATTAGGTAAAGGACAAGTTGCAGGTCAGGATTAAGCATGAGTTTTGGCCTTGAACAGACAGGATACATAGGCATCAAATGTCGTAGTAATAGGTATTCTTGCAATTTGCTCACAAGATGCTCATGTATTATTTGATCTTGGCTTCATGCATTCTTATATGTCTCTATATTTTGCAAGACAAATAGGTAAGGATCCTAGCAAGTTAGACCATCCATTAGTAGTGATAACTCTAGTGGGAGAATCCATTTTGGTAGACCAAGAATATAAAGACAATGTAATTACTATTAAGGATAGGGAGACACTAGCCAATTTGATATTACTTACAATGACAAATTTCGGTGTAATTTTAGGGATGGATTGGTTGGTGTCTTGTTATGCCACACTGGATTGTCTCCTCAAGGATTTGAGATGCGATTTTCTAGGTGAATAGCCCTTCATCATCCAGGGTGACTGTAATGAAGCACCTAATAATTTGATATTTACTTTAGGAGCCATGAAACTATTAAAAAAAAGGTGCCATGGATTCTTTGCACTAGTTAAGGATATAAAGATGCAAGAATCAGAATTTGACCATATTCTAGTAGTAAAGGAATTTCCTGATATCTTCCCTAAAAAATTGCCAGGATTGCCTCCAATAAGGGAGATTGAGTTTGGTATTGATATAACCCTGGTTCTCAGCCTATCTCTGTTCCTCCTTATAGAATGGTGCCTAGGGAACTTAGGGAATTAAAGCATCAATTGCAGGATTTGCTAGATAAGGGTTTCATTTGCCTAAGCACATCCCTCTGGGGTGCTCCAGTACTTTTTGTGAAAAAGAATGATGGTTCTCTCTATCTATGTGTGGATTATAAGCAGTTGAACAAAGTGACGGTGCGAAACAAATGCCTTTTCCCTCGTATAAATGATCTTTTTGACCCATTGCAAGGTGCTCAATGTTTTTCCAAGATTGACTTGCAATTAGGGTATCACCAATTCAGGATAAGAAGTGAAGATATTCTTAAGACTACTTTTAGAACTCAATATAGTCATTATGAATTTCTGGTTATGTCATTTGAGCTAACTAATGCATTAACCACTTTTATGGATTTGATTAATTGGGTTTTTAAGCCTTTCCTTGGTTGGTTCATCATAGTTTTCATCGATGATATTTTGGTGTATTCTAAGAGTCGGGAAGAGCATAAAAAGCACTTAAGACTAGTGTTGCAAGTGTTAAGAGAATAACAGTTGTATACAAAGTTTTTCTAAATGCCAGTTTTAGCTTGATAAGGTGGCCTTCTTAGGACATGTGGTTTCAAAGGATGGAGTTCAAGTGGATCCGAGCAAGATAGAAATGGTGCAAAAATGGCTGCAACCCACTATAGTTACAAGGATACATAGCATTTTAAGTCTAGTGGGTTACCACTGTTGATTTGTGAAAGATTTATCTAGAATAGTTACTCTTTTAACAAGACTAACTCAGAAAAATATGAAGTTTCAGTGGTATGATGCATATGAGAAAATTTTTTAGAAATTGAAAGATTATTTGACATTTGCCATTGTCTTAGTTTTGCCTTTAGGATCAGGAGGTTACACCATCTATTGTGATGCTTCTAGGGTTAGGTTTGGGTGTGTCCTAATGCAACATGGCCATGTAATTGCCTAAACATCTAGGTAGCTTAAAAAGCATAAATGAACTATCTAGCACATGATTTAGAAATGGTAGATTTGGAAACATTACCTTTATGGTGCAGCTTGCAAAATTTACATGGATCATAAGAGTCTTAAATACTTATTTCAATAGCGAGATTTGAATTTAAGGCTAAGAAGATGGATAGAACTACTCAAGGATTATGATTGTACTATTTTATATTATCCTGCCAAGGTTAATGTGGTGATAGACATGTTGAGCAAGAAATCTATATGGAGTTTGAGCCATATTACAGAAGTGAGGAGACCATTGATCAAAGACCTTTATTAGCTAGAAGTCAACAAGGTGCAATTTGAAATAGAGAAGTGGGTATACTCTTGGCCTATGTACAAGCTCATTCTTCTTTAATTGAAAAAGTACAAGCAGCCTAGACTGAAGATGCTCAGTTACAAAGAATGATGAATGGAGTGAAAAAGGAAGAAAATAAGTGAATTCACTATAGATTCGAAGGGAGTACTACAATTTGGTGTTCAAGTTTATGTACTAGATGTTAGTGATTTGAAGAAGGAAATTTTGGATAGGCCTATGGTTCTCTTTATACTATTCATCCAAGATTTACCAAAATGTATCAAGATTTGAAATAGTTATATTGGTAGGATGGTATGAAGAGAGACGTAACTGACTTTGAGTCTCGTAGTTTAGTATGTCAATAAGTGAAAGCAGAACACCAAAAGCCAACTACATTGCACCAATGATTAGAGATGTCTGAATGGAAGTAAGAGACATTTACTATGGACTTTTTTATTGGATTAACCCACATGATAAGGGGTTATGACTTCATTTGGAGAATTGTTGATAGATTGACAAAGACGACACACTTCCTTCCCATGAAGATGACTTATAATGTGGCAAAATAACAACAAATCTACTTGAAAGAGATAGTAAAGTTGCATGGTGTGCTAATATCTATTATCTATGATAGAGACTCATAGTTTACCTCTTGATTTTAGGAATCCTTTTAAAAAGCCTTGGGTACCCATGTAGATCTTAGTGCGACTTTTCATCTATAGACTGATGGCCAATTGGAGAAGATGATATAGATTTTGGAAGATATATTGAGATCGCGTGTTTTAGATTTTGGTGGAAGTTGCGATAGTTATTTGTCTTTGGCAGAATTTGCATACAATAATTGTTATTAAGCTAACATTCGAATGATGCCCTTTAAGGCTTTATATAAAAGATTATGTAAACCTTTAATTGGGTGGTTTGAAGTGGGTGAAGCGAAAATAGTAGGCCTAGACTTAGTGCACGGTGCCTTGGAAAAGGTTAAATTAATTAAAGAAAGGTTATTGGTAGCTCAAAGTAGGCAAAAAGCATATGTGGATAATAGAAATTGAAACTTGGAGTTTATAAAGGGTGATCAAGTATTCCTTAAAGTGTCTCCAATGAAGGGAGTGTTGAGATTTAGAAAAAAAAAAAAAGGCAAATTGAGCCAAAGGTACATAAGGCCATTCGAAGTCTTAGAGGAAATTGGTGCTATAGCATATTGTTTGGCCTTACCACTTAAGCTAGCCAGTAGACATCAGATATTCCATATGTCAATACTCATGAAATGTATTCAAGATCCTTCCTAAGTAATTAAGGATCAAGACATTTAGTAAGATGCGAGATTGTCTTATGAAGAGGTTCCAATGGCCATTTTAGAAAGGCAAGTTAGGAAGATTCATTCAAAAGAGATTGCTTTAGTAAAAGTATCTTGGCAAAATCATTTAGAGGAAGAGGCTATGTGGGAGGTTGAAAGTGAAATGTGTAGCAAATAATCTCAGTTATTTGAACAAAGAGGTTAATGCATAAACTCAAATTCATGGACGAATTTTTTTTAAGAGGGGAGAATGTAACACCTTAAAAAATAATTCCATTTAAGTCCCTATTAGCTTAAAAATTTAGAGTATAATTAAGATAAATTATAAAATAAAATAAAATAAACTATTTTAGAAAAAGAAATAGTAGTATGATAAGTTGTGCTAAGTTTAAGAGTTTTAAATTCCTTTAAAAAATAAATGGGAGTGATATAGTAACTATCATTTTGAACTTTTTAAGGGCCAAAGTCCAATTTTATCCAAAATCTATTAAAAAATTTCATCCACCCATATTTCTTCACTTTTTCTTTCCTTCTCTGTCACGTGAATGTCCAGCCACTAGTTCTTTTTCTTCTTCTGTCTTTTTTTCATTCATACTCCTCTCAAACCTGTCTATTCTCTTTCATTCTTTCTCTCCTCCCTTCCCTTTTATTCATCTTTCGTCCAACTATCATGGAACTAGCCCTTGAACCAGCTACTGTGTCTGCACTATTCACCATCATGGCAACAACGTTACATAGAGTTTAGGGTAAGGTTTTAAGCTTCCAGTAGATGGCTTTCATTCCACTTCATTTCTCCCTTGATTTCTTGGTGAGAACTATCTCCTTTCCTCATTCTTTTTAGCTACTGAAGTTCAAATTTTGCTTTAAGGGAATTAAATTTTGAAACTTACTTCATTAAAGGAAAAGTCTAGCTAAGATTTGATCTGAAAATTTTAGAAATTCAAGGCCTTTCTATATTAATATTAGCTCTATTTCCTTGTTTTTAACTCCCTCAAGTTGTAGGAAAGTGTTATATTTTCTTCTTGTAGCTATATAGGGAAAGATTTAAGTTGAAGATCTTTGTGTGATGGTAAATTAGAGTGCTAGATGAAATTAGAAATTTCCATAGCTCACATGTTGGTTTAAAATCTAGGTTAAGAGATAACAAACTACTTGAATAAATTTTTTGAAGTGGAATTTTAATTGTGTAATTTCTTAAATGGTTAAAAAAAAGATTTATTTGATGTGTAACTTAGAAGGTTAAAAGGTATAGCTAAAGAGGTAGAAACCCTTATATCAATTAGAACCTAAATGTTAAGTCTAAGTGGGAATAACTTATTGTAGCATAGAGGTTACATTTTTAAAAGAGATAATGACAAGTAAGATTAGTTTGACCTTATGCAAATGAATGTGTTATTTAGTAACGTAGATTGTTTATGGGTATTTTAGAAGGTTCCAGAGATAATCCCATATCAGGTGCTTAGTTAGATTAAGTCTTAAAGGAATTTACAGTGTTATCATATGCGGTGAGTAGATAATTCTTGCTATGAGTAATTATACTTCTTGTTCATCAAAAGCTAATGGAATGGTAAACTTGATTTTGTTCATCAAAAGTAATATTAATTGTTGTTATTGAAATATCTTAGTAGCTATTAGTTAGCTAAATATATTTGGTAATTACTTGTTTGATTACTTTATCCATCTTTTATTAGTGTATGGTAGTTTGAAGACTAGAATATAGTCTAATACAGAACTTTGCAATTAACAGCAATAGTTGTTAGCCTTGCTGCACCTTGATTTGAACCCCAACTAATTGGAGTGTTGCTAGCCCTGTGTATTGGCTGCCACACGTAGATCTATTTGAACTGTTAAGTGTGAGCTACCTCTGTATTATTATTCTCTTATGAGCGACGTGCTTGGCATTTGTTTGATTTGGTTTTGTTTGGACATATATATTGTATTGCTATGCACAATTTTATAATGTTTAGTTTATGCACATTATTGAATTTATCTATTATAAATGAGAAAAATCAATTCTTTTGGATACCATGATACTGCTTATGTTTTTGATATAAATTCAAGTTTAAAAGTAGACCTTTCTTTATGATTTGCATTTTAGTCATAGTTAGTATTATTTGTTCACTGAGTTTCAAACTCATTCCTTTAAATTTCTTTTTCATTACCAATCTTAGTGTGGGTTTAAAACTGGCCTTGATGACACAAGAATGATTGCTTCTTGTTCTTGAGCTTTGTGTGGTTTGCTAAGGTCTTCTTTTGTGAAGTACTTTTAGAATTGTATTAGGTATGTTGTTTCCTCTTAGTTATAGCTCCACTAATGCATAGGTAGGTTTTTCCTACCCCCATTGATTATTGTTTAGGGCTTTAGGTTGAGAGTGAAGATCTCTTAATCATTTTTGTTAAAATTTGACTATTTGTAGAAATTTCAAGCAGTCTTATATTTAAGAGGAACTCTGCCAAAATGTTTACGAAAAGTTAAATTAACTACCATGTAATTAATCCTCTTGTGGTATTATATAAATCTTTCATTAAAGAAAAGCATCTTTAAATTTCTAAATATTTATTTTACTTTATCGTCATGTCTTTTATGTTTACAATTCTAGTTGTTAAGAGGATGTATGAGTTTCGACTCCTAGACTGTATGGGTTATGCCCCATTTAGGGGTGTAACAAAGTCCATATAATACCTAGTAGTAAAAAATTTTCATGTTAATATTACATTCTATTGTGTAGGCTGTAATTAAAAAAAAAGTTACATATTAAATCTCTAAGCCCATTTTTGTATAATTTTAGCAAGAATTTATTCTACATAAAAAAGTTATACTTCATAATTTATAAATTTGCATTGTTCATGAACAAAATGTACACACAGTATATGTGAATTAAAAGTAAGCAATTTTCATACTTTTTAATTAGATTACATTAAATATAATAGACACAATATGATGTTTTGTTATTTTATCTTTTAGTTTTCACCAATTATCTTTTTTTTATGATAGTAAATAAGTAAAGAATTAAATCTAAGTCTAATTATTTTCTATTTTGATTTTTATAAAATTTAACATCAATTTAATTTGTCACTTTGCCTTCTGAATAAACATGAGAATATGAGGTAGATTTTGTTGACTTTACCAAGGATTTCAATGCATTATAAAAGATTACCTAACCATAACAAGAGCACCAAAACTTGTGTTTCTTTTTAGAACTTTAAAAATTTTAGAATATTGATTATAAATGATTAGTCTTAATCGGAACTTAAAAAAAAGTTCTATTTCACAATAAAGATGTTAAGGGTGAACAAAACTGAATCAAAACAGCTAAATCGAATTGAACCAAACCAAACTACTAGAAATCGAATAAAATTAATTAAAAATAAGTTTGGTTCGATTTTTTTCATTCCAAAATTGATTAGGTTGGTTCGGTTGTCAGTTTTTTTTTCATGTTTAGTTTGGTTAAACTAAACCAAACTGAACCTTTAAACTTGTAAATAATTAAAATCTAATAATTCTATTTTTTTCTTTTTCAAATTAATGAGATTTTTTATCAATTAAATTTGTATTAAAGCTACACTTTTTGTGTAATTCAAGAAGATTAACATATACAAGTTATTTATACTATTTTATTATAAGATGTTATCCTTGTTTTATTTTTTTCCCTCATTCTTTAAAGCTTTTTTGTGAATATATGAGATTTTTTTAGACCAAAAAAAGATAAAAATAATAAATTATTTCAACATTATTATTGGTCAAAATTTTAAGAGATGTATAATATTAAAAGTTAAATTCTACATATTATAAGAAACAAAATCTTTTAAAAAAATAACTTTTGGCCAAAAAAAATTTTGAACTAAACCAAATTGATTAGAATTTAAAATCGACAAAGTCTAATAAAATATTAAACCAACAAAGTTGGTTGGATTTGATTTTGGCTCAATATCGAATCAAACTGAACCTTTGAACACCTTTAAAAGATGTAATAATCTAAAGTTCAATTTTCTATGATCACAATTTTACTTGAGCTGTTTTATAAAATTTTTTCCCTTCTTCCATTGATTTTTTTTTTACTCCATTTATGTAGTAATCGACTCTTATAATTTACTTCTTTGATTATGCATCAACAGAAATCTAATCTTCAGAAGCATGTGAAGGCTGTGCACTTTGAAAAGAGATCTTTTGAGTGTGGCTCTCGTGATTGTGGCATGAGATTTTAACCATGAGAAAACTGGGTCGCATGTCTATACCCTTGTAAGTTCTTTTGTCATTGCCCTCAACTTGTTTGAAGAACTGTGGATATCTCGGGCATTATGTGCACAAATTTCTCATTGAAAAATTTATGGTTGCCTTGGTACAGGGGGATTTTTAAGAAGCTGATGAGCAGTTCAGATCAAGGCCAAGGAGAGGACAAAAGAGGACATGCCCTATAACTGTTAGTTAGGAAGAGAGTTACTCCACCCAGTCAGTTGGATCACTGGTTACTCCTGCACGAGGATGAGTAGATGCACTGAGTTGTGTGGACTACATTTAACCATCCTTAGCCCCCCAAGAACATCTTGGCATTATAGCTATCGTTGGGTTGGAGATATTATCTGAAGAATCACTTATTCAGAGCCAGAGCATGGAAACTTGAGTGTTTCTTATCATTTGTTTTCACAGCATAAGTGCTTATTATTTATCGTTTTGCCGGTGAAGTATGTTGGTCTAGGAGAGATAAATACAGGGCTTATATGCAGTGAGTCGTGACCTGTTTCAGATTCTAGTGTGCGATGAGTTGGATTTATATATAAATTTTAGGATAATATGAACATGTCGTAGTGTGTAGAAATGTAGAATGTAGTTGTTTGTGTTACACAATTGTAAATGTGCAGTTGAATTGGTGGAGCCACCAATATCACCACCTTTGTACGGTTATCTTCATCCATTTGAAATGGAATCGTGAGTTTACTTTGCCTGCAGTCCATATGTGATAGTTGATTTCTTCACCCACTTCCTCACTTCTCTTTCATCTTTTGTTCTTACTATTAGTTTGCTTGCAATCCAAGGTGGTTGACGGGTGCTTCCCTGCAGTTTTTTTTTTTTGGCATTAATCTCGTTTGTTGATACTTGAAATATATATATACATATATATATTATAACAAAAGAGATGCAACGTCATATGGCATAGGAATTGAACTTTTAATATCATGTTTTCTTTAATCTTAAAATATCGAGGCTGATGTAAGGAACCATGTGAAGTTGTGAACAGTAAGTTAATTAGTATGCAAAAGATTGCATATTGGTTATCAGAGGCTTGAAGATACAAAAGGGAAAGCAACCCACAAATTTTAAAACTTAATAACAAATTTGTAATTCTAAGGAAAGGTTTAAATATTATTACCTCCAATTAATTAAAATATTATACACAACAAAATGTCAGATTATAGGATCACTCTTGATGGGATGACCTAAGTTCATAGTAGAAACTCAGTAAGAAAGAAATTTGATTAACTATTAAATTAATTATTTGGCTATTAATTAATTTAAATTTAAATTTAAATTTTTAAAATTCAAAATTATTTGGTCAGTTAATATTTTTGTATAGAAAAAAAATTAGAAACTGACAATTAATATTGGGTTAGTTTTTTTCATCTTGAAATCAGAGAGAGTGGTAGTGTGTGTAGAGTGAAAAACTGACTTTGAAAAAAAGAACTCTCTTCGGTCAGTAAAATTACAAACAAATTCTTTGTCTCCCTTTGGTGTCTCTATTGTGAATGAAAAGATTTGAGTCTGAATTGTGATTGAGATATAACATGTAGGGCAATACTTTGAGGATTCCATCTGCTGCAATTAAGTTTTGTGCAACACTTTCTAAACATTTTCTTAAAAAAAAAAAAGAGGGGTCATTGGACTAAAAAAGGGAAGGAAGAAGGCGAGTCAATATGTTAATGCTCTATAAAATTTTTGTTACGAGGATATATCCCTTTTTTGGAAAAATTACAGTTGTGAACCTCAAGTTGAAAATGTTGATATTGAAAGGTTTTACATTTTAAAATTATTATGAAAAGATTTAAAAATAAAAAATTTGAACTGTACAAAAAAATTATTATTCAAACTAAGTTAAAATTTTTTGCCCTTGAATCTTTTAGAATAATTTCAAAATTTAAAGTCTTTTAATATAAATAATTTTAACTTAAGGTTTTCAATTGTAATTTTTTCATATTACTCTTGCAAATAACATGCTTGGTCTTCCTCGCATATCATAACTCAACAAAGAAAATTCATTTACTCTAACAGTTCTCGTTTTAACGGAGAAATTTTCTGGATTTTTGGAATAGAAGAAGATGGATACAGATTACTTGATTTTGTTATCAATATGTTTAATATGGCTCTAGGTAGTTTGGGCTAGACCTAATCATGGGTTGAAAAGTTTGCTCAACCTAAAAAAATAGATATGAATAAAAAAAAAACTCAAATAAAAACAAGCTTGTTTTAAAAAATATTCAAATAAAAAACGGGTTAATCCAAGCCTAGCCCACCTATATTATAATTATTTTTTTTATGTATTATTAATAAATAATACCATTAAAAAATTTATTTATAACTATAGATATAAGTAAAAAAAATTATAACATATATAATTATTATGTTTTTTTACTCTTACTTATTACATATTATATTATTAGGAATAAATTATAATTCAAATAAAATAAATTATTAATTAGTAATATTATTAAAAAATTATTATTTTGAGAGACTTTACTATCTTATATATATATATATATATATGTATTTCAAGTTATTTAAATTTCTTGCAATATTTTTTTTGAGTTATTTAGTATTTAAAATAAGAAAAAAGTATGCCTAACAAGTAATAAAATAAATATATCTAATATTTAAAATTTAAAAAAAGATAAAAATTTTAAAAAATTATTATTTTTTAAACGGGCCAAGCCAGGCCTGTTTTTAACCGGACTTAGGCTTAAAAAATTTTGCAATTTTTTTTATGAATCCAGCATGTGATCAAGTCTAGTTTAGGCAAATAAAAATATTAGTGCAAGTCATTAACCCTATGTTTGGATGAAGGAAAAGAAAAATGAAGGGAGAGAAAAATGAGAGAAGAGAAAAGTGAGAAGAAAATATTTTCTCTCCATATATTTGGATGGATGAAGAGAAAATGTAAAAGAAAGAAAATGTGTTAATTTGATATAACAATAATACCATTATTATCTAATATTAAGAACTTAGGATATTTTTTTAAAAAATTATGTTTTAAATATAAATTAACTATTTTAAATTTCTACATATATATTTTTTAAAAAAATAAAAAAGAATAATGAAAAAAATGAAAATCAATTTTAAAAAATGTTTAAATGATAAGAAAAAAATTATTTTTGAATAAGATCAGAAAAAATTTTTTTAATTAGAAGAAAACACACACTTAAAATTAAAAAAATATTTTAAAAAATAAATTCTTTAAATTAATTAAATTTTATTTTTAATAAATTATTATTTTAATACAATAAGTATTAGTATTAATTTTAAAATTTTATAAATATTATTTTAATATATATTAATTGATTTAAATATAATATATATAAATATAATAAATATGTTTTAATTATGTTTAGATATTATATATAATATTTTATTATAATACTATATATATTACTATATAAATATTATATGTTTAAAAATATTATATATATATATATATATATATCGACTAAATGGCAATCAAAATATATATTCGATTATGATTTGGTCGCAAGCGTTCGATTACAATATAGTTAAACGTCTTTTTTTTTATTACATATATAATTTGTTGATCTTAATATTAAAAAATGTGTTATTATTTTGTAAAATATATTTATTATTAATTAATTTTATAATAAAATTTTAAATGAATAATTATAATATTAATTAATTAATTAATTAAAATGTTAAAAAAATTTGTTAAATTAACACTTTGATTTCCAACTGTATTGTAGTCGGAAAACACTCTTCTGATTGTAATGTAGTCAGAATTTGTCCAACCAAATTATAGTTAAAACACATTTTCAACTGCATTTTATCCAAAAATATCTTACTGCATTACAATTGGAATTTTGAACCCATGCTACATGGAGTTTTCCTTTTAAAATCTTTCTATTTTTGGAGAGATAATTTTTTGGTGAGATCCACTTAAATTTTTGTCTCAACTTTTTTCTTCTTCCAATTTTTTTCTTACATTCAAATGACGTCAGATTTATTTTTCTCATTTTTTCTTTTCAACTTTTCTCTCCTTTCTATTTTTCACCCCATCCAAACAAACCGTAAAGGATGCAAAATTAATGAATTATAAGGAAATGCTAGAAGTACTTCCTTACGACATGGATCTAATGGAGAACTACCTAATTGAATTATAGGTGTGCCAAATTGATTAATTATATGAATTCGTTATCATGGTCTAAGGTGTTTTCTTGGTCACCTATTTCTAAAGTTTATTTTTTTTTGCCAAAAAAAAAAATTTCTAAATGTGTTTACCCTCTGATGTTAATTATCGTTCTCATTGTCGGATTTTTTTTGTTTGATACCATTAAAAAGAAAATTACATATTAGCTACAACATCTTGTTGAAACTGATTTACAAAACTAGAACTTAAAGGTAGGTAGAAAAAAGCAAATATGAGATCTTAGAAATCAAGCAAGTAAAGCTGAAATACCATGTTTGAGCACTTGGAGGTTTACCAAAATACCTTGTTGCACTTTCAAAAGCTGACATTGATGCTTGGCAAATAACAATATCCATAATGGATAGTGTTGATTGTTGAGAATTAATAATTGATTGTTGATGACAAATAAAGCAAAGTGCATTTTGAATAGCTTGAAAATGCACCATCATCTTATCCTATCTATATTCCTCAATCCAAACCATTTAAGCAAAATCGTGCAACGTACCAAACCAAGCTATTATCAATACCCAACGCTTTCATTTTCCAGCATTTCGTTTTGCGACCCAAAACATTAATTGCCATTGATTCATAGGAAAACTACTTTGCCAGCAGTCAATAATTTCGAAAGAATGACATTGTTGTGGGGTTGATGAAAATTGTGGAATAGAACAATATGACTAACGTAGACGTTGAATTAATCATAAAATTGTAACACAGTCTCTATATCACATCCAGAATCTTCCAAAATATGCGTATTCTTGCAATACCAAATGACATATAAAGATGATAAGAACCTTCATTCCATATTGGTAATCCCCAGACGTAGATGCAGCATTCTGGTCCAACCATTTCTAAATCCATATCACTATGAATTTAATTCTGACGCTGGAGGGGGGGGGAGTCAACACTAATTTGCTGTAATGATCGTACTCAAGCGTGGAATCAGATGCTGGATTAGAAAAGGTCTCATTTATGTTGGTAAAAGATTGCATATTTGTACCAAGATGATCTCTTTACTATTTACCATTTAAAGGATGTTCATTCAAGAATTCTTTATGTTTAAGAATCTCTAAATTTGAAGGATGTTTTAGAAGTCGATGTTTGTAGGATTTTTTTTTAATGTTGTTTCCGAAGTATTTTGTACACTTCTATATATAATTGCGTACGGTATCCATATAATACCCAGTAATAAAAATTTTACATGTTAATGTTACATTCTATTGTATAGGCTTTAATTAAAATAAAAAAGGTTTCATATTAAATATCTAAGGACATTTTTGTACGATTATAGCAAGAATTTATTTTACATAAAAAAATTATACTTGAGAGTTTATAAATTCGTATTGTTCATGAAAAAAAATGTACACACAGTATATGTGACTGAATTAAAGTAAACAATTCTCCTCGAGTTATTTTGTAAAATTTGTGTCCCTCTTTCATTGCTTCCCCTTTCCAATTTCTAAGAATAGTGTACTAAATCTCTGTAAAGGAGATTCTGCATATTCTACGGAAACACAGCAACTTTTGAGGATGCAGAAGCGAGAGCAATATAAAATGAGTATTGGACCGCATGAACCAAAACAAAATAATGTTGATAATTTAAGAGATCAGTCCTTTACTGTATAGAGAAAGTTTCACTAATTCTGTATGTTATGATTTAGATAAAACATTTGATATAAAGAAATCATAGATTTAAAGCAGAAGAAGAATGAATGTGAAAAATAATTAAAGGGCAAAGTAGGGGAAGAAAGCAGAGCAACACATTATCCCTAGAAATTAAAATCACAAAAGTATTTTATTAATGTTCCTAAAAGACAGAATAATAACTACTGCCATTTGCCTTCCTCTAAACGCAAGAGCAATTCATCATGTTTTGAAATCCATCATATCAGGACTACTTGAGATCAGTCTCGCTCGGCCTACAAATTCACCCAATATTGATAAATATAGTGTCTGAGTACCGAATCGAGCATCAGAACAGCCGATATACCAGCAGCACAAAGGGAGGCCCTTCTTAATCGAACAAAATGAAGATTCAATATTTTTAAAACCTCATGCCTCCCGGTCCAAGTCGAAGTATCCAACAATTGGAGCCGTTCCCATAATTGGCGCAGTATTTGAATAAAAAGCAAGCCTGGGAAGACAAGTGCCGACATGACCCGTACATAAACCTCCGGCGACGCTGGAAGGCCCATCACGATCCAAAATCCGAGATTAAACTGAACCATCAGTAGCAGGAGACTTACTACATTCAATCGATAATCAACCCAACGAGCCTTTCTGAAAATCAGGAACAAACCTTCCTCCATTTCCATCCTGAAAGAGTGCATTCGCTGCAACGAGTGGCGCAGCTTAATAACCATCCAGAGTGGGGTTGCAGATGCCAAGCTCTGTACTAAAATGATTGGGGGAAATGGAAAGGTGTAAGCGACCCAAGCTCCCAAACCTATCTGAACCACACTCACAACTGCCACTGCATTTTTCAAACCGTTGATGTTCTTCATCGACTTCTTGAGTAACTCCTGAGTTTCGTATGCCAAAAATCGAGGGTAACTCGAATCAGGGAATCGGCTAGGGTATGGAAGTTCAGGGTTGTCAGATTTTGAAGACGAACTATTAGCCGAGAAGAATCTGGCATTAGTAACCAATGACGAGCTAGGGCTTCTGGAAGTCACAATGGGAGCTGATGTTACGAAACTAGGGTCCAGAATTTTGGGTTTCTGAACAAATAGCCTCTCATGGTTTTGAGAAGCATTTAATGTATGTGAGGACCAAACATTTCGGGGATTTTCACCTGATGACAGGGAGAAACTGTTAGTGTTTGATTCTGTACATGGTAGAGTTGAACCATGAAAGAGATGTAAGGATTTTGGGGTTCCTGATGGCTGAAACAGAGAAGTGGGTTTTGCAATTGTGTTTGACGGCCTTGATTGTGCGTAGAGAAGAGAAGAAGAAGGAGAAGATGTCAGCAACCTATACCTAAACCTTCGTGAAATCATGGCGGCCATTATTGTCCAACAGAAAGGAAGCTTAGGAAGGTGCGTAACTGATTGGGCGAAATCAAAAGAGAATAGGCGAAGATGCGACCTTCTTCGCTCGCAGCATGCACCCTGGTAAGTTGTTATGGCATTCACTTCGCATGACTCAATTTTATAGTGAAAAAACACTCAAAAAGAAAGGAAAAACCTATTAATTCCTATATTTTCTAGGAAAAAAATGAAATAGAATGAGCATATATATATATATATATATATTTCTATTATTACTACTAATTATTTAAAGGATGTTTGGCGATGTTATATGAAAAACTATAGTCATAAACACATGTATAATATGATTTTTATATTTTATTAAATTTTAAAAAAAGATTTTAAACATTGTAATCCACTTTTACTTAGAATTTGAATTTTTTATATAATTAAATTGTTTATAAAACTTTAAAAGTTGAGTTTCAATAAATAAAAATATTAAATCAAATAGGATATTTTTATTCTGTTAAAGCATTTGGAAGTTTTGTAATATTAATATAGATTAGATACAACAAGTTATTAATTGCCAATTAGCGTCAAGATAATTTTTATAAATTTTAAATTTTATTTTCCATGTTGTTATTTAAAAATAATTATGCATATGACAAAATAAATGTTAGCTCTAAGAAATAATTAGGAAAAAAATGTTGTATGTTCCTCGGTACTATTCCTCTCACAAAAGAGGTTTTCTTTTTTTGCTTTTTTGTGAGAGTTTCTTTAAAAATTTTAATTACAACATTTATGTTGTTGTATGATATATTATAATATATGATAGATGTAAAAAAAATAATCCAATAAAAATGATGGAGGATGAAAATATAAAGGCACGAAATTTGATGAGTGCAGCAAAATTGACGCTACTCTTTCATCTTTTTGTCTAAAAGTTTATTATTGTTGGAGCAATGGCCTAGAATTATTAGTTAGGTGAAAGGGATTGATTGTGCAAAATAAAATTACTAATTTCACTTCTTTAAATTGAAAATGCTCTGCTATGTTGATGATCTTCCATTCACATGAATTCATTGCCAAGCAAATGTGGCAATAAATTGGCTAGCAAGATTAACTATTAAGAAAATGTACTATTCCAATTAGGTTTAATCACTCCCTTTTTTCCTAACATCCCTTTTGACTCTTGATTTTGATATAATTTTTGAAAGTATTGATTGGTACTTAATGTATTTTTACTTTTCTCTTAATTTTATTTCTTACAAACTTTATAAGTATTTATTATAACAAAATATCTTTTATTGGTGAAAGGTAAAAGACCAATTGAACAATAAATAAATAAAATAATAAAACATTAAATCTCATGTTTATACCCTTTCAAGTTCTTTTGTTCTAGTATTCTTATGCATTGCATTTTAATTTTTTTTTCCCTTTAAATGTGGATATCTAAGGCATCATTTTCACAAATACTCTAAATTTAAAATTTGTGGTTGTGTTGGTGTACGAAAATTTTTTTAAAAGCTAATGAACAATTCAAATCAAGGGCAAGGGCAAGGGCAAGGCATAAGAAAAGGTGCCCTAACCAGGATGACTAGATGTATTGACTTATGGATGGTATTATTCCTACCATACCATTTGTCTATTTAGATGTTACTACAATACTATTAACAAAATTTATAGTTAAAAAGTTTAAAATAAACCAATCTATCAAAATGAAAAACCATTCAATCAAATATGAAATCGATTTGTAAACTCCATATAATCAACTCTCAAAACCAAAATCTTAAAAAACTAATAAAAAATTGGTCGTCAAAATTATGGGCCTTGATTATCTATTAACACAGATGGAGTATATTGCAACATTAGTCTATTTATTGATAGAGATTCCACTTCTCTCAATGATAGGCAAACTTCACTTTTTACTTTCACTTTTGAAAGAAAGCATGAAAACAACTATAAATTCTCACCTTCGTTCGCCTTTGACTTCATTAATATGTAATTCAATTCCAACACGTTTTACATATGTGGCTTTTTTATTAGATTGTTGCAATGAAAAAAATGTATTACTAAAACCCTCATTTGTCAAAACTTATTTCTCAAATAATTAGAAAATTTTTAATTAATATTTGTAATAAATAAAAGCTAAATGTGGAACAAATTGTTCAACATTCAAAATCATATATTTAAAAAGAAAATTGGGAAAAGGGAGGGAGGAAACATGAGGCTACCGTGTTCAATATAAGGTGGTGAGGGAAAATATTAAATATATTACATATATATATATATATAATATTATATATAATATATTTATTATGTGTAATATAAACAAATTATATATAATATTATATATATTATACCCCCTAACTTTTTTGTAGCAACCAAATCAAAAAGCCCCGTATCTCCCTTCCTTCTTCACCTTTGGCCCCGCATACCCCACCACGTCCATGGGATTCCACCTTCCACCGTCATCTTTAAACATAGAACTTTTATCAAAAGCTCCATCACCAATGTAATCCATAAATATCACTTTTTGTAATCAAAATATATATTTTTAATATAAAAATTATACATATATATTTTAATTATTACTTATTCAATCATAATTCAACTATAATTAAACCTTTAAATCATGAATTAGTGTTTTCACTAATTTAATAATTAATCAAAATTTTAAAATATTGATATAAAGTAATCATAAATTAAAAGCAGGAGAAGAATGATTGAAAAAAGAGGGCAAAGTTATCTAAATAATATTGCATACTATATATACTATTAAATTCAAGGCACAAAATATGAGAAGAGATTCTTTCCTATTGAAGCGTGAAATTAACTGTCATTTTTCATAATTTTATCATTAGATCCATTCAGTAATTTATAGATCGTTGGATTACGTTTTGAGTGGAATTTGATGAAAAAAAAATTTGTAGAAAAATAAAAATTTTTAAAGTGTGAAAATACAAATTTTAATGGATGGAAAATTTTACTTATGAAGACTAAACATTTTAACTATAAAAACAAAAATTTTAATACTAAGAAAAAATTACACTCTAAAAATTTTAATTATGAGGATAAAAATTTTAACTATAAGGACAAAAGACTCAATGGACCAAAAATTTGTCTTCACAATAAAAATTTTGTTTTTATAATTAAAATTTTTGAAGTATAATTTTTTTTCTATAGTTAAATTATTGGCCTCTCACAGTTAAAACTTTCTCTTAATTAAAATTTTTATTCTCACAACTAAAACTTTTTAGTTCTCACAATTGAATTTTTCCTCAATTGAAATTTTTATCCTCCTAGTTAAAATTTTTTGTCTCTTTACAAAAGTTCTTTTTCACCAAATGTTACTCAAAACAAAATCTAACTGTTTACAAATTACTAGATGGATCTAATGGCTTAAAATTGTAAAAAATGATGGTCAATTTCATGCTTCAAAAGGAGAGATAATGTTCTCACAAAATACCCACCCTATGACGCAGTGTTACATGGGATTGGTAGTTGAGATTAGTAGTTCATGAGTAAAAATATTGATAGTTGAATAAGTAGTTAGTAATAATTAACTATTGTAATTATCTATAAAAAAATTTTATCTAAGGACCATAACTTGATAAAAATTTTACTAAAAGATCTTAAAGATTAAAATTTTTTTGAGGGACTAAAAGAATAAGATATCACTAATAGTTTTCAAAGTTACTATTCCTATTTTTTAAAATTATAACTTAATCTTTTAAATTGTATAAAGATGTTTTGAATTTATTATTAGGCCTGGATGAAAATACATATAAAGATGTTTTGAATTTATTATTAGGCCTGGATGAAAATACACTTATATCATCAAGAGGATCAAGTTATAATTTTAAAGAGTATGAATGATAATTTTGAGAAGTATCAATGATAATTTATTCTTTTGGTTTTCTAGTGAAATTTTAATTTTTAAAACCCTTTAATAAAATTTTTATGAAGTTATGATCTTTAAATGGAATTTGTCCAATTATCTACTTAATGTTATGAGTGATATAAATAAGGGTAAGCAAAGAAAGATTGTGGTGTGTAATAACAAATTTTGGGATAAGACAGCTAGAGGTTGTAAGTTCTTTCTCTTTGCACCATGGGGTTTGGGCTATGATATTCTTGAGAACTCATATAGTCTTTTATTAGGTTAGGGACAGCATTTGTTGATCAATCCTTGGTCAGATCTGATTCAATCATTGATGTTTGTATCCTTTTCTCTAAAACACAAGATTTCCAATTTGTTAAATACTTTGAAAACTTCTAAGTAAAATAAGTTTTATGGGTACATTATACATTAGATAATTGAATATAAAAATTATATAATATTTAAAAATTGATGTGTTCTAGTTGTTCTAAATTACATAAGGACACAAATTTTGCGTCATATATTTTATACTCCAATATTTTGTAAATATATGCTGCACTAGGATTTGGATTGTACACGTACCAAGCAAACACCGTCTAAATACAATGTAAAAGAATTTCCATTTGAAGCCTGGTGATAACCATCAAATTAATTTTCTAGTATGAGGTAGCAAAATGAATAAGTATAGGCCTAGAAACATGTTGCTGAAAAACTCATCAGTTAAACACCACCTTTATAAAAATGAATAGTAACTTCACTATATTTGTATTTCACATGAAAATTTTACAAATAGAGATCAACAACAAAGTAGTTGGATACAAATACCAATTGTGTCACCTTGAAAAAATAAAATTATACACCAAATGATCTAAACTTAAAGATACCCAAGAAGTTGCCTAATTGGTACAATGAATATTCGCAGAACAGAAAGCAAGCTCCAAAGTAGAAAATTTGGCTGCTTTCTCTTTTGTAGTACATATTTGCACTAAGCAGAGGACTTGGATATCTTGAATTGTTTCTTAAGAAACTGAGAGGCTTCTGCATCACTCTCCTACTACATAATATTCTTATTAAAGTTTTGGAATCTGCTCCTAGTTTGCTTTTGCCACCTTGCATTTCCATGCCACTAGCAGACTTCAAGTCCTCAACCAACTCTCGAGTCTGCAACAGAATACAGAGTATAAAGTATATTCTAAAGAATGATTGAAATGGGTAACTGTTTTCAACATATGTTATGGCATATATCACAAAGTAAATAAACATATCACTCCTTTTGAGCATCCTTTTTGGATCAAATCTTTTTTCATTTTTTTTTCTTATGAGGCCATGTACAACAACCTAATTTGGTCACCCAAAATTTAACCATCCCATTTTAGTCCTCCAAAAAATATTCCGTCTTTAATATTATCCTCACGTTAAATTTGTTGACAAATAGTTAATAAAGATGCACGACATGGCCGTTGAGCACCCAGCTATAGCCATCACTAAAATCTGTCATGAGAAAACACTATACGACTAGAAGTAGCCACAACACCATGCTGTTTTAGTGCTCTGTCATGGCATGTTTGAAGAGACAAATGGGCATTTATAAATCAAAGTAGCTTCACGTTACACGTCATCCATCTTGGTTGACTATCTCTTGTTAATGGAATTAAGGTGAAGATAATATTGAAAGCAAAATACTCCATGAACGATTGAAATGAGATATTCAAAATTGAGACACCAAATTGAAACAATGTATATCTTTTGGGGACCAAAATGTCAATTCATGCTAAATAATTAAATATCATGAATCTGACAATAGAACTAAGGCGATCAGAACGCAATCATTGATCACAAGGATGACCATATTGTAGGTTGAAACTATTTGAAATTAAGTCAATGTAGTGGCTTCCAGTCTGTTGCGCATATATGGCAAATCACCATTTATGCAGACACAGAAGCAGCTGAACTAACCTCACAGCCATGCAACTTTACCACATGCCGAACCCGTGCTATCTGATTTTCAACAACAGCTCGAGGAAGCCCATCTCCTGCAGATATAAAGAACTCCTACAAGATGCATCACTAATGAACTCCCAAAGTTTAACCATCACTGAAAAGTCCCTGTTGCTGTCATTTTTGTGCTCCCAATAAAGCAAACTCCAGCCAAAATAAGAAATCTTCCAAACAAAAGGAAGACTTACTTCGATTATGAAAATTTTCAAAGGCTTTGACAAGCAACCAGCAGCAGAAACAGAAGATTAGTTAACGTTTTGGAAATTCATCTTCTATTGTAACTTTTACACTAAAATGATATAAATAAGGGAGCTCCTTCTTGGACAATATTTGGCCAGGTCTAATTATCTAGCATCCTTTATTGGTAGACTTCACACATCCTGGGCAATGGTGTATGCTACTTCATTCATAATAATGCTTTCAAAATTTTTTCAAGCTAGGAAGTCCTTTTCCAGATTGGAAAGACAACCTTTACCGCTTACTGATCTTTAAACCCTTAGCTCACTCGAGTCTTAAAATTCAGATTGGCCTGTTGCAACTACCGTTTCCTATTGGCAGCATTGGAATGACTAGAGTACGATACCTTTAGAACCTCCAGATCTTCCTCTAATAATTTTGCATCACCAGGGAAGAAAACTCTTGATGGACCCCCATCTAAGATCACTTGGAGTAAGCCATCCTGGCAAGAGGAAAATGTTAAAATCAAAAGGCTAGTAAAGAATTTTGTCGGAACATGAAGCAGGAATCAGGCACCAACCAAAGATGCTTGAAGAAGACTTGTCAAAATGCGATCTCTGAAAGGCTCCACAATAACATCAGAAAGCTGATTAAGTTCCTAAAATAAATGAATTGTGAAAACCACAAAATCAGTTAAGCAACAGTTACAGAGTTTTTAATCAATATAAAAAAGATTTATTATGAGATAGGAAAAGGAAATTGGAGAATAAAAATTCCTCCTAGAACAAGCATACAAGAAGAAACAGAAAGAAAAATCAAAGAAAAACATTGGGTCAAAACAGCTCTCCAACCCCACAGCAAATTTATAGGGGAAACCCCTCTGATAATGCCATAGACTAAAACCCAAGAGATGCCAAAATAGACTTCCCCCCAGAAACTTTGCAGAGGAAGAAAATTCCGTTCAAAAAGTCTGCATTGTGTTCCAGCCAGTACAAGCCAGCAAAAATAGCAGCGTAGCAGACTACCAAAGGATTTTGTGTTCCTTTACGCTGTCAAGATGAAGATTACTGTAGGTAATGGAGAGAAACTTGATGTTGTTAATATTGAAATTTCTAAACTGAATTATGGAAAACAACAAACCTTGTTACTGAGGAATGTTTTGCATGCACTTGGGATAACTAAGAATCTTTTGATTGTTTCAAGTTTAACATCTGACAGTGATATTTTCTAAACTGAATTAGTGTGTTTGTTTCTATAAAGGAAGAATGGCATCATAAATTAGGCCATCCTTCTTCACATGCCTTGAATCAAGTAATAGAAAGAATGTAATGTTCAAACTAGTGGGAATGAAGAAATATTTTTTTGTGATGCATGTCAATATAGAAAGTCTCATTCCTTACCTTTTAAAGCTTCAAAATCTCATGCTTCACAGCCTTTATAATTGATTCACACAGATCTTGGGGTCCTTCACCTGTGAACTCAACCAATGGTTTTAGATTCCATATACATTTTCTTGATAATTATAGCAGATACTCATGGATTTATCCTTTAAAATCTAAAAGTGAGGCATTGACTACATTCATGCATTTCAAGAAGTAGGTTAAGAATTAGTTTGATAAAAGATTAAAAATGCTTCAGAGTGATTGGGAGGAAAGTTTTGAAGCTTTACCTCACTGATTCAAGATTTTGGGATTCTACTTAGACACTTCTACCCTCACATAAATCTGCCTATACTATACTTTAATGTAAATCATTTGTTTATAACTGGTCTTAAGTCTCGAAAAAAGAGGAGGGTTATGTCAGGCATTCGAAAGTCAACCTAAAAATTTTGTCGAATCTTTATGACATGGATCATCGATATATTAGAAGTAATGCTAAGTCGTTACCCGTAAGCAACGTGCTATATAGCTTGATTACAATGTCAAATAAGTAAGAGCTACTGCATCAATGTTTGGTTGCAGTGAAAAATAAGTAAGGATTTCTACATCTTTATTAACAAATGTGAATAAATAAGCTAAATCACAAGAGTAGTATTTGCTTTGAAATTTGGAATATAGATATACTTACAGGTAAGCCAATAGAAATAGTAGATATTATGATTAAGCAAAGGATTCATTTTATGTGCCAACAAGAAACCAAATGGATAGGAAAAAAAAATGAAAGAATTAAACGCCTTAGGTTTTAAACTTTAGTATACTGATAAGGTTAAATCTAGAAACGAAGTAGGTATAATTATGAATAAGTTTTGAAAAAATATTGTAACAGATGTAAAAAGGGTAAGAGATAAAATTATTGTGTCAAAGTTTGTAGTGGAAAAATTGTTTTTTTTAATGTTATTAGTGTTTATGCACCACAAGTAGGATTAAAAGGACACTACAAGATAAAATTTTAGGAGGATTTAAAAAGTTTAGTTTAAGAAATATCATTAAGAGACAAGATTTTTTTAGGAGGAGATCTTAATAGTTGTGTGGGGAGTTTATTTAGAGAGTATAAGGGTGCGCATAAGGATATAGCTTAAAGAAAGTAAATGCAGGAGGTAAAACTATTTTAAACTTTTTATTAGCATTTGACCTTATGATAAGTAACACTTATTTTAAGAAGCATAAAGAGCATCTTATCACTGTGAATATCATATTTTGTCCGAGTATAACAAAAATCAAAATAGCAAAAAAAATGAAAAAAAAAAAGAAAAGAAAAAAAAGAAAAAAGATATGAAAAAATGAAGGAAAAAAGAAAAAAAAGAGAAAAAAACACCTGTTCCTTTTCAAAAATAAAATTAAAAAAGAGGAAAATATCCATTTCTTTTTCTCCAAATTTCAACATCTTAAATAACCAAAAAATAATTAAAACAAACAAAACAAAAAACAAAATGAACAAAGAAAACAACAACAACAACAAAAAAAAAAATAAGAAATGATAGAAAAAACTATAAAAAAACAGGGGGCCTTTATCTTGCCTTTCAGCCTAATTTAAGAAAAAACTTCAGCCCAACTTATACAAAAAAAAAAAGTTAGACTAAGGAAATGGGAAGCAAGACAAAACGCAGTGCGTTTTGATTCCCAATTCCCTTCACTCCTCTGCCGCATAGAGGACGCAGCGCAGAGGCACAGAACAGCTCCCCACCCAAGGAAATACAAAAAAGGAAAGAGTCGGGCAGCAGAGAAGTCGACAAAGAGAGGGCAGAGAGTTAGCGGTATGCCCAAAGAGCTGACCTCCCCTTCACGTCCTTTTCACCATCGAAGGCCGAGAAAAGGAGACACGAAAATGGAAGAGGGAGACAGAAACGGGGATTGATAGAAGAAGAGAAGACATTAGAAGGGAAAGGGAACTTGAAGGGAGACTCAAGAAGGGTTCTCAGGGATTTTAAAGGAGGGGAAGCAGACGAAAAAAGATGGGGGCAAGAGGTTCGGGAGAGACGGGGAGAGCAAGAAAATAGGAAAGGGATTTTCTAATTGGGGTAGAACCAGAAGAGGTTGAAACACAGATCGAAATCGAGATGGGAGATCCCTTCTGCGTGGATTTCGGGTTGGAGGGCGTTTGAAACCTAGGTTGCTTGAAGAAGCTGAGGAAGAAACTCATGAGATTCAAAAAAAAATCAAGGAAGGAACTAGAAAGAAAACGACGTTGAGAGCATCCTCGATCATGAGCGATTTGAACCACGGAATTAGAGGCTGGAAGGAAGAGCAAGGCCAATAACTGCGAATTGGACCCAAAGGTGATCCCTTCTCAACTTCTCTCTGAGGTTCTGGTTCCTCTCTGTAGCCCATTGATGTATCCCTGTTATATAGCTTGATTCTATAGAAATGAAAATGAATAGGCTCGGTTCAATTTGATTTTGATTTCTCGTATAAGAAGTTGTAATAAACTTTTTATCATGTTAGTTGTCCAAATGAATTAGAGATTAGGCTATTCACATCTCCAATGGATGTGATGTGAGCCCCAGAGGAGGATTTGAATAAGGCTTTATCTGTGCTTCATGTTGCAGTGTTGCTATATACGTTATTTCTGGAGAAACTCTTTGCTACTATTTTGCTTATCGTTATTTTGCTCCAATTCATAATCTTTCTCCTAAGTTTGAGCATGAAATCTGAAAAGTGCTGTTGTTGCCCCTACTGATGTTGTTAGCATGATTCGACTCAAGTTTTAAAATCTAAATTTTGGAACTAGATCCTGTTCAAAATATGCTTGCAAACCCTGTTGATATTAGCATGATTTAGCTAAGTTTGAGTCTAGATCTTGAGATCAAACCCTGCTTAGAGTATGACTGCTCCCGTGGTGATTTTAACGTGATTTCAACTCAATTTCTAGCTTGTAATCTAGGGTTGAATTCTGTCAAGTGTTTTTGGTGGTCCCAATAATATCTGAACATGGTTTTAGCATGATTTTTAGCTTAAAATTGGTTCTGAAGTCATTGGTGTTTTCACGTTTGATGGTGGCACACCCGAAAATGCGACTGCGTGGCGCCAAATCGAAATCAAATTTAAGATAAAGTAGGAAAGTAAAGTCGCCACCAAAGTTTTATTTTTGAAAGAGCAAAACTTTTGGAAAAAAGCCTTTTTAGTTTGAAAAATAAGAAGAATAGTTTACGAACCAGAAAATAGATTCGGGAGTCGATTGTGAGTGGGGAAGGTATTAGGCACCCCATACCACCCGTTACTAAGAACGGTTACCCTAAGTTAGTTGTGCAAAATCACCATGGCCTTTAACTTATTTTGATTCTCCCTAACAAATTATATGCCAGACAAGAAATAGGAATAAAAGAAATGAAATTAAAAGGGAAGAAAGAAATTAAAGAAATAAAATTAGAAAACAAAGTAAAATAAAAGAAATTGAGAAAATGAAAATTGAACAGAAAATTTTATTTACAAAGACGGACTTGACCTAGGATGAAAGCCTATGGCCTACGTACCCTCTGAAGGGGATCAAAGTCCACGTAGTTCAATCGAGAATAATTTTGTTTTTTTGTTTTGTTTTTTTGTTTTGTTTTTCTTTTTTTTTCCTCTTTTTTTTAATGTTATATTTTTTTGTGTTTTTGTTCTTTTTTTTTGTTTTTTCTCTCTGTTTTTGTTTTGTTTTGTCTTTTAATTCTTTTGTTTTTGTTTTTGTTTTAACTACTTTTTGGTTTTATTCTTGTTTTTGCTTTTGTCTTTATTTTTTGTTTGTTTTCAGGGTGAAAAGAGCAAGATAAGAATAATTTTTATATTTGGCAAACAAAACAAGGTTAGCATTGGGTGAAAGGTTTTAATCTGCCGGAGATAGAGTTAATCTCATTTCTCTATACTTTCCCTATTATTATTATTATTATTATTATTTATTATTTTTTCTTTTGATTTTTCACTCATTCAAATGATTTTTTTTGTGAAAAGACAAGGATAACAAAAACTACTTCTTGCTTTAACAAATAAAATGAATTTTGATATTGGTTGATGTATTTTAATTTGCTAAAGGTTAATTTAGTTTTAGCTTCATTGCCTTGCCTCTTCAGTTTTCCCTTTTTCATCATTTTTGTTTCTTGTTTTGTTTTGTTTTGTTTTGTTTTGTTTTGACTTTTATGTTTTGATATATTACTTTTGATTTTTAGAGAAGAACCTTTAAAAGAAAGGATAAATCTTTAAAATCCAAGTTCATTTTTTATGAGCCTTCCTTTTTTTTTGTTTTTTGTTTTGGTTTTGTTTTCTCTCTTTTTTTTTTTTTGAGAAAGGACAACAGAAATTATGTTCCCTTTCAAAAATGAATTTTGAAATCGACTAATGTACTTTGATTTGTTAAAGGTAAACCTAATTTGTCTTGCCTTTTCAGCTTTTTATCCCTTTTTCATTTTTTTCTTTTTGTTTCTGTTTTTTTTTTCTATTTTTGTTTTCTTTTGTTTTTGGTCTAAAAAAATGGAGAGGAGTGGAAATCATTTGGCCTTTAAACATAATAATTTCGGGATTGATTTGTGTACTTTAATTTGGAAAGATTAGATTTTAATCCTTTTATTTCTCTTTATATTTTTGTCTTTGATTGACTTTCTTTTTTATATGTTTTTTTCTTTCGTTTTATGACTCTTTTTGTTTTGTTTGTACTTTAATTTTTTTATTATCATTTTTCTTTGGGAGTCGACTTTGATCTCTAAACAACTTTCCTTTTCCTCTTCTTATTTATGGGCTTGTTTTTATTTTAATGTTCTCACACTTAAAGCTTTGATATTGACCGGTTGGCTTATATCTATATGTACATATACGAAAAAAGAAACCATTTGACTTTCAAAGAAAAAGGGAAGAAAAAAAAAACCTTTCTTGTCTTCATTTTTGCTCCTTTTTTTAGTTATTATTTTTTATTTATTTTGCAGGGACAAAATTCATTTGGCTTTTCCCATTGTCAATTTTTGGAAGGAATGCTTTTCATGTTATTTCAGAAACTTTTCATTCTTGAAAACCCTTTTTTTCTATTTTTTCTCTTAATATACATTTTTTTGAAACCAAAATTAGCTTGATATAGGCAATTGTAACCCAAAACTTGTTAGACATAAGTCCAAGACCCAATGGGTACCAAGGAGGCTTATTGCCACACATGATCCCTGAGTTGATTCTTATGAGCCTGAGGAGATAAAGAATCTCACGCGACTATCCTAAAATTAAAAACGAAAATCGCGTAAAACATAATTAGACAAGTAATTAACCTATTCATGGGCACATCGCTTGGTCTCAACCTCCAATTGTTCCCTCTCTTTGGGATTTTCATCTTTGCTTCTTTTTTTTTGTTTTTTTTTTGTTTTTTGTTTTGACGGAGAAGGAAAAGGGGAGGAAAGAAGAAAAAAGAGAAAGAAAGAAGAAGAAGAAAAAAGGAATTTTTCGAAATCTGTCCTTGAAAACCATAGTCTTTATTTTTTTTTAGATTTCCTTTTTTTCTAGCCGCCTTTTTTTTGAAACCAAAGCAGAGCAAACATTTAGCCCTGTAGAAAGCCCATGGAGAGTTCACAAAAAACAAAAAAGAACGAGTTCCATATGCGTAGAGTGGAACCTCTAAAATTCACTAAGCTCTGGTTTGAACGAGATATCACAGACGCATAGTTTAATGAGAACACAGAGGTTTAGTCGCATGATTCGATGCCAACAAAAACCTTTCATAAAAACTTGGCATGCAGCCCCTTATCGTCTAGTATGGAATCATAAATTGTATGACCCTTAAGCACATCAGTCTTATACAGAAAGGCTATTAAACTGAACCATACACCATACAACAGCAAGGCACAACTCTCTAACGCCAGGACTCATTCATATACGGTGTACTAAAATGCCAAACAGCATGACTAAGAAGCATGCAGCAACAAGGTATAGAATACTACACAAGACACAGAACCAGAACCAACAATATACACTCACATAAGCTCTTTTTTTTTTGAAAAAAAGATTAGGCTAAATTTACAAATCATAAACCATGACTATCCTAAATTCGGGCCTGAAACCAGCAACCTTTGCAGTTTGATCATTCCATACACGAGTATATTACAATTTTCTGAGTAAAGTCCAAACCAAAAGGTGAAATTCAAAATATGATACCCAAAACATTCAACAGTAGAACAAGGTTAGATTCTGGAATCAACGCGGTAGAATCAAAAACAGCAAATAGAACAGACCCAATACGCAAATTCCAGCAAGTGGCAGATCAAGATATGAGTAGAAATCAACGAAATACCTCTACGTAACTCTGAGTGAGTGTTGGCTTTCGTTCCTCCTCTCCGGATTACCTCCCAATCGCTCACTTTTTTGTTCCAGTCTCGGCCCGTCTCTCGCTTCCGGCCTCTCTCCTCCTCAATCAACCCAGAATCCCCTATGCTTCTATCAGTTCCTCCCCGAGTCTCGCCCTCGGTCTCTCTCTGTGTGCGAATTTCCCCCAAATCTGAAAATCTCCGCCTCTTCCCCGTCGATCCCCTTTTCTCCCGAAGCCGTTCCTCTCTCCCTCCGATCTCCCTTCTCGACTTCTCGCCCTTTCGATTCCTCTTTCTCGCTCATGCCCTCCTCTCTCTCGAATCTCAGCCTCCTTTTCCCTAATTTTTTTTCTCTCCAGTCACCTCCTCTCTCCCTCCGATCTCCCTTCTCGACTTCTCGCCCCTTCGATTCCTCTTTCTCGCTCACGCCCCCCCTCTCTCTCGAATCTCAGCCTCCTTTTCCCCAATTTTTTTCCTCCCCTCTACTCGCTCTGTCTCCCCTTTTGTCTCTCAGAGCCACTGCCTCTGATGGTGAAAGGGTGTGAACAAAGTCCCACGTCTCGAGCCCCCCGTCGCTGCCTCTCTCGTCTCAGTCCTCTGATGTATCCCTTTTAGCCCTTTGTCGTCTCCTCTGCCCCGTGACCTCTCTTCCCCTGCCTGCCTGCTGCTTTTTTTTTTTTCCTTTTTTATGTTTATGTGCGTTCTGTGTGTGTGTCTTACTGCATGCGCGTTTTTGCTTCTCTTTGCCTCTCGACAGATCAGATAGGGTGGATGGAGGGAGTGAATGGGCTTGGGGATCCAACGGGTTCAAGAAATTGACCCAGTCGTTTTTTTTTGGGCTTGATACAAACCCTTTTTTTTTTTGGTTTATGAGTTAATGAGTCAGAATTAAAAGAAGTGGGTTGCAAATTTCTGAACTTGGGTTAGGGAATTGTAAAAATGGGCCTGTGTTGGGAAAAAGGCTTCTTTTTTTTTGTCAATCCTTTAAATTTTTATTTTTTTTCTACTTTTTTCTCTTTTTTTTTATTTTTCCTTTTTGATTTTTGATTTTTTTTTTGTTTACGGCTTTGGTTTTTTTTTCTTTTTTTGTTTACGGCTTTGGTTTTTTTTTCTTTTTTTGTTTACGGCTTTGGTTTTTTTTTCTTTTTTTCAACTTTTTCTTTGTTTTCTAAAGCTTTTAATTTAATTTATTATTTTTATTTTTATTTTCTTCTAATTTTCTATTTTCTTTCTCTTGTTTTTTTTCGTTTGTATTTTTGTTAATTTGATTTTGTAATTATTTTTGTATATTGTCTGGACAAAATACGGTGTTCACAGATGGTATGTGATTTCGTGGGAGTATGATATTACATTCACTTGGATTGTGTAGATTTCATTTTGTGCCCGGTGTCTTTTAAGACTTCCCCAACCCATTAATTTGACTCAAGTATAAAGGCATTTGTTGTTTACTCACTTGTGAAATGTAATTAATCCTCATATAAACTAATATGCCTGTTTGTTTCTACTGTGCACAAGGCCCACGAACTTGGTGAAATAAAAGGAGAGCTGTTCAGAAGGGTTTAGGTAATGGCGGGACCAGGCATTTCATTGGTCTTTCTTCTTTCCCTTTCAATTCATGTACTTTCAATAAAATGTGATATGCGATTGATGTATTGAAATTTATTTTTGGGGTTGAGCACAAAGCACACACTAGCACAAGTATCTTATGCTGGTAGATATCTTTATTCCAATTTTTATTTTTTATTTTGTTCTCATTTTTGTATAATCACCGTGTGAGATTTTTTGTCTCCTCAAGCATATAAGAACCTAAGGATCATGTGAGGCAATAAGCCTCCTTGGTATCTATTAGGTATTAAATGTGTGTTTTAATAAGTCTTGGGTTTCGATGGCCCACACATAATTTTATGTTCAAAAAAATTTCAAGAAAAAAAAAGAAGAGAAAAAAAATCAAATTTAGGCTTTTGTCAAAGAAAGAGAGCAAAAAAGAAATTTAAATAATTTTTTATTTGTGAAAAAATGAGAAATGATAAAATATTTTTCCAAATCCTTGAAAAAGGTAATAAATGAAATAAAAAATAAAAGATCAATCTATTTACGAATTAAGTTTAAATCTTTTAAAACAAAAAAGACAAAAACAAAAAAAAACAAAAGAAAGGGTTTTTCTCTATAAATAATAAAAAGTTTTCAAAATTAAAATCAGCTTTCTTTTTCTTTCAAAAGTTTGCCAAAACCAAAAGAAAATATTTTTAAAAAAAAAGGAAAAAAGAAATCAAATAGTATATATAATAAAAAAATCAAAAGGGTCAAAAGAAAGAAAGGGTTAAGAAGTGAGAGTAATTCATGGTTTCGCAGATTAAAACACACAAACTAACCTAAAAATCATTTTTGATTGCAAGAGTTTCCTCTTTCAATAAAATATAATGATAAAACAAAACACAAAAAAAACACAAAAACATTAAAAAAAATGAAAACCAAAATCAAGACCCAAAAAAATAAAAAAGGACAAAAAAAACAAAAAACAAACAAAAAATGATTTGAAAATTTTGCACTTAAGTGGAAATGTCATCCCAAGAATTAAAATAAAAAATCGGAAAGAAGAAGAGACGAAAAAACATCTTTTTTTAACTTAAATAAAATAATAAAAAATATAAAAACAAAAAATTAATTAATTAAAAAGCCAAAAAACAAAAATACATAATTAAAATATATTAAAAAAAGATCAAAAATGGGAGAAAGAATAAAGAAGTGGGATTAATTCGATTTTTATAAATTAAAACACACAAGCCAATTTTGAAACCATTTTGATTGTGAAAGTTTAAATGATTTCTATATTCTTTTTCTTCTCACCACAAAAAAATAAAAATAAAAATAAAAATAATAAAAAACACAAAAAAAAGAAAACAAAAAAAAAACACAAAACAAACAATCAAATATTATTCGAACTACGTGAACTTTGATCCCTCCTAGAGAGTACGTAAGCCCTAAGCTCTCATCCTAAGTCAAGTCCGTCTTTGTAAATAAACATTTTCTTTCAATTTTTATTTCTTTAATTTATTTTTCTTCTTTTTACTGTTAATTTTATTTTCTTTAATTTCTTTATTTCTCATTTTGTATGAGATTTTTTAGGGAGAACTAAAATAGAATCAATATCATTTTAATTTTGTACGATTGACTTAGAATAATCGTTCTTAGTAACGGGTATAGTGGAGTGTCTAACACCTTCCTCACTTACAACCGACTCCTGAATCCAAATTTGGTTCGTAAACCATTTTTTAAACTAAAAAAACTTTTTCAAAGTTTTGCCTTTTCAAAAATTGAAATTTTGGTGGCAATTCCTCTTACTTCTAATTTTGATTTTGGTTTTTGCTTTCTTTGAAAACTAAAATTTCTTTTTGAAATTTTATTCTTTTTAAAGGCGCCATGCGATCACATTTTTGGGTGTGACAATCACGTACAAAAGTGAAAAAGTATACTCTCAAATTGATTTCTTTCTAATAAGAAAAGTGAATAGAAAACTTTGCATGGATTGCAAAGTTATACCTAGAGAAAGTTTGACTACCCAGTATAGATTTTTAGTTATGAATATTCGAATTAAGATGAGAGTAAAAAATAAAGGCCAAGATAAGGTGTTAAGAATCAAATGGTGGCAATTAAAGGGGGATAAAGAAAAGAGCATGCAAAGAAGGATTTTGAAGAAAAGATCTTGAGAAGTACAAGGAATTGCCAACAATATATAGGACGAGATAGCTAAAGAAACTAGGAAGGTGGCAAAGGAAATACTCAGTGAATCAAGAGGCTTTGGACCTAAGGATAAAGAATTTTAGTGGTGGGATACAAGCATACAAGATAAGGTTAAGGTTAAAATGGCATGTTATAAAGCGCAGTCTTTGTGTAAGAATGATGAAAAATATAAGGTAGCTAAGAAAGACACTAAGAAGGCAACGTGCGAAGTGAGAGTTAAGGCACTTAATAAGTTATACTAATCTTTAGATACTAAAGTTGGAGAAAGAAGTATTTACAAGCTAACTAAAAGTAGGGAAAAAAAAAAAGACAAGAGACGTGGACTAAGTGAAATGTATTAAGAATGAAAAAGGAAAAGTATTAGTCACGGAACAAGATATCAATAAAAGGTAAAAAAGTTATTTTCATGGACTATTTAATGAAGGACATAGGATTTTATTGCACTCGAATATGTTAGACACTAAAGAAGATGATCAAAATTATACCTTTTATTTTAGGATTCGAGAGTCAGAGCTAAATGAAGCATTAAACCGAATGGATAATGGCAAAATCATTGGATTGGATAATATACCCAATAAGGTATAAAAAAGTTTAAGAGGAAAAAGTATAAAATAGCTCACAAAGTCATTTAATAAAATTATGAGGTTTAAGAAAATATCAAACGAGTGGAGAAAAAGTGTTTTAATCCCTATTTATAAGAACAAGAAAGACAGATAAAATTATACAAGTTATAGGAGAATTAAGCTTATAAGCAACACTATAAAGTTATGAGAAAAAATAATTGAACGAAGATTAAGGTAAGAGACTTAAGTTACAGAAAATCAATTTGGTTTTATGCCAGAAAAGTTGATCACAGAAGTATTATATTTGTTGTAGAAATTGATAGAGAGATATTAGAAGAATAAAAAAGATTTACACATGGTGTTTGTTGATTTAAAGAAAGCATACAATAGGGTGCCAAGAGAGGTTTTATGGAAGGTTCTAGAGAAAAAAAGAGTTCATATTACTTACATTCGAGCAATCCAGGATATGTATGATGGGACTACAACTAGTGTAAGAATAAAAAGGTAGACCCACGGAAAATTTTCCTATAACTATTAATTTGCATCAAGGGTAAGATTTTTCGATAATTATTGATATGCATTAAGGGTTAACTGTGAGTCCTTATCTTTTGACGTTAGTCTTGGATGTACTCACTAAACATATCCAAGAACCAGTTCCATAATGCATGCATTTTACAGATAATATAGTCCGAGTTAGAGAATTGAGAAAGGAAATTAATGAGAAGTTAAAGATGTGAAAACTAGTTTTGGAAGTACATGAATTTTATTTAAATAGAAGTAAAACGGAGTATATAGAATATAAGTTTAATAAAAGATGCACTAGGTCTAATGTAAAAGTAAAAATTAGAGAATATACCATACCACAAGTCACACAGTTTAAGTATTTTAAGTCCATCATACAACATGACAAGAAAATAGAAGAAGATGTAAAACATAGGATTCAAGTGAAGAGCATGAAATGGATGAGTGTTTTAGGCGTTATTTATGATAGAAGAGTATTACTCAAATTTAAGAGTAAATTCTACAGTATAGTTATAAGACCTGTAATGTTATATAGAATTGAGTATTGGGTAATAAAAAGCTAACAAGAGAATAAGTTCAAAGTTGCAGAGATGATAATATTGTGTTGGATAAATAGATACATTAGACAAGATAAAATTAGAAAGGAGTGCATCAGAGAGAAAATAGAGGTTGCACTTATTGTAAAAAAGATAATAGAATCGCCACTTAGATGATTTGTGCATGTGTAAAGGAAACCTATAGAAGCCCCAATTATAAGAGTAGATCAGATAGAAAGTAATTCAATAGTCAGAGGTAAAGGAAGACTAAGAAAAACTATAGAAGAAACTAGTAAGAAGGATTAAGAATTAAATAGTTTATTTAAAAATATGATCTACAATAAAATTTTATGGCATCAATTGATTCATGTAACCGGCTCCACTTAATGGAAAAAGATTTTGTTGTTATTGTTCTTATTGTACTCCTACCCTCACATGTCTGCTTAAAACAACAAAGCCAAAAGAAAACATAGACATGCTGTGGAGCTTGTGTTAACCTTGATGGCTCAGGCAAGAATGCCTCTTTGGTTTTGGTAGGAATCATTCCACACAACAGTTTATTTGATCAACAAATTGCCTATAGCTCTTTATGAGGGGTTTCGCCTTTCTTTAAGCTATTTAGAACTCATCAAGATTACAAAGCATTAAAGACCTTTGGGTGTGAATATTTCCCGTGTTTGATGCTTATAGTCAACACAAGTTACAATTTCATACTACTAGGTATGTTTTTCTTAGATATAATAAAACAAATAAGGGTTATCATTGTTTAAGTCCCACTGGTAGGATATATATGTCAAGACATGTTAAGTTTAATGATCTTGATTTTCCTTTCTCCTCAAGCTTTCTCAATACAAAACAAATGCCTCAAGAGGAGGTTGATCTAGTTGCATTTTTCCAAGTTCCTATTGTTGCACGAGACAAAAACATGAACTCCTGCTCTTCTTATGTACATCCAAGTTCAGCTGGTTCTAGTTCTGGTTCTAGTCCTAGTTTTGATGTAGAATCTCCTCTTATGATGATGGTGTAATTCCTCAAGGCTCTACATTAGAAACTGGTTTTGATTTCTCAAGATCAGAAGCTTCCTTAAGTGCTTGACCTTCTAAAATTCAAATGGACTCGTCAGAAGGTTCAAATTCAAATGATGGTGCAGCTCAAGATACTCCCTTAAGAACTGAGGGTTATCAAATGATCGCAATGAGTAAGAGTGGAATCTATAAACCCAAGTTGCTATTTATAGGTGTCGTTGTTATAAAATCAAAAGGAAATGCAAATGTTGAACCTATTAATGTGAATCAAGCTCTCAAGGCCCCTACGTGGAGAAAAGTTATGGCAGATGAGTACAATGCTCTAATTAAGAATGATACATAGTGTTTAGTTCCTTTTACAAGAAAGGAAAATCTAGTTGGATGCAACTAGGTTTTTAAATTGAAATATAATGCAGATAGATCAGTTCAAAGGCAAAAAGCTAGATTAGTTGCTTAGGGCTTCCAATAAGACCTTAGCATAGACTTTGGAGAAACCTTTAGTCTTGTCATAAAGGCATCCATAATTAGACTTATTCTTGCTATTGCAATCTCATTTAACTAGGAAATTAAGAAACTAGATATAAACAATTCTTTCTTAAATGGGTTCTTGCAAGAAAATGTTTATATGTTACAACTAAAGGGTTTTGAGGACATGTCTAAGCCTAATCATGTTTGCAAGCTCAATAAGGCACTTTATGGACTAAAACAAGCCCTAAGAGCCTGGTATGAGAGACTTAAAACCATGTTGCTTTATTGGGGGTTCTGTAATGCAAAAAGAGATACCTTTCTTTTCTTTCTTAGGGATAAGTCTCATATAATTTTAATCTCATTTATGTAGATGACATACTTGTGATTGGGAACAGCTTTAGCAATCTCAGAAAATTTATTCAAAGGTTCAACAGTCTTCTTTTATTAAAAGATATTGATTAATACTTTATTTCTTGGGTATTGAAGCTTTTCAGGATGATTCAGGGCTATACTTAAATTAAGAGAAGTATATGGCAAACTTGTTAAAGAAGTTTCACATGGAAAATTCTTCCCCTTGTCTTACTCCCATAATTGCAGGAAGGTCCTTGTCTGCTAAAGATGGTGAACCTATGAAAAATCCCTTTGTATATAAAAGTGTTGTAGGTGCTCTTTAGTAGCTTACTAATACCAGACCAAATATCTATTTTATAGTGAACAAACTCAGTCAGTTCTTGAGCTCTCCTACAATTGTTCACTGGCAAGGTATCAAAAAAGTTTTTTGTTATCTTAAAGGAACAATAGATTTTGGTCTACACATCAAACCTTTTGAAATGCTTTCTCTTATGAGTTTTTCTAATGCATACTGGGCATCTTGCTTGAATGATCAAAGATCCATTGCTGGCCATTGCATTTTTCTTGGTGATTCTATTTTAGCTTGGTCCTCTAAAATGCAAAAAGTTATAGCCAAGTCTAGTATTGAATTAGAATACAAATCTTTTGCAACTTTGGTGCCACAATATGAGTGCTACTGCTCTAGTTTCTAATCTGGTATATCATGCATGCACAAAACACATAGAAATTGATGTTCACTATGTGAGAGATAAAGGTCTAGCTAAACAAGTTGCTATATGATACATCCTTCTTCAAAACAACTAGCAAATTGTCTTACAAAACCTCTTACACACTCAAAGTTTTGGTTGATGAGGGACTGCCTGTCTGTCACCCTCTCATTTGTAGGGGGATGTTAGAATAGAGTGTTTATAAGTGCTAATACTATGCATTAATGGCTTAGGCTGTTAATCCTTGGGGATTATATTTTGCATTGGTGTTTATGACATGTAAAAATTATGCACAAGTAGGAGAACTTTTCTATTATGCCAATTATACCTTAAATGCTCCATTCTGTATTGTATATATTGTCTTAATGATTTTTTCCTAGTCCTAAGATGGTCAAAGTCACAATAGCATTTACTCACAGATATTTTCTTCATCTTCTCTTCCTTCTTTTCAACTAATTGATATAGGTTAGTAGAGAAAATAGGGCAAGAAAGTCACAATTAGATAAGGCTAAGGATTTGAATTGAATAAATATAGTAGTATGAAAGAGATAGACACATAGTAAGTTTGACATTGATAAAGGATGATTAGTTTTCTAAAAGCCACTAATGAGCCCATTTACCTTTTAACATTATATAATTACAAATTGTAGGCTTGTGGCTATCAATAGCAATATGGAAGAGTAGTCCAACTATATGAATTGTGACAATATTTCTTAATAATTAAATTAAGAAAATGCAATGGCTATACTTGATGAAATGAAACCCATGCATAGTAGGGGTAATGGATTGTCTCTGTGATGCCTAAAACTCACCAGGTTGACTTTAAAAACTTAAGAATTTCTTCCATATCCTATGAATAAGATAAGTCATTGATGACAGATAAATTTAGAAAATTCAAAAAATTGGTATAACATCCCTCCTACTTCACTAAGCAATTTCTCATATCACAATTTCACTTCAATATGTTTTTCTAATTTGAAATGACATTATTTTATTTCTTCATATTGCAATTAAATACATCATCAAAGTAAATACACTAAGATTGATAGACACTTCATAAAGGAGAATTTTGATTGTGGCCTAGTTATTACACCATACATGCCATTAGAAAATCAATTAGTAGATGTTCTTACTAAAGGTCTACCCACTGCAAGGTTTCAACAAATCACCTACAAGTTAGGAATGGAAGATATCCATCCACTCACCAACTTGAGTGGAGTGTTAATTCATAGTCAAGTCTCTCTATTAAAAGATCTGATTTATATGCCGTTAGGTAAGATTTCCTCTCTTCCCATTATTTTCTAAATCCCTAAGAATCCACCTTGATTATTTTTATCCCTAAGAATCAATTTTTTATTTAATGTATCATTAACATTCAGCATATATAGTACCTGTCTAATTCTTAGTAATTAATCCCCTGTGTCATGGGGATTTAGTCTCTTGTACCTATATATATACAAGGGTGAATTGCCCTTTTGAATATGAATAAAAATTACCTTATTTCATAGATTTCTCTTTCACTCTCTCAATAACAAGAATAATAAGAAACATCAAGGATTAATGCTAAGAAGTAACTAATATGTAGGCAAAAGGAATATCACTTTAAATGTACACAACTATGTTGATGTCTAAGATATGTCCGTTATAAAGTTATTTTGGTAACATCATAAACATAGATATTATGTGTACGAAAAAGGCGATTTGAGTAACACTAAGACTCAAAAGGAATTAAATTTGTCATGAATAAAATGTATATAGGTTAATTTAAAGCATTCAAAGCATATAAATAAATGCATAACATATATCCAAAGATAGCAGTCTCCTATGCTAATCTTGCAATAAGATTTATAATATAAAAGTTCCCAAATATTGTGTCCAAGTAGTCACATTTAGTATGAAAGTCAAAAAGGAGTATAAGAAATTTTGTGTTGTTTATCCTGTGCGAGTGGGAGATGTTAAATTATTGAACCACTTATGATAAGCTGATCCAAATCTATAGTAAAAACCCAATAAGAATGAAATTTACTAATTATTAAATTAATTATTTGGCTATTAATTAATTTAAGTTAAATTCTGAATTTTTGAAGTTGAAAATTGTTTGGTCAATTAATATTTTTGTGTGGAAAAAATATTAGAAATTAACAATTAAGGTTGGTATAGCTTTTCTCAGGGAGTGATAGTGTGAGCAAAGTGAAAAATTGACTTTGAAAAACCTAACTTTCTTTAGGTAGTAAAATTACAAAAGATTTCTTCTTCTCCTGTTAGTGTTTTTGTTGTAAATCAAAGATCCAAGCTCGAATTGTGATCGAGATCCAACATGTGGGGCAATACTTTGAGGAATCTATCTACTACAAGTAAGTTTTCTAACTCTTCATCAAATTTTTGTCAAGAGGGTATATCCCTTTTTTTGGGAAAATTATAGTTAAAAGTTTCAACTTGAAAATATTTATATTGAAAAGTTTTAAGTTTTGAAATCATTATGAAAGATTTAAAGACTAAAAATTTTAACTGTGCAAAAAAATTATTATTCAAGCAAGTTAAAAAAAATTTTCTTAGGTCCTTTAGAATAATTTCAAATTTTAAGGTCCTTTAATATAAATAACTTCAGCTTGAAGGCCTTAATTATAATTTTCCCATATTCCTCTTGCAAATAACATGCCTAGTCTTCCCTGTAAATCATAACTCAGCAGAGAAAATTCATGTACTCTAACAGTAATTGTTTTAACGGAGAAATTTTCTGGATTTCTGGAAGAGAAGAAGAAGGATACAAATTACCTAACTTTGTCATTAGGTTTAATATGGCTGTAGATAGCTTTAGGCAGATACAGATACTAGCACAAGTGATTAAAGGATGCAAAATTAATGAATTACAAGGAAATCCCGGGACTACTTCCTTACGACATGGATCCAATGGACAACTACGTGATTAAATTATAGGTGTGCCATATTGATTAATTATATAAATTTTTATCATGCTCTATGGTGTTTTCTTGGTCACCTATTTCTAAAGGTTTTTATCCTCTGATGTTAATTATTGTTCTCATTCTTTGATTTTTTTTTATTTTATTTTCTCTCAATAGCACTTGAAGAAAATTACTTATTAGCTACAACATCTTGTTGAAACTAATATACAATACTAGAACTTAAAGGTAGGTGGAACAAAGCAAATATGAGATCTTAAAAATTGAGCAAGTAGAGTCGAAATTTCATGTTTGAGCACTTGGAGGATTACCAAAATCCCTCTGTTGCACTTGCAAAAGCCGACATTGACGCTTGGCAAATAGCAATATCTATAATGGATAAAGTTGAGAATTGATAATGTATTGTTGATGACAAATAAAACATAGTACATGTCCAATAGCTTGAAAATGCACTATCATCTTAACCTGTCTATATTCCTTAATCTAAAACCAGTCACGGGAAATCGCATAACCAAACCAAATTATTATCAATACCCAGTGCTTTCATTTTCTAGCACTCTGTTTTGTGACCCAAAACATTAATTGCCATTGGTTCATAGTAAAACTACCTTACCATTAGGCAATAACTTCGAAAGAATAACATTGTTGTTGGGTCGACGAAAATTGTAGAACAGAACAATGTGACTTAGACGTTGAATTAACTGTAACATCGTAAGTTGTAACATAGACTTTGGATCACATCCAGAATCCTCCAACATTTGCGTATTCCTACAATACCAAATGACATATAAAAGATGATAAATACCTTCATACCATATTGATAATGCACGGACGTAGATGTAGCATTCTGGTCTAACCATTTCTAAATCCATATGACTATATGAATTTGATTCTGACTCCGGAGGTGGGAGTCAGCACTAATTAGCTGTGATGGCCGTACTGAAGTATGGAAGCAAATAGTGGATTAGAAAAGGTTGTAAAAGACTGCATATTTGTACAAAGATGATCTATTTACCATATAAAGGATGTTCTTCAAGAATTCTGTAAATTTGAAGGATGTTTTAGAAGTTAATGTTTGTAGGATTTTTTTTTTAAGGTTGTTTCCGAAGTATTTTGCACACTTTTATATGTAACTGCTTATGATATCATATAATACCCAAGAATAAAAATTTACATGTTAATGTTACATTCTATTGTGTAGGCTTTAATGAAAAAAAAAGTTACATATTAAATTTCTAAAGACATTTTTGTATGATTCTAGCAATAATTTATTTTACATAAAAAAAAATTATACTTCATAGTTTATAAATTTGTATTGTTCATGAAAAAATGTGCACACAGAATATGTGAGTTAAAGTAAACAATTCTCATACATTTGATCTTTTAGTTTTCACCAACTTTTTTTTTTCATAATAATAAATATATAAGAAATTGCACCTAAATTTAATCATTTTCTATTTTGATTATTATAAAATCTTTTTCCCTCTTTCGTTGGTCCCTCTTTCCATTTTCAAAGAATAGTGTGCTAAATCTCTGCAAAGGAGATTATGCATATTCTACTGAAACACAGCAACTTGTGTTACTTAACACAAATTTGAGGATGCAGAAGATACTGCAATGTAAAATGGGTCTTTAGTCATTACCCAAGCAACCAAACGAGACTTTCTGAAAATCAGGAACAAACCTTCCTCCATGTCCATCTTGAAAGAGTACATTCGCTGCAACGAGTGGCGCAGCTTAATAACCAACCAGAGTGGGGTTGCAGATGCCAGAAAGCTCTGTATTAAAACAATTTAGGGAAATGGTAAGGTGTAAGCGACCCAAGCTCTCAAAACCTATTTGAACCACACTCACAACCGCCACTGCATTTGTCAAACCGTTGATGTTCTTCATCGACTTCTTGAGTAATTCCCGAGTTTCATTTGCCAAAAATGAAGGGTGACTGAATCGGGGATTTGGCTAGGGTATGGAAGTTGAGGGTTTTCCGATTTTGAAGAGGAACCATTAGCTGAGAAGAATCTGGCTTTAGTAACCAATGACGAGCTAGGGGAAATCACAATGGGAGCTGATGTTACGAAACTAGGGTCGAGAATTTTGGGTTTCTGAATAAATAGCCTCTCATGGTTTTGAGAAGCATTCTGGGATACTTTAGAGCTCGCGAATGTATGGGAGGACCAAACATTTCCGGGATGTTCATCTGATGACAGAGAAAAACTGTAAGTGTTTGATTCCGTGCATGATGGAGTTGAACCAAGGCAGAGATGTAAGGATTTTGGGGTTCCTGATGGCTGAAATTGAGAAGTGGATTTTGCAGTTGTGTTTGAAGGCCTTGACTGTGAATAGAGAGAAGAAGAAGGAGAAGATGTTAGCAACCTATAGCTAAACCTTCGTGAAATCATGGCGGCCATTATCGTCCAACAGAAAGGAAGGAAGGCGAGTAATTGATTCAGTTAAATCAAAAGAGAATTGGTGAAAAGGCCGTCTTCTTCGCCGGCGGCATAAACCTGGCGAAGCGGGTTAGGCATTTACTTGGCATGCCTCAATTTTATGGTAAAAAACACACAATATTTAAAAAAACCCTATTAATTCCTCCATTTTCTATTAAAAAAATGAAAAAAAATGCGCACGTGTATTTTTATTATTACTATTAATTATATAAAGGACGTTTGGTGATCTTGCTTAAGAAACTAGCCATAAACAAATGTATAATCTGATTTTTATAGTTTTATTAAATTTTAAAAAACCACGATTTTAAACATTATAATCCACTCTAAGATTTTGAATTTTGAATATCATTAAATTGTTTGTAAATTTTGGATAAATTAAGTTTCAATAAATAAAAGTATTATGTATTTGGGAATCCTTTGTTGGCTTTGGTTTTTAGACGATGGCCACGATTAGATTCTTAGCCAACAAAATTGGAACTGAAAAACAACATACTGACTTAACAAAAATGAAGTTTGTAGCATGAGAAACAGTCGGATTCTATCGAGTCAAAGGCAGGTTCGTATCGAGTTGAGTTGACTCGATGCAAAGTAAGGGACGAAGGAAGTGACATGTCGTTTCATTACTAATGTAAACGACGCGTTGTTTTACTCAACCTTAGGGCACATTTTGCCTTTTGTGAAAAATGCCATGTCATTTTGAAACCTGTTTAATAAAACACAAATTTTGCCTTATTGTGAGCTAATAGGCCTTGTGGTTTTTCGGCCTATGTTTTTGGGCATCCGTTCTTTCTCAGATATTGGACCAACTTTTTTGGACACTAGTTGGGCTAGAAAAATGGATTGGTTTTATTTTGTTTTCAGACACATAAAAAAAAGGAACAGTGGTTTTCTTGTGGGCCTTTCAATTTTGGACTCTGGTATATGTCTTCGAAAATTCTAAAAACAAAACTAGCGTGGGCCATTTATTTTTGGGCTTTTTTGGGCTATTTGGGTGTTTTAGGCCAGTTTTTTACCATAAATCACTTTGGGCCATTTCAGGCCAATCTTTTGCCAAATTTTGGATTTTTTTTTTAGTCATTTGATGATTAAAAATGCTTGGGTACATTTTTTAAGCAATTTTTTGAACAAAATTTTCAGTGGACTAAGATTATTTTATTTTTGGATTCTTTCGGGAAAAATATCTTTAAACTAGTATTGTATTAAAAAATGTGGTAATAATTATTTTTTGGTCATTTATTTTGTTCAAAAATTATTTAATAGCATTTAATTTGTTTAAATTTTAGTAAAATTATTTTGGGCAACTTAAGTTAATTTTTTGCAATATTTGTATATCTTTTGAAAAAAATTATTAACAAATTAATTTATAGGATCATTTAATTTATGTCTAATTTTAAATAACTAATATTCAAGCAATAATTATGACACATTTGAGTTAAATTAATAGAAAAATTGTTATTAATTAATTAGTCATTTTTTCAGTTGATTAATTGATTAATTGTATAATTATCATTATGTAATGTATGTTTATATATTTATACTTAGTCATATTCGAGCATTTAATCTTATTAAGATGTCAAGTGATCTATATAATTTTAGTTTAACTAAAGTTTAGTTGCATCATCTTCAATTATTCTAAAGTTATACATTACATATTAAAATTAAATTTAAGATTACATAAGGGAAAATAACATCAATTTGTTAAATTCTAATTAAGATGACATGTAATTTGTATGATTCATACATTTAGTTTTTTCTTTTTTGAAATATAAATTTCATGAATCTTAAAATTATTATGAATTAAAATATTCAAATTAAGTGGCAAAATGTTCACAGTAGGTTTTCAAATGTTTGCCATATTTAGATTTTTGGCCAACAAAATAGGAACTAAAAAACAACCTCTAAGGTATGGTCCAATATTTTAGTGATTTCCACATATTTGAGGACTATGACTTATGAAATATTTCCTTGTTCCATCATGCATCATGGCTTTTTTAATGGGAGGAAGCATTCTAGATGACAATATATTATATGGTCCATGAGCTCATTCTCACTAGCTTAAAAATATATAGACACCATCACTAAATGAAAATTAGAGTTTGGAAACATCCCTATAATGAGAAAAATACATAATTTGGAGCAATGGTAAGAGATAACATTTTCTACATTTAAAATTACCTAGATATCCTCTTTGCTTTTGTATATCCTCATTATTTCTAACATCCTTATATAAATGTATTATTAATATAGATTAGATACAATAGGTTATTAATTATAATTTATGGTGATGAGTGAAGATAAATTCTATAACATATATATTTTATTTATTATGTTGAAATAATTATGCATATGAAAAAGAAATGCTAGCTCTTTGAAATAATTGTAGAAAAGAATGTTGTTGGTCTCTCAGTGATTATTTCTCAAGCATGAGAGATTTCTTCTCTTTAATATGTGAATTTCTTTGAGAATTTTTTTATGAAATTTATATTGTTGTATGGTATATTATGATGTGTGAATGTTAAAAATAATCTAATAAAAATGGTAGAAGATGTAGTCATCTTCCAAAGCTATAAAGGCACAAAATTGGATGAGTGTAGCAATTTGGGAATACTCTTTCATTTTATTTGTCTAAAAGTTTAGCAATGAAGAAGGCACAAAATTGATTGTGTAAAATGGTGGAAGATAATTATTACTTTTACTTCTTTTATTAATTAGAAATATTCTGCTATGCTAGATGATTCCTTACATGTTAAGAATGGTTTTAATGATTCTTTTCTACATGAATTTATTATCAAGCAAATATGGCAACAAATTGGCTAGCAAAAGCAACCATTAAGAGCATGTGTCCCTTAGGTTAGATTTAATCATCTCCTTCTTATGGGGCCTTTATGTTGGCTCTTATTTCTTGTTTAATTTCTTAAGGTAGTAGTTGTTACTTTCATGTATTTACTTGTATTCCCCTTTAGTTTTATTTCCTACACTTCATACTCAGTGTTTATTATAACAAAGTATCTCTCATTGACCAAAAGTAAAGGACCCAATTTAAAAATAAAAAGAAGGGGAGAGAGAGAGAGAGAACAATAAAATATTAGATCTCATGTTTTTAACCCTTTAAGTTCTTTTGTCCTAGTATCCTTATGCATTGCATTTAACCTTTTTTTTTAAAGAAACATAGATATCTCAAACATCATTTGCACAAGTATTTTAGATTAAAAATTTGCATTTGCACTGGTGTGAAGGCATTTTGAAGAAGCTTATGAGCAATTCAAGTCAAGGCCAAAAAGGGGGTGCAAGAGAAAGTGCCACAAATTCAAAATATTAGTTAGAAAAAGCTACTCCAACAAGGATAAGTAAACACACTGAATTGTGTGAACTACCTGTAAGTAAATAGAACGTATTATTCCTATCATGACGTTTACCCATTTAGATGCTACTATAGTATTATCAAGAGCATTGGTTGCTAAAGGTATCTATCTGGTAATATGAGTACTTCTATATTTTATACCCCTTATATTTAGTTTCATAATAATTCAATGACACTAATTTAGGTTTATTTTATGTTAAGCAGGTCAAATTTGAATTAATAAGTTTTAATTGCATTATTATTAAATTTAGGTTTAAATTGCTATTATTATGATTTTTCCAATAAAGGCCCAAATACTTGTATTTTTGTTTTGCAGATTAGATAAATTAACAAATGGGATTGGACACTTTGTTATTAGGCTATAGACGCTGGCTTATTTTATTTCAAAATAAATATTGTATTTCTAACAAATTATGGACCCTTGGATATAACCCAGCCCATTTAATCCCTTAGATTCCTTTTAGGTCATCTTAGTTAGATTATTCTTCTGTTAGTCGTCATCTCTAGCGGGTTCTTTTGATTGTATGGACATATTTTCCCTTTCGAGCAATTTTCTATAATGGCTTTCTAAGTTTCTTTTGTAATCAATCTGGAATTTAAACCCAATATTAAATTGAAGTCTCTATTCTGATGTTACAAACTAGTTTCATTTTAATTACAGAATGAATTTTTGTTTCTATTTCTCTCCATTTTCATATTAATCTTTATTACGCTGGTTAAATGATTTGGTTTGCATAATTACTTATTTGTTTGCGTTATCTAAGAGCTAAGTTTGATTTAATCAGTTGACTAATTAAATAAATTCAATTTGTTACCATGTTGAGGTCTTTGTGTTTGTATCTTAGTTATGTGTGAAATAAGGATTGTTTTATATTGTTAAATTAAGAGCGATTACGTTAATATTAATGACACAATTAGATTAAAATCCTAGGCAATAACATAGAAATATTAGACATTAATAACCAAGAAATTAAAATCAAATCAAAAGAATTTTTAGATGACAAGAAAGGAAAGATATCAGGATTTTAGGATTGACTATGTTATGTTAAATTACTTAACCTTCAGTAACTAATTTTTTGTTTTTGTTTATTCATTCAATTTTGTATATAAACCCCATTTAATTCAGTTTTGCTTTTATAAATTCTTAATCTAATTAACTTGATCAAAGGCTTCTTAAGACATGACTTGGTGGGTGCTCTACTGCAAACCAATGAATTATTACTAATTTTACCGGTTCAACAACCATGAACAATTCTATTTACTAAGATTTTGGCATCATTGCCAGGGAGCCAATTAATCATAATCAATTAGAATAAGAATTTCATTATTTTCAATTTGAATTTAGTCTTCTTATTAGGTTTCTAAGGCCAATTTCTAGCGATTTCGATGTTCTATGGCTATTTTGGGTAATACCGACACCAAAGGTGACTAACTTCAATTAAGCTAAAACTTAGTATATAGGTTTTAAATGTTGTGAGGATTCAAACTTTGCTATGAGCTAGGCTATTTTTGGCCAAATTTTGTCGTTTAGATTACTTTTAAAATTTTTTAGTATTTTTTCGTCTTATTTTTAGTAATTTTTCCAATTTTTTTAAATTTATTTTAATTTTTTTGGGACAACTTTTGAATTTTTTATTTTATTTTTATTTCATGTTTGGTGTATAACTAGATCTTCCAATAGAAATTTGGTTAAGTTTGATTCTGAAATTGAGATGAGCTTTCATAAATAAGTTAGAAATCGTAGGATCAGAGAGGTTGTAGTGATTGAAGTGGTTTCTGAGTTAATTAGCAATATAGAAATTGATTCTGAATTGATTTTTAAGATTGATTCTAATTTAGTAAACATGGTTGGCAATGAAAATAATGATAGAACTCTTAAGAAATTGGTTGCACCTAATGTTAATTATCAACCATTGTATATTCAATGTCTTGAACTTGATGCTACTTTTGAACTGAAATCTGGATTGATACATTTGCTTTCAAAGTGTTATGGTCTTGCAAGTAAGGACTCTCACAAACATTTTAAAGAATTTCATATGGTCTATTCTACCATGAAACCACAAGGAATTTTAAAGGAACATATCAAACTAAGAGCATTCCCTTTTTCACTAGATGGAATGGCCAAGGATTGGCTTTACTACCTACAGCCTACTATCATTACTTGCTGGAATGATTTAAAGAAGTTGTCCTTGGAGAAAATTTTTCTACTTGAAGGACTATTGCTATCAAGAAAGATATCTATGGCATTTGTCAAATGAATGGAGAGACACTATATAAATATTGGGAGAAATTCAAGAAGCCATGTGCAAGTTGCCTCCACCACCAAATTAGTGGCCAACTCTTGATTTAATATTTTTATGAAAGCTTGCTACCCATACACAAAAGCATGATTAATGCCACTACAAGTGAAGCATTGGTAAATAAAACCCTAACTACTGCCTAAGATTTAATTATAAATATAGTTCAAAATGCACTACAGTTTGGTACCCAGTTAATCACTCTAACCCAAGGTGTTAATCAAGTTTATGCTACACCTATGGATCAACAAAGGATAGAAAATAAATTTGAAGAGTTGGCTTCCATGGTTAGACAGTTATCACTTGGACAGAGGCACTCACAACAATTTCCTACACCTCTATATTTTATATGTTCATTAGCCACACACACCATAGATCAATGGCCTCAATTACAAGATAATATACAATTATGTGCTAAAATTTTTTTTGGTAGACCTTTACAGTAGTAGAATAGATATAATCCATATGCAACCACATACAATTTTGGATGGAGAGATCATCTGAATTTGAGATATGGAAGTGGTTCCAATCAACAATAACAACAGTAGAAATTTAACGTTGTAAGCCTAAGCAACCAACAACCCATGAAACTACCTATGCAGCATATGGATAAATCAAAACCAAGCTTAGAAGATATAATGAAGCAATTGGTAACAAACACACTCTAATTTCAAAAATGAATGAAAACAACAATTCAAAATTTAAAGACTCAAATTGGCCAACTTGTAACAAACATCAATGAATTGAGAAGTCAAGGTTTTGGTCAGTTGCCTTCATAGCCTATTACCAATCTAAAAAGAAATGTCAATGTTATAACCTTATAAAGTGGTAAAGAATTGAATGGGCCAGCTCTTCCTCAATCAAAATTGTTGCAAGAAAAAAAGAGTATCAGAGAACAACAACCCTTTTCAATCCAAAGTTCTGAATAGCCAAGCAAAAATAACACAGATAAGGCAGAAAATTCCACATACAACAAACGCCTTCAATTTCCAAACAAAATAACTCAGTCTAAGAAAATTGCTAAAGTTGAATTGGGTAAGGAGATTATGGAGATGTTCAAAAAGGTGGCTGTGAATATACCTCTCTTGGAAATACTTAAATAGATATCCAAATATGCAAAGTTTCTGAAAGAATTGTGTACTCACAAGAGAAAGTTGAAGGGTAATGAAAAAGTTAACATGGGTAGAAATGTATCCACTTTAGTTTAATCAATTATGCCCACTAAATGTAAAGATCCTGGGATATTCACCCTTTCATGCACAATAAGGAATATACAGTTTACCAATACAATGTTATATTTAGGTGCTTCAATTGATGTAATTCTTAAGTCTGTGTATTTTTTTTTTTTTTTTGCAGATTGGAGAGTTGAAGCCTATTGGAATGATAATTTAGCTAGCAAATAGAAACACGGCCTACTCTGTAGGAGTACTTGAAAATGTTTTAATAAAGGCAAAAGATTTAATTTTTTTTTACTAATTTTTATATTCTGAATATGGGGGATGACAATGCACATGGACATGTACCACTAATTCTAAATAAACCATTTTTGAAAACTACTAAAATAATAATTAATGTGCATGATGGTACTCTATCAATGAATTTTAGTGGTGATGTGGTTCATTTTAATATTCTTGATGCCATGAAACATCCTTCAAAAAAAGATAAAAAGTTACTAGTGATAATAGTGAAGAAACTTTAACCTAACCAAGAAATGAAATTGTTGGAGCCATTAAAGGAGAAGAAGGCAATAAGTTGGACACTTGTAGACATTATAGGAATTAGTCCTTCTGCATGCATGCATAAAATTTTATTAGAGGAAGGAGTAAAACTAATAAGGTAGCCCCAAAGAAGACTTAACCTTTTGATTATGGATGTGGTTAAGAAGGAGGTGAGTAAATTGCTTTTAACTGATATTATTTATCCAATATCTGACAACAAGTGAGTCTAGTGTAGGTGGTTCCTAAGAAGATCGGTATCACTATGGTGCCTAATGAGAAGAATAAGCTTATTCTAATGAGATTGTAGAATAGCTTGAGAGTTTGCATTGATTATAGAAAGCTTAACCAAGCTACTAGAAAGGATCATTTTCCTCTTCTTTTCATATACCAAATGTTGGAGAGATTGGTAGGAAAATCTCATTACTACTTCTTAAATGATTTTTCTAGTTATTTTCATATTCATATAGCACCAGAGGACTAAGAGAAGACCACTTTGACCTACTTATTTGTTACTTTTACTTGTAGGAGGATGCCTTTCAGACTTTGTAATGCTTCAAGCACATTCCAGCAATGTATAGTGAGCATCTTTTTGTGATTTTCTTGAACATTGCATCAAAGTTTTTATGTATGATTTTACTATTTATGGTAATTCCTTTGATGATTGTTTAATAAGTTTAGGTAAAATTTTAGAGAGATGCATTGAAAAAAATATGATTCTAAATTTTAAGATATGTCATAAAATGATAGAGCAGGCATTGTTTTAGGACATATAGTTTTCAAAATGGCATTGAAGTTGATAAAGTTGAAGTTGATATTATTGCCTCTTTACCTTACCCTACTTATATATGAGAAGTATGCTTTTTTCTTGGCCATGTAGGTTTTTATAGGTGATTTATCAAAGACTTTAGCAAGATTGCTTTTCAGATTTTAATTTTGATGAACAATGTAAGATAGCATTTAATGAGTTAAAGAAGAGGCTCATATATTGTAACAACCAAAAGAAGAAAAGAAAAAAAAAGAAAAGAAAAGCTGAAAATTTTCGAAGGGTTGAAAATTTTCTAAGTTTGCTAGCTACAGCCTAGCTATAGCGAATGTACCTGTTCGCTATAGCGAGAAATGGTTTAGCTATAGCGAGAGTGCTTTCTCGCTATAGCGAAAATGCTTCTAGCTATAGCGAGTGCGGGCACCCCATACAAAAACCAGGGCGTAGCTCGTTGTAGCACGCGCCATAGCGAAAACAGGGGTCTGGAACTGATTCGAGCTCGCCATAACGAGGATTATGGCTCGCTATAGTGAGGGTTAGTCCGGAAAAGCGTAAAAAAAGAGGATTTGACTTTTTAAAGCATCCTAACTCCTTCTTTCACTCTGTAACCAACTTAAGTTCACTCTAAGATAGAGAAAAAGGGCGAAAGAAAGAGAGAGAAGCCTAGAAGAGGAAGGAAGAACAAGAAAGGTAAGGATTTCCATGGCTTTTCTCTTAGCATGTTGTTCTTCTCCCTTTATCCTCTCTTCCCACGGTCTTAGTAGTTAAAGTAGCCATGTTTTGAGTTTGGTTCAGAGGAGGGAGAGTAGAAAATCCCTCTTGAAGAAGACCAAGACTCACATATCTTTACTTCTCCCTTGCTTCCTTCTTGAGAGCTTGAGAGAGGAAGGAGAGTTGATAAGTTTCTAGTGAGAGAAAGAACCCCTAGCTCTTATATGCTTAGTAGGGTTGCTAGAAAGAAATCCCTAACTTTATGAATCAAGTGTTAAGAGAATAATTCTATGCTTCTTGTGTGGCTAAGCTCAAGAAAAGCACTCCCATCTAGAGGTGATTGTGAAACCTACAAGGGAGGAGACAAATTGAAAGGGAAAGTTGTGAATAACCAATAAGGTAGCTCTCTCCCCCTTCTCTCATGCATAATTGTGTGCTTACATTGTCTTGCTTGTGTGTATATATGTTTTGAACCATGAAAAGTATGCTAACATGATAATGCCTCATGTTTTTCCAAGATGTTTTATGTGGTTTCTTGAGTTTGCTTGAGTGTAGAAAAGCCAACAACCCTCTAGCCATGGTGAGGATGAGCTAAAAACCCTAAAGTTGGTTGAGACAAAGTAAAGAGTCTCCCAAAAGTGAGGTTGACTCCCAAAGAGTAAAGGTTGAGTCTAAGAACCTCTTAAAGAATGGGTGAGGCAAGTCCAAAATCCACAAGTGAGTGGGTGAGCTTAATCCATTTACTTGACAAGCTATTGTATGTTATGTATGGCCTACTCACATGTTGAAAATTTTTCTCTTATGTATGGCCTACTCATATGTTAAAAATGGTTTCTTATGCTTTCACATGTTTATATGCCCATGCATACATTGTGAGACTTGTTTGCATGCTTTGTGTGTATGATTGAATGAAAGATGAGCTATTGAGATTCTTTGAATCTCACTCCCCCTCTCCATCATCCAAACATGCTAGGTGGACTAAGTGAGGCAAGAAATGGGAGCCACCAAGCTTGAAGCTAGGAAACTCAATGAAGAGATTGTAAAAGAGCCTCTTGTATTCATTTTGTAACTAAGTCAAGGAATGTAAATTAATGATGTACATGATGTAGCACCTATGAATGCTTGTAAATCAATGTAATTATCATGTATGTATGAGAATTAGAAGTGTTTTGAATGAGGAAGCAAGTTTTGTTATGAAAAGCATGATGTTAGTATTGGCCACATGGATGTATGTGTAGGTGTAGGATGGTGAGTTTCACAAATTTGGGTTGTTAGACACATTGAGCCATGTTTGATAGCAGATATTAATGCTTTTCCATGTGCTCATAGAGCCTTAGAGGTAAGAGAAGCCAAGTTGGGCCCCAATAGCCCTCATCTAACACATGAAAATAGTCATTTTGCACATGATGTCCAAGTCTGATCAAATGACCCCTTCTTGCCTTGAAATTTTACATGTGACTAGATATTGTTTAGATATTTTCGGGAAGATAAAGATCAAGTCATTTGGAGGTCTGTAGAATTTTCTATGATTTTTCAAAGTTGATATCAGAATTTCGGATTTCCATAAACACTGTTCATTTGCTCAGTTGGAGATTGGTGTCATCCAAGGGGCAAATGTAGTCTAATGTCTACAAAATTTTATAGAAAGAAATTAGATAGTCACAGTGACTTATAGGAACTAGAAGCACCTCATTTAGAGGTCTAGAGAGGAAGATATGCAATTTCGAAGTTCTAGCCCAGAATCAGTCATCTTACTAGACCCAAGGTACTGTTTCATCAGTTTTCAGGAGTTTGGATTGATGAACTGATTTGGAAATATTTTTCCTCTCTAGTTAACATCCACATCTTTCCATAGAGGTATCATTTGCAAGCACTGGATTTTTGTGGAATTAGTTAGACATTTTTGAAGTTCATATCAGTAAACTGTGACAGTATCAGGAACCCCTCTGACCAGTAGATGATTTTGCATGTCAAACGCATTATATGTGAAATTTCATGACATGCATGTATTTTTACCATGAAGTAGACAGACTAAGATTTCCAGAATGACTGAGAATGAATGCTTTTGATTTTTCTGTATTTAGTTCTGAATTTTCAAACTCAACCTAGAAATGAGGCCTAGTCTGCCAAAAATGAATCTACATGTCTCATACTACTTTTTGGTTCCCATGGGTTTTAAAGCTATTTTTTGAGGTTGAAATGAGTTGTAATGATGCAATGTAATATGAGAAGGAATATAATGAGCTCACTCAGTCCACGTGACACTAAAGTGATTTTTGACCATGCCACTTCCTTAAGGAAATTGCATAAATTTTTATAAGGAAGCTCTCACTTATTTCCTTCCAAGGTGTTTATGAGCATATAATGCATGATGCTAGAGAGCTAGAGATGATGGTGTTACATATATTACCAATTATCCAGCCACCTAATTAGGAGTTCCCTTTTAAGTTTCTATGTAATGCATCAAACTTTGTAGTAGGTGTAATTCTTTTTAAATGGGTGGACAAGAAATAATTATTGTGTTAGATTTTGTTTGATCTTACATTTTTTGTAGGTTTGACACCCCTAAAGCAATTATCAATGATAAAAAATTTCACTTTTGCAATAGAAACATGCAAGCCTTGCTTCACAAAGTATGGTGCGATGCCTAAAGTAGCAACTCCTTACCATCCATGAACAAATGGACAAGGTGAGGTCTCAAACAGAGAAATAAAGCAAATTCGAGAGAAAATGGTTCAGCCCAACAAAAAAGATTAGAGCAAGAGATTGGAGGATGCATTGTAGGCCTATTGTACCACTTGTAGAACCCCTACAGGCATGTTGCCTTATAAGTTAGTTTTCGGTAAAGCATGTCATTTGCTAGTAAAGATTGAACATAGGGCTTATTGGGTAGTGAAAAAATGTAACATGGATATCTCTCAAACCAATTCTCAAAGAAAATTACAACTTCAAGAGTTTGAAGAAATCTAACTGGAAGTCTATAAGAACTCCATAATATATAAAAGGAAAACCAAGACTATACATGATAAGATGGTTGAAAGAAAAGAATTCTATGTCAATAAAAAATTCTTCTCTATAATTCCCGCCTCAAGCTGATGCTCAAAAAGCTATGTTTTAGATGAATTAGTTTATTTGTGGTTACTCATGTTTTTCCTTATGGTGCTATTGGAATCATGAATAAGTCAACCAACAAGTGTTTCACCGTGAATGGGCAAAGGTTGAAACATTTCTATGAGGGATTTTAGGAGCATACAATAAAGGAGTTACATCTTTATAATGCTTCATACACTTGAACCACCCAGTTATACTTCTTTACCTTCTTTTTTATTCTCATGTCCTATATTTGACTAATAGATTGGATTGCTATTACATTGAGGACAATGTAAAATTTAAGTGAGGGGGAAGGATTTACTCTTATTATTTGGTATGGTTTCTCCTTTGCTATTTTTTGCTATTTTCTTTTTGTTTTTCTTACACTTTTTATTTCTTTTGACTTTGTTTTTTGTGTCAAAGTTGCAAGTTGAAACAATTTAGGTTTGAAAGTATTTTAACATGATTAAGAGTCAATCTTGCTTTCTTGAATTCAAGTAAATTAACTATGAAACTAATTTCAATGGATTAATTGTCGTGGTCTTGGACCTATGAGGATTTTGAGCTTTATATTATTTCTTTCTTGTGTGCGTATTCACCTATCATGATTTTCACTCTATAACTTATCTTAATTCTCAACTAAGATTACAGTTCCATATGTATGCATGAAGATGATTAAAGCATTCTTTTGTTTATTAGCCATTTAACCAAATAGTAACCCATACATGTTATTTAGTGTTTAACCCTTTGAGCCTATTATCCTTTTTCTTGAAATTTTAACCCATTACAAACCAAATCCAAAATATTCTCTACCCTACCTTAAGAATTGGAGAGCATTGCATTTGATTAGGAATGTGAATGTTAATTAGTGCATCAAGTTGGGTTATTTAAAAAAAATGCAAAAACAAAAAGGTGATAAATATAATGATTGAAATGGAGCGTAAAATGCACTCAACCTATAAAAAATAAATAAATAAAAGAAAAACAAGATAAATAAAGATAAAAAAGTGAGAACAAATATATATTTATGTTTGCTTAATGAAACTAAATGCTTGAGTAAGATGCACAGTTTTATAATTGTTCTATTGTGTTAGTTGATTAATACTCTTTTGATTCTCGAGGTGTTTACCCACTTTTTCTATATTTTCACCTTTACCTTTATCTAAGCCCCATTACGACCTTGAACTTAAATCCTTTTGATTTGTGTATTGCTTGCGACATAGTTAATGGAAATTGAAAAGATAAACAAGCCTATAGTAGTAAAGTTTTGATAGGTTGAAATTGAGCAAAATACTTATACTAAACGCTTAAGAGAATTGAAAGTATATAAATATCCAGTGAGCGACTATCATTTTGATTCATTTTTGTCAAATGAAATTACCATGCTATTTTTTTTTTAGATAGTAAGAAATATTGTTTTTTATTGTTGGGATTTTGTAGAGCTTGGATTGTCTTTGACCTTACAATTTTCATATTTTTGTTTTTATTTTGAGTTTTTATGGTTTGCCTATAAGTGTAAAAAGTTAAATGTAAAGGGATTTCATAATTTGAATATTTTTACATTTTATACTCCTAATATTCATTTTTATTATAATTTATTAAGACTAGTTTATGTTCATTTTATGTTAGTTAGGTCAAATTTGAATTAATGAGTTTCAATTGTATTATTATTAAATTTGGGCTTAAATTGATATTATTATAATTTTTTCAACATAGGCACAATTACTTGTATTTTGTTTTGCAAATTAGATGAGCCAACAAATGGGATTGGATACTTCGTTATTGGGCTATGGATGATAGCTTATTTTATTTCAAAATAAATATTGTATTTCTAAAAAATTATGGGCCCTTCGATGTAACCTAGCCCATTTAATCTCATAGATTCCCTTTAAGGCATCTTAGTCAAATTATTCTTCTATTAGCCATCATCTTTAGGGGTTTCTTCGATTGTATGAATATATTTTTCCTCTCAAGCAATTTTCTGTAATGGCTTTCTATGTTTCTTTTGTAATCAATTTGGGATCCAAACTCGATATTAGACTATAGTTTCTATTTTGATGTTACAAACTAGTTTGATTTTGATTACAAAATGAATTTTCATTTTTGTTTCTCTCTATTTTCATGTTAATCTTTGTTACATTGATTGGATGATTTGGGTTGCATGATTACTAATTTATTTATGTTATCTAAGGGTTCAATCAATTGGTTGATTGATTAAATAAATTCATTATGTTACCACGTTGAGGTCTCTGTGTGCAGATCCTGGTTGTGTGTGAAATAAGGATTGTCTCGTGTTGTTAAATTGAGCATGATTGCGTTAAGATTAATGATATGAATCGATCAAAATCCTAGGTGATAACTTAGAAACATTAGACATTAATAATTAGGGAATTAAAATCGAACTAAAAGAATTTTTAGATGACAAGGAAGGAAAAATATCAAAGGAGATTTTAGGATTAACTACATTCTAAAAAATTGCTTAACCTTCAATAGCTGATTTTCTCTTTCTATTTATTCATTAAATTTTGTATACAAACCCCATTTAATTCAATTCTATTTTTTCAACTTGTTAATTTAATTGACTTGATCAAAAGCTCTTTGAAAGATGACCTAATAAGAACTATACTACAAACTAGTAGATTATTACTAATCTTCGTCAGTTCAACAGTTGTAAGTAATTCTATTTACCACTATCCCGAAGTAAATTCCTCAAATTCAGCATTAATTATATTACGATATTAACTGTCGATGAACAACATTATGAAATTACAATAAATTAAAATAAACTTTATCATGTTATAATGAACTTTAACAAATTATAACTAGCATTAGGTTGGACAAATTATTTGAAATTGTGGCAAGAGCATGGAAAATTGAATGTTTCTTTTTAAAATCTTTTTACATACGTTGGTCTAGCATAAATAATTTAGGATATAGTTACTATGAGCTATGTCCTATTTCAAATTCCAATGTGCATTGAGTTTAGTTTATATACTTAATACATACATGTGATAGTGTAAGTAGAAATATAAAAGCTACTTGTTATATAGGATTACTAAATGTATAATTTAAGTGCTATTGCCACCAATATTACCATATGTGCAAGTTTATCTTCACTCATTTAAAATGGAGTAAAGGTGCCTTTTTTTCTTCATTTTTTTAATTGATACTTAAGAGTTTGGTTTACCTACAAACTAAATGTAATGGTTAATTTGCTCAACCATTTCCTCACTTCATTTTTTAATTAAATTATACTAATTCTTTTATGATTTTGTTAAATTATATATGATATCCCTTTTGTTTTAAAAATTATGTCCAACTTTTTTTTAATGTATTTTTTGTCAATGACATTAACTTTTTACATAATATGTGTTTTGTTAAAATAGTAACTTGGTCCTTTAACTTTATTTGTTGTTTCAAAATAATCTCTTAAGTTTTAATTTTGTCTTGCAAAAAATATTTTAAGTGAAATTTGTTAGTGACTTAACGGTCATTTATCTATCTGCTTATATGGAAGCCACCTATATATTTTTATGTTGATGTGGTTGCCACATTAAAAGAAAAAGAAAAAAAAGAAAAATGCAGTTGAATTAATCATTCCACACTCTTCCTTCAGAAGGACATAAAAGACCATCTATTTAGATATCTAAAGAAGGTTGTTGAATATTCTCCATCCTCTCCTTTAATAAATTAAAAATTTTCTTTTATGTTTCTATTAAAATAGATAGTGGATGATTTCTACTATAATTTGGAGAGAATGTTTCAAATAACTATTGAAATTATAATCCTCCATTGATCTCCATTATTCCATTTAACAATTTTCATATTTATTAAAGTGGTTACTATTTGCCAATTTAAGAGAAATAGACTATTCAATTTCATTGATAGTAGATTAATCCTTTGTCTAGCAAATCTTCTTAAATGGGCTTCTTAGCTTAAAGTGGCCTATAATGTTCCTATACTAAAGCACCCATTACACACAACTACTCATAGGTTAAAAAACCTCTTGGTTTTGCTTTGTTTTGTAGGCTTATAATATTCTTGGAATTGGCTCCCAACTTGATTATGTCTAGCTATGGCTAGAGTAGATGTTTAAACCTTCTTAGTATGAGCCATTCAAGATATCTTGTAACACATATAAGGATTAATGGTCAATATGAAAATTATTATCCATATGTTTACAAGAATAGAATAGGCTTATTCTAAAAGGTGGTGGTGTTTCAAATGAGGCATATATAGTTACAAGCTCTAAGTAGAAGAGACATAAAGGAAAAAGCAAGAACAAGAGACTTACTCCTATTTGCAAAATGAATAAGGAGGTAGGTCGATGCTTCTTCAATGAAAAGAAATGGCATATGAGGAAGATTGCCTTAAAAGGAAGGTTTGATTGGAGAAGAAAAGCTATTGTCTTTTGTGTATTTTGAATATCATATGGTTAATATTATTCATGACATTTGATGGATTGATATCAAATCTATGATCCACATTTCAAATACCATGCAAAGTTTTATTAACTAAAGCATAAAGCCTTTCCTAGAAATCAAATTGGCTCACCGATGCAAGTAGTAAAGACATGTAGGTTTTTTTTTTTTATGTTATGGTCATGTATTGGATCTTATACAAATGTTTTATATTCTAAGTTTTTTTAAGAACTTAATTTCTATTTGTGAACTTGTTCCCTTAGGTTTTTCATTAAATATTTGTGGACCAGTATTTAATTTAATAAAAAATCTAATACTTGTTAAGAAAATTACTTTGGATGGTGGTTTGTATAAGCTTCATACTAGCATAAATATCCCTAATACCTTAATGTTTGTGCATGGCGATATAAGTGTTAAACATTGTGTCATGAATGAGAAGTCTTCTAATTTATGGCATTGGAGATTGGGACACTTCTCTATAAAGAGAATTAAGTGGTTAGTAAAGGAAGGAGCTATTGAATCTTTAGACTTTATTGACCTTGATTTGTGTGTGAACTACATAAAAAGGAAGCATACCAATATGTTCTAAATTATTAGAGATAGTATACATTGACATTTGCAACCTTTATTTAGGTTTTAGTGGTAAAAAATACTTTATTTCCTTTATTAATGATTACTCATATTATACGTACATCTACCTACTTGATAACCAAAAGTTCAAAATATATAAAACAAAAGAAGAGAAATATTTTAGCAAACAAATTAAAATTGTAAGGTCTGATAAAAGAAGTGAGTATTTTCATAGTTATACTAATAATGGATAGGTACATGGTCTATTTACTAAGTTATTTGAAAAGTACGGTATAGTTTTACAATATATTATGCTTAGCTCACTTTTTATGAATAATGTAGCAAAAAGGATAAGTTGAACTCTATCGGATATGAAAAGGAGTTTGTTAAGCAACTCCAATCTTCTTAACTCTTTGTGGAAATAAGCATTTAAGATAGCTGTGTACATTTTCAATCAGGTTCCAACAAAAGCTACTTCCAAAACACCTTTTGAAATATAGAGAAAATGGAAACTCAATTTAAATCACTTGCACATATAGGATTGTCTTGTAGAAGTTAGAGTGTACAAAACATAAAAGAAAAAGTTGGATATTAAGATTATCATTGCATATTTTGTAGGATATGGAAAGAAGCCTATGAGTTACAATTTTACTGCCCTTCACATACTACTAGGTTTATGAATCTAAGAATGCCAAGTTTCTTGAAAATAACATCATTAGTATAAGTGATCATCCTCATAGCTTAGTCATTGAAGATGATCTCATTCTTGAAACTACTAATAGTGGTGAAGCTATAGTTCTCTATGATCTAGTTAGGGTGAATATTGAACTTTATGATATTCCACAAGTTTTAGTTGATCATGCTATTAATTCAAAGGATATGCATTAAATAGCCTCTACAATTCCAATTGAGGCTCTTTGAGGTATCTTAAATCAAGGTAGAAGATCCTTCTATTGTAAAGCCATATAACCCTTCCCCTTAATTAATTTTATATCTAGTTGTATTGATTTTAGTTAAGTTTGTGACATAAGTGGAGACTAAAAAAATGTGATAAGGAAGAGTTACACAACTATATATGTATGTATATAGATAACTACTAATACTTCAATCTAAAAGTGAATTCTAATAGTCAGACTTATTAGCCCATTATATGATGTCAAATTTTAATGATACATTAGTTAACAAAATATTATTTAAGTTAGATCATGGGCCTATCATATACATGCCAAAAAGGTTCTGTAATGTCTACTTTATCTAGCACGACATCCACATCATTCATATAGGTTCTAGGGTGGTGGTATTGGTGGCATCGATAGAGGTATCTGCATAACTATTAGCTAGTTTTCCTTTGTGCCTACATTAATATTCATATTGGTAATAACTTATACTATACCAACCCCTAGAACATCAAGATAAATTTAATCTATTTCAACTGTGTATTTGGTAGTTGACATTTCTACTATCTAAACACATTACCACACATAAGTGAAAATTTTAAAATTCTTAATAAGACATATAAAATAAAAAATAATTAATTGTTCAATTATCACTTATGCATAAAACATTTTTGTCTTTAATTCCTGTCTAATTAAGAGTTAACTCACATAAAAATGGCACATAACAAATAATTTAATATGTAAACACTAACCATAAGGGAAGTAAGTGCATTTCTTAATCTTACACATAAAATTTTCTTAGTGTAATCATAATAATCATCATCCATCATTATCAAGAAATCATGATTACAAACTAGGACGTCGCTTAATGTGGATCCACTTAAATAGCAAATTGATGCCACATTCTTTTTGTGACTTTAACCTATGAGGGACTTTAACCCTCATGACCCTTTTATAATCTTAGTACTTGTAAATAAAGGACTTTAACCCTTTATGAACATTGATTTCACCTTATCATAAGAATGATATAATACATCAAAATGATTTGTCTATTAAGAGCAAAATAGTTAAACAAAGATAACTAGTTATTAACTCCAAGCAAATCCCATAATAATTATGCATTGTTTACTGACTTAACCAACCAATAAAATCTAACCATAAATTGCAACAATTTTCTAAATCATAAGTTGTTTATATAAATTCTACTAAAATGCTTGCTATTGTTAATGTAGCTTTTACTGTCTTTAAGGTCTCAATAGTCCATGATCCATGTCAGATATTTAAAATAAGGGTCATTTATACTTGGGAATTGATGTGGACTAGCCTTCCATGTACAAGAATCATAATTAAGGCATTCCAACTAACACAGTCTTCCATGTATAAGTACAATTATTCAGGTTAATCTTCTATGGATGGATCTATGGGATATTCCTTGCATAGGTACTTTTATCAGGGAATTATTTTATTAAAATTTCCTAGAATTTCTAAAGATTTAAATAAGATGACGTATACAATTTATAAGCATCCATCAAATACTACATACCAAATAATTATCCTCGAAACGTGGAAAATTCTTTAATATAGATGGGTAAAATACATAAATTAAACATAAGACCCTTTTATGGAAATCCCTAAATTATAACTATTTAAACTTTATTATTATTATTATTTCAATTCTACACAAATAGAATTAAGTGGTGATGTGGCACCACCCCTCCCCATCATCTTCTTTATTTTTAGCATATTGTTTACCTCTTGAAATTTTTTTTTCATTTTTTATGTTTCAAGCTTGGCTTGATGATGTATTAGCATTCTAAACTCATGAACTAACTTCTTAAACTACTAATTTTTCATCTTAGACAACAATCTTGACCTTTCATCCTAATGAGAGAGATAGGGAAGGTAAAGATAGAATCTTAAGCTTCTTTCATCTTATTCTCACTTTTTAACTACAAAAAACATTAAAACAATCCTTCAATCCATTCCTAACCATTCTCAAATCAAGAAATACAAGATTAACCCTTCACCCACTTCAACCATAGTAGATAAGAAAAAGAACAAAAGAGAAAAGAAAGAGAAAAAAGGTGGTCACATTGTGCAATAAAACTAAGAAAAGCTTCATCTAGACTAGAGGTGTTCATTGGCCCATTAAACCCTAAAAGTCCATCCTAACCTGGCCTAATTAGGTCGGGCTGACCGGGTTAAAAATATAAAAGGTAAAACTTTAAACAAAACTATATCTAGTCAGGTCGGATTATGGGCGAAGACATGTTCTGTTCAACCTGCCCTAATAGTTACTTTTTTTTTAGTTATCAATGTCTTGTCATCTTTTTTTATTCTTATTTTATTTGATTCTCTCTGCATGTTACATTTTTCATTACCTACCTAAACTCTTCTTACTTTTCAATTATTTTCATCATTGATGTGTATACTTACTAACATTTCTTTTGTTGAATAATGAAAATATACATGTTTATCTAAGGCTAATTATGTTAGTATAGCTTATATTTTGCTTGATAATACTAGGTTATTTTTTTATTACTAATGAAAACATAAGGGTTTTAAAAACCCATTATTTTGAAATATATACCTATGAGTCTGCAAAAACATATTTTTATATTACCAGTATCAGTTCATAAAAAAAATGGCTTGGGCAACCCTAATCTGTCCTAACCCAACATAAAATTGGACTTGTTCAGATTGGATCGAGTCACAGGTATAAAAACAAGTCCAATGTATTAGTCAGCCCAGGCACTGGCCTATTAAATCTCCCGTCCGACCCTACCCATAAATAGCCCTAATCTAGACTACACTTTTCTTCTTAGTTTCTTTCTTCTTTAATCAAGCACCATTGGTACTTCACTTATTCTTTTCATTGTCACTTCACTCACTTGTTCTCTCTCTCTCTCTCTCTCTCTCTCTCTCTTTATGTTACTTTCTCCCACTATGGTTTGCTTTCCTATCCTTCTCTCTTCCCTTCTCCCTTCTATTTTATTGTTCATCAATTGGTAAGTATTTATAAAGAGAACAAGGTGATGAATGAAGTTCTTTGCAAGTCTTCCTCTTCTTTAACTCTTATACATATATTTTCATTTTTCTTTTCTAACTTTGATCTTGGCTACATGGATGAGTTTTGGTGTTAGTAGCAATTATAAAAGTTGATCATTCAACCATAGCATCCATTTCAGGCTAATTCAATCGTTCATAACTTGTCAAATTTTATTTGGCTAAAATTACATTTTTGGCCTCGAAAAATTATACCTTAGCTTAGTTAAAATTACAATTAATTTTTTAGACTTTTATTAATTATATTTTGACACTAAATTTTCACGAAAATATGTTTATTTCTTAATTATTTTTTCTTATAATTTTAGGGATTTAATGGCATAGGAAATTTTAAATTTTCTTTTCTCTAAATATTTTTTTATTATTTATTACTAAGCTATTTAAATAATTCCTAAAAGTTTATATCCTTCCAAATTCTTAAGATTCTCTTTTGTATTAATATTTAAATGACTTCTTTTATTTTTATTTTAGCTAAATCGCTAGAAATAATGTTAATTTGAGGAAGATGTTATAAGTCTCAACCTTTACAAGAGGTTGAATTGAGGAGATAAACTAGAACTAAGAAACTAGCAATTTCTAGTGATTATATAATGTATTTACTTAAGTCTAACTATGATGTAAATGTTAAAAATGAATGTATTATGTTTTCACATGCTAAGAGTATTGTGAATTCCAATTATGGCATGAAGTTATGTTAGATGAAATGGAATCCAAGGCAAGTAATAAAAGTTGAGACCTTGTAGAATTGTCTAGTGGGGCTAGGGTTATTAAATTTAAATGGGTTTTTAAGACAAAGGAGGATTCACTGAGCAATATTGAGTACTTCAAAGTTAGATTAGTTGCCAAGAGTTTCACACAGGATGGGAGAATTAATTACAGAGAGACATTTTTTCCTATGTCAAAAAAGGATTCCTTCCTTATTATTATGGTATTGGTTGCCCATTTTAACTTAGACTTATACCAAATAGATATGAAAATTGCTTTCCTCAATAATGATCTTAAGGAAGATGTATACATGAAATAACATAAATAGTTCATATGAAGTTTTGGTGCGTAAGCTTAAGAAGTCTATTTAAACAAGCCTAACGACGATGATAGTTGAAGTTTCATGATGTAATCACATCTCTTTGGTTTCATTAAGAACATGATGGATTAGTGTGACGAACGTAATTCTCGTAAAATAACAAAATAAGCCGTAAAAAAGCAAGTTCTCTAAAATGAGCTAGATAGTGTTCCAAAAATTTTGGGTAAAGTTCTAAACTCTTAAAAATGATAATTCTAGACTCAGACGGAAAGAAAAATGGAGCTAGGATGATGAAACAATTTGTAATAAAAATTAATGAAACGTAATGACATTTTCGTAAATAAGTGCAACTTTTGGAAAAACACATAAGAGGACTTTTTAAATGGAAAATTTGAGTTGCCCAAATTTCTCAATTCAAATTTCTCAGAGGCCCCAAAAATCATGTGAAGCCCTGAAACTGGTAAAGCCCATTATGTACGTTTTCCAATAACAGTGAGCCTGAACTTTGACAGATTCATTCGATAAAGTTTTAGCTCCAAATTGAGTGATTCCAAAGATATTTTATTAAATTAAGAATCTAAATTTTATAATGGAAAAGACAATTCTTAAAAAGGAGTTAAAACAAAGCTGAAACGAAATTACTATTATGAAAAGATAAAATTGAAATTTTTGAAAAGTGTGTTTCTTGAAACTTCCACACACTTCTCCCTTTTTCACCCACCTTCTTAAGCACAACTTTTTCTGTCCAAAATACAAAAATGGAGCAGCTCTTTTAGTAGCACAATGAGGGCGAGAGAAAGAGGAGAAAAATTAAGAGAAAAGTAAGAAAATCTAAGAAATTTTATACTTTATCTTCTTTCAATCTTGTTCCTCTCCTTCTTAGCTCTCTTCCTATGATTTTCTTGAGATGATTGGTTCTATTTTTGGTCTAGAACAAGGGGGGAATTTTCTAAAATTAATAATGGAATTCAAGCAAGGGAAGAAGCATCAAAAGGGAGCTAGAAATTCAAGGTAATTCTCCATTTTTGTTGCTTCTTCTTGTTGCTCTTTTCTTGGTACTTGTTCGACCAAAACCAGAACCATATGGGAGGGGGAAGTTTTGTCCCAAAACAAGAGGAAGGAACAAGGGTTTTAGACCATAAGGAAGAGGAATATGGCAAGAAATTGCAAGGAAAACCTATGAAAAATAAGATAGCAAAGTGTAGGCTTCTTTAGGGTTTTATGAAATCTGATTTTATGTAAATAATTTCTTGGTTATTTGAATGTTTCCTTGAGCTCCTAAGACCCTTAGAAATCTTCCCAAGTGGCTCTCCCATCAAGGAAAAATCAAGAAGTCTAAGAACCCCATTTATGGTGCTTGTCTCGGCCTAGGCTAGTTTTATGGGCTAGGGAGTGTTTTAAATTGTTCTAGCCTTGGTTTGAAACTTCCTATGATGCTAAAAGATGGGAGAAACCCTTGAAAAAAATTTAGGAGCCATAAATTGGAAGATAGAACAATGGTGTCCATAATGATGCTTTATGAAGCAACTTAATTTTCTAATTGTGCAAGTAAATATGTGAAGCCTCTAAGGACCTTAAATGAGTCCAAGAAGTCTAAAAATAACAAGAGAATGGAGCTTAGAATTTGAAATGTAAGAGATGCTTCAATAGGCCAATTATAGAATCATTATGCCACTTGTAGGATTAAGTATACTTTTAAGAGTATCTTTGGTGTCTTGGCTTGTTTAAGTACATGATTGTATATTCCTTATGATGTCTAGAACAAGAGAACATATATTCATTTAGGTGTGCTTGTGGGACCCAAAAAATGAAAGAAAATGATTAAAAAAAGCTTGCAGAAATCTAAGGTAGCTTTCCACCTTATTCTCTTTGCATTCTTGTGTGTATATATATATAATTATGTGCTTGTGTGTGCTTTTGTGATTTGAGAATATGGCACTTGATGTCTTAAGATACCATTGGTATTAATGTGTTGTTTTGAATGCCATTGATAATGACAATACCTCATAAGGGTAAGGTGATACCAAAAGTTCCTTAATGTGGGTGAGGAAGTGCCAAAAGTCTCATAGCATAGGTAAGACTAGGCCAAAAATCTCTTGAATGAGTAAGAACAAGTCAAAAGCCTTTAGGCCAAGGGTGAGGCATATCCAAAAGTCTTAGAAATGGGTGAGGCAAAACCAAAAATCCCTAAAGCCTCTTGATGGCTTAATTGTGAAAGTGTAGTATGAATATGCTGTAAATAAGCATTTATGGTTCTAGTAGCTTGTTTATTTGCACACTTGATGTATGTATGCCTTGAATGTGTGTGTGAATGGGTGTGTGAGTTATTAAGATTCTGGGAATCTCACTCTCCTTCCCCCTTTCCTCTTGACGTAACTAGGCAGTGCTCAAGAAACAAAGAATGCAAACCAAGGGAGTTGAAAAGCCAAGTCTTGATAGTTATGTAGCTTGTTATGTAATTGAATGCCAAAGTTATCTTGTACATATTATTTTTGTGGTGTAAGATCATAAACAATTGTAATATAATGTATGACTTTTATATAGACTATATGTGGCATAAAATCAATGGAAATAGAAATTTTAGCTTCTTGATAACTTGATGTATTAATGTATTAATGAAAGTGGAATGACCAATTTAAGATGCATAGAGTTTGTGACCACTTAGGCAGTTTATATAAGTCATATTCATATTTTTAAACTTGCCCAAGAAGTGCCAAACATTAAAAGAGGCCATTTGGACAGATTTGGTATCTCATATGTAGTAAAAATGACCATTTTGGTGAGTTACATCACTTTTGTTCCAAATGAGCTCTTCTTGATCTGAAATTTAGCATATATCTAAAGGTTATTTAGAGTTTTTTGGGAAGCTAAAGTAAGTATTATTTGAAGGTTTGTGGAATATTTGACAAATTTTTGAAGTTGAAAATATTTTGTAGTTTGGCCACTGGTACTATACAATTAGTCTAAAAATGAATCTATGTCAATCATGGGGCAAATGATGTCCAATTGCTATGAAATTTTACAAACAAAAACTAGACCTTTCTAGTGACTTGTGCCAATTGGAAGCACCTAATTTGAATGTCTAAATAGGGAAATATGAATTTTTGAAGTTTTTGTCCAGTATTAGGCCACCAGTCAGACCCGTGTTACTATTTGATTGATTTTTGAGGTCTAAACGTTCTTGATTTTTCTAGAGTTATTTTTTCCCTCTAGTTGACATCCGTAACTTTCCAAATTGGTATCAATTGCATGGATTGGATTTTTGTAAAATTAATTGGACATTTTTAAAGATTATGATAGTAAACTGTATCAGTATCAAAGGACAATCGGACTTTTATGACTATTTCATTATCAAATGTGGTCTAAAGGCTATATTCATGTCTCAAATTTATTTTTATGTAAAGTTTCTAGAAAGTTATGGTTTGTGTGATTTCAATTTTTCTACATTTAGTTCTAATTTTTTAAAGTTGCCCCTAAAATCTACTATATACTAGTCACAAGCTTAAGTATAAATTTCAGGGGTTTTGACTTGGGAACCGTGGATTGCTTGATATTTTAAGTTGATTATGATTTTTTCCAATGGTAAATGACTAGAGAATATTGTTGGATAATTCACGAGGCCCACGTAATGCAAATTGAAGAAATTTTCCTTGACATAATGCAATAAAAGTGTATTATTTTCATACATTTCCTTACTTTTGTCTTGTGAATGTGCACCAATTGGCTGAAATGGAAGAGTATGATAATAAAAATATAAGACATTACAATTAGTGTATATGCCATAAACTTAATGGGAGTAAGATCATTTGTTTAGTTTTGTATGTGGATAATATCTTATTTGCATATAGTGACTTAAAGTTGTTGCATACAAATTATATGGGTGAGCCATCTTATATTTTAGGCATACAAATCCATAAAAATAAGTCGTAAGGTATCTTAGAACTATTACAAAAAAACTTATATTAATAAAGTTCTTAAACATTTTTGAGTGAAAGATTGTTCATTGTGTGATTATTGTCCAATAAGTAAAAATGAGAGGCCATAAATATAAAAAGAGTAAAGAAAAAGAAAGGCTATTAACCAATGAGTAAAGCTAAGATTATACATCAAGTAGGCTTGTTCAAACTTGTCAATATAAAACTAATCGAAGTTGTCAGCCCAACTAATACAATTTATGAAGGCTTAATCAAAAGGCTTGTGATAGAATTTTTTGAAATCTTTTGAATGTTATTCTCATCCAAATGAACTTTCTTAAGCATTGGAGATGAGTTATCATGCAATGTATCACTAATATCTCTAATAATCTTATCTTTAATGGCCAAAAGCTACCTCATTTTTGTCTGTGATGTGGACTTCGTAAAGGTGACCCATTTTCTCATTATCTTTTTCTGTTATGTTCTAATGTTCTCTCTTGTATGTTATTATAGCTAGATCAGCAGAAAAAGATTTAAAGAATTTAGTTTGTAAAAGGACAACCTCACATTTCTCATTTTATGTATCATGATGATATAATTTTATTCTTCAAAATAAAAGAACACTTGATGAGTTTAATTGTTTTGCCATTCAAGGAGCTTTGGAGAGTTACTACTACTTGGTAGATCAAAATATTAATAAACTATAATTTTAATTAATTTTTTGTCTAACTATCCCACGATAGTTTGACAGAATTATGGCTCCATTTTGGGAATTAAGTACATAAAAAATTTGGCTCAATATTTGGAAATGATGATTGATTAGCAACAATATAAGGATGAGGTTTACCAACAATTAGTAGATAGAATTAAGTTGAAATTATATGGCTGCACAACCAAGCTACTTGTCAAGTTGCCTCACTTAATTTGATTATTGAAAAGCCAAGCTACTTGCCAAGTTGCCTCACTTAATTTGATTAAGTCCCTTATACAATCTATGCCTATTTATCGACAATCTACCTTCTTTCTTTCTTTTGAAGATGTATGCTTCCCAACTTTTTTTCTATTATCCAAATTGTCGTCCCTATTAGCTAATATGTTATACGTGATATATTTAGTTTAATTACAAATTAATTAACCCTCCATAAATCTTTGAAATTAAAATATTTAATTAAAAAAATATATTTGATCAATAAGAAAAATAATTAGATACTTACTAATATATTTATTTTCATTTTATATTATATAGATTGATAAAATATTGTATATATTATGGCAATTTTATTTTAATTGAATACAAATTAAGAATGTAATTAAAATTAATCATAAAAATATTTAAAATTAGTTATCTCTTTGAATAATAATAAATATAAATTCATTTCTATATATGTGATTCTTAATAATTTGACAATAAAAATTATTTTTTTGAAATATTGACTAAAAATTGATAAAAATACTTACCAATAATTTTTTTAAACACTAATTTTTTATTGGAAAATAAATAATTTCTATAAAATTAACGATTTTATTAAAAAGAATTTTAAGATAAAAAGAGGACCACACTATAACGTAGCAATAATATGACAGAACAAGCGACAAATAGCTGAACCAAATTAACCCAACATTCTTTGGAAAATGTACAAAGAACCATGTGTGTTGACAAATCACAAGCGTCATAAAGATATGCACAAAATACGAAAAGCATATTATAAATGAGTCCTAGGCCCTACACTAATGTGAGTAATTTGGAAAGTGGGAGGCGCGTGGATACGTGGATCACACGCAAGAGTCAGATACATTGCACAGGGGCAAGGCAAGCTGCAGAACATTGTATATTGAACGTTTGAACCCCAAGTTGCAGAGATATTCATTGATTCACTGCTCTCTCTGTGCAATGTATAATCCCATTCTCAGCATCATGGGCTGTCACTGACACGCGCCATTAATCAAAACTAGAAAATGCATTGAACTCAGACTGACGCCACCCATGGTTTCCGTGATACCCACCTTATGGCCTGCTTCACATGTAAATGGAAATGGAATTTTTTTTAATATGTAAAAGATAAGATATGTAATATTTATCAAGTAATTATTATTTTTTAGTAATATTTTCATCACTTTTTTAATCTAAAAATACAAATAATATATTTTTTTTATACTTATCATTTTACATACCAAAGAACCTTCTGACAATCTCATCTCATTTCCACGTTGATTTGTCCTTTGCTTTCCTGTTTTCTCAGTTTCTTGCATTCTGGAAGCATCTTTGATTCCAATCTCCATCTTTTATCATTAAAAAATATTTTATGATACTCACTTAATATAAATATTATAAGAAAACTCACAATTTTAAAATTTTATATTAAAAGATTTTAAATTTTAAAATTATTTTAAAAGACTCTATAACTAATAATTTTAACTTATAGTCATAAATTATAATTTTTTTCATATAATTTAAATTTTTAGTCTTAAAATCCTTTAAAATAATTTTAAAATTTAAGATCTTTTAGTATAAATATATTCAATTTGAAATTCTAAATTATAATTTTTTAATATCAAAATTAATCATACAAAAATTATAGAAAATAACTATATATTATATATCAAAAAATAATTATTGTTAAATTATAAATTAATAATAAAAAATTAATAAAAAAAATTATTGATGCACGAATGAAAAAAAAAAAAATATATATATATATATATATTAAAATATTTATGAGAAATTCTTTATTAATTAGGAGTATTAATTTAAATTTTAACAATGTCTTTGTTCAATCTCACATAAATTCACTATTTTTATTCAATATATTTCTTAAAAAGTATACATAATTTTTTAAGTTATTCAAAACCCCATAACTAAATAATACTTAAAATTTAGGAGATTAAGGATTTACCCATTAAAATTATTTTTGTGTTACTTTAATGTATTAATTTAAAAAATTGTACAATTTTGTTTGGTTAAAAAACAAAAGTTCATAGATTAAGTTCTAAAATATCTTTTACTTTTTAAATAATAAACTAATAAGTTTTGTTCTTCTTGCACTATCAACTTTATATTATAAAAACAGGTTCTTTCACAAACCAAAAATTTCAACAGTCATACAAGATCATTACTAGATAAAAAACCCTTTTAATTATTCTCTGCATCACATGCTTCCTTCACATTTGGCAGTGGGCAGTATGGGATTCTTGATATTTTGGGTATGGAAGGGTTCTCTGCTTTGATTCTATGTTTCCGAATGAAGAATTGAAAATGGAAAAATCAAAATCAACATACATATTATTTTTTAAACTAAAGAGTTCTTAATGGGTGTAGTCATCATATTGAGTACAATAAATCTACCCGAAACCAGAGAGAGAAAACAGCAATGCTTTAAGATCGAGATCTTGATAAGTTTCAAGTTACGGCTCGTTTGGAATGGATTTAGTTTTTTATAATTATGTGTAAATTTTATTAGAATTTTACAATTATTATTTAATAATATTTATTTATTTTTTAAAATAAAAGCATAAAAATTATTTTTATCTACAAAATTATATATTTATAATTTTTGATAATTTTATATACTAAACGACCTCTAATTATATACAAATATATGTTGAGGAAATATTGTATGCGAATTCAAATGAAGATTGTAACTTATATAAGTTCCAACCTCCAACTAACAATCGTATATGATTATATAAAAATTTAAATGGAAAAATAAGTGTAACTCCATTGGTTTTAATCAGCATGAGTAAAATTACTCAATTTTTTTTAAATGTACATAATTATACAAATGTTTTATGATTTAATGGTATAAATAATATAATTTTTTAGGTAGAATATATGTTTTATTTAAATGATATATAGGTAATATTACCAAAATTTAAATTTATTGAAAGAAAATATATTTTTATGCCAACTTTTCATATCTTTAAAAAAGTGTTGCATGAACATTTCCTTTAAAAAAATCTCCACCATTTTACAAGGTGCAAGTTCACCTCTGATTTATCCAAATATTCTCCATGTTCGATCAAATTTAAACTTGATTTAAATTAAAATATTTTTTATCAAACTCAAATTTAATTTGAGAACGAAAACAAAAATTTATTTAAAAAAAAAAACTCAAACCATCCCAATGTACCTAATCTGAAGTGGTTTGAAAATTAAGCTGTGACATGAGTTATGATCCTTTACGAACGATCCTAAGTCAACCTACTTCATTAGCTTTTAAATCTTTAATCAATAACTAAAATACTGAACAAATTACACATATATCTTTTAATTTTTATTAAAATTATACAGAATTTATATCTAATTTTTAAAGATATACTTGAGTTTAATTTTAAATTTTTTAAGCTAAAAATCATCTATAAAAATATATATATTAGAATAGTTAAGGGATAGTATTTTAATACAAAAAATTAAAATTAAACTAAAATGTAACATAATTTTTTATTTCATGAAATATTTATACAAGTTTTAAAAATAAAAAATTCGTATAATTTTAATAAAACTCATAAAATATTTTTATAATTTACTCTAAAATATTCAAACAATTCCAACTCACACCCAAGTCATCACCCAATCAAACCCTTTACTTTTGGTATACCAGAGAAAAAAGTAGCTAAGGCTGATAGCCACACGTAAAGAACACAACTCAGCTTCCCAATTTCCCAATTGAAAATTTTCAACTTTCACTTTATATTATTATTATTATTATTATTATATATATATATATATATATAAACAAATTTTATAATATTTAGAAAGAAAAATACAAAAAATCCATTAAATTTTGGATCAACTACAAATAATTTAATAAGCTTTTAAAATAAAAAAATAAATCTTTTTAACTTGCGCACTTCAAAAAACATAAGTCATTCTATTTAATTTCATTGAAACTTGATGTGAACATAGGAAATGATTTTTTTTTTTGGTGATATATATGCTAGTATTAACAATAAATGGAAGCTTATACCATCAATTATAAGAAAGTTTAATGTGATGTGAGTTAATATTTAATGAAAAAATAAATATAATAACTTATTTCTATAAGTATGAAAGTGGATGAAACTATTTTAAAAATATTTATTTGCTAGTGACTTAATATTTAATTTTTTTTGTATTTTTAATATTTATAATATAGCCTTTTTTTTTTTGTAAGAAGAATATATCAATATTTTCTCTTAAAAAAATAAATATATTAGTTTTAAAATTGATAAAATTATTCATCACTGAATAAGAATATTTGAAGATTATCTTTAAAAATGCATTTAATAACAATAAAACTAATTAACAAAATATCAAATATATTTTAAATAGTAAAGTATTCTCCTTGTTCAAAACACGCAGACATCGAAAAAGAAAAAGGTTAGTCCAATGACTCCAATCTTAGCAAATTTGGCAAGTAGTTGAGGTGGCTAATACGTTTGGCTAAACCTCGTGTTTGGTAACTCCATTGATTAAAAGTAATTATTTTCAATTAGCAAAAAATTACAGAAGTGGAAAAGAAATCCCCACAATTAAAACGTGTTTTCAAAACCTGAAAGTCTTTGATTAAACTTAAATTAACATTTATTATTTTAAGTCAAAGTTGATTTCATTTTCTGGCCAAATTCGTATTTCCACAAAAATATTCCCTTGGTTAAGACAATTCCACAATTGAATTCTTAGGGTAGAACGACGTCGTCTGTAAGTCAAGCAAACTCTGCTCTGATTTTGAAAAAGTATAATGAATTGTCATATTATATTGTGGAAAAATAAAACAGTCAAAGTATGCAGTTGATTTGGTCATTGATAATAAAATGAGATTTAGGTGTAACTTTTTATACTTTTATTATCAAATTTTTTAATTAAAATATAATAAGTGTGTAAATCTTTAATAATATTATAATAATTGTATAATTTAATTAGAGAATAATATATTTATTTATAAAAATTATATATTGTTATGATATTATTAAAAAATTATACATTTGTTATGTTTTAATTAAAAATTTTAATGAAACTATAAAAAATTATATATAAGTTTTTTTTTTGATAATGTTGACAAGAAAAAGGATGTTGATAATTAAATTGGGTGAGACAAAATGTAGGGGACCAAATAAAGTGATATGCTAAGATTCATGAATCTTTTCACAAATAATACAAGAGTAATCATCTTAGGTTTCTGTGAATAATATATATATAATATAATTAATTATTAGATATAAAATAATATTTTACAAAATAATTACTTAAAATATTATTTTATTTAATAATTAGTAGTTTAAAAAAACTTATTTTTTTTATGTAATTAATAAGTATACTTATAATAATAAATTTACTAAAATAAATAAACTATTATTCTAGATTTAATAATATTGAATCATTATTATGTTATAACTAAAAAACATGACATTTCCCAGATTGTAAAAATGCTCTTCGGTAGGACATGGTTTTCGAAAGTTACTGTATTTAAGTAAATTTTTTTTTGCCACAATAAAAAATAAATTTTTTTATCGTTTGTTGAATTTTGTTAGTGAGATTTTTTTTTTATCGTCTGTTGTTGATCATGATTATCACATAAAAAATTATTTGTCAGCAATGTGTGTGCCACGGTCAATGACATCAAAAGATTTTTTTTTTTAACGTGTAATATTGTCCAAGACACACAACATGTAAATATATATATATATATATACATTTTTTAATATAATATAATCTTATTAATTTTAATTAATATTTTTTTACTAATGAATTAGCTTTTTACACAATTTATTTTTTAAAAATAATTACTTTATTATTTTTATTGTAATTAAAAATAAAATTACAATTATACACACACACATATATATATATTACAAAAACCTACCTTATAATTTCTTTTTATTCAAAGAACTTTATTTTCTATCAAACATGATACTGTAATTTTATATTTAATATATCAATAAAAAAAGTTAAATTAATGTTAAATTCTAACATGATAGTATGACTTAATTTTTAATAAGGCACTAAAATTAATTGAGTAATTTTATTTTTTAAAAATATATATATAATATAAAAAATTAATTTTAGTTAAAAATATAAATTAAATTTGATGAGATAATATATATATGGTTGGGGGAAAAAAAAAAGTTTGTGGGGAGGAGGGGAGAGGGGAGAGCAACTTGTGTTGTCATCATGGGTGGCTACGCAAGTTAGATTATTATTATTATTATTATTATTATTATTTATGTGTTTGCGCGATTTGGACGACAATTCATGTTTATATATTTAAAAATGATTTTTTTTTTCTTAAGCTATTAATGAAGATACTTACATTGAAGAATAATTTGTGTCCGTGGTAGTTTTAATTGGTGACACTAGGCCCCACATCCTACAGCTAGGTCCAACTCTAGTTATACAGCACTACTTTTAGACTTTTTATTTTTTATTTTTCAAACAAGTATTACTTTTTTCACACATTTTTTTGGATTTAAATGTATTTTTAGTCTTTTACTCACATAAAAATGTAAGTTAATGGTACCATGTGAGTAAATAATATCTAAGTGAACAAATTGTTAAGTTTAATGTTAAAATTTTTTATGAATAATTTAATAGAGAGGTAAAATTAAATCATTTTAAACAAATAAGGGAGGAACATTGTCTCTTTTTATGCTAGAAGACCAATTATTTTTTCAAAAGATTCAATCTTCACTTTATCACATTTTTGTCCAAAAATTTAGTGTCAATTTTAACAGTCTATTTACTTATATGTTAAATCTAAGTGTAAATTAATGATGTCATCTGATTGAGTAATGTCTAAGTTAACAAATTAAATTTGATGTCAAATTTTGAAAAATATTACGATATAATGACAAATTTGAATTATTTAAAAATAAGAAAATAATATTATCTATTTTTCAATTAAAATACTATATTAAAAATTTTATGAAATTAAAGTGACAAAAAGTATATTTTAACCAATATTTTAAACAATTGTATATTCAAAATATTAAGTTATTAAATAAAAATTTATAAAAAATTTATTATTTAACCCATATAAAGGCATTAAACATTTTGAGCATTAGTATATGAAACACAATTTTGGATGTCAGACATCAAAACAATGAGAAGATCACATAGCATGAACTCTTAATTTTTGTTTTCTTTTTCTTTGGTTTTTTGTTTCCCATAAAATGCGTCAGAGATACTTAATGATTAGCATGGGATGCCAATTACATTTTTAAGTAAATTAGATCAACTTTTTTAAAGTTTGATTAAAATTACATAGATTTTTTTATTTTTAAAATATACACAAAATTTTTTAAAATAAAATGTTATCTTATAATTTAGTTTAATTTTAAATTTTTTTAACTAAAATATCCTTTTACTTAATTTTTTAATTTAAAAAATATGCATATAGATTAATGAAGTATTTGAATAAAAAATTTAAAAATAGATTAAAATTGAAATAGTTTTTTAATTCTTGAAAAAATCTGTTTACACTTTAAAAATAAAAAAATTTATATAATTTACTATATATACATACATATATATATATATATATTTAGTTTGTTTGGCTTTTCATCGTCCAAACAGTTAAAAGGTATGATCATAACGTTGGACCAAACGATGATAATTCAAACAAAGCAGAGCAACAACTTAATTTCAACTTCTGTATATGCATTGAACACTCAAAAAGAAAAAGGTCTTCATTTTGAATCCACTGTTTCTTCAACGGATAGATATTGTTGTCTCAAAATGAACATGACTTTGCTACCCTTGATTATTTCTAAAGCTTGGAATTTTTGAAGTGCAGAGTTGAAAATTACACATTATGAATTATTTTTAAACGAGAAATCATGATTCAGATTCATATATGGTATAAATAATTAATAAAATTTTTTGAGAGTTTATTCTATTAATTTTAGTTGCAGATATTTTTTTCCTAAATTATATGTTCTAAAATAGTTAATTGACAGCATATCTATATACTAGCCTTTCTTTTATTAAAAAATAAAAAATCAAAAAGTATATAACCGCATACAATAATTAAAGTCATTAAGCATAATTTGATGATCAGTATAGCTTAAATAATTTTCAAAAAAATTTGTACTAAATTTTTTTATAAATTAATAATTTAGTTCCTAAAATGTCACTTATATTTTAATTTGGTCGTGCAAAAATAAAAATTTTTAAATTTAGTCCCTAAGATTTTTTTTCAATCAAAATGGTTTATTTTTAGGTGAATTTCATCCAATTAATAAATGAAAACTCATGTAATCGTTGATTCATGACGTGAACTTGCCTAAATGATTTTTCCTCCTTAAACGACATCGTTTAAATAAATTTTAAATTTCACAAGTCGAGTAATTGTTAAAATGACATCCTTTTGAGAAAGAAAAAAAAAGAAGCTTAAACGACATTATTTTGAGAGAAAAAATTATTTTATAAGTCCTGGTTAAAAGTTGACAGTTACATAGACTGTTGCTTATTAATTAGAAAAATTTTATTCGATAAAATAAACATTTTGATTGAGAATTTTTTAAAAAAAACTAAATAAAAATACTTTATCTTTAGATAATTATACTGAGACAAGAGTAATCATTTAAAAATTAAAATACTAATACACTCAAATTCTTGTTGCGAGAAAAGTATAAGACTTCAGAAGTTGAAGATACCAATATATATATATATATATATATATTGAAATAAAATCTAAGTAATTTAGTCCTTGAGACCTTTGGCACTTAAGGCCAAAAGAAAAATTATTTGATCCAGGACTCTTACGTTATAATATTTTTTTTTATACCATAATTGGAAACAAAAATTGGCTGACAAGATCACATGAGATAACACATTATTTCTCATAAGTCTTTATCTCGAGTCGAGAACATATAATTAATAAGTATTAAATTGTCTTTTGCAAAGGCATTCTTAAATTATTGAGGTGTCTCCTTTAGATTTAAGAGAAAAAAATTATTGAAATTCCTGGTAATTATGGGGATATAATCAATAATATTAAATGAAATAAATGGCAATACATGCATGCACTTGTATTTGGAAAGGAATGGATTCATTTCATCTTTGGGATGGTAGCGTTTTCCCCCTTAAGTTGTTGTTGGTGCACATCAATATCACATTTAAATTTAGCCCCACATTTTTTAAACTCCTTTCCTTGCTTTGAAATAGATTACTTAAAGCATACACAAGGTTTAAAATCTAAAGAATGGTCAATATTAAAGCTAATGAAAATTTTAAAATCTGAAAAAATATTTGCACTTATCTTAAATTTATTGTTAACATAACAAAAAATGGTAATTTAAAAAAACTAAAAATTAAATAATTTGATTATAGCATCAATTAAAAAAAGTTTAAATGTAATTTCTTATATATTTGTTATCAAAATTTTTACTTAAAATATAATACATGTACTTTTTTAATTAAAACATAACAAATGTATAATTTAATTAGAGATCCATATACTTATTTGAAAAAATCATAAATTTATTATATTATTATTAAAATTTTTTACAGTTGTCATATTTTAATTAAAAAGTTGATAATAAAAATAATAAATTATACAAATTTTTTTTAAATTTTGTTAAAATTATAAAAAAAAATTTCTTTATTTTTAAAATATGCATAAATCTCTTTATAAAAAAAAATTACTATATATTTTAGTCTAATTTTAAATTTTTTTACTAAAATATCCTTTGTTTACATTTTTAATCAAAAAAGTTAAAATTCAATTAAAATATAGAATAAATTTTTATTTTAAAAAAAGCCTAAATAATTTCAACACAATTTAAAAAAAAATTTATGTAATTTATTTTAATAGAAATATAATAAATTGTATACAATTAAAAAACCAGTAAACCTAATCAATAATTTTTTTAAAAAAAATATGTATGACAGAACCGAATAAGTTAGGATCTGCCGCTTTGATTCTGCCGGTTCGGACCACTCCACTAAACAGATTTCCCGACCAAATTAAACCTTTTTTTAATATAATAAAAATAACAATTATTCAAATTAATAAACAATAATTAAATGAATTTTTCTCAGAGCACGTGGGTCCCACGGTCCGACTGGGACCCACGCGAATGAGCGGCTGCATTCACGCCCACGCGCGTCGCACGCTATAAGATCTTCCCAATCCTTCATTCTCTCCCCCTACTCATTCCAAAACTGCACGCAGAGACTCGCCCACAGCTTCTTTACCCACCCACCAAACTTCAATACCATTTTCTCGATTCGGTACCTTCTTTGTACTCTCTTCTTCGATTCGTTGATTCCTTCGCTTCTATATCGTCGCCGGAATCTTTCGCAACCTCCACCATTGCTGGAGGCGGCCGCGTCCGAGGGGAGGATCATGGTCTTGAGGAGCAGGAGGGCAAGAAGAGCATGGTAAGGTGTTTCAGCTTGGGGTCTGTTCTGATTCTGGCGGCTCTGGCGGCTTCGATGATCCTTCTGCCGTTAGATGCTGCCGCCGCTGCCTCCTCCTCCGTTGGTGCTCCTCTTCTTCCCCGTCGGGATCATGGCGGCGCTTATGCTTTTGGCCTTCTCGCCTTCTGAGGCGAATCGGAACGCCGTCGTCTACTCGGCGTAGGACGGTACGAGATCGGAGCCCGCATTTTGCTTTTCTGCACGTGAGTGGAAGGTTCGCGGTCGGTGTCTTCTGATCGGTTTCGTCTTGGCTTGATGTGGTTGGATTCCCTGCTGGAAATGATGGTAGTTTTCTTTTTTCTGAAAAAAAATGTCTATAGAAAAATTGTCAAATCAAAAATAAAGGGAAAAAAAGAAAAGATTCCAATTCCATTTTGTGTAGTTGATGAATATTAGAAATAGAGGATTTCTTTTTCTTAATTTTTCTTCTTTGTATTTAATTGGAAATTATGAATATTATGTAATGGTAGAGAATGTATGATTAGTAGATTGAAAGTATCATAACGACACACTTAAATTCTAATATGAAACATTTAATATTGTTTGAAGGCGTACTTTTTTTTTAAACAATGTTTAAAGATAGTGATAGAAATTATGAGGAGACAAAGTGGAAATTGAACAGGTGTGGAGGCAAGCATTACATAACGTTTGAAATTTGAGTCAATGGTATTGTAAAACTTAGGGAATGTTTGGTTTAAAGTAGGGGAGAGGAGGGGAGGGGAGGGGAGGGGAGGGGATTAATGGATAATTATATTTTTATGATATTAAATTTAATTTTTTTTTATTTTAAAGATATTTTTATATAAGAAAGTTTTTTTTAATTTTTTATTATAAAAAATAATTTTTTTATTTTTATTTAAAAATATTTTTTTATTTTCATAAAAAATTATCTTAAATTTTATTAAAAAAAAATAAAATATATATTATGTTTTAAGTGAAAACAAAAGAAAAAAGTAATTTAGTCAAATAAAAATAAAAATTTTTTCTCTTCTCCAAAATATCCCCTCTCCTCCTCTCTATTTTTTTCATACCAAACACAGGAAGACCTTCCCCTTCCCTCCCCCCTTCTTCCAAAACCTTCTAACCAAACAATAAGTTAGTCATCCTCTTCTATGTCTTACTATTGCAATATTTATTATATTTTTATTTTTATTATTTAATATATCTTTTATATTATTTTTTAAATAAAAATATGAAAATTATTTTTATCTATTTTATTTAATTTTTTTTTATTATTTTCCTTTTTTTTTATACGTAACATTCTATGTATCAATCAAATTTATATTTCTCCCAATATTGGTTCTCTTCAAATTTTTTTTTAACCATCATATAATGAAACAATTTTTAATTGCACTTAAAATAAGTGCAAGAAACCAACTGAAAATCCATGAAAATAAGTATTTTTAAGTGATAAGATCTGGTGACATGCTAATTTTAGTAAAATTTCATGAGTCCTTTATACTTGTCTTAGATGCAAGATACTATTAGATGTCCATTTTTTGATGGTTTTTTTTATTATTCAGGTGATCATCATGGTAAAATGCAGAGTCTTTTAAAAATAAATTGTTTTTATGACAGTTGGTGTGATTTCGTAGATATGTAAATGTATGCCGACTGTTCTTTTTCTCTTTTTTAAAAATATATTCTAGGTTTAATTCTTATTCAATCTAAATCAAGCACATTAAAAAAAAAAACCAAAATTTTATGAACAACTGGAGTTTCTAACTAATAATATTTTATTAGAACGATTTTAAGACTAAGCTAATGCGTTTGCAAAAAGTTATATTTGAAGACATGCTTATCCGGGAATCCAGCATTTTAACAATATTATAAAGAGTTTGCCAAGAAACTTTTTTTAAAGTGTTTTTGGGTAAAACATTCATTTTTCAGTTCTTTCATTGAAGGAAACAAAAAACATTATGCCTTTCTTGCAGAATCTTTATACATTTGATGAGATTAATCTCTCTTAGAGGAGGATAAATTATCTCCTTCTGAAGCTGTTTCGATAAATAATGACACCCACTTAACATTTAAGCTATGTTTGATATACAAAATTGTTAGATATAAAAATAAAAAAAACAAAAATATGATAAAAAATAATTCGTACACCCTTATATTAAAAAATAATAAAATAAAATAAAATAAAATATTATTAAATAATGACAATAAAAACATAGTAAATATTACATAAATTATTTACATCTTTTCCGATTCTATCTCTTCTTTTTCTTTCCATTGTGCTACCAAACCTAACCTTAGTCACCAACCATAGCCAATGTACTTGCTGATCTACACCAGACTTTGAAAGTTTTTCTCCCCCCCCCCCCCCCCCCAAGAAAAAAACACCTATTTTTTTGGTAAGGAAAATGATGATAAGTGAGATTTTCTCATAACCTCACACCCACATTTGTTAAGTTCACGATTTTTTATGTCTAATAATTTTTCATGTAAGGATTAACGTAGAAGCAATGCCTCTTGAAAAACGAGCAAAAATTCACTCAAAAAGACTAGGCACAGAAAAACTCTAGAAAAAAAAAGTTGACTATAAACACCAGACTTTGAAAGTTTTTCTCCCCCCCCCCCCAAAAAAAAACACCTATTTTTTTTGGTAAGGAAAATGATGATAAGTGAGATTTTCTCATAACCTCACACCCACATTTGTTAAGTTCACGATTTTTATGTCTAATATTTTCATGTAAGGATTAACGTAGAAGCAATGCCTCTTGAAAAACGAGCAAAAATTCACTCAAAAAGACTAGGCACAGAAAAACTCTAGAAAAAAAAGTTGACTATAAATAAGAACTCTTGACAACAGAAAAATTGGAACCTATATATATAGTCCTGTCAAACAAGCCGGCCTGCGATGAACCTAGAACTTGACGGAAAAATACTAGTTCAAACTCCCCAATATTATTAGGTCAAATACTAACATGTTTTCAGTTTTTTTTTTTAATATAAACACAATAGACGAAATTGTATATGTAAATATAACAAGATAACATCATTACACAATAGACGATATTGTATTTGTATCTATAACAAGATAACATCATTACACAATAGACGATATTGTATTTGTATATCTATAACAAGGTAACATCATTAAGTACAAAAATAAGACTTTGATTTTCGGATTAAAACAAGTTTAAATTTAAATGCTCAAACTATTGATAGGTTTAACGTCCTGACCCATAAGCCCAAGTTTGCTTTGACAGCATCACCAACAAAACATGAGTGATTCCAAATTTACATGCTTTTTAGTATAAAGTATTAGAGTAGAGTCCTGTGCCAGGATATAAATTCTCACCACTTGTTTCAATATGCATTGCATTCAACCACCAACTTTAGGGTAATAGTTGAGGCTGCTAGACCCTCCCATACGAAGTAACCTTCATGTATCCTGCACATCCGACAACTAATCAATTCTACACTTTGGAAGAAAAAAACATGTAAGCTTCCTTCTGAGTGAAGCGTGTTTGCTTGTCTTTCCATTGTTTTAATTTTCTTTTCCTAGGATGTTAGCAGCCATACTTGTCACTTTCCATTGCTCCCCAAGAACTAGTTGGTGAGTAGACAGGATAAGAAATTTTTATATATGCTCAACTCACCCTCCACACCCCACACACATGATTTTTTTCAATAACCATCTTTGATGAATATATATATATATATATATATATAGAAATGAGCAAAATTTCACATCAAAAGACTAAAGCACAGAACATCTTTGATGAATATATATATATATATATATATCTGTGTGTGTGTGTGTGTGTGTTAAGATGTCCTTGTATTTGACAGACTACAAAACCGTTGAGCTCAACGCTTACGGAAGGATTACTACACAATTTAACCTTCAGAAGCCAAAATCAGATGAATTGGTTAGGACATCAATTCTGTCCTAGAGAGGCTAACATTACACCAGATAGCACATGCCAGGGGCCCCATAATTATCAGGTGAATCACTACTCTTTTACTCTTTCGTCAAAAATTTTAGATAGATTTTATCTATTAAAAATAAGTAGACCAAACTAATTATGAATATACAAGTAAGGTTGTCAAGATTGAGATCTTGCCTAAGATTGATGTATTAAAAAGATCCCATAAGAGCAGAAGATCCTACCTCAAATTAAAAATATAAATATGTTTATACAACTTACAAATATGTATAATACCATTAAAATTACTTTACTAACATACACAAAATACACTAGAAAAAAAAAACCAAGACCTAAAGAATAATAAGAGCCAAACCCCACTTCTTGTAGCTGTAAGGCCCCTCCTTTCTTGCTTGAATTCCCCTAACTATACCTAATTGAGAAGAGGGAGTCCATAAATATGTAGTATCCTTAAGCTGATTTTATGATCAACACAGGGGGGGGGGGGAGAAAAGGGCCGAAAACCCTATGTCATAAGATTAGTAAGATCAAAAAAATCCAAAGATCTTGAGAATTAAATCAAAATCCTATTGAGATTCAAGAAGATTAGGATTTTTCAGAGGATCAGGACCACTAGGGTTATTTAGGAACATAAGATTTTAAGATTTACATCGAGATCTTGACAACCTTGCATATAAGAATATCAAGTAGACTTTTCAGTAGAACTTATTTCTAACATGTTTACTATAAATATAACTGACTTGATTTACCCACATGTTTACTACCTAAGAATCTCTCCTTTTTCACATCTCCTTATCAAGGATCTCCCACATCATCTGTATTGGGATAGGTCCTTCAGTTCTAATGGCATCTTTATTGATGTCAGGACTGATAAAAAAAAAAGGGTTGGCAGCCCTCAAACCTAAAAAACAAGAAATTCAGGTTTGTTTGATTCTGTTCTAATTTTAATGTTTTCAAAACAAATGTTTTTTAGAACAAATTTTGAAAACAAAAAAATTAAAAAACTTGTTTGAATCATTATTCTAAAAAATCATTGTTTTCTGTTTTTTTCCTGATTATGCAAAACAAAAGTTACAAAACATCTAAAAAATGTTCTAATTTTTCTGTTTCAAAAAATATAATTCTATTTTTTTATTTTACAAAACACTTCATTAAAAACACATTATCAAACAAGTTTTTTTGTTCTTAAAAACAAAAAACTGTTCTGGAAACAAGAAATCAAACAGGCCCTCAATTGTCTTCATAAGCTGCCACAATCAAATTTCACCAGAAAATGAAACTCGCAGGGTCTAAATCTGTTGCAGATTGCAAATAAATTCAGTCTTTGTAAGGATGTAAAATAATAGTTATGACAGCAACACATAACATTGATGCATGTGACGCATTACAAAAGTAACAGCAATGCATTATCTACCAATTCATGAGGGGCACTTATCTTAAAGATAATGAACAAGAGGATTTGATATGTGAAAGGATATGATAAAATTGCTTAGCAGAAATGACATGGAATTCTGATTGTATGTGATAATCAGCCAAGTTCACGCATGAGCTTTTTCAACAACAGTATATGTCTCTGATGAATCTCTACTGATGGTATGTAGATTTATATATTTTACACATAAATTGGCTTCTTACCTGCATATCACATGCGAATTGATACTCATCATCTGCATCAACTTTAACAATCATTGCATTATTCTCATTCTCGACAGCAAGCTGTAGAAATTAAATATGAAAGGTTACTACTGAGCCCCCAAATTAAAGTACTCACTACTGAAAAACATTTTGAGGGAAGTACTGTACAAATAGGAACTACATAACTGATTGAAAGATGCTGTCCTACTAAGACAAGATGCTGTCCTACTAAGACAAGGTATGTGATGCTTGATCTTCCAAAAAGGTAATGAATTATGAAAGTAAATGGCAGTTCTAAGGGAATGCAAACAGAACAAAAGTAAAAATGATTAAGAGTCATAGATAATAGTTAGACCGTTTGCATTATCCAGAAGATAGGTTAGTGTGGCCATAGCTATCAGACAAGAATCAATGAGTTTGTGTCATGATTTCTTAAAATGTAAACATCTAATGGTAGAATTACAATATTAAATTTAGCTTACTTGTAGCTGATAATATTTTTCCGTGTGACAGCTAACACCCATTTCAGTATAACAGAAGTAAAGTAATTTGGCTTGTATATTGGTTGCAAAGTTGCACTGCGATGTTACATTATTTAGAAGGAAAAAACTTAGATGCAATTCTTAGATATTTGCTATTAGGTTCTTCAATAGAATTATAACCTGTGGAGTGTGGAGGAACTTTAAAAAAAAAAAAAAAGAGTCAATAATCTAATGTTAAACTGTGAAAAATGTCCACATATTATCCTTTCATTGAAGCACTTGATAACACACACTTAAAAAACTTTACCTATATTGGAAAAAAAAAAAATTTACAACTCCTCTCACCCTCCCCAAGGTGGAAAATGACTAAAAAGCTCCTTTCTGACACTGACTAACTTACCCCTTCCCATTTTGGGGATGTATGAGTGTAACCAAAGCTTCTAAACCAACTAGTCTACCCTTCTAATGATGTCTCCGTCCAGCAGATTATTAGAACATCGTTTTCATATATGAAGTATCCAAAAATAATATACAATAAAATTGTGCAGTTAACATAAGAAAAATCTGGCTGCAATGGTCGAGTTACTTTCTGCATCAACCCCAAGATCTGAAAATTCAGAATATGACATGCACTCCAGATAAGATTGAATACATTTTCTATGCCAGATTTGCATACAACCAAAACTCCTGACTCCTTTACTAAAGCATCTGTGAGAGACAATAAGAAATTTCAAAACAGGCTAGAAGTGATGAATTCATCTCTTGAACACTGGACACCTCTTCTTTTAAAGCTTTTCAGTGTTGACAGCTTCAAGTTGGTCACCATTCATAATGAGCAAAATTAGGTTGTTGTCCTTTACCTTCGGCTTCTTTTTCAAAATTTGTCCTTCCACTAATACTGTTCTTAATTTCATCATTCATCTATCATTTTTTTTCCCAATCTCTTCCCCACTGTGAACTCTTGGCTGCAACATCAAGTTAATATATATACTAACCACTGATATTGCTAGAGCTTTCTGCTGAAAGATGAGTATAACAGCATTTTGTTTAAGACATTAAACACCCAAGTGTTTTCTTTTAAATTGCTTTTCCTAGTTGTTAGGAACATTAAAGTTTGCATATGATAAAGAACTACAAATTAGAGCATTCTATGTGACATTGGTTTTGCCCAAAGTATAAGATGGCTTGAAAGTTGGAAAGCAAGTAATTTTTATTACTAAGTAATATATAAATTATTTTGATGACTCATCTTAGTAATGGTACCAATCAAACTTTGATTGGAATATTTGCTTCCTTAAATTGATAAAGGTCACAGAAATGAGAAGATTGAAAAAATAAAAAATAAAAAATTGACAGCTAAGGAGTGAATTTGGTAGTAAAAAAAATACTTTAAGGATGATATAATTGTTTATTGGGATAATACTGGTGAGTAAACTTTGCAAAAAGCATGCTTACTGATGCAACTACCACTACAGCATTCTAAAGTAAATTTAGTTTTGAAGCTACCAACAATATATTGTTGATCATAATTACAAGTTCATGAAACATTTATTATTCTCAATTGGTCAGTTAGGATTGTGAAATTTGAATTCAGGATCCAATTTGAAGCTTACTATTTTTCTAATTTGGGAAGTCATTAGTTCAAAGTGGAACTTTCATAAAAACCAAGGGGCCTCCCATGAGCAAAAGAGGAGACAATAATACCAAACCAATAGGCCTTCCATGATATCCTAGCTAAAGTGGAGCTTTCATAAATTGCTAGGCACAGGAACAACCAAAATAAACTATAAAGAAAATACAATAATATACTAAAACAGATGGCATGGGAATTTAAGCATAGAAAATAAACATGGGTTGCAAGAACTGATGCTCAATACGGGGAATGACTACTTACAGGCTGAAATTATATGCAATGAACCAAACCAAGAAATATGCTAGTGGAATATTATTAGTGTGCTTGGTAGGGACAAACATGGTTTTCAATTGCAGTTGCAGGCATTGCAGGTGCTATAAAGAAAGTTGCAGGCATTGCAGGTGGACTGAATATTGTGGCCGCATTTTGCAATGCGGTCTGTGGTTTGAAGCCAGGCAAAATGGGAGGATTGAAAATGAGAGGGTTGGCAATGAAGAGTGAAAATCATTGTATGTTTGTTTGGTAAGAGACTAGTGATGATGGAGAGAAAACAGAGTAGCCACCAATTGCAATCCAGCTATTGCAAATTTTTTTCATCCCATAGCAGGATGTTAATGAGATAAATAGCATCACCAAGAGCTTAAGCGACACAATTTTTAATCATGCTATCGTTCAACTTCTTGTGTTCCAGCTCTCCCACCTAGCACCCTAAATATAATCTGAACAAATGGCCAACCTGACCTCATCCAAGTAAAAAATCCAGACTGACCAGAACCCTACTAATACCAAAACAGCCACTCACCATGAGTCATGGAATACACTGGCATGAGAATAAATGCTCCTACAACAAACACACCATACTCTCATAAATCACCCCTAACAAAAATAGACTATTCAACTGGTGAAATCCCCTAATTTGGAATGAGCTTAAGCATGAGTTTCAAACCTAATACCATCTTGGATAGATGATATAAATCTGATAATTTCCTACAACTAAATCTATGCATACAAGAAACAATATAAATACCCAAAAAAAAAAACAAGAAGAAGAAATAAGACATGCCATTATATCCTTAATTAGTATCAAGGAACTACAAGATCTGTTAGTTTCTGTGAACAGCTATATATATTGTTGTCTAGGAATGAATTTCCAAGCATGCAAAAAGGTTGTGACTGTTTCGGCAAATTTTAGTCAAATTGGATAAGCAAGGTGTAAATTTTGCATCACTTAATGCAGCTGCAATATGTCTGTTGCAATGGGTTCCTTAACCACATTAGGCAGCAACTGCAATCCACAGTAGGTGCAATTTTATAATGGAGTAGACTTAAATGCAGTTGCTAATACCCTTACTTTCAGGTTTCCTAATTAAAACATGATAACTGTATAGTTTTTCAATAATAATATGGCAAGTGTATAGTTTAATTAAGAAACCAACTTAATTATATAGATGTCATATTATTATTGGTGACTCATACACTTATCATATTTTAATTGAGAAATTTTGACAGCAAAAATATAAAGAAGTCTTTTCCTTTTACTTGCAATCACCACATATTTGAATCATGGTTATAAGGAATAAGAGAATTTATTTAAGATCCCCCCCCCCCCCCAAAAAAAAAATCTATAACACAGTCAAAGACTCCTTATGGTCATCTTAAATATCTCTTCTTTTGCATCATTTTTGGTCTCTGTGAGAAAGCTTATATAACAAGAACTTGGAGTAAATAATTTGCATTCTTGAAACACATATCAGATAGGCACCCCAGGATAGAAACAACCAATCACATTGTCATAGTCAAATTAGAGGTAAAATAAGCATTTTCAGCATCAATTGATCACATACCATTTCTAACTCTTAAGCCATTAAGATACAGTGTCCACACTATGTTGCGTAGAAATCTATAATAAGAGACATTTCTTTCTCCCCTCACCAACTCTTGGACTTCCAGAGCAGACAGTTTTTTCTGCGGAACCAAAATTGCAAGCACTTGCATTATTAAAGCACCAACTTCAATATTAATTTAATTAAAAAAATTAAGTAGGAAAACCCTGAGAGCCCAACAGAAAAAAAAGCAAAGGAAAAAAAAAACAGAAGGGGGGGTTTTTTTTTGGGGGGGGGGGGGGGGTTGCAGAAGTCTTTCTTCATTTTCCGTTTCGACTTCCTTTACAGTTTACACCGTAGAAAATTGAAAGGAAGCAAATGCAAAAATATAAACGCATTTTAGCTACGATACTTGACGAATGGTCTTGTAGTATTTGAGAAAATAGAAATTGCTTAGAGTTCAATAATGGAGGAAATTTTACGTTGTTTTGTATACAAATATCTCTTCAGCATCAACACATAAATTTAAAACAAGTAACGAAACCGACTCACAGAAGCAATGCAACATTCAGTGAGGAAAAACAGAGAAAACCCAAAATAGTAAGCCTAACCTGAAAAATGGCATATCACAAGATAATCCTCTCTGACAAACTTTCCTTGGGGTGGTTTGCACGGCAACTTTCTGGGGAGTGTGGAGAGCGAGAAAGCTCCATTGTTGGGGCTGCCGGCGGTGAAGAGGGGATAAGGTCGATGGGGTATGGATGATGGGTGAGACAGATAAATGCAGAGTGGTTTGGAAGTGAAGATGGAGATGGGTGGGAGTGTGGCCGTGCTAGGCTGAAGGGCATGGCAATGGAGGAAAGCCATCATTGTAGTTTTTGGAGTGAAAAGACAGCAAGCAAGGGGGTTTTCAGTGGCGCTCAGAATTGAATTAGGGAAAATTACGTTGAAGGATCAAGTGAAAAATTTCTTTTTAAGGACTCTTATTAGATTTACTTGATTATTGCTAAATAAGTGATAATAAATTTTAAAAATAAATATTTTTATTTTTTAGTCTTTTATTATAATTCTTCTTCAAAATTATCCCCGCTTGGGCGTTTTGACAGTTTGCAATGTCAGTCAATTCCTTTTAACAAAATAGCATGTATGATATTCTTATTATTATTATTTAATAATATATATATATATATATATTAATATATTTAAATTAAAATAAAAGTATAAAATTTTTTATTTATAAATTTTTTATTTTTTTTAATTCTGCGTATAAAATAAACCGTATATTATATTGTGACTCGGCTGGATTCTCTGATACCCTGGTTCGATCCGTTTGGCATAATGATGATTTGTAATCCTTGAATTTCTTCGTTTCAAGCAGCCAAGTTGTCCTGATTTTGAACTCCAGCTGTTCCATTGTTGGTATTTGATGAATTTTGATGATTTATGTTTTTCATTTTATTTTTTATTATATCCTTAAAATTGGATTCCAAGTTCTAATAAAGTAAACATTACATTCCGCATCTAATTTTAAATTGAATATATTTATAATAAAGTATTTTAAATTTTAAAATTATTTTAAAAAACTTACTGATAAAAATTCAAATTATACAAAAAATTATA